>OZ022500.1:73049067-74435577 GCA_963989385.1 Ctena decussata | reverse complement strand
TTTAAGATGGATGGACAACTAGCAATTTCATGTCATTTGTAACAGTATTTCAGTCATATTAGAATGTTGGGAGGGTGATAATGTAAGTCTGTGTGGAATGAAACCCTGTTAACAGTTCAAAAAATGTTTCTACAAGCGATATCATATTGAGAATTAGAGCACTAGAGGGCAAACAGTGTAGATTCAGATGAAATGACTCATTATGAGCCTCCTCATCTGGATCTACACTGTTTGCAATTTTAACTATTTTAATTTTTGGTGCTTTAAGGGTTAAGCCACTGTGCTATCAGGGCTCCTTTCCTTTAAGAGTGGATCAGCAGTCTGATCTGGGTCTTCACTGTGTGCTCAGACATATCTGTACAAATATTAAGGTGGAACCATCACTTACTGTGCGTTTTGTTTGCAATTCCATATCCAGTGATGGTACACTCCCTCTCTTCAATCACATGATCAGTCACATGATCAGCGTGTCGTACAAGGCACAGTGGCGATGTGTAGTCATTGAAGACAATGGGTCTGTCCAGTTTTATAAGAGCAACATCATTGTTGAAGGCAAACTTTTGTGCCTCTGGCTGATAGTCGGGATGAATGGTCAGATTGGATATTGTTCGAACCTGTTCATATGTGTATTCTGCTGAACCGGATGCATTTTGTTTGCCAAAATGAAGTGTCCATGTTGCAGGATTAGAGAACACACTGTAAAGGAAAAATATGTTCGACAGCTCAACAATTAAAGATGTAAGACATGTATCTTTGGAGCCCTTTTACTATAGATTCCCGATTTTTGGATATTCATTGTTCTAATTTGGATATGCATAATTTGTTAATAGAAATACAGTGTTTTATTTTGTGATATCACAAAATAGTTATAGATTCCCCAGATTATTTTGGGATATCTAGAATTAGAAATTTTTGGATATCCACAAGTTAATTTATGGATATCATAAATACATTTTTGGACAGGCAATATTCAGCATAATTTTGATATCTATCACTGAATCAATATCCAGTATTCATCTGATTTATATGGTACTCAAAATTTAGATTTATGGATAATAATTCCAATTTTGAATATTTTAAAATCAAGATGGACATCAGATATCTGTAGATCTTATATTATAACCACCCTCAAACTTTATCAAACACAGTCTGTTAATGAGTCAGAAATTTTGGTCTCCTTTGGAGAGAATTTCTCAGCTCAGTTTTTCTTGACTATTGAAAAACGCAACATATTAAAGTTTCTTTGGGGTCTGTTACAGTGAAAAAATGCAGGATACATGTACTCACAAGTTGAAACAATGTGCTGCTGTTACAACCCAGTCTTTGGCAATGAGGGTCCCAGCACACCATGGCTGTTGAATCAGTGTTGAATACATGGACACCTTTAAAAAAAGAGGAGGGAGTTAGCAGTTAACATTCACTGCCAGCCACATCTTATACTACTAGCAATCACTTCTTACTGCTAGCAGTGACAAAGCAGTTATTGCTTGTGGCTTTATCACTATTAGCATTCTGCTTATAGCAAGGAGAGGAAAAACCGAGGTAGCAGCCATTGCTTGCTGCTAGCAGCGACAAACTGATTACTGATTATGGCTTTATTACTGCTAGCTGTCTCTGCCTGCTCACTGCAATGAGAGATACCATATTAATCCTAATAAATGTCCCTGCTTTAATAAACGCCCCCTGCCTCTTTCCCGAATTTAATGTTAATTTAATTCCTGTTTGCTTTTCTGGATGAGGTAGTTTGAAATGGAGTCAATTCTTAAGGGAAAGAATTTGCTCCTGGAGGAGCAAATTCTTTTCTTTAAGAGTTGGCCCCTAATAAGAAGAGTGTGTGTGTGTGTGGGGGGGGGGGGAGAGATGCTCCCTTTGAAATTATATCCATTCGCCTTAAAACTGCTTATTAGAAGTATTTAGGCAGTGGCTGTTTACTACACTATAGGCTCAAAATAACGCCCCTTTCATAAAATGAAATGCCCCCAGATTGTTTAATAGGATTAATACGGTAAGCACAGCCAGCAGTCACTACTCACTGCTAGCTGTTAGCAGCAATTGCTAGTGGTGAGCAGTGATTGCTGGTTGTGAGCAGCGATTGCTGGTGATGAGCAGTAATTGCTGGCTGTGATCATTAATTGCTGGTGGTGAGCAGTGATTGCTGGTGGTGAGCAGTATTAAATTGCTGGTGGTGAGCAGTGATTGCTGGCTGTACGCAGTGATTGCTGTTGGTGAGCAGTGATTGCTGGCACTCAGCAGTGATTGCTGGTGGTGAGCAGTGATTGCTGGCTGTGAAAAGTGATTGCTGGTGGTGAGCAGTGATTGTTGGTGGTAAGCAGTGATTGCTGGTGGTGAGCAGTGATTGCTAGTGGTGAGCAGTGATTGCTGGATGTTATCAGTGATTGCTGGTGGTGAACAGTGATTGCTGGCAGTCAGCAGTGATTGCTGGTGGTGAGCAGTGACTGGCAGCTTTATGTTCTTCCTTAGACAAAAAAACAAGCTACAAGAGGCCCATATGCATAGTTCTAAATGTTATATTTTATGAGGTGGCGTTTTCCTATAAATAAACTGGTGTGAATTTGTGATTTATTCAGTTTATTTATTAATTAGAATTTATGATACCACCAGTTTGATTTTGTTATATCACAGATTCCTCCTTATTTTGTGATATCACAAAACCAAAGTAGTGATATTACAGAATCAGATCAATGATATCACAAAATTGTATGTATTTTCATAAGCTAGTATGCAAGCACTTGTGATATCTGTCAGATGTACAATTTCTACAGAGGGTTAAGCGCTCAATGGACCATATTAATCCTATTAAACGCCCCGACACTATTAAACGCCCCCTGATTCTTTTCCGAAACTAATGTTATACTAACTTGCATTAATTCCTGTTAACCTCTCTGGATGAGGTAGCTCTTTAAAATGGGGTCTACTCTTTATAGAAAGAATTTGCTCCTGGAGGAGCAAATTCTTCCCTTTAAGAGCTGTCACCCCTACTAAGAAGGGAGGCAAAAAAGTAGAGTTACTTCCCTTGAAATTTTATCAGAGGTATTTTGGCAGTGACTGAATCTTGATGTATTACACTTTAGGCTCTAAATAATTAAATAATGCTCCCCTTTCGCAAAATGAAGTGCCCCCCCCCAATACTGCTCCCCTTTCGCAAAATGAAGTGCCCCCCCACCCCACCCCCCCACGGACGGTAAATAGGATTAATACTGTATATTAGAAAATTATTTTTTATGCATACGATATGAATATAAAAGGTATAATACCATCCAAGGCCAAGATTTTATTGATGAAATTCGTCCTCCAATCACCCTGAACAGAGGGCTAACTCCGGGCTGAGTTCCACAACTTGTAAGATCAGCATGAAATTCTCTCCACCATTTCTTATATTGTCGTTTATCCTGATGTGACAGGCCTTTGGGTAGTTCTACATTTAGTGTCGAACCTTGTTGGGTGTGACTTGGTTTTGTAGTTGTCCGCAGATGCGTGTTGGGGCCGCCGTTATGTCTGGGCGGAGGATGGTAGTAAAAATGCGGATTTCTATGTTGGTTGTGATTGGATAAGCTGTGTGATTGCGGACGTTGGTTTAAGTTGGGTGGTTGTGGACGTTGGTTTAAGTTATGTGGTTGTGGACGTTGGTTTAAGTTGTGTGGTTGTGGAAGTTGGTTTAAGTTGTTTGGTTGTGGATGTTGGTTTAAGTTGTGTGGTTGTGGAAGTTGGTTTAAGTTGTGTGGTTGTGGAAGTTGGTTTAAGTTGTGTGGTTGTGGAAATTGGTTTAAGTTGGGTGGTTGTGGACGTTGGTTTAAGTTATGTGGTTGTGGACGTTGGTTTAAGTTGTGTGGTTGTGGAAGTTGGTTTAAGTTGTGTGGTTGTGGATGTTGGTTTAAGTTGTGTGGTTGTGGAAGTTGGTTTAAGTTGTTTGGTTGTGGATGTTGGTTTAAGTTGTGTGGTTGTGGACGTTGGTTTAAGTTGTGTGGTGGTGGACGTTGGTTTAAGTTGAGCCCCGGCACCATGTGACCATTTTGGCCCGTGTTGGGTGGTTTGCGTCCATTACCAGGAATGGGTCCATTACCAGGGCGAGTGTTTCCATGTGTGTTATGGTTGTTGTTACCTGCAGCTAAGCAAGAAAAAGAAATACGTGCTGCGACACGAGAAAAGCAACAAAGTGGTTGTGCGCCCAGCACAGACTCAAATCAGCCTGGGCATCTGCTCAGTCTGATCAGGGTCTTTGTTGTCCGCATGGAAGTAGCTTAGACCCTTAGCTACCCTTTAAGCGCTTAGCGAAGAGTCTGGTTTGACTGGGCGGATGCTCAGGCTGATCTGAGTCTGCGCTGGGCGCACAACCACTTTGTTGGTTTTCTTGTGTCGCAGCTCATATGTATAAGATGATCACAAAATACTGGCGGCTTAACCCTTTTATGCTTAGTTTCTCATAAAAGGGACATTGGCCAACCGTGAGTGCAGACCCAGATCAGATGGCGCAAAACGCAGCACCTGATACGGGTGTACACTATTTTATGAGACAAACGGATACAAGTATTTCTCCACAAAATAGAATAAAATGATAAAAATAAGCCACAACAGATACCCCTTAATTGACAAATGGACTCACCCATCTGAAAAGGATACAACATTCCACTTGGCATAAAGGCACAAAATAAGGTGAATATGTATACTTTTAGAGAAAGCAGCATTCTGATTTACTATTATCATCATTATTAATATTATTATTATTTGATATTTCTCTCTTAATTTTCGTGATATATTTTTTTGTCATGAGGAGTTACCAACTGTCTCATCCTGTCCCAAATACATATGCTGACAGGGAAATGGCGAGCAAACAGTGCAGGCAAGGATCAGGTTACCTACATGTATTTCCAAATTCTGTTTATGTTATGTTCTAAAAAAATCAGCGGGCACACCATGTTGAAAAGACGTCGTATGACAGCGTCCTCGTCCGACGGCGTTTCCTCTTTTTGTGCCAACTGAGAAATATAGGAAAGTGAGAAATGAAATTTTAAGGCGTCATATTTTGTACTTACAATTTTCATTGCTATGGAAAAGAGATGACGCACCACGTTTTTATGTCTCATTGAACTAGATAAGACAAACTTGGGATCACCTTGGAGAGTCGTTTTCTCACGTTTCTCCACCAATAATCCGCCAACATTCGTTTTGATAAGATAAAAATATTAAAAAGTTATCCAGAAGACACATGGCATTGAAACGACGTAGTACTAACGTCGACCCGACGTAATGATGTCGCATCGACGTTAGCACGATGCCGTTTTGATGCCATGTGCCCGCCTGGTAACTCCCAACATCTGTGTACCTACCTGAAATTAAAACTACGGAAGCGGATAGTCCTAGGAAAAATAAAACTGCACTTAAGTTTGCCTCCATGCTCGATTTCTTTTCACAGACTTTTTCTGAGAGTAATTAATTTGATGGTATGTATTAGATTACGATTATTCACTGTTTTGCTTTCCTTAAAAGGACAGTTTCGGTATTCAAAAAAAAAGTGCCTAGACTTAAAACTGAGATGCCTTGCGGACAAAACGTTTTGTACAAACAACGTATCGACGTCGTTGACAGAGACGTCGCGCACGATGTTCGTTCAGTGGACACTTCCAGGGGTTCATTTGCGAAAGAATTATTTACCTTAAGCAGAAGATATTCGTTATGTATCGAATGAAACTTTATAACTCTGCAGAATATGACTGAAAGTTTTAATAATTTCAAATCCATCGTTTTAAGCTTGAACGGCAAAGATATACGACTTTTAAAAACTGCATGTCCAGCGTTACATTTTACGGCCACCTCCTATCATAAAAAGACAAATGAAACTCCCGAAACGCAGAAGAATATCAAGGGCGTAGCTACCTATACGGCAAATACGCAAGTGCGTATTGAAATTTTGTCAAAATTGACAAAATTTCAAAACGCACCTGCATATTTGCATGCTGAAAATTTATAAATTAGACAAGATTTCAATACCAATTACCAAAGTGGCTGAAATACTAGCTTTCCCTTCAAGAAGTACAGAATAAAACATGGTTGTGCGTATTATGAAATTGCCCCTAGTTACGCCCCTGGAATATTTATAGCACCTCCCTGTTTTTAGCTATTTTTACAAAAATGACTTCCTGTTTGCTTACAGGTTCCTTCCTTTAAGACTTCAACCTCCGTTTAGAAGGGAGGCTAAAATTAAAATGACAGAGTTGCTTTCCCTGAAAGTGTACCTATTCACCTTAACGGTCTGGGCGTATTAAAGGTCCCATTGCTCTATCAGCGTGAAAAATTTCATCGTGTGGTATCGCTGCAAGCTTCTCAGTATAGTTTCGTCAGTGTAAATGATCGTGATTAGCCAGCTTTAAACAAATAAAACATCCTTGCGTTTCACATAAAAAGGGTTTGAAAACTTATTTAGGTCATTTTAGTTGGGAACTAAAATGACCTACTTTCGATTGCATTAACTTGAATAAAATGGTAAAAATACAATGTACAGGCGCGGAGTCACAATCACTACCCCGCCTATGTTTATAATAGCATTGCTAGACGGGAAACCAAACCAGGAAATTTTAATTTGTGGAGTGATTTGGTATTTTTCAAAAACTTGTTTTCTCTACTTTTTGCCAGTTATATGACTCAATATATGCACATCAACCCACATTTTATACCAACCATGATGGTTGAACTACCTTTTACAATGATTTGAGTTTAGACGTTTTTACCACTGATAGGGCTATGGAGACTTTAAGGTGAGACTCCGTCAGTACAAGTTTGATCTATACGAACAGCTATACGAACAGCGAAAAATAATATAACAGCTCAGCGCAGATTTTATATGAGCAGTTTGAAACCGGCACAATCCAGCATGAGACGCCTTGGACCTGACAACCGAAGCATTTTGGAATTATGAAATCCATCGAGTTTCAGATCTTGTGGGACATTTTATGCATCATTGCAAATAAGCATTTACGACGGCATTGGAACTTTGTCAAGCGGACAAAATTTCTATACGTAACTTCTATATATATCGCGTAGTTTAGCTATTCGATATTCCCCCTCCGTGTAAAATTGACCGGGATAAAAATCGGGGCTTTAAATTTGATCTATTCCAGCAAACCGCTTTAAGATATTGGAGCATTATTCAAAAGCCATATTGGCATTCCTCTGATAAATCGTGGCCTTATCAGGTCTAAATTTGTCGGGCTTTGTATATCCATGTAATGACGCTATCAAAATTGTACTAAAATTTGAAACATCAATCGAAAGTGCCTTATATGACGTGCGATGGGCGTGAGACCATTCCGCGGCCCCAGATTCCTCCCATTCCGAAAGAGAAACGGGAAGTACAAATACTGGGAGATAACTGATTTGGAAGCGTTTGTTCCCCTTCTAATAGAGGGCTACTTAGACCCCCAGATGGGCGTTAATTATTTCCTTTTAGATTAGCTCCCTATCAATTCAAAACACCAGGAAAACATTTTTTCCATGAATATTTAAGCCGCGACACGACAAAACCAACAAAAAGTGGCACGTGCGCCCAGCGAAGACTCAGATCAGCCTGGGCATTCGCCCAGTCTAGTCAAGGTCGTGGCTGTCGCAATGGAGGTAGTTTAGATCCTCATCTACCCCCTAAGCGCACAGGAAAGACTGATCAGACTGGGCGGATGCCCAGGCTGACCTGAGTCTCCGCTGGGCGAACATGCCACTTTGTTGGCTTTATTGTGCCGCGGCTCATTTGTAGACTTGTGTTGCAATTTTGACACGAGAGAAGGCGCCTCACGGTATACTTGAAAGCGAAGACTCGGATCAGCTTATGCATCCACGAAGACCGATCTCAGTCCCCACAGATTGTTGTTGCGGACAAAGACGACTGCAAATGCAAATCGTTATATAAGGCACCAAATCGCATTTGGAAATAAAATAACCTAAAAGCACTTGTATGCCGGTGTGTGACAGTGTACTCATATCATGAATATTCGCTGTGAATACAAAAACGTCCAAATAATTACTAAATATGCAATTTTCATGTGAAAGAAAGAATCTTTGTTAGAATTAAATGCATTTTAGACTGACTGGACCATGTAAGGTGCATTTTGCGACGTTTACACAGAAAAAATTCGGACATTCGGGGCGAGATTTAATCTTCGATGGTAAATACTGGATGTATAAACTAAATAACAATTGTTCTTGGCTTTTTTTTAAAAAAAAAAAAAAAAAAAAAAAAGTATGATAGAATGGAATATAAAAAAGTGGATTCCCTGGACTGGAGGAAACTTAAGTCTGAAAATGTCCGTTTGTTTATTCATTAAAGTTACTTTTAATGCATTTCACTAATCTATAATAAAAATTTATGTTACTAATGACTGCAAAGGATTTTTTTTATCGTTTTTGACCGTAAAGTGATTAGTAGATTCTACCCTGGAATGGCGGACACCTATCCTATCGGACGATTTGGTCACGATACGGCCGCCCAAACGTTTTCGTTTTTAGGGCGCCTTTGCGAATGCAAAGGAGGGCTTATGCTATATCACTGGTACGTACTTTTGCCCAAAACTACCACATATTTTTAGCTCACCTGAGCCAGAGGCTCTGGGGGAGCTTATAGGACGGTAAGGCTCCGTCGTCCGTCGTCGTCCGTCCGTCGTCCGTCCACAATTTCAAACGACTTCTCCTCTGAAACCGCTGGGCCAATTGTAACCAAATTTCATATGCAGCCTCTAGGGGACTTAGGAACGAAAAGTTGTTCAAACGGTCCTGGTCACATAACCAACATGGCCGCCACGCCCATTTATGGTAACAACCTAGAAAAATCTTCTTCTCCAGAACCAATAGGCCGATGGCCTTGAAACTTGGTATGTAGAATTGGGCACGCAAGCACTACCAAGATTGTTCAAATTAAGACCTTGGGTTGACCTTGACTTTTTTTTACGGTAACGTCAAATTTGCTTTCTGTAGCGTTTATATGGGAAAATGCTAGAACATAAGATTTCTTGGAAACGGTTTAAGATTTTGACCTGAAAATTGGTATATACAGTCATCTTAATAAGTACATGAAAATTTATGCGTACAAGAGGTCAAGGTCATTCTTTGACCCTGGTATCTTATATTTTGACAATTTCACACATCTCCTCAAAAGCTACTGGGCCAATTGTAACCAAATTTCATATAGAGCCTCTAGGGGCTGAGGGAACGAAAATTTGTTCAAACGGTCCTAGTCTCATGACCAACATGGCCGCCACGCCCATATATGGTAAAATGTTGTAAAAATCTTCTTCTCCAGAACCAATAGGCCGATGGCCTTCAAACTTAGTATGTAGCATTGGGTATGTGAGTACTACCAAGATTGTTCAAATTAAGACCTTGGGTTGACCTTGACCTTTTTTTACGGTAAGGTCAAATTTGCTTTCTGTAGCTTTTAAATGGGAAAATGCTAGAATATAAGATTTCTAAGAAACTGTTGAAGATTTTGACCTGTAAATTAGTAGGTACAGTCATCTCAATGAGTACATGAAAATTGACACATACAAAAGGTCAAGGTCATTCGTTGACCTTTGACCCTGGTCTCATATTTTGACAATTTCACACATCTTCTCAACAGCCACTGGGCCAGCTGTAACCAAATTTCATATAGAGCCTCTAGGGGCTGAGGGAATGAAAACTTGTTCAAACGGTCCTAGTCACATGACCAACATGGCCGCCACACCCATATATGGTAAAAACCTAGAAAAATCTTCTCCTCCAGAACCAATAAGCCAATGGCCTTGAAAATTGGTATGTAGCATCAGGTACATAAGTAGTATCAAGATTGTTCAAATCATGACCTTTAGTTGACCTTGACCCTTTTTACGGTCAGGTCAAATTTGCTTTCGGTAGCTTTTATATGGGAAAATGCTAGAACATAAGATTTCTTGGAGACTGTTGAAGATTATTACCTGAAAATTGGTATATACAGTAATCTTTATGAGTACATGAAAATTAATGTGTACAAGAGGTCAAGGTCATTCTTTGACCTTTGAACCTGGTCTCTCATATTGTGACAATTTCACGCATCTCAAAAGCCACTGGGCTAATTGTAATTGTAATTTCATATAGAGCCTCTAGGGGCTGAGGGAATGAAAATTTGTTCAAACGGTCTGGGTCACATGACCAACATGGCCACCATGCCCATATATGGTAATCTTCTTCGCAAGAACCAAATGATTGATGGCCTTGAAACTTGGTATTTACCATTGGGTACTTGAGTACTATCAATATTGTTCAAATGATGACCTTGGGCTGACCTTGACTTTTTTAAGACAAGGTCAGTTTTTGGAAAATGCCTGAATATAAGATTTCATAGGAAGTTTAGAACATTTTGGCATAAAAACTGATATATACAGTTGTCTTAGTTAGTACATGGAAGATTTGCGGGTACAAGAGGTCTAGGTCATTCTTTGACCTCTGGCCCATGTCTCTCATATTTTGACAATTTAAGACATCTCTTCAAAAGCCACTGGGCTAATTGTAACCAAATTTCATACAAAGCCTCCAGGCACTGAGGGAACGAAAATTTATTCAAGCTGTCTAGGTCACATGACCTACATGGCTACCATACTCAGGTGAGCAATTCAGGGCCTCATGGCCCTCTTGTTTCAGGGTCGGCCCCTGATCTCGCTTTTCATAAGTCCCAGACTTTTGAAACTCAATCAATGTATGCACCTTACCACTCTAGATCACCTCCATCAAAACTAGGTCACTGTGACCTAATTTCGCCCAAAAGTACTACATATTTAGTTCTAGGTCAGCCCTATATCTTGCTTTTCATAAGCCCCAGACCTTTGAAACTCCATCAATGCATGCACCTTAATACTCAAGGTCATCCCCATAAAACTAGGTAACTGTGACCTACTTTCACAAAAAAGTTTCACAGATTTAGTTTTCAAAATCAGCCCCAGACCGTAGAAGCGCCATCAGTGCATGCACCTTACAACTCTAAGTCACCCCCCCCCCCCCCCCCCCCCACCACACACACACACACACTACCTCCACAAAACTAGGATACTGACCTATTTTCACAAAAAAAATTCATGTTTCGCTTTCATAGGCCCCATCCCTTTGAATCTCCATCAATGCATGCATCTCACCACGCAATGCCACCCCAACACTAGGTCACTGTGACCTACTTTCACAAAAAATGACTCGGCTTACTTTTCATGGTGCACCATTATTTCTCAAACATTATGAAATGGTCTCCTCTTGAATTCTTGAACCTTCAAGGCATAATTTTGCATAAAAAATCAATTCTATATGTACTTCAGAAATTTCCCATGTAAAGTCAAGCATCCATTAGGCGCGCTACATTGTCTTCTGACAATTCTTGCCTTTATGCTTTTTAATGTATAAAATTATTCTTTGTTTCATTATTTATTTCACGACATTAATTTCGTGAAATTCACTAATCTTTATAATAATAATAATAAAAAAAAACTCGGAATACAAATAAGCTATTAAGTATTAACCAATATTTTATCATCATTAATAGTTTCATAGAATGGCGGCCGCTTTGTGCAGGCGGACATAATGTCCGACTGCCCAAGTTGGCCACCATTTTAAAGTCCACTGCCAAATGTGTTGGCCACTTTTAATACTTTTTTGGGCGAATGATCCTCAAACTGACGTTCTGATTGATGGACGTCGTGTAATTGTTGCTCAGTCAACGTGAAATAAAGATAGTAAAACGACGTTACATGGTCCACACCTGTCATTTAGCGTAATAAAACGTTAACATTTTGTGTATACTCTTAGAATATTCTCTCTTTTTTTATTAGACATATGTGTTTTGTGTTTATATTTTACATGTTAAAATGATGAACATTGAATGTTTAAATGTTGTTGAGATAAAGAAGTAACATTTCAGCACCAAGGTAAGTGTTGCATGTTAATTTGTAAAGCTATTTTCAGCATATTGAAAAGTGCAACGCTTTTTTTTTCTGAAATACTGTTTTTTTTCACTTTAATTTGACAAACTGTCAAGGACTAGCATGTCAGCAGCAGAAAATTTTAAGTGAATCTACATATGCGAACAACAACGACTCAGTTTGCGCATTCTTATCAGTAGCTTTGCTTTGATGGAGTCTGAGAAATCGAATGACGCAAAATGCAAAGAAGTCCGAGTCGATTTGCACATTGGCTGGCCAGTGTGCGAATGTGGTCATCTTGGTCTGTACATTCGTCGGTTGCATATACGTTAGGACACGATGATCAATTTTTACATTTCCAGCTTTTGCAAGTGGAGATAATCCAGCGTCATTACCTGGTCGATATCGATAGTATGTTTTAAAATAGGACTCCTAGCAGGCACGTGAAGTCAAACTTACGTCGTACTGACGTCGATACGACGTCGTTACGACGTCATTTGCCTGCCAGGCTGGGATAGGCGCTATAGCCTGTCTTATAGAAAAGCATATTTAGTGAGTGAGTGAGTGAACTCGGGTTTAACGTCCCACCAACAACGAGGTCATATGGAGACGGGACCTCGGTTTAAAGTCTCATCCGAAAGACCGGAGAAGCGGGGGATCGATCTTGCGACCCCTGGATTGGTAGTCGGGAGTGAAAAGCATATTTAATATGGTGATTAAGCTAATGTCAAAATTCTTGATATTTTCTGGAATTTTCCAAAATATTCCCCACTTTCAAAATGTGTTTCAATTTATTCGTTCAAGACAGAATTCTTGATATTTTTTTTCTTTAATTTCAATGCAGCTACCTGACAGTAAGGTTAATAAAAAGTTTATGGGAAATTCACTCTGCACTAAGAAAGCTTGTCATATTTTAAACTCGAGTTGCATGTGGCTGCTGTCAGAGAGTACCTTTTCCCCCTTTCCCTCCGGAAAAATGGCTATAGGAAGGACGACTATATAGTGGGTTGTCCGGACCTCATAGAGCCACTTTCCCCCATGCACCCCCCCCCCCCCCCCCCCACCACCACCACCACCACCACAGGATAATGGGTTATTAGAGAATTCGGTATGGCTATTGGTATTTTATGGAACGGAATGAAACAGAACGGCACGGAACAGTAACATCAATAATTACTTATTTAAGAAACGAGTGGGTGGGATTTCTTTTGGACGGACACTCGGCGCCAAGTGCGTGCAACTATGGTTACGTACCGCTGAACCACTTGGGGGAACGTCGTTAGGAGAATTGAACTGAACTGAACTGAAAGTGTGATTTCTTCCCATCGCAGATATTCATAAACATACATAAAAATTCCAGTCCAGTTTGATTTAGCGGAGGGTTTATTTAATTAAAAATGATAATGGGACTAGTGTCCCGATGGGAGATGAGCCCACGACTTCTGCATGTAAGGCGGACAATAGTCCAGGGATATGACAAGGGAGCGCAAGTTTCATCTTTAATCCAAGAGATATTTTGCTTTCTTTCCATATATATTGGCTTCAACTTTGTCCGAGCTGCAGTGGCTTGTGCAATTCTTGAGAAAACCTTCGGGTTTGAGCCTTCACCTGAGACAATTGCTCCAAGGTACTTGAAGCTTGTAACTGTTCCAAGCTTCTGTCCTTTAACCTTGTTCTCCCTCTGGATGGGCGGATGCCTTTGGGAAAAAGGGTAAACATGAAAAATAAACTTTCTTTTCAATACTGAAATCCATTTCCCGCCTTGCATGCTTTCATGTTTTCAGTGGCTCGAACTTTCGAATACTGCACGACGATTGACGACGTGCAGACTGCGGACGCCAAGCAGGCCCGGATCCAGACTACCACGTACTGGTGGGGCTCGGGATAAATGGCGGGGCTGGGAAGTGACGAGATATGAGTGTATCTGGGGAGGGGGGGGGGAGGTTGAAAATATATGACATAATTAGGGATCAATTTGATGAGAAATTTTGATAATGTCATTTTTCCTTGAAATATATGTTGTGACATCTCATTAGAATCGCCTTACGGAGGCGATTCTAATGAGATGTCACAACATATATTTTAAACTAACAACATGGATAAATTATCTCTTCTGACATCAGATACTCTTTATTATCTGGAGGCCTACATATTTTACATAACACAGAGGCCCAGATAGCGGGGCTGAAGCCCCAAAGCCCACCCCCTGGATCCGGGGCTGCCAAGGATTCGTTCCGCGGAACCTCTTGGATGCCCCACAACGACAAAATGCTACTTGTACTTAATGGATTTGACACTTAACTTTTGTACTAGTATAAATATACCTGAAATTTATTAAATTCACAGAATGCTATTTCTGTTGGCATAATATGTAAATATAGAAAGTATTGGACACTCAAAGATTACTATTGATTCAATAATCCATATTGTTTGTTTGGGGGTATAAAATCGACTCAACATACTGTAATGAAGCTAAATGTTTGGTCAGGAGCGCTCGATCAAATTCTTTAGACCAAGAAAAATTGTTCGAGCGGGAAGACCAACTGCTCGAGCGTCCTTGTGAGGGTGTGCGTTGTTTTTCAAACCTAAATGATTGGTACATTTTGGTTGATAAATTAATTTGTTTAAACCTAAGGACAATTACAGTCAGTTTTTATGGTGTCCTCATATGAAGGTAAATATGTACAATTGCAGTGGAAACAACTCTTGTCATTCTCATTTTTGCCTCCTTTCTATATGGGGATCAACTCTTAAAGAAAGGAATTTGCTCCTGTAGGAGCAGACCTCTTTTTGGATGGGGTTCGTTGTCCGGGAAGCGAAGAGGACGTCACAAAAGTTCAACGGTTCAATTTTGTAAAATGGCTGAAAATATGAAGGTGTATCCATATGAGCCGCGACAAAAGAAAACCAACAATGTGGTTGTGCGCCCAGCGCAGACTCAGATCAGCCTGGGAATCCACCCAGTCTGGTCAGACTCTTCGCTAAGTACTTTAAAGGTAGCTAAGGGACTGAGCTACCTCCATGCGAACAGCGACGACTCTGATCAGACTGGGCAGATGCCCAGGCTGATCTGAGTCTGCGCTGGAAGCGCAACCACATTGTTGGTTTTCTCGTGTCGCGGATCATATGCCTTAAGACCATTTACGGCGAGCCCGTCACTATACATTATCATAATGGATTTAGTATTTCCAGTAGGCATGTAAGTAAATGTTTCTGAAAACTACATGTTCATGCATAGGTCGAAGCCTTCTCTGACTTTACAGGTACCATCTCCAGGCTTTAGGGCTATTTTTTTTATCTCATTGAAAACGAAGTCCTGATATAGCTTATATGACTCCGACACATGATTCTTGTACTCATCGAAACCGCAGCCTGCGTGGGTTCCAAACTGACCGCAGCTCTTGTATAAAATAGACAACAAATGAGCCGCGACGCGAGAAAACCAACAATGTGGTTGTGCGCCCAGCGCAGACTCAGATCAGCCTGGGCATCCGCCCAGTCTGATCAGAGTCTTCGCTGTCCGCATAGAGGTAGCTTAGACCCTTAGCTACACTTTGAGCACTTAATGAAGGGTCTAATCAATTTTAGCGGCTGCCCAGGCTGACCTGAGTCTGCGCAGTGCCAACAACCACATTGTTGGTTTTGTCGTGTCGCGGCTCAAATATGGCTCTGATGGGGTTTGGAGGAGTTTTCAAGATTACAAGTTGTCAAACTTTATAGTGAAAATAGGTCACAGTGACCGCTAAATCGGGGATCCACGTTAGGTCAATGGGTTAAGCGCTGGCCTGCTGATCTAGCTGTCCCGGGTTCGATTCCCGCTGGAAGCGGAAATCTTTTTTCACCATAAACGGATTCCATTGCACACTGCACACAGCCTTCCAATATCACCCTCCCACCATCCTGATATGATTGAAATACTATTGAAAAGGACGTACAGTCGCAAGTCCTGCTAAACCGGTTCAGCAGGTTCACGCCACCTTTTGAAAATCGATATCCGGAAATCGGACAGTTCACTAAGAGATATACACTTTTGGTAAAATACGCGTAGCTACGAGGGGCGTTCGAAAAGTTTTGCAAATGGCCTCATGACTTTGTTTAGGGGCACGCTGGTGCAACTGCTATGCATGTACTGAAAGCACTGCATTTTGTCTTTACGATGATACCAAACACTATACAGAGACACTTTTCCTTATTGAGTTACAACTCATTGTAATAGGTCTCAGTCATACCACTGGGCTAATTTTATATGTAAAATCTTTTCTGTGTTAGGTATTCAAGTCGAATATTCTTGTAAATACAAAATTAATCTTTGTCATTTGCTTGTACATCGTTTCCTACAATATCCATACAGAAGTTAGAAACGTTGCAACTGTTATCGATTTATTCCCTGCAAAGCAATGCGCAGTTCTTAGGATGTTATTGAAATATAAGTAACTAACGCCATTTTTGAAAGCTTGTAGACGCTTCATTTTTGGCATTTATTTGAATCTATTGACAGGTGTTCGTTTATCCATGTAAATGCTCTTGCCGACAAGATTTTGAATGCTAATACACTTGTTTTCATTACAAAATCATTAAATTTTGGTATAAATGTTTAAATTGCCACAACGTATTAAAAGTAAGGATAATCCATATTTCCGGGCCAGTATGGAACCTAGATTTAAGATAATTTCCGCGATAATTACAGGTCAGCAGTGTCTGGACATTTTCTTTAACGAACAAAGAATAAGAAAAATCAAAGACTGCTGATACATAAATTACGGCCTACTAAAGTAAAATTCTGCAGTGTCTTAAGGGTATACCTCTTTCAAAGAAGTTAGAAACGCGTCCTTTAAAAAAAAATGCACCGTGTTTTCAGACAACTCATCGTATATCATAGCTTTATGTGTTTTTGCAATCAGAAGTTCTGTCTGTATTGTGGTTACCTAAAAGTTACGTCATTTGCAAAACTTTTCGAACGCCCCTCTTATGTCCCGATACTATGGCAAGCCATTTTACTATTTATTATGGAACGTAGATATCTCATTTATTATATCAGATATCTAATAAATTATATAAGATATCTTATTTATTATATTAGATATCTTATATATATAAGATATCTTATATAATAAATAAGATATCTTATATAGTATATTAGATATCTAATATGCCAATTTAGATATCTAATATAACATACAAGATATCTAATATAACATTTAAGATATCTGATATAGGATATAAGATATCTTATATAGGATATAAGATATCTTATATAGGATATGAGATATCTTATTTATTTTTTTCATATAAGATATCTTATAAGTTATATAAGATATCTTATATGTTATATTAGATATCTTAATTTGCATATTAGATATCTAATATACTATATAAGATATCTTATCTATTATATAAGATATCTAATATGTAAAATTAAATAAAATATATAATATCCCATATTAGATATCTTATTTCCTATAGAAGATATCTTATATGTCATATAAGATATCTAATACTATATCAGATATCTAGTAAAGGTATATAAGATATCTTATTTGACTTTTCCATTAGACACAACACAATATATAAGATATCTAATATAGCATATAAGATATCTTATATGACATATAAGATATCATATGTAGTAAATCAGATATCTTATATCGGATATAAGATATCTTATATAGGATATGAGATATCTTATTGACTTTTACATATAAGATATCTAATATAATATATTAGATATCTTATATAGTATATTAGATATCTAATATTCCAATTAAGATATCTAATATATCATATAAGATATCTAATATAACATATAAGATATCTTATATGAAAAATTAAATAAGATATCTTATATTCTATATAAGATATCTTATACCCTATATCAGATATCTTATATAGGATATAAGATATCTTATATGTTATATAAGATATCTTAATTGGCATATTAGATATCTTAATTGGCATATTAGATATCTAATATACTATATAAGATATCTACTATGCATAATAAATAGTAAAATGGCTTGCCATACGATACGTCTCCTTTTGGCGCACCCTGCTGCAGGGTTCTCGCCAGCATCGCTTATGCATGATCTTTATAGCTGTCATAGCTTACCTTAAACACTTTATCTCACCGTATACATGCGATTCCCCGACAGTTCAGTTTAGCTACCAAGAATTGTCACTTACAGTATATGGATTATTCACCTTTCTTTGCCGTTGCTCTTTATCTTCCTATAAAACACATAAAGGGATAAAACAAAAACTTAAAATGTGCCAACATAATTATTCCTGACTACATATTGATTAACAGAAAGACCTGCAAGCACAACTCAAAAACTATGCCAGCGTGTTATAGTAAGTGTTTAAGGAGATGTTACTTTCTTTTTAAAGATAATTTGAACCGCGACACGACAAAACCAACAATGTGGTTGTGCGCCCAGCGCAGACTCAGATCAGCCTGGGCATCCGCCCAGTCTGATCAGAGTCTTCGCTGTCCGCATGAAGGTAGCTTAGACCCTTAGCTACCATTTGAGCACTTAACGAAGAGTCTGGTCAAACTGGGTGGATGCCCTGGCTGATCTGAGTCTGTGCTGGGCGCACAACCACTTTGTTGGTTTTCTCGTGTCGCGGCTCATTTTTATTTTACTTGCAGACGACCAAGTAAACAACACAAACCAGAAACTCTGGATACGACATGCAAAAGCAGTGTTACTCTCCAGCAAGACAGAGAAGATAGCTTCGAAATGAAAATAATGCGTGTTTGCAAAAAGCAATGCATTGTGTTATTTGTAATTTGTTTAGCTGCCATTCTTCTTGGGTTGAATTTATTTCAAACAGATTCTGAAAATTTAAAAGATATAAAACGACGATTAAGTCTGCCTGCGCAAGACAAGATTGCAGTTAATTTTGCTCATAAGAAAGATTCCGGAATCAAACGTTTTACGTATGGGAGAAACGTCACTGTGACAACGCCGAGGTCGAAGACTTTGGTAAAGATTGACAAAGAGATACTTAAGATGATACGAGATATCCATGATAAAATGACAGCTGTAAATGTATCGGTTAAACCTTTTAAGATATCCTGCACTGAGAAATCCATTGATGGTACAGAAGATTTACTCTGCATGGTAAGTAGTTCATTTATTTTTCTGTCAGTGGATTGTGGCAAGCCCTTTGGTTATTCACCCTGTTAAATAGATATTTGATATAATATGTATAATATCTGATAAAAAATATAAGATATCTAATATAGTATATCAGAGATCTACATTAAATGACACAAACTATATTAGGCATGTTATTTAACACATATCTTACTAGTATATGTTAAATATATCTTCTATAGCATATAAGCTAAGCTAATATCTGCTTTGAGAAATGATATCTCGCATATAAGGTATCTAATGTTTGGATATATCATAAATAATATATGATTCTTTAATTAACTTCCAAATAAATACGTATATAAGAAGATCGCTAATATAGGTTAAGATATTTTATTTACGAAAGAAGATATTTGATATGTTAAATAAGATATCAGATTTGTAAAATTTGATATCTAATATAGTAGAATATGCTGAGATATCTTATTAACTATATTCGATATCTAAGTTAACATATACGATATACTTAAATGTTAAATAAGCTGTCTTATATGGCATATAACAACTGGAGCTTAAGTCTTCAAGGCACGCTAAGCAGTGAAATCGGTTACCTGTTACCTGGAGCGAGTATTTATGTGAATGCAGTTATTTCCCTTAGACCCGCGGCGCGATAGGCATTAATCGATATTAGGAGTGTCATATCGATGGCCATATCCCAGGATTTGTACAGGTGTTGAACTTCTTTGAAGCCGGGTTTGCCATCACTGTTTGATATTTTATCAGCATAATAATATTACGAAGGAGCTAGAGGGAAACATTTTTAATTTTCAACAATATGGGTTTTCTTTTTCTCAGATCAAATCAATTTACTTTTCTCAGTTCTGACAACAAAAACATAAAACAACAATACTTATAATAATGAAATTATGCTATTTCGATCACTCTTTGACGGTCTCATCTTTATGGAAAGATTAAAGCCCGATACAGATACCCATCCACCCACATAGTTTTTTTTTTCTTTTACTCCGCCCATCGAGGCTCGCGAAATATATTGGCTGTCTTCTGCGGCAGAGCTGCTAGACCTGAGTAGCATTTATCGCAGACCGAGTAATACTAGCAGTCCTACAAATTCAGAGGCATTATCTCGACATGACTAAAATATTGTTTACTGGGACGTTAAACCACAATTCAACAGCAACGACAATAGTTTTCTTTTGACAAAATTGTGTTCAAAACTTTTATACAAATGCCGTCTTTAGGCATGTCGCTAAGCTGCGATATTTAAAACATTTAAGATTAAACATTAAAAGTTGCCGATAATTTATACGTTTTTCTGCGAGCAAAAAAAAAGTAATAAATAAATGAGCCGCGAAACAACAAAACAAACAAAATGGCATGTGCGCCCTAACACTCAGATCAGCGTGGGTATCCGCCCAGTCCGACCAGAGTCTTCGCTGTCCGCACATAGGTACAAATTGGTTATCCCGCCCAGGCCGATCTAAGACTTCGCAGGGCGCTATGGCACTGTGTTGGTTTTGTTGCGACACGGCTAAAATAACTTTTTATAGAGTTAAAGTCATCAGAGCACGATCTTTAACACATATCGGATTAAATATCGAAATACTGAATTTCATTGCCGTTGGCAGGTGTTAATTTTGAAATTGCAAATTGTCTTGACAAGACATGAGACCGAATTTTCCACACCTTCCGACACAGATCACAGGCACCTGACGAAAGGATTTTTTAGCCTTGCTCGTCTTTTCAGCCGTTTCCTAATGGTATTGTTCACAATACCATTAGGAAACGGCTATAGATCTACAAGTCTTTGTTTATTTTTTTTTTAATTTTGACTGAAAAAAAGACGTCAGAGCAAGGCTAAAATAATCCTATCGTCAGGAGCCTGTGCACAGATGGCATGTCGATGACGGGGCTCAGTAGGTTACTCAGTCGATGACTTTAGCAAATAATTAAATGAGCCGCGACATGACAAAACCAAAACAAGTGCATGTGCACCCAGTTAAGACTCAGATCAGCCTCGGCATCCGCCTTATCTGATCAGAGGCTTCACTGTCGGCATGGAGGTAGCTTAGGGTATTAGCTACCCTTTAATCGCACAGCAAAGACTGGGTACCTGCCCTGGCTGATCTGCGTCTTCGCCGAGCGCACATTCCACTTTGCTGGTTTATCATATCGCGTCTCGTATGACGAAAATTATGAAAATGACCAGAAACAAGAGGGCCATGAGGCCCTGAATCGCTCACCTGCGCAATTGGCAAAGTGGCTTTTTCTTATGTCTGAAATTGCCAAAATATGAGTTTTGGGTCAAAAGTCAAAGAATGACCATGACTTCTTGTATTCATAAATCTTCATGTACGCATTAAGACAACAATGCATAACATTTTTAGGCCAAAATCTTCAAACTTATCCATGAAATCTTATGTTCTAGCATTTTCCCATATTTGACTATGCCGCTAAAAAGGTCAAGATAAACCCAAGGTCATCATTTGAACAGTCTTGGTAGGACTCTAGAACTCCATGCTACTTAACCAAGTTTACAGGCCATTGGTGTATTGGTTCTGGAGAAGAAAAATATTAAAGGTTTATACCATAAATGGGTATGGTGGCCATTTTGGTCATGTGACCTGGACTGTTTAAACAAATTTTTGTTCAATCAAGCTCTGGACGCTCTATATGAAATGTGTTTACAACTGGCTCTTTGCCTTTTGAGGAAATGTTTGAAAATGTCTAAAATATGAGAGATTGGTGTTAAAAGTCAAAGAATGAACTTGACCTCTTGTACTCATAATTCTTCATGACCTCATTAAGACGACTGTATATACCAATTTTTAGGCCTAAATCTTCAAAACTTTCCATGAAATCTTATGTTCCAGCATTTTTCCATATTTGACCTTGCTGTAAAATGGTCAAGGTCAACCCAAGGTCAACATTTTAAACAATCTTGATAGTACTCGAATACCCAATGCTACATACCAAGTTTAAAGGCCATCTGTCAATTGGTTCTGGAGAAGGAGATTTTTAAAGGTTTTTACCATATATGGGCAAGGCAGTCATGTTGGTCATGTGACCTGGACCGTTTGAATCAATTTTTGTTCCCTCTAACCCTGGAGGCTCTATATGAAATTTGGTTACAATTCTCCCAGTGGTTTTTGAGGAGATTGTTTGAAATTGTCAAAATACAAGAGTTCTGTGTCAAAGGTCAAAGAATGACCTTGACCTTTTGTACTTATGAATCTTGGTGTACTCATTAAGATGACTGCATACTCCAATTTTTAGGCCTTAATTTCAAAACTTTTCAAGAAATCTTATGTTCTAGCATTTTCCCATATTTGACCTTGCCGTAAATAAGGTCAAGGTCAACCCAAGGTCATCATTTGAACAATCTTGATAGTACTTGAGTACCCAATGCTACATACCAAGTTTCAAGGCCATCGGTCTACTGGTTCTGGAGAAGAAGATTTTTAAAGGTTTTCGCCATATATGGGCGTGGTGGCCATGTTGGTCATGTGACCCATACCATATGAATAAATTTTTGTTCCCTCAACCCCTGGAGGCTCTATATGAGCTTTGGTTTCAATTTGGCCAAGTGGCTTTTGAGAAGATTGTTTAAAATTGTCACACTATCAGATTTCTGGGTCAAAGGTCAAAACATGACCTTGACCTCTTGTACTCCTAAATCTTCATGTTCTCATTAAGATAATTGTAGACACCAATTTTTAGCCCAAAATCTTCAACAGTTTCCAAGATATCTTATGTTCTATCATTTTGCCATATAAAAGCACAAGGAATCAAATTTGACCTTACCGTAAAAAAGGTCAAGGTCAACCCAAGGTCATAATTTGAACAATCTTGGTAGTACTCGCACACCCGATGCTACATACAAAGTTTCAAGGCCATCGGCCTATCGGTTCTGGAGAAGAAGATTTTTTTAGGTTTTTACCATATATGGGCATGGCGGCCATATTGGTCATGTGACCAGCACCGTTTGAACAACTTTTCGTTCCCCCTTCCTCTGGAGGCCACATATGAAATTTGGTTACAATTGGCCCAGTGGTTTCAGAGGAGAAGTTGTTTGAAATTGTGGACGGACGGACGGACGGACGACGGACGACGGACGACGACGGACGACGGAGCCTTACCATCCTATAAGCTCCCCCGGAGCCGCTGGCTCAGGTGAGCTAAAAAGTGACCTGGCCTTGGCCGGACCACTGATGAGTGCCTTGTATCTATTAATTGCTCTTTTCGTATTTCTAACTATTTTTAGTTAAATTTAATTACAACATGAGAACAGCTTGCCAATTTTAAATGGTAAGCGCATAGGCACAGCCTGATTTGATCACACATGTTAAAATATTTTGATCTGAAATTCGGATCAGTTTGGTTTGAGCAGAAACGCGGGTTAGGTTGTATGAAGTAATACTACAATTGACAAATTATTAACTGATCATAGACTCAGACCAGTGTTTCGCAAGTGCACAAGCTGGTCTGAGTCAGTTTGCATATTGATAAATCTGTATTGTGTAAACTAAAATATATTTTGTAATTCATGCCCGAAATTGATAATAACTAATTCCATAAATTGAATGTTGCAGCTTTATATTTTTCTTAGCATTTATCTTCGTTTATTTCAATGACAATTACGATAACTGTCAGGAGGTAATATCGGATTCTATGATCGTTAATCGATTAATGCACGCGTACTAAACATGTTACTTATACTGTATATATACTTTATCGTATTATCAACATATTCCGATCAGCTTGCGCAAACTGGTAGTCACTATTCGGTCTTATCAGTCTGCACATATCAGAGGCTGATAACATTGCGCAGATGCACAGGCTTATTATCCTAAGTATTCATTTAAGCAGAAAAAAACGAAAATAGCAACAACAAAAAAATATCTTTAAATATTCGTTTCTAGCTCCACTTAACCAGTCTATCAAAGGGACAACGTTTCATAATGAACAGAAATATTACAAATAAAGTTAAATATGAAAAATATTTTACCCTGTGATAGACAAACCATATTTTGGTTTCTTTGATAAATACGCCCCCACACTCAAATAAATTTCAATCAAAACTGTTAGCGCAAACATAAGAAATTATATAATAACTAATAGATTTAATTAACATCACCATAAAATATGTAATTATTTGTTTGCATAGTTGTTTTTAGCTTATTAAGAGATTTTTTTAAACTACAATTAGTCGATTAACTGTCTTTTTGTGTTTGAGTGTCACATGTAAGAGTTTAGGGACTTCTTTCTCTTTTTTCCCCCCCTTCTTGCGTCCTTCGTTCCTTCTTTCTTTCTTAATCAGACTTTATAAATATTGTTCCTTGCTTAATTAGATCATAAAAAGCACACATGAAATATATCAACAAAACACGAATACCAAGAAAGGATGTGGTTTAAGTCTTTGCGCAATATAGGCGGATTCGGACTTAGACTATTTGAGACATAATTACTCGTATGAGCGAGGTTTTATCGAAACGCGACTTTCTGTATGTTTAGAGATTCATGGAAGATACTTATAGTATACTTATTTTATAATGAATTACATCAATGTAAACCTTATAAATTTCTCTCGATGGTGATAACTTATAAAAGTTTTATAGAAAATTCGATCATTTTCAAATTTTAGGCTGAACATAGCTTCTTGGGCATTTTGGCCATGATTCGTATATAATTTCAAGTGATTGAAGCTTCAAACTTCAAAAGCCGATGGAAGTATCAAAATATGAAGTTATTTTATATATTTTTACACCATATTAACGGACAAAGACTGAAGTTTATGTTCATAACTTATAAAAAATTGTCGTAATATCATATATGTATTTAATTTTACAGTTTACATTATATTCCAATGTAATTGTATATAGCACTCGACAGGATTTCAACAGGTAAGCTCTCGGATAAACCCGTAAGTCGCTATCGGTAATTTCCGCCGTATTGAAGCATAAAGTTCCCTATGGATATCTGTTTTAAGAAATAAGATAACTGATAAGACATATTAGATATCTTATATCCTTTATTAGATATCTTTTCATAAATATCTTAATTCCTATTCAAGATATCTTAATTGATAAGTAAGATAGCTTTATTTGAATGTTACTTAAGAAATCTTCTATAAAATGATATGTCTTATATTTCATTTTTGATTTCTCATACACGATATAAGATATCTTATTTCTCAAAGCAAATATCTAATAAGCTGTATAAGATATCTTATTTAACATACAAATATACATGTAAATAAAATATCTTATATAGTATATTATAGTTCTCATTTAATGTAGATATCTCATACACTATAACAGATTGATATATTATATCAGATACCTCATATATATAATATCAGGTATCTATTTACCAGGATAGAGAGTAAAAGGGCTTGCCTTAATTGCGTGATATGATACCACGCAAGCGACTGCGTGACTCCACTGTTGTTATCACTTACTTTAAACGATTAAAACATTTTAAAATTCAAAGGCACTATCAACCGACTCGGACGTGAGGTATCATCGATACAAAGTGAACCAGTGTTTTTGTTTTATTTTATTTTTCTATTTATGTTTTCAGACATCTTGTTTGTAGAATAAATATATACATGTACAAGGGTTGATCCAGAAGTAATGTCACTGTGTCCACTGCGCGCTTATGCATCGTAGCATTATTATAAAAATCGTTTCAGGCTGCACTGCAATTCAGTTCTGATTTACAGCATAATTATTTATAATTGGAATCTTTTATCTTTCCAATTACATAGACGTTCAAAGTATGCCACCAACACCATCGCGCCGCACGTCAGAATAACGTTAATTACATGAACATAATTTTCAAAGGCAATCATAAATCAAAATCAAACTAAAGCGCCAAATCAGATGAAAATTTGATACGATGACGAATTATATTTCTGTCGCCCACTGTTGAAATTTTAATATCGTCACTGCAGTTTGAAGTTCGCTAGCTAGCGCTAATGCTTGTTACTGCCGAGTAAAAATGTTGATTTCTGACAAAAACGCGTCAGCTGATATATGCGGTTTTGCCTCGAATTTGGAATATCACCATTAGAGACTCTTTAGCTGTTTAGTTAGACATGTGGTGATATAACAGTTATTACGAGGCTTGTGTAAAGCTGCAATCAGCGCGATACGAGTGCAGGTGGGTCGCTAGAGGATAGTCTGAAAACCGGGAGACCTTTATGTGCAATGTCAGACAAAAACGTCACTCTTGTTTGGACCCCATATATGAAGATCAATGTTCTGAAATTCGAATATTGTGTAAAATTCTTAAAACTGAGTTGCGGGGCCCCTCAAGTAATATTAAAGATGAGATAAACATCGGTGAAGAGACATTAGTGCTATGCTAGAACAACGAATATGCTACTTTGGACATGGTACAATATCGAAATTTTGTCTGGTGCGTCAACAACGTCATTGACGTGCGGCGCGTTTCGTTACCATGCCTTCTGTCTGTCTCGATATCTCAGTTACTGTGCACTGTATTTCTATGACATTTTCAGCCCATAATGCAAATAGATTAAGGTACTTGGATACGAAATTTTATTGGTCTCCCTTTATTCTACATGATTATATAGCTACAGTGACATTACTTCTGGATCAACCCTCGTAAAACAGGCTTACCATACATATCGTTAGTACGGTGATATTTTTCCACGCTGATGATAGCAATAATTCTGATACCGAGTCATATTAGGAAAGGAGATCCATGAAAAGACATTGGATATTTTTTTCATACTTTCACAGGGTATAATCGATTCCGCTAATTTTCGCTTCCTGCAGAGATTGTACATCATATTTAGCTTCCGCCGAGACTGTCCAAGAACTCTTGCTTCCTGCCGAGACTTCTGTACATGATAAATGGCTTCCTGCAGAGACTGTCCGCGTGATTCTGCTTCCTGCCGAGGCTCTCGGCAGGAAGCAGAGTCACGCGGACAGTCTCGGCAGGAAGCCAATGTTCGAGGACAGTAGTCTCTGCAGGAAGCAAGAGTTGGTGGACAGTCTCGGCGGAAGCCAAATATGATGTACAGTCTCTGCAGGAAGCGAAAATTAGCGGAATCGATTATACCCTGTGACTTTGCAGGATCCTCCAAGCTTTCTTCAACAATACAAGAATCCTTGCTGGCGATCAAAGAAGGGCTTCCGGTGTCTACCGTATTTCCAAGTGATTGGGATGGACAAGTGTGGCTCTACTGATTTATTCGACAGGATTGCAAAACATCCCGATGTACTCAAAAACAATGGTACCTTTGGAAAAGAGACAATGTGGTGGTCATGGTTGAGATATGGTATGTACTCAGCAGGCATACAAGGTTGATACTACTTTGAGTCAACGTTGATTCCATGTCATGACGTTATTTAGGGTTGATTTAGGAGATAACTGTACTCAAAATTGTCATTTGGGGAGGTAAATCGTCGGTTTTATGGTCGGAAATTTTGTTTTACGGCGACGCGCTACCTCCCCAAATACGGCGACGCGATTTACCTCCCCAAATCACAATTTTCAATACAGTTATCCCCATTGTAATGCACTTTACACATTTTCACTTTTAAAAGTGTGCTACTTTGCACCCATAGCAAGCGCTTTCAGCTGCGTAAAGACCATACGTCAGCCAATGAGAAGTGACGTTTCTTAATAACTTCGGGTTTCCGACAGTATATCGCAGAATATACTGTCGCAAATTTTGACGTTATCCAATCAGACGTCGCGTTACGTACGTAAGTGCATTAGAATCAATATTTTGTGCCCTCTGCGTGGCGTGTTGAAAAAACGTGTCAACGTCAATGCAATACCATCGATGCAACGTCAATGCAATACCATCAATGCAATACCATCGAGGTTCGTTGAAACGATCCACGTTGTTTGCAAAATATACGCTGTTAAAACGTTAAGGTTTCGCGAATATAATATTGCTTACACCAAATTCAACTATTTTCATTTTTGATGCTTTCTAAAAGTGTTAATAATTATTCTCTTTAAGGTCACTGGTTGAGAAGTCGAAAGAAGAAACTTGGGTTTCAAGATTATATTAATTATTTTCGTGGTGCGGCAACTACAATCAAACAGAACCCTCAGCGACAGTATATAACAGGTAAATCACCGTATTCATTCAAATGACATCGTTATGAGAATTCGAATGTAACCAAATCTGAGTTTGAAACGATTCTATTCTATATTGCAACCCATAAGTTTGAAAGGTCGATGACTTGACATCGATCCCTTTCCATCTAGTTCTATTGTTAGCTGTCCTAGTCCATCCCTGTCCACTCTTTAATACTCTCGAATACCATGTTTCGGTCGAACTGACTTTCCAGTCCCGGCAAAATCCCTATTCATTTTAACTAAACATGCCACACTTGGCTCGAACAACGATGGCTCGAACGCTCGAACCCCAAGTCTGGTCCCTAGAAACCACTTTCTATGTAAAATAACACCGATGGCTCGCACCTATTTCCTTGTAAAACATTTCCAAGTTTAACGCTCGGAATAAATGTAGATCCTACCGATTACAAGTATTGGTCATCAGGTTTGCTACGTCCATGCTTATCTTGATCTTTTTATATTGTAATTAAAATTCCGTGTTGTTTTGTTTTATCTACCTGAAAATGCAAAGGTTCAAAGAGTGACCGATCAAAATACAGGAAGCTGTGGTAGTTATGATAGAAAAACATAGTACATAAAGTTGGATCATGTTGAGCTGGTCTTCAATGGCTCGAACTACCGATCGGTCGAACTTTTTTCGGTGGTCCCGGCGAGTTCGAGCCATCGAAGTTCGACTGTATTGTATTCCCACTTCTTCTCTTGCATATCTCTGTTTCCTTTCACTATGCTTTTCAGCATGTTCAAAGTTTCGAAACCCCCTTAGTTTCCGTTTCTTGGTTCGCCATATTTTCCAATAGCTGCTCGAATCTTTCTGCGAACATCCCCATTAGTTACGTGGTCCTTGTAACCTTCTGTAGCATCTCATCTCAAAGGCATTCTTTTCTCTAACTCTCCTGTCAAGAAACCACGACTCACAGCATACAGAATTGTGGATATGATAAGGGAGCGTATAAGTTTCACCTTTATCAAAGGTGAAACTTCTACGCTCTCTTGTCATATCCACATTTCTGTATTAAAGGTGAAACTTATATACGCTTTCTTGTCATATTCATATTTCTGTATGCTGTGTACAGACATGTAGATATGACAAGAGAGCGTATAAGCTTCACATTTATACAGAAATGTGGATATGACGAGAGCGTATATGTTTCACCTTTATAAAGGCGAAACTTATATGCTCTCTTGTCATTTCCACATTTCTGTATGCTGTGAAAGACATTATCTTGTTATACACGTGTATCCACATTTGTGTAAGCCGTGAAAACTTTTCAAGTTTGATCCAAGAGATAAGTTTGATCCAAGAGATATGTTATTATCTCTTCAGCTTTGTTTGGACTGTCACGGGTCGTGCGAAAGATGATTAATACATAATAAAAAGCAATTGATCTACCAAATAATCTGAACTCGTTGTCAACATTTTGATTATTGCCTTGTGTCGGGTATTTTTTTTCTCTAACGTTTCTTACATAGTCGACGTCTGAATAGGCTTTGCAGCCTCTGTAGAATAGGTGTTGCAGTTCTGATCCTCTCGCCCGGGCTGTAACACCAAGGATTACATTTATATGGGTGCCCATGCCAAGAACTATTTAGCCGACATTTGCAACTGTTCAGAGAGGGTGCCATTATTACATATTCTGGAAGGTCGTTCCAAGTTTGAAAAATCTTATTGCTAATAAAGTAGCTATACTTATCAACTTCTAGAGAATTGCCGAGCCAGTTGCAGTATAAGTGTACAACGAGACTGCCATGGGACATTACTTTTCAATGTGCATGTGATGCACAATTTGTATCGCATGCGCATCAAACTGATGCCCTAATCGAGACTGCCTCGGGACATTAGTTTTCAATGTGCATATGATTAAAAAAAATTGTATCGCATGCACATTGAAAAACTAATGCCCGGCTAATGATAGTTTATGGTGTGCCTGTGATGCAAATTTTGCATGGTGACATGGTTGAATTCAGTTATTTTTTCACTATTTTGGGAATGATACCGGTGCCCACTGTATTGGGGGAGGGGGCGTCATTATTTCCTAAAATGAATTTCGGAACCACCTTTTTTAGCCTCAAGTGGTCACAGGTAGGGCAGAGGACATGATATTATAACCTATAGGCCTGTAAATAAATAACGCTCAGTAAATGTCTAGCCTGTACATCTGCTAGTGACCTACGCAAGCAAGGTTTATATGCCGGTAAGAAAAAGATGGAGTTTTTAACATGTTTAACTTGCATTTGGAAAAAAGGTAATATTTTGAATTGGGACTGATCCCTTTTACGGGTACTACTTATATAGAGACAAAAATCCCTTTAATGATATTTACAGGTGATGGAACTCCTATGGATCTATGGGACAACAGCGGGTGGAGAAGCATACCCCAAAACAATGGTTTGAAAGAACCGAAGTTTATTACTCCCCATCTTATCAAACATGTCAATCCTAAAGCGAAGTTTCTTGTGATCCTGAGAGACCCAATAGAAAGGTAAATACAATATTTATTCGGTTATAAGACGGAGATTCTTTCTTCCAAAACCATTTCAAATATCTAGATCCGTCTTACAAGACGGATCTAGATTTTAGGGATTGTTTTGGAAGAGAAAATCTCTATCTAATAGCCGTATTACAAACATCTGATTTACATATTTTGTGCACTTTTGGAGAAAGAAACACCTGTCTTATATAGTCGAATAATTAAGTAGGTGACTGAAAGAAAGGTGTGAACGTGTTTGCTTGTTTTATATCCATGCATGTGTACATTCAGATGGTTTAATTCGATTCCATGCAGCTAAAATGTATCTTAACCAAAAGACTGAATGAATCCTCAATTGACGACTTTGTTCCTGTTGTTGTTGTTCTAATTCTCATAGAGGCTCAGTTTCGGACCCCCAAAGTTCAGTTTGGGACCCCCAAAGTATACTTCTACAAGATGAACTTGAGAAGATGCAGAAAAGGGCAGCTAGATTTGTAACGGAAAATTACACATATGAAACTTGGAGTATGACTATAACTGGTATTCTGGAGAAACTTAAGTGGGAATCTCTGAAAAAGAGAAGGAAAGATAGTAGACTCATAATGCTTTACAAAGGTCTGAAGGGATAGCCATAATTTACCTTGTTCCCCCAAGTAGGCATACCAGGAATCATCATTCCCATGCATTTCAAACCCCATTGGCTGGGACTGACATTTACAAGTCCAGTTTCTTCCCCCAGACTATTAGAGACTGGACTGGAACTCCCTGGAAGATTCCCTTATTTCTGCTGCTGAGGGCGCAGAGCATTCAGTTACTAGTTTACTTCTCTTGCAATGGCTAGGGACTAGCTTCCCTGATTACTGGTCCTAGTGAATGATTGTCCTTGGACGTATCGCCAGTAAACAATTCTGATTCTGATTCTGGCTCAAGGGAACGAATCCATGACTTGCGCCTCCTGGTACCGAGTCTGTCCATGACGACTTTGTTGAGCTCACGCGATGCTTTGAAACATGACCATGAAATCTTATGACGAAGAATCCATGGGGAATTTGCGAGCTTGTTGCCAGACTTTGATCAAACATGATAGGTTATATATTTAGAAGGAGCCATTGATTAACCTTATTTTCAAGGCTGACATGCCAACATAGCAAGATTTTTGGAATACGAACACAATCCCGGATTATCACTAAATTCCACCATAAAAAGTCGCCAAAAAGCCGCCATAAACTAAGGCAATTAACGCTCATTAAGGAGCGTTAATTGGTTTAGTTTATGGTGGCTTTCTTTCATAGCCCTCTTTGCTTTTCAGACTCTTTTCCGACTACATTTTCCTGAAGCTGGGACGAATGACAACCGAAGCTTTTCATCAGTACGTTATCAGGGCCATAAAACTGCTTCATTACTGCACACGCAGATCCTCACTACGAGCCTGTCTATATAACAGAAACCTTCATATCAGACTTTCGGTAAGTTCTTAATTTTGGTTTGAACATATTTTATTTCAATTTAATACAAGTTATGGACAGATTACAAATAGTATACAATAACAAAAGGATCTGAACGGAAGCCAGAGGAAATTCTTAATAATTGAATCTTCAAGTGGCATTCTCTACATATTTTTAGCTCACCTGAGCACGAAGTGCTCAGGGTGAGCTTTTGGGATACCGTGATGTCCGTCGTCCGTCGTACGTGTGGACGTCCGTCCGTCCGTCCGGACGTCCGTCCGTCCGGACGTCCGTCCGTCCGTCAACTTTGCTTGTGTACACTCTAGCGGGCACAGTTTCGATCCAATTTTTATGAAACTTTGTGAGAATGTTTATCTCTATAAAATCTAGGCCAAGTTGGAAACTGGGTCATGTCGGGTCAAAAACTAGGTCACTAGGTCAAATCTTAGAAAAACCTTGTGTACGCTCTAGAGGGCACAGTTTTCATCCAAAGTTCCTGAAACTTTGTCAGAATGTTTATCCTCATAATATTTAAGATAAGTTCAAAACTGGGTCACGTTGGGTCTAAAACTAGGTCACTAGGTCAAATCATAGAAAAACCTTGTGTACGCTCTAGAGGACACAGTTTTGATCCAATCTTTATGAAACTTTGTCAGAATGTTAGTCTTCATAAAATCTAGGCCAAGTTTGAAACTGGGTCATGTCGGGTCAAAAACTAGGTCACTAGGTCAAATCTTAGAAAAACCTTGTGTACGGTCTAGAAGGCACAGTTTTGATCCAAAGTTCATGAAACATAATCAGAAAGTTTATCCTTATAATATCTAGGATAAATTTGAAACTGGGTTACGTTGGGTCAGAAATTAGGTCACTAGGTCAAATCATAGAAAAAACCTTGTGTATGCTCTAGAGGACACGGTTTTGATCCAATCTTTATGAAACATTGTCAGAATGTTTATCTTCATAAACTCTAGGCCAAGTTTGAAACTGGGTCATGTTGGGTCAAAAACTAGGTCACTAGGTCAAATCTTAGAAAAACCTTGTGTACGCTCTAGAAGGCAATGTTTTGATCCAAAGTCCATGAAACTTTGTCAGAATGTTTATCCTCATAATATGTAGGACAAGTTTGACTTGGGTCATGTCGGGTCAAAAACTAGGTCACTAGGTCAAATCATAGAAAAAACCTTGTGTACACTCTAGAGGACACAGTTTTGATCTAATCTTTATGAAACTTTGTCAGAATGTTAACTTCCATAAACTCTCGGCCAGGTTTGAAAGTAGGTCATGTCGGGTCAAAAACTAGGTCACTAGGTAAAATCTTAGAAAAACCTTGTGTAAGCTCTAGAAGGCACAGCTGTGATCCAAAGTTCATGAAACTTTGTCAGAATGTTTATCCTAATATAATATGTAGGATGAGTTTGAAACTGGGTCATGTCTGGTCAAAAACTTGGTCACTAGGTCAAATCTTAGAAAAACCTTGTGTATGCTCTAGAAGGCACAGTTTTCATCCAAAAATCATGAAACTTTGTCAGAATGTTTATCCTCATAATATCTAGGACAAGTTCAAAACTGGGTCACGTCGGGTCAAAAACTAGGTCACTAGGTCAAATCATAGAAAAACCTTGTGTACGCTCTAGAGGACACAGTTTTGATCTAATCTTTATGAAACTTTGTCAGAATGTTTATCTTCATAAACTCTCGGCCAAGTTTGAAAGTAGGTCATGTCGGGAAAAAACTAGGTCACTAGGTCAAATCTTAGAAAAACGTTGTGTAAGCACTAGAAGGCATAGTTTTGATCCAATCTTCATGAAACTATGTCAAAATGTTTATTGTCCATATATCTAAGCCCCCTATGAAACTGAGTCACGTCGGCTCAAGGTCAAATCTTAGAAAAACTTTGTGTACACCCTAGAGGGCAGTTTTGATCCAATCTTCATGAAACTCTGTCAGAATGTTTATCTTTATAAACTCTCGGCCAAGTTTGAAAGTAGGTCATGTCGGGTAAAAAACTAGGTCACTAGGTCAAATCTTAGAAAAACGTTGTGTAAGCACTAGAATGCATATTTTTGATCCAATCTTCATGAAACTATGTCAAAATGTTTATTGTCCATATATCTAAGCCCCCTTTGAAACTGAGTCACTTCAGCTCAAGGTCAAATCTTAGAAAAACTTTGTGTACACCCTAGAGGGTACAGTTTTGATCCAATCTTCATGAAACTCTGTCAGAATGTTAATCTTAATGAAATCTAGGTAAAGATTGAAACTGGGTCGTGTCGGGTCAAAAACTTGGTCACTAGGTCAAATATAAGAACGACCTTGTATACGCTCCAGAGGGCACAGTTTTGATCCAAATCTCAATGAAACTGTGTCAGAATGTTTATTCTTACAATATCCAGGCCAAGTTTGAAACTGGGTCATGTTGGGTCAAAAACTAGGTCAAATGTTAGTATGGTATAAACTCTTATAAATCTTCACCAGAGCCAGTGAACTGATTAATGCTCAGGTGAGCGATTCAGGGCCACCATGGCCCTCTTGTTTAAAGATGAGGATGAAACTGACTGGAATGAGCAGGATTTGATGTTGGTTGGTGGGTAGTCGAGTTGGGTTTTCTAACTGTTGTCATTTATATTAGGCTGAGCAAAAGCTCCGCAAATTCGGAGGTAACGGCTCGACTTGACTGAAATACTGTTAATTGTAATTGTACTGTCGACACTCAAGTCCTGCTTTACTCTCCCGAACTGGCATCAGGCAGCCCATCTATTTCTGTCGGCCCGGCGGGCGAGGGCGATATATGATTATTTTTCCAGTTACTGATATCCTCTATCTCAGCTCCAGTCATGCATTGTTGACTTTTCTATCATGCTCTAATGGAAGTCTCGTTTCTTTTTCGAGACAGCACTGCCGTCCACTTAGAACGTAATCCCGCCTGGTATATAAACGCACCGTTGCAGGCTACACCACGTGATTTAAAAATTTAAGAACCCGAATACCTGTTGCTAGTTTAAAATTGCAAACAAGGTACAGCTGTGGATAAAAATATCAAAGACCTTGTTTTTAGCTCACCTGAGCACGAAGTGCTCAGGGTGAGCTTTTGGGATACCCTGATGTCCGTCGTCCGTCGTACGTGTGTCAGGACGTCCGGACGTCCGTCAACTTTTGCTTGTGTACACTCTAGCGGGCCCAGTTTTGATTCAATCTTTATGAAACTTTGTCAGAATGTTAGTCTCTATAAAATCTAGGCCAAGTTCGAAACTGGGTCATGTCGGGTCAAAAACTAGGTCACTAGGTCAAATATTAGATAAACCTTGTGTATGCTCTAGAGGGCACAGTTTTGATCCAAACATAATGAAACTTTGTCAGAATGTTAGTCTTCATAAAATCTAGGCCAAGTTTGAAACTGGGTCATGTCGGGTCAAAAACTAGGTCACTAGGTCAAATCTTAGAAAAACCTTGTGTACGTTCTAGAAGGCACTGTTTTAATCCAGTCGTCATGAAACTTTGTCAGAATGTTTATCCTCATAATATGTAGAATAAGTTTGAAACTGGGTCATGTCGGGTTCAAAACTAGGTCACTAGGTCAAATCATAGAAAAACCTTGTGTACGCTGTAGAGGAGACAGTTTTAATCTAATCTTTATGAAACTATGTCAGAATGTTTATCTCTATTAACTCTAGGCCGAGTTTTAAACTGGGTCATGTCGGGTCAATATCTAGGTCACTAGGTCAAATCTTAGAAAAACCTTGTGTACGCTCTAGAAGGCACAGTTTTGATCCAAAGTTCATTAAACTTTGTCAGAATATTTATCTCTATAATATGTAGAACAAGTATGAAACTTGGTCATGGCGTATCAAAAACTAGGTCACTAGGTCAAATCTTAGAAAAACCTTGCGTACACACTAGAAGGCATACTTTTGATCCAATCTTCATGAAACTATGTCAAAATGTTTATTGTCCATAAATCTAAGCCCCTTATGAAACTGAGTTACGTTGGGTCAAAAACTAGGTCACTAGGTCAAATCTTCGAAAAACTTTGTGTACAACCTAGAGGGCACAGTTTTGATCCAATCTTCATGAAACTCTGTTCGAATGTTTATCTTTATGAAATCTAGGTAAAGTTTGAAACTGGGTTGTGTTGGGTAAAAAACTAGGTCACTAGGTCAAATATAAGAACGACCTTGTATACGCTCCAGAGGGCACAGTTTTGATCCAATCTCAATGAAACTTTGTCAGAATGTTTATTCTTACAATATCCAGGCCAAGTTTGAAACTGGGTCATGTCGGATCAAAAACTAGGTCAAATATTAGGAAAACCTTATGTACGCTCTAGAGGTCACAGTTTTGACCCAAACCTAATGAAATTTTGTCAAAATGTTTATCCTCACAATATGTAGGCCAAGTTTGAAACTGGATCATGTCGGGTCAAAAACTAGGTCAGATCTTAGAAAAACCTTGTGTACGCTCTATGAGACACAGTTTTGATCCAATCTTTTTTGTCAGAATGTTTATATGTTTATCATCACAATATTTAGGCCAAGTTTGAAAGTAGATCATGTCGGGTCAAAAACTACGTCACTAGGTCACATATAAGAACGACCTTGTGTACACTCTAGAGGGCACAGTTTTGATCCAATCTTCATGAACTTTTGTCAGAATGTTTATCCTCACAATATCCAGGCCAAGTTTTAAACTGGGTCATGTCAGATCAGAAACTAGGTCACTAGGTCAAATCTTAGAAAAACTTTTTGCACACCTTAGAGGGTACAGTTTTGATCCAATCTTCATGAAACTTTGTCAGAATGTTTATCTCCATAAAATGTAGGTAAAGTTTGAAACTGGGTCATGTTGGGTCAAAAGCTAGGTCACTAGGTCAAATCTAAATTAAGTTATGCTGCAAGAATCAGAACTAACATTGCAATGATGCCAGCCACAACCTCCTTGGAATACATTAGATTCACCACAGTGAGATAATGAAGCTACCATTCTATCATCTGTGTTTGCCTAGTTCAGTCTAGTTCAAATCCATCCAAGGAACTCAACATGAACGGGAACTTTTCGGAGAAGCGACTCTGCCATTTTCAGCTCACCTGAACCTTACAGTATTGGTGTTTAAGCTGCCTCTGTCATCCATCCATAAGCATTTTCAAACATCTCTGAAACCACTGGGCAGACTAAACTCAAAGGACTTCTATGTTTAAGGCGTGAATTTTCCCCATGATTAAAAAGTTATACGGATTACTGACTTCTGCTTTGCATTTATGACTATGACATGTAACTTGCATGACAAATGCATTTTCAACTGTTTGTGTCTATGTAAAGTACGTTAAACATACGTTGACGTTGACGTCATTGTTGAGATAAATTGTAAATAATCCTCAAACTGATCGTTGAAATAATGATTTATTGTATACATTTCACCCTTTTTTAACTTACATTACTTACATAACAGACACCACTGGATAGTTTTGACTATATGTATGTGACCTTGACCTCATTTCAAGGTCATGGTACACAATATAATCCTTGAAGATCATAGTGCTACTGCTGACCATTCTTCTTCTTTGGCTCACTGAGTATCGTTCCCCCCGTGACCCAGCTTCCCACTCATATATATTATGTACTTGCATCGCATAAGTCTGCTGCATGAAGGAAATGCTGGGTCACGGGGGGGAAAGTACTTGTACTTTAATTATTATGAAGCGTTCTATTTTGGCCGTTTTCACCGGAAGTGTAACTATAGTTTTGCATGTTTAAATGCCAATCAGGCGTAACAAGAAGAAAATCATTGCTTTGTATTGTGATATGCGTGTATTTAGCATGCCTTTATGACAAAAATGTATGGAATGAATGCCGGGTTTCAGTACTTTTATTACCTCAAAAGATGAGGTGTGCGAAAACCTTGAATTTAGGGTAGGTAGGGTCAGACTGGATTATCTCCCCATGTCTTTGGGTCTTAATCACAAATGATCTGATTTCATACGGTTTACATATTTGTGGAAGCTCTGCTAAGAAAAAATTGCCCACTTTATACTTTTGAAAATTCGGACCTGTCGCGCCGGTCTAATGGGGAAAATCCTCGCCTTAATCATAGAAGTCCTTTCATATTGAGCCTGCACATGGGTCAAAGGATTGGAAGTGCTTCAAATGATCTTGATAACATGACCAAGAGGGCCGCCATTCCCATGTATAGTAAAAACTCTTATAAATCTTCACCAGAGCCAGTGAGCTGATTAATGCTCAGGTGAGTGATTCAGGGCCACCATGGCCCTCTTGTTTCCACATTTTCTGTCGTGTTAAACGAACACAAGTAGTTAAGACAGCCTACACTTATGTTATGTGACTGGCACCAGTGCATTTACAATCACTGGCAGTAAGCAATGACTCTTCACAGATAACTTGATCCAGATACGGACTGTCCCAGCAGGCAGATGACGTTGAAATGACGTCGTACTGACGTCGGCGTTAGTACAACGTCATTTTGACGTCGTGTGCCTGCTGGGGTAGTTTTCAATTCCTTTTTCATGATTTTTTCACGTCCTAGTATTTTGTATCACAACTGCACATAGGTGTTCACTGAACATACTGAAATATCTTATCCCAATGTGCACTCAACATTAAAACGTCGTACCAACCGCAACGCAATGTCAGCAGTGCAGTAGCTGACGTTGCATCGACGTTACGTTAATGATGTGTGTTTGTTGGGGGTGTTCCGAACATATTATTTTGTATGTGTCATGGTGTTGAATCAACGTTCTTTCAGTTTTTGTGCAACCTTCAGTATATTTCTATTTCTTTTCAGGCAAGAATCCATCTTGGGTTTTACATGATCTTCTTGCAAGACTGGTTTCAAGTGTTTCCAAAGGAGCAATTTCTGATAATTAGAACTGAAGATTACGCCAAGTCTACAGCTGAACATATAAAGGAAGCTTTCCAATTTCTTAATCTGCGTAAGTAACATGCTTTTCCATCATATATTCCATCAGGCTTTATCCAGAAGCGACAAACCGTTAAAGCAACATCGTATCACAGACGTTCTCAATTAAGCTGGGCCATTAGCTATTTATTTTGTCCGTATTACCTTTCTTTAAATTACAAAATAACGGTCCTGATAACCCTTTGACAGGTAGCCCTCTGTCTAAAGAAGTAGATAAAAGTACCAAGACATGCACGCGTTTGGTTAGACATTTTTAACACTGGTTCGAATAATGATACCCTGGTTTAAAAGGCGACGTTTTTAAATGTCGTAATATTGCCGTTGCATAGATATGAACGTCGCACGGCCTAAAAAAGATAAATCACTGCTTAAAATCGAGTTCCATTATTAAATTCAGGTGATTTCTTACATATTTCCCTGCTTAAACAATATCTAAAGGGTAGCTTTTGTTACGAAATGAGACTGGGAACTAATGTCGCAAATTTTATGTAACCTACGTCACAGCGGTAAATTCACGATAGATGTATTAACTAAAATGGTCCGGCATCATAAAACGTACAAGATCACACAAAGAAATATGTGTTCCTCAATATTTTACATCATTTGTGCAAATTTGCTCCAATTTGTATATTTAACTCGGCTTCAAAATACATTACCCCAGCATTTTTCTATAAGAATGTAACCTTACGTCACGGTCTTTTCTTAAAACTGAGCAAAGCAATCGCTTTGAAATTCATGTGCAAAGTCCTGCCTAGTAACAGCTACAAGATGGTGTGCTTATATTTCATGTACTGAAACATGAAATGGTATAAAAACGTTAAAAAGTGTGTACTGTAACCTACGTCACACGTAACCTACGTCACAACGTCACTAAGACCACGTTTTGAAAGCGTTGACGTCATTTGATTAAGCAGCGCTTCATTGAAAACACCTTTCTTCCAAAAAAGCAAAGAAAACATTTTAAATTGAAACCAGCCAAAATAATCAAATGTCAGAAGATAAGTAAATATGCAAGGTTACGCATGTCAAAGAATTTGTATGCGACATCGTCATTCAACGTATATAAATAACGTCATAAAATACGCCATTTCTAATTGTTAGGGTATGTCTCTAAACACGGTTGGTATTCCATAATCTAAAACTATTATCTGAAAATATTTTAAAGTTTTGAAGCAGATATAATAAGCAATATGGTCGTGATTTTTTCTTGAATTCTGACATGGTTGTATATATGGCCATTTTTGTCCGCGAATGGCCCAGCTTAACTGAGAACGTCTCATCAACGTCATGACGTTGCATGACGTTGTTCAATACGCCGGTGTTTCAAACGTTGCGTATAGCAATGTTGATTCTTAGTATCATTTTATAGCGATTATACTTTACAGCAATAGTATTGGCATCCAGTACTTTTGAATAGATGGATGACTTGCTATTTTACATCCTTTTCGACAGTATTTCAGTCGTATGTGAGGGTGATAATGAAAGGCTGTGTTGAGCATTTATCCGTGAAATTTTGCTGCGTAGGTCAGAGAGACCTACGGATGGGCCAGGGCTCGTAAGATTTGAAGGGCTGTTTAGGCCTGGAACCCGTAGGAATCCCGTATGAAACGGGTCCCGTAAACTGCCCAGTTGGTTTATGTGACCGAGGCATAATCTACCAGTCTCTGCTTATAATGGATGATTCGTGATCACAGGGTATAATCGATTCCGCTAATTTTCGCTTCCTGCAGAGACTGTACATCATATTTGGCTTCCGCCGAGACTGTCCACGAACTCTTGCTTCCTGCCGAGACTTCTGTACATGATAAATGGCTTCCTGCAGAGACTGTCCGCGTGATTCTGCTTCCTGCCGAGGCTCTCGGCAGAAAGCAGAATCACGCGGACAATCTCGGCAGGAAACCATTTTTCGAGTACAGTAGTCTCTGCAGGAAGCAAGAGTTCGCGGACAGTCTCGGCGGAAGCCAAATATGACGGACAGTCTCTGCAGGAAGCGAAAATTAGCGGAATCGATTATACCCTGTGGTGATAACCTCAGAAATCCTCTCTTATGTTTTAGGTGACTTGCCAGGAAATGTTATGACAGCAATCAGCAACTCTAAAAGAAAATATGCCACAAAGAGGAAGCAAAAAGTAGGAGAAATGAAAGAGGCAACACGTAGAATACTCCAGGAACTTTATGGTGTCTTTAATAAACAATTAGCCATCTTGTTGAATGACAGCAGGTTTTCGTGGCAAACATGAACAAAGAAGATTCTCTTGTTTTACGTGATCACAGCAGGTTTTCGTATCAGAGAAGGTTCTCTTAGATAACGTGGCCACAGCAGGTTTTTGTGGCAAACGTGATCAAGGAAGATTCTCTTGGCAAACGTGATCACAGCAGGTTTTCGTAGTAAACGTGACAGCAGGTTTTCGTAATAAATGTGATCAGAGAAGGTTCACTTGGCTAACGTGATCACAGCAGGTTTTCATGGCAAACGTGACAGCAGGTTTTCGTGGTAAATGTGATCAGAGAGGTTCACTTTGCTAACGTGGTCACAGCAGGTGATAGGTGATCGTGGCAAACGTGATCAAGGAAGAGTCTCTTGGCTAACGTGGTCACAGCAGGTTTTCGTGGCAAACGTGATCAAGGAAGATTCTCTTGGCTAACGTGGTCACAATAGGTTTTCATGGCACACGTGATCAGAGAAGATTCTCTAAAGCTAACGTGGTCATAACAGGTTTTTATGGCAAACGTGATCACACTGTAAAAAATTCCGTAGATTTTACGGTACCTAGAATAACTGGCAACCAGCTGCCAGTCCATTTCCCGTTATTTTTACGTGTACCCATAAACATTAGCAGGAATCATCACGCAGAGTAGGGTAGAATAGCACCGGTATTGTTTTAGTCAAATAGCCCTTCAACACTATTAAGGTAGTTTTGGGTGCGGCTAGTTCATAGACCCCTACCATGTCGGGACTTCAACAAATATTCTACAGGCAAACGCCCGTAAATGGATTGGCAGCTGGTTGCCAGTTATTCTCCCGTAAAATCTACGGATTTTTTACGGTCCAGAGAAGGTTCACGTGGCTAACGTGGTCTCAGCAGGTTTTCGTGGCAAACGTGCTCAGAGGAGGTTCTTGTGTTATTGTGGCAAAAATAGTCACAGAAGATCCATGTCACAAAGATGACGGTATCGTACTTGTGACCCTCAGTGTGTTTGTGTGTGTGTGAGGGGGGGGGGGGGCGGGGACGTAGAGACGGGAGGGAGGGGACGGTAATGAACCAAAAAGTATGTACCATGCCATAGACTATGGTATCGTACATACTGACATTTTTTTCATTTTCGCCCTGAGTTATTCTCCCGTAAAATCTACGGATTTTTTAAAGTCCAGAAAAGGTTCGCGTGGCTAACGTGGCCTCAGCAGGTTTTCGTGGCAAACGTGCTCAGAGGAGGTTCTTGTGTTCTTGTGGCAAATATAGTCACAGAAGATCCTTGTCACAAAGATGACGGTATCGTACTTGTGACCCTCAGTGTGTTTGTGTGTGTGTGTGAGGGGGCGGGGACGTAGAGACGAGAGGGAGGGGACGGCAATGAACCAAAATTTATGTACCATGCCATAGACTAAGGTATCGTACATACTGACATTTTTTTTTCATTTTCGCCCTGAGGGTCACAGGTACGATGCCACTACGTACCCCTTTGCCTTGTGTCATGAACTTGGTCACAGATGAGTCTCATGACACACGTGGTTACAACGTGGTTACAGGAGCACAGGGTGTAATCGATTCCGCTAATTTTCGCTTCCTGCAGAGACTGTACATCATATTTGGTTTCCGCCGAGACTGTCCACAAACTCTTACTTCCTGCCGAGACTTCTGTACGTGATAAATGGCTTCCTGCAGAGACTGTCCGCGTGATTCTGCTTCCTGCCGAGGCTCTCGGCAGGAAGCAGAGTCACGCGGACAGTCTCGGCAGGAAGCCAATGTTCGAGGACAGTAGTCTCTGCAGGAAGCAAGAGTTCGCGGAAGCCAAATATGATGTACAGTCTCTGCAGGCAGCGAAAATTAGCGGAATCGATTATACCCTGTGAGGAGGTTCTAGTAGCGAACGTGGTCACAGAAGATCCTCGTGATAAAAAAGGGCCCTCCTGACAAACAGGGTCAGTGGGGATTTCGTGGCGACCATGATTACAGGTTCTCAGCGAAAACGTAATGAAATAATTGCACGTCTGTTTTATTGTCAATACTTTATTCCCAAACTACCTCTTTTTATTGAAAAATGCTTCTAGTCATTTTTGTTGATTTTTTTTTTTATAAAATGTGTATTTTAATATGTTCAAATAAAATTATAATATTCAACACATAAATACGTTTTTATTCCTTCTTATCCGAAATATGAGTAATAATGCATTTTAACAGAAAAAGGGTCCTGCAATGCAATGTGAAGTATAGGAAAGTCGGGTAAATTCGGACAGCGGGTAAATTCGGACAGTGACATTGTTTCCTTTATATGTCAGTTGTTTGGAATTTAAACAAAATTAACTGGGCAAACAGTGAAAATCCTGATGAGACGGCTCATGATGAGCCCTCTCATCTGGATTTTCACTGTTTGCAATGGTATGTCCGAATTTACCCGCTGTCCGAAATTACCCGACTCCACTCTAATCATCCGGTTGCCCGCCGGGAGTTGCAAAAATTAACATGGCCCTCTATATTTGTTCCTGTCTAAGTATGTTTAGCTAAAGAATCACATTATGGTTGGTCCATTTTGAACAGGCTCCATCTTCCGAGTAAGCAAACAGGAAGTTACAGAAGTTGTCTCCCTTCGTTAAAATGACAGAAAGAAAAAACATGAAAGTATAGGGGGGAGAATCGGGTTACTTCGGACAGCGGGTAAATTCGGACACTGACATCGTATCCTTTATATGTCAGTTGTTTGGAACTAAAACAAAATTTAACTGTCCAAACAGAGAAAATCCTGATGAGACGGCTCATTATGATTATGAGCCGTCTCATCTGGATTTTCACTGTTTGCAATTGTATGTCCGAATTTACCTGCCTGTCCGAAGTTACCCGACTCTCCCCTATTCATTCACCTTAAAGTTAATTTATCGAGCATTTATGGTGGCTGGTTTGTGCCATTTCGTCTTTTCGTCTTTTCGCCGCGAAGCATTCCATATTTTCCTTGCACACTGGTCTGGCATTCAACACAGTTAACGAAGACAGCTTCCAGGTTTCGTAATTCATACGTCCAGCCAACGACGAAAATGGCGGATTTTAATGGGGACGAATCTGTTATAATACATTCAATTATTAATTTCTACGTATTGTAAAGGGTATCAATTATGCCAATACTCTTACGGACCCCAGAAATTATGCTCGATTTTATTGAGAAGATCCAAAAACGGCCACAAGGATGCACGAGGGAGAAATGCAAGATCCCGTGAGACAGCCACTGCTGATATCCCTAGGGATAGTATGATTCTTAGATTCTAGCTCTGTTTAATTGCCTTTTTTTCACAATATTTAGCTGCTGATTTTTATGCGAACTTGGGGCAGTGTGGGTAGTTGCCTGTTATGTACATTTGTTTGCATGCCATTGTCTCTTTATTGGTATTTTTTTCATTATAACGCACATGCCAACGTAATTAATACAACGCAGAAACAACGAAGTTAACTTTTATTTCACATTTAAAGTGGTTAAACTGCAAAAATGTTTACATCTGGCGGGTTCAAAAGTGACACCTGTAATTAACGCGGCACTATAAGCCATAGATATGAAATGTTTGTAAGTCATTCGATAGATATAAGCTGTAAAAGTTCACTTCAGTTGGGACCTTGTTTTTCAGTGAAACACTAGCGACTCTAAAACGGGACGGCTCATCAATTGCGCCACAGAGGCTTCAAATGGTTTCTGTATAGCTAACGAAGACCTTGCCACTAATTACAATGATTTCCTCGTCAGACTAATATAAACTAAGGTACCCCAGATATTTTAACCCAGGGTTCCCCCCCCCCCTTGTACATATGTACATACAATCAGTATCCTATTACCCATATCAAATATGATTCTACCCCCTATGGCGGCGCACACCAGTAAGGAATTTGACTGCTTGGTAATTTGTGCAGCCTGAGTCCTTACAGCAAACTTGGCTGAAACATTATCTATCTTACAATGACAAACAAGTGCAGCGAGAATGAATTTTAGCTGGTAAAAACTGCCATCAGTTGTTAAATTATTTTTCATGTCAGACACGTTTCCTTAAACGGTTATGGACGGACGCACGGTGCCCCATACTGCGGACACGAGAACTTACATCATACGTGCGGGGGTGGGGAGGGGAGGGGGGAACATAGTACGAGAACTAAAATACACACACACACACACACACACACACACACACACACACACACACACACACACACACACTACTTACATATTTTGTGTATGCAGTACTGAAAATTTAACTACAACTCTACAACTATGTTTCTCGATTAGTCTAATAAGTTCTAAATAGTTAGATCCTTTGGAAGATAGGAACACATCAAAGACATGATAATAGCCGAATCGTTTGAGTCTGTTAATGACCAATAATGAAATGTGCCACACTGGCATCGCCCCGCCCCCTTCGCCGATTACTCTAATAAGTTCTGAATAGTTAGATCTGTTATAAGCTAGGAATACATCAAAAAAAAAATGAAAATAGCAGAATCAGATAAATAAGCCTGTTCATGACCAGTAATGAAATGTGCCACACCGGCAACACGCACGCCCCTTCGCTCTTCCAACCCCCTGCCCCCCAACGCCATTCCTCAGCACCGCCGGCTTGAGCAGATCCGCAAAAAAGGATAAATAATTTTTTTTAAATAAGTCTAAATGAACTCAATGATCCTAAAGGACCAGAAAATATAATCTGTATTAGTGCAGTCAGTCTTTCCACAAACTGAACAGCTTGTGGCTTGCACTATCGGTTTCCCTCTGTTATATATTAAATAGTTTAGTTATCTGTCGGTTGTAGCTTCAGTGAGACGTTGAATCTTTAAAGTGTGACACCAAAACATACTGGATTGCGACCAGTGGCGGCCATTTTTTGTAACATGTTGTTACCCTGATGCTACTTATGGCATTTGGTTAGTCTGTATTTTAATAAAATATACTAGGAGTAACCGTCATTATTATACCGATTTATTATTTTTTTTCAAAGTAGACAACATGTTGCACGTGCTTGCGACAGGTCTTCGAAATGAGTCACAAACAAGCAGCGAAACAAAATAATAAAAATAAAAGCATCGTAAACGACTGCGTAATACCCCGCCACTGCAAACCTTTCATAGTTTTTGTTTTCATGATTTCATACTTGTATATAGCTCCAGCTCATGTTTTCATACATGTATATATGCCCGTGGCAGGGGCAGATAACCCTGCTGGACTAAATTCTGGTTGTAAAAGAAAGCTAATGTTACTTGTATCATTTCTGTGAAATTTCATAAAGATATACCAAAATCTGATTTTACATGAATTTTTTTCCTGATTTTATACATGTATAAAACATATATACCCCTGAGTACAAAATTTTGATCATTACAGAAAGCTTATATTGTTTCGATAAGCTGTAGCAAGTTTCAGGAAAATCACTTTCAACCCTGATTTTATACAGAATTTTTTATGATTTTATACATGTATATAGCCCCAGAGCAGGGGCAGATAACCCTGGTGGACAAAACTCTGCTAACAACAGAAAAAATATATTATTTCAATCATTTCTATGAAATTTCATCGTGATATTTCAAAGTGTAACGTGTGGCGGGGTATATTCATTACAGATAGCTTATATTGTTTCGACAAGCTGTAGCAAGTTTCAGAAAGCTTATATTGTTTCGATAAACTGTAGCAAGTTTCAGGAAAATCACTTTCAACCCTGATTTTATACAGAAATTTTTATGATTTTATACATGTATATAGCCCCAGGGCAGGGGCAGACAACCCTGGTGGACATGATTCCAAAGTGTAAAGGAATAACAGACCAAACACACTTTTGCAACACTGACAAGGGCAATAACTCTGTCCCAAGATATGGAAATTTGCCCATTAACAATTCCAACCGAGATATTCCCAAGGCCAATTCATATGCCAAGTTTGAAGAAAATCCGTTACTAAATACTCATGTTATCGAACGGAAACGAAGTGCTGGCGGACGGACAGACGGACAGACAGACAGACGTACGACGGACGGATGGACGGACAGACACACGGATAGCCAGAGGGAAAACATAATACCCAACCACTAACGTGTGGCGGGGTATAAAAACACGGTTCCTAACCCCGAATAAGTTGTCACAGGATTATCGCAGAATGGACCTTTTGTCGATACTTAAAGAAGTTCTATGGGAGTCATCATGGCCTCGTTGGTCCCTACAACGTCGCCGTTTTTAAACTTATTTTCGATTTGATGCTGACGACCGAAACCAGTCAAGCCTACTTTTTTGACCCATTCACGGTTCATGGCTATGCTTTCCTCTTGGATTGCACGACGGTGGGTTAGGTTTCAGGCTTTCAGACAAAAAAAAAATGAGTCAGTTACGGGAGACTGGTCCTTCAGATAAATAGATAGACATGGCGGATGCATTATATTAGGCAAGTGATGAGACAGTGTTGATCATATGAGCCGCGACACGAGAAAACCAACAAAGTGGTTGTGCGCCCAGCGCAGACTCAGATCAGCCTGGGCATCCGCCCAGTCTGATCAGAGTCTTCGCTGTCCGCATGGAGGTAGCTTAGACCCTTAGCTACCCTTTAGAGGCTTAACGAAGAGTCTGATCAGACTGGGTTGATACCCAGGTTGATCTGAGTCTGCGCTGGGCGCACAACCACTTTGTTGGTTTTCTCGTGTCGCGGCTCATTGTCAGTGTTTGTAGGCTATAGTTTACGACTTCTGACTACTTAGAACACGTTAACTTTGAAACTGAGTCTGCGCTGGGCGCACAACCACTTTGTTGGTTTTCTCGTGTCGCGGCTCATTGTCAGTGTTTGTAGGCTATAGTTTACGACTTCTGACTACTTAGAACACGTTAACTTTGAAACGGCCTGCTGCGTTTTATACACAGGGTATAATCGATTCCGCTAATTTTCGCTTCCTGCAGAGACTGTACATCATATTTGGCTTCCGCCGAGATTGTCCACGATCTCTTGCTTCCTGTCGAGACTTCTGTACATGATAAATGACTTCCTGCAGAGACTGTCTGCGTGATTCTGCTTCCTGCCGAGGCCAAATCTGACGGACAGTCACTGTAGGAAGCGAAAATTGGCGGACTGGTTTATACCCTGTGTTGTAGGACAAAGTGATTAAGCCGTATTTAATATTTGCTGCGCTCCGTCTCAGACTTCTTCAGGTAGGTAGGCAAGTAGGCAGGTAGATGTATTTTCCCGGGTGTCTAAAAAGTACTGGACTGAAATGCATTTGCATGTGCAAGCAGTGCATACTTGGATCAGACTGCTCCAGAGGACAAGCCTGATCAGGGTATGCCATATTTGTCACAAAAAAGGTACAGTTTGAACTCCTTTCAGGCATAAAAATAAATTTAAAGATAAATTGTTGGGTACGTAGGAGTGGAGAAAACTAATAATTTTTATGGATGGCAATTTCTAGCGAGGTACATGTAATTCCTTTTTTTACAGGCTGTATGTTTGATTTACTGGTCTTTGTTTCATTTTATTTCAGAAATAGATCAGCTCTAGCAGTGAATTGTTGAGTAATAATTCGTTTGGAGGTCAGTTGTAGAATAGATCATATCACGAGCGAGGAGCGCGAGTAATATATCTATGTACAACTGACCGACAAACAGTGAATTATTACTCAACAATTCAATGCTAGAGCTCTAACACTCAAAAACGCCGAAAAACTATTCTTTTCGTTCAAACTCTCCCAACCTTCCTGCCAGCGCGTTCATGCTGCCGCCAATATTCTTAACTGTATCTAAGACAAATGTACGTTTTATGGCGATTTTAGAAAGAAAAAAGAGACGTTACACCGTCTAAAAAACGTCTCAAAACGTCACAAAATTGCAGTGACGTCAGCAATTAGACTCACGCGCTCCGAAACAGTGAATTGTTGCAGAATAAAACACGGTAACTTTCCATTGCTTCTATAGGCGCAGTGTGTTAGAATTGCTTTTATTTCATTTTACTGGATTGTTTAGCAATGTGCATATCAGTCGCTGCAAAATGATCAGTCTCAGTTTTTCACTTTTCAGATTCCGCGGAATTGACAGATCACTTCCTCCACAAAAAACATATAGTTTGTTCTCTTTAAGGGGTTACATATTCAGGGGATGCCACTCTGCAATTTTTATTTCTGCCTCCCTTCTCAGTAAAGGCCAACTCTTAAAAGAAAGAATTTGCTCCTAGTGGAGCAAATTCTTTTCTTTTAGAGTAGACCCTTTTTGAAAGTTTTTTTCCTCTAACAAACAGGAAGTCACAACATGGAGGTGTATGCATGTTCCTTAAAATGAATGATTTATCCGCCATTGTTCCAACGGAAAAACCTTTGTCAGAACAATATTTACTTCCCTGGTGAATAAGGGACAACTCTCAAAGGAAACCATTGTTCTCTTTTGGGAATAGTATTTTGCTTCCCTGGTAGATGAATGCATTCTTCAATGGGACAATTCTTAAAGGAAATAACTCCTCTCTTTATTAGACACCTTGAACAGAATAGTATTTTCTTCCCTGGGAAATTAATCCCTTCTTCAGTGGGAAAAACCCTAAAGGAAATAATTTACTCTCCAAAGAGACAACTTTAACAGAATAGTATGACTAGTATTTTGCCTCCCTGGTCCTTCAGTGGGACAACTCCTAAAGGAAATAATTTACTCTCTTTCAGAGACACGTTTACCAGAACAGTATAAATAGTATTTTAGAAATTTGCTTCCCTGGTAAATAAAGCCCTTGTTAAGTGAGACAATTTCTACAGGAAAGAAATGTCACTCAGTCTTAAAGAGACACCTTCAACAGAACAGTTTTATGCGCCTCCCCACCCCCTCCCTCGCCCCCTGGTAAATGAATCCCTTCTTCAGCGAGAAAACTCCTAAAGGAATAAATGTTTTTTTTAAGAGTCACCTTCACCAGAATAGTATTTTACTTCCCTGAACACAGCAGAGAAAATGAACAATAAAAGAAAATCGTTTTCTCACATATGATTTATTATGTCAAAAGCAACATAGCGATTTATGTACTCTTGCTTATACATACAGTGTAATAGTCTTCACAATAAATAAAAACATCATAAACGTAAACGACTGCATGATACCCCGCCACTGCAAACAAATATAGCCACGGATAGAGACAGATAACACCCTCGGAATAAAATTTTGATCATCACAGGAAGCTTCTACTGCTTTGAGCATTTGTTGTTAGTATTCGAAATATCCCTTCAGCTCTGATTTCAGATAGAATGTTTTTCATATATGCATATAGCCTCCAAGCAGAGACAGCTAATTCCGGGGAGATAAAATTTTGAACATGACATAACGCTTATATTACTTTGATAATTTGCTGTAAGTTACAGAAAACTCCCGTCTATTTTTTGCAATTGACAAGTGAAATAACTCTGTCAAAATATCAAAATTTGCCACATTTCTAATGCACATATTCAGTTTGAAGAAAATTTGTCAATAAATGCTTAAGTTATTGAACGGAAACGAAGAACTCACAGATAAACTGACGTTCATACGTTCGACAGTCTAATGGGCAGACGCACGGACAGCCAGCGGGATAACATAATACCCCACCACTAACGCGTTGCGGGGTATAATAATACAGTTCGTGTATACATTGTATTTACGGAGCTATTTTTTACGTTTTTTAACGAATAAATCATTATTTGTTTTATTGTCAAAACACTGCAAATGCAAATAAATGATTTTGTTGTCCAGTCTAAGTCTATCCCGGCCAAACCAGGCCAAACCACTTCAGTTTCCATTTCTTGATCAAGGTCAGGAGTTGGTCATAGTCTCCAATGGCTGCTTGGGTCTTTCAGCGAACATACTCATTAGTGACATGGTCCATGAGTGAGATGTTCAATAACCTTCAGACTATCTCATCTCGAAGGCCTGCGTTCTTTTCTCTAACACTGCTGCCAAGGTCCATGATTCACAGGCATAAAGAAATATTGACATGACAAGGGAGTGCATCAGTTTCACTTTTGATCAAAGAGATATGTTGTTATCGCTCCATATTGGCTTCACCTTTGTCAGGGCTGCAGTGGCTTGTACAATCCTTTAGATAACCTCCGGTTTGGAGCCATAAGCTGAGACGATTGCTCCAAGGTATCTAAAGCTTTAAACCATTCCCAGCTTCTTCTTTAACCTTGATCTCCTTCTGGATGCCGTTGGGGTTGTTTGTCGTCAGTTTGGTCTTTTCAGCACTATTTCCATTTTGTAACACTGCGGACATAATTTTTAGACGGTTTGATTTTACGGCTTTCAGATAAACTTTCTCTCATATCGAGCCAAATGTAAAGAAAAGATGAGCGAAAGCCTGAGTTTATGGAGAAAAATCACCAGGCCTTTCGCAACCAGAGCTTGGCTTTCTTACGTGCGCCACGAGCGAGACTTGAACCCACAGTGGCGAGAGACACTCGCTCCTGAGGTCTCTCACCAATCTGGGTTCGAGACTCAATCTGGGCACAAGTGAGAAAGTCAAGTACTGCTTTTGAGGGTAACATGACTTTTCTCCAGGAACGATGGTTTTCACCCACCTTTGCAGAACGAATTGGACGCCATGAGCGAAATGTTCTTGAAAGGATCCTAAAACCCAACTTAAAATGTCTCGCGAATGTGTTACAGTGTTTTTACAGTGATACAATTATTTGCATTCATTTGCATTTGCAGTGTTTTACAAAAATTCATTATACAATTCAATCCTTTACACATATAACAATTTTACAGTGTTACTCTCTCATAGACCAAAATAGAGGCTGCACATAAATTAAGAATGTCCAACACAGTCTGCCAGTGGTGTTAACTCGTCCATTATTTTATCGCAAGATATCACTGCAAGTTTTTTTTGCAAACGGCCATATTTTTTCAGCAAATGACATTGTATGCATATCATCCGACATATTAACCGACATAATGTCATCAAAAGCAAAGGCATAACCGCTGTTTAAAATGAAATGTTTAAAGATTCTTACACCACTGGGAGGGTTATGCAGGATATAGTAAAAAAAAAGATTATTATATTAGATTTATGATACTTGCTGTACTAATTAAATATGTTTGTCTGTTTTGTTTCCTTTCACATTTTTATTCTATTATGTCAGACGTAAGTCAACATTTTGAAATATACTGACTCAAAAAAGTTTCGATACCAACTTCTGACTACCTTTTAGAGACACTTGGTGATATTTAGAACATAAACAAGCCTGTTAGCGCATTAAACAGACATTCAGCTACCACGAGCACAAAAATCGTTAAACCAGGCTTATCCGTTCAAGATTTATCTTACAATATTCTTGTGGAGTGATTTGGAATCTAAGCTATCAATGCACATGCGCACATGTAAACTGACCCTGAAAATTAAAGATCATTATTCGTGGACCTCGAAAATGAACTTAAATCTACTGTGTTCTGTCACCAGACACTACAAAAGGCGTTCGATTTAGTGAAATTATCAGATTATCTCCCTTTGAATTAAAATATAGAGATTTTCGAACTGCTAGTTTAATCTATGCCTGTCAAGTTTTTAGTAAGTTTCCTTCACAATCGCTTTATTATCATTATCTCCGTTTAGCATCATGGTAAATATTGAAGGAAAGCCACGTACCTTAAACTTTTCATTATTTCAATCTCCTATGGAGTTTCTATTGAAAGTGACAATAAAGACAATTTCTGTGAAATAAAGGACCTTATGTAATCGTTTTAATTCTTGTACATAAAGCGGCCAAATTTTCCAAAATGTTTTGCGGTCCGACATCCACAGTGTCTAATTCAATGTGCCATTGAGCATTGTGGCAAAATTATTCGTTGGAGAGAATTTTCAATGCATTTAAGTCTAGCAATTTTAAAAAATTTATTCTGCAAAAATGATAAATGACCCTTGGGATGTTTAAGGCATTTTTGTACCATGCTGAGTTTAAGAAAATCAAACCAAGTTAGACTGTTGCACTGACAAATGAATACTCTTTCTTTCTGAAGTAAAAGTCTGAGCGTGTTGCTTCTATAGTAACCATGGAAACAAACAATGTATCATGTATAGGAATTTTTTAAGTCAGTATATTAAATCCTATCTACATATTATATTGATATAAAAGCTTCATTAATACTACTTTGCTTTTCTACGCTTGTGTTTTTTCTTTCTGTTTGATCTTTGGCTTGTTCAGCTGTAATTGGGCATCCATGTTCAGCTGCAGTAATTGGGACTCCAGGTCCAAATGCCGTAGTTGGGCTTCAATATTAAGTTGCTGTAGGTTGGCTTCCAGTTGGAGTTGCAGTTGGTTGGCTTTCAGTTTCAGTGGCTGTAGCTGGGCCTTCAAGTCCAGTTGCTGTAGTTGGGCGTCTATGTTAAGTTTCTGTAGCTGGGCATCCAGGTTTAGAATCTGTAGCTGGGCTTCCAAGCTCGGCTTTCTAGTTGGACTTCCAGGTCCAGTCCATGTTCTAATTTTCCCTGGTTCTACATTAATACATAAATTGTGACCTCTCATTAGAACCGTCTCGGCGAGACGGTTCTAATGAGGATCACAACATATGTTGTAAGTGAGAAGTAAGAATAAATATCCCTGAATTATTCTCAATATCCGCTCTTATATTGAGCTCGGAATCAGACCTCCATAGTATTATGGCCATTTGTTTTAATAAGAGACATTCTTAACAAGGTATGGTACGTCTTGGAAAATTTTCAAAACACAGAATCATAAATTTGTTTATACGCGATTTTAAGAGGTCAACACTTTCGCCAGCGGATGATAAAATGACTAACAAGAGCTCCGCTGAGCGGGGCAATATACGCCCGTTGGGGCTTAAAGTTGGAAAGAAAACAAGAGATGACAGAACTTTGTCAGTAGCTTAAATCTTCAATAATAAGGCAGATATAAAAGTAAAAAGTATGCAAAGACCAGGAACTGAAACAATCAAAATCCAAATCCAGCCCTCAAAACTACAAAACAAACGAAGCTAATATGAAATTCCTAGACAAAAATTAGAAAGGGGCGTAATTCCATCATAAATGGAAGTTCGGTTATGGTTCTTTTTCTCTTCATATCGTCTGATATTTGTACAAACTTTCGTGAAGAAATCTTAAACAGTTTTCAAGATATGGAGCAGACACAAAGCTAATATAAAATTACTATATGAAAAATACAAAGGTGCATAATTCCGTCAAAACTGAAAGTAGGGTTCGGTCCTTTTTCTCTGCACATTGTTTGATGGTGCTTCAAATTTGTATAAACTTTCATGAAGAAATCTTATACGGTTTTCGGTTTTCGAGATATGGAGCGGACACGAAATGTTGCCTTTTGCCCTTTGACCTCTAAGTGTGACCTTGACCTTTGTCGGACATCGTTGAAATATGCATTCTGCACATCATCTCGTTAAGGCAAACATTTGACCCAAGTTTCAAAAATATCTTTCAAGGGGTTGAGGAGATATGGAGCGGACACGAAAAGTTTACGGACGGACGGACGGACGGACGGACAGACGGAAGGACGGACGGACGGAGCCACGACATAATACGACCCGTCTTCGACGGGCGTATAAAAAGCATGCTGCAGTGTTTTTATATACGCCGGTCATGATACAAGACATATTATGTCATGGCATTTTCTGTCCATCTGTCTGTCTGTCTGTCTGTCTGTCTTTCTGTCTGTGAACTTTACATGGCTGGCTGTCTTTCTGTCTGTGAACTTTACATGTCCTTTCCTTATCTCCTAAACCCCTTAAAAAGTTTTTGGAACTAAGGTCAAATGTTCACTTCATCAAGACGATGTGCAAAATCCATATTCTAACAATGTCGGACAAGGTCAAGGTCACGCCTAAAAGTTCTAACAGTTCATTTCCACTCAATATCTCTAAAACGGTTTAAGCTTTCTTCATGAAAGTTTTTACAAATGTAAAGCGCCATCAGACGATGTGCAGAGAAAAGAACCATAACCCTAATTTCAGTTTTGAGGGATTTATGCCCCTTTATAGTTTTCGTATTGTAATTTTGTAGTAGCTTCATGTCTGCTCCAGTCTCTTAAACCGTTGAAGATTTCTTCGGGGATGTTTGTACAAATATAAAGCACCATCAGACGCTATACAGAAAAAAAACATAACCCTACTTTCAGTTTTGAGGGAATTATGCCCCTTTGTAGTTTTCGTACGGTAATTTTGTAGTAGCGTCATGTCTGCTCCATTCTCTTAAACCGTTGAAGATTTCTTCGGGGATGTTTGTACAAATATAAAGCACCATTAGACGCTATACAGAGAAAAAGAACCATAACACCTATTTTCAGTTATACCAGAACTATGCCTCTTTGTATTTTCCCATAGTAATTGCATATTAGCTTCATGTCTGCTCCAAATCTTTTGAACCATTTAAGATTTCTTCATACAAGTTTGTACAAATGTAAAGCATTATCAGACGATGTGCAGAAAAGAGGAACCATAGATTACTTTTAGTTTCAGTGGAATGATGTTTGTACAGTTCATACTTGATTTCGTGTCTGCTGCCTAATTTTAACACTGTATATGATTTTGGTTTGATATTTGATACTTTAAGAAAAACATAATCAACAAAAGGACATATTATATTGTGGTGTTCATCTGTCTATCGGTTAATCTGTCCTTTGCTCATCCACTTGTCTGTGTATTAACATCATCAGCTCCTAATCTCCTAAACCAATGGAAAGATTTTCTTGAAACTTGGCTCAAACGTTCATCATATCAAGATGATTTGCAGAATTTAGATTTTAATATTGTCTCAATAAAGTCAAGATCAAGTTCTGATAGCAATATTTTGAGTCCAATTAACCTATTTCTATTTCAGCTGCACTTAAGTTTTGACAGATTTGTGTCCCTTTGTATATTTCTTACAGTATAATTTCATTAAACTGCCAATTTCCATAATGGAATTGTCAACCATTGAATCTGGGCCAGTCCACCCATCATTTTCAAGTGGGTATTTGTTTTCAGAAAGAAAGTGAAATGACAAACAGCGTAATGGATTCTTTTAATCTTTGATGTTACTTTAAGGCTGAAAGCTACACCCCCATGTTTTGATGCCATTTTGACGAAAGAGAAAACTTTAGTAGAACAATAGTTCCATGCCTGGTTGGTGAAGAACTTCTCTAAAGAGGGCTGCTCTTAAAGAGAAGAATTTACTCTTAAAGAGAGCTTTTTTTACTTCTAGAGTAGCCTCAATAAAAGAAAAAAATGTCGCTTTTCTATAAAAAGAGAAATTCTTTCCTTTTAGAACAGCCCCATTGAAAGGAAACTTCTCTTGAAAACAGCAAAATGAGCCGCAACACGAGAAAACAAACAAAGTGCTCGCGCGTCCAGCAAAGACTCAGATCAGCCTGGGCCTACGCCACTTTGCTCTCCGCATGGAGATAGCTTAGACTCTTAGCTACCCTTTAAGCGCACAGCGAAGACTCTGACCTGTCTAGGCGGATACCAAGGCTGATTTGACTCTTTGCTGGGCGCACATGCCACTTTGTTTGTTTTCTCGTGTTGCGGCTCAAGTAATTTTCTTCTATGAGAAGGGAGGCCAAAATCATCTCCCTTGTCGGTGTATCCATGCATCCAACGGGCACATGGCGTCGAAATGATGTCAAACTGACGCCATGTGCCTGCTGCGTTTGTTTTCTTGGAGGGTGGGCTATAATACTATTGATGACAGTGAGTTGAGACCCTGATTTCTCATTAGCTTCTATAGCATAATTACATATCGTATATAGTGTTTTACAATACCTGAGATTTGTTTTGGTTTTGACAACAATCCTTCCTCTTTTGTCTGGGCTTTCTCACATCCTGAAAAATAGTCAAAATGTTAAAACATAATCAGCTTAAAAAGAAACGCTTAGCAAAGATGAATGCGTACAGTTTCAAGGGGAGCATTTCTACAATTTGTACCCATTAACCTGAACTTACCGGACCAACAACTTTGAAACAACGTCGTGTCAATGTCGATTTAAAATAATGTCGATACAAGGCTGTTTAAACGGCGTGTGTCCATTAGGATGGGTTCAAGACACATAGACGAAAGTGGTGCTGCTTTTCGTGATTAAACCAAACAGTCACTGTTACGTGCTCTTTATGTTGCTTCTTTTTTTTGTTTACAAAAAGCTTAAAAGGAAACGTCCCTACCCTCCTGTTAAAGTCAATATTTCAAGAAACAGATAAGGGTGACAGTAATAAACTATATTCACCGCCCTGGTTAGGTACCATTTTGACAGGACAGACAACTTTAGTATAATAGTAATTATTTTCCTGGTTGGGTTGGTCTTTCTCCAAAGAGGGCTACATTTAACGTGAAGAATTTACTCATTCAAGACATGATGCTCCTTAAAAAACAACGAATGGTTTTAAGAGTAGGTCTCTACACGGCGGGGTGGGTGGGGTCAACTATTTCCACGTCAGAGTGATTTAGGCCTAATCGTGTAGGCCTATCCATATAACATAATTTTCATCTGCAAAAACTACGCTGAATGATAGGCAGTACAGACCCAGATCAGACTGTGTTACAGTGTTTTCTCGATAATTTTGTATGATAATTGTACAGAGCTTTTATATACCTGAGACTTGTTCTGCGTGGGAATCTTGCTTCAATTCTGCTTCTTTTGTTCGGCTCGTCACAATCTCTGAAATGCAGTCATTTTTTTAGACTAAAATGAGCCGCGGCACGACAAAACCAACAAAGTGGCATGTGTGCCTAGCGAAGACTCAGATCAACCAGGGCTTCCTCTACCCCCAAGTGCGATCAGAGTCTTCGATGTCCGCATGAAGCTAGCTTAGACCCTTAGCTACCCTTTCAGCGCACAACGCAGACTCTGATCAGACTAGGTGGATGTCCAGGCTGATTTGAGTCTTCGCTGTGCGCACATGCTACATGTTGGTTTTTTCGTGTTGCGGCTCGAATGTGCATTGTTATAAGTGCAAGACATATCTGCATCCAGGTCTATGTTCTGCAACAATGAATATATACTTGGGGAGCTCAGTGAAGCAACCGGTAAGACAGGTGTTTCTGTTTGGCAAGCCATGGCCAACTTTCCAATAACTGAGTCTCGCCAATACCTGAGCGACAGGATACACAAAAATGCATTGATTTAGATAGGAGATGACTTTTTAACAACCAATTATAAAATAATTATAAAAGATAGAAACTCTGTGCTGGCGGCATAGAAAACTACATTATTTCCCGATTACGCTGATATGTTTTTCATAATTTTATAGTAAGAACATTTTGGTCTATTTTCGGGTTATTTGTTATGACCAGTAAAATGATTAAATATATAGCAAAATCATCATAAATTTGACAGATTGATACATTTTAAATTAAGATAAGTCCACGATTTGAGATCTAATTGACTCTGTGCTGGCGGCTCCAGTTCCCTTAATATTAGACCTTTATACTGATATAAAATTTATTTAACTAAGCGTTGGACTTTTTAGTCTATTTTGCGATTTAAATTAGAACCCATAATTTCAAATTTAGTTAGAATCACATTCCGGAGGTGTACGGTTAATGCCGACGGTTTACGAACGGTTGAGAAACGTACTGGATCATCGCATGCTATAGGTGCGTATATTACCTTTATTTATTTATATATTACCGTAAAATCCAATTCATACGATACGTTTTGCACATCAAATTATCAAATCTGCAATTTAAGACAAATAAGTTGATTCCTATTCTTTCTTTTCTTTCTTTCATCACATTATTATTATTATTATTATTATTAATTATTATTAATATTATCATTTGCTTAAAATGAGAAGACAGTATTGTGGTTGCAATTATCTTCGGTACTTTAATCTTAGTAACACTTACTACCAATTATGAATTTGATCCTTTTTGCTAATTATGGCTTCAATATTTGCTGCATCGGTAAAGACTTTGATGGTATTGTAGACGACAGTTTGAAACGGAGAGAACTAATGTTGATAGTAAAGGTGTTAATGCCAATTAATGGCAATTATTGTTCGCTTTACTCAGCTTTAACTCAAACTAGGTAAGTTAATTGTACATAAAAAGTGTGCAAGCATCGATTAAGATCTCATCAGAATGTTAACTACAAAGCGCTGAATGATGGGGAGGTATTTTATAGTCTGTTAGACTAAACTAGACAGTGAAAGACTGCGCAGTCTGATCGGGTATTCAGAGAGTGTGTTGCAGAAAAAGCAGAAATAATAATAATAAATAATAAAATGCAAAAATATGCAGGCTGATCTGAGATGCACTATTTTCATTGATATTTATTGGTGTTCTGGGGGACAAATGAGCTGCGACACGAGAAAATCAACAACGTGGTTCTGATTCCAGCGCACACTCAGATCAGCCTGTCCTCCTCCCAGTCTGAGCAGAGCCTACGCTAAGCGCTAACAGGGTAGCAAACGGTTCCCAGGCTGAACTGAGTCTGCGCCGGGCGCACAACCACTTTGTTGTTTTTCTCATGTCGCGGTTCAAATAGTTCTACAGCTTGTCTCCCGACAGTTGCCCTAAGAATCGCCCGCAAACGTAGAACAGATTTGGGCACACGCGTTAAAACGTTTTGAAAACAAAAATCTTCTTTTTTTTTGGTTTGTTTTTTGCAAACAGCACAGACATACTTAACTATTCTGCAATTGATAATCGATATATTCATGTGCAATAAACACGCTTGACATTTACCCTTCACTATCAACAGATGATTCAACACTGACAACTTCAGCAAACGAAATTACCATATTGCCATTAAAACCCCGATTTATTTAATTTTTGAAAATAATTTTGGTTTTATATTTGAATATGCAATATGGGAACAGAAAAAAAACAAAAAAAAACAATCAGTATGCACATTTGAAACCTGATCATCTGCGCATCTGCTTTAGTTGAATGTTCAACCGTTTTATAAGCTATTCAGATTAGCCTGCGCAAACTGATCAAGACGGCACCAGGGTTTCTGGTTAGTTTGCGCAGATGCGCAGTCTTATTTTCAGTAACTACATTGGAATCAGAATTGTTTACAAGTGATACCCCAAAGGAACATCAATCGCCAGAACCCGTGACCATTCATTAGTCTGAGCTGATGCGCAGCCTGATCAGTCGCATATGCGCAAACTAAGCAAAGAACCAGAAGAGGGCGTTTAATTTTTATGACACTTCCCACAGTCAAATAATCGATATTGTACCTGTTTTAATCACTACCTGTTGCCAAGTAGACTGCTACGCTAGGTAACTCAAGAGACCTGCGGGTATTAGCGATAAATCGGCGATACCTGTATTTTTCACTCGATAGCGATTATGAAAATAGTTGCGTATGAATCGGAGCTCCGCTCGGCCAAATCCGTGAATCACGGAATTGACCGAGCGGTGTTCCGATTGTATGGCAAGATGCAGCAGCCGCAGCGTGGGTTTTGAATCCAAGGCGCCTAGAGGGTACTTCTTGTGGGTTTTGAATTCAAGGCGCCTAGAGGGTACTTCTTTATTTCTATACTACTTTAATAAGATTTAATTGATGTGGATTATTTTAGCTCGTGGATTATTTTAGCTCTAGGATTACTTTTAGCTCATGGACGAGGAGATAATCCAGGAGCTTACGGGGAGATACTCCACGAGCTAAAGTAATCCGAGAAACTTGTGGATTATCTCGTACAGACGGGCAAACTGTGGTATAACTATATTCTACCACACTCCTGAATCAAATATTTTTATCAAGTTTGCATTTTATGGTTGGTGTGGTATAAATAAATATTCAGGACTTCAAATACATACCTGGGATCTGCTCAAAGTAAGATTCTGGCACCAATTCTTTTGTTTGCTTCTTCCCATTCCCTGAAGAATATGCATATTGTACACGTAGTCAATATTTTGATAATAAAAATGGAAATTTAGATGCTAAAATACATTTTCAGAGTTTCATACATAAATCTGCATCCTTATATCTGTCCTGCTAAAATATAATGAGACATGTTATGATAAATGAGCCGCGACACGACAAAACCAACAAGTGGTTGAGCGCCCAGCGCAGACACAGATCAGCCTGGGCATCCGCCCAGTCTGATCAGAGTCCTCGCTGTCCCCATGGTGGTAGCTTAAACCCTTAGCTACCCTTTAAGCGCCTAGCAAAGAGTCTGATCAGTCTCGGCGGATGCTCAGGCTGATCTTAGTCTGCGCTGGGCACACAGCCATTTTGTTGTTGTTGTTTTTTTCGTGTCGCGGCTCACATAGATTTTATCGAACTGCCACAGCAATATGCTGTACTAACGACTAAGAAATAAAGAATTGCATAACATTGATGTTGACACATGGGGCTGTGACGGATGGATGGCTTTCGATTTTACATCCTTTTCAACAGTATTTTAGTCATACCAGGACGATGGATGGGTGATAACGAAAGGCTGTGTGCAATGGAACCCCGTTTATAATTGAAAATACGCTCGTATTTCCGCCTACAACGGCCTCGAACCCGGGATCCATGAGGCTGGTGGTCAGACCGTAAAACCATACACCAAAATGGCGCAGTTTCCACCCTAAAACCTCATATGCTAAGGTGTATCGCTACATAGTCATGTTTTTCCACCATTTTTACAAAGGGAGACAACTTTTGTGATTTCCTGTTTGCTTATCTCTTTGCTTACCTTGGCGACGAAGCCATTCGGGATCGTTACTGGCGTTATCGTCTTTTTCATTTGTCTTACCATTCTTGGAGTCATCAATATTATGTTCTAAATCTTCAGAGAGGGCCACTGCTGCTTGGCACATATCTTTCAAGGACATCACTCTGATCTGGTCATGTTCTGGTTTCATGTCATCTTGGTTCAGTTTGGTTTGCTTATCTACTGACTCTTTTAATTGTGTTTCTTCGTTAGGAAATTCTTTTTCACTATCATTAATGGCCGTTGTTTTACTCTCAGTGGTTTTGGTGAAGGTTACACCTGCTGTACTAGCATTAGCAGATGTAAGAACTGCCGAGCATATGTCTTTTAGAGACATCAATTTCTTCGCGTCGCATTCGAGAATTACATCTTTCATGTAAGTGTCGGCATCATTGGCATTGTACTTGACCTTGTCGTCTTTATTGGTAGTTTCCTTGTCATCGGCATTGCTGACTACTCTCGTGCACAGCTGAATAAGGGTCATCAGCACACCGCCGTCACATTCGGAATTTATACTAGCAGTGTCAGGGTCTGGGTCGTATTTGCTGTGGTTGTCTTTCTTATGTGGCAGATCAGTTTTATTGTCATCAATATTATCGAAGTTATGCTCTGTGGGTTGTGCTTCGTCGTCGGCAAGATCTTGTTCGCTGTCAATTGTATATGTGGTTTTACTACCGGTGTTGTCTGTCACTCTTATGCACAATTCTTTAAGAGAAGTTACCATCTTTCTGCCTGTCTCCGGGTTGACATTAACATTGATGCTTCTATGCTGAGCAGAGATGTCAGTGGTTGTTCCGGCCTCCGTAGATTTTTCTAGTTCGTTTGCTTTAAGGACTTCTTGACAAAGTATCTGAAGCCTGGGAGGTTCACCGGTGTTTACACAGACAGTTGATGATGTGGGCTCCAAGGGCTCTGTAGGAATCTGTTCCTCTTTCTTTCCCTTGGTCACCTTTTTCACTATCCATCGTCCAATTCTCCTAAAGAGACATGGTTGGTTGGTCGTATCCTTCTCTTTTCCTTTAGTTTTAGGTTTCTTAATCACAGTGCTATCCTTGCTTGAATGGATGGAACATTTCGGTGGTGCCTCTCTTCTTGCAAAACATGGGAGAAATCTTTTTCTTCTCAGAGGCTGTGTCCAGCAAGTGCATTCTGTGATGTCAGGAACTTCTCCATGGTTGATCGTACCATGCTGTGAAAGAAAGTAGAAAGTAGTAAGGACTGTCACTCTGGGGACGGATTTTCCCATGTATTTTTACATAGACTTTTGGCCTGAAAAAAACTAAGTCCGCACGGTCGCCTAGTGTAAAAATACATGGCCGTCCCCAGAGATGACAATCCATGAGTTAACTTCCTCAGGCTAGAGAGCCTTTGTTAGGCCCTAGCAAAGCCGTAGAAGTCAAGTTCCTAGGCTCTCAGAGCTGTTCTTAGGACAAATTAGCGCCATTTTCCCACAAGAAATAGCTGTGGGATCATACACGCAACTTTGCGGGACGTTGTAGGAAGTTTGTAGGATCTGTAGGAGCACACACGAAAACTTGCGGGATCACGCGACGTCTGTGGCCAGTTGTGACGTTATGTTATAGGAAGTCTGTAGGGGCTGTAGGATCCCACAAGAATTCTTTGCGGGATCACGCGACGTCTTTGGCCAGTTGTGACGTTATGTTTGTACGTTTATGACGTCAGTTATTTCTAGCCGAAGTGAATAAGACGTTGGCCTCCATAGAAGCTGCGCTTATCATATTTTTAAGGGAAAATAGCCACATCCACACATCCACACTGAAATTGTGGAGTTATTGTGGATGATGTGGATTTGATGTGGATGTTTTGTGACTGATGTGGATCCACAATGTGGAGTTTCCACACGTCCACATCTACACATTTGACAGTGTGGATGATGTGGATTTGATGTGGATGTTTTGTGGATGTTGTGTGGAGTTTATGTGGATGATGTGGATGTTTTGTGGCTGATGTGGATCCACAATGTGGATGTTTCCACACGTCCACATCTACACATTCGACAAATTCGCTTAGTCTCTGCTGTCCCTTGTTCTAGCTTATTTCTCAAGTATGCTGACAGACGTCTGGAAATCTCAGTGAGAAACAGTGACCCAACGGCTTTCTCATTATGCCCTACACAGTAGCATGTCCCTCAGAGGCATGGCCATGCAGTGTTCTTATACTGTACAGTAACAGGTGAATATAAAGAAGCCTGTCTACAGGGTTCCTAAATATTTGTATAAATAGCAGGTCTTTGACAGGATCGTGTATAGTTATTCAGAACTTGACTGAGATTCTTGAGAGACAGTAAATTAATTAATTAAGTATGAAGGATTTCTATCTGACTCTTCTTAGTGACAGTTCGATGAATACTTTTCCAAAGAACACACAGAGTTCTTTTACTGTCAGACTAGATCATCCCATCAAGATGGATAAGGACAACTGGGAAGTTGCTTTAGTGGAAATGATCACGCCATCTGAAGTCATGAACATTTCAGAGAACAATAACTATTTCTTTTTAACATTTCTAGACCAGGCGACAGTTAATAATCTGGGAATACAGAGCGCGAATGAACTGTGTGCTGGCGGAGAAGGATGTTATGAATATAAATTGTTTATCCCAGAAGGAAATTATAGCTCTCCTCAGCATTTGGTGGATGAGATCCAGTCTGTAATAGATACACAGCATGGACCTTTATTGACAAAAATAAATGCTTCTATTCGAATTACTTATGTAAAAAGCAGCAATCGTTTCAAAGTCATTGCGCAGAATTCAAAGCAGGTCAGGGTTCGTTTTCCAGCTTCTCTTGGGGAAGCTCTTGGAGTAAATCCGAGCATGTCAGAAAGACCTATTGCTAACGAAAGCCATGCTTTCAAATATCAAGTGGACTTGAATATGATGCACAGTCGGTTGTACGTGTACTCTGATGTTGCCAGTTACACTTACGTAGGAGACGTGACTGCTCCTATTTTGAGAGTCGTACCATTCGAAACGTCAAAAGCCTCACAACAGTCACACAAAGAATTCGTCAATATGCATTACGTTCCTGTAGCCAAATCCTTCATCGATCAAGTTCATATCAGTATCAGAGGTGATACGGGAAAAGATATTCGTTTCAGCCATGGAAAGACTTTGATTAAGTTACATTTCAGACAGAGGGTTGTTTAATTTCTGACTAAATATCGGTATGAATATCGAAATAAGTATAAATACAAGATGATGCTACAAAATTCATCATTTTAAGTAAAGCTTGATAGAAGACAAAATGAATTGTTCAAAGCAGACGAAAGAAGATTTAAAGAAGCTATCAGATGCATCAGGTGTGCCTGTCGTCCAGAAAAGAAGCTACCAGGCGAGCTACGGACAGATTCGATACCTCATGAAAAGACTTGCAACTGCTTTAGACAAAAGACTCAGAGAGGGTAGACCATCGAAGTACTGTCGACTCTGCAAAGCTGAAATTCACTCCTTCTTACGTGAGGAGAAAGAAAAGCAACATAGACGCAAGCTTAAAGAACAAAATGAGGGTCGAGATATTAGACGTTCACGCAGGTCTTTGACGAAAGCTAGAACTAAGAAAGTTCGTGCAGATGACAATTCCGATGAATCTAAAGACTTCCGTAAACAAGTAGGATGCAAGCGAGAGAAATAAAATGTAAGTTACTGCTTTCAAGTAATTGATAAAAGGTCAGAAGATAATGTAACTTAATCATCATAACTGTTGGTGTAAGTGATAAATCATTTTATTCTCATATCTGTATATTTCAACACCAAAGTTTAAAATAACAATTTTTTGAGAATTCTGTTTCTAATCTTGACATATGAACGTATGTTTACAAATGTGACATATCACATGAACCCATTTACTGTATCTTTTTCAGGCAAAAACCTATAAAAGGAGCGCTTCATATGACACTTGTTCATTCTTCAAGCAACATTCGATGGGTCGATATCAGTGCCAGACGTGTTTTCGTGAATTTGCTCGATCGGACAGCTTAAGAAGACATATATCCAGTGGCGTTTGTAAAGGGAAGTCTACAATGTCTGACAGTGAAGAAAGTATTGTATCAGAGTCGTCTGACATACATACTGAGAATAAACATATGCAGGGTATGAAAGGACATGATATCTTTGGAAAATATAATTATACTAAACCTTCACGAGACTCCGATACAGACGCAGCAGAGATGGACACGGACAATGAGTCTCCCGGCGATGAGGAGATGGGTAAAATCAAACCCAGAAAAACGTCAAAGAAAAGTCCTTGGGATAGACTCATAAGACGAATCTACGAAGCCGTTCAAGATCAGTTTAACGACACGGTGGAAAGTACGTTGCAGGAAGAACCCGATGTGGACATAGAAGAAGCAGAAGAGATGGCATATGAAGAACTCAAACCAACATATAGATCATGCTTTATTTCTAAATATCAAGATCTTGTGAGACTCGGCTCTGCTTTGAGAAAAGATCCTATTCACAAGAAAGTATTATCTACTGCCCACAAATTAAAAGAAGATGAAGATTACGATGATGAAGAAGCAATGCAATATGCAGTTAAAAAACGTCGCTATCTGCTTGAGCGGAAACTTGACGAATATCAAAGACCAACTGCTACTGTAGAAGAGGAACGTCAACATACACTGATACCTGTTAGATCGCAAACATTACAGATAAAAACTAATATGTCAAAGAAATGAGACTTTTGTAGCACAGTACTTGAATCAGTAGTAGAACACTACAGAACTTCCTGTTTTCTTCGTTTATTTTATTGTATTGACATGAATGTTGTAAACGAGTGCAGAGGGACGGTCCTAATCCTCTGTTCATCGTTTTCAGTTAGCGGGACAAATAAAGTTGTGTTGAATTAAACAATGCGTCTGTTCTTTTTTCGAAATGTAGTAGTAAATTAACGAGGGCTAGTTGTCGGGCACTGTAAAGTCACGCCTCTGCTTGGGCAAGAGTCATATAACAGAGGCCTGTTGCTATACAGGGCCATATTAGGATGCTGTAGAGTCACGTCTCTGTTACGGTGAGGCCATATGAGGCCGAGAGTCTGCTAACAGACACCTGCTACTGTACAGTATAAGAACACTGCATGGCCATGCCTCTGAGGGGCATGCTACTGTGTAGGGCATAATGAGAAAGCCGTTGGGTCACTGTTTCTCACTGAGATTTCCAGACGTCTGTCAGCATACTTGAGAAATAAGCTAGAACAAGGGACAGCAGAGACTAAGCGAATTTGTCGAATGTGTAGATGTGGACGTGTGGAAACATCCACATTGTGGATCCACATCAGCCACAAAACATCCACATCATCCACATAAACTCCACACAACATCCACAAAACATCCACATCAAATCCACATCATCCACACTGTCAAATGTGTAGATGTGGACGTGTGGAAACTCCACATTGTGGATCCACATCAGTCACAAAACATCCACATCAAATCCACATCATCCACAATAACTCCACAATTTCAGTGTGGATGTGTGGATGTGGCTATTTTACCTTAAAAATATGATAAGCGCAGCTTCTATGGAGGCCAACGTCTTATTCACTTCGGCTAGAAATAACTGACGTCATAAACGTACAAACATAACGTCACAACTGGCCAAAGACGTCGCGTGATCCCGCAAAGAATTCTTGTGGGATCCTACAGCCCCTACAGACTTCCTATAACATAACGTCACAACTGGCCACAGACGTCGCGTGATCCCGCAAGTTTTCGTGTGTGCTCCTACAGATCCTACAAACTTCCTACAACGTCCCGAAAAGTTGCGTGTATGATCCCACAGCTATTTCTTGTGGGAAAATGGCGCTAATTTGTCCTAAGAACAGCTCTGAGAGCCTAGGAACTTGACTTCTACGGCTTTGCTAGGGCCTAACAAAGGCTCTCTAGCCTGAGGAAGTTAACTCATGGATTGTCATCTCTGGGGACGGCCATGTATTTTTACACTAGGCGACCGTGCGGACTTAGTTTTTTTCAGGCCAAAAGTCTATGTAAAAATACATGGGAAAATCCGTCCCCAGAGTGACAGTCCTTACTACTGTAGAACATTAAGTTATATCTCTCTTAAAACCCTTTTTTATCAAACACGTTGTAAATCTCTGCTAGTCTGTCTTTGAAACTAACAAGTTTATTGGATAGTATACTAAAATATCTTAAACTTGAAAGAGCGGGACTAAAATTTCCACATGGCTTCGAAGCATTTTATGAAATGCAAGGGTACGAATAAGCCTACGAATTCCTGCCTAATCGTGTGCTATCAAATCTCATCTGTCCAACGCCTGTTGTAGGTGTAATGAATACTTGTGTTTCATTCAAGCTAAATATTCACTGAATAGCGTATTCTCTTTATACTGAATGGGTGCACCTCCATGTTTTTTCTCCATTTTAAAGGTGGAAAAACACTATATAGTCACCTCTCGATATCTCGCACACTGATTTCTCAAAGTATGCTCTTATATTAAAAAAATACAGTTCGGATACATTTTCTATTTTTATTTTCATTTAAACTCTTTTTATCTCAAACTACTGATATCTGAAAGTAAAATTTTCTGGTCGTCTCAAACTACTGATATCTCAAAGTAAATTTTCTGGAATCAAAAAAATTGTTTTGAGATATCAGTAGTTCGGGATGCACTTTGACTTTGAGATATCGATAGGTGACTGTAATTATGACTTTCTGTTTGGTTTAAACATATTTTATTCAGAAATATCAACAGAAGCAAACATTGTATACAATCAATTAAGGATCAGAACGAAAGCAACTTTCTGTTTGATTCCTTGGACGATGAGAGCCTCGAAAACTCATGGCGGTATACCCATCCGGCTGGTATTCTTGATGGAGACAGGACATGTTATTTCACTGGCTTCTGGAAACAATTTCATTTTTTTTTCTCCTTGAGGGAGCTAATTTCTTCTTTTTTTTGACAAACTAACTCAAACAGGTTATTTGTTTTTAATTTTATAGGCTGAACTATCAGATCCTTGTTTACTTGACCTTAACATCCTTTTATTTTACCCACATCAGTACTTTTTACACTTATTTTTTTCTCACAAAAAGAACATGGTGCTGTCTGTAACCAGGCTAAGGGCATGGCTTAGCTTGCTTTTGCAAACCAGCGCCTGGAGCATGTTACTCTCTTCATCTAAGTTACAGATACAAACATTCCTGTATGAGCTTGGCAAAAATTAGGCCTTAAATTAGGGATATATTGGCCAAAAATTAGGGCTATTTTCGCAAAGTTTTAGGGCTAACATTAGGAATTTAAGGTTTTCTTTAGCTCAATCATATGCCTAAACATGCTTTATTTGCACTTTAGAAAGTTTGATAAATACTTACTGATAAAGTCACATTATACATGAATGCCAGTTAATAAAAAGGCTGAAAAAAGTTCTGTGCTAAGAAGTTAACAAAGGGGGGTCTGGGCCAACGCCCCCCCCCCCTTAAAACCAAAGCAATTTCCCAATTTTAATGGCACTTTTAAGACTGAAAACAATAGAGAAAAACTAGGAATGATGATAAAAAATAAGGTCTTTTTTTAGGAATTTTGCCTTTTAGAGTGTTATTTTGCCATAATGGCCATGTCTCCCATAAGCCAGTGACTCTTTTGCAATTCAGTTTTAGTGGAAACGTTTACTTAGTAAGGCGGCTGATCAATAATACATGTGAATGTTGTATAGGATGTTTTTGTAAATGTATGCACTTGGGGGGGGGGGGGGGGAGGGGGGGGGGGGTTCCGCTGCCGGATGTAAAACAACTGTAGTTAATATTAAAATATTACTCTCTCTTGTCTCTCTCACTCACTCACTCACTCTCACTCTCTCTCTCTCTTTCTCTTGGTGCTAGGGGCCCTCTGTCTCTTTTTTTTCTTGGTACTTTTCTTTAATACTGGGCGCCTCTCTCTCTATCTCTTGGTGCTAGGTGAATATAACTCTCTCTCTCTCTCTCTCTCTCTCGCTCTCTCAGGGGTACTCTCTCTTTTTCTCTTTAAACAACCTGTTTCTCTGTCTCCCATTCTCTTGTTGCTAGGGACTCTCTCTCTCTCTCTCTCAGGTGTAAGTAGTAGTTTAATTACAATGTACATAACCATGCGGTATAAACTGGTGTAGCAAAGTAAAGTGATCCCCCCACCCCGCCATAGAATAACAACCCTACGGTCATTTTTCTTAGAAAAGGTGGCCTTTACTTCGTTACACCGGGTTTTATAGCAACGTAGAAGAGTGTTCGCCTCTGAAGCAAAGCAATTCGGTTACACTAGTTCGTTGGATTTGCCTCCTTTCTTATTATGTTAGATGACCTATCTGGGGATGGCAGCCTTGGAGCCTGCTCGACAAAGCATGCACTGGGTTGTCACTCGAGCTTGTGCAAATTTTTTATTCGCACGAATGCGTACCGCACGCATTCGTGCGAATGAAATTTTCGCACAAGCTTGAGTGACAACCCAGTGCATGGCAATGTCTTGTCACCGGAGGGGATGTAGTAATTTAGGTAAATTTCCTTGCTGTGTGCGGCGGTAGTGCAGTGGTTTACGCGTTAGGTTGCGGGTTCGATACTCCGCTCCCCCGGTCTTCCGGTCAGCTTCACACCGAGGTTTCATCTCCCTATGGCCAAAATGTGTTGGTGGGACAATGCAGCACTAGCCGGCTGTTATAAAAACATGGTAGAGTTCTCACATCTTCTTACGTTTCTTCTTCTTTGTAAGTAAGTAGCCTAAGTAAGTAAGAAATGACTTTATTTTACGAGGGTGACTCAGTTTATAAATTATATTTATTTTTTTAAAAAAAGTATATAGATTCTAGTCTTTAGGGGCGTACTGAAACAGTATCTTTTATAAATTCCATATAATTTATTTACATGAGTAAGAATGCTCCAGAGGAACCCAACTCATAATTTGATGAAGTATTAGCCTAGATCTATATCAACTTACGGGTTCCTTTGCAGTAGAAAAGATTTCACAATCAGCCTGTGTAGGTTTCTTCTTTATCTTCTTTTTCTTCTTTCCTTTCGCCATCGGCTCTAAGTGACCGAAGACTGAAAACGCCTAATTTCTATCGCCATGAAATTTGATTGCTGCTTTCATATAATAATCGCCTTTCTGGAATGACGTTGCTAGGTGAATATTTCCCATAATGCATCTCTACGCTTAGTAACGACGTCGCGTTTGCGCGTTGACGCCACTTGTTGTTGTATTTGTTCTCCGCCGTTGATTTCTTCGGAGCACCACCACAGACCTCTGGATTTATATAACAGGTGTTTTGGCTTTCTGAAGCTGCCTCTGTCTGTCGTTAAGAAAGAGAATTTCATTCGACTTCAGTGAAATTAGTCAACCAGTTGTGTACTAAACGATTCTAATATATGGAGCACAGGAGAATTTTTAAGGTATGTTGATGAGTGTAATATTAGCTGAGAGGGAAACATGGCGGAGCAGAAGTGCTTTCACAACGCGGGCGCTCGCCGAGCGCTTGCCTGTTTACTTTCTGAACGCGAGCGCTATCCCGAGCGCCCGCGAGCGCCCGTGTAACAGGTAGAGAGGTGTGTCTTTCAAGATGGCGTCTTCGGTTCTGCAGATGTACCAACGAAGAAAACCGAACATAACCGGTGCGACGGTAGATAGAAGCTGAAGGATCTAAGTTCGCCATCTTGAAACGGCGACCGCCCACTGTCTTTGAATAATGCTATTTTTGTTTGTTCAAGCGCTCAAGCGAGCGCCCGTATTGTTGAACTCACCTCTGGTACCGGACTGTAACTGAATATTCGAACAGGAAATACTCTGAAACAGTTCGCCAGTTGGGTCAACTGAATGTTGATTGAAGACGGCCCGGTTACTCTGTAAGGTGTAGGTGCTGGTTATCAATCTGCACTTGATCTGGGCTCTCCAAGCTGCTGTCATGTATATCATTATGTACATGTACGGAGGGAGGAACCCCGGTATCTCACTAGATTAAGCGCTGGCCTACTGATTTAGCGTTCCCGGGTTCGAACTCCGATGAAGGTGGAAAGTTTTTTCAAACCGTAAACAAGGTTCCATTACACACAGCCTTTCATTATCAACCGCCCATCGTCCTATATGACTAAAATACTGTTGAAAAGAACGTAAAATCGCATCATCCATCTTCTATGTGCGGAGGATTACACAGGACGAGACTTCGCATCACTGGCACTGAATGAGGGTGTTCTTGATCAGAATGTCATCCCTCAACTGCTGCTCATTACTTACTCCGATCGCGTTGGCCAGGCTCAGGAAGATCAAACCAGAGCAAGTGGAGGTTTCCGCTATCCGCTATCCATGGCCTCGATGGCACGTTATCTCTTTCTCTCGATACTGCTATCGGTCAGTAACTGACCATGATGGCAGGCGCGGGTTGTGGCGCATAGGATTAAAAAAAAAATAGTATTTACAGAACCTATGACAAAGACACAGATTTAAAAATATTTACAAGCCGTCCTCAGGGATAGGAATTGCATGCTCTATCCCTGTCCAAACCGAGGTTTAGGCTACACTATTTTGGACTTAAAAATTTGTCAGTCTCTGGTTTCACATGAGATCAAACGACCCGAAATCATCAGAGCTTGTTATAGAGCACGGCTTGAATGAACTACCGGTTAAAGTTGACGTGCAGATTAAATCTGTTTCTGGAGCGGAAAAATGACTGGATATTCACAGGAGCCTCTGTTATTCAAAGTGACGATGATGCAAATGAATATGGAGACATTGTTTATTTCTATAATGAAAAAAACACGTTATTCTTAAAGCGCCCTATCCAAATGGCCAAGGATTTGTTGTGTGTACGGGACACAAACAGGGGCTGTTCGTAGGAAGCCATTAGTTAATATATTCGGAAGGACTCGTGCGAGTTAAAATCTGGCTGCAAGCGGATTTCCCCCTTGATTCGTATATCGCTAGATATAACCGACAAGAGATGCTCTTTTCAAACACTTCGGCATGGATTGTCGACATATCCAGTATTTGTTGTGGTGCAGGTCCGGGCAAACAAGCTTATTTCAGAAGGCATGGGATCTACTAGTGGCTCAGTCTAACCTTGGTACATGTATCAAGCAGTCGGAGTCTTGTATGGGTACGATGATAAGATGGTGCGGATTTGGACAGCCTATATGTCTGATACCTCTGGAGAAAGTGTCTTTGGTAGTCTGTTTGGATCCCGTGACGGATGAGGTTTGACAGGAGTTGCCCAAACTGTGCAAGGCGAGTTCAGGGTCTTAGTGTGGTCGGTGGACAGTTTTGACAACTCATATTTCCATCTTAAGGAATCTAACGTCGAGGAAGTAGATTCCGGAGCTTTGTCAGTACCCAGTATTGACATTGACAATGATTTGGTGGCATTTTCTGTCCAAGCGTTAGACGGTGCGAATAAAGGATTTGTTTTCAAGGGTTGGGGCTCCTCACAAGCCACACGACGACCATTTGGTGGGGCGATCTACGCATATAATAAGCAGGGACTTTTTCAAGTCTGGCGACCCAATGCAGAAAACGAAGGTTATTTAGTGCTCATTAATGAGCCTTATGGGAATGGACCAAACACTCAAGCCACTAACAGCGCATCTTATGTTGCGACATTGCTCCAGGCAGACACAAAGACTAAAAGGTAAGGTCAAGTCAGGTATAATCGGACAGCAGATTAATTCGGACATAGCATTGCAAACCGTAAAAATCCAGATGAGACGGCTCATAATGAGAATTACTTTTGTTTTATTTGTTTTATTTTCAAACAATTGATATATAGAGGAAACAATGTCACTGTCCGAATTTACCAGCTGTCCGAAGTTACCCGACTCTACCCTACTGTGCTTGGGGCATTTGGAAAAGTCTACAGCTGGTCCGATAAATCAGCGAGTGTAAAAATATTACGATATAAGCAAATATTAAATCATTTGTTTTAAATTCAGAGAGCATATATATCGACATAACAATTTACTAATAAGTCTTTTTTAGCTGGACAAAAATCGGACCCCGAACAAACACTTAAAATTTGGTACCACTCTATGAACTGAATGATTTATACGGTATCACGCCGTAGGTCATTGTACTGTTTGAGTAGATTTTTTTATTCCTTTTATTTTTGCTGATTAGATTTTTGGGTTACCATTGTGGCGGTGTCTAATTCGACCCTAGGGTTGGCTTAATAAAAATATATAAAGGTTGCCTTTGGAAACAACATAAAAGAACTGAGACTAGCGTCGGCTTCAGCGGTACTCAATCTTCAATGTTACTAGCATGGGCTCAATGATACCAAAGGAAATAAAAACAAACTCTTCACTTTGATCGAGTACGGGGAGACCTTTTACATCCACCATACGGCACTTAACACTGCATGCAGTGAAACAAAAATCTATCAAGTGTCCTTGGAAACTAAGGAAATACCGTATTAACCCTAGTAAACGCCCCTGCTCTAATAAACGCCCCCTGCCTCTTTTCCGTAATAAAAATTGTATTAATTTGCATGGATTCCTGTTTGCTTCTCTGGATAAGGTAGCTCTTTGAAATGGGGTCTACCCTGAAGGAAAGGATTCGACCTAGAGAAGCAAATTCTTTCCTTTAAGAGTTGACCCACACCCCTACTGAGAAGAAAGGCAAAAATACAATGAGCCGCGACACGACAAAACCAACAATGTGGTTGTGCGCCCAGCGCAGACTTAGATCAGCCTGGGCATCCGCCCAGTCTGATCAGAGTCTTTGCTGTCCGCATGGAGCTAGCTTTGACCCTTAGGTACCATCTAAGCGCAAAGCGATGACTCTGACCAGACTTGGCGGATGCCCAGGCTGATCTGAGTCTGCGCTGGGCGCACAACCACTTTGTTGGTTTTGTCGTGTCGCGGCTCCAATGTGTAGCAGAGTTACTTTCACTGAAAGTGTACCTAAACACCTTAATGCTGTTTATTGAAGTTAGTTTGGCAGTGGCTGATTAATATCAATTTGAGCCGCGACACGAGAAAACCAACAATGTGGTTTTGCGCCCAGCGCAGACTAAGACCAGCCTCGGCATTCGCCTAGTTTGATCAGACTCTTCGTTAAGAGCCCAAAGGGTAGCTAAGGGTCTAAGCTACCTCCATGCGGACAGCGAAGACTCTGATCAGGATGCCCAGGCTGATCTGAGTCTGCGCTGGGCGCACAACCACATCGTTGGTTTTCTCATGTCGCGGCTCATTTAAGCTCTTAATAATGCCCCTTTTTGTGCTTCCGTAACTATGCCTTTGCACTAATTTTACAGGTGAGTGGAACATTATAAGAACCTAATATATCATTCCCCAGTTTCTGAATGAATCATGTTGTATTGGTTTAAACATACATTGTCACGTCACTATTTGTAATGGTATCTTTTTGTTAACAGCCCTCATGCCATCTGCGTATGACCTGGGTTTTGTCTGACTTTAATAAAGGTTTGTTCTGTTCTGTTCTGTAAAATACAACGCTCTCGAGGCGTTTAATAGGATAAATAAGTACAATCTAACAAGTGCCCATGGAAACAAAGGAACTAAACAAGAAAGAATATTGGAGTCCCGGTTTATTGGGAAACTTCATATAGGAGCGATGTCATTTGCAAGGCTGTGTAGCCTAAGCGCTGGCTTAAGCGGTACTTGATTTTCAAAGGACTTCTATGCTTAAGGCGTGAATTTTCCCCATGATTATGAGTTATACGGATAACTGACTTCTGCTTTGCATTTATGACTATGACATGTAACTTGCATGACAAATGAATTTTCTAGTTTTTGTGTCTATGTAAAGTACGTTAAACATACGTTGACGTTGAAGTCATTGTTGAGATCAATTGTAAATTATCCTCAAACTGATCGTTGAAATAATCATTTATAGTATACATTTCATCCTTTTTTGACTTACATTACTTACATAACAGGCAACACTGGATAGTTTTGACTATATGTATGTGACCTTGACCACATTTCAAGGTCAATCTTTGAAGATCACAGTGCTACTGTTGACCATTCTTCTTCTTTCACGGGTGGTAAACCTAGGAACTACCACGAAATTGTGTTAACGTAATTTTGTTCCCAAGCCACATACGGGACATAACGGGGTAGTTTCCAGGCCGAAAAATTGATAAACAAAGGTTGGTGTCATTTTGGTTTTTGTTTTATTTTACTACTAAGAACGAACAATGGTGAAATCGGCCAATATGGTTCCGTGTAAATATGTGGTAGTTCCTAGGTTTACCACCCGTGTCTTTGGCTTACTGAGTATCGTTCCCCGCCGTGACCCAGCTTCCCGCTCATATATATTACGTACTTGCATCGCATAAGTCTGCTGCATGAAGGAAATGCTGGGTCACGGGGGGGTCACGGGGGGGGGTCACGGGGGGGGGGGTCACGGGGGGAGTACTTGCACTTTAATTATAGTGCAGCGTTCTATAATGGCCGTTTTGACCGGAAGTGTAACTATGGTTTTGCATGTTTAAATGCCAGTCAGGCGTAACAAGAAGAAAACCATTGCTTTGTATTGTGATATGCGTGTATTTAGCATGCATTTATGACAAAAATGTATGGAATGAATGACTGGTTTCAATACTTTTATTACCTCAAAAGATGAGGTATGCGAAAACCTTGAATTTAGGGTAGGTAGGGTCAGAATGGATTATCTCCCCTTGTCTTTGGTCTGAATCACAAATGATCTGATTTCATACGGTTTACATATTTCTGTAAAGATCTGTTAAGAAAAAAATGCACACTTTATGCTTTTGAAAATTCGGACCTGTCGCGCCGGTCTAATGGGGAAAATCCTCGCCTTAATCATAGAAGTCCTTTACCATCATGGCTCAATGATCCCAAAGGAAACGCAAATTAAAAAGGAGCCGTGACACGACAAAACCAACAAAGTGGTATGTTGGCCAGCGCAGACTCATATCAGCCTGGGCATCCGCCCGATCTGATATGAGTCTTCGCTGTGCGCTTAAAGGGTAACGAAGGGTCTAAGCTAGCTCCATGCCGACAGCGAAAACGCTGGTCAGACTGGGCGGATGCCCAGGCTGATCCGAGTCTTCGCTGGGCGCACATACCACTTTGTTGGTTTTGTGGTGTCGCAGCTCAAATCTATACAATGATGAATTAAGGGAAGACTTTTTACAGCCGCCACAAAATCAAGAGGACCATGAGGCCCTGTATGTTTGCCTCAGTTTGGGATTGAACTTAAACAATTTTACGGTATTTTGTCCAATAGTTTGCTCCCTATTTCCCTCTGAGGTCATCAGATTTTATTACTTTTTGCAAATATCCTAATTACATATTCGTGCGATTTGTCTTATTTAAATTCTGTTTGTTTCAATAGAGAAGGTCACGTATCAAAATTTTAAATTCTCCTTTGCTTCTTGGAAAATTTGGTAAAGATCACCAACACCTAAAGGAAATGGATGCTGTCTTACGGGGACACCTTGAACAGAATAATATTTTGTTTCCTGGTAAGATGAATCCCTTCCTCAGTGGAACAATTCCTAAAGTAAATAATTGCTGTCTTACGGGGACTCCTGGAACAGAATAATATTTTGCTTCCTTGGTAAATGAATTCTCTCTTCAGTGGGACAATTCCTAAAGGAAGTAGTTGCTGTACTTCGGAGACACCTTGAACATAATAAGATTGTTCTTCCTTCGTAAATGAATTCCTTCTTCAGTGGGACAATTCCTAAAGCGCAGACTCAGATAAGCCCGGGCATCCACCCAGTCTGATCAGAGTCTTTGCTATCCACATGAAGGTAGCTTAGACCCTTAGCTACCGTTAAAGCGCTTAGAAAAGACTGTGATCATACTAGGCGGATGCCCAGGCTGATCTGAGTGTGCGATGGGCGCACTACCACTTTGTTGCTTTCTCGTGTCGCGGCTCATTTTTTTCTGATTCAGATAAACGGATACCTAATTGGAAGCTCAAGGAGACGGATCAGATCTTCACATTGATACATACTACCCAGCAGGCACACAACGTTATAATGACGTCGCATTGACGTCGACGCAAACATTACATTTCATCGACGTCATTCTGACGTCATATGCCCGCTGGGAAATACTTTACTGCCTAGCAGGCACATGACGTCGAAATGACGTCGATGCGGCATGGTGGCGTCGCATCGACCCCATTTTGACATCATTACGACGTCATGTGCCTGCTGGGTGTCTTGCAGTGCTGTTCAAACAATTTCCATCGTTTTAATTTACTCTCTCTATTGGGACACCTTAACCCTCTAGTGCCCAAACATAGAATGCACTGTAAGAAAACATTTATATTCCATCCAGCCACTAGCTTTGGGAAGTCAAATTGAAAACAGGGTCTGAATTTGTGTTGAGGTCCAAGGTTGCTGAGATATACATGTAGCATATATGCTACATTGGGCATTAATTTTTTAAAAGTAGCTTTTTTCAGGGTGAATAACTAAAGTGTTAACAATAATTACGGGGCACCTTTTTGGATGAAAAAAGGATGTATGAAAAAGAACCTATTAGCATATATGTATCAGGGATATCTGAAAAGGTAAAGTTGATATCACATTTTTTTTATTTTATTGCCCGATGTATCATATATGATACATTTTGTGTTTTCGAACTTTGGCGACTTTTGACGGCTGATAAACGCACTTTAGACATATCATTACAACTGGAATGATTTAATCTTATTTCCTGATATCTTAACTTATTTTCTAGCAGTATAACATAACATACAAGTCAATATCCTGGTCACGGCACCAAAACAGAGCCATGTAGCAGATATGATACACCGGGCACTAGAGGGTTAAATGTACCAGATTATTCTAAAATTTAAACAAATGCTAAAAGTAGCTGACAGTGTGTCAAAAATACTGATAGGATACGACGCATTGCACATCTTGATCTGATTCTAAAGTGATTTCTCAGATACCTTTATCCCAAAATTTAGGATCCCTGCGGTTATTTTTATTTATTTTTTGTTAATCTTGCAGCTCTTGGATTACATCATTGATAATCAAGGGTCGGTTATATTTGCACGTGCATTTTATGCTCATCTCTTTAAACGTTATGAGCCTTGTCCGGGCAAAATATGTTTGACACTATACGCAAACAGTGGGTACCAAGATAAGTCTATGCAACTGCGTAGTCTGTAAGAGTTAGTGCAGTTCACCGTTTGATTTCCAGAAGGCATACTTATTGCGCCTAACCTGTTCTGATTGTGCTAGTGCACAGACTAGTCTGGACATAGGTGTATTGCATACACTACAAGGCTGACTTTATCACGACACGACTCAAATGGCCTGCGCAAGGAAAAAATGTGCTTCAGCCCATAATATTTGCAGCGAAATACGTATGTATACGCAACCAGGAGGTACCAATATATGTCTACGCCCATGTGTAGTCTATCCTGCTCTGATTGCGCATGCGTCTAGTCAAGACACGCGCGTTTTGCTTATGAAATAAGACTGGTTTTATCACGACACGAGGTATGCGCAAGGAAAAATGTATTTCACCCCATCTTGGGAAAAGCGAATGCAGTCCCATTAGTGTCTTTTCTTTTCGCACTCTTTACGGCGTCACAGTGTATGATGCTCAAGATTGCTTATACATGTTGTGAACACATACATGTTACCACAGACTGGGCTGATTCTTCTCGGCGCATGTGGCAATTTACCGAGGGTGTGGCTCTTGGGTTACATAATTGACAATCAAATAATCAAGGGTCGATCTTATTTTCACGTGCATTTTATGCTCATCTCTTGTTTTGAATGTTATGAGCCCTGTCCGGGTAAAATATGTTTGACGCTATACGCAAACAGTGGGTACCAGGATAAGTCCATGCAACTGCGTTGTCTGTCAGAGTAAGTGCAGTGCATCGTTCACGAGAGAGCCTGCACTGCTTAGACTAGTCAGAAAAAGTGTATTACGTACTGGAATTAGTAAGATGTTGCGTGACTTTCCTTGCACTTACTGAGCAGACTGTGCATATGCGCAGTTCGCAACTACTCATCTGAAGACTTTCTTCGCGTGGCGCAACACTCAGTAAATATTCCAGCCACATTCAATGATAACAGATTTATTCCTCATGCTCAGCTGACACACAACGCTGACACAATGTCGTGTCATTAACGTTGATATTGACGGTTACTTTTTACTTTAGACAAAGCTGTTGATATGAGGCGCGAATTAGTACTCCGAAATAAAGAGGCTTATCGAAGATGTTTTCCCATAGTTTAATCGATGATCACAAAACATCGAATCACATTGAATCAACGTTGATTCGATGATGGTTCAACTTTTTTGTCTGCTGGCATGATGAGACTGAAATGCAAACAGCGCAGATCCTGATACGACTGCTCTACTAGGCCTCCAATGTGTGTCCCAGTAGTAAGAACTGCAGTTTAGGCTATTACTGATCGCAAACTCTCAAAAGTACACTTTGTAAATGTTGAAAATCGGTACTTTGTTGTCTACGGCCATAATACATTGAAAACATCGGTTCTCGTCCGATCACGGAAATTAAGCAACGTCGGGCCCGGTTAGTACTTGGATGGGTGACCGCCTGGGAATACCGGGTGCTGCAGACTTTTGTCTGCTTTTCTTTATTTTCTATTTTTATTTCTTTTTTTCTTTGATAGTTTTCTTCCCCCAATTTCACGATCACTGTATATGTATCTCAAAGCTGTGCGAAGGAAAATACTTTTCCCTCAACGTTAAAGACCGTTTACCGTCTGCTGTGCACTGTCCACTCGCCCTTCGCTTTGGAGCATGCTGAAAAGTAGTGCATGTTGTTCGCGGTTTTCTGTATACTATTTACTGTCCAGTGAAGTGTCTACTGTCTGTCTACTGCGTCCTGGATACTGTTTACTGCGGCCTGTCTGCTACAATATGGATGTGGTGCAAGCACAGGGGCATTGGTATAAGGTCGCAGCATGTGCGCCTGTTTCAGCGCATCTGGACTCTAAAATGATGTACCTTCAACCAAAATGGAGTCGCACAAACAGGTGAAACCAACATAAGCATCATAGTAACCTGCACTTTATGGGAGATGAACCCTGGTGGCCCGTAAGAATAATAAAGGATTGCAAAAATTCCTATGTAGCACATACCTATACTTGGGCAGTAAAACCCACAAGCAGGCACATCTAATTTTCTGTACATTTAAGTTCTGCAATAGTTAAAACAAGTAAAAAAAATAACAAGTAAATTAAAAAGGCAGTTCTGACATTTTTCTTGTCAATTTTAGTTTTGTATGATAGAAATGCAGAATTTATCAATTTTGGCAATATGCACAATTTCTGGCATTATTTCTTTTCCCTATAATATTGCTTCTTTCGTCTGAAGATCGATGTTAATGAAACGTGGACCTAGAATAAATAAGTTATGACTGTGGGCAAACTTCCAATATCATTATTTTGAACCACGACGCTTGAAAACCAACAAAAGCGTTGTGTGCCCAGCGCAGACTCAGATAAGCCCAGGCATCCACCCAGTCTGATCAGAGTCTTTGCTATCCACATGAAGGTAGCTTAGACCCTTAGCTACCGTTAAAGCGCTTAGAAAAGACTGTGATCATACTAGGCGGATGCCCAGGCTGATCTGAGTGTGCGATAGGCGCACTACCACTTTGTTGCTTTCTCGTGTCGCGGCTCATTTTTTTCTGATTCAGATAAACGGATACCTAATTGGAAGCTCAAGGAGACGGATCAGATCTTCACATTGATACATACTACCCAGCAGGCACACAGGGTTATAGTGGCGTCGCATTGACGTCGACGCAAACATTACATTTCATCGACGTCATTCTGACGTCATATGCCCGCTGGGAAATACTTTACTGCCTAGCAGGCACATGACGTCGAAATGACGTCATATTGACGTCGATGCGGCATGGTGGCGTCGCATCGACCCCATTTTGACATCATTACGACGTCATGTGCCTGCTGGTGTCTTGCAGTGCTGTTCAAACAATTTCCATCGTTTTAATTTACTCTCTCTATTGGGACACCTTTAATATACCAGATTATTCTAAAATTTAAACAAATGCTAAAAGTAGCTGACAGTGTGTCAAACATACTGATAGGATAAGACGCATTGCACATCTTGATCTGATTCTAAAGTGATTTCTCAGATACATCTATCCCAAAATTTAGGATCCCTGCGGTTATTTTTATTTATTTTTTGTTAATCTTGCAGCTCTTGGATTACATCATTGATAATCAAGGGTCGGTTATATTTGCACGTGCATTTTATGCTCATCTCTTTAAACGTTATGAGCCTTGTCCGGGCAAAATATGTTTGACACTATACGCAAACAGTGGGTACCAAGATAAGTCTATGCAACTGCGTAGTCTGTCAGAGTTAGTGCAGTTCACCGTTTGATTTCCAGAAGGCATACTCTTGCGCCTAACCTGTTCTGATTGTGCTAGTGCACAGACTAGTCTGGACATAGGTGTATTGCATACACCACAAGGCTGACTTTATCACGACACGACTCAAATGGCCTGCGCAAGGAAAAAATGTGCTTCAGCCCATAATATTTGCAGCGAAATATGTATGTATACGCAACCAGGAGACACCAATATATGTCTACGCCCATGTGTAGTCTACCCTGCTCTGATTGCGCATGCGTCTAGTCAAGACACGCGCGTTTTGCTTATGAAATAAGACTGGTTTTATCACGACACGAGGTATGCGCAAGGAAAAATGTATTTCACCCCATCTTTGGAAAAGCGAATGCATTCCCATTAGTGTCTTTTCTTTTCGCACTCTTTACGGCGCCACAGTGTATGATGCTCAAGATTGCTTATACATGTTGTGAACGCATACATGTTACCACAGACTGGGCTGATTCTTCTCGTCGCATGTGGCAATTTACCGAGGGTGTGGCTCTTGGGTTACATAATTGACAATCAAATAATCAAGGGTCGATCTTATTTTCACGTGCATTTTATGCTCATCTCTTGTTTTGAATGTTATGAGCCCTGTCCGGGTAAAATATGTTTGACGCTATACGCAAACAGTGGGTACCAGGATAAGTCCATGCAACTGCGTTGTCTGTCAGAGTAAGTGCAGTGCATCGTTCACGAGAGAGCCTGCACTGCTTAGACTAGTCAGAAAAAGTGTATTACGTACTGGAATTAGTAAGATGTTGCGTGACTTTCCATGCACTTACTGAGCAGACTGTGCATATGCGCAGTTCGCAAATACTCAACTGAAGACTTTCTTCGCGTGGCGCAACACTCAGTAAATATTCCAGCCACATTCAATGATAACAGATTTATTCCTCATGCTCAGCTGACACACAACGCTGACACAATGTCGTGTCATTAACGTTGGTTAAATGTCACTATGCCGTTGAATTAACGTTGATATTGACGGTTACTTTTTACTTTAGACAAAGCTGTTGATATGAGGCGCGAATTAGTACTCCGAAATAAAGAGGCTTATCGAAGATGTTTTGCCACAGTTTAATCGATGATCATAAAACATCGAATCACATTGAATCAACGTTGATTCGATGATGATTCAACTTTTTTGTCTGCTGTCATGATGAGACTGAAATGCAAACAGCGCAGATCCTGATACGACTGCTCTACTAGGCCTCCAATGTGTGTCCCAGTAGTAAGAACTGCAGTTTAGGCTATTACTGATCGCAAACTCTCAAAAGTACACTTTGTAAATGTTGAAAATCGGTACTTTGTTGTCTACGGCCATAATACATTGAAAACATCGGTTCTCGTCCGATCACGGAAATTAAGCAACGTCGGGCCCGGTTAGTACTTGGATGGGTGACCGCCTGGGAATACCGGGTGCTGCAGACTTTTGTCTGCTTTTCTTTATTTTCTATTTTTATTTCTTTTTTCTTTGATAGTTTTCTTCCCCCAATTTCACGATCACTGTATATGTATCTCAAAGCTGTGCGAAGGAAAATTCTTTTTCCTCAACGTTAAAGACCGTTTACCGTCTGCTGTGCACTGTCCACTCGCCCTTCGTTTTGGAGCATGCTGAAAAGTAGTGCATGTTGTTCGCGGTTTTCTGTATACTATTTACTGTCCAGTGAAGTGTCTACTGTCTGTCTACTGCGTCCTGGATACTGTTTACTGCGGCCTGTCTGCTACAATATGGATGTGGTGCAAGCACAGGGGCATGGGTATAAGGTCGCAGCATGTGCGCCTTTTTCAGCGCATCTGGACTCTAAAATGATGTACCTTCAACCAAAATGGAGTCGCATAAACAGGTGAAACCAACATAAGCATCATAGTAACCTGCACTTTATGGGAGATGAACCATGGTGGCCCGTAAGAATAATAAAGGATTGCAAAAATTCCTATGTAGCACATACCTATACTTGGGCAGTAAAACCCACAAGCAGGCACATCTAATTTTCTGTACATTTAAGTTCTGCAATAGTTAAAACAAATAAAAAAATAACAAGTAAATTAAAAAGGCAGTTCTGACATTTTTCTTGTCAATTTTAGTTTTGTATGATAGAAATGCAGAATTTATCAATTTTGGCAATATGCACAATTTCTGGCATTATTTCTTTTCCCTATAGAATTGCTTCTTTCGTCTGAAGATCGATGTTAATGAAACGTGGACCTAGAATAAATTAGTTATGACTGTGGGCAAACTTCCAATATCATTATTTTGAACCACGACGCTTGAAAACCAACAAAGTGGTTGTGTGCCCAGCGCAGACTCAGATAAGCCCGGGCATCCACCCAGTCTGATCAGAGTCTTTGCTATCCACATGAAGGTAGCTTAGACCCTTAGCTACCGTTAAAGCGCTTAGAAAAGACTGTGATCATACTAGGCGGATGCCCAGGCTGATCTGAGTGTGCGATGGGCGCACTACCACTTTGTTGCTTTCTCGTGTCGCGGCTCATTTTTTTTCTGATTCAGATAAACGGATACCTAATTGGAAGCTCAAGGAGACGGATCAGATCTTCACATTGATACATACTACCCAGCAGGCACACAACGTTATAATGACGTCACATTGACGTCGACGCAAACATTACATTTCATCGACGTCATTCTGACGTCATATGCCCGCTGGGAAATACTTTACTGCCTAGCAGGCACATGTCGTCGAAATGACGTCGTATTGACGTCGATGCGGCATGGTGGCGTCGCATCGACCCCATTTTGACATCATTACGACGTCATGTGCCTGCTGGGTGTCTTGCAATGCTGTTCAAACAATTTCCATCGTTTAAATTTACTCTCTCTATTAGGACACCTTTAATATACCAGATTATTCTAAAATTTGAACAAATGCTAAAAGTAGCTGACAGTGTGTCAAAAATACTGATAGGATACGACGCATTGCACATCTTGATCTGATTCTAAAGTGATTTCTCAGATACATCTATCCCAAAATTTAGGATCCCTGCGGTTATTTTTATTTATTTTTTGTTAATCTTGCAGCTCTTGGATTACATCATTGATAATAAAGGGTCGGTTATATTTGCACGTGCATTTTACGCTCATCTCTTTAAACGTTATGAGCCTTGTCCGGGCAAAATATGTTTGACACTATACGCAAACAGTGGGTACCAAGATAAGTCTATGCAACTGCGTAGTCTGTCAGAGTTAGTGCAGTTCACCGTTTGATTTCCAGAAGGCATACTTATTGCGCCTAACCTGTTCTGATTGTGCTAGTGCATAGACTAGTCTGGACATAGGTGTATTGCATACACCACAAGGCTGACTTTATCACGACACGACTCAAATGGCCTGCGCAAGGAAAAAATGTGCTTCAGCCCATAATATTTGCAGCGAAATATGTATGTATACGCAACCAGGAGGTACCAATATATGTCTACGCCCATGTGTAGTCTACCCTGCTCTGATTGCGCATGCGTCTAGTCAAGACACGCGCGTTTTGCTTATGAAATAAGACTGGTTTTATCACGACACGAGGTATGCGCAAGGAAAAATGTATTTCATCCCATCTTGGGAAAAGCAAATGCAGTCCCATTAGTGTCTTTTCTTTTCGCACTCTTTACGGCGCCACAGTGTATGATGCTCAAGATTGCTTATACATGTTGTGAACGCATACATGTTACCACAGACTGGGCTGATTCTTCTCGTCGCATGTGGCAATTTACCGAGGGTGCGGCTCTTGGGTTACATAACTGACAATCAAATAATCAAGGGTCGATCTTATTTTCACGTGCATTTTATGCTCATCTCTTGTTTTGAATGTTATGAGCCCTGTCCGGGTAAAATATGTTTGACGCTATACGCAAACAGTGGGTACCAGGATAAGTCCATGCAACTGCGTTGTCTGTCAGAGTAAGTGCAGTGCATCGTTCACGAGAGAGCCTGCACTGCTTAGACTAGTCAGAAAAAGTGTATTACGTACTGGAATTAGTAAGATGTTGCGTGTTTGACTTTCCATGCACTTACTGAGCAGACTGTGCATATGCGCAGTTCGCAAATGCTCATCTGTGGCGCAACACTCAAGTTCCGGTTTCCCGACAGACCCATATATTTTTGCGCCGACCCTAAAGTTTTTTCATCATCGCCAAAAACATCCGGTTTCCCGACCGACCCATATATTTTTGCGCCGACCCTCTGACACGCATCCAATGGAATATATGAAAATTACCTATTGACAAGCTCGGAATCCACGGAAAATCCCGATCCACGGAAAATATTTGCTTTTCTTTTCTATGGTTAACGTAAACATATAATCCATTAATCTAAGTTGCGAATAGAAAATACCAGTCGCATTGCATTATTGCGCAGGCTGATCTTAGTATTCACTATCAGCGTATGGAATACGATTCCTTTCACCGTCTTACGATTCAGCGTGCCAGGTGTCTTTGTGCTTTCAGCGGCGGTCCTTTGATGTCTCACAGTCGGGAATAAGGCACGAGACTGACCTATAAACGTGCTCTATTTACCGTATTTTAACAAATGCTACCGTCTTTACACTCTTCTATGGCGAAGGCTCTGATATGAATGCGTAACTCGCAATAGTCACAACTTTCCGACGCCGTCATGTACTTTATTACGTCATTATAATAAAAATTGCCGACCTCAGAAGAGCAATTAGTTCACTGACAAATAATTTTCAAAGACTACCATACCGATGTTGACAGAAACGAAGAACAGTTCCGATCACCCATCAGCTCTTGTAATCAGTAAACGTCGCAAACGCAGTACATCTGCAAAAAAAATGTTGGTTAGTTCACAACGTATAAATATTATTCATTTTCCTTATTTATGGCTTGATAAATATTTTGATTGCCACAATTATTATTGCGTGAGCCCCACCTATGAATCTGAATTTTATTTTCATCCCGTTACTCAGGACTGTTACACCAATAAGCTTCGTTCACTCGAGCAAAATTTCTTTGTCACAGAAACTAGCAAAAAAAGTTTGCCAAACATTTTGCTTTCACACAGAGTAATAATTTGCCAAAGAAAAATGGAACAGAGAATCTTTGCCAAATAAACTTTGGCAAAGATATATTTGCTGCAGTGTCGCTGAAAAGAACAAAGATTTCGTCGAAGTTACCTAGACAAATTAACTTCAGACAAGCGTACGTTCAACCATGCCAAATTTCTTTGTTAAATATACTTTGATCAAAATCAAACTGTTTATTTGGGCTTACGAGGGGCATTTCAGAAATAATGTAAATGATCTCAGGATTGTCTATTGGCTGATATTCAGCAGATTGGTTGGTTGATTTGATGCTTAACGTCCACGGTTAACAACTAAGGTCATGTCGGGACGGTCAGTTAACCTAACCACACTATTCCTGGGCAGGCTTAGACCTCCTTAGCGGTTAACCAGTACTAAGTGCACATACTTTCGCCTGTAACTGACAACTGCCCTTCTTGAATCAGCGGAAGGAGAAACGAAAGTATGTGGCCAGACCGGGATTCGAACCCAGGACCTCTGACTTACGAGTCAGGTGCCCTACCGATTGCGCTACCCGGCCGGCATATTTAGCAGAGGTTTAATATATCATTGTAAAGGTAAATTCAAGAGCTTTAGAATGGTATGCGTTAAAAGAATTTCTGAGTCACTCATGCATGACAGCGCGTGCTTATACGTCATAAGGGTGTGGATACTGGAAACTGTACGTTTTCATTGAAAGTCTCTTGTGATCTGTTGCTGTTTTCTCAATGAGAAAATGATATAATTTAATGAGAAACACGTAATACTGTCCTTTAAATGTAAAATAAGAAAGTTATACAGCAATCGTTTCCAGATTTTACACTAGTAAGATAATAAATGAGATTTTTTCTCTGCTATGTGGTTATAAATGCAAAGTTATTATAAATGCATTATACCAATAAATTGTGATTTTTGACTTATTCACACATTCACAGTTTATCATTAAAATGATTAGGTCACTATATTTTGTTACGACTGGCATCAAATCACTGATGAAACTGGACGATACGTGTGCAAACTCCATGCCGGAAGTTGCAAAGTAGCAGCAATTCATGTAAAATACAAAACAATAAAATGAAATTATCTTCTAATAAAAAGACGCAGGCTAAATATATTTAACTTTGTTAAATGCCAAAAATTAGAAGGACATATTAAAAGCAAAAATCATTCATAAAAGACTTGAAAGACTTGTTATTTTATATGACATACTGACATTGAAATATGTGGGTGGGTAGGGAAACTTATCGTAAAAACTCAGGTAGGCCACTGACAAAAGTGCTGAAGGTGCCGTAAAAGATTATTTGAAACAGAAAACAAGAATGACGAATTAAGTTTCATTTATTTTTTGTTTCATTTCTGTCATCAAACATTCACTTTCACTTAAATTAGCCTCAGCACCGAAGTTTAAACAGCTTACTATACATTTCAATTAAGCACAGGAAGTGACGTCATCAGAAATGCGCATTGTTCCATGATTAACCTACTTTGCAAGGCAAATCTTATGTTTTAGCAAAGCTAATACAATGCTTTTCATATTGGAATATTTTCAGTATAACAGATAATATAGGTATCAATCCAGAACTGCTTGTTATCCAGAGTTAAGAAAATATGAATTTGTCTTCACATAAATAATCCGTCCGTTTCTACTCAGTGTCCTTACCCTTACAACAATTTTCAAGGCATATTTTGAAGAAAATACAGTGGACTCGACAGTATCGGATCAAGTTCAATAAAACTCCTGTTTTGTTGTATGTGTATGCTAAATGTTTGTATGTTTTGACACATAACAATTGCAAAATATTCCTTCTATCTATCCATGTCAAAATAATTACGAAATTTATTCCTTTAAGGGCAGATAACCTATCGAGACTTACAGCAGGGTCTTACGACAGTAACGAATCAGGTGCAACAGTATCGGATCGTATGATATTATTTTATACAAGAGTTTCTCGTAAGCATTCTGCCTATCTCCTTAGCTTCAATAATTTTGCTACATAAACAGTTGAACCTATCAAAGTCTCAGAGAAAACTTTTACGGCCTTTCAACGATATTTTTCATGTGGTCCTTCACCAGCAACGGTTATGTCTGTTAAATAAAAGTTAAATGTAAACAAAAGGACAAGCATGCCAAAAATTCTTAACTCAGTTATCCCCTGCGCCCCATAGCTCGGAACTACTCAAACAACAAAGATCATAATCTGCCTTTGCAAAGTGTAGACCCTGATAAGACCGTAGTATCTGATCAGATCAACACATTTACGGTGGTTTTCCGCCTCAACGATATTTCAGTGCAATCAGCGTATAAACACTACATTGTCATTCAACGAGTTCTCCGGCACTAATCAGAGTCTACACAGTGTACAGATGTTCAACCGATGAACGCCAGTCATTAATGGGTTCACAACACACACGCGAGCTGATCTCGAATGTTCCTGCAGAATGTTTAGCAGAAGCTTAGATGTGCTACGCATAATCTTCATTATCATATGCTAGCATGTTGGGCGTGGAAAGGGGTATGTTTTTTTTCAAAAAAGGATGTTGTCTTAGTTTTATACTGATCTTCTTTGAAAGAAGACACAGCAGCCACTCAGGTGGCTGATTTATGACTTGTTTCAGTATCAGACCATACATCCAACATGCAGTTTTCTAGCTGAGGCCTGTATTTCAGTTCATTTTATATAATGATCCGTAACTGTCGCACATCGGTGCCATACTTTTCAAGTCTTTAGTTTCATCAAATACTGGGATGTCACAAGAATAATGACTGCCTGCAATTTTAGGGATGCTAGGACACATTACAAAGCAAAATTAATTCCAATCGCCTGATGATAAAATAGTTTAAATAACCGAAATCTATTTTGGGGTTAACGAGCAACAGGCAAAATGCAAGCGCCGCTGAAGAGGGGCCAAGCTTTTCAACAACTCTGATTTGTTTCACAGCCGCAGATTTTGACCGAATTTTTCACCCTGCACTTTGCCATTGGTTTGACTTGATAACTGTAATAAAATGGTTTATTAATATTTGCCTCATTGTGGGAAAAATGGGCGATAACTTCCGAGTGATCCGATACTGTCGATGATCCGATACTGTCGAGTCCACTGTACAAGTGACTCAATTTTTTCGAGTAAAGGCCACTGGGTGTTATGTATTTACCTAAGAGTTAAGACATAAATTTTAGAAATCGGTCAGAATTCCAAGGAATGGCTGACTCATTTACACTATTTCTGAAATGCCCCTCGTACACCGCTCTGTACATGGCTACTTTCTTTGTTACATATTCTATGCCACACTATATAGGGACCAAACATGATTTTTCCTGCATTAACGTTTGCAAAAAAATGTTTGATCGCTATTATTGCATAAATTCATCTATAATGCTACAAAAATAACGAAAATGTTGGCGCACTATTTTTCGGCCTCATCGCCATTACCTTGCTTCTTCCTACACGCACTAGATCTATGCATGTCTATAAAAATCCTCGTTCCAGGCAATGATCAACTAGGTACCGTGAATGTTTGTGCAACCTTTAGAAGCATTTCGCAAGTCATAATCATTTTCATCAACGTTTTCACTCAATGTCGTCTGCACTTTCATATTTATTATATCCGAATTTGTATAACTCTCCGTTATTAAAGTCTTTAATGGATATCTTCAACTGCAGTCTTGTCTTCGTTTCTGTAATGACGAAGTAAATTGCCCTGCAACTTGCATACGAAAAGTCGCCCAGTGGGTGATTAACGGTGCGTGAAAATCGATGTAAATAATGGTTTACCTGTTAATCTGGCCAAGAAAATGTGGCGTATATTGAGGCTTAAAACAAGATTTTTTTTACCGAACCCACTTTGTCAAATTCATTTCTCCGATTCTTATTTGCCCCACAGAGATTCATACTTTGGACAAGGAGTGTCACCAAATATGACTATTCCCAGCAGGCACATGAGGTCGTGATGACGTCGCACTGGTGACGATACGACGTGGTGACGTCGCATTGGCATCAGTATTGCTTTCGACATGACGTCGTACCGATTTCGATGCGAAGTGATGACTTCGCATCGACGTCAGTACAACGTCATTTAGACGTCATGTGCCCGCTGGGTTGACATTAAAATGGTGAGGTTATCTCGCAGGGACGCCAATATCAAAATTTGTGACAGAGTCCCTGTCTGAAGTAGCATTGTTTGTGGCCCCATCACTGGTTGGTAAGAATCGGTATAAAAGATTGGTGAACATTGCATGAAAATATTCAATACGGAAAGAAAATAAAACTATTTATCTTCAGTCAACGAATCGCCATTCTTCGTGCAGCATATCAAAATAACAAGAGGGCCATGAGGCCCTGAATCGCCCACCTGAACAATTGGCAAAGTGGCTTTTTCTTGTGTCTGAAATTGCCAAAAATATGAGTCTTTGGTCGAAAGTCAAAGATTGACCATGGCTTCTTGTACTCATAAATCTTCATGTTCTCATTAAGACAACCATATATACCATTTTTTTTTAGGTCAAAACCTTCAAAACTTTCCATGAAATCTTTTGTTCTAGCATTTTTTTTATATTTGACCACGCCGCAAAAAAGGTCAAGGTAAACCCAAGGTCATCATTTGAACAGTCTTGGTAGTACTCTAGTACTCCATGCTACTTACCAAGTTTGAAGGCCATTAGTGTATTCGTTCTGGAGAGAAAAAATATTAAAGGTTTATACCATAAATGGGTATGACAGCTATGTTGGTCATGTGACCTGGACCGTTTGAACAATTTTTTGTCATGTGACCTGGACCGTTTGAACAAATTTTTGTTCAATCAACGCCCTGGAGGCTTATATGAAATGTGTTTACAATAGGCCCTTTGGCTTTTTAGGAAATGTTTGAAAATGTCAAAATATGAGAGATCTGGGTCAAAGGTCAAAGAATGACATTGACCTTTTGTACTAATAAGTCTTCATGATCTCATTAAGATGACTGTATATACCAATTTTCTGGCCAAAATCTTCAAAACTTCCCATGAAATCTTATGTTCTAGCATTTACCCATTGACCTTGCCATAAAAAAGGTCTAGGTCAACCCAAGGTCATAATTTGAACAATCTTGATAGTACTGGAGTACCCAATGCTACATACCAAGTTTCGAGGCCATCGGTCAATTGGTTCTGGAGAAGAAGATTTCTAAAGGTTTTTACCATATATGGGCATGGCCGCCATGTTGATCATGTGACCCAGACCATTTGAAGGAATTTGCATTCCCTCAACCCCTGAAGGCTCTATATAATTTTTGGTTACAATTTGCTCAGTGGTTTTTAAGAAGAAGTTGAAATTGTCAAACTATGAGAATTAAGGGTCAAAGGTCAAAGAACGATCTTGATCTCTTGTACTCATGAATCTTCATGTACTCTTTAAGATGTCTGTATTTACCAATTTTTAGGCCTAGATCTTCCAAACTTTCCATGAAATCTTATGTCCTGGCATTTTCCCATATTTGACCTTGCCGTAAGATGGTCAAGGTCAACTCAAGGTCATCATTTTGAACAATCATGGTAGCACTGGAGTACCCAATGCTACATACCAAGTTTCAAGGCTGTTGGTCAATTGGTTCTGAGGAAGAAAAGTATTAAAGGTTTATACCATATATGGGTATGGTGGCCATGTTGGTCATGTGACCTGGACCGTTTGAACAAATTTTTGTCATGTGACCTGGACCGTTTGAACAAATTTTTGTTCAATCAACCCCCTGGAGGCTCAATATAAAATGTGTTTACAATTGACCCTTTGGCTTTTGAGGAAATGTTTGACAGTGTTAAAATATGAGATATCTGGGACAAAGGTCAAAGCATGAACTTGACCTTTTGTACTCATAATTCTTAATGACCTCATTAAGCTGACCAATTATCAATCAATATACCAATTTTCAGACCAAAATCTTCCAAACTTCCCATGAAATCTTATCTTCTAACATTTTCCCATATTTGACCTTACCATAAAAAAGGTCAATGTCAACTCAAGGTCATCATTTGAACAATCTTGATAGTACTAGCGAACTCAATGCTACATACCAAGTTTCAAGGCCATCGGTCTATTGGTTCTGGAGAAGAAGGTTTTTAAAGGTTTTTACCATATATGGGCATGGCCGCCATGTTGATCATGTGACCCAGACCATTTGAAGGAATTTGCATTCCCTCAACCCCTGAAGGCTCTATATAATTTTTGGTTACAATTTGCTCAGTGGCTTTTAAGAAGAAGTTTGAAATTTTCAAACTATGAGAATTCTGGATCAAAGGTCAAAGAACGATCCTGATCTTATGTACTCATGAATCTTCATGTACTCTTTAAGATGTCTGTATTTACCAATTTTTAGGCCCAGATCTTCCAAACTTTCCATGAAATCTTACGTACTAGCATTTTCCCATATTTGACCTTGCCGTAAAATGGTCAAGGTCAACACAAGGTCATCATTTTGAACAATCTTGATAGTACTGGAGTACCCAATGCTACATACCAAGTTTCAAGGCTGTTGGTCAATTGGTTCTGGGGGAGAAAATATTAAAGGTTTGTACCATAAATGGGTATGGCCGCCATGTTGGTCATGTGACCTGGACCGTTTGAACAAATTTTGTCATGTGACCTGGACCGTTTGAACAAATTTTTGTTCAATCAACCCCCTGGAGGCTCTATATGAAATTTGGTTACAATTTGCCTAGTGGTTTTTAGGAGATTGTTTGAAATTGTCAAAATATGAGAGTTCTGGGTCAAAGGTCAAAGAATGACCTTGACCTCTTATACTCAAAATCTTCATGTACTCATTAAGATAACAGCATATACCAATTTTTAGCCCTTAATCTTCAAAACTTACCAAGAAATCTTAAAATCTAGCATTTTCCCATATTTGACCTTGCCGTTAAAAGGTCAAGGTCAACTCAAGGTCATAATTTGAACACTTTTGATAGTACTGGAGTACCCAATGCTATATACCAAGTTTCAAGCCCATCAATCAGTTGGTTCTGGAGAAGAAGATTTTTAAAGGTTTTTACCGTATATGGCCATGGCGGCCATGTTGGTCATGTGACCTGGACCGTATGGCTAAATTTTCGTTCCCTGGAGGCTTTACATGAAATTTGGTTTCAATTGGCCCAGTGGCTGCTGAGGAGATTGTTTGAAATAATCAAAATATGAGAGTTCTGGGTCAAAGGTCAAACAATGACCTTGACCTCTTGTACTCATAAATCTTCATGTACTCATTAAGATGACTGTAGCTACCAATTTTTAGGCCAAAATCTTCAACAGTTTCCAAGATATCTAATATTGTAGGATTATGCCACATAAAAGCATAAGGAAGCAAATTTGACCTTACCGTAAAAAAGGTCAAGGTCAGCCCAAGGTCATAATTTGAACAATCTTGGTAGTACTCGCGTACCCGATGCTACATACCAAGTTTTAAGGCCATCGGCTTTTTTGGTTCTGGAGAAGAAGATTTTTTAGGTTTTTACCATATGTGGGCATGGCGGCCATGTTGGTCACGTGACCAGGACCATTTGAACAACTTTTCGTTTCCCCTTCCTCTGGAGGCCACATATGAAATTTGGTTACAATCGACCCAGCGGTTTCAGAGAAGAAGTCATTTGAAATTGTGGACGGACGGACGGACGACAATGGAATAGATTAGAACGGAGCCTTTCCATACTAAAAGCTCCCCCGGAGCCTTCGGCTCAGGTGAGCTAAAAACTACGCGGTCCCTAACCCTGAATCACAACCCTGGTTAACTATGTTTTCAAGGCTGGTAGGAAAAGAAAAAACCTGTTGCGAAACGAAAAAAGAGCCAAAGTTCCAAAACTATTTGGTCATCATAGCTAAACAAATTTGTTTAGCCACGATGACCAGGTCGATTGGGAACTATGACTCTTTTTCGTTTCGTAACTGTGACAGCTCTTTCTCGTTTCGTAACAACCCTTGTATATACAAAGTTAACAAGGGGCGTGAATAAGACGGAACTTTTGTCAATACTTAAAGAAGAAGTTCCTTGGGAGACATCATGGCATCGTTGATCCCTACAATGTGGCCATTTCTAAACTTATTTCTGATTTCATGGTGACGGCCGAAACAAAGTCAGGCCTACTTTTTGACCGGCTATGCTGTCCTCTTTGATTGCACGACGGTGGATTGGGTTTCAGACTCAATGTCGGTCTCGACCTTAACCTTTATAAGCGGGCTGGTGCCTAATGCTTTGTCTTTGGTCGGGCCCACCGTGGTCTGGTGCCTGATGCTTTGTCTTTGGTCGGGCCCACCGTGGTCTGGTACCTAATGCTTTGTCTTTGGTCGGGCCCACCGTGGTCTGGTGCCTGATGCTTTGTCTTTGGTTGGCCCCACCGTGGTCTGGTGCCTGATGCTTTATCTTTGGTTGGGCCCACCGTGGTCTGGTGTCTAATGCTTTTTCTTTGGTCGGACTCACCGTGGTCTGGTGCCTGATGCTTTGTCTTTGTCGGGCCCACCGTGGTCTGGTGCCTGATGCTTTGTCTTTGGTCGGGCCCACTGTGGTCTGGTGCCTGATGTTTTGTCTTTGGTCGGGCCCACCGTGGGCTGGTGCCTGATGCTTTGTCTTTGGTTGGGCCCACCGTGGTTCAATCAGTGGTTTTCTTAAACTCTGGCTTTAATGAGCCCTCACCTTTGTTACACTGATTTACGTTTTTCTGTGAGGTAGCATTTAAACCATTATGCAAACAGATATTATTTTTTTATGTATTTTGAACAAATGAGTCAGTTACCGGACTTTCAATATCACTGGCTGGTCCTTCAGATACATAGATAGACATTGCGGATGTATGATCTCTGTATAGGAATTCATCTAAGTATTTCGGATTTGTGAGTGTTTGTATAGTTTACGACTTCTAACTTATGCTTATTTCGTAGTTCGACCACGTTAACTTGCCTCTTGATACGATCAGGAACTGCATGTCTGAACTGTGTTGCAAGTTCGCCATCAGTACGTTTGTACGCTATTACTGCGTTTGTAGGGCATAGTGATTAGGCCGTACTTAAAATATTTAATATTTGCTGCGCTCCTTCTCAGACTTCTTCAGGTGGGTAGGCAAATAGGTAGGTAGATTTGTTTTTCCGGGTGTCAAAATAATACTGGACTTAAATGCATTTGCATGTGCAAGCAGTGCATACTCGGATCAGACTGCTCCAAAGGATAAGCCTGATAAGGGTATGTTTGTCAAAAAGGACAGTTTGAACTCCTGTCAGGCATAAATACTGGACAAAAGTTAATTCAATATAATAAGAAAGTGAATTTGACATTTAAATGGATATTTATCTTTGTATGGTTAAAAAAATTAGGGTAGGGCCAAATTTGTTGGGTACAAAGGAGCGGAGAAAACTAATAATTTTTTATGGCTGGCCTAATTTAGAGTGGTAATTCCCTTTTTTTACAGGCTGTATATTTGATTTACTGGTCTTTATTTCATTTCATTTGCTTTTATTTCATTTTACTGGATCGTTTAGCCATGTGCATATCAGTCGCTGCAAAATGATCAGTCTCGGTTTTTCACTTTTCAGATTCCGAGGAATTGACATATCACTGCCTCCACAAAAATCATATGAGCCGTTCTCTGTGAAAACCGGGCTTAATGACATTACGTTATGATTACGTAGTGAACGGATGAAAAACACCAAAATTAATGATTTTTCAGACCTCTTTTTATTTCCATGAAAATACCTTAAGCGTTGACATAAGACAGAAAGTCTATGAATTCAGACAAAATCCAGTCATAAATATGGCATATGTTGCCATGACAACGCTTATTCCAAGGTAACCCCAAAGCCTTGAAAACAGATGTTATATCTTCACAAAGACCTATTATTTGAGAAAAAATGTTAAAGTCATACAAATTGTCATGTATATGCTATGAAATACAGATTGAAAATGAGCAAACACACTTTTTGTCCGAGTTATTTTGTGTAACAAGCACCGAAAGCGCGTCCAAACAAACGTGATGACGTTGACGTCAAAACATACTTGCATGACGTTAATAACGTCATATAAAGAAACTGCACTACCTGTGTGTTTCTAAAGTCTATAACTCAGTCATAAATAATGATAACCATCTCAAATTTTCAGGAAATCTTTAAAAAAGCTAATCCTTTTCAGTGATGCAGTTAGTTGATTTTTTGTTTGTATGTCATTAAGCCCGGTTTTCACAGAGACTGGCTCATATAGTTTGTTCTCTTTAAGGGGTTACATATTCAGGGGATGCCACTCTGCAATTTTTATTTTTGCCTCCCTTCTCAGTAAAGGCCAACTCTTAAAAGAAAGAATTTGCTCCTAGTGGAGCAAATTCTTTCCTTTTAGAGTAGACCCTTTTTTGAAAGTTTTTTTCCCTCTAACAAACAGGAAGTCACAACATGGTGGTGTATGCAAATGATTTAGCCACCATTGTTACAACGGAAAAACCTTTGTCAGAACAATATTTAACTTCCCTGGTAAATAAATCTCTTCTTCAGTGGGACAACTCTCAAACGAAACCTTTGTTCTCTTTTGGGAATAGTATTTTGCTTCCCTGGTAGATGAATGCCTTCTTCAATGGGACAATTCTTAAAGGAAATAACTCCTCTCTTTATTAGACACCTCGAACAGAATAGTATTTTCTAGCCTGGGGAATTAATCCCTTCTTCAGTGGGAAAAACCCTAAAGGAAATAATTTACTCTCCAAAGAGACAACTTTAATAGTCCAGTCAAATTGTGGGGGAACCTAAAACAAATTGCAACAAAAGGTTTATTTGCAGTAATAACCTCCTTAGACCTACATTTTTAACATACTAAAAGTAGGACAAAATCGGAGAATGCGAAACTTGATTTTTTTCATATGTCTGGTTTTCGAAGGGTTTGAACCACTTCACAGTTACTTTTGTTCGGAAAGCCACTTCTAAACATCATTTCTAAACAAGTTAAATCCATAGAAGTCGTTGATAAAACAGTATTATACTGTTCTTGAGCTTTTGTCTACCATTAAATTTGCTGATTTTGCATAACCGGTTGATCATATAGTATATTACTATTGGTTTACCCCACCCACCAGTGCAAATTTTGCTTTTACCATAACCTCTATTCAGATGGACAATATGGATGGTAATGAAGATAGTAAACAGGATCAATGTTTTTAAATGAAGACTGTTACAGAACAATAGAAGAAAACAGCTTGATGAAACTCCTATTTATCAAATTACGGGACATCTGAGAGTGTTGTTTTGTTGCTTCACGTCCACGGTAAACAGCCATGGTCATGTCGGGACGGTCAATTAACCTTACGACACTATTCTTTGGCCGGCTTAGACCTCCTATGCGGTTAAGCAGTACTAAGTGCACATACTTTCGCCAGTAACTTACAGCTGTCCTGCCTGAATCAGCGGAAGGAGAAACGGAAGTAAGAAGCCGGACCGGATATCGAACGCCGGACCTCTGGCCCTTGAGTCAGACGTGCTACCAACTGCACTATGTGACCCGGCTAAATACTTCATGTGTTATAAGGATAATCCACTAGAGGGTTAAATATGCAGTTAACTTGGACATGCTTTCGGATATTAGGTGATGACTTCCATGACATTTTGGCATTCACAAATGGTAAAATGCTTACTTTGCTGGTTCAAAATTTTCAAATTATACCTCCTTCCCGCCTAATAGCCACCTCCCCACCCGCCCACTCCTCTGGAAAGAAGTCATTGTTTTAGCTCGCCTGAACGACCTTCAGAAAGAGCTATAGTTGTCACCCCGGTGTCGACCTCCGCGTTTGCACCCGCGTCCATGTCCACCTTTTGGGTGTTATAGATTATTTAAACACCCATATCTTTTTAACCCATTGATTGCCTAAGTTGATACTTTCACTTATGCCAGATAATGGTCTACCATTTTACACCCTTGCCCCTCATTGACCTTGAGGTTTAGGTCATAGACTTGGAAATTTCATGTTAAAATATGGGATTTTTTTAAGGTTTTAGCTCACCTGTCAAGGTGAGCTTATACTGTAAAACACTTATATTTGGCGGCAGCAAAATTTGGCGGTTTTTATAAACAGACCTATTGGCGGATTTTTATTTTTGGCGGTTTTGTGATTTCCAAAAAAAAAAATAATAATAAAAAATACCAAAAGCAAAAGAAAAGCAAATGGAGATAGATGCCATAGTCTTATAGCCCATTTGAGTCCTAGTTCTAAATTGTCATTCTTTGAATATGCGGCTGATTGCAGTGATTACAATTCTATTCTCTCATCATAAACAAAACTGTTAACATTACACTGGTTATTGTGTTGCTTCTGATTTAATTAAAGGCAGAGGCTATTGACAGTTAACTGTAAATAGCCAAAAAAGGTTAAAATGGCTATTTACAGTTAACTGTCAATAGCCAAAAAAAGTAATATTGGCTATTTACAGTTGACTGTAGATAGCCAAATATCGTTAAAATGTCTATTTATAGTTGACTGCAGATAAGGCTTTTAATAAAGGACAAGGTTCACGAAGAGACAAAATCGGCCCTGTCTCAGAAATTGATGAAATTTTACTATATCATATTTATATGTTTCCTGCGATTGAAAATGGATTTTTTTAAACTCTCGCGTGTTATTTACGCAATCGTGCCGTCATTAAAATACCCTACCCCACGCGACGTACTTAATGATTTTATGACGTTAAAGACGTTATTCAACTTATACATGTAAGTTTGCTGTGTAGCGCTATTCCGTTTGCTCTGTGCTGCCACTCTTTAACGCGGTCGATTAGATGTTGTTTTAATTTTGCTATACTATCATATTTGGCACAGTTAAAAGTCATGGATATTTGTAGTCAGCTAATCATTTCAGAGTTTCGCTAGGGAAAAATTTCAAGTTCAATATTATTTATATATTTTTTCGCTACTTAGTCTTATGAAATGGTGTTCAGTCGTGTTGGCTGAGGGGCTAATGCTCGGGACACGTAATCCCGAGGGCCGGCTAGGTTCGTTGTGACCTGAAGTTTCTGGATGGTTTGACCCTTTTCGTTATCTATATTACACGACTGAAAAACTGTGGAAAGGTCCATTTGACTTTAAATTATTTTATTTAAATTCATTTATTTTCTCGAAGGAACAAACTAGTGACCCGACTAGGACTCAAACCTCAGACCTCAGGCGTACCGTACCACATGATTATAGATAAAACTATTTGTAAACAGTTTATGCATCACACCTTTGTCTAGCAGCTGCTCTTCTAAACATCTTACTAACTAAACTGGATCTTAAATATATTTTCTGTTGGAAATTAAGATCTAGAAGATTTCCTTTAAGAGCAAAGAACACATTCAAAAGATGAAACACGGGCCATAAGGTCATAGGCAGATTCGGAAAATTTTCGTCCGTCTTAAAATTAAATATCACAGGAAGGACTTTGAGGAAACCTAACTGTAAATAGCCATATTAACGTTTATTGGCTACTGACAGTCAGCTGTAAATAGCCATTTCAACGATTTTTGGCTATTTACAGTTAACTGTAAATAGCCACTCCGTTAATTAAATTGGCTTAGATACTAAGTAGCTTGACATAAACATCGCTACACTCCATTTCACCTGGGTGTTTCACTTGCCTCTACTAATGCATATTATGTGTATTTGCTTTGATATTATGTGGAAGGAATACATCTCTTAATAGTTAATTTTCCACTTGATCAGCATTTTAGTTGGCGGCATTTTAATTTGGCGATTTTCTTCTTTCCCGCCAATATCGCCAAAATAAAGTGACCGCTAAATATAAGTGTTTTACAGTAGTATAGCTTTGGTCCGTAGTCCGTCGTCGTCTTCCACACTTAGAAACATACCTCCTTAACCATCTGCCCAATCTCGATCAAATTTTATGTGTAACATTGTTGGGGCGGGGAATTGACTGCATAAGGTTAAAGGGCAGATCAGATTGGAACTTTGGTTGCCATGGCAACATAAAGCTCCCGTAGACTTTTAATGAAAAAAAAAAACTTAAAATAAATCTTCTATTCTGAACCATGAGACCCAGAGCTTATATATTTAGTATGTAGCAACGTTTAGTGGTCCCCTACATCACTCCTGCCAATCGACCCCCTGGTGTCCAAATTGGCCCCACCATAAGGGCCCATTGGTTTATATAGGGCTATATAGCTAAAGAACCTTCAAAAATTTTCCACTCTGAAACAATGAGGCCCAGAGCTTACATATTTAGTATGTAGCAATGGTTATTGGTCACGTACATAAATCCTGCCAACCATGCCTCTGGGGTCCAAATTGGCCACCCCCAGGGGTCATTAGCTCCCATAGACTTATAATGATAAAAACTTTAAAAATCTTCTTCTCTGAAACCATGGGGTCTAGAGCTGATATATATACACAAACCCTTCCAACCATGCCCCTGGGGTCCAATCTGGCTCCATTCCAGGGATTCATTTGTGTATATAGGGCTATATAGCTTAAAGTGATTGTTCACATCTTTTTCTAAACCTTTATAACATAGGTTAAAAATATGATGAAAATCAGACCTCTAAAATTTTTGTGAAAACCATTTCAATTAGTGTGTAGTTTGATGATTATCAATTGCCCCAGGAGTCTGCCATTTATAAGTTGAATGACCTCAAATATTTTCTGTTGGAATCACTTAGCAGCTGCAGCAAGGTAAAATGAGTTACAGAGCAGCTGGAGATATTAGCTTAGGAGTAGTGCTCCAATGCAAAGCCAGATCAGTCTGTCCATTGAAATGCACACTGTTAAACGTTGACAGGGAACAAATGCCTTTGCAACACCTGATCCAAAACAGTTTAGACCATGATCAGACTGTTTCTTTAGGAGCAGTCTGATCTGGGTTAGTACTGTTCTGTCCCAATACTTAGACTTTTAAGGTAATTCTGGCAATAAAAATCTAGCATTAGCAGGTCAGCTTACAACACATTAAAATAGTACTAGTACTTATATAAATAATAATAAGGAATACATTAAATAATGCATGAAAATGAGAATAATGGTAATAGCAGTTGGTTATACAAACATTCTTTTCTGAAGTTTGTGCATAGGCATACAAAAACTGCACTTGCACCATAGAAAATTGACACCTCAAGTATGTCAAGCTATCATCTGCATTTGAAAGTCTGTATTTCAAGTCATCTTCTGTATATTGAGGTGAGCATAGGTGCCTTTTTAATGTTTACCTCCTCAATCACATCCGAAGACATTATGAGCTCAGAAACTAATTGCGATCTTTCCATATGGAATCACGGTCAACTCCTCTAGAAAGTGGTTCCACTGCGTAAAAGTTTAGCTAAACAAACGCTTGCTATCCAGCTGTTTCAAGCTGTTAGACTGATATGATCGAAAACATGTCTGCTGCCTGATGTTTAAGATAAGAGCAACAAACATGATTTTAATTACTTTAGCAGACGAACAAATGATCTGTAGAAATTAAATTAGGACATACTGACTTATTTATTTTTGATATAGAGAATCAGTTAAGAGATCTGAACAATCACTTTAAGAACCTTCAAAAATGTTCCTCTGTGAAACCATGAGGCCCAGAGCTTACATATTTAGTATGTAGCAATGGTTAATGGTCACGTAAATAAATCCTGCCAACCATGCCCCTAGTGTCCAAAAAGGCCACGCCCCAGGGGCATTAGCTCCCATTGTCTTATGAAGTGAAAAACTTAAAAAAAATCTTCTCTGAAATCATGAGGCCAAGAGCCTAAATATTTAGTATGTAGCAATGTCGTCCCCTGCATAAATCCTTCCAACCAAGCCCATGGGGTCCAAACTGGCCCCACCCCAGGAGCCATTTGTTAATATAGGGCTATATAGCTGAAAACCTTCAAAAATCTTTTCTCTGAAACCATGAGGCCTAGAGCTCACATATTTAGTATATAGCAATGGTTAGCAATAGTTAGTGGTCACGTACATATATCCTGCCATCCATGCCCCTGGGATCCAATTTCACACCCCCCACCCCACCCGGGATCTATCATTGGCTCTTATAGACTTATAATGGGAAAAACTTAAAAAAAATCTTCTTCTCTGAAACCATGAGGCCCAGAGCTTATATGTGACAGTGCCTGGGATTTTGAGCCTTGTGGAGGTGCGACGTTGACGTCACGAAACGTGAAATAAAAGTGACGTCATCAAATTTGCACGTTAAGTTAATTGGATTTCCGCGCATTGACTGACAAATTTTAAAGCGTCACATGAAAAGAGTGATTCAACTTTTCTATAGGAGTCTTTAATTTTCTTCATCTATACTCTTTTAAGAATGTTCCCATAATAGATCTTTGAAATGCGACGTCATGAACCGGAGTTATAAAAGTTTATCCAGCTAGTATGTAGATTGTATCCAATCAGTGAAACGAAAAACTAAGATTCGGGTTGGTATGAATTTCGATTACTTTTGAAGTAAACGTTGGCGCTATTGTTTCGTGCTTCTCGAAATCTGTTCTGGAAGTACTAATAAACATGAAAATGTTAAAAACAAAATTTCCAATTTTCGCTCCATAAGGCTCAAAATGCCAGACACTGTCACATATATTTATTTAGTATGTAACAATGTTTAGTGGTCCCCTACATAACTCCTGCCAATTAAGCCCTTGGGTTCCAAACTGGCCTCTCCTCAGGGGGGTTATTTGTTTATATAGAGCTATATCGCTAAAGAACCTTAAAAATCTTCTTCTCTGATACCATGAGGCCCAGAGATTACATATTTAGTATTTAGCAATGTTAAGTTGCCACATACAAAAATCCCACCAACCATGCCCCTGGGGCCCAAATTGGCCACGCCCCAGGGGTCATTAGCTCCCATAGACTTATAATGGGAAAATCTTTTTAAAAAATCATCTTCCCTGAAATCATGAGGCACAGAGCTTACATATTTAGTACTTAGCAATGTTTAGTTGTCCCGTTCATAAATCCTGCCGAGGAGATTTACAAATACTATTAATAAGTATTTTCCACTGTTTGTGTTATTATGCATGTAGTATTCTGCTCTTTGTGCCTTTGTTTCGGGCTTCTCATGCCTTCAGAGATCTATATTCTAAACTGAAGCATGTTTATGCTAAGCAAAGTCATCAGTATAATATATTTCTTGTTGCAGTTAGTTACTGACCTTCAAAAATTCACTTCAGATTTCAAGGCAGAATAACGTGGGTGGGGTAATTTATACCATTTTTAGACCTAGATGGCTTTACATTCAACAAAAAAAATGTGTCAAATTCAATCTTAAGCTCCTAGATTCAATTCTGGCAGAGGCAAAATAGGTTTTTAGAAATAAAACTCACAGAAATAATGGTATGTCATATAAAACATTACAAATAATTGGTATATTTAAGACGCAAATAGGCGCTTGTAAAAATGCAGAAAAAATATATTTTGCATTATCCGATTTTATCCTACTTTTGATATGTCATATGTAAATGTAAGTTCTCAACAAAAATGCAAAAAAAGCTTTTGTTGCAATTTGTTTTGGGTTTAGGGAAAAATTCGCCAGTTTGCCTGGACTATAACAGAATACTACGTCCCTGGTCCTTCAGTGGGACAACTCCTAAAGGAAATAATTTACTCTCTTCAACAGACACGTTTAACAGAACAGTATAAATAGTATTTTAGAAATTTGCTTCCCTGGTAAATAAAGCCCTTGTTAAGTGAGACAATTTCTACAGGAAAAAATTGTCACTCAGTCTTAAAGACACACCTTCAACAGAACAGTTTTATGCACCTCCCCACCCCCTCCCTCGCCCCCTGATAAATGAATCCCTTCTTCAGCGAGAAAACTCCTAAAGGAATAAATGCTTTTTTAAGAGTCACCTTTACCAGAATAGTATTTTACTTCCCTGAACACAACAGAGAAAATGAACAATAAAAGAAAATCGTTTTCTCACATATAATTTATTATGTCAAAAGCAGCATAGCGATTTATGTACTCTTGCTTATACATACAGTGTAATAGTCTTCACAATAAATAAAAGCATCATAAACGTAAACGACTGCATGATACCCCGCCACTGCAAACAAATATAGCCATGGATAGAGACAGATAACACCCTCGGAACAAAAATTTGATCATCACAGGAAGCTTCTACTGCTTTGAGCATTTGTTGTTAGTATTCGAAAAATCCCTTCAGCTCTGATTTCAGATAGAATGTTTTTCTTATATGCATATAGCCTCCGAGCAGAGACATCTAATTCCGGGGAGATAAAATTTTGATCATGACATAACGCTTATATTACTTTGATAATATGCTGTAAGTTACAGAAAACTCCCGTTCATTTTTTGCAATTGACAAGTGAAATAACTCTGTCAAAAATATCACAATTTGCCACATTTCTAAGACCAATGCACATATTCAGTTTGAAGAAAATTTGTCAATAAATGCTCAAGTTATCGAACGGAAACAAAGGACTCACTGATAAACTGACGTTCATACGTTCGACGGTCTAATGGGCCGACACACGGACAGCCAGCGGGATACCATAATACCCCACCACTAACGTATGACGGGGTATAATAATACAGTTCGTGTATACATTGTATTTACGGAGCTATTTTTTACGTTATTTAACGAATAAATCATTAGTTTGTTTTATTGTCAAAACACTGCAAATGCAAATAAATGATTTTTTTGTCCAGTCTAAGTCTATCCCGGCCAAACCGGGCCAAACCACTTCAGTTTCCGTTTCTTGATCAAGGTCAGGAGTTCGTCATAGTCTCCAATGGCTGCTTGGGTCTTTCAGCGAACATCCTCATTAGTGACATGGTCCATGAGTGAGATGTTCAATAACCTTCGGTCTGTCTCATCTCGAAGGCCTGCGTTCTTTTCTCTAACACTGCTGCCAAGGTCCATGATTCACATGCATAAAGAAATATGGACATGACAAGGGAGTGCATCAGTTTCACTTTTGATCAAAGAGATATATTGTTATCGCTCCATATTGGCTTCACCTTTGTCAGGGCTGCAGTGGCTTGTACAATCCTTTAGATAACCTCCGGTTTGGAGCCATAAGCTGAGACGATTGCTCCAATGTATCTGAAGCTTTAAACCATTCCCAGCTTCATCTTTAACCTTGATCTGCTTCTGGATGTCATTGGGGTTGTTTGTCATCAGTTTGGTCTTTTCAGCACTATTTCCATTTTGTAACATTGCAGACACAATTTTTAGACGGTTTGGTTTTACGGCTTTAAGACAAACTTTGTCTCAAATCCAGCCAATTGTAAAGAAAAGATGAGCGAAAGCCTGATTTTATGGAGAAAAATCACCTGGCCTTTCGCAACCAGAGCTTGGCTTCCTTACGTGCGCCACGAGCGAGACTTGAACCCACAGTGGCGAGAGACACTCGGTTCTGAGGTCTCTCACCCATCTGGGTTCGAGACTCAATCTGGGCACAAGTGAGAAAGTCAAGTACTGCTTTTGAGGGTAACATGACTTTTCTCCAGGAACGATGGTTTTCACCCACCTTTGCAGAACGAATTGGACGCCATGAGCGAAATGTTCTTGAAAGGATCCTAAAACCCAACTTAAAATGTGTCGCGAATGTGTTACAGTGTTTTTACAGTGATACAATTATTTGCATTCATTTGCATTTGCAGTGTTTTACAATAATTCATTATACAATTCAATCCTTTACACATATAACAATTTTACAGTGTTACTCTCTCATAGACCAAAATATAGGCTGCACATAAATTAAGAATGTCCAACACAGCCTCCCAGTGGTGTTAACTCGTCCATTATTTTATCGCAAGATATCACTGCAAGTTTTTTTGCAAACGGCCATATTTTTTCAGCAAATGACATTGTATGCATATCATCCGACATATTAACCGACATAATGTCATCAAAAGCAAAAGCATAACCGCTGTTTAAAATGAAATGTTTAAAGATTCTTACACCACTGGGAGGGCTATGCAGGATATAGTAAAAAAAAAGATTATTATATTAGATTTATGATACTTGCTGTACTAATTAAATATGTTTGTCTGTTTTGTTTCCTTTCACATTTTTATTCTATTATGTCAGACGTAAGTCAACATTTTGAAATATACTGACTCAAAAAAGTTTCGATACCAACTTCTGACTACCTTTTAGAGACACTTGGTGATTATTGAACATAAACAAGCCTGTTAGCGCATTAAACAGACATTCAGCTACCACGAGCACAAAAATCGTTAAACCAGGCTTATCCGTTCAAGAGTTATCTTACAATATTCTTGTGGAGTGATTTGGAATCTAAGCTATCAATGCACATGCGCACATGTAAACTGACCCTGAAAATTAAAGATCATTATTCGTGGACCTCGAAAATGAAATTAAATCTACTGTGTTCTGTCACCAGACACTACAAAAGGCGTTCGATTTAGTGAAATTATCAGATTATCTCCCTTTGAATTAAAATATAGAGATTTTCGAACTGCTAGTTTAATCTATGCCTGTCAAGTTTTTAGTAAGTTTCCTTCACAATCGCTTTATTATCATTATCTCCGTTTAGCATCATGGTAAATATTGAAGGAAAGCCACGTACCTTAAACTTTTCACTATTTCAATCTCCTATGGAGTTTCTATTGAAAGTGACAATAAAGACAATTTCTGTGAACTAAAGGACCTTATGTAATCGTTTTAATTCTTGTACATAAAGCGGCCAAATTTTCCAAAATGTTTTGCGGTCCGACATCCAAAGTGTCTAATTCAATGTGCCATTGAGCATTGTGGCAAAATTATTCGTTGGAGAGAATTTTCAATGCATTTAAGTCTAGCAATTTTAAAAATTTTATTCTGCAAAAATGATAAATGACCCCTGGGATGTTTAAGGCATTTTTGTACCATGCTGAGTTTAAGAAAATCAAACCAAGTTAGACTGTTGCACTGACAAATGAATACTCTTTCTTTCTGAAATAAAAGTCTGAGCGTGTTACTTCTATAGTAACCATGGAAACAAACAATGTATCATGTATAGGAATTTTTTAAGTCAGTATATTAAATACTAGCGACATATTATATTGATATAAAAGCTTCATTAATACTACTTTGCTTTTCTACGCTTGTGTTTTTTCTTCCTGTTTGATCTTTGGCTTGTTCAGCTGTAATTGGGCATCCATGTTCAGCTGCAGTAATTGGGACTCCAGGTCCAAATGCCGTAGTTGGGCTTCAATGTTAAGTTGCTGTAGGTTGGCTTCCAGTTTGAGTTGCAGTTGGTTGGCTTTCAGTTTCAGTGGCTGTAGCTGGGCCTTCAAGTCCAGTTGCTGTAGTTGGGCGTCTATGTTAAGTTTCTGTAGCTGGGCATCCAGGTTTAGAATCTGTAGCTGGGCTTCCAAGCTCGGCTTTCTAGTTGGACTTCCAGGTCCAGTCCATGTTCTAATTTTCTCTGGTTCTACATTAATACATAAATTGTGACCTCTCATTAGAACCGTCTCGGCGAGACGGTTCTTATGAGGATCACAACATATGTTGTTAGTGAGAAGTAAGAATAAATATCCCTAAATTATTCTCAATATCCGCTCTTATATTGAGCTCGGAATCAGACCTCCATAGTATTATGGCCATTTGTTTTAATAAGAGACATTCTTAACAAGGTATGGTACGTCTTGGAAAATTTTCAAAACACAGAATCATAAATTTGTTTATACGCGATTTTAAGAGGTCAACACTTTCGCCAGCGGATGATAAAATGACTAACAAGAGCTCCGCTGAGCGGGGCAATATACGCCCGTTGGGGCTTAAAGTTGGAAAGAAAACAAGAGATGACAGAACTTTGTCAGTAGCTTAAATCTTCAATAATAAGGCAGATATAAAACTACAAAACAAACGAAGCTAATATGAAATTCCTAGACAAAAATTAGAAAGGGGCATAATTCCATCATAAATGGAAGTTCGGTTATGGTTCTTTTTCTCTTCATATCGTCTGATATTTGTACAAACTTTCGAGAAGAAATCTTAATCAGTTTTCAAGATATGGAGCAGACACAAAGCTAATATAAAATTACTATATGAAAAATACAAAGGTGCATAATTCCGTCAAAACTGAAAGTAGGGTTCGGTCCTTTTTCTCTGCACATTGTCTGATGGTGCTTCAAATTTGTATAAACTTTCATGAAGGAATCTTATACGGTTTTCGGTTTTCGAGATATGGAGCGGAAAAATAATGTTACCTTTTGAACTTTGACCTCTAAGTGTGACCTTGATCTTTGTCGAACATTGTTGGAATACGAGTTCTGCACGATGCCTCTATAAGGTGAACATTTGACTCAAGTTTCAAAAAACGTCTTTCAAAGGGTTAATGAGATATGGAGTGGACACAAATTTAATACAAAATTACAATACTAGAAATACAAAGGGGCGTAATTTTATTAAAAATGAAAGTAAGGTTATGTTTCTTTTTCTCTGCACATGGTTTGATGGTGCTTTATATGTATACAAACTTTCATGAAGAAATCTTAAACAGTTTTCGAGATATGGAGCGGACACGAAGCTTATATGAAATTACCAGAAGAAAAATACAAAGGGAAATAATTCCTTCAAAACTGAAACTAGGGTAATGATTATGTTTCTCTGCACATTGTCTGATGGTGCTTTATATTTCTACAAACTTTCATGAAGAAATCTTAAACGGTTTTCAAGATATGGAGCGGACACGAAGCTTATATGAAATTACCTTTGAAAAATACAAAGGGAAATAATTCCATTAAAAATAAAAGTAGAGTAATGGTTTTTTTTCTCTGCACATCGTTTGATGGTGCTTTATATTTGTACAAACTTTCATGAAGAAATCTTAGACGGTTTTTGAGATATGGAGCGGACACGAAGCTTATATGAAATTACCTTCGAAAAATACAAAGGGAAATAATTCCGTCAAAACTGAAAGTAGGGTAATGGTTCTCTTTCTCTGCACATCGTCTGATGGTGCTTTATATTTGTACAAACTTTCATGATGAAATTTTATATGGTTTTCTAGATATGGAGCGGACACGAAATGTTGCCTTTTGCCCTTTGACCTCTGTCGGACATCGTTGAAATATGCATTCTGCACATCATCTCGTTAAGGCAAACATTTGACCCAAGTTTCAAAAAAATCTTTCAAGGGGTTGAAGAGATATGGAGCGGACACGAAAAGTTTACGGACGGACGGACGGACGGACAGACGGAAGGACGGACGGACGGACGGAGGCCACGACATAATACGACCCGTCTTCGACGGGCGTATAAAAAGCATGCTGCAGTGTTTTTATATACGCCGGTCATGATACAAGACATATTATGTCATGGCATTTTCTGTCCATCTGACTGTCTGTCTGTCTGTCTGTCTGTCTGTCTTTCTGTCTGTCTGTCTGTCTTTCTGTCTGTGAACTTTACATGTTTGTCTGTCTTTCTGTCTGTGAACTTTACATGTCCTTTCCTTATCTCCTAAACCCCTTAAAAAGTTTTTGGAACTAAGGTCAAATGTTCACTTCATCAAGACGATGTGCAGAATCCATATTCTAACATTGTCGGACAAGGTCAAAATCACGCCTAAAAGTTCTAACAGTTCATTTCCACTCAATATCTCTAAAACGGTTTAAGCTTTCTACATGAAAGTTTTTACAAATGTAAAGCACCATCAGACGATGTGCAGAGAAAAGAACCATAACCCTAATTTCAGTTTTGAGGGATTTATGCCCCTTTATAGTTTTCGTATGGTAATTTTGTAGTAGCTTCATGTCTGCTCCATTCTCTTAAACCGTTGAAAAATTTCTTCGGAGATGTTTGTACAAATATAAAGCACCATCAGACGCTATACAGAAAAAAACATAACCCTACTTTCAGTTTTGAGGGAATTATGCCCCTTTGTAGTTTTCGTACGGTAATTTTGTAGTAGCTTCATGTCTGCTCCATTCTCTTAAACCGTTGAAGATTTCTTCGGGGATGTTTGTACAAATATAAAGCACCATTAGACGCTATACAGAGAAACAGAACCATAACAGTCCTTTCCTCATCCACTTGTCTGTGTGTAAAGATCATCCGCTCGTAATCTCCTAAACCAATGGAAACATTTTCTTGAAACTTGGCTCAAACGTTCATCATATCAAGATGATTTGCAGAACTTAGATTTTAATATTGTCTCAATAAAGTCAAGATCAAGTTCTGATAGCAATATTTTGAGTCCAATTAACCTATTTCTATTTCTCCTGCACTTAAGTTTTGACAGACTTGTGTCCCTTTGTATATTTCTTACAGTATAATTTCATTAAATTGCCAATTTCCATAATGGAATTGTCAACCATTGAATCTGGGCCAGTCCACCCATCATTTTCAAGTGGGTATTTGTTTTCAGAAAGAAAGTGAAATTACAAACAGCGTAATGGATTCTTTTAATCTTTGATGTTACTCTAAGACTGAAAGCTACACCCCCATGTTTTGATGCCATTTTGACGAAAGAGAAAACTTTAGTAGAACAGTAATTCCACGCCTGGTTGGTCAAGAACTTCTCTAAAGAGGGCTGCCCTTAAAGAGAAGAATTTGCTCTTAAAGAGAGCGTGTTTTTTTTACTTCTAGAGTAGCCTCAATGAAAGAAAAAAAGTCGCTTTTCTATAAAAAGAGAAATTCTTTCGTTTTAGAATAGCCAAATTTAAAGGAAACTTCTCTTGAAAACAGCAAAATGAGCCGCAACACGAGAAAACAAACAAAGTGCTCGCGCGTCCAGCAAACAGTCTGATCAGAGACTTTGCTGTCCGCATGGAGATAGGTTAGACTCTTAGCTACCCTTTAAGCGCACAGCGAAGACTCTGAACTGTCTAGGCGGATACCATGGCTGATCTGACTCTTTGCTGGGCGCACATGCCACTTTGTTGGTTTTCTCGTGTTGCGGCTCAAGTAATTTTCTTCTATGAGAAGGGAGGCCAAAATCATCTCCCTTGTCGGTGTATCCATGCATCCAACGGGCACATGGCGTCGAAATGATGTCAAACTGACGCCATGTGCCTGCTGCGTTTGTTTTTCTTGGAGGGTGGGCTATAATACTATTGATGACAGTGAGTTGAGACCCTGATTTCTCATTAGCTTCTATAGCATAATTACATATCGTATATAGTGTTTTAAAATACCTGAGATTTGTTTTGGTTTTGACAACAATCCTTCCTCTTTTGTCTGGGCTTTCTCACACCCTGAAGAATAGTCAAAATGTTGAAACATACTCAGCTTAAAAAGAAACGCTTAGTAAAGATGAATGCGCACAGTTTCAAGGGGAGCAATTCTACAATTTGTACCCATTAATCTGAACTTACCAGACCTACAACTTTGAAACAACGTCGTTTCAATGTCGATTTGAAATAACGTCGATACAAGGCTGTTTAAACGGCATGTGTCCATTAGGATGGGTTCAAGACACATAGACGAAAGTGGTGCTGCTTTTCGTGATTAAACCAAACAGTCACTGTTACGTGCTCTTTATGTTGCTTCTTTTTTTGTTTACAAAAAGCTTAAAAGGAAACGTCCCTACCCTCCCTGTTTAAGTCAATATTTCCGGAAACAGATAAGGGTGACAGTAATAAACTATAATCACCGCCCTGGTTAGGTGCCATTTTGACAGGACAGACAACTTTAGTATAATAGTAATTACTTTCCTGGTTGGGTTGGTCTTTCTCCAAAGAGGGCTACATTTGACGTGAAGAATTTACTCATTAAAGACATGATGCTCCCTAAAAACAACGAATGATTTTAAGAGTAGGTCTCTATACTGCGGGGTGGGTGGGGTCAACTATTTCCACGTCAGAGTGATTTAGGCCTAATCGTGTAGGCCTATCCATATAACATAGTTTTCATTTGTTCTGCTGCAAAAACTACGCTGAATGATAGGCAGTGCAGACCCAGATCAGACTGTGTTACAGTGTTTTCTCGATAATTTTGTATGATAATTGTACAGAGCTTTTATATACCTGAGACTTGTTCTGCGTAGGAATCTTGCTTCAATTCTGCTTCTTTTGTTCGGCTCGTCACAATCTCTGAAATGCAGTCATTTTTTTTGGGACTAAAATGAGCCGCGGCACGACAAAACCAACAAAGTGGCATGTGTGCCTAGCGAAGACTCAGATCAACCAGGGCTTCCTCAACCCCCAAGTGCGATCAGAGTCTTCGATGTCCGCATGAAGCTAGCTTCGACCCTTAGCTACCCTTTCAGCGCACAACGCAGAGTTGATCAGACTAGGTGGATGTCCAGGCTGATTTGAGTCTTCGCTGTGCGCACATGCTACATGTTGGTTTTCTCGTGTTGCGGCTCGAATGTGCATTGTTATAAGTGCAAGACATATCTGCATCCAGGTCTATGTTCTGCAACAATGAATATATACTTGGGGAGCTCAGTGAAGCAACCGGTAAGACAGGTGTTTCTGTATGGCAAGCAATCGGAGATCCGCTCGGCCAATTCCGTGAATCTCGGAATTGACCGAGCGGTGTTCCGATTGTATGGCAAGATGCAGCAGCCGCAGCGTGGGTTTTGAATCCAAGGCGCCTAGAGGGTACTTCTTGTTGGTTTTGAATTCAAGGCGCCTAGAGGGTACTTCTTTATTTCTATACTACTTTAATAAGATTTAATTGATGTGGATTATTTTAGCTCGTGGATTATTTTAGCTCTAGGATTATTTTTAGCTCATGGACGAGGAGATAATCCAGGAGCTTACGGGGAGATACTCCACGAGCTAAAGTAATCCGAGAAACTTGTGGATTATCTCGTACAGACGGGCAAACTGTGGTATAACTCTATTCTACCACACTCCTGAATCAAATATTTTTTATCAAGTTTGCATTTTATGGTTGGTGTGGTATAAATAAATATTCAGGACTTCAAATACATACCTGGGATCTGCTCAAAGTAAGATTCTGGCACCAATTCTTTTGTTTGCTTCTTCCCATTCCCTGAAGAACATTGTACACGTAGTCAATATTTTGATAATAAAAATGGAAATTTAGATGCTAAAATACATTTTCAGAGTTTCATACATAAATCTGCATCCTTATATCTGTCCTGCTAAAATATAATGAGACATGTTATGATAAATGAGCCGCGACACGACAAAACCAACAAGTGGTTGAGCGCCCAGCGCAGACACAGATCAGCCTGGGCATCCGCCCAGTCTGATCAGAGTCCTCGCTGTCCGCATGGTGGTAGCTTAAACCCTTAGCTACCCTTTAAGCGCCTAGCAAAGAGTCTGATCAGTCTCGGCGGATGCTCAGGCTGATCTTAGTCTGCGCTGGGCGCACAGCCATTTTGTTGGGGTTTTTTTCGTGTCTGCCTCAAATAGATTTTATCGAACTGCCACAGCAATATGCTGTACTAACGACTAAGAAATAAAGCATTGCATAACATTGATGTTGACACATGGGGCTGTGATGGATGGATGGCTTGCGATTTTACGTCCTTTTCAACAGTATTTTAGTCATACCAGGACGATGGATGGGTGATAACGAAAGGCTGTGTGCAATGGAACCCCGTTTATAATTGAAAATACGCTCGTATTTCCGCCTACAACGGCCTCGAACCCGGGACCCATGAGGCTGGTGGTCAGACCGTAAAACCATACACCAAAATGGCACAGTTTCCACCCTAAAACCTCATATGCTAAGGTGTATCGCTACACAGTCATGTTTTTCACCATTTATACAAAGGGAGACAACTTTTGTGATTTCCCGTTTGCTTATCTGTTTGCTTATCTTGGCGACGAAGCCATTCGGGATCGTTACTGGCGTTATCGTCTTTTTCATTTGTCTTACCATTCTTGGTGTCATCAATATTATATTCTAAATCTTCAGAGACTGCCACTGCTGCTTGGCACATATCTTTCAAGGACATCACTCTGATCTGGTCATGTTCTGGTTTCATGTCAACTTTGTTCAGTTTGGTTTTCTTCTCTATAGGTTCTTTTAATTGTGTTTCTTCGTTAGGAAATTCTTCTTCACTATCATTAATGGCCTTTGTTTTACTGTCAGTGGTTTTGGTGTAGATTACATCTGCTGTACTAGCATTAGCAGATGTAAGAACTGCCGAGCATATGTCTTTCAGAGACATCAATTTCTTCTCGTCGCATTCGAGAATTACATCTTTCATGTAAGTGTCGGCATCATTGGCATTGTACTTGACCTTGTCGTCTTTATTGGTAGTTTCCTTGTCATCGGCATTGCTGACTACTCTCGTGCACAGCTGAATTAGGGTCATCAGCACACCGCCGTCACATTCGGAACTTATACTAGCAGTGTCAGGGTCTGGGTCGTATTTGCTGTGGTTGTCTTTCTTATGTGGCTGATCAGTTTTATTGTCATCAATATTATCGAAGTTATGCTCTGTGGGTTGTGCTTCGTCGTCGGCAAGATCTTGTTCGCTGTCATTTGTATATGTGGTTTTACTACCGGTGTTGTCTGTCACTGTTATGCACAATTCTTTCAGAGAAGTTACCATCTTTCTGCCTGTCTCCGGGTTGACATTAACATTGATGCTTCTATGCTGAGCAGAGATGTCAGTGGTTGTTCCGGCCTCCGTAGATTTTTCTAGTTCGTTTGCTTTAAGGACTTCTTGACAAAGTATCTGAAGCCTGGGAGGTTCACCGGTGTTTACACAGACAGTTGATGATGTGGGCTCCAAGGGCTTTGTAGGAATCTGTTCCTCTTTCCTTCCCTTGGTCACCTTTTTCACTATCCATCGTCCAATTCTCCTAAAGAGACATGGTTGGTTGGTCGTATTCTTCTCTTTTCCTTTAGTTTTAGGTTTCTTAATCACAGTGCTATCCTTGCTTGAATGGATGGAACATTTCGGTGGTGCCTCTCTTCTTGCAAAGCATGGGAGAAATCTTTTTCTTCTCAGAGGCTGTGTCCAGCAAGTGCATTCTGTGATGTCAGGAACTTCTCCGTGGTTACTCTTCGTACCATGCTGTGAAAGAAAAGTAGAACATTAAGTTATATCTCTCTTAAAACCCTTTTTTATCAAACACGTTGTAAATCTCTGCTAGTCTGTCTTTGAAACTAACAAGCAAATTCGGTGAATTTATATCCCCCGCCGAAGTGGCCCTGATTTGTTTATGGTTTATTTTAAGTTACATAAAATTTCATTCACTGATTACTTAGTTACGGCTGAACTTGTGGATTGTAAATAAAATCAAGGGCAATAACCCTAGGATAAGTGAGATATAAGCTAAAGCTGTTACACTTGTCTCAGCATCACAGCACAATGATGATACATTTTTCATTCAGTTTCAAGAAATTTTGTTCACCGATACCTAAGTTATGGCTAATTTGTGGATTTTAAATCCATTTAGGGGCATTAAAATCATGCATTAATGCAGCAATTATGACAAAACTAAATGTGCACTGCTGTGTCATGACAGTGCCTAATTATTTTAAGTTTCATGAAATTCCATTTATTGGTTACTTAGTTATGACTCAATTTGTTTATTTTAAACCAATTCAAGGGCAAAAACTCATTGCTTACTCAAGCAATTCCGACAAAACATAAGATGCACCAATGTGATATGGTGATACATATTTAGTATAAGTTTCATAGAATTCTATTCATTGATTACTTAGTTATGGCTAAATTTGTCAACCATAGATTGATTCAAGGGCAATAACTCATGCACTACTGATGCCCTTCTAAGGAAATTTTATGTGCATAACCGCATTATGGTGATACATATTCAGTTTAAGTTTCATGAAGTTTTTATAATTGGTTACTTAGTTATGACTTATTTTATTAATTTTAAATCCATTAAAGGGCAATAACTCATGCACTACTGATGCCCTTCTGATGAAACGTTATGTGCATAACCGTGTTATGGCGATACATATTCAGTTTAAGTTTCATGAAGTTTTGATATTTGGTTACTTAGTTATGACTCATTTTATTAATTTTAAGTCCATTAAAGGGCAATAACTCATGCATTACTGTAGTCAGTCTGATGAAACTTCACGTGCATCAGCGCGTTATAGTGATACATATTTATTTTAAGTTTCATGAAATTCCGTCTAGTGGTTACGTAGTTATGGCTCCGGACGGACGGACGGAAGGACGGACGGACAGACAGAAGGACGGACGGACGGACGGACGGACGGACATGGAGAAAACTATATCCCTCCGCCTTCGGCGGGGGATAACAAGTTTATTGGATAGTATACTAAAATATCTTAAACTTGAAAGAGCGGGACTAAAATTTCCACATGGCTTCGAAGCATTTTATGAAATGCAAGGGTACGAATAAGCCTACGAATTCCTGCCTAATCGTGTGCTCATCTGTCCAACGCCTGTTGTAGGTGTAATGAATACAGTGTGTTTCATTCAAACTAAATATTCACTGAATAACGTATTCTCTTTATACTGAATGGGCGCACCTCCATGTTCTTTTCTCCATTTTAAGGTGGAAAAACACTATATAGTCACCTCTCGATATCTCGCACACTGATTTCTCAAAGTATGCTCTTATATTAAAAAAAATACAGTTCGGACACATTTTCTATTTTTATTTTCATTTAAACTCTTTTTATCTCAAACTACTGATATCTGAAAGTAAAATTTTCTGGCCGTCTCAAACTACTGATATCTCAAAGTAAATTTTCTGGAATCAAAAAAATTGTTTTGAGATATCAGTAGTTCGGGATGCACTTTGACTTTGAGATATCGATAGCTGACTGTAATTATGACTTTCTGTTTGATTCCTTGGACGATGAGAGCCTCGAAAACTCATGGCGGTATACCAATCCGGCTGGTATTCTTGATGGAGACAGGACATGTTATTTCACTGGCTTCTGGAAACAATTTCATTTTTTTTTTTCACCTTGAGGGAGCTAATTTCTTCTCTCTTTTTTTTTTTTACAAACTAACTCAAACAGGTTATTTGTTTTTTATTTTATAGGCTGAACTATCAGATCCTTGTTTACTTGACCTTAACATCCCTTTATTTTACCCACACCAGTAATTTTTACACTTATTTTTTTCTCACAAAAAGAACATGGTGCTGTCTGTAACCAAGCTGAGGGCATGGCTTAGCTTGCTTTTGCAAACCAGCGCCTGGAGCATGTTACTCTCTTCATCTAAGATACAGATACAAACATTCCTGTATGAGCTTGGCAAAAATTAGGCCTTAAATTGGAGACATATTGGCCAAAAATTAGGGCTATTTTCGCAAAGTTTTAGGGCTAACATTAGGAATTTAAGGTTTTCTTTAGCCCAATCATATGCCCAAACATGCTTTATTTGCACTTTAGAAAGTTTGATAAATACTTACTGATAAAGTCACATTATACATGAATGCCAGTTAATAAAATGGCTGAAAAAAGTTCTGTGCTAAGAAGTTAACAAAGGGGGATCTGGGGCAACGCCCCCCTAAAACCAAAGCAATTTCCCAATTTTAATGGCAATTTTAAGACTGAAAACAATAGAGAAAAACTAGGAATGATGATAAAAAATAAGGTCTTTTTTTAGGAATTTTTAGAGTGTTATTTGCCATAATGGCCATGTCTCCCATAAGGTAGTGACTCTTTTGCAATTCAGTTTTAGTGGAAACGTTTACTTAGTAAGGCGGCTGATCAATAATACATGTGGATGTTGTATAGGATGTTTTTGTAAATGTATGCACATGGGGGGAGGGAGGGGGGTCCGCTGCCGGGTGTAAAAACAACTGTAGTTAATATTAAAATATTACTCTCTCTTGTCTCTCTCACTCACTCACTCACTCTCTCTCTCTCTCTCTCTCTCTCTCTCTCTCTCTTGGTGCTAGGGGCCCTCTGTCTCTTTTTTTCTTGGCACTTTTCTTTAATACTGGGCGCCTCTCTCTCTCTCTATCTCTTGGTGCTAGGTGAATATAACTCTCTCTCTCTCTCTCTCTCTCTCTCTCTCAGGGTTACTCTCTCTTTTTCTCTTTAAACAACCTGTTTCTCTGTCTCCCATTCTCTTGTTGCTAGGGACTCTCTCTCTCTCTCTCTCTCTCTCTCTCTCTCTCTCAGTGTAAGTAGTAGTTTAATTACAATCTACATAACCATGCGGTATAAACTGGTGTAGCAAAGTAAAGTGATCCCCCCCCCCGCCATAGAATAACAACCCTACGGTCATTTTTCTTAGAAAAGGTGGCATTTACTTCGTTACACCGGCTTTTATAGCAACGTAGAAGAGTGTTCACCTCTGAAGCAAAGCAATTCGGTTACACTAGTTCGTTGGATTTTCCCCCTTTCTTATTATGTTAGATGAAGTATCTGGGGATGGCAGCCTTGGAGCCTGCTCGACAAAGCATGCACTGGGTTGTCACTCGAGCTTGTGCAAAATTTTTATTCGCACGAATGCGTATCGCACGCATTCGTGCGAATAAAATTTTCGCACAAGCTTGAGTGACAACCCAGTGCATGGCAATGTCTTGTCACCGGAGGGGATGTAGTAATTTAGGTAAATTTCCTTGCTGTGTGCGGCGGTAGTGCAGTGGTTTACGCGTTAGGTTGTGGGTTCGATACTCCGCTCCCCCGGTCAGCTTCACACCGAGGTTTCATCTCCCTATGGCCAAAATGTGTTGGTGGGACAATTGAGCACTAGCCGGCTATTATAAAAACATGGTAGAGTTCTCACATCTTCTTACGCTTCTTCTTCTTTGTAAGTAAGTAGCCTAAGTAAGTAAGAAATGACTTTATTTTACGAGGGTGACTCAGTTTATAAATTATATTTATTTTTTTTAAAAAAGAATATAGATTCTAATCTTTGGCCTACTGAAACAGTATCTTTTATATTTTTACCATATAATTTATTTACATGAGTAAGAATGCTCCAGAGGAACCCAACTCATAATTTGATGAAGTATTATATCAACTTACGGGTTCCTTTGCAGTAGAAAAGATTTCACAATCAGCCTGTGAAGGTTTCTTCTTTATCTTCTTTTTCTTCTTTCCTTTCGCCATCGGCTTTAAGTGACCGAAGACTGAAAACGCCTAATTTCTATCGCCATGAAATTTGATTGCTGCTTTCATATGATAATCGCCTTTCTGGAATGACGTTGCTAGGTGAATATTTCCCATAATGCATCTCTACGCTTAGTAACGACGTCGCGTTTGCGCGTTGACGCCACTTGTTGTTGTATTTGTTCTCCGCCGTTGATTTCTTCGGAGCACCACCACAGACCTCTGGATTTATATAATAGGTGTTTTGGCTTTCTGAAGCTGCCTCTGTCTGTCGTTAAGAAAGAGAATTTCATTCGACTTCAGTGAAATTAGTCAACCAGTTCTGTACTAAACGATTCTAATATATGGAGCACAGGAGAATTTTTAAGGTATGTTGATGAGTGTAATATTAGCTGAGAGGCAAACATGGCGGAGCAGAAGTGCTTTCACAATGCGGGCGCTCGCCGAGCGCTTGCCTGTTTACTTTCTGAACGCGAGCAATATCCCGAGCGCCCGCGAGCGCCCGTGTTACAGGTAGAGAGGTGTGTCTTTCAAGATGGCGTCTTCGGTTCTGCAGATGTACCAACGAAGAAAACCGAACATAACCGGTGCGACGGTAGATAGAAGCTGAAGGATCTAAGTTCGCCATCTTGAAACGGCGACCGCCCACTGTCTTTGAATAATGCTATTTTTGTTTGTTCAAGCGCTCAAGCGAGCGCCCGTATTGTTGAACTCACCTCTGGTACCGGACTGTAACTCTGAATATTCGAACAGGAAATACTCTGAAACAGTTCGCCAGTTGGGTCACCTGAATGTTGATTGAAGACGGCCCGGTTACTCTGTAAGGTGTAGGTGCCGGTTATCAATCTGCACTTGATCTGGGCTCTCCAAGCTGCTGTCATGTATATCATTATGTACATGTACGGAGGGAGGAGCCCCGGTATCTCACTAGGTTAAGCGCTGGCCTACTGATCTAGCGTTCCCGGGTTCGAACTCCGATGAAGGTGGAAAGTTTTTTCAAACCGTAAACAAGGTTACATTACACACAACCTATCATTATCAACCGCCCATCGTCCTATGTGACTAAAATACTGTTGAAAAAACGTAAAATCGCATCATCCATCTTCTATGTGCGGAGGATTACACAGGACGAGACTTCGCATCACTGGCACTGAATGAGGGTGTTCTTGATCAGAATGTCATCCCTCAACTGCTGCTCATTACTTACTCCGATCGCGTTGGCCAGGCTCAGGAAGATCAAACCAGAGCAAGTGGAGGTTTCCGCTATCCGCTATCCATGGCCTCGATGGCACGTTATCTCTTTCTCTCGATACTGCTATCGGTCAGTAACTGACCATGATGGCAGGCGCGGGGTGTGGCGCATAGGATTCAAAAAAAAAAAAAGAAAGAAAAGAAAGAAAAGAAAAAAGAATAAAAAAGAATAGTATTTACAGAACCTATGACAAAGACACAGATTTAAAAATATTTACAAGCCGTCCTCAGGGATAGGAATTGCATGCTCTATCCCTGTCCAAACCGAGGTTTAGGCTACACTATTTTGGACTTAAAAATTTGTCAGTCGCTGGTTTCACATGAGATCAAACGACCCAAAATTATCAGAGCTTGTTATAGAGCACGGCTTGAATGAACTACCGGGTAAAAGTTGACGAGCAGATTAAATCTGTTTCTGGAGCGGACAATGACTGGATATTCACAGGAGCTTCTGTTATTCAAAGTGACGATGATGCAAATGAATATGGATAATGGAGAATAATGAAAAACGCGTTATTCTTAGAGCGCCCTATCCAAATGGCCAAGGATTTGTTGTGTGTACGGGACACAAACAGGGGCTGTTCGTAGGAAGCCATTAGTTTATATATTCGGAAGGACTCGTGCGAGTTAAAATCTGGCTGCAAGAGGATTTCCCCCCTTGCTTCGTATATCGCTAGATATAACCGACAAGAGATGCTCTTTTCAAACACTTCGGCATGGATTGTCGACATATCCAGTATTTGTTGTGGTGCAGGTCCGGGCAAACAACCTTATTTCAGAAGGCATGGGATCTACTAGTGGTTCAGTCTAACCTTGGTACATGTATCAAGCAGTCGGAGTCTTGTATGGGTACGATGATAAGATGGTGCGGATTTGGACAGCCTATATGTCTGATACCTCTGGAGAAAGTGTCTTTGGTAGTCTGTTTGGATCCCGTGACGGATGAGGTTTGACAGGAGTTGGCCAAACTGTGCAAGGCGAGTTCAGGGTCTTAGTGTGGTCGGTGGACAGTTTTAACAACTCATATTTCCATCTTAAGGAATCTAACGTCGAGGAAGTAGATTCTGGAGCTTTGTCAGTACCCAGTATTGACATTGACAATGATTTGGTGGCATTTTCTGTCCAAGCTTTAGACGGTGCGAATAAAGGATTTCTGTTCAAGGGTTGGGGCTCCTCACAAGCCACACGACGACCATTTGGTGGGGCGAGCTACGCATATAATAAGCAGGGATTATTTAAAGTTTGGCGACCCAATGCAGCAAACCAAGGTTATTTAGTGCTCATTAATGAGCCTTATGGGAATGGACCAAACACTCAAGCCACTAACAGCGCATCTTATGTTGCGACATTGCTCCAGGCAGACACAAAGACTAAAAGGTAGGGTCAAGTCAGGTATAATCGGACAGCGGATAAATTCGGACATAGCATTGCAAACCGTAAAAATCCAGATGAGACGGCTCATAATGAGAATTACTTTTGTTTTATTTGTTTTATTTTCAAACAATTGACATATAGAGGAAACAATGTCTCAGTCCGATTTTACCAGCTGTCCGAAGTTACAAGACTCTACCCTACTGTGCTTGGGGCATTTGGAAAAGTCTACAGCTGGTCCGATAAATCAGCGAGTGTAAAAATATTACGATATAAGCAAATATTAAATCATTTGTTTTAAATTCAGAGAGCATATATACCGACATAACAATTTACTAATAAGTCTTTTTTAGCTTGACAAAAATCGGACCCCGAACAAACACTTGTTAAAATTTGGTACCACTCTATGAACTGAATGATTTATACGGTATCACGCCGTAGGTCATTGTACTGTTTGAGTAGATTTTTTTTTATTCCTTTTATTTTTGCTGATTAGATTTTTGGGTTACCATTGTGGCGGTGTCTAGTTCGACCCTAGGGTTGGCTTAATAAAAATATATAAAGGTTGCCTTTGGAAACAACATAAAAGAACTGAGACTAGCGTCGGCTTCAGCGGTACTCAATTTTCAATGTTACTAGCATGGGCTCAATGATACCAAAGGAAATAAAAACAAAGTCTTCACTTTGATCGAGTACGGGGAGACCTTTTACATCCACCATACGGCACTTAACACTGCATGCAGTGAAACAAAAATCTATCAAGTGTCCTTGGAAACTAAGGAAATACCATATTAATCCTAGTAAACGCCCCTGCTCTAATGAACGCCCCCTGCCTCTTTTCCGTAATAAAAATTGTATTAATTTGCTTGGATTCCTGTTTGCTTCTCTGGATAAGGTAGCTCTTTGAAATGGGGTCTACCCTTAAAGAAAAGAATTCGCACCTAGAGAAGCAAATTCTTTCCTTTAAGAGTTGACCCACACCCCTACAGAGAAGAAAGGCAAAAATACAATGAGCCGCGACACGACCAAACCAACAATGTGGTTGTGCGCCATGCGCAGACTCAGATCAGCCTGGGCATCCGCCGAGTCTGATCAGTCTTCGCTGTCTGCATGGAGCCAGCTTTGACCCTTAGCTACCATCTAAGCGCAAAGCGATGACTCTGACCAGACTTGGCGGATGCCCAGGCTGATCTGAGTCTGCGCTGGGCGCACAACCACTTTGTTAGTTTTGTCGTGTCGCGGCTCCAATGTGTAGCAGAGTTACTTTCACTGAAAGTGTACCTAAACACCTTAATGCTGTTTATTAAAGTTAGTTTGGCAGTGGCTGATTAATTTCAATTTGAGCCGCGACACGAGAAAACCAACAATGTGGTTTTGCGCCCAGCGCAGACTAAGATCACCCTCGGCATTCGCCTAGTTTGATCAGACTCTTCGTTAAGAGCCCAAAGGGTAGCTTAGGGTCTAAGCTACCTTCATGCGGACAGCGAAGACTCTGATCAGGATGCCCAGGCTGATCTGAGTCTGCGCTGGGCGCACAACCACATCGTTTGTTTTCTCATGTCACGGCTCATTTCAACTCTTAATAATGCCCCTTTTTGTGCTTCCAATTCAATTTCAATTCAATTCAATTCAATTTATTTACTCTCAATCCATTACACAATGGCAACATGAGGAACAGTGAAAAATACAGTATAATACGAGGCATAGGATACATACTGCAGAGAACATAATACAACCTCTAAGGTATTAATTCATAGCACAAACATTTTTACTTAACTGCCATTAGGCACACAAGACCGAATCAACCCTGACTCAACGTTGATTCAACGTCTAAACGTTGAACCAACGTTGACTCAATATCTTGTGCCCAATAAGTAGCTTATGCATTATTAAAATTCGAGTCATCAGAACAAACATGAGGCAAGTTGCACGAAAAGGCATCGGAAATATTTGAACAGTGAGGGCTCATGCCAGCCTGCTCATCTGCAGTCTGCCAAGTGCACCCCCTGTCCACACTAATATTTCCAGGACAACGGGAAACCTAGGAAAAAAAGAAAAGAAAGAGATAGACGGCGACTTCTCTGATCGGCCCATGCCAGTGCAAGGCCGATCAGAGAAGTCGCCTCTGTTTCCCGAAGACCCCCACCCGTACAACGTCACCCATTTTCAAATATTGGGAGGGAAAGAACGTACATTTCCTACGTTTCTACGCACACACACCTAAATATGAAAATCTTGCAGAATACGTTTTGAAGAATATCAGACACTTTCAATAATAACCTTGATAAAAAGACATAATTTTCTTAATTCACTTGGATTACTAATATTAAGGGCTGAACAAAATTTGAGCGCATTAGGTCTACGAAAATAGCGATAATCAATATACTGCCTTCTAACATTATTTAGTTTTTCACAAACCAACAGATAATGGTACTCATCACCGATGTCTGAATTGCATAAATGACATTTTCTATTTTCCCTGGGTATCCGTCTCCATCTCCCGACTTCAACAGGCAGTCTGTGATTTCTCGTGCGGAATCTAATTAAAAACTTTCGAAATTTAGCGGGAGCCTTTGTAAGATATTTTTCGAATTCGAATTTTGATTTAAACATTCTGTATATGAAACACGAAGAATTTGTTTCAATTTCGTTTTTCCATTCATTTAAATATAAATCTGTTAACTTTTGTTTCGTCGACTTTATCAGCCAGTTTCTATTTGGGAACGTATGTGTATCCCAAAAACCACTAAACCCACATGAAATTAAAATATTTCTCACGTTATCAAACCATTGAAAATACTGACTATACGAATTTTCGAAATAAGACTTAGCTATTAGATACAATTTTGACGACAAATTATTTGTAATAGGACAGATCAGTTTAGACCAAAATGAAATGATTCTACATTGTATATCTACTTTTAATGGCAAAACACCAGTCTCGCCAAGTACAATACATGTCGGTGTAGATTTCTTTAAATTCAAAACTAGTTTCAAAAATTTTAGCTGGACTTGTTCAAGAATATCAATATTTCCGTACCCCCATATCTCACACCCGTACAAAAGTATTGGTTTTATAGTTTTCTCAAACATTTCTATTTGAATATCAATAGGTAATAAAAGCGACCTTGCTTTCTTCAATAGACTATAGACTGCACGAGTCGCTTGATTGGCGATATACTTTTTAGCTGAGAGAAAAGATCCGCTTCTTCCAAACAAAATACCTAGATATTTATAATCGGAAACAATTTCTATATCGTCATCGCCTATTTTGAAAATATGATTTGGCCTTCTGCCTTTAGAAAATATTAGAACTTTTGTTTTGCTCTTGTTAATTGAAAGTTTCCACATTTGACAATATAAATTATATACATTTAACGCGTTTTGCAAATCTTGTGCTGATTCTGCTAATATGACGGTATCGTCAGCATATAAAAGAACAAACAGTTTAAGAAATATGTATGCATCGTTTATCACGATTCCGTAACTATGCCTTTACACTAATTTTACAGGTGAGTGGAACATTATAAGAACCTAATATATCATTCCCCAGTTTCTGAATGAATCTTGTTGTATTGGTTTAAACATACATTGTGACGTCACTATTTGTAATGGTATCTTTTTGTTAACAGCCCTCATGCCATCTGCGTATGCAAGGTTGGGCGGTAAATTCCACCCCCGGTATTTACCGCTGGAATTTACCGGTATTTACCGGTCTGGAAAATACTCCCAAAGTGGCAAATACTGGCAAATACTGGTCAATTGAACTTTTTCACCTTTGAATCTTGCTTAAACCAAAAACTAAGGTAACTTAAAATAATATATATTCAAACTAAATGACTTAAAGATGTTTTAGTTAATTTTTATACTAAATATGAAGTTAGTTTACCATCATTAAGAATAAAATGTTTCACAAATTAAGCAGGTTGAAACAGCCAAATTTTGAAAACATGGATTTAAGACAAAAAAATTGACAATTTCACAAGTATGAACAGTATCTTGATTCAACATTATTATTTGTTCCTAACTAAACAGCATAACAAAACAGGTAAGAAATTACAGGTAAATTCACCTGTACACCTGGCCAGTCACCTGTGACACCCAATTTGCAAGACAATGTCTAAATTGTTCAAACAACAATTTTCAAAACAATATTTATTTAAGGGAACAGCAGAGTATTGCTTGGGGCAAGAATGGAAACAATAAGTTGTCAGAATGGTTATCTGTTTTATACAAAGGTTAGACAATTAGTCAAGGTGAAGTACATAGAGGTGTTATTGGTATAGCTTGAGCTTTAGTATGGCTTCAGCTCTTGAATACATTATAGCAGTCAGATAATAATTTGTCATAATCAGTCCTAAAACTGAACCATCACACATCATAACCAAAGTACTATTCACCACAAGCCAAAAGATCCTATGCTGTTGTTGACCAAGACAACTAGACCAGCGCCAGATGTATTGACTGCAAAACAGTAGTTAGTGCCAAAGCTCCATGGCTCCAAGCCCAGAGAGAGAAATGTCCAGCTATGAAACAGGCTATTTTTTTCACTAAAACAAAGTTCAAAATTTCACAGACTAGATAAATTATTAAATAAATAAGGAGACACAATTGTTAAACTTCAGTATAAATATTAAGTCAGTTGACCAGTATAACTGAAATACACCTATGGATTTTGAGTGTAGGTTATTGTATTAATTCCAGGCTGGTCAATTCAATCAACCAGTATTTGCCGGTATTGTCCAGTATTTGCCGGTATTTACCGGTAAATACCGCTGGCATGGAAAATACTCGTACTTGCCGGCATTTTGCCAACCTTGTGCGTATGACCTGGGTTTTGTCTGACTTTAATAAAGGTTTGTTCTGTTCTGTTCTGTTCTGTAAAATACAACGCTCTCGAGGCGTTTAATAGGATAAATAAGTACAATCTAACAAGTGCCCATGGAAACAAACTTAAGGAACTATACAGGAGTCCCGGTTTATTGGGAAACTTCATATAGGAGCGATGTCATTTGCAAGGCTGTGTAGCCTAAGCGCTGGCTTAAGCGGTACTTGATTTTCAAAGGACTTCTATGCTTAAGGCGTGAATTTTCCCCATGATTAAAAAGTTATACGGATCACTGACTTCTGCTTTGCATTTATGACTATGACATGTAACTTGCATGACAAATGAAGTTTCAACTGTTTGTGTCTATGTAAAGTACGTTAAACATACGTTGACGTTGAAGTCATTGTTGAGATCAATTGTAAATTATCCTCAAACTGATCGTTGAAATAATGATTTATTGTATACAGTTCATCCTTTTTTGACTTACATTACTTACATAACAGGCAACACTGGATAGTTTTGACTATATGTATGTGACCTTGACCACATTTCAAGGTCATGGCACACAATATAATCCTTGAAGATCACAGTGCTACTGTTGACCATTCTTCTTCTTTGGCTTACTGAGTATCGTTCCCCGCCGTGACCCAGCTTCCCACTCATATATATTACGTACTTGCATCGCATAAGTCTGCTGCATGAAGGAAATGCTGGGTTACGGGGGGGGGGGGGGGGGGTACTTGCACTTTAATTATAGTGAAGGGTTCTGTAATGGCCGTTTTGACCGGAAGTGTAACTATGGTTTTGCATGTTTAAATGCCAGTCAGGCGTAACAAGAAGAAAACCATTGCTTTGTATTGTGATATGCGTGTATTTAGCACGCATTTATGACAAAAATGTATGGAATGAATGACTGGTTTCAATACTTTTATTACCTCAAAAGATGAGGTATGCGAAAACCTTGAATTTAGGGTAGGTAGGGTCAGAATGGATTATCTCCCCTTGTCTTTGGTCTGAATCACAAATGATCTGATTTCATACGGTTTACATATTTGTGGAAGATCTGTTCAGAAAAAATTGCACACTTTATGCTTTTGAAAATTCGGACCTGTCGCGCCGGTCTAATGGGGAAAATCCTCGCCTTAATCATTGAAGTCCTTTACCATCATGGCTCAATGATCCCAAAGGAAACGAAAATTAAACAGGAGCCGTGACACGACAAAACCAACAAAGTGGTATGTTGGCCAGGGCAGACTCATATCAGCCTGGGCATCCGCCCGATCTGATATGAGTCTTCGCTGTGCGCTTAAAGGGTAACGAAGGGTCTAAGCTATACTAGCTCCATGCCGACAGCGAAGACGCTGGTCAGACTGGGCGGATGCCCAGGCTGATCCGAGTCTTCGCTGGGCGCACATACCACTTTGTTGGTTTTGTGGTGTCGCAGCTCAAATCTATACAATGATGAATTATGGGAAGACTTTTTACAGCCGCCACAAAATCAAGAGGACCATGAGGCCCTGTATCTTTGCCTCAGTTTGGGATTGAACTTAAACAATTTTACGGTATTTTGTCCAACAGTTTGCTCCCTATTTCCCTCTGAGGTCATCAGATTTTATTACTTTTTGAAAATATCCTAATTATATATTCGTGCGATTTGTCTTATTTAAATTCTGTTTGTTTCAATAGAGAAGGTCACGTATCAAAATTTTAACTTGGAAAATTTGGTAAAGATCACCAACACCTAAAGGAAATGGATGCTGTCTTACGGGGACACCTTGAACAGAATAATATTTTGTTTCCTGGTAAGATGAATCCCTTCCTCAGTGGAACAATTCCTAAAGTAAATAATTGCTGTCTTACGGGGACTCCTGGAACAGAATAATATTTTGCTTCCTTGGTAAATGAATTCTCTCTTCAGTGGGACCATTCCTAAAGGAAGTAGTTGCTGTACTTCGGAGACACCTTGAACATAATAAGATTGTTCTTCCTTCGTAAATGAATTCCTTCTTCAGTGGGACAATTCCTAAAGCGCAGGCTCAGATAAGCCCGGGAATCCACCCAGTCTGATCAGAATCTTTGCTATCCACATGAAGGTAGCTTAGACCCTTAGCTACCGTTAAAGCGCTTAGAAAAGACTGTGATCATACTAGGCGGATGCCCAGGCTGATCTGAGAATGCGATGGGCGCACTACCACTTTGTTGCTTTCTCGTGTCGCGGCTCATTTTTTTCTGATTCAGATAAACGGATACCTAATTGGAAGCTCAAGGAGACGGATCAGATCTTCACATTGATACATACTACCCAGCAGGCACACAACGTTATAATGACGTCGCATTTACTGCCTTGCAGGCACATGACGTCGAAATGACGTCGTATTGACGTCGACGCGGCATGGTGGCGTCGCATCGACCCCATTTTGACATCATTACGACGTCATGTGCCTGCTGGGTGTCTTGCAGTGCTGTTCAAACAATTTCCATCGTTTTAATTTACTCTCTCTATTGGGACACCTTTAATATACCAGATTATTCTAAAATTTAAACAAATGCTAAAAGTAGCTGACAGTGTGTCAAAAATACTGATAGGATACGACGCATTGCACATCTTGATCTGATTCTAAAGTGATTTCTCAGATACATCTATCCCAAAATTTAGGATCCCTGCGGTTATTTTTATTATTTTTTTTTGTTAATCTTGCAGCTCTTGGATTACATCATTGATAATCAAGGGTCGGTTATATTTGCACGTGCATTTTATGCTCATCTCTTTAAACATTATGAGCCTTGTCCGGGCAAAATATGTTTGACACTATACGCAAACAGTGGGTACCAAGATAAGTCTATGCAACTGCGTAGTCCGTCAGAGTTAGTGCAGTTCACCGTTTGATTTCCAGAAGGCATACTTATTGCGCCTAACCTGTTCTGATTGTGCTAGTGCACAGACTAGTCTGGACATAGGTGTATTGCATACACCACAAGGCTGACTTTATCACGACACGACTCAAATGGCCTGCGCAAGGAAAGAATGTGCTTCAGCCCATAATATTTGCAGCGAAATATGTATGTATACGCAACCAGGAGGTACCAATATATGTCTACGCCCATGTGTAGTCTACCCTGCTCTGATTGCGCATGCGTCTAGTCAAGACACGCGCGTTTTGCTTATGAAATAAGACTGGTTTTATCACGACACGAGGTATGCGCAAGGAAAAATGTATTTCACCCCATCTTGGGAAAAGCAAATGCAGTCCCATTAGTGTCTTTTCTTTTCGCACTATTTACGGCGCCACAGTGTATGATGCTCAAGATTGCTTATACCTGTTGTGAACGCATACATGTTACCACAGACTCAGCTGATTCTTCTCGTCGCATGTGGCAATTTTCCGAGGGTGCGGCTCTTGGGTTACATAATTGACAATCAAATAATCAAGGGTCGATCTTATTTTCACGTGCATTTTATACTCATCTCTTGTTTTGAATGTTATGAGCCCTGTCCGGGAAAATATGTTTGACGCTATTCGCAAACAGTGGGTACCAGGATAAGTCCATGCAACTGCGTTGTCTGTCAGAGTAAGTGCAGTGCATCGTTCACGAGAGAGCCTGCACTGCTTAGACTAGTCAGAAAAAGTGTATTACGTACTGGAATTAGTAAGATGTTGCGTGACTTTCCATGCACTTACTGAGCAGACTGTGCATATGCGCAGTTCGCAAATACTCATCTGAAGACTTTCTTCGCGTGGCGCAACACTCAGTAAATATTCCAGCCACATTCAATGATAACAGATTTATTCCTCATGCTCAGCTGACACACAACGCTGACACAACGTCGTGTCATTAACGTTGGTTAAATGTCACTATGCCGTTGAATTAACGTTGATATTGACGGTTACTTTTTACTTTAGACAAAGCTGTTGATATGAGGCGCGAATTAGTACTCCGAAATAAAGAGGCTTATCGAAGATGTTTTGCCATAGTTTAATCGATGATCACAAAACATCGAATCACATTGGATCAACGTTGATTCGATGATGATTCAACTTTTTTTGTCTGCTGGCATGATGAGACTGAAATGCAAACAGCGCAGATCCTGATACGACTGCTCTACTAGGCCTGCAATGTGTGTCCCAGTAGTAAGAACTGCAGTTTATGCTATTACTGATCGCAAACTCTCAAAAGTACACTTTGTAAATGTTGAAAATCGGTACTTTGTTGTCTACGGCCATAATACATTGAAAACATCGGTTCTCGTCCGATCACGGAAATTAAGCAACGTCGGGCCCGGTTAGAACTTGGATGGGTGACCGCCTGGGAATACCGGGTGCTGCAGACTTTTGTCTGCTTTTCTTTATTTTCTATTTTTATTTCTTTTTTCTTTGATAGTTTTCTTCCCCCAATTTCACGATCACTGTATATGTATCTCAAAGCTGTGCGAAGGAAAATACTTTTCCCTCAACGTTAAAGACCGTTTACCGTCTGCTGTGCACTGTCCACTCGCCCTTCGCTTTGGAGCATGCTGAAAAGTAGTGCATGTTGTTCGCGGTTTTCTGTATACTATTTACTGTCCAGTGAAGTGTCTACTGTCTGTCTACTGCGTCCCGGATACTGTTTACTGCGGCCTGTCTACTACAATATGGATGTGGTGCAAGCACAGGGGCATGGGTATAAGGTCGCAGCATGTGCGCCTGTTTCAGCGCATCTGGACTCTAAAATGATGTACCTTCAACCAAAATGGAGTCGCACAAACAGGTGAAACCAACATAAGCATCATAGTAACCTGCACTTTATGGGAGATGAACCCTGGTGGCCCGTAAGAATAATAAAGGATTGCAAAAATTCCTATGTAGCATATACCTATACTTGGGCAGTAAAACCCACAAGCAGGCACATCTAATTTTCTGTACATTTAAGTTCTGCAATAGTTAAAACAAATAAAAAAATAACAAGTAAATTAAAAAGGCAGTTCTGACATTTTTCTTGTCAATTTTAGCTTTGTATGATAGAAATGCAGAATTTATCAATTTTGGCAATATGCAAAATTTCTGGCATTATTTCTTTTCCCTATAGAATTGCTTCTTTCGTCTGAAGATCGATGTTAATGAAACGTGGACCTAGAATAAATTAGTTATGACTGTGGGCAAACTTCCAATATCATTATTTTGAACCACGACGCTTGAAAACCAACAAAGTGGTTGTGTGCCCAGCGCAGACTCAGATAAGCCCGGGCATCCACCCAGTCTGATCAGAGTCTTTGCTATCCACATGAAGGTAGCTTAGACCCTTAGCTACCGTTAAAGCGCTTAGAAAAGACTGTGATCATACTAGGCGGATGCCCAGGCTGATCTGAGTGTGCGATGGGCGCACTACCACTTTGTTGCTTTCTCGTGTCGCGGCTCATTTTTTTCTGATTCAGATAAACGGATACCTAATTGGAAGCTCAAGGAGACGGATCAGATCTTCACATTGATACATACTACCCAGCAGGCACACAACGTTATAATGACGTCGCATTGACGTCGACGCAAACATTACATTTCATCGACGTCATTCTGACGTCATATGCCCGCTGGGAAATAGTTTACTGCCTAGCAGGCACATGACGTCGAAATGACGTCGTATTGACGTCGATGCGGCATGGTGGCGTCGCATCGACCCCATTTTGACATCATTACGACGTCATGTGCCTGCTGGGTGTCTTGCAGTGCTGTTCAAACAATTTCCATCGTTTTAATTTACTCTCTCTATTGGGACACCTTTAATATACCAGATTATTCTAAAATTTAAACAAATGCTAAAAGTAGCTGACAGTGTGTCAAAAATACTGATAGGATACGACGCATTGCACATCTTGATCTGATTCTAAAGTGATTTCTCAGATACATCTATCCCAAAATTTAGGATCCCTGCGGTTATTTTTATTTATTTTTTGTTAATCTTGCAGCTCTTGGATTACATCATTGATAATCAAGGGGCGGTTATATTTGCATGTGCATTTTATGCTCATCTCTTTAAACGTTATGAGCATTGTCCGGGCAAAATATGTTTGACACTATACGCAAACAGTGGGTACCAAGATAAGTCTATGCAACTGCGTAGTCCGTCAGTGTCAGTGCAGTTCACCGTTTGATTTCCAGAAGGCATACTTATTGCGCCTAACCTGTTCTGATTGTGCTAGTGCACAGACTAGTCTGGACATAGGTGTATTGCATACACCACAAGGCTGACTTTATCACGACACGACTCAAATGGCCTGCGCAAGGAAAAAATGTGCTTCAGCCCATAATATTTGCAGCGAAATATGTATGTTTACGCAACCAGGAGGTACCAATATATGGCTACGCCCATGTGTAGTCTACCCTGCTCTGATTGCGCATGCGTCTAGTCAAGACACGCGCGTTTTGCTTATGAAATAAGACTGGTTTTATCACGACACGAGGTATGCGCAAGGAAAAATGTATTTCACCCCAACTTGGGAAAAGCAAATGCAGTCCCATTAGTGTCTTTTCTTTTCGCACTCTTTACGGCGCCACAGTGTATGATGCTTAAGATTGCTTATACATGTTGTGAACGCATACATGTTACCACAGACTGGGCTGATTCTTCTCGTCGCATGTGGCAATTTACCGAGGGTGCGGCTCTTGGGTTACATAATTGACAATCAAATAATCAAGGGTCGATCTTATTGGCTTGCGCTTTCGAGCGCAAGCCAGTATTCAAGTGGTTTAGTGATACCGAGTTATTTTCGGAAGAAACGATACGTCACGCTTAGTCGGAAAATACCAGGAGAGTGTGTACACAGTGAGTGTGTAGTGCAACGATTCGTTCTAAACTTTTTTAGGGCAGCAATTAAGCCAAAGAGATCGGAAAGTTCGTTCCGGTTTGAGACAGCATTTCTTCATTATTTTCTTCACAGACATAACAAACAAATACCTTGTCCGATTTTGTCTATTTTTATCCATATCCGATTTGCCTCATCTGCTAAAAATAACGATGGAAACTTTATTCTATTTTTCATAGTTCATGTATTTTTTTTTTTAATATTTCCGTTAAAAAGCACGTTTTTCTTTTACAAGTGCCTTGAACTTGGCCACATTTCGTTTGCTTTTTATAAACAGATGGCATAAAAAATGGAACTGTGAATGCAATGCAAAGTATTTGGCTTTGCATCCTAAGAAATATACCAAAACTTGTGTAAGAAACAGTGTTTGTATATAGCTTAGCGCAAAGCATTAGCTTTTCCAAAAAAACATGCAGCGGCGTCGCGAAAACTAGGTCTTAGGGCATCGCATAATCTGACTAGTCAGAGTAGCCGGCACACTGTCCAGAGCCGATGCATTCGTTGGATCTGATCAGTCTTTTTCGGCATATATATATTCTTCATCTTTCATGCTGAGGCCAGACTGATCAGACCGCGCTTATGCCAGAGTGGGCTGACCTGTGTATCAGTGTAAAATCTGAAAGAGCAGAGTTCAAATTTATTGTTTAAAGGGGGGGGGGGGTATCAATAAGGTGGGTTTTCTGCATCCTACCAAAGTTTTCTTTTTTTAACTGATGGTATACTCCAATGTGTCTAGTTTAAGGGACCATATGTGACTTTGGTCGGAAAGCCCTACTTACTGAGCTATGGGTCCACAGAAGTGGGTGGGGTAATCCAACATGGTTTTAGCCTGTCTTGTAAAAACATTTTCATTTGGTAGAAGAGTACAGCAGACAGACAGGATTTGATAAAATGATTAACAGAACATCTAAACTATATTTCGATATCATTTTATTTGGTTTTATTTGAACATATGATGTCAAAAAAGACTTCCCTTGACATTCAGCATTTTTTGATATTTTTGTCATCAATTTTCAATATTTCTTGGCCTTATTGTTAAATAAACCAACCAGTTAACATCAAACTCATGTCAAGGGAGCACCCTGACCAGGACATTCGGCTGATGTGACCAGAATTTCACAATGGCATAGTTTTCATGGTCGACTGAACACATAAACTTGCTTGGAAGACGTTTTTTCATTTAATTTTGACCTAGAATTACGAACCTTTGGCCAAATTACTATTTTAACTGCTATATTATGCCCTATACCCCCGCCACTAAAGGTGAGAGAATACATATTGGCTTCAGATCGGATCTCCTTGGCGTCTGCATCTGTGTCTGTGTCACATACTTTGACCTTGGAAAGGTCAGATTTTGATGACCTTGACCTTGTTTCCAAGGTCACAGAAGGACTTAATATGTGACACATATACAAATGCAGATGCCTACGAGATCCGCACTGAAGCCAATATGTATTCCCTCACCTTTAGTGGCGGGGGCGTGGGGCATAATATAGCAGTTAAAATAGTAATTTGACCAAAGGTTCGTAATTCTAGGTCAAAACAGAAAGAAAACCATCTTCCAAGCAAGTTTATGTGTTCAGTCGACCATGAAAACTATGCCATTGTGAAATTCTGGTCACATCATCTGAATGTCCTTGTCAAGGTGCTTCCTTGACATGAGTTTGATGTTAACTGGTTTGTTTATTTAACAATAAGGCCAAGAAATATTGAAAATTGAGGTCAAAAATATTAAAAAATGCTGAATGCCAAGGGAAGTCTTATTTGACAACATATGTTCAAATTAAACCAAATAAAATGATATGGAAATATAGTTTAGATGTTCTGTTAATCATTTTATGAAATCCTGTCTGTCTGCTGTACTCTTCTACCAAATGAGAATGTTTTTACAAGACAGGCTAAAACCATGTTGGATTACCCCACCCACTTCTGTGGACCCATAGCTCAGTAAGTAGGGCTTTCCGACCAAAGTCACATATTATGGTCCAATAATTGGAGTATACCATCAGTTAAAAAAAGAAAACTTTGGTAGGATGCAGAAAACCCACCTTATCGATACCCCCCTTTAGAAACAAGCGCTTTTGACGATTTTCTTCCCTTATCACATTTACTGAAAAGAGATAAATTTCATTTGTCGGGAGTTCATGGAAATACGAACGCAATGGGTTCCGTGCTTTGTTGTTCCCAAATGGTGTAAAGCAAGCTATTGTCCCAAACAACAGCAGCATGCATTTTCTTCTCAGAGTGTCAAAATTTTGTTCCAGTCACTGCCACTAATGCCACTTAAACCAAAAATAAACTACAGTAAATATAAATTTATTGTCTTCATTTGATGCCAAGTTCAGATGTGCCAAGATTCCATAGACATGGGTTTGAAACAGCCTTTCCTAAAATTTTGATTCAGACTAAATGTGACTCAACAGCCGTGAAGAAAAGACTTGAAATAGGTCCATATAGTTAATTTCCTTGAGACATGCCTAAAACGGCCGGCCAAAACGTTGGAAAACTGTTTTTTGTTGTTGTTGTTGTTGTTGTGTGTGTGTGTGTGTGTGTGTGTGTGTGTGTGTGTGTGTGTGTATGTGTGTGTGTTTAAATATTTTTTCAATTTGTTTTTCAAATAAATCCTACACTTGTTTTTACCTTACACCCGTGGATAATGCCACCATTCAATAAGTTAGAAATTAAATACTTTGCTAAATAAAAGTTAGCAACAGAAAGTGTACTAACAATCGGGTTCACTTCAATAAACAACTCATGAAAATTTCACTGTCTTAGCTGGGCAAGCCTTCCTTTTAAAAGGAAATTTTATTTTCACCTGCATTTTATGCTCATCTCTTGTTTTGAATGTTATGAGCCCTGTCCGGGTAAAATATGTTTGACGCTATACGCAAACAGTGGGTACCAGGATAAGTCCATGCAACTGCGTTGTCTGTCAGAGTAAGTGCAGTGCATCGTTTACGAGAGAGCCTGCACTGCTTAGACTGGTCAGAAAAAGTGCATTACGTACTGGAATTAGTAAGATGTTGCGTGTTTGACTTTCCATGCACTTACTGAGCAGACTGTGCATATGCGCAGTTCGCAAAAGCTCATCTGAAGACTTTCTTCGCGTGGCGCAACACTCAAGTTCCGGTTTCCCGACAGACCCATATATTTTTGCGCCGACCCTAAAGTTTTTTCATCATCGCCAAAAAAATCTGGTTTCCCGACCGACCCATATATTTTTGCGCCGACCCTCTGACACGCATCCAATGGAATATATGAAAATTACCTATTGACAAGCTCGGAATCCACGGAAAATCCCGATCCACGGAAAATATTTGCTTTTCTTTTCTATGGTTAACGTAAACATATAATCCATTAATCTAAGTTGCGAATAGAAAATACCAGTCGCATTGCATTATTGCGCAGGCTGATCTTAGTATTCACTATCAGCGTATGGAATACGATTCCTTTCACCGTCTTACGATTCAGCGTGCCAGGTGTCTTTGTGCTTTCAGCGGCGGTCATTTGATGTCTCACAGTCGGGGATAAGGCACGAGACTGACCTATAAACGTGCTCTGTTTACCGTATTTTTGGCTTGCGATGACGGTCGCAAGCCAGTATTCAAGTGGTTTAGTGATACCGAGTTATTTTCGGAAGAGACGATACGTCACGCTTAGTCGGAAAATACCAAGAGAGTCTATTTTTATCCATATCCGATTTACCTCATCTGCTAAAAATAACAGACGGAAAATCTATGTTTTATGGTGCATGTGCTTTGTTTTGATATTTCCGAAAAAAAAACACGTTTTTCTTTCACAAGTGCCTTGAACTTGGCCATATATCTTTTGCTTTTTATAAACTGATTGCATTAAAATGAAATTCTTAATTTATGCAAAATATTTGGCTTTGCATCCTTAAAAATATATCAAAACCTGTGTTCTGTTCTGTTCAATTCTCGTATCGACGTTACCCAAGTGGCTCAACGGTACGTAACCATAGTTGCACACACCTGGTGCCGTGTGTCCGTCCAATCAAAACCTGTGTAAGAAACAGTGTATATTATTAGCTTAGTTTACAAGAATTAGCTTTTTCCAAAATCATGCAGCGGTGTCGCGAAAAATAGGCCCTAGGGCATCGCATAATCTGAATAGTCAAAGCAGCCGGCACATTGTCCAGAGCCGGTGCATTCTTGGGGTTTGATCAGTCTTTTTCGGCATATATATTCTTCATGATGCAGACATCTTTCATGCTGAGGATAGACTGATCAGACTGCGCTTATGCCGGAATGGGCTGATCTGTGTATCTGTAAAAAAATAGCGAAGATCAAATTCATTCTTTTAATTTAGAAACATGCGCTTTTAACGATTTTTCCCGTTATCACTCATCACATTTACTGAAAAAAGTATCCCATTAATCCGTGTGTGTGGCTTTTATGTACAACTGACCGTGTTATGTATGTAAAAGCTGGTTATGTAGGTGAGTAATATTAACGCATACGCATTGCAACAGGCATAAGCGATATAATGTACGCATTTTTAGCTTCTGATAAATTTCCTATTCGCCATCAACATGTTCCTGAATAGCCTGAACTGGAAACCTCTTACAATGATACAGGTACAGAAAAAGGGGACAATTCAGAACCGTTAAAATTTGAATCTCGTTGAGGCTGACTGTTAGGGAATCATTGACAGCTTTATGACAATGGAGGGGTTGGTTGGATGATGCGATGATGCTGGGTATAACTTCCAGTACCGGGACGTACCACTGATTTGGATTATATTTAGGCAAGGGCCTACTGTGATTGCAGTAGGTGCGGGTGGGGGTTGTGTGGACATTTTTCTTGCTTTTATAACACTCTCTTATGTTGCCTTTTTACTTCACCTATACAAATGTACAGAGAAATATTTACACTCGTTGACGGAAGTTCATGGAAGTATGAACGCAATGGGTTCCATGCTTTGTTGCTCCCAAATGGTGTAAAGCGAGTTATTGCCTCGAACAATAGCAGCATGCATTTTCTTCTCAGAGTGTCAAAATTGCCACTGATGCCACTAAAACCAAAAATAAACTTCAGTAAATATAAATCTATTGTCTTCTATGATGCCTAGTTCAGATATGCCAAAATTCCATAGACATGGGTTTTAAACAGTCTTTCCTAAAATTTGATTCAAACTAAGTGACTCAGCAGCCGTCAAGAAATGACTTGAAATAGGTTCATATGGTAATTTTCCTTGAGACATGCCTAACGGCCAAAACGTTGGACAACTCTCTCTCTCTCTCTCTCTCTCTCTCTCTCTCTCTCTCTCTCTCTCTCTCTCTGTGTGTGTTTAAATATTTCCTCAGTTTGTTTTTCAAATAAATTCTACACTTGTTTTTACCCCACACCTATGGATAATGCCACCATTCAAAATGTTAAGAAATTAAATGCTTTGCTTATTAAAAGATAGCAACAGAAAGTGCACCAACCATTGGGTTCACTTCAATAACAACTCATGAAGATTTCACTGGCTTAGCTGGGCAAGCCTTCCTTTTAAAAGGAAATTTTATAACAAATGCTACCGTCTTTACACTCTTTTATGGCGAAGGCTCTGATATGAATGCGTAACTCGCAATAGTCACAACTTTCCAACGCCGTCATGTACTTTATTACGTCATTATAACAAATCTTGCCGACCTCAGAAGAGCAATTTGTTCACTGACAAATAATTTTCAAAGACTACCATACCGATGTTGACAGAAACGAAGAACAGTTTCGATCACCCATCAGCTCTTGTAACCAGTAAACGTCGCAAACGCAGTATATCTGCAAAAAAAAATGTTGGTTAGTTCACAACGTATAAATATTATTCATTTTCCTTACTTATGGCTTGATAAATATTTTGATTGCCACAATTATTATTGCGTGAGCCCCACCTATGAATCTGAATTTTATTTTCATCCCGTTACTCAGGACTGTTACACCAATAAGCTTCGTTCACTCGAGCAAAATTTCTTTGTCACAGAAACTAGCAAAAAAAGTTTGCCAAACATTTTGCTTTCACACAGAGTAATAATTTGCCAAAGAAAAATGGGACAGAGAATCTTTGCCAAATAAACTTTGGCAAAGATATATTTGCTGCAGTGTCGCTGAAAAGAACAAAGATTTCGTCGAAGTTACCTAGACAAATTAACTTCAGACAAGCGTACGTTCAACCATGCCAAATTTCTTTGTTAAATATACTTTGATCAAAATCAAACTGTTTATTTGGGCTTACGAGGGGCATTTCAGAAATAATGTAAATGATCTCAGGATTGTCTATTGGCTGATATTTAGCAGATTGGTTGGTTGATTTGATGCTTAACGTCCACGGTTAACAACTAAGGTCATGTCGGGACGGTCAGTTAAGGCTAACCACACTATTCCTGGGCAGGCTTAGACCTCCTAAGCGGTTAACCAGTACTAAGTGCACATACTTTCGCCTGTAACTGACAACTGCCCTTCTTGAATCAGCGGAAGGAGAAACGAAAGTATGTGGCCAGACCGGGATTCGAACCCAGGACCTCTGACTTACGAGTCAGGTGCCCTACCGATTGCGCTACCCGGCCCGGCATATTTAGCAGAGGTTTAATATATCATTGTAAAGGTAAATTCAAGAGCTTTAGAATGGTATGCGTTAAAAGAATTTCTGAGTCACTCATGCATGACAGCGCGTGCTTATACGTCATAAGGGTGTGGATACTGGAAACTGTACGTTTTCATTGAAAGTCTCTAGTGATCTGTTGCTGTTTTCTCAATGAGAAAATGATATAATTTAATGAGAAACACGTAATACTGTCCTTTAAATGTAAAATAAGAAAGTTATACAGAAATCGTTTCCAGATTTTACACTAGTAAGATAATAAATGAGATTTTTTCTCTGCTATGTGGTTATAAATGCAAAGTTATTATAAATGCATTATACCAATAAATTGTGATTTTTGACTTATTCACATCCACTTTCAACAAATGACAGACAGTTTATCATTAAAATGATTAGGTCACTATATTTTGTTACGACTGGCATCAAATCACTGATGAAACTGGACGATACGTGTGCAAACTCCATGCCGGAAGTTGCAAAGTAGCAGCAATTCATGTAAAATACAAAACAATAAAATGAAATTATCTTCTAATAAAAAGACGCAGGCTAAATATATTTAACTTTGTTAAATGCCAAAAATTAGAAGGACATATTAAAAGCAAAAATCATTCATAAAAGACTTGAAAGACTTGTTATTTTATATGACATACTGACATTGAAATATGTGGGTGGGTAGGGAAACTTATCGTAAAAACTCAGGTAGGCCACTGACAAAAGTGCTGAAGGTGCCGTAAAAGATTATTTATAACAGAAAACAAGAATGACGAATTAAGTTTCATTTATTTTTTGTTTCATTTCTGTCATCAAACATTCACTTTCACTTAAATTGGCCTCAGAACCGAAGTTTAAACAGCTTACTATACATTTCAATTAAGCACAGGAAGTGACGTCATCAGAAATGCGCACTGTTCCATGATTAACCTACTTTGCAAGGCAAATCTTATGTTTTAGCAAAGCTAATACAATGCTTTTCATATTGGAATATTTTCAGTATAACAGATAATATAGGTATCAATCCAGAACTGCTTGTTATCCAGAGTTAAGAAAATATGAATTTGTCTTCACATAAATAATCCGTCCGTTTCTACTCAGTGTCCTTACCCTTACAACAATTTTCAAGGCATATTTTGAAGAAAATACCAGTGACTCAATTTTTTGAGTAAAGGCCACTGGGCGATATGTATTTACCTAAGAGTTAAGACATAAATTTTAGAAATCGGTCAGCATTCCAAGGAATGGCTGACTCATTTACACTATTTCTGAAATGCCCCTCGTACGCCGCTCTGTACATGGCTACTTTCTTTGTTACATATTCTATGCCACACTATATAGGGACCAAACATGATTTTTCCTGCATTAACGTTTGCAAAAAAATGTTTGATCGCTATTATTGCATAAATTCCTTTTAGAAGCATTTCGCAAGTCATAATCATTTTCATCAACGTTTTCACTCAATGTCGTCTGCACTTTCATATTTATTATATCCGAATTTGTATAACTCTCCGTTATTAAAGTCTTTAATGGATATCTTCAACTGCAGTCTTGTCTTCGTTCTGTAATGACGAAGTAAATTGCCCTGCAACTTGCATACGAAAAGTCGCCCAGTGGGTGATTAACGGTGCGTGAAAATCGATGTAAATAATGGTTTACCTGTTAATCTGGCCAAGAAAATGTGGCGTATATTGAGGCTCAAAACAAGATTTTTTTTACCGAACCCACTTTGTCAAATTCATTTCTCCGATTCTTATTTGCCCCACAGAGATTCATACTTTGGACAAGGAGTGTCACCAAATATGACTATTCCCAGCAGGCACATGAGGTCGTGATGACGTCGCACTGGTGACGATACGACGTGGTGACGTCGCATTGGCATCAGTATTGCTTTCGACATGACGTCGTGCCGATTTCGATGCGAAGTGATGACTTCGCATCGACGTCAGTACAACGTCATTTAGACGTCATGTGCCCGCTGGGTTGACATTAAAATGGTGAGGTTATCTCGCAGGGACGCCAATATCAAAATTTGTGACAGAGTCCCTGTCTGAAGTAGCATTGTTTGTGGCCCCATCACTGGTTGGTAAGAATCAGTATAAAAGATTGGTGAACATTGCATGAAAATATTCAATACGGAAAGAAAATAAAACTATTTATCATCAGTCAACGAATCGCCATTCTTCGTGCAGCATATCAAAATAACAAGAGGGCCATGAGGCCCTGAATCGCCCACCTGGACAATTGGCAAAGTGGCTTTTTCTTGTGTCTGAAATTGCCAAAAATATGAGTCTTTGGTCGAAAGTCAAAGATTGACCATGGCTTCTTGTACTCATAAATCTTCATGTTCTCATTAAGACAACCATATATACCATTTTTTTAGGTCAAAACTTTCCATGAAATCTTTTGTTCTAGCATTTTTTTTATATTTAACCACGCCGCAAAAAAGGTCAAGGTAAACCCAAGGTCATCATTTGAACAGTCTTGGTAGTACTCTAGTACTCCATGCTACTTACCAAGTTTGAAGGCCATTAGTGTATTCGTTCTGGAGAGAAAAAATATTAAAGGTTTATACCATAAATGGGTATGACAGCTATGTTGGCCATGTGACCTGGACCGTTTGAACAATTTTTTGTCATGTGACCTGGACCGTTTGAACAAATTTTTGTTCAATCAACGCCCTGGAGGCTTATATGAAATGTGTTTACAATTGGCCCTTTGGCTTTTGAGGAAATGTTTGAAAATGTCAAAATATGAGAGATCTGGGTCAAAGGTCAAAGAATGACATTGACCTTTTGTACTAATAAGTCTTCATGATCTCATTAAGATGACTGTATATACCAATTTTCAGGCCAATATCTTCAAAACTTCCCATGAAATCTTATGTTCTAGCATTTACCCATTGGCCTTGCCATAAAAAAGGTCTAGGTCAACCCAAGGTCATAATTTGAACAATCTTGATAGTACTGGAGTACCGAATGCTACATACCAAGTTTCGAGGCCATCGGTCAATTGGTTCTGGAGAAGAAGATTTTTAAAGGTTTTTACCATATATGGGCATGGCCGCCATGTTGATCATGTGACCCAGACCATTTGAAGGAATTTGCATTCCCTCAACCCCTGAAGGCTCTATATAATTTTTGGTTACAATTTGCTCAGTGTTTTTTTAGAAGAAGTTGAAATTGTCAAACTATTGGAATTCAGGGTCAAAGGTCAAAGAACGATCTTGATCTCTTGTACTCATGAATCTTCATGTACTCTTTAAGATGTCTGTATTTACCAAATTTTAGGCCTAGATCTTCCAAACTTTCCATGAAATCTTATGTCCTGGCATTTTCCCATATTTGACCTTGCCGTAAAATGGTCAAGGTCAACTCAAGGTCATCATTTTGAACAATCATGGTAGTACTGGAGTACCCAATGCTACATACCAAGTTTCAAGGCTGTTGGTCAATTGGTTCTGGGGAAGAAAAATATTAAAGGTTTATACCATATATAGGTATGGTGGCCATGTTGGTCATGTGACCTGGACCGTTTGAACAATTTTTTTTCATGTGACCTGGACCGTTTGAACAAATTTTTGTTCAATCAACCCCCTGGAGGCTCTATATAAAATGTGTTTACAATTGACCCTTTGGCTTTTGAGGAAATGTTTGAAAATGTCAAAATATGACAAAGGTCAAAGAATGAACTTGACCTTTTGTACTCATAATTCTTAATGACCTCATTAAGCTGACCAATTATCAATCAATATACCAATTTTCAGACCAAAATCTTCCAAACTTCCCACGAAATCTTATCTTCTAACATTTTCCGATATTTGACCTTACCATAAAAAAGGTCAATGTCAACTCAAGGTCATCATTTGAACAATCTTGATAGTACTGGCGAACTCAATGCTACATACCAAGTTTCAAGGCCATCGGTCAATTGGTTCTGGAGAAGAAGGTTTTTAAAGGTTTTTACCATATATGGGCATGGCCGCCATGTTGATCATGTGACCCAGACCATTTGAAGGAATTTGCATTCCCTCAACCCCTGAAGGCTCTATATAATTTTGGTTACAATTTGCTCAGTGGCTTTTAAGAAGAAGTTTGAAATTTTCAAACTATGAGAATTCTGGGTCAAAGGTCAAAGAACGATCCTGATCTTATGTACTCATGAATCTTCATGTACTCTTTAGATGTCTGTATTTACCAATTTTTAGGCCCAGATCTTCCAAACTTTCCATGAAATCTTACGTACTAGCATTTTCCCATATTTGACCTTGCCGTAAAATGGTCAAGGTCAACACAAGGTCATCATTTTGAACAATCTTGATAGTACTGGAGTACCCAATGCTACATACCAAGTTTCAAGGCCGTTTGTCAATTGGTTCTGGGGGAGAAACATATTAAAGGTTTGTACCATAAATGGGTATGGCCGCCATGTTGGTCATGTGACCTGGACCGTTTGAACAAATTTTGTCATGTGACCTGGACCGTTTGAACAAATTTTTGTTCAATCAACCCCCAGGAGGCTCTATATGAAATTTGGTTACAATTTGCCTAGTGGTTTTTTAGGAGATTGTTTGAAATTGTCAAAATATGAGATGTTCTGGGTCAAAGGTCAAAGAATGACCTTGACCTCTTATACTCAAAATCTTCATGTACTCATTAAGATGACTGCATATACCAATTTTTAGGTCTTAATCTTCAAAACTTACCAAGAAATCTTAAAATCTAGCATTTTCCCATATTTGACCTTGCCGTTAAAAGGTCAAGGTCAACTCAAGGTCATAATTTGAACAATTTTGATAGTACTGGAGTACCCAATGCTATATACCAAGTTTCAAGCCCATCAATCAGTTGGTTCTGGAGAATAAGATTTTTAAAGGTTTTTGCCGTATATAGCCATGGCGGCCATGTTGGTCATGTGACCTGGACCGTATGGCTAAATTTTCGTTCCCTGGAGGCTTTACATGAAATTTGGTTTCAATTGGCCCAGTGGCTGCTGAGGAGATTGTTTGAAATAATCAAAATATGAGAGTTCTGGGTCAAAGGTCAAACAATGACCTTGACCTCTTGTACTCATAAATCTTCATGTACTCATTAAGATGACTGTAGCTACCAATTTTTAGGCCAAAATCTTCAACAGTTTCCAAGATATCTAATATTGTAGGATTTTGCCACATAAAAGCATAAGGAAGCAAATTTGACCTTACGGTAAAAAAGGTCAAGGTCAGCCCAAGGTCATAATTTGAACAATCTTGGTAGTACTCGCGTACCCGATGCTACATACCAAGTTTTAAGGCCATCGGCTTTTTTTGTTCTGGAGAAGAAGATTTTTTAGGTTTTTACCATATGTGGGCATGGCGGCCATGTTGGTCATGTGACCAGGACCATTTGAACAACTTTTCGTTCCCCCTTCCTCTGGAGGCCACATATGAAATTTGGTTACAATCGACCCTGCGGTTTCAGAGAAGAAGTCATTTGAAATTGTGGACGGACGGACGGACGACAATGGAATAGAATAGAACGGAGCCTTTCCATACTAAAAGCTCCCCCGGAGCCTTCGGCTCAGGTGAGCTAAAAACTACGCGGTCCCTAACCCTGAATCACAACCCTGGTTAACTATGTTTTCAAGGCTGGTAGGAAAAGAAAAAACCTGTTGCGAAACGAAAAAAGAGCCATAGTTCCAAAACTATGTGGTCATCATAGCTAAACAACTTTGTTTAGCCACGATGACCAGATCGATTGGGAACTATGACTCTTTTTCGTTTCGTAACTGTGACAACTCTTTCTCGTTTCGTAACAACCCTTGTATATACAAAGTTAACAAGGGGCGTGAATAAGTTGTAGTCACACGAATATCGCAGACGGAACTTTTGTCAATACTTAAAGAAGAAGTTCCTTGGGAGACATCATGGCATCGTTGATCCCTACAATGTGGCCATTTCTAAACTTATTTCTGATTTCATGGTGACGGCCGAAACAAAGTCAGGCCTACTTTTTGACCGGCTATGCTGTCCTCTTTGATTGCACGACGGTGGATTGGGTTTCAGACTCAATGTCGGTCTCGACCTTAACCTTTATAAGCGGGCTGATGCTTTTTCTTTGGTCGGACTCACCGTGGTCTGGTGCTTGATGCTTTGTCTTTGTCGGGCCCACCGTGGTCTGGTGCCTGATGCTTTGTCTTTGGTCGGGTTCACTGTGGTCTGGTGCCTGATGTTTTGTCTTTGGTCGGGCCCTGTGTGGGCTGGTGCCTGATGCTTTGTCTTTGGTCGGGCCCACCGTGGTCTGGTGCCTGATGCTTTGTCTTTGGTTGGGCCCACCGTGGTCTGGTGTCTGATGCTTTTTCTTTGGTCGGAATCACCGTGGTCTGGTGCTTGATGCTTTGTCTTTGTCGGGCCCACCGTGGTCTGGTGCCTGATGCTTTGTCTTTGGTCGGGCCCACTGTGGTCTGGTGCCTGATGTTTTGTCTTTGGTCGGGCCCACCGTGGGCTGGTGCCTGATGCTTTGTCTTTGGTTGGGCCCACCGTGGTTCAATCAGTGGTTTTCTTAAACTCTGGCTTTAATGAGCCCTCACCTTTGTTACACTGATTTACGTTTTATTTATTATTTTTTTCTGTGAGGTAGCATTTAAACCATTATGCAAACAGATATTATTTTTTATGTATTTTGAACAAATGAGTCAGTTACCGGACTTTCAATATCACTGGCATAGTGATTAGGCCGTACTTAAAATATGTAATATTTGCTGCGCTCCTTCTCAGACTTCTTCAGGTGGGTAGGCAAATAGGTAGGTAGATTTGTTTTTCCGGGTGTCAAAATAATACTGGACTTAAATGAATTTGCATGTGCAAGCAGTGCATACTCGGATCAGACTGCTCCAAAGGATAAGCCTGATAAGGGTATGTTTGTCAAAAAAGGACAGTTTGAACTCCTGTCAGGCATAAATACTGGACAAAAGTTAATTCAATATAATAAGAAAGTAAATTTGACATTTAAATGGATATTTATCTTTGTATGGTTAAAAAAATTAGGGTAGGGCCAAAGGACCTCTGACGGTTGTAATGTTAATTTGCCTATAAAATTAGTCAAAATGAAATTTTTGATATACCCAAGAATTTCTCTTGAAATTTGTTGCTCTCAACTTCCCCTAACTGGCTATGAATTTAATTTCTGATTTTTTAGCATACAGACTTCATTTTTTGGTGGAAAAAGCCAAATTTTATATTTAAACGTAATGGAAACAGGAAAAGTTTTTTAAAGATTCTTTTCCCCCCGTGCCTCAGCTAGCCACTTTGCACATACATGTGTACTATCATAATACACATTATATGTGAGTGGCTTGCTGAGGCACGGGGGGAAAAGATAGTCTACAGCTGAAAAACTGAAAAAGTGGGTGGGGTACTTACACCCTTTATATCTAAAAATAGGGTAAAGTCCTTATTATTGAAAAAATATTGAATACTATCAGTAACAGTAGTGTGTACGTCAATTTTAGCATAGTTATCAATTAAAATTTCTATGTATTAGAAAACCAAAAAAAATGGACTTATTTTCAGAGGCTGAAAAACGCACGTACCCCTCTTGCTAAAATCGGTTTAAGTTAGTCTAGAGGCATTATAATTTTTCAAAATCACTGATAAAATGTCTTTATAGTACACAAGTCTACATATTAATGCCAAATATTTCAACTTTTGCTGCCGGGGGAAGGTGCGATAATTTGTCGAAAAATAGGCAAATATGCATTGATACTGTCAGAGGTCCTTTGTTGGGTACAAAGGAGCGGAGAAAACTAATAATTTTTTTATGGCTGGCCTAATTTAGAGTGGTAATTCCCTTTTTTTACAGGCTGTATATTTGATTTACTGGTCTTTATTTCATTTAATTTGCTTTTATTTCATTTTACTGGATCGTTTAGCCATGTGCATATCAGTCGCTGCAAAATGATCAGTCTCGGTTTTTTACTTTTCAGATTCCGAGAAATTGACAGATCACTTCCTCCACAAAAAACATATAGTTTTCTCTCTTGAAGGGGTTAGACATTCAGGGGATGCTACTCTGCAATTTTTATTTTTTGCCTCCCTTCTCAGTAAAGGCCAACTCTTAAAAGAAAGAATTTGCTCCTAGTGGAGCAAATTCTTTCCTTTTAGAGTAGACCCATTTTTTAAGTTTTTTTTCCTCTAACAAACAGGAAGTCACAACATGGAGGTGTATGCATGTTCCTTAAAATAAATGATTTAGCCACCATTGTTACAACGGAAAAACCTTTGTCAGAACAATATTTTACTTCCCTGGTAAATAAATATCTTCTTCAGTGGACAACTCCCAAAGGAAACAATTGTTCTCTTTTGTGGGCATTTTTATCAGAATAGTATTTTGCTTCCCTGGTAGATGAATCCCTTCTTCAATGGGACAATTCTTAAAGGAAATAACTCCTCTCTTTATGAGACACCTCGAACAGAATAGTATAATTAATACCTTCTTCAGTGGGAAAAAACCCTAAAGGAAATAATTTACTCTGCAAAGAGACAACTTTAACAGAATAGTATGACTAGTATTTTGCCTCCCTGGTCCTTCAGTGGGACAACTCCTAAAGGAAATAATTTACTCTCTTTAAGAGACACGTTTAACAGAACAGTATAAATAGTATTTTAGAAATTTGCTTCCCTAGTAAATAAAGCCCTTGTTAAGTGAGACAATTTCTACAGGAAAAAAAATGTCACTCAGTCTTAAAGAGACACCTTCAACAGAACAGTTTTATGCGCCTCCCCACCCCCTCCCTCGCCCCCTGGTAAATGAATCCCTTCTTCAGCGAGAAAACTCCTAAAGGAATAAATGTTTTTTTAAGAGTCACCTTCACCAGAATAGTATTTTACTTCCCTGAACACAGCAGAGAAAATGAACAATAAAAGAAAATCGTTTTCTCACATATAATTTATTATGTCAAAAGCAGCATAGCGATTTATGTACTCTTGCTTATACATACAGTGTAATAGTCTTCACAATATTGAATAAATAAAAGCATCATAAACGTAAACGACTGCATGATACCCCGCCACTGCAAACAATATAGCCATGGATAGAGACAGATAACACCCTCGGAATAAAATTTTGATCATCACAGGAAGCTTCTACTGCTTTGAGCATTTGTTGTTAGTATTCGAAATATCCCTTCAGCTCTGATTTCAGATAGAATGTTTTTCATATATGCATATAGCCTCCAAGCAGAGACAGCTAATTCCGGGGAGATAAAATTTTGATCATGACATATCGCTTATATTACTTTGATAACTTGCTGTAAGTTACAGAAAACTCCCGTTCAGTTTTTGCAATTGACAAGTGAAATAACTCTGTCAAAAATATCAAAATTTGCCACATTTCTAATGCACATATTCAGTTTAAAGAAAATTTGCCAATAAATGCCCAAGTTATCGAACGGAAACGAAGGACCCATAGATAAACTGACGTTCATACGTTTTGACAGTCTAATGGGCAGACACATGGACAGCCAGCGGGATAACATAATACCCCACCACTAACGTATGACGGGGTATAATAATACAGTTCGTGTATACATTGTATTTACGGAGCTATTTTTTACGTTATTTAACGAATAAATCATTATTTGTTTTATTGTCAAAACACTGCAAATGCAAATAAATGATTTTGTTGTCCAGTCTAAGTCTATCCCGGCCAAACCAGGCCAAACCACTTCAGTTTCCGTTTCTTGATCAAGGTCAGGAGTTTGTCATAGTCTCCAATGGCTGCTTGGGTCTTTCAGCGAATATCCTCATTAGTCTATCTCATCTCGAAGGCCTGCGTTCTTTTCTCTAACACTGCTGCCAAGGTCCATGATTCACAGGCATAAAGAAATATTGACATGACAAGGGAGTGCATCAGTTTCACTTTTGATCAAAGAGATATATTGTTATCGCTCCATATTGGCTTCACCTTTGTCAGGGCTGCAGTGCCTTGTACAATCCTTTAGATAACCTCCGGTTTGGAGCCATAAGCTGAGACGATTGCTCCAAGGTATCTGAAGCTTTAAACCATTCCCAGCTTCCTCTTTAACCTTGATCTCCTTCTGGATGCCATTGGCGTTGTTTGTCATCAGTTTGGTCTTCTCAGCACTATTTCCATTTTGTAACATTGCAGACACAATTTTTAGACGGTTTGGTTTTACGGCTTTACGACAAACTTTGTCTCATATCGAGGCAATTGTAAAGAAAAGATGAGCGAAAGCCTGAGTTTATGGAGAAAAATCACCTGGCCTTTCGCAACCAGAGCTTGGCTTCCTTACGTGCGCCACGAGCGAGACTTGAACCCACAGTGGCGAGAGACACTCGGTCCTGAGGTCTCTCACCCATCTGGGTTCGAGACTCAATCTGGGCACAAGTGAGAAAGTCAAGTACTGCTTTTGAGGGTAGCATGACTTTTCTCCAGGAACGATGGTTGTCACCCACCTTTGCAGAACGAATTGGACGCCATGAGCGAAATGTTCTTGAAAGGATCCTAAAACCCAACTTAAAATGTCTCGCGAATGTGTTACAGTGTTTTTACAGTGATACAATTATTTGCATTCATTTGCATTTGCAGTGTTTTACAATAATTCATTATACAATTCAATCCTTTGCATATATAACAATTTTACAGTGTTACTCTCTCATAGATCAAAATAGAGGCTGCACATAAATTAAGAATGTCCAACACAGTCTGCCAGTGGTGTTAACTCGTCCATTATTTTATCGCAAGATATCACTGCAAGGTTTTTTTTTGCAAACGACCATATTTTTTCAGCAAATGACATTGTATGCATATCATCTGACATATTAACCGACATAATGTCATCAAAAGCAAAGGCATAACCGCTGTTTAAAATGAAATGTTTAAAGATTCTTACACCACTGGGAGGGCTATGCAGGATATAGTAAAAAAAAGATTATTATATTAGATTTATGATACTTGCTGTACTCATTAAATATGTTTGTCTGTTTTGTTTCCTTTCACATTTTTATTCTATTATGTCAGACGTAAGTCAACATTTTGAAATATACTGACTCAAAAAAGTTTCGATACCAACTTCTGACTACCTTTTAGAGACACTTGGTGATTATTGAACATAAACAAGCCTGTTAGCGCATTAAACAGACATTCAACTACCACGAGCACAAAAAGCGTTAAACCAGGCTTATCCGTTCAAGAGTTATCTTACAATATTCTTGTGGAGTGATTTGGAATCTAAGCTATCAATGCACATGCGCACATGTAAACTGACCCTGAAAATTAAAGCTCATTATTCGTGGACCTCGAAAATGAACTTAAATCTACTGTGTTCTGTCACCAGACACTACAAAAGGCGTTCGATTTAGTGAAATTATCAGATTATCTGCCTTTGAATTAGAATATAGAGATTTTCGAACTGCTAGTTTAATCTATGCCTGTCAAGTTTTTAGTAAGTTTCCTTCACAATCGCTTTATTATCATTATCTCCGTTTAGCATCATGGTAAATATTGAAGGAAAGCCACGTTCCTTAAACTTTTCACTATTTCAATCTCCTATGGAGTTTCTATTGAAAGTGACAATAAAGACAATTTCTGTGAAATAAAGGACCTTATGTAATCGTTTTAATTCTTGTACATAAAGCGGCCAAATTTTCCAAAATGTTTTGCGGTCCGACATCCAAAGTGTCTAATTCAATGTGCCATTGGGCACATTGTGGCAAAATTATTCGTTGGAGAGAATTTTCAATGCATTAAAAGTCTAGCAATTTTAAAAATTTTATTCTGCAAAAATGATGAATGACCCCTGGGATGTTTAAGGCATTTTTGTACCATGCTGAATTTAAGAAAATCAAACCAAGTTAGACTGTTGCACCGACAAATGAATACTCTTTCTTTCTGAAATAAAAGTCTGAGCGTGTTACTTCTATAGTAACCATGGAAACAAACAATGTATCATGTATAGGAATTTTTTTAAGTCAGTATACATATTATATTGACATAAAAGCTTCATTAATACTACTTTGCTTTTCTACGCTTGTGTTTTTTCTTCCTGTTTGATCTTTGGTTTGTTCAGCTGTAGTTGGGCATCCATGTTCAGCTGCAGTAGTTGGGACTCCAGGTCCAAATGCCGTAGTTGGGCTTCAATATTAAGTTGCTGTAGGTTGGCTTCCAGTTTGAGTTGCAGTTGGTTGGCTTTCAGTTTCAGTGGCTGTAGCTGGGCCTTCAAGTCCAGTTGCTGTAGTTGGGCGTCTATGTTAAGTTTCTGTAGCTGGGCATCCAGGTTTAGAATCTGTAGCTGGGCTTCCAAGCTCGGCTTTCTAGTTGGACTTCCAGGTCCAGTCCATGTTCTAATTTTCCCTGGTTCTACATTAATACATAAAATACATAAATTGTGACCTCTCATTAGAACCGTCTCGGTGAGACGGTTCTGATGAAGATCACAACATATCTTGTTAGTGAGAAGTAAGAATAATTATCCCTGAATTATTCTCAATATCCGCTCTTATATTGAGCTCGGAATCAGACCTCTATAGTATTATGGCCATTTGTTTTAATAAGAGACATTCTTAACAAGGTATGGTACGTCTTGGAAAATTTTCAAAACACAGAATCATAAATTTGTTTATACGCGATTTTAAGAGTTTAACACTTTCGCCAGCGGATGATAAAATGACTAACAAGAGCTCCGCTGAGCGGGGCAATGTACGCCCGTTGGAGCTTAAAGTTGGAAAGAAAACAAGAGATGACAGAACTTTGTCAGTAGCTTATATCTTCAATAATAAGGCAGATATAAAAGTAAAAAGTATGCAAAGACCAGGAACTGAAACAATCAAAATCCAAATCCAGCCCTCAAAACTACAAAACAAACGAAGCTAATATGAAATTCCTAGACAAAAATTAGAAAGGGGCATAATTCCGTCATAAATGGAAGTTCGGTTATGGTTCTTTTTCTCTTCATATCGTCTGATAGTTGTACAAACTTTCGTGAAGAAATCTTAAACAGTTTTCAAGATATGGAGCAGACACAAAGCTAATATAAAATTACTATATGAAAAATACAAAGGTGCATAATTCCGTCAAAACTGAAAGTAGGGTTCGGTCCTTTTTCTCTGTACATTCTTTGATGGTGCTTCACATTTGTATAAACTTTCATGAAGAAATCTTATACGGTTTTCGGTTTTCGAGATATGGAGCGGACACGAAATGTTGCCTTTTGCCCTTTGACCTCTAAGTGTGACCTTGACCTTTGTCGGACATCGTTGAAATATGCATTCTGCACATCATCTCGTTAAGGCAAACATTTGACCCAAGTTTCAAAAATATCTTTCAAGGGGTTGAGGAGATATGGAGCGGACACGAAAAGTTTACGGACGGACGGACGGACGGACAGACGGAAGGACGGACAGACGGAGGCCACGACATAATAGACACGTCTTCGACGGGCGTATAAAAAGCATGCTGCAGTGTTTTTATATACGCCGGTCATGATACAAGACATATTATGTCATGGCATTTTCTGTCCATCTGTCTGTCTGTCTGTCTGTCTGTCTTTCTGTCTGTGAACTTTACATGGCTGTCTGTCTTTCTGTCTGTGAACTTTACATGTCCTTTCCTTATCTCCTAAACCCCTTGAAAAGTTTTTGGAACTAAGGTCAAATGTTCACTTCATCAAGACGATGTGCAGAATCCATATTCTAACAATGTCGGACAAGGTCAAAGTCACGCCTAAAAGTTCTAACAGTTCATTTCCACTCAATATCTCTAAAACGGTTTAAGCTTTCTTCATGAAAGTTTTACAAATGTAAAGCGCCATCAGACGATGTGCAGAGAAAAGAACCATAACCCTAATTTCAGTTTTGAGGGATTTATGCCCCTTTATAGTTTTCGTATGGTAATTTTGTAGTAGCTTCATGTCTGCTCCAGTCTCTTAAACCGTTGAAGATTTCTTCGGAGATGCTTGTACAAATATAAAGCACCATCAGACGCTATACAGAAAAAAAACATAACCCTACTTTCAGTTTTGAGGGAATTATGCCCCTTTGTTGTTTTCGTACGGTAATTTTGTAGTAGCTTCATGTCTGCTCCATTCTCTTAAACCGTTGAAGATTTCTTCGGGGATGTTTGTACAAATATAAAGCACCATTAGACGCTATACAGAGAAAAAGAACCATAACACCTATTTCCAGTTATACCGGAACTATGCCTCTTTGTATTTTCCCATAGTAATTGCATATGAGCTTCATGTCTGCTCCAAACCTTTTAAACCATATAAGATTTCTTCATACAAGTTTGCAGAAAAGAGGAACCATAGACCTACTTTTAGTTTCAGTGGAATGATGTTTGTACAGTTCATACTTGATTTCGTGTCTGCTGCCTAATTTTAACACTGTATATGATTTTGGTTTGATATTTGATACTTTAAGAAAAACATAATCAACAACAGGACATATTATATTGTGGTGTTCATCTGTCTATCGGACAATCTGTCCTTTGCTCATCCACTTGTCTGTGTATTAACATCATCGGCTCCTAATCTCCTAAACCAATTGAAAGATTTTCTTGAAACTTGGCTCAAACGTTCATCATATCAAGATGATTTGCAGAACTTAGATTTTAATATTGTCTCAATAAAGTCAAGATCAAGTTCTGATAGCAATATTTTGAGTCCAATTAACCTATTTCTATTTCTGCTGCACTTAAGTTTTGACAGACTTGTGTCCCTTTGTATATTTCTTACAGTATAATTTCATTAAACTGCTAATTTCCATAATGGAATTGTCAACCATTGAATCTGGGCCAGTCCACCCATCATTTTCAAGTGGGTATTTGTTTTCAGAAAGAAAGTGAAATGACAAACAGCGTAATGGATTCTTTTAATCTTTGATGTTACGTTAAGGCTGAAAGCTACACCCCCATGTTTTGATGCCATTTTGACGAAAGAGAAAACTTTAGTAGAACAATAATTCCATGCCTGGTTGGTGAAGAACTTCTCTAAATAGGGGTGCTCTTAAAGAGAAGAATTTGCTCTTAAAGAGAGCGTTTTTTTTTACTTCTAGAGTAGCCTCAATAAAAGAAAAAAAATTCGCTTTTCTATAAAAAGAGAAATTCTTTCCTTTTAGAATAGCCCCATTTAAAGGAAACTTCTCTTGAAAACAGCAAAATGAGCCGCAACACGAGAAAACAAACAAAGTGTTCGCGCGTCCAGCAAACAGTCTGATCAGAGTCTTTGCTGTCCGCATGGAGATAGGTTAGACTCTTAGCTACCCTTTAAGCGCACAGCGAAGACTCTGACCTGTCTAGGCGGATACCAAGGCTGATCTGACTCTTTGCTGGGCGCACATGCCACTTTGTTGGTTTTCTCGTGTTGCGGCTCAAGTAATTTTCTTCTATGAGAAGGGAGGCCAAAATCATCTCCCTTGTCGGTGTATCCATGCATCCAACGGGCACATGGCGTCGAAATGATGTCAAACTGACGCCATGTGCCTGCTGCGTTTGTTTTGTTGGAGGGTGGGTTATAATACTATTGATGACAGTGAGTTGAGACCCTGATTTCTCAATAGCTTCTATAGCATAATTACATATCGTATATAGTGTTTTAAAATACCTGAGATTTGTTTTGGTTTTGACAACAATCCTTCCTCTTTTGTCTGGGCTTTCTCACACCCTGAAAAATAGTCAAAATGTTGAAACATACTCACCTTAAAAAGAAACGCTTAGTAAAGATGAATGACTACAGTTTCAAGGGGAGCATTTCTACAATTTGTACCCATTAATCTGAACTTACCGGACCTACAACTTTGAAACAACGTCGTTTCAATGTCGATTTAAAATAACGTCGATACAAGGCTGTTTAAACGGCGTGTGTCCATTAGGATGGGTTCAAGACACATAGACGCAAGTGGTGCTGCTTTTCGTGATTAAACCAAACAGTCACTGTTACGTGCTCTTTATGTTGCTTCTTTTTTTGTTTACAAAAAGCTTAAAAGGAAACGTCGTGGGCTACCCTCCTGTTTAAGTCAATATTTCCAGAAACAGATAAGGGTGACAGTAATAAACTATAATCACCGCCCTGGTTAGGTGCTATTTTGACAGGACAGACAACTTTAGTATACTAGTAATTACTTTCCTGGTTGGGTTGGTCTTTCTCCAAAGAGGGCTACATTTAACGTGAAGAATTTACTCATTAAAAGACATGATGCTCTTTAAAGATTTTAAGAGTAGGTCTCTATACTGCGGGGTGGGTGGGGTCAACTATTTCCACGTCAGAGTGATTTAGGCCTAATCGTGTAGGCCTATCCATATAACATAGTTTTCATTTGTTCTGCTGCAAAAACTACGCTGAATGATAGGCAGTGCAGACCCAGATCAGACTGTGTTACAGTGTTTTCTCGATAATTTTGTATGATAATTGTACAGAGCTTTTATATACCTGAGACTTGTTCTGCGTAGGAATCTTGCTTCAATTCTGCTTCTTTTGTTCGGCTCGTCACAATCTCTGAAATTCAGTCATTTTTTTGAGACTAAAATGAGCCGCGGCACGACAAAACCAACAAAGTGGCATGTGTGCCTAGCGAAGACTCAGATCAACCAGGGCTTCCCCAACCCCATAGTGCGATCAGAGTCTTCGATGTCCGCATGAAGCTAGCTTAGACCCTTAGCTACCCTTTCAGCGCACAACGCAGACTCTGATCAGACTAGGTGGATGTCCAGGCTGATTTGAGTCTTCGCTGTGCGCACATGCTACATGTTGGTTTTCTCGTGTTGCGGCTCGAATGTGCATTGTTATAAGTGCAAGACATATCAGCATCCAGGTCTATGTTCTGCAACAATGAATATATACTTGGGGAGCTCAGTGTAGCAACCGGTAAGACAGGTGTTTCTGTATGGCAAGCAATCGGAGCTCCGCTCGGCCAATTCCGTGAATCACGGAATTGACCGAGCGGTGTTCCGATTGTATGGCAAGATGCAGCAGCCGCAGCGTGGATTTGAATCCAAGGCGCCTAGAGGGTACTTCTTGTCGGTTTTGAATTCAAGGCGCCTAGAGGGTACTTCTTTATTTCTATACTACTTTAATAAGATGTAATTGATGTGGATTATTTAAGCTCGTGGATCATTTTAGCTCTAGGATTATTTTTAGCTCATGGACGAGGAGATAATCCAGGAGCTTACGGGGAGATACTCCACGAGCTAAAGTAATCCGAGAAACTTGTGGATTATCTCGTACAGACCGGCAAACTGTGTTATAACTATATTCTACCACACTCCTGAATCAAATATTTTTATCAAGTTTGCATTTTATGGTTGGTGTGGTATAAATAAATATTCAGGACTTCAAATACATACCTGGGATTAGTTCTACAATGCCGAACGTAATTGGCCCTATTTATGTTTCTCGTTTATATCGAACATTTTCTATTTTTATTTTTAGTTGGCCTTATTACGTTCTACCGACGTCAAAAAATAATGCGTAGCAAATCAAATACTTTAGGTTAAACTGTATTGCTTACCGTTGTGATACAGGAATCACTACCAGCAACCTATCTAACCCCTATTTATCTATATATTGTGATTTTCATATCAGGATCTTTGGTTAAGTCTTCGAATACAATTGTACTTTCACTTTACTGCCATCTTGTTATTCTCCAAAGCGCGTGAGCACGTGAACTTTGGTTGAATGCAAAATAATAATTTCATTTTCATTTCTTGAACGAAACGAAATATCTAAATATTTATCGTACCAATAAAATATGATCCTTATAACAGGTTGGTATACTATCTATATCTATGCACTCGACATCGAAACGCCACGTCGACCCGACGCCAAACTGTCCTTGGACAATCACCAGTAAACAATTCGATTCTGATCCGATCTTTTTTTCTTTTCCCGTCTTCTGTGCGCCTCACCCAATCGTTCCCCGACTGATTGGACTGTGTCACAAGAAAACATACTTTCCGACATGTGCGACCCGACTCAACTTCGGACTTGCCTGCGCAGCAGAGTCTAGACTGAACGATGTTTATGTAACCCAGGCTCCGTATGAATGCCATATACGAATGGAAAAGACACTAACTAGACTGCGCCATTGCGTTTCAGAAACAAAAGTGAACTTAACATGTAACATGAAAGTAATTGTTTTGGTTGGTAAGACTGACGTCCTGCTGGCGTTAGTGTCACTCTTTGGTAGTGTTAACTTTGTGCCCAGTTTTGTTGACCTTGCATCGTTTTGAGAAATTAGAAAATTACATCTGCATATGTTTCGAACGATGATATTATCAACCCATTAAGTGCCTCGTGCCGGCCTTAATGCAATTGCCATATGTTTTTTTTTACGCTGTTGATGTAACGGTTGCTTCGGGTTTGAGTATCATACCTGTGATCATCAGGGAGGAAAGGGGAAAAAGAAAACTGAAAAAAAAAGTCATTGTACCATTACAAAGTCTATGTTAATAGGTATGATGTCGAAAAAAAAGATAAATAAATAAAATAAAATAAAAAAATGCCCCCCCCCCGCCTTTCACCCCTTGAGGGCCACAGGTATGATACCACCGCCTGTGGTTTAAAAGTGTCTAAAAATAACTGATATTTCAGTTTTTATTATTAAGATAATCATTTTATAATCGCTTAATTGGTAACAGCCGTACCGTTTCATCGGTGACTCTTTGATGGACGGTGAAATGTTCTTTCTTTTTCTTTCTCTCAAAGTAAAGTGCCTTCTGGGAACTTACACAGGAGACGTCTGCACGTATCTGCGTTACATTGTTTTGAAACGTTAATAGCCCAGAGAGCTGTTAGCCCGTTGACGCAAAGCCATGACGATTTTGCAAGTGCGTAGCACTATGTCGATGCAATGTACTAGTGACTTGACGTCGACATGGTTGTGGTGATGTTTGGGGATCGAGTGTCTTAAGGGTATTACCTATATCTTCCTTTAAAAGGGAATTAACTATTTCCAAATCTTTTTAGGTGTACTCATTTTCATTTATCCTCCGTTTTTTTTGTCAAGTTCTCACAACGATGTCCCCATTGAAGCTTAACGGAACGAATCCATGCACTGTATTTGTTTTTAGTAAAATTTACGATAGAGTAACTGGCAACCATGGAGCTGCCAGTCCATTTCCCGTAAAAAAAAATGCAGGAGTAGGATAGAATATAACAGGTGTTGTTTCGGTCTTTTATTTCTTCAATACAATACTAGGTATTTTCGAATGCGGCCAGTTAACATAACACAACCATGTCATAATTTTCAACTATATTCTACAGGCAGACGCCCGTAAAATAACGGTCAATGAACTGTATACTGTAAAACAAAGTCCGTAGATTTTTCGTTAGAATAACTGCACTGTAAAAATTTCCGTAAATTTTATGGTAGAATGCCTTGCAACCAGCTGTCAGTCCACTGCCCGTTATTTTACGGACGCCCGTAAACATTGGCAGAAATCATCACGCATAGAAGGGTGGAATACTTTTCGGTCATATAGCTCTTCAACACTTTTATAAATGTATTTTCGAGTGCGGTCAGTTAACACAACTCTACCATATCGTGATTTCCACAAATGTTCTACAGGCAGACGTCAGGCTGTGGGCAATGGGACCCCGTTTACGGTAGGAAAGATTCTCGCCTCTAGCGGAACCCGAACCCGTTCCGTTAGAAGCGAGAATCTTTCCTACCGTAAACGGGTCCCATTGCACACAGCCTTTCATTATCACATTCTCATCGCCCTGATATGACTGAAATATTGTTGAAATGGACGTAAAATCGCAAGTCATCCAGTGAATTTATACGTACAAGATGCGGAATACGCAATAAAAAATCCCTGATTAGGATAACTTTTTGTAAAGTTTTTGAAATTTTCCATAGGGTATGCGAGGCAATCCCCATTTACCCAGTCATTCTGCTTGTAAACATAAATCGTTGTCGAAAAAAATACATCGGGTAACCGTTGATTAATCAGATATAATTATTATTGCCGTCCTTCTTTTGTCTAGCTTTTAGACAAAATCAATTAAATTTCCCTGATATTTTTTTTTACTTTTAATGTATCTGAACGGCACTTTTTTCTTTTTGTTCATGAAATAAACAAGAATTCCGCGGAATGCTATGTCGCACCTGCATTGGGTTTCCACAGTAGTAAAGACTATATAGTTAAAAGAACTTTATGAAAAATTGACAAAAATGCTAGGGTCAACACAATTTTGGATGTAAAATTTTACTAAGTAAGAAGAGCATGAAATATAGGCAAAGGGTAGGAATAACTGCAACATCCCTCGTGAACATACTAAGAAGATTTTTATGCCAGGTGTGATGACTACAGGTATCATACTTTCAGACGAAAGGACTAAAGCGCCAGGGCCGATATATATTTTGGGGTTTAAAATTTTGCGAAGTCAGCAGAGCATGAAATATATATGTAAAGGGCAAATTAATTGCATCAGCCCTCAAGAACATTCTAAGAAGAAACTGGATGCCAGGTTTGATGATTCTAGGTATCATAAATCGTGAGAAATGGACTTAAACACTAGGGTGGACTTAATTTTGAATATAAAATTTTACTAAGTCCGCAGAGCATGAAATATAGGTCAAGGTATAAATAAGAGCAATAGCCCTCGAAAACATTCTTAGAAGAAGCTTTATGCCAGGTTTGATGATTGTAGGTATCATAATTTGCGAGATATCTACTTAAACGCTAGGGTGGACGTAATTGTTGAGGGACGATTTTACAAAGTCAGCAGAGCATAAAATAAAGGTGAAGGTATAAATAAGAGCAACAGCCCTCAAGAACACTCTAAGAAGAAGCTTTATGCCAGGTTTGATGATTGTAGGTATCATAGTTTGCGAGAAATGGACTTAAATGCTAGGGTCGACGCTAGGTTCAACATAATTGTTGGTGGCCTGTTTTACAAAGTCAGCAGAGCATAAAATACAGGGTAAGGGTAAAAATAAGAGCAACAGCCCTCAAGAACATTCTAAGAAGAAGCTTTATGCCAGGTTTGATGATTGTAGGTATCATACTTTGCGAGAAATGGACTTAAATGCTAGAGAGCCTAGGGTCGACGTAATTGTTGACGGACGGACGTACGGACGGACTGACGGACGGACGGACGTACGAACGGAATGACTGACGTACGGACGGAAAAGTGAACTCCTATGTCGCACCTTGCTAAAGCAGGTGCGACAAAAAGAGATAATCTTGATAAATTATTTATCTTGATAAACTTTTTTCCCTCTCAAAATCAATGACCATTTTGGGCAGTTCGAACAGCCGCGTCATGATAAAACGTCCCCCCGGATATGCGCATTTAGCGGAGACTCAGATCAACCTGTGCATCCGCCCTGTCTAATCGGCATCTTTTCCGTTCAAACATGTTATTTAGGGAGTCTGGGCTACCCTTACAGCGTCCAGCAAAGAGATTGCACGGGGGCGCAGGCGAGATTGAAGCCTCATGCACTGGTCGCGTTAGTCCATAGGCATGCTTTTTTGTGTGTGATTGGGCGAGGTTTGAAAAGGAGGGAAACGAAAAAACTTATGATGCAACAGTAGGGCGTTGTTTCGATGTCGTGAGCATAGACAGACTGAGGAGGTGAAAATTTATGAGAAGAGGAAAGGACACACACACACACACACACACACACACACACACACACGTGCGCTTATTCTTTCGTCGTATGACGCTTTGCTCAGAATATCTAAACAGGGCTTCATTGCAAAAATAAATCCGTGTTTTACATATACCTTTGTGTCGTCATAAAATACTGGTTTTCGGCGCTCGGCGCCCCGTTACTGCGGCTATGGATACGTTCCGCTGAGGTGCGGGGGTAACGTCGATATGAGAATTGAAATATGATGATGATATTTCATTTGGAACACTTTAGCTCTTGTCAAGTAGCTGAAACAGGCTGCCGCCAACGAATTTAAAAAAGGTGAGATTAGGAAAGGTTCCTTGACCTTTTGACAATAAAATGATGGTAGTTTACACATTTTTGTATAACTTTTCGAATGCTGTATAGCACTTTCCTTGATCTTCCTTGGCCATGGCAGGAAAACCAAGTTTAAGCCGCTTGGATTCACGATCGGCATTTGGTATACCAAGTCCATGTTTAGCGAAGAGACGTCGAGGTGCCAGCCAATAATAAAAACACCTCGACGTCGATTTTGAGGGACTAACCTGGGATCTGCTCAAAGTAAGATTCTGGCACCAATTCTTTTGTTTGCTTCTTCCCATTCCCTGAAGAACATTGTACACGTAGTCAATATTTTGATAACAAAAATGGAAATTTAGATGCTAAAATACATTTTCAGAGTTTCATACATAAATCTGCATCCTTATATCTGTCCTGCTAAAATATAATGAGACATGTTATGATAAATGAGCCGCAACACGACAAAACCAACAAGTGGTTGAGCGCCCAGCGCAGACGCAGATCAGCCTGGGCATCCGCCCAGTCTGATCAGAGTCCTCGCTGTCCGCATGGTGGTAGCTTAAACCCTTAGCTACCCTTTAAGCGCCTAGCAAAGAGTCTGATCAGTCTCGGCGGATGCTCAGGCTGATCTTAGTCTGCGCTGGGCGCACAGCCATTTTGTTGTTGTTGTTTTTTTCGTGTCTGCCTCAAATAGATTTTATCGAACTGCCATAGCAATATGCTGTACTAACGACTAAGAAATAAAGAATTGCATAACATTGATGTTGACACATGGGGCTGTGATGGATGGATGGCTTTCGATTTTAAGTTCTTTTCAACAGTATTTTAGTCATACCAGGACGATGGATGGGTGATAACGAAAGGCTGTGTGCAATGGAACCCCGTTTATAATTGAAAATACGCTCGTATTTCCGCCTACAACGGCCTCGAACCCGGGACCCATGGGGCTGGTTGTCAGACCGTAAACCCATACACCAAAATGGCGCAGTTTCCACCCTAAAACCTCATATACTAAGGTGTATCGCTACATAGTCATGTTTTTCCACCATTTTTACAAAGGGAGACAACTTTTGTGATTTCCTGTTTGCTTATCTGTTTGCTTATCTTGGCGACGAAGCCATTCGGGATCGTTACTGGTATTATCGTCTTTTTCATTTGCCTTACCATTCTTGGTGTCATCAATATTATATTCTAAATCTTCAGAGAGGGCCACTGCTACTTGGCACATATCTTTCAAGGACATCACTCTGATCTGGTCATGTTCTGGTTTCATGTCAACTTGGTTCAATTTGGTTTGCTTATCTACTGACTCTTTTAATTGGGTTTCTTCGTTAGGAAATTCTTTTTCACTATCATTAATGGCCGTTGTTTTACTCTCAGCGGTTTTGGTGTCGATTACACCTGCTGTACTGGCATTAGCAGATGTAAGTACTGCCGAGCATATGTCTTTCAGAGACATAAATTTCTTCGCGTCGCATTCGAGAATTACATCTTTCATGTAAGTGTCGGCATCATTGGCATTGTACTTGACCTTGTCGTCTATATTGGTAGTTTCCTTGTCATCGGCATTGCTGACTACTCTCGTGCACAGCTGAATTAGGGTCATCAGCACACCGCCGTCACATTCGGAACTTATACTAGCAGTGTCAGGGTCTGGGTCGTATTTGCTGTGGTTGTCTTTCTTATGTGGCAGATCAGTTTTATTGTCATCAATATTATTGAAGTTATGCTCTGTGGGTTGTGCTTCGTCGTCGGCAAGATCTTTTTCGTTGTCATTTGTATATGTGGTTTTACTACCGGTGTTGTCTGTCACTCTTATGTACAATTCTTTCAGAGAAGTTACCATCTTTCTGCCTGTCTCCGGGTTGACATTAACACCGATGCTTCTATGCTGAGCAGAGATGTCAGTGGTTGTTCCGGCCTCCGTAGATTTTTCTAGTTCGTTTGCTTTAAGGACTTCTTGACAAAGTATCTGAAGCCTGGGAGGTTCACCGGTGTTTACACAGACAGTTGATGATGTGGGCTCCAAGGGCTCTGTAGGAATCTGTTCCTCTTTCTTTCCCTTGGTCACCTTTTTCACTATCCATCGTCCAATTCTCCTAAAGAGACATGGTTGGTTGGTCGTATCCTTCTCTTTTCCTTTAGTTTTAGGTTTCTTAATCACAGTGCTATCCTTGCTTGAATGGATGGAACATTTTGGTGGTGCCTTTCTTCTTGCAAAACATGGGAGAAATCTTTTTCTTCTCAGAGGCTGTGTCCAGCAAGTGCATTCTGTGATGTCAGGAACTTCTCCATGGTTACTCTTCGTATCATGCTGTGAAAGAAAAGGAGAACATTAAGTTATATCTCTTTTTAAACCCTTTTTTATCAAACACGTTGTAATTCTCTGCTAGTCTGTCTTTGAAACTAACAAGTTTATTGGATAGTATACTAAAATATCTTAAGCTTGAAAGAGCGGGACTAAAATTTCCACATGGCTTCGAAGCATTTTATGAAATGCAAGGGTACGAATAAGCCTACGAATTCCTGCCTAATCGTGTGCTATCAAATCTCATCTGTCCAACGCCTGTTGTAGGTGTAATGAATACAGTGTGTTTCATTCAAACTAAATATATTCTCTTTATACTGAATGGGTGCACCTCCATGTTTTTTCTCCATTTTAAGGTGGAAAAACACTATATAGTCACCTCTCGATATCTCGCACACTGATTTCTCAAAGTATGCTCTTATATTAAAAAAATACAGTTCGGACACATTTTCTATTTTTATTTTCATTTAAACTCTTTTTATCTCAAACTACTGATATCTGAAAGTAAAATTTTCTGGCCGTCTCAAACTACTGATATCTCAAAGTAAATTTTCTGGAATCAAAAAAATTGTTTTGAGATATAAGTAGTTCGGGATGCACTTTGACTTTGAGATATCGATAGCTGACTGTAATTCTGACTTTCTGTTTGATTCCTTGGACGATGAGAGCCTCGAAAACTCATGGCGGTATACCCATCCGGCTGGTATTCTTGATGGAGACAGGACATGTTATTTCACTGGCTTCTGGAAACAATTTCATTTTTTTTCACCTTGAGGGAGCTAATTTCTTTTTTTTTTTTACAAACTAACTCAAACAGGTTATTTGTTTTTAATTTTATAGGCTGAACTATCAGATCCTTGTTTACTTGACCTTAACATCCTTTTATTTTACCCACATCAGTAATTTTTACACTTATTTTTTCTCACAAAAAGAACATGGTGCTGTCTGTAACCAAGCTAAGGGCATGGCTTAGCTTGCTTTTGCAAACCAGCGCCTGGAGCATGTTACTCTCTTCATCTAAGATACAGATACAAACATTCCTGTATGAGCTTGGCAAAAATTAGGCCTTAAATTGGGGACATATTGGCCAAAAATTAGGGCTATTTTCGCAAAGTTTTAGGGCTAACATTAGGAATTTAAGGTTTTCTTTAGCCCAATCATATGCCCAAACATGCTTTATTTGCACTTTAGAAAGTTTGATAAATACTTACTGATAAAGTCACATTATACATGAATGCCAGTTAATAAAATGGCTGAAAAAAGTTCTGTGCTAAGAAGTTAACAAAGGGGGATCTGGGGCAACGCCCCCCTAAAACTAAAGCAATTTCCCAATTTTAATGGCACTTTTAAGACTGAAAACAATAGAGAAAAACTAGGAATGATGATAAAAAATAAGGTCTTTTTTAGGAATTTTGCCTTTTAGAGTGTTATTTTGCCATAATGGCCATGTCTCCCATAAGCCAGTGACTCTTTGGCAATTCAGTTTTAGTGGAAACGTTTACTTAGTAAGGCGGCTGATCAATAATACATGTGAATGTTGTATAGGATGTTTTTGTAAATGTATGCACATGGGGGGGGGGGGGGGTCCGCTGCCGGTTGTAAAACAACTGTAGATAATATTAAAATATTACTCTCTCTTGCCTCTCTCACTCACTCAGTCACTCCCTCTCTCTTGGTGCTAGGGGCCCTCTGTCTCTTTTTTTTCTTGGTACTTTTCTTTAATACTTGGCGCCTCTCTCTCTCTATCTCTTGGTGCTAGGTGAATATAACTCTCTCTGTCTCTCTCTCTGTCTCTCTCTCTCTCTCAGGGGTACTCTCTCTTTTTCTCTTTAAACAACCTGTTTCTCTGTCTCCCATTCTCTTGTTGCTAGCGACTCTCTCTCTCTCTCTCTCTCTCTCTCTCTCTCTCTCAGGTGTAAGTAGTAGTTTAATAACAATCTACATAACCATGCGGTATAAACTGGTGTAGCAAAGTAAAGTGATCCCCCCGCCATAGAATAACAACCCTACGGTCATTTTTCTTAGAAAAGGTGGCCTTTACTTCGTTACACCGGCTTTTATAGCAACGTAGAAGAGTGTTCGCCTCTGAAGCAAAGCAATTCGGTTACACTAGTTCGTTGGATTTTCTTCCTTTCTTATTATGTTAGATGACCTATCTGGGGATGGCAGCCTTGGAGCCTGCTCGACAAAGCATGCACTGGGTTGTCACTCGAGCTTGTGCAAAATTTTTATTCGCATGAATGCGTACCGCACGCATTCGTGCGAATAAAATTTTCGCACAAGCTTGAGTGACAACCCAGTGCATGGCAATGTCTTGTCACCGGAGGGGATGTAGTAATTTAGGTAAATTTCCTTGCTGTGTGCACTGCAAAAATAAACGGTAGATTTTACGGTAAAATAACTGGCAACCTGCTGCCAGTCCTTTTACCGTTATTTTTACGGGCGCCCGTAAAAATTGCAGAATCATCAAGCAGAATGGGACAGAAAAGAGCAGATGTCGTTTTGGTTAGATAACCCCTCAACAATACAAAGTTATTTTCGAGTGCGCCAAGTTAACATAAAACTTCCATTTCGTGATTTCCAACAATGTCTTACAGGCAAAAACCCGTAAAAATAACGGGAAAAGGACTGGCAGCCGGTTTCCAGTTATTCTACCGTAAAATCTACAGTATTTGTTTACAGTGTGCGGCGGTAGTGCAGTGGTTTACGCGTTAGGTTGCGGGTTCGATACTCCGCTCCCCCGGTCTTCCGGTCAGCTTCACACCGAGGTTTCATCTCCCTATGGCCAAATGTGTTGGTGGGACAATGCAGCACTAGCCGGCTGTTATAAAAACATGGTAGAGTTCTCACATCTTCTTATGTTTCTTCTTCTTTATAAGTAAGTAGCCTAAGTAAGTAAAAAATGACTTTATTTTACAAGGGTGACTCAGTTTATAAATTATATTTATTTTTTTAAAAAAGAATAATATAGATTCTAGTCTTTAGGGGCGTACTGAAACAGTATCTTTTATAGATTCCATATAATTTATTTACATGAGTAAGAATGCTCCAGAGGAACCCAACTCATAATTTGATGAAGTATTATATAAACTTACGGGTTCCTTTGCAGTAGAAAAGATTTTACAATCAGCCTGTGAAGGTTTCTTCTTTATCTTCTTTTTCTTCTTTCCTTTCGCCATCGGCTCTAAGTGACCTAAGACTGAAAACGCCTAATTTCTATCGCCATGAAATTTGATTGCTGCTTTCATATGATAATCGCCTTTCTGGAATGACGTTGCTAGGTGAATATTTCCCATAATGCATCTCTACGCTTAGTAACGACGTCGCGTTTGCGCGTTGACGCCACTTGTTGTTGTATTTGTTCTCCGCCGTTGATTTCTTCGGAGCACCACCACAGACCTCTGGATTTATATAATAGGTGTTTTGGCTTTCTGAAGCTGTCTCTGTCTGTCGTTAAGAAAGAGAATTTCATTCGACTTCAGTGAAATTAGTCAACCAGTTGTGTACTAAACGATTCTAATATATGAAGCACAGGAGAATTTTTAAGGTATGTTGATGAGTGTAATATTAGCTGAGAGGGAAACATGGCGGAGCAGAAGTGCTTTCACAATGCGGGCGCTCGCCGAGCGCTTGCCTGTTTACTTTCTGAACGCGAGCGCTATCCCGAGCGCCCGCGTAACAGGTAGAGGTGTGTCTTTCAAGATGGCGTCTTCGGTTCTGCAGATGTACCAACGAAGAAAACCGAACATAACCGATGCGACGGTAGATATAAGCTGAAGGATCTAAGTTCGCCATCTTGAAACGGCGACCGCCCACTGTCTTTGAATAATGCTATTTTTGTTTGCTCAAGCGCTCAAGCGAGCGCCCGTATTGTTGAACTCACCTCTGGTACCGGACTGTAACTGAATATTCGAACAGGAAATACTCTGAAACGGTTCGCCAGTTGGGTCAACTGAATGTTGATTGAAGACGGCCCGGTTACTCTGTAAGGTGTAGGTGCCGGTTATCAATCTGCACTTGATCTGGGCTCTCCAAGCTGCTGTCATGTATATCATTATGTACATGTACGGAGGGAGGAGCCCCGGTTTCTCACTAGGTTAAGCGCTGGCCTACTGATCTAGCGTTCCCGGGTTCGAACTCCGATGAAGGTGGAAAGTTTTTCAAACCGTAAACAAGGTTCCATTACACACAGCCTTTCATTATCAACCGCCCATCGTCCTATATGACTAAAATACTGTTGAAAAGAACGTAAAATCGCATCATCCATCTTCTATGTGCGGAGGATTACACAGGACGAGACTTCGCATCACTGGCACTGAATGAGGGTGTTCTTGATCAGAATGTCATCCCTCAACTGCTGCTCATTACTTACTCCGATCGCGTTGGCCAGGCTCAGGAAGATCAAACCAGAGCAAGTGGAGGTTTCCGCTATCCGCCATCCATGGCCTCGATGTCACGTTATCTCTTTCTCTCGATACTGCTATCGGTCAGTAACTGACCATGATGGCAGGCGCGGGGTGTGGCGCATAGGATTCAAAAAAAAAAAAAAAAAAAAAAAAAATAGTATTTACAGAACCTATGACAAAGACACAGATTTAAAAATATTTACAAGCCGTCCTCAGGGATAGGAATTGCATGCTCTATCCCTGTCCAAACCGAGGTTTAGGCTACACTATTTTGGACTTAAAAATTTGTCAGTCTCTGGTTTCACATGAGATCAAATGACCCGAAATTATCAGAGCTTGTTATAGAGCACGGCTTGAATGAACTACCGGTAAAAGTTGACGTGCAGATTAAATCTGTTTCTGGAGCGGACAAACAAGCTTATTTCAGAAGGCATGGGATCTACTAGTGGCTCAGTCTAACCTTGGTACATGTATCAAGCAGCCGGAGTCTTGTATGGGTACGATGATAAGATGGTGCGGATTTGGACAGCCTATATGTCTGATACCTCTGGAGAAAGTGTCTTTGGTAGTCTCTTTGGATCCCGTGACGGATGAGGTTTGACAGGAGTTGCCCAAACTGTGCAACGCGAGTTCAGGGTCTTAGTCTGGTCTGAGGACAGTTTTGACAACTCATATTTCCATCGTAAGGAATCTAACGTCGAGGAAGTAGATTCTGGAGCTTTGTCAGTACCCAGTATTGACATTGACAATGATTTGGTGGCATTTTCTGTCCTAGCTTTAGACGGTGCGAATAAAGGATTTCTGTTCAAGAGTTGGGGCTCCTCACAAGCCACACGACGACCATTTGGTGGGGCGATCTACGCATATAATAAGCAGGGACTTTTTCAAGTCTGGCAACCCAATGCAGAAAAACAAGGTTATTTAGTGCTCAGTAATGAGCCTTATGGGAATGGACCAAACACTCAAGCCACTAACAGCGCATCTTATGTTGCGACATTGCTCCAGGCAGACACAAAGACTAAAAGGTAGGGTCAAGTCAGGTATAATCGGACAGCAGATTAATTCGGACATAGCATTGCAAACCGTAAAAATCCAGATGAGACGGCTCATAATGAGAATTACTTTTGTTTTATTTGTTTTATTTTCAAACAATTGACATATAGAGGAAACAATGTCACTGTCCGAATTTACCAGCTGTCCGAAGTTACCCGACTCTACCCTACTGTGCTTGGGGCATTTGGAAAAGTCTACAGCTGGTCCGATAAATCAGCGAGTGTAAAAATATTACGATATAAGCAAATATTAAATCATTTGTTTTAAATTCAGAGAGCATATATACCGACATAACAATTTACTAATAAGTCTTTTTTAGCTTGACAAAAATCGGACCCCGAACAAACACTTGTTAAAATTTGGTACCACTCATGAACTGAATGATTTATACGGTATCACGCCGTAGGTCATTGTACTGTTTGAGTAGATTTTTTTATTCCTTTTATTTTTGCTGATTAGATTTTTGGGTTCCCATTGTGGCGGTGTCTAATTCGACCCTAGGGTTGGCTTAATAAAAATATATAAAGGTTTCCTTTGGAAACAACATAAAAGAACTGAGACTACCGTCGGCTTCAGCGGTACTCAATTTTCAATGTTACTAGCATGGGCTCAATGATACCAAAGGAAATAAAAACAAACTCTTCAATTTGATCGAGTACGGGGAGACCTTTTACATCCACCATACGGCACTTAACACTGCATGCAGTGAAACAAAAATCTATCAAGTGTCCTTGGAAACTAAGGAAATACCGTATTAATCCTAGTAAACGGCCCTGCTCTAATAAATGCCCCCCCTGCCTCTTTTCCGTAATAAAAATTGTATTAATTTGCATGGATTCCTGTTTGCTTCTCTGGATAAGGTAGCTCTTTGAAATGGGGTCTACCCTTAAAGAAAAGAATTCGACCTAGAGAAGCAAATTCTTTCCTTTAAGAGTTGACCCACACCCCTACTGAGAAGAAAGGCAAAAATACAATGAGCCGCGACACGACAAAACCAACAATGTGGTTGTGCGCCCAGCGCAGACTCAGATCAGCCTGGACATCCGCCCAGTCTGATCAGAGTCTTCACTGTCTGCATGGAGCTAGCTTTGACCCTTAGCTACCATCTAAGCGCAAAGCGATGACTCTGACCAGACTTGGCGGATGCCCAGGCTGATCTGAGTCTGCGCTGGGCGCACGACCACTTTGTTGGTTTTGTCGTGTCGCGGCTCCAATGTGTAGCAGAGTTACTTTCACTGAAAGTGTACCTAAACACCTTAATGCTGTTTATTAAAGTTAGTTTGGCAGTGGCTGATTAATTTCAATTTGAGCCGCGACACGAGAAAACCAACAATGTGGTTTTGCGCCCAGCGCAGACTAAGACCAGCCTCGGCATTCGCCTAGTTTGATCAGACTCTTCGTTAAGAGCCCAAAGGGTAGCTAAGGGTCTAAGCTACCTCCAGGCGGACAGCGAAGACTCAGATCAGGATGCCCAGGCTGATCTGAGTCTGCGCTGGGCGCACAACCACATCGTTGGTTTTCTCATGTCACGGCTCATTTAAGCTCTGAATAATGCCCCTTTTTTGCTTCCGTAACTATGCCTTTGCACTAATTTTACAGGTGAGTGGAACATTATAAGAACCTAGTATATCATTCCCCAGTTTCTGAATGAATCATGTTGTATTGGTTTAAACATACATTGTGACGTCACTTTTTGTAATGGTATCTTTTTGTTAACAGCCCTCATGCCATCTGCGTATGACCTGGGTTTTGTCTGACTTTAATAAAGGTTTGTTCTGTTCTGTTCTGTTCTGTAAAATACAACGCTCTCGATGCGTTTAATAGGATAAATAAGTACAATCTAACAAGTGCCCATGGAAACAAAGGAACTATACAAGAAAGAATATTGGAGTCCCGGTTTATTGGGAAACTTCATATAGGAGCGATGTCATTTGCAAGGCTGTGTAGCCTAAGCGCTGGCTTAAGCGGTACTTGATTTTCAAAGGACTTCTATGCTTAAGGCGTGAATTTTCCCCATGATTAAAAAGTTATACGGATCACTGACTTCTGCTTTGCATTTATGACTATGACATGTAACTTGCATGACAAATGAAGTTTCAACTGTTTGTGTCTATGTAAAGTACGTTAAACATACGTTGACGTTGAAGTCATTGTTGAGATCAATTGTAAATTATCCTCAAACTGATCGTTGAAATAATGATTTATTGTATACATTTCATCCTTTTTTTTTTGACTTACATTACTTACATAACAGGCAACACTGGATAGTTTTGACTATATGTATGTGACCTTGACCACATTTCAAGGTCATGGTACACAATATAATCCTTGAAGATCACAGTGCTACTGTTGACCATTCTTCTTCTTTGGCTTACTGAGTATCGTTTCCCCCCGTGACCCAGCTTCCCACTCATATATATTACGTACTTGCATCGCATAAGTTTGCTGCATGAAGGAAATGCTGGGTCACGGGGGGGGGGGGGGGGGGGGGGGCGGGGGAGTACTTGCACTTTAATTATAGTGAAGCGTTCTATAATGGCCGTTTTGACCGGAAGTGTAACTATGGTTTTGCATGTTTAAATGCCAGTCAGGCGTAACAAGAAGAAAACCATTGCTTTGTATTGTGATATGCGTGTATTTAGCATGCATTTATGACAAAAATGTATGGAATGAATGACTGGTTTCAATACTTTTATTACCTCAAAAGATGAGGTATGCGAAAACCTTGAATTTAGGGTAGGTAGGGTCAGAATGGATTATCTCCCCTTGTCTTTGGTCTGAATCACAAATGATCTGATTTCATACGGTTTACATATTTGTGGAAGATCTGTTAAGAAAAAAATGCACACTTTATGCTTTTGAAAATTCGGACCTGTCGCGCCGGTCTAATGGGGAAAGTCCTCGCCTTAATCATAGAAGTCCTTTACCATCATGGTTCAATGATCCCAAAGGAAGCGAAAATTAAAAAGGAGCCGTGACACGACAAAACCAACAAAGTGGTATGTTGGCCAGCGCAGACTCATATCAGCCTGGGCATCCGCCCGATCTGATATGAGTCTTCGCTGTGCGCTTAAAGGGTAACGAAGGGTCTAAGTTAGCTCCATGCCGACAGCGAAGACGCTGGTCAGACTGGGCGGATGCCCAGGCTGATCCGAGTCTTCGCTGGGCGCACATACCACTTTGTTGGTTTTGTGGTGTCGCAGCTCAAATCTATCCAATGATGAATTATGGGAAGACTTTTTACAGCCGCCACAAAATCAAGAGGACCATGAGGCCCTGTATGTTTGCCTCAGTTTGGGATTGAACTTAAACAATTTTACGGTATTTTGTCCAATAGTTTGCTCCCTATTTCCCTCTGAGGTCATCAGATTTTATTACTTTTTGAAAACATCCTAATTACATATTCGTGCGATTTGTCTTATTTAAATTCTGTTTGTTTCAATAGAGAAGGTCACGTATCAAAATTTTAAATTTTCCTTTGCATCTTGGAAAATTTGGTAAAGATCACCAACACCTAAAGGAAATGGATGCTGTCTTACGGGGACACCTTGAACAGAATAATATTTTGTTTCCTGGTAAGATGAATCCCTTCCTCAGTGGAACAATTCCTAAAGTAAATAATTGCTGTCTTACGGGGACTCCTGGAACAGAATAATATTTTGTTTCCTGGTAAGATGAATCCCTTCCTCAGTGGAACAATTCCTAAAGTAAATAATTGCTGTCTTACGGGGACTCCTGGAACAGAATAATATTTTGTTTCCTGGTAAGATGAATCCCTTCCTCAGTGGAACAATTCCTAAAGTAAATAATTGCTGTCTTACGGGGACACCTTGAACAGAATAATATTTTGTTTCCTGGTAAGATGAATCCCTTCCTCGGTGGAACAATTCCTAAAGTAAATAATTGCTGTCTTACGGGGACTCCTGGAACAAAATAATATTTTGTTTCCTGGTAAGATGAATCCATTCCTCAGTGGAACAATTCCTAAAGTAAATAATTGCTGTCTTACGGGGACTCCTGGAACAGAATAATATTTTGCTTCCTTGGTAAATGAATTCTCTCTTCATTGGGACAATTCCTAAAGGAAGTAGTTGCTGTACTTCGGAGACACCTTGAACATAATACGATTGTTCTTCCTTCGTAAATGAATTCCTTCTTCAGTGGGACAATTCCTAAAGCGCAGACTCAGATAAGCCCGGGCATCCACCCAGTCTGATCAGAGTCTTTGCTATCCACATGAAGGTAGCTTAGACCCTTAGCTACCTACCGTTAAAGCGCTTAGAAAAGACAGTGATCATACTAGGCGGATACCCAGGCTGATCTGAGTGTGCGATGGGCGCACTACCACTTTGTTGCTTTCTCGTGTCGCGGCTCATTTTTTTCTGATTCAGATAAACGGATACCTAATTGGAAGCTCAAGGAGACGGATCAGATCTTCACATTGATACATACTACCCAGCAGGCACACAACGTTATAGTGACGTCGCATTGACGTCGACGCAAACATTACATTTCATCGACGTCATTCTGACGTCATATGCCCGCTGGGAAATACTTTACTGCCTAGCAGGCACATGACGTCGAAATGACGTCGTATTGACGTCGGTGCGGCATGGTGGCGTCGCATCGACCCCATTTTGACATCATTACGACGTCATGTGCCTGCTGGGTGTCTTGCAGTGCTGTTCAAACAATTTCCATCGTTTTAATTTACTCTCTCTATTGGGACACCTTTAATGTACCAGATTATTCTAAAATTTAAACAAATGCTAAAAGTAGCTGACAGTGTGTCAAAAATACTGATAGGATACGACGCATTGCACATCTTGATCTGATTCTAAAGTGATTTCTCAGATACATCTATCCCAAAATTTAGGATCCCTGCGGTTATTTTTATTTATTTTTTGTTAATCTTGCAGCTCTTGGATTACATCATTGATAATCAAGGGTCGGTTATATTTGCACGTGCATTTTATGCTCATCTCTTTAAACGTTATGAGCATTGTCCGGGCAAAATATGTTTGACACTATACGCAAACAGTGGGTACCAGGATAAGTCTATGCAACTGCGTAGTCTGTCAGAGTTAGTGCAGTTCACCGTTTGATTTCCAGAGGGCATACTTATTGCGCCTAACCTGTTCTGATTGTGCTAGTGCACAGACTAGTCTGGACATAGGTGTATTGCATACACCACAAGGCTGACTTTATCACGACACGACTCAAATGGCCTGCGCAAGGAAAAATGTGCTTCGGCCCATAATATTTGCAGCGAAATATGTATGTATACGCAACCAGGAGGTACCAATATATGTCTACGCCCATGTGTAGTCTACCCTGCTCTGATTGCGCATGCGTCTAGTCAAGACACGCGCGTTTTGCTTATGAAATAAGACTGGTTTTATCACGACACGAGGTATGCGCAAGGAAAAATGTATTTCACCCCATCTTGGGAAAAGCGAATGCAGTCCCATTAGTGTCTTTTCTTTTCGCACTCTTTACGGCGCCACAGTGTATGATGCTCAAGATTGCTTATACATGTTGTGAACGCATACATGTTACCACAGACTGGGCTGATTCTTCTCGTCGCATGTGGCAATTTACCGAGGGTGCGGCTCTTGGGTTACATAATTGACAATCAGATAATCAAGGGTCGATCTTATTTTCACGTGCATTTTATGCTCATCTCTTGTTTTGAATGTTATGAGCCCTGTCCGGGTAAAATATGTTTGACGCTATACGCAAACAGTGGGTACCAGGATAAGTCCATGCAACTGCGTTGTCTGTCAGAGTAAGTGCAGTGCATCGTTCACGAGAGAGCCTGCACTGCTTAGACTAGTCAGAAAAAGTGTATTACGTACTGGAATTAGTAAGATGTTGCGTGTTTGACTTTCCATGCACTTACTGAGCAGACTGTGAATATGCGCAGTTCGCAAATACTCATCTGAAGAATTTCTTCGCGTGGCGCAACACTCAGTAAATATTCCAGCCACATTCAATGATAACAGATTTATTCCTCATGCTCAGCTGACACACAACGCTGACGCAACGTCGTGTCATTAACGTTGGTTAAATGTCACTATGCCGTTGAATTAACGTTGATATTGACGGTTACTTTTTACTTTAGACAAAGCTGTTGATATGAGGCGCGAATTAGTACTCCGAAATAAAGAGGCTTATCGAAGATGTTTTGCCATAGTTTAATCGATGATCACAAAACATCGAATCACATTGAATCAACGTTGATTCGATGATGATTCAACATTTTTTTGTCTGCTGGCATGATGAGACTGAAATGCAAACAGCGCAGATCCTGATACGACTGCTCTACTAGGCCTGCAATGTGTGTCCCAGTAGTAAGAACTGCAGTTTAGGCTATTACTGATCGCAAACTCTCAAAAGTACACTTTGTAAATGTTGAAAATCGGTACTTTGTTGTCTACGGCCATAATACATTGAAAACATCGGTTCTCGTCCGATCACGGAAATTAAGCAACGTCGGGCCCGGTTAGTACTTAGATGGGTGACCGCCTGGGAATACCGGGTGCTGCAGACTTTTGTCTGCTTTTCTTTATTTTCTATTTTTATTTCTTTTTTCTTTGATAGTTTTCTTCCCCCAATTTCACGATCACTGTATATGTATCTCAAAGCTGTGCGAAGGAAAATACTTTTCCCTCAACGTTAAAGACCGTTTACCGTCTGCTGTGCACTGTCCACTCGCCCTTCGCTTTGGAGCATGCTGAAAAGTAGTGCATGTTGTTCGCGGTTTTCTGTATACTATTTACTGTCCAGTGAAGTGTCTACTGTCTGTCTACTGCGTCCTGGATACTGTTTACTGCGGCCTGTCTGCTACAATATGGATGTGGTGCAAGCAAAGAGGCATGGGTATAAGGTCGCAGCATGTGCGCCTGTTTCAGCGCATCTTAACTCTAAAATGATGTGCCTTCAACCAAAATGGAGTCGCATAAACAGGTGAAACCAACATAAGCATCATAGTAACCTGCACTTTATGGGAGATGAACCCTGGTGGCCCGTAAGAATAATAAAGGATTGCAAAAATTCCTATGTAGCACATACCTATACTTGGGCAGTAAAACCCACAAGCAGGCACATCTAATTTTCTGTACATTTAAGTTCTGCAATAGTTAAAACAAATAAAAAAATACCAAGTAAATTAAAAAGGCAGTTCTGACATTTTTCTTGTCAATTTTAGTTTTGTATGATAGAAATGCAGAATTTATCAACTTTGGCAATATGCAAAATTTCTGGCATTATTTCTTTTCCCTACAGAATTGCTTCTTTCGTCTGAAGATCGATGTTAGTGAAACGTGGACCTAGAATAAATTAGTTATGAGAGTGGGCAAACTTCCAATATCATTATTTTGAACCACGACGCTTGAAAACCAACAAAGTGGTTGTGTGCCCAGCGCAGACTCAGATAAGCCCGGGCATCCACCCAGTCTGATCAGAGTCTTTGCTATCCACATGAAGGTAGATTAGACCCTTAGCTACCATTAAAGCGCTTCGAAAAGATTGTGATCATACTAGGCGGATGCCCAGGCTGATCTGAGTGTGCGATGGGCGCACTACCACTTTGTTGCTTTCTCGTGTCGCGGCACATTTTTTTCTGATGCAGATAAACGGATACCTAATTGGAAGCTCAAGGAGACGGATCAGATCTTCACATTGATACATACTACCCAGCAGGCACACAACGTTATAGTGACGTCGCATTGACGTCGACGCAAACATTACATTTCATCGACGTCATTCTGACGTCATATGCCCGCTGGGAAATACTTTACTGCCTAGCAGGCACATGACGTCGAAATGACGTCGTATTGACGTCGATGCGGCATGGTGGCGTCGCATCGACCCCATTTTGACATCATTACGACGTCATGTGCCTGCTGGGTGTCTTGCAGTGCTGTTCAAACAATTTCTATCGTTTTAATTTACTCTCTCTATTGGGACACCTTTAATATACCAGATTATTCTAAAATTTAAACAAATGCTAAAAGTAGCTGACAGTGTGTCAAAAATACTGATAGGATACGACGCATTGCACATCTTGATCTGATTCTAAAGTGATTTCTCAGATACATCTATCCCAAAATTTAGGATCCCTGCGGTTATTTTTATTTATTTTTTGTTAATCTTGCAGCTCTTGGATTACATCATTGATAATCAAGGGTCGGTTATATTTGCACGTGCATTTTATGCTCATCTCTTTAAACGTTATGAGCCTTGTCCGGGCAAAATATGTTTGACACTATACGCAAACAGTGGGTACCAAGATAAGTCTATGCAACTGCGTAGTCTGTCAGAGTTAGTGCAGTTCACCGTTTGATTTCCAGAGGGCATACCAATTGCGCCTAACCTGTTCTGATTGTGCTAGTGCACAGACTAGTCTGGACATAGGTGTATTGCATACACCACAAGGCTGACTTTATCACGACACGACTCAAATGGCCTGCGCAAGGAAAAAATGTGCTTCAGCCCATAATATTTGCAGCGAAATATGTATGTATACGCAACCAGGAGGTACCAATATATGTCTACGCCCATGTGTAGTCTACCCTGCTCTGATTGGGCATGCGTCTAGTCAAGACACGCGCGTTTTGCTTATGAAATAAGACTGGTTTTATCACGACACGAGGTATGCGCAAGGAAAAATGTATTTCACCCCATCTTGGGAAAAGCGAATGCTGTCCCATTAGTGTCTTTTCTTTTCGCACTCTTTACGGCGCCACAGTGTATGATGCTCAAGATTGCTTTATACATGTTGTGAACGCATACATGTTACCACAGACTGGGCTGATTCTTCTCGTCGCATGTGGCAATTTTCCGAGGGTGCGGCTCTTGGGTTACATAACTGACAATCAAATAATCAAGGGTCGATCTTATTTTCACGTGCATTTTATGCTCATCTCTTGTTTTGAATGTTATGAGCCCTGTCCGGGTAAAATATGTTTGACGCTATACGCAAACAGTGGGTACCAGGATAAGTCCATGCAACTGCGTTGTCTGTCAGAGTAAGTGCAGTGCATCGTTCACGAGAGAGCCTGCACTGCTTAGACTAGTCAGAAAAAGTGTATTACGTACTGGAATTAGTAAGATGTTGCGTGACTTTCCATGCACTTACTGAGCAGACTGTGAATATGCGCAGTTCGCAAATACTCATCTGAAGACTTTCTTCGCGTGGCGCAACACTCAGTAAATATTCCAGCCACATTCAATGATAACAGATTTATTCCTCATGCTCAGCTGACACACAACGCTGACACAACGTCGTGTCATTAACGTTGATTAAATGTCACTATGTCGTTGAATTAACGTTGATATTGACAGTTACTTTTTACTTTAGACAAAGCTGTTGATATGAGGCGCGAATTAGTACTCCGAAATAAAGAGGCTTATCGAAGATGTTTTGCCATAGTTTAATCGATGAGCATAAAACATCGAATCACATTGAATCAACGTTGATTCGATGATGATTCAACATTTTTTTGTCTGCTGGCATGATGAGACTGAAATGCAAACAGCGCAGATCCTGATACGACTGCTCTACTAGGCCTGCAATGTGTGTCCCAGTAGTAAGAACTGCAGTTTAGGCTATTACTGATCGCAAACTCTCAAAAGTACACTTTGTAAATGTTGAAAATCGGTACTTTGTTGTCTACGGCCATAATACATTGAAAACATCGGTTCTCGTCCGATCACGGAAATTAAGCAACGTCGGGCCCGGTTAGTACTTAGATGGGTGACCGCCTGGGAATACCGGGTGCTGCAGACTTTTGTCTGCTTTTCTTTATTTTCTATTTTTATTTCTTTTTTCTTTGATAGTTTTCTTCCCCCAATTTCACGATCACTGTATATGTATCTCAAAGCTGTGCGAAGGAAAATACTTTTCCCTCAACGTTAAAGACCGTTTACCGTCTGCTGTGCACTGTCCACTCGCCCTTCGCTTTGGAGCATGCTGAAAAGTAGTGCATGTTGTTCGCGGTTTTCTGTATACTATTTACTGTCCAGTGAAGTGTCTACTGTCTGTCTACTGCGTCCTGGATACTGTTTACTGCGGCCTGTCTGCTACGATATGGATGTGGTGCAAGCACAGGGGCATGGGTATAAGGTCGCAGCATGTGCGCCTGTTTCAGCGCATCTGGACTCTAAAATGATGTACCTTCAACCAAAATGGAGTCGCACAAACAGGTGAAACCAACATCATAGTAACCTGCACTTTATGGGAGATGAACCCTGGTGGCCCGTAAGAATAATAAAGGATTGCAAAAATTCCTGTGTAGCACATACCTATACTTGGGCAGTAAAACCCACAAGCAGGCACATCTAATTTTCTGTACATTTAAGTTCTGCAATAGTTAAAACAAATAAAAAAAATAACAAGTAAATTAAAAAGGCAGTTCTGACATTTTTCTTGTCAATTTTAGTTTTGTATGATAGAAATGCAGAATTTATCAATTTTGGCAATATGCAAAATTTCTGGCATTATTTCTTTTCCCTATAGAATTGCTTCTTTCGTCTGAAGATCGATGTTAATGAAACGTGGACCTAGAATAAATTAGTTATGACTGTGGGCAAACTTCCAATATCATTATTTTGAACCACGACGCTTGAAAACCAACAAAGTGGTTGTGTGCCCAGCGCAGACTCAGATAAGCCCGGGCATCCACCCAGTCTGATCAGAGTCTTTGCTATCCACATGAAGGTAGCTCAGACCCTTAGCTGCCGTTAAAGCGCTTAGAAAAGATTGTGATCATACTAGGCGGATGCCCAGGCTGATCTGAGTGTGCGATGGGCGCACTACCACTTTGTTGCTTTCTCGTGTCGCGGCTCATTTTTTTCTGATTCAGATAAACGGATACCTAATTGGAAGCTCAAGGAGACGGTTCAGATCTTCACATTGATACATACTGCCCAGCAGGCACACAACGTTATAGTGACGTCGCACTGACGTCGACGCAAACATTACATTTCATCGACGTCATTCTGACGTCATATGCCCGCTGGGAAATACTTTACTGCCTAGCAGGCACATGACGTCGAAATGACGTCGTATTGACGTCGATGCGGCATGGTGGCGTCGCATCGACCCCATTTTGACATCATTACGACGTCATGTGCCTGCTGGGTGTCTTGCAGTGCTGTTCAAACAATTTCTATCGTTTTAATTTACTCTCTCTATTGGGACACCTTTAATATACCAGATTATTCTAAAATTTAAACAAATGCTAAAAGTAGCTGACAGTGTGTCAAAAATACTGATAGGATACGACGCATTGCACATCTTGATCTGATTCTAAAGTGATTTCTCAGATACATCTATCCCAAAATTTAGGATCCCTGCGGTTATTTTTATTTATTTTTTTGTTAATCTTGCAGCTCTTGGATTACATCATTGATAATCAAGGGTCGGTTATATTTGCACGTGCATTTTATGCTCATCTCTTTAAACGTTATGAGCCTTGTCCGGGCAAAATATGTTTGACACTATACGCAAACAGTGGGTACCAAGATTAGTCTATGCAACTGCGTAGTCTGTCAGAGTTAGTGCAGTTCACCGTTTGATTTCCAGAAGGCATACTTATTGCGCCTAACCTGTTCTGATTGTGCTAGTGCACAGACTAGTCTGGACATAGGTGTATTGCATACACCACAAGGCTGACTTTATCACGACACGACTCAAATGGCCTGCGCATGGAAAAAATGTGCTTCAGCCCATAATATTTGCAGCGAAATATGTATGTATACGCAACCAGGAGGTACCAATATATGTCTACGCCCATGTGTAGTCTACCCTGCTCTGATTGCGCATGCGTCTAGTCAAGACACGCGCGTTTTGCTTATGAAATAAGACTGGTTTTATCACGACACGAGGTATGCGCAAGGAAAAATGTATTTCACCCCATCTTGGGAAAAGTGAATGCAGTCCCATTAGTGTCTTTTCTTTTCGCACTCTTTACGGCGCCACAGTGTATGATGCTCAAGATTGCTTATACATGTTGTGAACGCATACATGTTACCACAGACTGGGCTGATTCTTCTCGTCGCATGTGGCAATTTTCCGAGGGTGCGGCTCTTGGGTTACATAATTGACAATCAAATAATCAAGGGTCGATCTTATTTTCACGTGCATTTTATGCTCATCTCTTGTTTTGAATGTTATGAGCCCTGTCCGGGTAAAATATGTTTGACGCTATACGCAAACAGTGGGTACCAGGATAAGTCCATGCAACTGCGTTGTCTGTCAGAGTAAGTGCAGTGCATCGTTTACGAGAGAGCCTGCACTGCTTAGACTAGTCAGAAAAAGTGTATTACGTACTGGAATTAGTAAGATGTTGCGTGACTTTCCATGCACTTACTGAGCAGACTGTGAATATGCGCAGTTCGCAAATGCTCATCTGAAGAATTTCTTCGCGTGGCGCAACACTTAGTAAATATTCCAGCCACATTCAATGATAACAGATTTATTCCTCATGCTCAGCTGACACACAACCCTGACACAACGTCGTGTCATTAACGTTGGTTAAATGTCACTATGCCGTTGAATTAACGTTGATATTGACGTTTACTTTTTACTTTAGACAAAGCTGTTGATATGAGGCGCGAATTAGTACTCCGAAATAAAGAGGCTTATCGAAGATGTTTTGCCATAGTTTAATCGATGATCACAAAACATCGAATCACATTGAATCAACGTTGATTCGATGATGATTAAACTTTTTTGTCTGCTGGCATGATGAGACTGAAATGCAAACAGCGCAGATCCTGATACGACTGCTCTACTAGGCCTGCAATGTGTGTCCCAGTAGTAATAAAAAAAAATAACAAGTAAATTAAAAAGGCAGTTCTGACATTTTTCTTGTCAATTTTAGTTTTGTATGATAGAAATGCAGAATTTATCAATTTTGGCAACATGCAAAATTTCTGGCATTATTTCTTTTCCCTATAGAATTGCTTCTTTCGTCTGAAGATCGATGTTAATGAAACGTGGACCTAGAATAAATTAGTTATGACCGTGGGCAAACTTCCAATATCATTATTTTGAACCACGACGCTTGAAAACCAACAAAGTGGTTGTGTGCCCATCGCAGACTCAGATCAGCCCGGGCATCCACCCAGTCTGATCAGAGTCTTTGCTATCCACATGAAGGTAGCTTAGACCCTTAGCTACCGTTAAAGCGCTTAGAAAAGACTGTGATCATACTAGGCGGATGCCCAGGCTGATCTGAGTGTGCGATGGGCGCACTACCACTTTGTTGCTTTCTCGTGTCGCGGCTCATTTTTTCTGATTCAGATAAACGGATACCTAATTGGAAGCTCAAGGAGACGGATCAGATCTTCACATTGATACATACTACCCAGCAGGCACACAACGTTATAATGACGTCGCATTGACGTCGACGCAAACATTACATTTCATCGACGTCATTCTGACGTCATATGCCCGCTGGCAAATACTTTACTGCCTAGCAGGCACATGACGTCGAAATGACGTCGTATTGACGTCGATGCGGCATAGTGGCGTCGCATCGACCCCATTTTGACATCATTACGACGTCATGTGCCTGCTGGGTGTCTTGCAGTGCTGTTCAAACAATTTCCATCGTTTTAATTTACTCTCTCTATTGGGACACCTTTAATATACCAGATTATTCTAAAATTTAAACAAATGCTAAAAGTAGCTGACAGTGTGTCAAAAATACTGATAGGATACGACGCATTGCACATCTTGATCTGATTCTAAAGTGATTTCTCAGATACATCTATCCCAAAATTTAGGACCCCTGCGGTGATTTTTATTTATTTTTTGTTAATCTTGCAGCTCTTGGATTACATCATTGATAATCAAGGGTCGGTTATATTTGCACGTGCATTTTATGCTCATCTCTTTAAACGTTATGAGCCTTGTCCGGGCAAAATATGTTTGACACTATACGCAAACAGTGGGTACCAGGATAAGTCTATGCAACTGCGTAGTCTGTCAGAGTTAGTGCAGTTCACCGTTTGATTTCCAGAGGGCATACTTATTGCGCCTAACCTGTTCTGATTGTGCTAGTGCACAGACTAGTCTGGACATAGGTGTATTGCATACACCACAAGGCTGACTTTATCACGAGACGACTCAAATGGCCTGCGCAAGGAAAAAATGTGCTTCAGCCCATAATATTTGCAGCGAAATATGTATGTATACGCAACCAGGAGGTACCAATATATGTCTACGCCCATGTGTAGTCTACCCTGCTCTGATTGCGCATGCGTCTAGTCAAGACACGCGCGTTTTGCTTATGAAATAAGACTGGTTTTATCACGACACGAGGTATACGCAAGGAAAAATGTATTTCACCCCCTCTTGGGAAAAGCGAATGCAGTCCCATTAGTGTCTTTTCTTTTCGCACTCTTTACGGCGCCACAGTGTATGATGCTCAAGATTGCTTATACATGTTGTGAACGCATACATGTTACCACAGACTGGGCTGATTCTTCTCGTCGCATGTGGCAATTTTCCGAGGGTGCGGCTCTTGGGTTACATAATTGACAATCAAATAATCAAGGGTCGATCTTATTTTCACGTGCATTTTATGCTCATCTCTTGTTTTGAATGTTATGAGTCCTGTCCGGGTAAAATATGTTTGACGCTATACGCAAACAGTGGGTACCAGGATAAATCCATGCAACTGCGTTGTCTGTCAGAGTAAGTGCAGTGCATCGTTCACGAGAGAGCCTGCTCTGCTTAGACTAGTCAGTAAAAGTGTATTACGTACTGGAATTAGTAAGATGTTGCGTGACTTTCCATGCACTTACTGAGCAGACTGTGAATATGCGCAGTTCGCAAATACTCATCTGAAGACTTTCTTCGCGTGGCGCAACACTCAGTAAATATTCCAGCCACATTCAATGATAACAGATTTATTCCTCATGCTCAGCTGACACACAACGCTGACACAACGTCGTGTCATTAACGTTGGTTAAATGTCACTATGCCGTTGAATTAACGTTGATATTGACGGTTACTTTTTACTTTAGACAAAGCTGTCGATATGAGGCGCGAATTAGTACTCCGAAATAAAGAGGCTTATCGAAGATGTTTTGCCATAGTTTAATCGATGATCACAAAACATCGAATCACATTGAATCAACGTTGATTCGATGATGATTCAACATTTTTTTGTCTGCTGGCATGATGAGACTGAAATGCAAACAGCGCAGATCCTGATACGACTGCTCTACTAGGCATGCAATGTGTGTCCCAGTAGTAAGAACTGCAGTTTAGGCTATTACTGATCGCAAACTCTCAAAAGTACACTTTGTAAATGTTGAAAATCGGTACTTTGTTGTCTACGGCCATAATACATTGAAAACATCGGTTCTCGTCCGATCACGGAAATTAAGCAACGTCGGGCCCGGTTAGTACTTAGATGGGTGACCGCCTGGGAATACCGGGTGCTTCAGACTTTTGTCTGCTTTTCTTTATTTTCTATTTTTATTTCTTTTTTCTCTGATAGTTTTCTTCCCCCAATTTCACGATCACTGTATAATTATGTATCTCAAAGCTGTGCGAAGGAAAATACTTTTCCCTCAACGTTAAAGACCGTTTACCGTCTGCTGTGCACTGTCTACTCGCTCTTCGCTTGGGAGCATGCTGAAAAGCAGTGCATGTTGTTCGCGGTTTTCTGTATACTATTTACTGTCCAGTGAAGTGTCTACTGTCTGTCTACTGCGTCCTGGATACTGTTTACTGCGGCCTGTCTGCTACAATATGGATGTGGTGCAAGCACAGGGGCATGGGTATAAGGTCGCAGCATGTGCGCCTGTTTCAGCGCATCTGGACTCTAAAATGATGTACCTTCAACCAAAATGGAGTCGCACAAACAGGTGAAACCAACATAAGCATCATAGTAACCTGCACTTTATGGGAGATGAACCCTGGTGGCCCGTAAGAATAATAAAGGATTGCAAAAATTCCTATGTAGCACATACCTATACTTGGGAAGTAAAACCCACAAGCAGGCACATCTAATTTTCTGTACATTTAAGTTCTGCAATAGTTAAAACAAATAAAAAAAATAACAAGTAAATTAAAAAGGCAGTTCTGATATTTTTCTTGTCAACTTTAGTTTTGTATGATAGAAATGCAGAATTTATCAATTTTGGCAATATGCAAAATTTCTGGCATTATTTCTTTTCCCTATAGAATTGCTTCTTTCGTCTGAAGATCGATGTTAATGAAACGTGGACCTAGAATAAATTAGTTATGACTGTGGGTAAACTTCCAATATCATTATTTTGAACCACGACGCTTGAAAACCAACTTAGTGGTTGTGTGCCCATCGCAGACTCAGATAAGCCCGGGCATCCACCCAGTCTGATCAGAGTCTTTGCTATCCACATGAAGGTAGCTTAGACCCTTAGCTACCGTTAAAGCGCTTAGAAAAGACTGTGATCATACTAGGCGGATGCCCAGGCTGATCTGAGTGTGCGATGGGCGCACTACCACTTTGTTGCTTTCTCGTGTCGCGGCTCATTTTTTTTGGCTTGCCGTTTCGGCGGCAAGCCAGTATTCAAGTGGTTTAGTGATACCGAGTTATTTTCGGAAGAAACGATACGTCACACTTAGTCGGAAAATACCTGGAGAGTGTGTACTGAGTGTTTATATATAGCAATAGCGCAAAGCATTAGCTTTTCCCAAAATCATGCAGCGGCGTCGCGAAAAATAGGCCATAGGGCATCGCATAATCTGACTGGTCAGAGCAGCCGGCACACTGTCCAGCGTCGGTGCCTTCATGGGATCTGCTCAGTCTTTTTCGGCATAAATATTCTTCATGATGATCCATGATGCAGACATCTTTCATGCTGAGGATAGACTGATAAGACTGCGCTTATGCCGGAGTGGGCTGATATGTGTATCTGTAAAAACTGAAAGAGCAGAGTTCAAATTTATTGTTTAGATTTAGAAACAAGCGCTTTTGACGATTTTCTTCTCTTATCACATGAACTGAAAAAATGTATTCCATCTATCTAGAGTTTATAGTCTAAAGTCTCATTTTGGTGTACAACATCACAGTACATACATGTTTATATACAGACATATAAAAATACACAAAACCATTTTGTACAGAATTATAAGAGACTATGTAAATCATGCATTACATATAGATTTATCTTATCACCGCGGATAAAGGCTTCACAGAGGTAAAAAAAATAGTAATAATAAAAAAATACAGCGAACATTGAATATTTTTCCACTTACGTGGCACTGCATCCATAGTGCCAGAGTACAGTCACTTCCTAAAAACTACACACTGGAATCAATGGTTTCCCCCTCCTCAGCCACACGGCGCATTAATTTACCAAAAGCGGCACAGTCAGGTACAGAGAAACATGTGGCGGAAACCAATGTCCAAACAGAATGCCCCCCTGCACCGACTTTGTGCACCGTAATACATGCTCCGTGAGGATGAAAATGGGAAACACTTTAGAAAAAAAGTCTTCTATGTGGGAAAAAAATCAGACAGTTAAACGAATAAATATGCTGGAAGTAAACAGAATTTCCGCCGTGTGCATCCAAGATACGCATTACAATAAATGTGTGGCTTAATTGCTTGTATGTAGAACTGACCGTGTTATGTATGTAAAAGTCGGTAATGTCGGAGAGTACTTAACGCTTACGCATTGCAACAGGCCTTTCCATGGCGCAAAGCGATATATTGTGTACACATTTTTAGCATCTGATAAATTTCCTTTTGGCCATCAACATGTTCATGAATAGCCTGAACAATGGTGCAGAAAAAGGGAACAATTCAGAGTTGTCAACATTTGAAACTCGACTCGGAATTGTTAAAATTTGAAACTGTTGGGGATTCATTGACAGCTTTATGACAAGGGAGGGGTTGGTTGGTTGGTGCGATGATGCTGGGTATAACTTCCAGTGCCGGGGCGTCCTACTTATTTGGATTATAGTAGAACAAGGGCCTACTGTGCTTGCGGTAGGTGCGGGTTGGGGTGTGTGGACATTTTTCTTACTTTTATAACACTCTCTAATGTTGCCTTTTTAGTTCAGCTATACAAATGTACAGAGAAATATTTACACTCAACGACGATTTCCTTAACTGAACCTATACTGGGCTGACGATGTTCATACATCCACGAACAACACACATTTATGCAATCTTACGCGTAAGCAACGTCACGGATAGTTCAAATAGACGATTGGCCGACATAACGATTGATATACGTCATGTCATAGTGACGGCTGCTGTACTTCATTACCATACACGTAACTATTATTCGTCCTTTGCTTAAGAAATACATCAGCTCTAGCAGTGAATTGTTGAGTAATAATTCACTGTTTGGAGGTCAGTTGTAATGTAGATCATATCACGAGCGCGGAGCGCGAGTGATATATCTACGTACAACTGACCGACAAACAGTGAATTATTACTCAACAATTCAATGCTAGAGCAGCTCTGAACTATTTCGATTCTAACACTCAAAAAACGCTGAAAAAGTATTCTTTTCATTCAAACTCTCCCAACCTTTCTGCCAGCGCGTTCATGCTCCCGCCAATATTCTAACCTGTATCTAAGACAAATGTACGTTTTTATGGCAATTTTAGATAGAAAAAGAGACGTTACACCGTCTAACGTCTCAAAACGTCACAAAATTACGTCAGTAATTGCAGTGACGTTAGCAATTAGACTCACGCGCTCCCAAACAGTGAATTGTTGCAGAATAAAACACAGTAACTTTCCATTGCTTCTATAGGCGCACTGTGTTAAAATTGGCGTTTAATTAATCAGATCTTCACGAATGAGTAAACAAAATTGATGTAAAAACATAGCACCGATATAAAAGATAAATTTCATTTGTCGGGAGTTCATGGAAATACGAACGCAATAGGTTCCGTGCTTTGTTGTTCTCAAATGGTGTAAAGCAAATTATTGTCACAACAAAAACAGCATGCATTTTCTTCTCAGAGTGTCAAAGTTTTGTTCCAGTCACTGCCACTGATGCCACTTAAACCAAAAATAAACTTCAGTAAATATTAATTTATTTCCTCTTTTGATGCCAAGTTCAGATGTGCCAAGATTCCATAGACATGGGTTTCAAACAGTCTTTCTTAAAATTTTGATTCAGACTAAATGTGACTCAACAGCCGTAAAGAAAAGACTTGAAATAAGTCCATATAGTTATTTAACTTCAGCCATGCCTAAAACGGCCGGCCAAAACGTTGGAAAACTGTTTTTTTTTGTTGTTGTTATTGTTATTGTGTGTGTGTGTGTGTGTGTGTGTGTGTGTGTGTGTGTGTGTGTGTGTGTGTTTCCTCAATTTGTTTTTCAAATAAATTCTACTCTTGTTTTTACCTTACACCCGTGGATAATGCCACTATTCAAGAAGTTAGAAATTAAATACTTTGCTAAATAAAAGTAAGCAACAGAAAGTGCACTAACAATCGGGTTCACTTCAATAACAACTCATGAAAATTTCACTGTTTTAGCCGTGCAAGCCTTCCTTTTAAAAGGAAATTTTATTCTGATTCAGATAAACGGATACCTAATTGGAAGCTCAAGGAGACGGATCAGATCTTCACATTGATACATACTACCCAGCAGGCACACAACGTTATAATGACGTCGCATTGACGTCGACGCAAACATTACAATTCATCGACGTCATTCTGACGTCATACGCCCGCTGGGAAATACTTTACTGCCTAGCAGGCACATGACGTCGAAATGACTTCGTATTGACGTCGATGCGGCACTGTGGCGTCGCATCGACCCCATTTTGACATCATTACGACGTCATGTGCCTGCTGGGTGTCTTGCAGTGCTGTTCAAACAATTTCCATCGTTTTAATTTACTCTCTCTATTGGGACACCTTTAATATACCAGATTATTCTAAAATTTAAACAAATGCTTAAAGTAGCTGACAGTGTGTCAAAAATACTGATAGGATACGACGCATTGCACATCTTGATCTGATTCTAAAGTGATTTCTCAGATACATCTATCCCAAAATTTAGGATCCCTGTGGTTATTTTTATATATTTTTTGTTAATCTTGCAGCTCTTGGATTACATCATTGATAATCAAGGGTCGGTTATATTTGCACGTGCATTTTATGCTCATCTCTTTAAACGTTATGAGCCTTGTCCGGGCAAAATATGTTTGACACTATACGCAAACAGTGGGTACCAAGATAAGTCTATGCAACTGCGTAGTCTGTCAGAGTTAGTGCAGTTCACCGTTTGATTTCCAGAAGGCATACTTATTGCGCCTAACCTGTTCTGATTGTGCTAGTGCACAGACTAGTCTGGACATAGGTGTATTGCATACACCACAAGGCTGACTTTATCACGACACGACTCAAATGGCCTGCGCAAGGAAAAAATGTGCTTCAGCCCATAATATTTGCAGCGAAATATGTATGTATACGCAACCAGGAGGTACCAATATATGTCTACGCCCATGTGTAGTCTACCCTGCTCTGATTGCGCATGCGTCTAGTCAAGACACGCGCGTTTTGCTTATGAAATAAGACTGGTTTTATCACGACACGAGGTATGCGCAAGGAAAAATGTATTTCACCCCATCTTGGGAAAAGTGAATGCAGTCCCATTAGTGTCTTTTCTTTTCGCACTCTTTACGGCGCCACAGTGTATGATGCTCAAGATTGCTTATACATGTTGTGAACGCATACATGTTACCACAGACTGGGCTGATTCTTCTCGTCGCATGTGGCAATTTTCCGAGGGTGCGGCTCTTGGGTTACATAATTGACAATCAAATAATCAAGGGTCGATCTTATTTTCACGTGCATTTTATGCTCATCTCTTGTTTTGAATGTTATGAGCCCTGTCCGGGTAAAATATGTTTGACGCTATACGCAAACAGTGGGTACCAGGATAAGTCCATGCAACTGCGTTGTCTGTCAGAGTAAGTGCAGTGCATCGTTCACGAGAGAGCCTGCACTGCTTAGACTAGTCAGAAAAAGTGTATTACGTACTGGAATTAGTAAGATGTTGCGTGACTTTCCATGCACTTACTGAGCAGACTGTGAATATGCGCAGTTCGCAAATGCTCATCTGAAGAATTTCTTCGCGTGGCGCAACACTCAGTAAATATTCCAGCCACATTCAATGATAACTGATTTATTCCTCATGCTCAGCTGACACACAACGCTGACACAACGTCGTGTCATTAACGTTGGTTAAATGTCACTATGCCGTTGAATTAACGTTGATATTGACGGTTACTTTTTACTTTAGACAAAGCTGTTGATATGAGGCGCAAATTAGTACTCCGAAATAAAGAGGCTTATCGAAGATGTTTTGCCATAGTTTAATCGATGATCACAAAACATCGAATCACATTGAATCAACGTTGATTCGATGATGATTCAACATTTTTTTGTCTGCTGGCAAACTGAAATGCAAACAGCGCAGATCCTGATACGACTGCTCTACTAGGCCTGCAATGTGTGTCCCAGTAGTAAGAACTGCAGTTTAGGCTATTACTGATCGCAAACTCTCAAAAGTACACTTTGTAAATGTTGAAAATCGGTACTTTGTTGTCTACGGCCATAATACATTGAAAACATCGGTTCTCGTCCGATCACGGAAATTAAGCAACGTCGGGCCCGGTTAGTACTTAGATGGGTGACCGCCTGGGAATACCGGGTGCTGCAGACTTTTGTCTGCTTTTCTTTATTTTCTATTTTTATTTCCTTTTTCTTTGATAGTTTTCTTCCCCCAATTTCACGATCACTGTATATGTATCTCAAAGCTGTGCGAAGGAAAATACTTTTCCCTCAACGTTAAAGACCGTTTAACGTCTGCTGTGCAATGTCCACTCGCCCTTCGTTTTGGAGCATGCTGAAAAGTAGTGCATGTTGTTCGCGGTTTTCTGTATACTATTTACTGTCCAGTGAAGTGTCTACTGTCTGTCTACTGCGTCCTGGATACTGTTTACTGCGGCCTGTCTGCTACAATATGGATGTGGTGCAAGCACAGGGGCATGGGTATAAGGTCGCAGCATGTGCGCCTGTTTCAGCGCATCTGGACTCTAAAATGATGTACCTTCAACCAAAATGGAGTCGCACAAACAGGTGAAACCAACATAAGCATCATAGTAACCTGCACTTTATGGGAGATGAACCCTGGTGGCCCGTAAGAATAATAAAGGATTGCAAAAATTCCTATGTAGCACATACCTATACTAGGGAAGTAAAACCCACAAGCAGGCACATCTAATTTTCTGTACATTTAAGTTCTGCAATAGTTAAAACAAATAAAAAAAATAACAAGTAAATTAAAAAGGCAGTTCTGACATTTTTCTTGTCAATTTTAGTTTTATATGATAGAAATGCAGAATTTATCAATTTTGGCAATATGCAAAATTTCTGGCATTATTTCTTTTCCCTATAGAATTGCTTCTTTCGTCTGAAGATCGATGTTAATGAAACGTGGACCTAGAATAAATTAGTTATGACTGTGGGCAAACTTCCAATATCATATCATCCATAGTGCAGATTATATTTTATTTACATCCTTTGAGATCAGTGGATAGAGTCTGAGAAATCTAAAATTTGAGATCGATTGAGACTATTATTCTAGATCATCGTCTTTTATACTATTTGGATCCTTTTGAAATTAATCAGTCTTTGAATCGACTGCCCAATTAAAATTAAGAAATTACAGTACGATTTTTTCTGGTTTCGTCACCAGATATTGTCAGGGTCACTGACGAGGCTTTATTAGCCGAAACTACGTAGTCTGGCCCATGTTCCTACTTCTGTATGTATTCTCTGCTCTTGAAGGACTTTTTTTAGATTTTAATCATTATTTTGAACCACGACGCTTGAAAACCAACAAAGTGGTTGTGTGCCCAGCGCAGACTCAGATAAGCCCGGGCATCCACCCAGTCTGATCAGAGTCTTTGCTATCCACATGAAGGTAGCTTAGACCCTTAGCTATCGTTAAAGCGCTTAGAAAAGACTGTGATCATACTAGGCGGATGCCCAGGCTGATCTGAGTGTGCGATGGGCGCACTACCACTTTGTTGCTTTCTCGTGTCGCGGCTCATTTTTTTCTGATTCAGATACACGGATACCTAATTGGAAGCTCAAGGAGACGGATCAGATCTTCACATTGATACATACTACCCAGCAGGCACACAACGTTATAATGACGTCGCATTGACGTCGACGCAAACATTACATTTCATCGACGTCATTCTGACGTCATATGCCCGCTGGGAAATACTTTACTGCCTAGCAGGCACATGACGTCGAAATGACGTCGTATTGATGTCGATGCGGCATGGTGGCGTCGCATCGACCCCATTTTGACATCATTACGACGTCATGTGCCTGCTGGGTGTCTTGCAGTGCTGTTCAAACAATTTCCATCGTTTTAATTTACTCTCTCTATTGGGACACCTTTAATATACCAGATTATTCTAAAATTTAAACAAATGCTAAAAGTAGCTGACAGTGTGTCAAATATACTGATAGGATACGACGCATTGCGCATCTTGATTTGATTCTAAAGTGATTTCTCAGATACATCTATCCCAAAATTTAGGACCCCTGCGGTGATTTTTATTTATTTGTTGTTAATCTTGCAGCTCTTGGATTACATCATTGATAATCAAGGGTCGGTTATATTTGCACGTGCATTTTATGCTCATCTCTTTAAACGTTATGAGCCTTGTCCGGGCAAAATATGTTTGACACTATACGCAAACGGTGGGTACCAAGATAAGTCTATGCAACTGCGTAGTCCGTCAGAGTTAGTGCAGTTCACCGTTTGATTTCCAGAAGGCATACTTATTGCGCCTAACCTGTTCTGATTGTGCTAGTGCACAGACTAGTCTGGACATAGGTGTATTGCATACACCACAAGGCTGACTTTATCACGACACGACTCAAATGGCCTGCGCAAGGAAAAATGTGCTTCAGCCCATAATATTTGCAGCGAAATATGTATGTATACGCAACCAGGAGGTACCAATATATGTCTACGCCCATGTGTAGTCTACCCTGCTCTGATTGCGCATGCGTCTAGTCAAGACACGCGCGTTTTGCTTATGAAATAAGACTGGTTTTATCACGACACGAGGTATGCGCAAGGAAAAATGTATATCACCCCATCTTGGGAAAAGCGAATGCAGTCCCATTAATGTCTTTTCTTTTCGCACTCTTTACGGCGCCACAGTGTATGATGCTCAAGATTGCTTATACATGTTGTGAACGCATACATGTTACCACAGACTGGGCTGATTCTTCTCGTCGCATGTGGCAATTTACCGAGGGTGCGGCTCTTAGGTTACATAATTGACAATCAAATAATCAAGGGTCGATCTTATTTTCACGTGCATTTTATGCTCATCTCTTGTTTTGAATGTTATGAGCCCTGTCCGGGTAAAATATGTTTGACGCTATACGCAAACAGTGGGTACCAGGATAAGTCCATGCAACTGCGATGTCTGTCAGAGTAAGTGCAGTGCATCGTTCACGAGAGAGCCTGCACTGCTTAGACTAGTCAGAAAAAGTGTATTACGTACTGGAATAAGTAAGATGTTGCGTGTTTGACTTTCCATGCACTTACTGAGCAGACTGTGAATATGCGCAGTTCGCAAATGCTCATCTGAAGAATTTCTTCGCGTGGCGCAACACTCAGTAAATATTCCAGCCACATTCAAAGATAACAGATTTATTCCTCATGCTCAGCTGACACACAACCCTGACACAACGTCGTGCCATAAACGTTGGTTAAATGTCACTATGCCGTTGAATTAACGTTGATATTGACGTTTACTTTTTACTTTAGACAAAGCTGTTGATATGAGGCGTGAATTAGTACTCCGAAATAAAGAGGCTTATCGAAGATGTTTTGCCATAGTTTAATCGATGATCACAAAACATCGAATCACATTGAATCAACGTTGATTCGATGATGATTCAACTTTTTTTGTCTGCTGGCACGATGAGACTGAAATGCAAACAGGGCAGATCCTGTTACGACTGCTCTACTAGGCCTCCAATGTGTGTCCCAGTAGTAAGAACTACAGTTTAGGCTATTACTGATCGCAAACTCTCAAAAGTACACTTTGTAAATGTTGAAAATCGGTACTTTGTTGTCTACGGCCATAATACATTGAAAACATCGGTTCTCGTCCGATCACGGAATTTAAGCAACGTCGGGCCCGGTTAGTACTTAGATGGGTGACCGCCTGGGAATACCGGGTGCTGCAGACTTTTGTCTGCTTTTCTTTATTTTCTATTTTTATTTCTTTTTTCTTTGATAGCTTTCTTCCCCCAATTTCACGATCACTGTATATGTATCTCAAAGCTGTGCGAAGGAAAATACTTTTCCCTCAACGTTAAAGACCGTTTAACGTCTGCTGTGCACTGTCCACTCGCCCTTCGCTTTGGAGCATGCTGAAAAGTAGTGCATGTTGTTCGCGGTTTTCTGTATACTATTTACTGTCCAGTGAAGTGTCTACTGTCTGTCTACTGCGTCCTGGATACTGTTTACTGCGGCCTGTCTGCTACAATATGGATGTGGTGCAAGCACAGGGGCATGGGTATAAGGTCGCAGTATGTGCGCCTGTTTCAGCGCATCTGGACTCTAAAATGATGCGCCTTCAACCAAAATGGAGTCGCACAATCAGGTGAAACCAACATAAGCATCATAGTAACCTGCACTTTATGGGAGATGAACCCTGGTGGCCCGTAAGAATAATAAAGACTGCAAAAATTCCAATGTAGCACATACCTATACTTGGGCAGTAAAACCCACAAGCAGGCACATCTAATTTTCTGTACATTTAAGTTCTGCAATAGTTAAAACAAATAAAAAAATAACAAGTAAATTAAAAAGGCAGTTCTTACATTTTTCTTGTCAATTTTAGTTTTGTATGATAGAAATGCAGAATTTTTCAATTTTGGCAATAGGCACAATTTCTGGCATTATTTCTTTTCCCTATAGAATTGCTTCTTTCGTCTGAAGATCGATGTTAGCGAAACGTGGACCTAGAATAAATTAGTTATGACTGTGGGCAAACTTCCAATATCATTATTTTGAACCACGACGCTTGAAAACCAACAAAGTGGTTGTGTGCCCAGAGCAGACTCAGATAAGCCCGGGCATCCACCCAGTCTGATCAGAGTCTTTGCTATCCACATGAAGGTAGCTTAGACCCTTAGCTACCGTTAAAGCGCTTAGAAAAGACTGTGATCATACTAGGCGGATGCCCAGGCTTCTCTGAGTGTGCGATGAGCGCACTACCACTTTGCTGCTTTCTCGTGTCGCGGCTCATTTTTTTCTGATTCAGATACACGGATACCTAATTGGAAGCTCAAGGAGACGGATCAGATCTTCACATTGATACAGACTACCCAGCAGGCACACAACGTTATAATGACGTCGCATTGACGTCGACGCAAACATTACATTTCATCGACGTCATTCTGACGTCATATGCCCGCTGGGAAATACTTTACTGCCTAGCAGGCACATGACGTCGAAATGACGTCGTATTGACGTCGATGCGGCATGGTGGCGTCGCATCGACCCCATTTTGACATCATTACGACGTCATGTGCCTGCTGGGTGTCTTGCAGTGCTGTTCAAACAATTTCCATCGTTTTAATTTACTCTCTCTATTGGGACACCTTTAATATACCAGATTATTCTAAAATTTAAACAAATGCTAAAAGTAGCTGACAGTGTGTCAAAAATTCTGATAGGATACGACACATTGCACATCTTGATCTGATTCTAAAGTGATTTCTCAGATACATCTATCCCAAAATTTAGGATCCCTGCGGTTATTTTCATTCATTTTTTTTTTAATCTTGCAGCTTTTGGATTACATCATTGATAATCAAGGGTCGGTTATATTTGCACGTGCATTTTATGCTCATCTCTTTAAACGTTATGAGCCTTGTCCACGCAAAATATGTTTGACACTATACGCAAACAGTGGTTACCAAGATAAGTCTATGCAACTGCGTAGTCCGTCAGAGTTAGTGCAGTTCACCGTTTGATTTCCAGAAGGCATACTTATTGCGCCTAACCTGTTCTGATTGTGCTAGTGCACAGACTAGTCTGGACATAGGTGTATTGCATACACCACAAGGCTGACTTTATCACGACACGACTCAAATGGCCTGCGCAAGGAAAAATGTGCTTCAGCCCATAATATTTGCAGCGAAATATGTATGCATACGCAACCAGGAGGTACCAATATATGTCTACGCCTATGTGTAGTCTACCCTGCTCTGATTGCGCACGCGTCTAGTCAAGACACGCGCGTTTTGCTTATGAAATAAGACTGGTTTTATCACGACACGAGGTATGCGCAAGGAAAAATGTATTTCACCCCATCTTGGGAAAAGCGAATGCAGTCCCATTAGTGTCTTTTCTTTTCGCACTCTTTACGGCGCCACAGTGTATGATGCTCAAGATTGCTTATACATGTTGTGAACGCATACATGTTACCACAGACTGGGCTGATTCTTCTCGTCGCATGTGGCAATTTACCGAGGGTGCGGCTCTTGGGTTACATAATTGACAATCAAATAATCAAGGGTCGATCTTATTTTCACGTGCATTTTATGCTCATCTCTTGTTTTGAATGTTATGAGCCCTGTCCGGGTAAAATATGTTTGACGCCATACGCAAACAGTGGGTAGGGTAGTTCGCCCTTGAGTCGAACACCTTTTGTATTGTCTTGCGCTTACAGACCCTGGCTATTGGCCCACATCGTGTTTGGGTCATGCAACAGCTAACGCAGCTTTCCAAGCATCAAAATGCTGCAACCGTTTAGCCATACTTCATGAAATAAGGGAATAATAAGGGGTTTTATCCACCTACCCAAATTAGCCCTTAAGTCGAACAGGCTTGCCCCTGACTCGAACAGATATACTGATCCAGCCATTATAGGACAACCTCATGTAGGGTCTGTGATATCCAGAAAATCCGCATTTTTTAAATTATATATTTTTAAAACATTTTTATTTGATGTCATTTTAAAGCACTCTTTAGAAGATAACGAGACACACAGCAATGTACGTAAATGCAGATAAATCCACCCTGTGACTCCTGGTGCATGTAGAAAAACAATCGTTTAAGGGGCTCAGTTATCATGTGTGCTATTTCGTTTATGATAAGTGTACACCCTTAATGCGTGCATAAAAGAAAAGAGGAAGATGTGTTTGTGCAATTAGACCGTGACTGAATGTATTTGCTAGTGATACAGTGAGTAAGCCATCTCTGAAACTATATACCCGTTTTCGACTTTAGGGCGAATCGGTGTTCGACTCAATGACAAAGCATAGGTTTAAGTAAATTGTTAAAATTTTTGTTAATTTTACTTTTTTGACCAATAAATAGTTATCTTTTCGATCATTGAGAAGCCATGGATTAGTTTAACAAAAATGTTAAATTTCGTGAACTAAGACCCTTTTCGCTACATAATATTAAGTATTTTACAAAATTTATAAAAATCAAAATTATGAAATTTAGAAACAGCTCGAGAGGGATGCGTTGCGACGACAGCTAGTCGTATAATAATGCATGTTTTATATCTGGGAGTCTTTTATGCATATTGTTCATAGATTAAGGTAACGTCTGGTATCTTAACAGGTAATGACACACCAAGCTGAAATATCAATGTTATCAGTTAAATTTGTTCGACTTAAGGGCAAGTTCGACTTAAGGGCGAATTACCCTACCAGGATAAGTCCATGCAACTGCGTTTTCTGTCAGAGTAAGTGCAGTGCATCGTTCACGAGAGAGCCTGCACTGCTTAGACTAGTCAGAAAAAGTGTATTACGTACTGGAATTAGTAAGATGGTGCGTGTTTGACTTTCCATGCACTTACTGAGCAGACTGTGCATATGCGCAGTTCGCAAATGCTCATCTGAAGACTTTCTTCGCGTGGCGCAACACTCAGTAAATATTCCAGCCACATTCAATGATAACAGATTTATTCCTCATGCTCAGCTGACACACAACGCTGGCACAACGTCGTGTCATTAACGTTGGTTAAACGTCACTGTGCCGTTGAATTAACGTTGATATTGACGGTTACTTTTTACTTTAGACAAAGCTGTTGATATGAGGCGTGAATTAGTACTCCGAAATAAAGAGGCTTATCGAAGATGTTTTGCCATAGTTTAATCGATGATCACAAAACATCGAATCACATTGAATCAACGTTGATTCGATGATGATTCAACTTTTTTTGTCTGCTGACATGATGAGACTGAAATGCAAACAGCGCAGACCCTGATACGACTGCTCTACTAGGCCTGCAATGTGTGTCCCAGTAGTAAGAACTGCAGTTATTACTGATCGCAAACTCTCAAAAGTACACTTTGTAAATGTTGAAAATCGGTACTTTGTTGTCTACGGCCATAATACATTGAAAACATCGGTTCTCGTCCGATCACGGAAATTAAGCAACGTCGGGCCCGGTTAGTACTTGGATGGGTGACCGCCTGGGATTACCGGGTGCTGCAGACTTTTGTCTGCTTTTCTTTATTTTCTATTTTTATTTCCTTTTTCTTTGATAGTTTTCTTCCCCCAATTTCACGATCACTGTATATGTATCTCAAAGCTGTGCGAAGGAAAATACTTTTCCCTCAACGTTAAAGACCGTTTACCGTCTGCTGTGCACTGTCCACTCGTCCTTCGCTTTGGAGCATGCTGAAAAGTAGTGCATGTTGTTCGCGGTTTTCTGTACACGATTTACTGTCCAGTGAAGTGTCTACTGTCTGTCTACTGCGTCCTGGATACTGTTTACTGCGGCCTGTCTGCTACAATATGGATGTGGTGCAAGCACAGGGGCATGGGTATAAGGTCGCAGCATGTGCGCCTGTTTCAGCACATCTGGACTCTAAAATGATGTACCTTCAACCAAAATGGAGTCGCACAATCAGGTGAAACCAACATAAGCATCATAGTAACCTGCACTTTATGGGAGATGAACCCTGGTGGCCCGTAAGAATAATAAAGGATTGCAAAAATTCCTATGTAGCACATACCTATACTTGGGCAGTAAAACCCACAAGCAGGCACATCTAATTTTCTGTACATTTAAGTTCTACAATAGTTACAACAAATAAAAAAAAAAACAAGTAAATTAAAAAGGCAGTTCTGACATTTTTCTTGTTAATTTTAGTTTTGTATGATAGAAATGCAGAATTTATCAATTTTGGCAATATGCAAAATTTCTGGCATTATTTCTTTTCCCTATAGAATTGCTTCTTTCGTCTGAAGATCGATGTTAATGAAACGTGGACCTACAATAAATTAGTTATGACTGTGGGCAAACTTCCAATATCATTCATGATTTTGAACCACGACGCTTGAAAACCAACAAAGTGGTTGTGTGCCCAGCGCAGACTCAGATAAGCCCGGGCATCCACCCAGTCTGATCAGAGTCTTTGCTATCCACATGAAGGTAGCTTAGACCCTTAGCCACCGTTAAAGCGCTTAGAAAAGACTGTGATCATACTAGGCGGATGCCCAGGCTGACCTGAGTGTGCGATGGGCGCACTACCACTTTGCTGCTTTCTCGTGTCGCGGCTCATTTTTTTCTGATTCAGATAAACGGATACCTAATTGGAAGCTCAAGGAGACGGATCAGATCTTCACATTGATACATACTACCCAGCAGGCACACAACGTTATAATGACGTCGCATTGACGTCGACGCAAACATTACATTTCATCGACGTCATTCTGACGTCATATGCCCGCTGGGAAATACTTTACTGCCTAGCAGGCACATGACGTCGTATTGACGTCGATGCGGCATGGTGGCGTCGCATCGACCCCATTTTGACATCATTACGACGTCATGTGCCTGCTGGGTGTCTTGCAGTGCTGTTCAAACAATTTCCATCGTTTTAATTTACTCTCTCTATTGGGACACCTTTAATATACCAGATTACAAATGCTAAAAGTAGCTGACAGTGTGTCAAAAATACTGATAGGATACGACGCATTGCACATCTTGATCTGATTCTAAAGTGATTTCTCAGATACATCTATCCCAAAATTTAGGATCCCTGCGGTTATTTTTATTTATTTTTTGTTAATCTTGCAGCTCTTGGATTACATCATTGACAATCAAGGGTCGGTTATATTTGCACGTGCATTTTATGCTCATCTCTTTAAACGTTATGAGCCTTGTCCACGCAAAATATGTTTGACACTATACGCAAACAGTGGGTACCAAGATAAGTCTATGCAACTGCGTAGTCTGTCAGAGTTAGTGCAGTTCACCGTTTGATTTCCAGAAGGCATACTTATTGCGCCTAACCTGTTCTGATTGTGCTAGTGCACAGACTAATCTGGACATAGGTGTATTGCATACACCAAAGTGTATTGCATTCACCACAAGGCTGACTTTATCACGACACGACTCAAATGGCCTGCGCAAGAAAAAATGTGCTTCAGCCCATAATATTTGCAGCGAAATATGTATGTATACGCAACCAGGAGGTACCAATATATGTCTACGCCCATGTGTAGTCCACCCTGCTCTGATTGCGCATGCGTCTAGTCAAGACACGCGCGTTTTGCTTATGAAATAAGACTGGTTTTATCACGACACGAGGTATGCGCAAGGAAAAATGTATTTCACCCCATCTTGGGAAAAGCGAATGCAGTCCCATTAGTGGCTTTTCTTTTCGCACTCTTTACGGCGCCACAGTGTATGATGCTCAAGATTGCTTATACATGTTGTGAACGCATACATGTTACCACAGACTGGGCTGATTCTTCTCGTCGCATGTGGCAATTTACCGAGGGTGCGGCTCTTGGGTTACATAATTGACAATCAGATAATCAAGGGTCGATCTTATTTTCACGTGCATTTTATGCTCATCTCTTGTTTTGAATGTTATGAGCCCTGTCCGGGTAAAATATGTTTGACGCTTTTCGCAAACAGTGGGTACCAGGATAAGTCCATGCAACTGCGTTGTCTGTCAGAGTAAGTGCAGTGCATCGTTTACGAGAGAGCCTGCACTGCTTAGACTGGTCAGAAAAAGTGTATTACGTACTTGAATTAGTCAGATGGTGCGTGTTTGACTTTCCATGCACTTACTGAGCAGACTGTGCATATGCGCAGTTCGCAAATGCTCATCTGAAGACTTTCTTCGCGTGGCGCAACACTCAAGTTCCGGTTTCCCGATAGACCCATATATTTTTGCGCCGACCCTAAAGTTTTTTCATCATCGCCAAAAAAATCCGGTTTCCCGACCGACCCATATATTTTTGCGCCGACCCTCTGACACGCATCCAATGGAATATATGAAAATTACCTATTGACAAGCTCGGAATCCACGGAAAATCCCGATCCACGGAAAATATTTGCTTTTCTTTTCTATGGTTAACGTAAACATATAATCCATTAATCTAAGTTGCGAATAGAAAATACCAGTCGCATTGCATTATTGCGCAGGCTGATCTTAGTATTCACTATCAGCGTATGGAATACGATTCCTTTCACCGTCTTACGATTCAGCGTGCCAGGTGTATTTGTGCTTTCAGCGGCGGTCCTTTGATGTCTCACAGTCGGGGATAAGGCACGAGACTGACCTATAAACGTGCTCTGTTTACCGTATTTTAACAAATGCTACCGTCTTTACACTCTTTTATGGCGAAGGCTCTGATATGAATGCGTAACTCGCAATAGTCACAACTTTCCGACGCCGTCATGTACTTTATTACGTCATTATAATAAATCTTGCCGACCTCAGAAGAGCAATTAGTTCACTGACAAATAATTTTCAAAGACTACCATACCGATGTTGACAGAAAAGAAGAACAGTTCCGATCACCCATCAGCTCTTGTAACCAGTAAACGTCGCAAACGCAGTACATCTGCAAAAAAAAATGTTGGTTAGTTCACAACGTATAAATATTATTCATTTTCCTTATTTATGGCTTGATAAATATTTTGATTGCCACAATTATTATTGCGTGAGCCCCACCTATGAATCTGAATTTTATTTTCATCCCGTTACTCAGGACTGTTACACCAATAAGCTTCGTTCACTCGAGCAAAATTTCTTTGTCACAGAAACTAGCAAAAAAAGTTTGCCAAACATTTTGCTTTCACACAGAGTAATAATTTGCCAAAGAAAAATGGGACAGAGAATCTTTGCCAACTAAACTTTGGCAAAGATATATTTGCTGCAGTGTCGCTGAAAAGAACAAAGATTTCGTCGAAGTTACCTAGACAAATTAACTTCAGACAAGCGTACGTTCAACCATGCCAAATTTCTTTGTTAAATATACTTTGATCAAAATCAAACTGTTTATTTGGGCTTACGAGGGGCATTTCAGAAATAATGTAAATGATCTCAGGATTGTCTATTGGCTGATATTTAGCAGATTGGTTGGTTGATGTGATGCTTAAAGGCAGGAGTGGACTATAAAAGGCAAAATTAGCTACCTATTCTCAGTTTTCCAATAGCCACCAAAGGGTAAACATCTACAGTAGCTCCTGTAGATTTATCTCTAATTTGATTGGCTGTTGATTTCCTGGGGTATTTAGCTGTGAAAGTATTGGCAGCTCTTATTGGCTAAAACAGGACAGTGGTCTAATTTGCACAGTAGCTAAGCCACGCCCTCTATTCCTCATACAGGTAGCTAATCCTCTACTGGGGGGTTCAGAAATCCTGCCTTTAACGTCCACGGTTAACAACTAAGGTCATGTCGGGACGGTCAGTTAACCTAACCACACTATTCCTGGGCAGGCTTAGACCTCCTTAGCGGTTAACCAGTACTAAGTGCACATACTTTCGCCTGTAACTGACAACTGCCCTTCTTGATTCAGCGGAAGGAGAAACGAAAGTATGTGGCCAGACCGGGATTCGAACCCAGGACCTCTGACTTACGAGTCAGGTGCCCTACCGATTGCGCTACCCGGCCCGGCATATTTAGCAGAGGTTTAATATATCATTGTAAAGGTAAATTCAAGAGCTTTAGAATGGTATGCGTTAAAAGAATTTCTGAGTCACTCATGCATGACAGCGCGTGCTTATACGTCATAAGGGTGTGGATACTGGAAACTGTACGTTTTCATTGAAAGTCTCTTGTGATCTGTTGCTGTTTTCTCAATGAGAAAATGATATAATTTAATGAGAAACACGTAATACTGTCCTTTAAATGTAAAATAAGAAAGTTATACAGAAATCGTTTCCAGATTTTACACTAGTAAGATAATAAATGAGATTTTTTCTCTGCTATGTGGTTATAAATGCAAAGTTATTATAAATGCATTATACCAATAAATTGTGATTTTTGACTTATTCACATCCAATTTCAACAAATGACAGACAGTTTATCATTAAAATGATTAGGTCACTATATTTTGTTACGACTGGCATCAAATCACTGATGAAACTGGACGATACGTGTGCAAACTCCATGCCGGAAGTTGCAAAGTAGCAGCAATTCATGTAAAATACAAAACTATCTTCTAATAAAAAGACGCAGGCTAAATATATTTAACTTTGTTAAATGCCAAAAATTAGAAGGACATATTAAAAGCAAAAATCATTCATAAAAGACTTGAAAGACTTGTTATTTTATATGACATACTGACATTGAAATATGTGGGTGGGTAGGGAAACTTATCGTAAAAACTCAGGTAGGCCACTGACAATAGTGCTGAAGGTGCCGTAAAAGATTATTTATAACAGAAAACAAGAATGACGAATTAAGTTTCATTTATTTTTTGTTTCATTTCTGTCATCAAACATTCAGTTTCACTTAAATTGGCCTCAGAACCGAAGTTTAAACAGCTTACTACACATTTCAATTAAGCACAGGAAGTGACGTCATCAGAAATGCGCATTGTTCCATGATTAACCTACTTTGCAAGGCAAATCTTATGTTTAAGCAAAGCTAATACAATGCTTTTCATATTGGAATATTTTCAGTATAACAGATAATATAGGTATCAATCCAGAACTGCTTGTTATCCAGAGTTAAGAAAATATGAATTTGTCTTCACATAAATAATCCGTCCGTTTCTACTCAGTGTCCTTACCCTTACAACAATTTTCAAGGCATATTTTGAAGAAAATACCAGTGACTCAATTTTTTTGAGTAAAGGCCACTGGGTGATATGTATTTACCTAAGAGTTAAGACATAAATTTTAGAAATCGGTCAGCATTCCAAGGAATGGCTGACTCATTTACACTATTTCTGAAATGCCCCTCGTACACCGCTCTGTACATGGCTACTTTCTTTGTTACATATTCCATGCCACACTATATAGGGACCAAACATGATTTTTCCTGCATTAATGTTTGCAAAAAAATGTTTGATCGCTATTATTGCATAAATTCATCTATAATGCTACAAAAATAACGAAAATGTTGGCGCACTATTTTTCGGCCTCATCGCCATTACCTTGCTTCTTCCTACACGCACTAGATCTATGCATGTCTATAAAAATCCTCGTTCCAGGCCATGATCAACTAGGTACCGTGAATGTTTGTGCAACCTTTAGAAGCATTTCGCAAGTCATAATCATTTTCATCAACGTTTTCACTCAATGTCGTCTGCACTTTCATATTTATTATATCCGAATTTGTATAACTCTCCGTTATTAAAGTCTTTAATGGATATCTTCAACTGCAGTCTTGTCTTCGTTTCTGTAATGACGAAGTAAATTGCCCTGCAACTTGCATACGAAAAGTCGCCCAGTTGGTGATTAACGGTGCGTGAAAATCGATGTAAATAATGGTTTACTGTTAATCTGGCCAAGAAAATGTGGCGTATATTGAGGCTCAAAACAAGATTTTTTTACCGAACCCACTTTGTCAAATTCATTTCTCCGATTCTTATTTGCCCCACAGAGATTCATACTTTGGACAAGGAGTGTCACCAAATATGACTATTCCCAGCAGGCACATGAGGTCGTGATGACGTCGCACTGGTGACGATACGACGTGGTGACGTCGCATTGGCATCAGTATTGCTTTCGACATGACGTCGTACCGATTTCGATGCGAAGTGATGACTTCGCATCGACGTCAGTACAACGTCATTTAGACGTCATGTGCCCGCTGGGTTGACATTAAAATGGTGAGGTTATCTCGCAGGGACGCCAATATCAAAATTTGTGACAGAGTCCCTGTCTGAAGTATCATTGTTTGTGGCCCCATCACTGGTTGGTAAGAATCGGTATAAAAGATTGGTGAACATTGCATGAAAATATTCAATACGGAAAGAAAAAAAACTATTTATCATCAGTCAACGAATCGCCATTCTTCGTGCAGCATATCAAAATAACAAGAGGGCCATGAGGCCACTTGAACAATTGGCAAAGTGGCTTTTTCTTGTGTCTGAAATTGCCAAAAATATGAGTCTTTGGTCGAAAGTCAAAGATTGACCATGGCTTCTTGTACTCATAAATCTTCATGTTCTCATTAAGACAACCATATATACCATTTTTTTAGGTCAAAACCTTCAAAACTTTCCATGAAATCTTTTGTTCTAGCATTGTTTTATATTTGACCACGCCGCAAAAAAGGTCAAGGTAAACCCAAGGTCATCATTTGAACAGTCTTGGTAGTACTCTAGTACTCCATGCTACTTACCAAGTTTGAAGGCCATCAGTGTATTCGTTCTGGAGAGAAAAAATATTAAAGGTTTATACCATAAATGGGTATGACAGCTGTGTTGGTCATGTGACCTGGACCGTTTGAACAATTTTTGTCATGTGACCTGGACCGTTTGAACAAATTTTTGTTCAATCAACGCCCTGGAGGCTTATATGAAATGTGTTTACAATTGGCCCTTTGGCTTTTGAGGAAATATTTGAAAATGTCAAAATATGAGAGATCTGGGTCAAAGGTCAAAGAATGACATTGACCTTTTGTACTAATAAGTCTTCATGATCTCATTAAGATGACTGTATATATCAATTTTCAGGCCAAAATCTTCAAAACTTCCCATGAAATCTTATGTTCTAGCATTTACCCATTGACCTTGCCATAAAAAGGTCTAGGTCAACCCAAGGTCATAATTTGAACAATCTTGATAGTACTGGAGTACCAAATGCTACATACCAAGTTTCGAGGCCATCGGTCAATTGGTTCTGGAGAAGAAGATTTTTAAAGGTTTTTACCATATATGGGCATGGCCGCCATGTTGATCATGTGACCCAGACCATTTGAAGGAATTTGCATTCCCTCAACCCCTGAAGGCTCTATATAATTTTTGGTTACAATTTGCTCAGTGGTTTTTAAGAAGAAGTTGAAATTGTCAAACTATGAGAATTCAGGGTCAAAGATCAAAGAACGATCTTGATCTCTTGTACTCATGAATCTTCATGTACTCTTTAAGTTGTCTGTATTTACCAATTTTTAGGCCTAGATCTTCCAAACTTTCCATGAAATCTTATGTCCTGGCATTTTCCCATATTTGACCTTGCCGTAAAATGGTCAAGGTCAACTCAAGGTCATCATTTTGAACAATCATGGTAGTACTGGAGTACCCAATGCTACATACCAAGTTTCAAGGCTGTTGGTCAATTGGTTCTGGGGAAGAAAAATATTAAAGGTTTATACCATATATGGGTATGGTGGCCATGTTGGTCATGTGACCTGGACCGTTTGAACAAATTTTTGTCATGTGACCTGGACCGTTTGAACAAATTTTTGTTCAATCAACCCCCTGGAGGCTCTATATAAAATGTGTTTACAATTGACCCTTTGGCTTTTGAGGAAATGTTTGAAAATGTCAAAATATGAGATATCTGGGACAAAGGTCAAAGAATGAACTTGACCTTTTGTACCCATAATTCTTAATGACCTCATTAAGCTGACCAATTATCAATCAATATACCAATTTTCAGACCAAAATCTTCCAAACTACCCATGAAATCTTATCTTCTAACATTTTCCCATATTTGACCTTACCATAAAAAAGGTCAATGTCAACTCAAGGTCATCATTTGAACAATCTTGATAGTACTGGCGAACTCAATGCTACATACCAAGTTTCAAGGCCATCGGTCAATTGGTTCTGGAGAAGAAGGTTTTTAAAGGTTTTTACCATATATGGGCATGGCCGCCATGTTGATCATGTCACCCAGACCATTTGAAGGAATTTGCATTCCCTCAACCCCTGAAGGCTCTATATAATTTTTGGTTACAATTTGCTCAGTGGCTTTTAAGAAGAAGTTTGAAATTTTCAAACTGTGAGAATTCTGGGTCAAAGGTCAAAGTTCGATCCTGATCTTATGTACTCATGAATCTTCATGTACTCTTTAAGATGTCTGTATTTACCAATTTTTAGGCCCAGATCTTCCAAACTTTCCATGAAATCTTATGTCCTGGCATTTTCCCATATTTGACCTTGCCGTAAAGTGGTCAAGGTCAACACAAGGTCATCATTTTGAACAATCTTGATAGTACTGGAGTACCCAATGCTACATACCAAGTTTCAAGGCCGTTTGTCAATTGGTTCTGGGGGAGAAAAATATTAAAGGTTTGTACCATAAATGGGTATGGCCGCCATGTTGGTCATGTGACCTGGACCGTTTGAACAAATTTTGTCATGTGACCTGGACCGTTTGAACAAATTTTTGTTCATTCAACCCCCTGGAGGCTCTATATGAAATTTGGTTACAATTTGCCTAGTGGTTTTTAGGAGATTGTTTGAAATTGTCAAAATATGAGAGTTCTGGGTCAAAGGTCAAAGAATGACCTTGACCTCTTATACTCAAAATCTTCATGTACTCATTAAGATGACTGCATATACCAATTTTTAGGCCTTAATCTTCAAAACATACCAAGAAATCTTAAAATCTAGCATTTTCCCATATTTGACCTTGCCGTTAAAAGGTCAAGGTCAACTCAAGGTCATAATTTGAACACTTTTGATAGTACTGGAGTACCCAATGCTATATACCTAGTTTCAAGCCCATCAATCAGTTGGTTCTGGAGAAGAAGATTTTTAAAGGTTTTTGCCGTATATGGCCATGGCGGCCATGTTGGTCATGTGACCTGGACCGTATGGCTAAATTTTCGTTCCCTGGAGGCTTTACATGAAATTTGGTTTCAATTGGCCCAGTGGCTGCTGAGGAAATTGTTTGAAATAATCAAAATATGAGAGTTCTGGGTCAAAGGTCAAACAATGACATTGACCTCTTGTACTCATAAATCTTCATGTACTCATTAAGATGACTGTAGCTACCAATTTTTAAGCCAAATTCTTCAACAGTTTCCAAGATATCTAATATTGTAGGATTTTGCCACATAAAAGCATAAGGAAGCAAATTTGACCTTACCGTAAAAAAGGTCAAGGTCAGCCCAAGGTCATAATTTGAACAATCTTGGTAGTACTCGCGTACCCGATGCTACATACCAAGTTTTAAGGCCATCGGTTTTTTTTGGTTCTGGAGAAGAAGATTTTTTAGGTTTTTACCATATGTGGGCATGGCGGCCATGTTGGTCATGTGGCCAGGACCATTTGAACAACTTTTCGTTCCCCCTTCCTCTGGAGGCCACATATGAAATTTGGTTACAATCGACCCAGCGGTTTCAGAGAAGAAGTCATTTGAAATTGTGGACGGACGGACAGACGGACGACAATGGAATAGAATAGAACGGAGCCTTTCCATACTAAAAGCTCCCCCGGAGCCTTCGGCTCAGGTGAGCTAAAAACTACGCGGTCCCTAACTCTGAATCACAACCCTGGTTAACTATGTTTTCAAGGCTGGTAGGAAAAGAAAAAACCTGTTGCGAAACGAAAAAAGAGCCATAGTTCCAAAACTATTTGGTCATCATAGCTAAACAAATTTGTTTAGCCACGATGACCAGATCGATTGGGAACTATAATTCTTTTTCGTTTCGTAACTGTGACAGCTCTTTCTCGTTTCGTAACAACCCTTGTATATACAAAGTTAACAAGGGGCGTGAATAAGTTGTAGTCACACGAATATCGCAGACGGAACTTTTGTCAATACTTAAAGAAGAAGTTCCTTGGGAGACATCATGGCATCGTTGATCCCTACAATGTGGCCATTTCTAAACTTATTTCTGATTTCATGGTGACGGCCGAAACACAGTCAGGCCTACTTTTTGACCGGCTATGCTGTCCTCTTTGATTGCACGACGGTGGATTGGGTTTCAGACTCAATGTCGGTCTCGACCTTAACCTTTATAAGCGGGCTATTGCCTAATGCTTTGTCTTTGGTCGGGCCCACCGTGGTCTGGTGCCTGATGCTTTATCTTTGGCTGGGCCCACCGTGGTCTGGTGTCTGATGCTTTTTCTTTGGTCGGACTCACCGTGGTCTGGTGCTTGATGCTTTGTCTTTGTCGGGCCCACCGTGGTCTGGTGCCTGATGCTTTGTCTTTGGTCGGGCCCACTGTGGTCTGGTGCCTGATGTTTTGTCTTTGGTCGGGCCCTGTGTTGGCTGGTGCCTGATGCTTTGTCTTTGGTCGGGCCCACCGTGGTCTGGTGCCTGATGCTTTGTCTTTGGTTAGGCCCACCGTGGTCTGGTGCCTGATGCTTTATCTTTGGTTCGGCCCACTGTGGTCTGGTGTCTGATGCTTTTTCTTTGGTCGGACTCACCGTGGTCTGGTGCTTGATGCTTTGTCTTTGTCGGGCCCACCGTGGTCTGGTGCCTGATGCTTTGTCTTTGGTCGGCCCACTGTGGTCTGGTGCCTGATGTTTTGTCTTTGGTCGGGCACTGTGTTGGCTGGTGCCTGATGCTTTGTCTTTGGTCGGGCCCACCGTGGTCTGGTGCCTGATGCTTTGTCTTTGGTTAGGCCCACCGTGGTCTGGTGCCTGATGCTTTATCTTTGGTTGGGCCCACCGTGGTCTGGTGTCTGATGCTTTTTCTTTGGTCGGACTCACCGTGGTCTGGTGCTTGATGCTTTGTCTTTGTCGGGCCCACCGTGGTCTGGTGCCTGATGCTTTGTCTTTGGTCGGGCCCACTGTGGTCTGGTGCCTGATGTTTTGTCTTTGGTCGGGCCCACCGTGGGCTGGTGCCTGATGCTTTGTCTTTGGTTGGGCCCACCGTGGTTCAATCAGTGGTTTTCTTAAACTCTGGCTTTAATGAGCCCTCACCTTTGTTACACTGATTTACGTTTTATTTATTATTTTTTCTGTGAGGTAGCATTTAAACCATTATGCAAACAGATATTATTTTTTTATGTATTTTGAACAAATGAGTCAGTTACCGGACTTTCAATATCACTGGCTGGTCCTTCAGATACATACATAGACATTGCGGATGTATGATCTCTGTATAGGAATTCATCTAAGTATTTCGGATTTGTGAGTGTTTGTATAGTTTACGACTTCTAACTTATGCTTATTTCGTAGTTCGACCACGTTAACTTGCCTCTTGATACGATCAGGAACTGCATGTCTGAACGGTGTTGCAAGTTCGCCATCAGTACGTTTGTACGCTATTACTGCGTTTGTAGGGCATAGTGATTAGGCCGTACTTAAAATATTTAATATTTGCTGCGCTCCTTCTCAGACTTCTTCAGGTGGGTAGGCAAATAGGTAGGTAGATTTGTTTTTCCGGGTGTCAAAATAATACTGGACTTAAATGCATTTGCATGTGCAAGCAGTGCATACTCGGATCAGACTGCTCCAAAGGATAAGCCTGATAAGGGTATGTTTGTCAAAAAGGACAGTTTGAACTCCTGTCAGGCATAAATACTGGACAACAGTTAATTCAATATAGTAAGAAAGTAAATTTGACATTTAAATGGATATTTATCTTTGTATGGTTAAAAAAATTAGGGTAGGGCCAAATTTGTTGGGTACAAAGGAGCGGAGAAAACTAATAATTTTTTATGGCTGGCCTAATTTAGAGTGGTAATTCCCTTTTTTTACAGGCTGTATATTTGATTTACTGGTCTTTATTTCATTTCAATTTTACTGAATCGCTTAGCCATGTGCATATCAGTCGCTGCAAAATGATCAGTCTCGGTTTTTCACTTTTCAGATTCCGAGGAATTGACAGATCACTTCTTCCACAAAAAACATATAGTTTTCTCTCTTTAAGGGGTTAGACATTCAGGGGATGCTACTCTGCATTTTTTATTTTTTGCCTCCCTTCTCAGTAAAGGCCAACTCTGAAAAGAAAGAATTTGCTCCTAGTGGAGCAAATTCTTTCCTTTTAGAGTAGACCCTTTTTTGAAAGTTTTTTTCCTCTAACAAACAGGAAGTCACAACATGGAGGTGTATGCATGTTCCTTAAAATGAATGATTTAGCCACCATTGTTACAACGGAAAAACCTTTGTCAGAACAATATTTTACTTCCTTGGTAAATAAATCTCTTCTTCAGTGGGACAACTCTCAAAGGAAACAATTGTTCTCTTTTGTGGCCACTTTTATCAGAATAGTATTTTGCTTCCCTGGTAGATGAATCCCTTCTTCAATGGGACAATTCTTAAAGGAAATAACTCCTCTCTTTATGAGACACCTCGAACAGAATAGTATTTTCTTCCCTGGGAAATTAATCCCTTCTTCAGTGGGAAAACCCCTAAAGGAAATAATTTACTCTCCAAAGAGACAACTTTAACAGAATAGTATGACTAGTATTTTGCCTCCCTGGTCCTTCAGTGGGACAACTCCTAAAGGAAATAATTTACTCTCTTTCAGAGACACGTTTACCAGAACAGTATAGATAGTATTTTAGAAATTTGCTTCCCTGGTAAATAAAGCCCTTGTTAAGTGAGACAATTTCTACAGGGAAAAAATGTCACTCAGTCTTAAAGAGACACCTTCAACAGAACAGTTTTATGCACCTCCCCACCCCCTCCCTCGCCCCCTGGTAAATGAATCCCTTTTCAGCGAGAAAACTCCTATAGGAATAAATGTTTTTTTAAGAGTCACCTTCACCAGAATAGTATTTTACTTCCCTGAACACAGCAGAGAAAATGAACAATAAAAGAAAATCGTTTTCTCACATATAATTTATTATGTCAAAAGCAACATAGCGATTTATGTACTCTTGCTTATACATACAGTGTAATAGTCTTCACAATAAATAAAAGCATCATAAACGTAAACGACTGCATGATACCCCGCCACAAACAAATATAGCCATGGATAGAGACAGATAACACCCTCGGAATAAAATTTTGATCATCACAGGAAGCTTCTACTGCTTTGAGCATTTGTTGTTAGTATTGGAAATATCCCTTCAGCTCTGGTTTCAGATAGAATGTTTTTCATATATGCATATAGCCTCCAAGCAGAGACAGCTAATTTCGGGGAGATAAAATTTTGATCATTACATATCGCTTATATTACTTTGATAATTTGCTGTAAGTTACAGAAAACTCCCGTTCAGTTTTTGCAATGGACAAGTGAAATAACTCTGTCAAAAATATCACAATTTGCCACATTTCTAATGCACATATTCAGTCTGAAGAAAAATTGTCCATAAATGCCCAAGTTATCGAACGGAAACGAAGGACTCATAGATAAACTGACGTTCATGCGTTTTGACAGTCTAATGGGCAGACACACGGACAGCCAGCGGGATAACATAATACCCCACTACTAACGTATGACGGGGTATAATAATACAGTTCGTGTATACATTGTATTTACGGAGCTATTTTTTACGTTATTTAACGAATAAATCATTATTTGTTTTATTGTCAAAACACTGCAAATGCAAATAAATGATTTTGCTGTCCAGTCTAAGTCTATCCCGGCCAAACCAGGCCAAACCACTTCAGTTTCCGTTTCTTGATCAAGGTCAGGAGTTCGTCATAGTCTCCAATGGCTGCTTGGGTCTTTCAGCGAATATCCTCATTAGTGACATGGTCCATGAGCGAGATATTCAATAACCTTCGGTCTATCTCATCTCGAAGGCCTGCGTTCTTTTCTCTAACACTGCTGCCAAGGTCCATGATTCACAGGCATAAAGAAATATTGACATGACAAGGGAGTGCATCAGTTTCACTTTTGATCAAAGAGATATATTGTTATCGCTCCATATTGGCTTCACCTTTGTCAGGGCTGCAGTGGCTTGTACAATCCTTTAGATAACCTCCGGTTTGGAGCCATAAGCTGAGACGATTGCTCCAAGGTATCTGAAGCTTTAAACCATTCCCAGCTTCTTCTTTAACCTTGATCTGCTTCTGGATGCCATTGGCGTTGTTTGTCATCAGTTTGGTCTTTTCAGCACTATTTCCATTTTGTAACACTGCGGACACAATTTTTAGACGGTTTGGTTTTACGGCTTTCAGATAAACTTTCTGTCATATCGAGCCAATTGTAAAGAAAAGATGAGCGAAAGCCTGAGTTTATGGAGAAAAATCACCTGGCCTTTCGCAACCAGAGCTTGGCTTTCTTACGTGCGCCACGAGCGAGACTTGAACCCACAGTGGCGAGAGACACTCGCTCCTGAGGTCTCTCACCCATCTGGGTTCGAGACTCAATCTGGGCACAAGTGAGAAAGTCAAGTACTGCTTTTGAGGGTAACATGACTTTTCTCCAGGAACGATGGTTTCACCCACCTTTGCAGAACGAATTGGACGCCATGAGCGAAATGTTCTTGAAAGGATCCTAAAACCCAACTTAAAATGTCTTGCGAATGTGTTACAGTGTTTTTACAGTGATACAATTATTTGCATTCATTTGCATTTGCAGTGTTTTACAATAATTCATTATACAATTCAATCCTTTGCATATATAACAATTTTACAGTCTTACTCTCTCATAGATCAAAATAGAGGCTGCACATAAATTAAGAATGTCCAACACAGTCTGCCAGTGGTGTTAACTTGTCCATTATTTTATCGCAAGATATCACTGCAAGTTTTTTTTTTAAAAAAAAAACGGCCATATTTTTTCAGCAAATGACATTGTATGCATATCATCCGACATATTAACCGACATAATGTCATCAAAAGCAAAGGCATAACCGCTGTTTAAAATGAAATGTTTAAAGATTCTTACACCACTGGGAGGGCTATGCAGGCTATAGTAAAAAAAAAAGATTATTATATTAGATTTATGATACTTGCTGTACTCATTAAATATGTTTGTCTGTTTTGTTACCTTTCACATTTTTATTCTATTATGTCAGATGTCTATTAAGTCAACATTTTGAAATATATACTGCCTCAAAAACGTTTCGATACCAACTTCTGACTACCTTTTAGAGACACTTGGTCATTATTGAACATAAACAAGCCTGTTAGCGCATTTAACAGACATTCAGCTACCACGAGCACAAAAACCGTAAAACCAGGCTTATCCGTTCAAGAGTTATCTTACAATATTCTTGTGGAGTGATTTGGAATCTAAGCTATCAATGCGCATGCGCACATGTAAAACTGACCCTGAAAATTAAAGATCATTATTCGTGGACCTCGAAAATGAACTTAAATCTACTGTGTTCTGTCACCAGACACTACAAAAGGCGTTTGATTTAGTGAAATTATCAGATTATCTCCCTTTGAATTAAAATATAGGGATTTTCGAACTGCTATTTTAATCTATGCCTGTCAAGTTTTTAGTAAGTTTCCTTTACAATCGCTTTATCATCATTATCTCCGTTTAGCATCATGGTAAATATTGAAGGAAAGCCACGTCCCTTAAACTTTTCACTTTTTCAATCTCCTATGTAGTTTCTATTGAAAGTGACAATAAAGACAATTTCTGTGAAATAAAGGACCTTATGTAATCGTTTTAATTCTTGTACATAATGCGGCCAAATTTTCCAAAATGTTTTGCGGTCCGACATCCAAAGTGTCTAATTCAATGTGCCATTGAGCATTGTGGCAAAATTATTCGTTGGAGAGAATTTTCAATGCTTTTAAGTCTAGCAATTTTAAAAATTTTATTGTGCAAAAATGATAAATGACCCCTGGGATGTTTAAGGCATTTTTGTACCATGCTGAGTTTAAGAAAATCAAACCAAGTTAGACTGTTGCACTGACAAATGAATACTCTTTCTTTCTGAAATAAAAGTCTGAGCGTGTTACTTCTATAGTAACCATGGAAACAAACAATGTATCATGTATAGGAATAATTTTGAGTCAGTATATTAAATCTGTGCGACATATTATATTGATATAAAAGCTTCATTAATACTACTTTGCTTTTCTACGCTTGTGTTTTTTCTTCCTGTATGATCTTTGGCTTGTTCAGCTGGAGTTGGGCTTCCATGTTCAGCTGCAGTAATTGGGATTCCAGGTCCAAATGCTGTAGTTGGGTTTTCAGGTTCAGATCCTGTATTTGGGCTTCCAGTTTGAGTTGCATTTGGTTGGCTTTCAGGTGCAGTTGCTGTAGATTGACCTTCATGTCCAGTTGCTGTAATTGGGCGTCCTGGTTCAGTTTCTGTAGTTGAGCATCCAGGTTTAGTATCTGTAGCTGGGCTTCCAAGCTCGGTTGTCTAGAAGGGCTTCCAGGTCCAGTCCATGTTATAATTTTCCCTGGTTCTACATTAATACATAAATTGTGACCTCTCATTAGAACCGTCTCACCGATAACATATGTTGTTAGTGAGAAGTACGAATAATAGACATTTTTCACATTGTTTCTGCCCATGCGCGTACCGCTCAGGTAACGCGTTATGTCCCGATAATCGGCGAGACTCTACGCAGATGGGGCATAAGATTTTCCGCCTATGAGACCTCACATGTAATTATATATATATATATGATAATTTCCTTGTTTTAATAATTTATATTCTTATTAATTATTTAATAAAATTCATATCTTTATTTTCTGCAATCTTATACATCAAATATTGTGAAGACTTGTCTTTATTTTACAAATAAAGCTGATGATCCGCCTAAAATACGCACTCTGCAAATAACAGTCGCATTTTTATGCTGTTTTCTTTTGAACTTTAATTAATAGGATGAATGGCTTGTAAAAATATATAGCAACACAAAACTCAGAAACAGGTATAAATCCTGATGTGAATTATTATATACTTTAAATTAAGATATTAAAAACACAGAATATTTTTTTAATTCCATTTGATTTTGCTCTATCATATATAACTTTTCCAATCGAATCCTCTTTAATAACTAGAAAATTGTGTCTGTAAGACACTAATGATGCCCCCGAGCAGCGCCTGTCACATGACTCATGACGTGTATATCCATAAAGTACCTACAAAGAATACATTGAAAACATACCCTACCATGTAAAAAATTGCCCAAAATGACTAAGTTAAAAAGGCTGTGATTTTGCCAAAATTAATTCTAGATCTATCAAAATGCCTCATGCATATCTTCAAATGTGTACACAAGGTTTAAACAAGATCCATTGAAAACTCCATACTCTACAATGCAAAAATTTCCCTAGAATGACTAAGTTCAAAAGGCCATAATTCTGTCAAAATTAATTCTAGATCCAACAAAAACCCACATGCACATCTTCAATACATTCACAGCATGTATGCAAGGTTTGAAAAAGATCCATTGAAAACTGTGAGAGGAGTTGATTACACAAACTCTATACCCTACAATGCAAAAATTTCCCTAAAATGACTAAGTTCAAAAGGCCGTAATTCTGTCAAAATTGATTCTAGATCCAACAAAAACCCACATGCACATCTTCAATACATTCACAGCATGTATGCAAGGTTTGAAAAAGATCCATTGAAAACTGTGAGAGGAGTTGATTACACAAACTCTATACCCTACAATGCAAAAATTTCCCTAAAATGACTAAGTTCAAAAGGCCGTAATTCTGTCAAAATCGATTCTAGATCCAACAAAAACCTATATGCACATTTTCAATACATTCACAGTATGTATGCAAGGTTTGAAAAAGATCCATTGAAAACTGTGAGAGGAGTTGATTACACAAACTCTATACCCTACAATGCAAAAATTTCCCTAAAATGACTAAGTTCAAAAGGCCGTAATTCTGTAAAAATTGATTCTAGATCCAACAAAAACCCACATACACATCTTCAATACATTCACAGTATGTATGCATGGTTTGAAAAAGATCCATTGAAAACTGTGAGAGGAGTTGATTACACAAACTCTATACCCTACAATGCAAAAAATTGCCTAAAATGACTAAGTTCAAAAAGCCGTAATTCTGTTAAAATTAAGTCTAGGCTCAACAAAAATCCACATGCACATCTTCAATATGTCCCAAACATGTAAGCAAAGTTTGAAAAAGATCCACTGAAAACTGTGGGAGGAGTTGATTACACAAACTCTATACCCTACATTACAAAAATTTGCCTAAAATTACTAAGTTCAAAAGGCCATAATTCTGCTGTCAAAATTTATTTTTGCATCATGAAAAATCCACATGCACATCTTCAATATGTCCACAACATGTATGTAAAGTTTGAAAAAGATCCATTGAAAACTGTGGGAGGAGTTGATTACACAAACTCTATACTATAATGCGTGACGAACAGACAGACGGGCGGACAGACAGACGGACAGACAGACAGGGGCAAATCTTAATGCCCCCTGACTATCGTCACGGGGGCATAAAAAATGCTAATAGAAATAAAAGTCATCTCTACATCACCTCAAAACAGGTGATAAAATTTCGTTTCAGGGCTCCATCTAAAGACTTTAATTAGATTGCGAAACAACGTTTTGAAAAGCGTTGATAGGCAGTGTGATGACATTTTACATGTTTTTCACACTTTCTGAAAACAGAGAATTTTTGGCGTATTTGACATGTTTATACAAGGGCTGACAACACATTTAGTTTTGTCGGTTTAAGATGCTATTTGTGTATTTATTAAAGCCAATATCACTATTTGATTCCAAATCACGTAACAGCTTAGTAATGGAATAAAATGAAATAAATAAAACAAAAAAAGTGAAAAGGGATATATGTGATGTAAATAGCACAAAATTGCGATTTCTCTTAAAATAAAGGTAACGTTTTAAAAATAATTTAAATATGTGAAAGACTCATTAAACACCAACTTTTAACCAGAAACTGGAAGTAAATGTGGCATTTTCGGTACTACTAAAAAAAAAGTTAACCTAAAACCGGAATTTTTCTTTCCAGTAATTTTTAAATCTTGTAAAAAACAACCATCTGATGATTTTAGTGATAAAAAAGCACTGTTGATTATTAATCAATGACAAGCTGAAACTAATAATCAACGATGCTGCATTATGGAAAGTGCAAGAACTTCCCTGTACGTACTCTATTTTCAGTTTATTATTTCGGGAAATAGATGTTTCAACACAGCAGAACGCATTCACATTATAGAAATGAATAAATATTAAACAGAAAACGATTTGAACAACAATAACTTGAAATCACTATATAATTATAAATATTTAATTAGTTTATCATCAAAAGGCTTATAAATTTATATTGTTGTATCCAAACATTACCCCACGGCTGCAAGGTAACGCGAAATCTCGACAGGTAACGGGCCGCGAGACAAGGGGAGATAACAATGTGAAAAAGGTCTATTATCCCTGAATCATTCTCAATATCCGCTCTTATATTGAGCTGGGAATCAGACCTCCATAGTATTATGGCCATTTGTTTTAATAAGAGACATTCTTAACAAGGTATGGTACATCTTGGAAAATTTTCAAAACACAGAATCATAAATTTGTTTATACGCGATTTTAAGAGGTCAGCACTTTCGCCAGCGGATGATAAAATGACTAAAAGTAGTAGTAGTATTTCAATTCTCATATCGACGTTGCCCCCGCACCTCAGCGAAACGAATCCATAGCCGCAGTAACGGGGCGCCGAGCGTCCGTCCATGAAAAAAATGACTAAAAAGCATGCTGCAGTGGTTTTATATACGCCGGTCATGATACAATACATATTATGTCATGGCATTTTCTGTCCATCTGTCTGTCTGTCTTTCTGTCTGTGAACTTTACATGTCCTTTCCTTATCTCCTAAACCCCTTAAAAGTTTTTGGAACTAAGGTCAAATGTTCACTTCATCAAGACGATGTGCAGAATCCATATTCTAATAATGTCCGACAAGGTCAAGGTCTCGCCTAAAATTTCTAATAGTTCATTTCCACTCAATATCTCTAAAACGGTTTAAGCTTTCTTCATGAAAGTTTTTACGAATATATAGCGCCATCAGACGATGTGCAGAGAAAAGAACCATAACCCTAATTTCAGTTTTGAGGGAGTTATGCCCCTTTATAGTTTTCGTATGGTAATTTGAAGTATCTTCATGTCCGCTCCATTCTCTTAAACCGTTGAAGATTTCTTCGGGGATGTTTGTACAAATATAAAGCACCATCAGACGCTATACAGAAAAAAAACATAACCCTACTTTCAGTTTTGAGGGAATTATGCCCCTTTGTAGTTTTCGTACGGTAATTTTGTAGTAGCTTCATGTCTGCTCCATTCTCTTAAACCGTTGAAAATTTCTTCGTGAATGTTCGTACAAATATAAAGCACCATTAGACGCTATACAGAGAAAAAGATCCATAACACCTATTTCCAGTTATACCAGAACAATGCCTTTTTGTATTTTCCCATAGTAATTGCATATTAGCTTCATGTCTGCTCCAAATCTTTTAAACCATTTAAGATTTCTTCATACAAGTTTGTACAAATGTAAAGCATTATCAGACGATGTGCAGAAAAGAGGAACCATAGACCTACTTTTAGTTTCAGTGGAATGATGTTTGTACAGTTCATATTTGATTTCGTGCCTGCTGCCTAATTTTAACACTGTATATGATTTTGGTTTGATATTTGATACTTTAAGAAAAACATAATCAACAACAGGACATATTATATTGTGGTGTTCATCTGTCTATCGGTTAATCTGTCCTTTGCTCATCCACTTGTCTGTGTATAAACATCATCCGCTCCTAATCTCCTAAACCAATGGAAAGATTTTCATGAAACTTGGCTCAAACGTTCATCATATCAAGATGATTGGCAGAACTTAGATTTTAATATTGTCTCACTAAAGTCAAGGTCAAGTTCTGATACAATATTTTGAGTCCAATTAACCTATTTCTATTTCTGCTGCACTTAAGTTTTGACAGACTTGTGTCCCTTTGTGTATTTCTGACAGTATAATTTCATTAAACTGCCAATTTCCATAATGGAATTGTCAACCATTGAATCTGGGCCAGTCCACCCATCATTTTCAAGTGGGTATTTGTTTTCAGAAAGAAAGTGAAATGACAAACAGCGTAATGGATTCTTTTAATCTTGGATGTTACTTTAAGGCTGAAAGCTACACACCCATGTTTTGATGCCATTTTGACGAAAGAGAAAACTTTAGTAGAACAGTAATTCCATGCCTGGTTGGTGAAGAACTTCTCTAAAGAGGGCTGCTCTTAAAGAGAAGAATTTGCTCTTAAAGAGAGCGTTTTTTTACTTCTAGAGTAGCCTCAATAAAAGAAAAAAATTCGCTTTTCTATAAAAAGAGAAATTCTTTCCTTTTAGAATAGCCCCATTTAAAGGAAACTTCTCTTGAAAACAGCAAAATGAGCCGCAACACGAGAAAACAAACAAAGTGCTCGCGCGTCCAGCCAAAACTCAGACCAGCCTGGGCCTCCGCCACTCTGATCAGAGTCTTTGCTGTCCGCATGGAGATAGCTTAGACTCTTAGCTACCCTTTAAGTGCACAGCGAAGACTCTGACCTGTCTAGGCGGATACCAAGGCTGATCTGACTCTTTGCTGGACGCACATGCCACTTTGTTGGTTTTCTCGTGTTGCGGCTCAAGTTATTTTCTTCTATGAGAAGGGAGGCCAAAGTCATCTCCCTTGTCGGTGTATCCATGCATCCGACGGGCACATGGCGTCGAAATGATGTCGAACTGACGTCATGTGCCTGCTGCGTTTGTTTTGTTGGTGGGTGGGTTATAATACTATTGATGACAGTGTGTTGAGACCCTGATTTCTCATTAGCTTCTATAGCATAATTACATATCGTATATAGTGTTTTAAAATACCTGAGATTTGTTTTGGTTTTGACAACAATCCTTCCTCTTTTGTCTGGGCTTTCTCACACCCTGAAAAATAGTCAAAATGTTGAAACATACTCAGCATAAAAAGAAACGCTTAGTAAAGATGAATGCGTACACTTTCAAGGGGAGCAATTCTATAAGTTGTACCCATTAACCTGAACTTACCGGACCTACAACTTTGAAACAACGTCGTGTCAATGTCGATTTAAAATAACGTCGATACAAGGCTGTTTAAACGGCGTGTGTCCATTAGGATGGGTTCAAGACACATAGACGAAAGTGGTGCTGCTTTTCGTGATTAAACCAAACAGTCACTGTTACGTGCTCTTTATGTTGCTTCTTTTTTTGTTTACAAAAAGCTTAAAAGGAAACGGCCCTACCCTCCCTGTTTAAGTCAATATTTCCAGAAACAGATAAGGGTGACAGTAATAACTTATAATCACCGCCCTGGTTAGGTGCCATTTTGACAGGACAGACAACTTTAGTATAATAGTAATTACTTTCCTGGTTGGGTTGGTCTTTCTCCAAAGAGGGCTACATTTAACGTGAAGAATTTACTCATTAAAGACATGATGCTCCTTAAAGATTTTAAGAGTAGATCTCTATACTGCGGGGTGGGCGGTGTCAACTATTTCCACGTCAGAGTAATTTAGGCCTAATCGTGTAGGCCTATCCATATAACATAGTTTTCATTTGTTCTGCTGCAAAAACTACGCTGAATGATAGGCAGTGCAGACCCAGATCAGACTGTGTTACAGTGTTTTCTCGATAATTTTGTATGCTAATTGTACAGAGCTTTAATATACCTGAGACTTGTTCTGCGTAGGAACCTTGCTTCAATTCTGCTTCTTTTGTTCGGCTCGTCACAATCTCTGAAATGCAGTCATTTTTTTAGACTAAAATGAGCCGCGGCACGACAAAACCAACAAAGTGGCATGTGTGCCTAGCGAAGACTCAGATCAACCAGGGCTTCCCCAACTCCCAAGTGCGATCAGAGTCTTCGATGTCCGCATGAAGCTAGCTTAGACCCTTAGCTACCCTTTCAGCGCACAACGCCGACTCAGATCAGACTAGGCGGATGTCAAGGCTGATTTGAGTCTTCGCTGTGCGCACATGCTCTATGTTAGTTTTCTCGTGTTGCGGCTCGAATGTGCATTGTTATAAGTGCAAGACATATCTGCATCCAGGTCTATGTTCTGCAACAATGAATATATACTTGGGGAGCTCAGTGTAGCAACCGGTAAGACAGGTGTTTCTGTATGGCAAGCAATCGGAGCTCCGCTCGGCCAAATCCGTGAATCACGGAATTTGCCGAGCGATGTTCCGATTGTATGGCAAGATGCAGCAGCCGCAACGTGGGTTTTGAATCCAAGGCGTCTAGAGGGTACTTCTTTATTTCTATACTACTTCAACAAGATTTAATTGGTGTGGATTATTTTAGCTCGTGGATTATTTTTAGCTCATGGACGAGGAGATAACCCAGGAGCTTACGGGGAGATACTCCACGAGCTAAAGTAATCCGAGAAACTTGTGGATTATCTCGTACAGACGGGCAAACTGTGGTATAACTATTTTCTACCACACTCCTGAATGAAATATTTTTTATCAAGTTTGCATTTTATGGTTGGTGTGGTATAAATAAATATTCAGGACTTCAAATACATACCTGGGATCTGCTCAAAGTAAGATTCTGGCACCAATACTTTTGTTTGCTTCTTCCCATTTCCTGAAGAACATTTTACACGTAGTCAATATTTTGATAATAAAAATGGAAATTTAGATGATAAGAACATTTGCAGAGTTTCATACATAAATCTGCATCCTTATGTCTGTCCTGGTAGAAATATAATGTGACGTTGTGATAAACTTTAAATGAGCCGCGACACGATAAAACCAACAAGTGGTTGTGCGCCCAGTGCAGACTCAGATCAGCCTGGGCATCCGCCCAGTATGATCAGTCTTCGCTGTCGGCATGGAGGTAGCTAAGACACTTAGCTACCATTTAAGCGCTTGTCGAAGACTCTGATCAGACTAGACGGATTTCCAGGCTGATCCGAGTCTGCACTGGGCGCACAACCACTTTGTTTGTTTTCTCGTGTCGCGGCTCTATTAATTTAATAGATTTTATGGAACTGCCACAGCAATCTGCTGTACTAATGACCAAGAAATACAATATTGCATAACATTGATGTTAACACATGGGGCCGATGGATGGATGGATGGCTTGCGATTTTCCCGTCCTTTTCAGCAGTATTTTAATCATATCAGAACGATGGCTGGGTGATAATGAAAGGCTGTGTGCAATGGAACCTCGTTTACGATTGTAAAGATTTCCGCCTACAGCGGGGCTCGAACCCGGGACCCATGAGGCTGGTGGTAAGACCGTAACACCATACATCAAAATGGCACAGTTTCCACCCTAAAACCTCATGTGCAAAGGTGTATCGCTACACTGTCATGTTTTGCCCCCATTTTTACAGAGGGAGACAACTTTTGTGATTTCCTGTTTGCTTATCTGTTTGCTTATCTTGGCGACGAAGCCATTCGGGATCGTTTTTGGCGTTATCGTCTTTTTCATTTGTCTTACCATTCTTGGTGTCATCAATATTATGTTCTAAATCTTCAGAGACTGCCACTGCTGCTTGGCACATATCTTTCAAGGACATCACTTTGATCTGGTCATATTCTGGTTTCATGTCAACTTTGTTCAATTTGGTTTGCTTATCTTTTGACTCTTTTAATTGTGTCTCATCTTCTTTACTATCATTAAGGTCCATTGTTTTCGTATCAGTGGTTCTGGTGTAGATTACATCTGCTGTACTAATATTAGCAGATGTAACTACTGCTGAGCATATGTCTTTCAGAGACATCAATTTCTTTGCGTCGCATTCGAGATTTACATCTTTCATGTAAGTGTCGGCATCATTGGTACTGCCCTTGACCTTGTCGTCTTTATTGCTAGTTTCCTTGTCTTCAGGATTGCTGACTTTTCTCGTGCACAGCTGAATGAGAGTCATCAGCACACCGCCGTCACATTCGGAACTTATACTCGCAGTGTCAGGTTCTGGGTCGTATATGCCGATATTGTCTTGCTTATCTGGCTGATCAGTTTTAGTGACATCAGTATTATCGAAGTTATGCTCTGTGGGTTGTGCTTTGTCGTTGGCAAGATCTTGTTCGCTGTCATATGTATATGTGGTTTTACTACCGGTGTTGTCTGTCACTCCGATGCACAATTCTTTCAGAGAAGTTACCATCTTTCTACCTGTCTCTGGGTTGACATTAACATTAGTTGTTTTGTCGATGCTCCCAGGCTGAGCAGAGTTGTCAGTGGTTGTACTGGCTTGCATAGATCTTTCTGGTCGGTTTGCGCTAAGGACCTCTTGACAAAGTACCTGAAGCCTGGGAGGTTCATCAGTGTTGACACAGACAGTTGCTGTTGTGGGTTCCAAGGGTTCGGCAGGAATCTGTTCCACTTTCTTTCTCTTGGTCACCTTTTTCACCATCCATCGTCCAATTCTCCTAATGAGACATGGTTGCCTGGTCGTATCCTTCTCTTTTCCTTTAGATTGAAGATTCTTAATCACAGTGCTATCCTTGCTTGAATGGATGGGGCATTTTGGTGGTACCTCTCTCCTGGCAAAACACGGGAGAAATCTTTTTCTTCTCTGACGCTGTGTACAGCAGGTGCATTCTGTGATGTCAGAAACTTCTCCATGGTTACTCTTCGTACCATGCTGTGAAAGAAAAGAATAATTGAGCCGCGACGCGAGAAAACCAACAATGTGGTTGTGCGCCCAGTGCAGACTCAGATCAGCCTTGGCATCAAACCAGTCCGATCAGACTCTTCGCTAAGCGCTCAAAGCGTAGCTAAGAGTCTAAGCTACCTCCATGCGGACAGCAAAGATTCTGATCAGACTGGGCGGATGCCCAGGCTGATCTGAGTCTGCGCTGTGCGCACAACCACATTGTTGGTTTTGTCATGTCGCGGCTCATATCTCTTTTTAAACCTTTTTTATCAAACGCCGTGTAAATCTCTGCTAGTCTTTGAAACTAACAAGTTGATTGGATAGTATACTAAAATATCTTAAACTTGACAGAGCGGGACTAATATTTGCACATGGCAGCGAAGCATTTTTACCATAAAGCTGACGAATTCCTGGCTAATCGCGTGCTATCAAATCTAATCTGTTCAGCGCCTGTTGTGTGTGTAATGAATACAGTGTGTACCATACCGGATACTTATTCAAACAATAACGTGTGTCTCTTATGCTGAATGGATCACCTCCATGTTTCTTTCGCCATTATGATATGGGGAAACACTATATAGTCACCTTGCGATATCTCGAACACTGATATCTCAGAGTATGCTCTTATATGAAAATACAAATTGGACACATTCCTATTTTTTTTATTTTCATTTAAACTCCTTTTAGCTCAAACTACTGATATCACAAGTAAATTTTCTTGGACCACAAAATTAACTTTGAGACATCAGTAATTTTGGATGAACTTTGACTATGAGATATCGTGAGTTGAGTGTAATTATGACTTTCTGTTTTATTCCCTGTGCAACGATAGCCTCAAATCACGGCGGTATATCCATTCAGCATAAACGGCGTTTGCTGTTCGTACTTGGCCTTAGGTCCATATCATGCAAAGCCACACAAGGTCACCGGAGAGGCTACCTTATGCCGTACGAACAAAACAGACTACAATCAGTCGGATCAATCATATGGGTCCGGAAAAAGGGGGTGGGGGAATATCTGCGGATAATGTGATAATTTTACTTATTTTTTCAAGTGACCCCTCGTTTGAACCAACTTTGCATGGCGGGGTCATGGTATACAGATTTGGGAGCGACGATAGAGTGGTACATAACGCGCTAGACTACTGACTAGACAAGTAGTGATCGCAAGGAGTCGCAGGTTCGATTCCCCGCTTTTCCGGTCTTTCGGATGACTTGAACCGAGATCCTGTCTCGGTATGACATATGTGTTGACCCGAGTGCACTCACTCACTCAGTCACTCACGGGTATAGGTTAGTCGAGAATTAAATTAAACCATAACACCTATTTCCAGTTATACCAGAACTATGCCTCCTTGTATTTTCCCATAGTAATTGCATATTAGCTTCATGTCTGCTCCAAATCTTTTAAACCATTTAAGATTTCTTCATACAAGTTTGTACAAATGTAAAGCATTATCAGACGATGTGCAGAACAGAGGAACCATAGACCTACTTTTAGTTTCAGTGGAATGATGTTTGTACAGTTCATACTTGATTTCGTGTCTGCTGCCTAATTTTAACACTGTATATGATTTTGGTTTGATATTTGATACTTTAAGAAAAACATAATTAGCAACAGGACATATTATATTGTGGTGTTCATCTGTCTATCGGACAATCTGTCCTTTGCTCATCCACTTGTCTGTGTATAAACATAATCCGCTCCTAATCTCCTAAACCAATGGAAAGATTTTCTTGAAACTTGGCTCAAACGTTCATCATATCAAGATGATTTGCAGGACTTAGATTTTAATATTGTCTCACTAAAGTCAAGGTCAAGTTCTGATAGCAATATTTTGAATCCAATTAACCTATTTCTATTTCTGCTGCACTTAAGTTTTGACAGACTTGTGTCCCTTTGTATATTTCTTACAGTATAATTTCATTAAACTGCCAATTTCCATAATGGAATTGTCAACCATTGAATCTGGGCCAATCCACCCATCATTTTCAAGTGGGCAATGACAAACAGCGTAATGGATTCTTTTAATCTTTGATGTTACTCTAAGGCTGAAAGCTACACCCCCTTGTTTTGATGCCATTTTGACGAAAGAGAAAACTTTAGTAGAACAGTAATTCCATGCCTGGTTGGTGAAGAACTTCTCTAAAGAGGGCTGCTCTTAAAGAGAAGAATTTGCTCTTAAAGAGAGCGTTTTGTTTTTTACTTCTAGAGTAGCCTTAATGAAAGAAAAAAAGTCGCTTTTCTATAAAAAAGAGAAATTCTTTCCTTTTAGAACAGCCCCATTTAGAGGAAACTTCTCTTGAAAACAGCAAAATGAGCCGCAACACGAGAAACCAAACAAATTGCTTGCGCGTCCAGCAAAGACTCAGACCAGCCTGGGCCTCCGCCAGTCTGATCAGAGTCTTTGCTGTCCGCATGGAGATAGCTTAGACTCTTAGCTACCCTTTAAGCGCACAGCGAAGACTCTGACCTGTCTAGGCGGATACCAAGGCTGATCTGACTCTTTGCTGGACGCACATGCCACTTTGTTGGTTTTCTCGTGTTGCGGCTCAAGTTATTTTCTTCTATGAGAAGGGAGGCCAAAGTCATCTCCTTTGTCGGTGTATCCATGCATCCAACGGGCACATGGTGTCGAAATGATGTCGAACTGACGTCATGTGCCTGCTGCGTTTGTTTTGTTGGTGGGGGGTTATAATACTATTGATGACAGTGAGTTGAGACCCTGATTTCTCATTAGCTTCTATAGCATAATTACATATCGTATATAGTGTTTTACAATACCTGAGATTTGTTTTGGTTTTGACAACAATCCTTCCTCTTTTGTCTGGGCTTTCTCACACCCTGAAAAATAGTCAAAATGTTGAAACATACTCAGCTTAAAAAGAAACGCTTAGTAAAGATGAATGCTTACACTTTCAAGGGGAGCAATTCTACAAGTTGTACCCATTAACCTGAACTTACCGGACCTACAACTTTGAAACAACGTTGTGTCAATGTCGATTTAAAATAACGTCGATACAAGGCTGTTTAAACGGCGTGTGTCCATTAGGATGGGTTCAAGACACATAGACGAAAGTGGTGCTGCTTTTCGTGATTAAACCAAACAGTCACTCTTTATGTTGCTTCTTTTTTTTTGTTTACAAAAAGCTTAAAAGGAAACGTTTCTACCCTCCCTGTTTAAGTCAATATTTCCAGAAACAGATAAGGGTGACAGTAATAAACTATAATCACCGCCCTGGTTAGGTGCCATTTTAACAGGACAGACAACTTTAGTATAATAGTAATTACTTTCCTGGTTGGGTTGGTCTTTCTCCTAAGAGGGCTACATTTAACGTGAGGAATTTACTCATTAAAGACATGATGCTCCTTAAAGATTTTAAGAGTAGGTCTCTATACTGCGGGGTGGGTGGTGTCAACTATTTCCACGTCAGAGTAATTTAGGCCTAATCGTGTAGGCCTATCCATATAACATAGTTTTCATTTGTTCTGCTGCAAAGACTACGCTGAATGATAGGCAGTGCAGACCCAGATCAGACTGTGTTACAGTGTTTTCTCGATAATTTTGTATGATTATTGTACAGGGCTTTTATATACCTGAGACTTGTTCTGCGTAGGAACCTTGCTTCAATTCTGCTTCTTTTGTTCGGCTCGTCACAATCTCTGAAATGCAGTCATTTTTTTTTTTTTTGAGACTAAAATGAGCCGCGGCACGACAAAACCAACAAAGTGGCATGTGTGCCTAGCGAAGACTCAGATCAACCAGGGCTTCCCCAACCCCAAGTGCGACCAGAGTCTTCGATGTCCGCATGAAGCTAGCTTAGACCCTTAGCTACCCTTTCAGCGCACAACGCAGACTCTGATCAGACTAGGTGGATGTCCAGGCTGATTTGAGTCTTCCCTGTGCGCACATGCTCTATGTTGGTTTTCTCGTGTTGCGGCTCGAATGTGCATTGTTATAAGTGCAAGAGTGCCAAGATATATCTGCATCCAGGTCTATGTTCTGCAACAATGAATATATACTTGGGGAGCTCAGTGAAGCAACCGGTAAGACAGGTGTTTCTGTATGGCAAGCAATCGGAGCTCCGCTCGGCGAATTCAGTGAATCACGGAATTTGCCGAGCGGTGTTCCGATTGTATGGCAAGATGCAGCAGCCGCAGCGTGGGTTTTGAATCCAAGGCGCCTAGAGGGTACTTCTTTATTTCTATACTACTTCAATAAGATTTATTTTAGCTCGTGGATTATTGTTAGCTCTAGGATTATTTTTAGCTCATGGACGAGGAGATAATCCAGGAGCTAACGGGGAGATACTACACGAGCTAAAGTAATCCGAGAAACTTGTGGATTATCTCGTACAGACGGGCAAACTGTGGTATAACTATTTTCTACCACACTCCTGAATGAAATATTTTTTATCAAGTTTGCATTTTATGGTTGGTGTGGTATAAATAAATATTCAGGACTTCAAATACATACCTGGGATCTGCTCAAAGTAAGATTCTGGCACCAATTCTTTTGTTTGCTTCTTCCCATTCCCTGAAGAACATTGTACACGTAGTCAATATTTTGATAATAAAAATGGAAATTTAGATGATAAGAACATTTTCAGAGTTTCATACTTAAATCTACATCTTTATGTCTGTCCTGCTAGAAATATAATGAGACGTTGTGATAAACTTTAAATGAGCCGCGACACGATAAAACCAACAAGTGGTTGTGCGCCCAGTGCAGACTCAGATCAGCCTGGGCATCCGCCCAGTATGATCAGTCTTCGCTGTCGGCATGGAGGTAGAGCTCTAAGACACTTAGCTACCATTTAAGCGCTTACCGAAGACTCTGATCAGACTATCGAATACCCAGGCTGATCTGAGTCTGCACTGGGCGCACAACCACTTTGTTGGTTTTCTCGTGTCGCGGCTCTATTAATTTAATAGATTTTATGGAACTGCCACAGCAATCTACAGTACTAATGACTAAGAAATACAGAATTGCATAACATTGATGTTAACACATGGGGCTGATTGATGGATGGATGGCTTGCGATTTTTCCGGTCTTTTCAACAGTATTTTAATCATATCAGGACGATGGATGGGTGATAACGAAAGGCGGTGTGCATTGGAACCTCGTTTACGATTGAAAAGATTTCCGCCTACAGCGGGGCTCGAACCCGGGACCCATGAGGCTGGTGGTCAGACCGTAACACCATACATCAAAATGGCACAGTTTCCACCCTAAAACCTCATGTGCAAAGGTGTATCGCTACACTGTCATGTTTTTCCCCCATTTTTACAAAGGGAGACAACTTTCGTGATTTCCTGTTTGCTTATCTTGGCGACGAAGCCATTCGGGATCGTTTTTGGCGTTATTGTCTTTTTCATTTGTCTTACCAGTCTTGGTGTCATCAATATTATGTTCTAAATCTTCAGAGACTGCCACTGCTGCTTGGCACATATCTTTCAAGGATATCACTCTGATCTGGTCATGTTCTGGTTTCACGTCAACTTTGTTCAATTTGGTTTTCTTATGTTCTGACTCTTTTAATTGTGTCTCTTCTTCTTTACTATCATTAATGTCCGCAGTTTTCGTATCAGTGGTTCTGGTGTAGATTACATCTGCTGTACTAATATTAGCAGATGTAACTACTGCTGAGCATATGTCTTTCAGAGACATCAATTTCTTTGCGTCGCATTCGAGATTTACATCTTTCATGTAAGTGTCGGCATCATTGGCACTGTTCTTGTCCTTGTCGTCTTTATTGGTAGTTTTCTTGTCATCAGCAGTGCTGACTTCTCTCGTGCACAGCTGAATGAGAGTCATCAGCACACCGCCGTCACATTCGGAACTTATACTCAAAGTGTCAGGTTCTGGGTTGTATATGCCGTTATTGTCTTGCTTATCTGGCTGATCAGTTTTAGTGACATCAGTATTATCGAAGTTATGCTCTGTGGGTTGTGCTTCGTCGTTGGCAAGATCTTGTTCGCTGTCATTTGTATATGTGGTTTTACTACCGGTGTTGTCTGTCACTCCGATGCACAATTCTTTCAGAGAAGTTACCATCTTTCTGCCTGTCTCTGGGTTGACATTAACATTGGTTGTTTTGTCGATGCGCCCAGGTTGAGCAGAGTTGTCAGTGGTTGTACTGGCTTGCATAGATCTTTCTGGTCGGTTTGCGCCAAGGACCTCTTGACAAAGTACCTGAAGCCTGGGAGGTTCATCAGTGTTGACACAGACAGTTGCTGTTGTGGGTTCCAAGGGTTCGGCAGGAATCTGTTCCTCTTTCTTTCTCTTGGTCACCTTTTTCACTATCCATCGTCCAATTCTCCTAATGAGACATGGTTGCCTGGTCGTATCCTTCTCTTTTCCTTTAGATTGAAGATTCTTAATCACAGTGCTATCCTTGCTTGAATGGATGGAGCATTTTGGTGGTACCTCTCTCCTGGCAAAACACGAGAGAAATCTTTTTCTTCTCTGAGGCTGTGTACAGCAGATGCATTCTGTGATGTCAGGAACTTCTCCATGGTCACTCTTCGTACCATGCTGTGAAAGAAAAGAATAATTGAGCCGCGACGCGAGAAAACCAACAATGTGGTTGTGCGCCCAGTGCAGACTCAGATCAGACTTGGCATCAAACCAGTCCGATCAGACTCTTCGCTAAGCGCTCAAAGCGTAGCTAAGAGTCTAAGCTACCTCCATGCGGACAGTGAAGACTCTGAACAGACTGGGCGGATGCCCAGGTTGATCTGAGTCTGCGCTGGGCGCACAACCACATTGTTGGTTTTGTCATGTCGCCGCTCATATCTCTTTTTAAACCTTTTTTATCAAACGCCGTGTAAATCTCTGCTAGTCTTTGAAACTAACAAGTTGATTGGATAGTATACTAAAATATCTTAAACTTGACAGAGCGGGACTAATATTTGCACATGGCAGCGAAGCATTTTTACCATAAAGCTGACGAATTCCTGGCTAATCGCGTGCTATCAAATCTAATCTGTTCAGCGCCTGTTGTGTGTGTAATGAATACAGTGTGTACCATACCGGATACTTATTCAAACAATAACGTGTGTCTCTTATGCTGAATGGATCACCTCCATGTTTCTTTCGCCATTATGATATGGGGAAACACTATATAGTCACCTTGCGATATCTCGAACACTGATATCTCAGAGTATGCTCTTATATGAAAATACAAATTGGACACATTCCTATTTTTTTTATTTTCATTTAAACTCCTTTTAGCTCAAACTACTGATATCACAAGTAAATTTTCTTGGACCACAAAATTAACTTTGAGACATCAGTAATTTTGGATGAACTTTGACTATGAGATATCGTGAGTTGAGTGTAATTATGACTTTCTGTTTTATTCCCTGTGCAACGATAGCCTCAAATCACGGCGGTATATCCATTCAGCATAAACGGCGTTTGCTGTTCGTACTTGGCCTTAGGTCCATATCATGCAAAGCCACACAAGGTCACCGGAGAGGCTACCTTATGCCGTACGAACAAAACAGACTACAATCAGTCGGATCAATCATATGGGTCCGGAAAAAGGGGGTGGGGGAATATCTGCGGATAATGTGATAATTTTACTTATTTTTTCAAGTGACCCCTCGTTTGAACCAACTTTGCATGGCGGGGTCATGGTATACAGATTTGGGAGCGACGATAGAGTGGTACATAACGCGCTAGACTACTGACTAGACAAGTAGTGATCGCAAGGAGTCGCAGGTTCGATTCCCCGCTTTTCCGGTCTTTCGGATGACTTGAACCGAGATCCTGTCTCGGTATGACATATGTGTTGACCCGAGTGCACTCACTCACTCAGTCACTCACGGGTATAGGTTAGTCGAGAATTAAATTAAATTACATGAAAATTGTCATAAGTTAATCCCCTTTAGCTTTGTTGAAAGGCCAGTAGTATTCTGAGCGGGCGCTGTGCATATTCGAAAAAGACTACCAGCTCGGCCTTGCAGAATAAAAGCCCAAAAAAAAACAAAAACGGAAAGGCGCTCTAGCAGTAAATACCACAGGCGCTTGAAGTTTAGACCGTGAAACACTTTAAAATGTAAAAAATCGGGAAGGCCATGTGTCATTTAAAAATGAAGTTTTAAATAAGTTTACAGGAAAATTCAAATTTATGAAGTGGATCTAGCATTGTTGATTAAACTGTTATGCGAATTCTATTCACCCCGAACAACAGGATGCCAGAGGCTGTATGGCTCCGAGAATTTTTCACAGATTTACTATTGCGGTTTATATCTTTATGTGGACATAACAGAAAAAGTTATTTCTGCCTCGAATGAAATTTCGATTGGAACCTTACAGGTGGGAAGTCAGTTTTTGCTGTATCGTATCTGTAAGGCTGTACTGAAGGGGTCAAATTTGAGCTTGCACTCCTGTATTATTGTACAGTGTTGTATTGGACACTTTGGATGACAAGGTTTGGAAATGTTTCTAAGCTAGAACTTCAAGCTCCTGTGGTAAATACAGGCGACAGAAGGCTAACGAACGCCCGACTGCTGGACTATCTGTGTCTTGTCTGTTCTTCGTGCCATTATGGTATTTTTTCCAATGATTACAGGGGACCAGCACAAGGGGTATCAGATACCCCTTCACATTATTAACTTGTGCTACTAGTCCCCTGTTATCTTTATTCCATATTGAGCCCCCCCCCCCCCCCTCCCCCCACCTCACACACACACACAGAGATATTATTATGAAGGAACAAACTATTTTGTGGTTACTGTCAGAGAGTAGCTCCTTCCTCCTCCTATTAATATTTCCCCTGAGAAAAACGGTTGTATTTTCATAGTAAAATTTCCCCACCGAAAAAGGGCTATGCAGTAGAATTTCCCGCAAAGAAATATAATACCATAATACCAAATAGCCAATTTTTCCAAGTGAAAGATCTGCTTAAAGACAGGGGTGGTACTATATAAGGAGGATTAACTTCAACTAACTTCAACAGTGTCATCCTGTCTCTTGATCACATAGTGTCAGCCAATAAATGGTCATAACTGGTAATTTTGGTCCACTGATTGGTTGGATAATTTTTCACACCTTTACCGGTAAATCTCTGAGCGATGGGAACCAGACCCCCGGCCGAGAGGTCCTGTCTTTTATGTTTTTTGCATCACCGTCCCCCCCCCCTCTCCCCACGCACCCCGCCCTATAGCAGAGTTTACCCACGCTACTGTGGCTGCAGAAAAGCATGTTATATGGTGGAATTTGCTGCCTCCTCCTTCCATCCCCTCATCACAGTGAGGTTCAAAACTGACAGAAATGTCGGAATTCTGTACACTGAAAAAACCGCCCGATCAGAGAAGTTAGAAACGCCAGCATATATAAGTCAGGCTGTCCGTCTTATTTTTACTTCAGCAGCAAGAACGAAAAGATATGACTTCATTGACGTCATCGATGTGTTTTTTTTGTGTGTGGGGGGGGGGGGGGGGGGGGGTAGTTTGAGCGGAGGGATTCAACAATGATAATACTGGAAATTCCACTTGATACCGAGTACTCTTGTAATAATGTTTCCGGCAGGGGAAGAAGAATTTTTGGTGGAAGTGGCTCTATGAAGTGGGGATAGTCCATTATCAACTTGTAATTTCCTTTGGAAATTTTACGGGGGAGAGGAGGAAACTACTTCCTGACAGCTACACGATATTATCTTTAGGTCACATGCTATTAGCTTGAGCGAATTATCTTGAGGGAAATATATTTTTATATTATATATTAAATCCTCTCCCTGAAATTTCATTCAGGCTAGTTAATGCAGGAGGAAATATTCCCTATACACAAGATATTGTCAATCAATAGTCTCACGTGATAAGTTTTAGCTGTAGGCCCCTCATATTACCCCAAATGGAGTTCTAACACTGTAATTTTGAATAGACCATTTTACCCCAAACAGGTCATGATACTGTGACATGAAAATTTCCATTTTCTGTCCAAACTAATGATTGTTTCTGACTGTTTGGGAGGGAATTTTGTTGATAATTAGACATAAAATTTGCGAAAATCTCAACACCCCGATAGAATTATTTCCTTTAATCTAGCTAAAACTATTTTCTTACATCAGCAATTTGACAGGAAAATTAGTTTGGGTCACTTTCTTCAAAGGCGATTAAAATTATTTTTCGTTGAGATTTCAATTTTATTTCTTGGCCCGTGAAACTGATAGTTTACAAATAATTTAAATTGAATACGTTTTGATTTTTATACCATTTGGATATTGATATTATGCATTTTATTCCGGGTGGACCATATTCCCCAATGGACCATTTTCCCCCAAAGACCCCTCATAAGATACAAAGCATATATTATTTTCGAAATAAGGACGTTTGTTAAAACAAAGATATTTTTAAAGTGTGTAAATTCTATTTTTTAGGGGCCTACTGAAACAATATATTTTAGATCTATAAATTCCATATAAATAGTATTAACTTACGGATTCCTTTGCAGTTGAAGAGATTTCACAATCAGTCTGTGAAGATTTCTTCTTTTTTCTCTTTATCTTCTTTCCTTTCGCCATCGGCTCTAAGTGACCGAAGACTGAAAACGCCTAATTTTTATCGCCATGAAATTTGATTGCTGCTTTATCACAATAATCGCCTTTCTGGAATGACGTTGCTAGGTGAATATTTCCCATAATGCATCGCTGCGCTAAGTAACGACGTCGCGTTTGTGCGTTGACGCCACTTGTTGTTGTATTAGTTCTCCGCCTTTGATTTCTTCGGAGCACCGCCACAGACCTCTTAGAATGACAGAAACCTAAGGACTCTGCTGTCTGTCGATACGATTTCATTTGAACTCAGTGTAATTGGTCAACCAGTTCTCTACTAGACGAGTATATTGAGCACAGGAGAATTTTAAAAATGAGCCGCGACACGAGAAAACCAACAATGTGGTTGTGCACCCAGCGCAGACTCAGATCAGACTGGGCATCCGCCCAGTCTGATCAGAATCTTCGCTGTCCGCATGAAGGTAGCTTAGACCCTTAGCTACCCTTTGAGCGTAAGGCGGAGAGTCTGATCAGACTGGGCGGATGCCCAGGCTGATCTGAGTCTGCGCTGGGCGCACAACCACATTGTTGGTTTTCTCGTGTCGCGGCTCAAATATGTATTAACAGAGTAATACACTTGGCGAAGCGGGTTTCCATACTTTTGCTGTTACCAGCCTTCAATTCTCTTCCGGACTCTAACTGAATATTCGGCAATACGTGTTTCTGGAGCCCTCTGAAACAGTTCGCAGGTTGAGTCAACTGAAAGTTGATTGAAGACAGCCCGGTTACTAGATGTAAGAAGCAGGCGCCGGTTACCAAACTGCACCTCTTCTATCTTCTGTCATGTGTATCATCATGTACAGAGGGAGGAGCCCCGGTTACTCAGTAGGTTAAGCGCTGGCCTACTGATAAAGCGGTCCCGGGTTCGAGCCCCGCTGTAGGTGGAAATCTTTCCAACCATAAACAGGATTCCATTGCACACAGCCTTTCTGTATCGTCCATCGTCCTGATATGACTGCAATACTGTTGAAAAGAACGTAAAATCGCGTCATCCATCCATCTATGTACAGAGGACCACACAGGGCGAGACTCCCCAACAATTCTCTTCCGGACTCTAACCGAATATTCGGCAGTACGTGTTTCTGGAGCCCTCTGAAACAGTTCGCGATTGAGTCCACTGATAGTTGATTGATGACAGCCCGGTTACTAGATGTAAGGTGCAGGCGCCGGTTACCAAACTGCACCTCTTCTATCTGCTGTCATGTATATCATCATGTACAGAGGGAGGAGCCCCGGTTACTCAGTAGGTTAAGCGCTGGCCTACTGATAAAGCGGTCCCGGGTTCGAGCCCCGCTGTAGGTGGAAATCTTTCCAACCATAAACAGGATTCCATTGCACACAGCCTTTCTGTATCGTCCATCGTCCTGATATGACTGCAATACTGTTGAAAAGAACGTAAAATCGCGTCATCCATCCATCTATGTACAGAGGACCACACAGGGCGAGACTCCCCAACACTGGCACTGAATAAGGGTGTTCTTGATCAGAAGGGCATTCCTCAACTGCTGCTCAACACTTACTCTGATCACGTTGGCCAGGCTCAGGAAGATCAAACCAGAGCTCTGCATTCAAGTGGAGGTTTCAAAAAATAGTTTCGGAGGCAGATTTCGCTTTTATTTCAATCATCTATATCATCATGTAGAGAGGGAGGAGCCCCGGTAGCTCAGTAGGTTAAGCGCTGGCCTACTGATAAAGCGGTCCTGGGTTTGAGCCCCGCTGTAGGTGGAAATCTTTCCAACCATAAACAGGATTCCATTGCACACAGCCTTTCTGTATCGTCCATCGTCCTGATATGACTGCAATACTGTTGAAAAGAACGTAAAATCGCGTCATCCATCCATCTATGTACAGAGGACCACACAGGGCGAGACTCCCCAACACTGGCACTGAATGAGGGTGTTCTTGATCAGAAGGGCATTCCTCAACTGCTGCTCAACACTTACTCTGATCGCGTTGGCCAGGCTCAGGAAGATCAAACCAGAGCTCTGCATTCAAGTGGAGGTTTCCAAAAATAGTTTCGGAGGCAGATCAATCATCTATATATGAGCCGCGACACGAGAAAACCAACAATGTGGTTGTGCGCCCAGCGCAGACTCAGATCAGCCTGGGCATCCGCCCAGTCTGATCAGAGTCTTCGCTGTCCGCATGAAGCTAGCTTAGACTCTCAGCTGCCCATTTAGCGCTTAGCGAAGAGTCTGATCAGATTAGGTGAATGTTCAGGCTGATCTGAGTCTGCGGTGGGCGCACGACCACATTGTTGGTTTTCTCGCGATGCGGCTCATCTTCTGAATAGATGTAGCATATTCTTTTGGATAATGTTCTCAGCTGAAACTACTTCCAGTAAAGCAAGACAAAATGAGTTCTGGGCCCGGTATTCAAAACTAACGACATCGTTAGTTAACGGTTTGTTAAAATTTCAAACGTTAATATCTCAAATATGCCCACATTTTTGTTAAAAAAAGATGTGAAAAGCTTTTGCATTGCAAAAGCATCTCGCACTTTTTCAACAAAAAGAAATCAGTGTATTCGCTTATAAAGTCATAAAAATTTTAACAAGTTCACCTCGTTTGGCTAACGATGCTTTGAATAAGTGGGCCCATGATTTTATCTGTAAGACACGGTACGAAGGATAATCAGAAAGTTCCCTGACACAGTTTACTGACATACTTCAAATACACCAACTGCAGATCCTCAAGTTGATCTGAACCTTTGCTTTCCGCAGTCGGAAAACACATCGCCCTATACTTTCGAATATGGAGAGATCCGATCAATTCCAGTCATAATACGAGTCATGACAGTCCGTTTTCAGAACAATCTTTCATACGCTCCATGCCATTCTGCTGTGCGGACCCTGATCTGACTTCACTGTAACTGCTGCTACATTGTAAGGTCCGTGTGGCGACTGTAAAAAGTTTCCCCGTACTTCATCATAATGCAGGTGGAGACGTGTGTGGCCTTGCAAACGACAGTCCTGTCACTCGAAGGGTCTCAGTGAAGCCAAGGCTCCGATTTTCGTTCGTAAATGTATTGTTTCTAAACACACTTTATTATAGATTTTGTGGATTTTATCGATGTGTAAACGCCGGCGAATCACTCACAAACTGAATAAAGCCCGAAGGGCTTAATGTTAAGTTTGTGAGTGAAAGCCCGAAGGGCTTTATGTTAAGTTTGTGAGTGATTCGCCGGCGTTTACACGTCCATAAAATCCACAAAAATAAAATTTATGTCGTATAATTCCAACTCGGTTATTTTTACCTTAAAATGTCAGGTTTACCGAGTATTTTAGAAACTGCCCCAAATAAAATAGTCCAAGTAGTTCCCGATTTCTGGTTCATGGGATTTATCGAAGTATAAACGCTGTTTACTGTACGCTCTTGACCAATCAAATTGCGCTAAATTAGCAGTAGAAAATTTAGTTGGAATTATTTGATTTTATTTTGACTGCACAGCAACTGGTGCTAAGTGCTGTATGGTGGCTGTTAAAAGCCTCCCCGTACTTTACTCACCTGGGCCGAAGGCAGTTCAAGGTACACAGGTGAGCTTAAAGTAAAGGCAGGCAGTAAAGTGACCCCCATAGAAAAAGACCCCCCCCCCACACACACACACACACAAACACACAAGGTCATGGTCATCATTTTATAGAAGAAGTGACCCCTTTTCTATAGAACAGGGTCATTTTACTTCGTTAGTACACTGGCGTCCGTCGTCCGTTGTCCTTCAACATTTTCAAACGATATCTCTTCTGAATATACAAGGCCGATTGTTTCAAAATATATAGCATCTACATGGAGAGAAGAAGAAGAAGTTTATTTCATAAGCATAGGCCAATTGGCCCTTGAGCAATACAAAATACAATATAATATATCATGACACACGGTGTTAGTACATAGACATGAAGTATTCATTAGAACATAACGGACTGTAATGTTTTAGTTGACAATTTCTGCACTGATGCAATAGTATGATGTGGTATAAAAAATGTGCAAGATTTCAGTTCATGACATTATTCAAGTTAATGACATAACCAGCAATGATCAGGAGAGGATGTGCATATCATTTTGTATATTTTGCCTCCCTGTGCACTTTATTTCTGAGACTCCGTACTTACAAAATGCATGAATGAATATACAGTGTATATATACAGAACACATACAATAACTCTAACACATTTGGTACAAGTAAGTCGAACACAAACAAAAATTAACATATGTAGGTGACGGAGAAAAAAAATCGTTTTAGTTATTGACGTTTTCCAGATATACAGTATTCCGTCGTAATTCAAAAGCTTTGTAAATATACATTGCTAAATCTCTTAGTTGTTTTTTATTATTTGTTTTTAATAATTCAACCAACTTAAACATGCTTGGTCTATTTAAATAATACTTCCTGAAATGATTTAATCTTAGAGTTGCATAAATCGGACATTCAAAGAGAAAATGAAACTCGTCTTCAAGTTGATTGCAAATTTTACATTTTCTTTCTTCAAAAGGAACAGCATTGGGCCTACACCATCTGCCGGTTTCAACTTCAAGCCTGTGAGAAGCTACTCGTAATTTAGTCATAGCTATTCGAAACTTCCTAACTGTTATAATGTCTAAATATTCTTGAAACTGAAAATCTGAAAAGGTTCTATAAAAAACAGCTCTTGATGAATTTTCTAATTCACCATTCCAAGTTTGGAAAAACTGATCACCTAAACGTTGTTTAAGTATACGCAAAAACATTTTAGTGTCACCCACTCCTTGGTTAAGCCAAACTTCATAAAAACCAAGATTACTTAACAAAGCTTTAACTAATGAAGCCCAATTCACCTTTCTATTATCATTATCAATATCTCTTAACATCATTTTATATATTAAAGTTACATATTTATTTTCCCTTTTAGTCAAAATCTTCAACCAATATTTTAGTATTATAAAATGTCGACGAGTTTGATAAGGTATACGACCAAGTTCACCGTAAATGAAATTATTTTGCGTAGATTGTTTGACCCCCAATAAGTATTTACAAAACTGTAACTGTACCCTTTCAACTTGATTAGCCTTATAGAATCCCCAAACTTCGCTACCATAATTTAGTATTGGGGTTATCAATTTATCAAAAAGATCTAATGTATGCCTTGGAGAAATTTCAGAAAAGCCATACAAATATTGATTAAGTTTAAAAACTGCTTTTTGTGCTTGTCCTGATAGAGTGGATTGTGCATTTGAAAAAGACCCACCGGGTGTGAAAACTATCCCCAAATAGGACATGCAATGGAGACCAATAATACTTTCCTTATCCAAATTACTTCACAACTTTGGTTGCTATGGCAACTTAAACATTCCAAAGTCTTATATTGGGAAAATTGAAAATTTTCATTTTATATTGCTACATGTATATCACTGCAGATATTTTGACAAAATTTGCTCCAGCGCTATGGCAACTTATATTTTCTATAAACTAATGCATCTTTATGCAAATTGCCCAATTTGGCTGGTAGTCATGGCAACCGCATGGTTAAAAATAGATAAAATATTTATAACAAAAAAAAAAAAAAAAAAAAAAAACAGAAATATCTCCTCAAAAACTGTGCAGCCGTTAAAGCTTAAATAAATTGTATAGAAAGGATTTTAATACTTTCCTCTGTAGAAATATATTTTTCATGGCAATTGCTACGACAGTTTCTTTGCTATGGGAACTTAAATTTGCCATTTACTTATAATGGGAATATTGAAAATGCCTAGGTCCGATAAGCATCAATTTTGGCCTCAAAATTTCAAAGAAAATAAAATCTGAATATTTTCCTTTCCTTTTGCAGTTAAACAAAATGTTTCCAAAACTCGGCTGAAAAGTGTGGTTATGAAAACCTGGGGCCGTATTCATAAAGCCACTTAAGTCGTTGTTATGCTGTTGCTAGGGCTGAATATCTATAAAGGAGACTCCTTTGCTCTGGAGGAACAGTCTTTGTAAGACTGTTCCTCCAGAGCAAATTTCGTAGTTGTAGGGAATCTCCTTCAAAGAAATTTAGCCTTAGCAACAGCATAGCAACCACTTAAGTCGTTTGATAAATACGGCCCCTGTCAGGATTATTGCCATAGTGTTGTTCTCAGGAACATGACAGCAGTTTGAAGTGGAGCACTTGTCTAATTATCTCCCTTGCAATTAAACAAAGAGCGAATTGGGAAGTCCAATAACATCAATTTTCTGCAGTCCAACGAAAAATTTCTTTGCAGATCTTTTCATTTTACTCTTGTCAATTCATTATACTTTTCGTATGAATCGTTTCTTTTCATAATACAGGGTGTTAAAAGGTCCATGGGAAATCCAATGTTAAGCCAATGTTACTAATTCCACTGTCAACTTTCATCTATTTCGCTTTTTCTTACCCTTGCTGCGGACAATGTGTCTGGAGAAAATTAGTGGCCGAACATTTAATGGAATTGAAAATTAAGCTTTTAAGTATACTAACTTTGAGTTTAACCCCAACACAAAAGCAAGCGTTCTCGTGGCTTTAGTTTGTGTAATAATGACGCGATACTTAGGTGCTCATTCTGTCGGAATAGCATACGCAAAGTAACTTAAAATGTCTGAATAAAAGCATATACCTATACCTTCAAATAGCTTGGGTGTATACATTATGAGCGTTTCATTAGATGCTCAGAATACAGTAGAACTTCATTGGCTTGAACATCCTTGAGACCATGGAAATTAGTTCCAGCCAAGGGTAGTTCTAGCCATCCATGGCTAGTTTTGTATAGGGCGAGCTAAAGGGACCAAGCAAAGAGTTCTAGTCAGGCAGGGTTAACGAACCGTCATGGTTCTCTAGGGGCAATATACCAACCACCATAAAAGTGACAGTTGTCGTTCTTGTTATCCCCCGCCGAAGGCGGAGGGATATAGTTTTCTCCATGTCCGTCCGTCTGTCCGTCCGTCCTTCCATCCGTCTGCCCTTCCGTCTGTCCGGAGCCATAACTAAGTAACCAATAGACGGAATTTCATGAAACTAAAATAAATAAATATCACTATAACGCGCTGATGCACGTGAAGTTTCGTCAGACTGGCTTCAGTAGTGCATGAGTTGTCGCCCTTTAATTGACTTAAAATCAATAAAATGAGCCAAAACTAACCAATTACCAAAACTTCACGAAACTTAAATATGTATCACCGTAACACGGATGTGCGTATAAAGTTTCATCAGAATACCATCAGTAGCGCGTGAGTTATTGCCCTTGAATCAATTTAAGATTGCCAAATTCAGCCATAACCTAGTAACAATGAATGGAAGTCTATGAAACTTATTTTAATACGTATCACCATAACACAATGGTGCATCTTCCGTTTTGTGGGATATGCTTCAGTTAGCATTGAGTTATTGCCGTTGAATTGGTTTAAAATCAACAAATTGAGTCATAACTAAGTAACCAATGGATGGAATTTAATTGGAACTTAAAAGAATTGTGTATTGTCATGACAAAGCAGTGCACATTATGTTTTATCAAAATCAGTTCAGTAGCTTGATTTAATGCCCTTGAATTGATTTAAAATCCACAAATTAGCCATAACTAAGGTACCGGTGAAAATTTCTTGTAAAGGAATTGAAAATGTATCAGCATAGTGCAGTGATGCTGAGACAAGTGTTTCAGAAGTACAGCTTCAGCTTATGCCTCACTTATCCAGGAGTTATTGTCCTTGGTTTTATTTACAATCCCCAAGTTCAGCCTTAACTAAGAAACCAGTGAAAGAGATTTTACTACGAGGGTTGTTCAGAAAGTTCAGATTCTCGCCGAATAACTTTGTTTAGTGGCATGCTGGGGGCAATTGCTTTGCATGTATTGAAAGCACTACATTTTGCCTTTACAGTGATACCAAACACTATACAAAAATACATTTTCTTATTGAGGCACAACGCGTTTTATTAGGCCCCAGTCATACCACTGGGTTAAAGTCATATGTGAATTTATTTTCAGTGTGTCCTTCAAGTAAAAACTCATCGTAAATACAAAATGAATTTTTGTCAGCTGTTTTTTGCCGTCATGTATCATGAAAGTATTCAAAGAAATTATTTAAGTTATGGAGCAAAGCTACAAACTACAAAGCATGGGCATAAAACAGTACATAAAACAATCAAGGAGAAACCCCAAAGCCGCCATTCTTAAATGTGACTTATCACCACGTCCTGTTCTGCTTAACTGTGAAATAGGATGGAATATCCTAACAACCCAGCGGGCACATGACGTCAAAATGACGTCGCATCCACGTCGATGCGACGTCAACACGTCGCATCGACGTCGGTGCGACGTCATTTCAACGTCATGTGCCTGCTGGGAACTACTCAATATTCCAACTACTACTAGACATGAAACTGTAATCAAAATCATCAAGGGGAAATAACTCCTGGTGTATGAACGTGAGAGCTGCTATTCTGATACCGAACACATCACCATTGCCTATTCTACATAAGTGCATAGTTTCATGAAAATATTGCACAGGGTTATGATAATATGGAGCGGACACGAAACTGCAGCTCAAACAGCTAAGGGGAAATAACTCAGATAGTATGAATGCGAGAGTTGTCATGATTCATGTACACGACACATCGTCATGACCTGTTCTGCACAACTGTAAAGCATCAAAAAATATATTTCAAAGGATAATCATTAATCAAGTTATGGAGCGAACACGAAATCACAGCTACACAAATCAAGGGGAAATAACTAAAAAGGTAAGAGGGCAAGAGTTATCGGTCTTATACGCAACACATCGTCATAGCCTGTTCTAGATGTCTGTGAAGCGTCATGAAAATATTTGATTGGGGAAAGTCACAGAGCAAACATGAATCTAAAAGGATACCTGCGATAACAATAGAAATCCACGGAATGCTATGTCGCACCTGCATTGCACTTCCCCAGAAGCAGACGTCATGGCCCATTGATGTTCCATGTTATATTTCAACCAAATATACCAAGTGGTTCTGGAATAGAAGCTGCTTTTGTTGTTTTTGCCATTTTTAGTAATGGCGGCCATCTTGGGAGTCTCAACCTGGCTGAATTTTACCATTCTGAAGTGTTGCAGTCTTGACATAATCCATGTGAAATCTGGGAACCATGGGTGCAGTAGTTTTGGAGAAATAAATTGAACAGACTTTAACGCCAGGAATAAGGTAAATGTGAATGTTTTTTGTTGCAATGGCAGCCATCTTTGATTCTCGACCTGGCTGAATATTACCATCCTCAAATGTTGAAGTCTGGTTACGCTTCATATGAAATCAGTTGAGAACCATGGTGCATTGGTTTTGGAGAAATTAATTGAATAGACTTTGAATACTTAACGTAAATGTGCACGTTTTTTTTGTTGCAATGGTAGCCATCTTGGATTCTTGACCTGGCTGAATTTTACCATTCTGAAGTGTTGCAGTCTGGTCATGCTCCATATGAAATTTGAGAACCATGGGTGCAGCAGTTTTAGAGAACTTAATTGAAAAGACTTTAACGCTAGGGTTAACGTAAATGTGAACGGAATGACGGACGGACTGACGGACGGAATGACGGACGGAAAACCGGACACCTATATCGCACCTTGCTAAAGCAGGTGCAATAAAAATAGCCATCAGAGGAGATGGCAAATCCCCCGACCAAAGGCCCCCTGAGCCTTGGTAAACATGGTGCACTTCAAAATGCACATAAACAGTAAACTGTCATTCTTTTATGCTCCTTCCTTAACAGATGCATGATTATCTAACACTCAGACCAAAACAGTATGCCAGATTGCTAAAAAGAGGTAAAATCTCAAATAGCAAGAATGTAGACAATGTATTGCATATGATACAGTCAACATTTCAATATGTGTGAATAACTTCTGAAGTACAATCCCTACAAATCTAATTTTGAGCTCTCTAGTAAGTGAATTTGGACAAAGAATCCAAATCTGTAAAAAAAAAAAAAAAAATGGGGGGGGGGGGGGGGGGGGGGGGGGGGGGGGGGGGAGGAGGGGGGGGGAGGACTCGGAAAAGTATGAAAGCAAGAGTTGTTATTCTTGTATGAGACAAACTGTCATGATCTGATCTCCATATCTGTGAAGTATCATAAAAATATTTCAAAGGGTATTCAAGTTATGGAGCAGACACTAAATCACACCTAAAACCATCAAGGGGAAATACCTCAAAAAGTTAGAAAGCAAGAGTTGTCATTCTTGTTTGTCAAACATCAGCATGACCTGTTCTACATAACTATGAAATATCATGAAAATATTCCAAAGGGTATTCAAGTTATGGAGCGGACACGAAATCACACCTAAAACCGTCAAGGGGAAATACCTCAAAAAGTTAGAAAGCAAGAGTTGTCATTCTTGTTTGCGACACATCGTCATGACCTGTTCTACATATCTGTGAAGTATCATGAAAATATTTCAAAATGTATTCAAGTTATGGAGCGGACACGAATTCACACCTAAAATCATCAAGGGGAAATAACTCAAAAAGTAAGAAAGCAAGAGTTGTCATTCTTGTTCGCGACACATTGTCATGACCTGTTCTACATATCTGTGAAGTTTCATAAAAATATTTCAAAGGGTATTCAAGTTATGGAGCGGACACGGCATCTCACCTAAAACCACACCTAAAACCATCAAGGGGAAATAACTCAAAAAGTAAGAAAGCAAGAGTTGTCATTCTTGTTCGCAACACATCGTCATGACCTGCTCTACATATCTGTGAAGTATCATGAAAATATTCCAAAGGGTATTCAAGTTACAGAGCGGACACGAATCTGCCAAAAATTCACCAAAAGGGAGATAACTCAAAAATTACAAAAGCAAGAGTTACCATTCTTGCATGGGACACATCGCCATGACCTGTTCTACATTCCTGTGAAGTATCATGAAAATATTCCATACGGTATTCAAGATATGGAGCGGACAAGAAAATGTTTACGGACGAACAGACGGACGTACCTACCAGAGGTACACTGTGGACTGCATCCCGGAATTGGCACTATGGGCTGCAAATTGCACCCCAGAGCGTCTTTTGCAACCCACAATGTTTGCATCTCATAATTTTTTGGGTAGTGTCCATTTGTTGAAAACTTACACACCCTAATAGTTATAATTTAGGTGTGTAGAAATAAGCTTTGTGGGGTATCTTTAACGTGGATTAAACCTGCATGATTTATAAGTTTTGTCCAAAGGGGGAGAACAATGTGGGGTGCACCCCATAAAATTTATCGGACGGACATGTCCAACAATGGACAAATGAGTCTGTACACATTCTGGGTTGTACAGCCAATATTTGAAATTTAGTCATTTTAGCTTATTTGCAAGCGAATGAAATACATTCATCATGGGGTGCATCCCACAATGCAGAATCACCCCACAAGGCACCATATACAAAACACCCCACAATGTAGGTCTGGTAAGAGCGGACGGACAGACGGACGGACGGACGCCAGGCTCATCGCTATATCCCCCGAACCTTTCGGTCGGGGATAAAAATGAAAACAAGAGTTACCATTTTGTATGCGACACATCGTCATGACCTGTTCTTTATAACTGTGAAGTATAAGGAGAATATTCCAAAGGGTATACAAATCATTGAGTGGACAAGAAAATGTTTACGGACGGACAGACGCCAGGCTCATCGCTGTATTCCCCAAAAATGTATGCAGACGTTATATAACTGCATAACAGGGAGGGCATATGATAACATCCATTAGTATATACAAGAGGCCCAAATGGGCCTGATATCGCTCACCTGGCTATTGTGCAACGGGACCATTCTGATACAAAATTGGTCCAATTCCACTGAGAATTTCTCATTTTCACATTTTGCTACTTTTAGTAACAGAGGCCAACTTGCCTGGTCTTTATATATTTACTTTTGAAACACCTCAATGCAAGAATCATTTTGCCACAAATTTCATCAAAATCCATTCAGGGGTTACTGAGATATTGCCAGTTTCATGTTTTGTACTATTTTTAGTAATGGCAGATAGCGGCCATCTTGGATTGCTAAAATGTAAAAAATCGAAAAGCCTTCCTGCAAGGACCATTTTGACACAAATTTGGTCCAATTCCATTGAGATTTTCTAATTTTCACATTTTTCTATTTTTAGTAACAGAGGCCAACATGACTGGTCTACAGTTAGATATTTTTGAAACATCTGAATGCAAGAATCATTTTGACACAAATTTCGTCAAAATCCATTCAGCGGTTACTGAGATATTGTCATTGTCATGTTTTGTGCTATTTTTAGTAACGGCAGATGGCGGCCATCTTGGAATGCCAAATTGCAATTAATCGAAACGACTTCATGCAAGGAACATTCTGACACAAAATTGGTCCAATTCCATTCAAGGGTTCTTGAGCAATTGTCATTTTTATGTTTGTGCTATTTTAGTAACACCAGATGGCGGCCATCTTGGAATGCCGAATTGCAATTAATCGAAACGGCTTCATGCAAGGAACATTCTGACACAAAATTGGTCCAATTCCATTCAAGGGTTCTTGAATAATTGTCATTTTTATGTCTGTGCTATTTTTAGTAACGGCCCCCATGGTGGCCATCTTGGATAGTCAACTGGCACAAAATTGAAATAATTCCATTCAAGAACCATTTCTGATCAAATCTGGTCAGAATTGGTTGCATTTTCTTTAGATATTGACATTTGAGCAAAATCGGCCTTGTAAACGCTAAGTAGGTCACTGTGACCTAATTCCGCTATAGACTTTTTTTATTTTTACAATTTTCAATACCAAGGTCCCATTCCTGTTCCATGCAAACTTTCAACCAAATATACCAAATGGTTATGGAGAAGAAGTTGATTTTGTTGTTTTTGCTATTTTTAGTAACGGCAGCCATCTTGGATTCTTGACCTGACCCAATTTTACAATTTTGAAACCCTGCAGTCTGGTCATGCTCCATGTGAAACTTGAGATCCATGGGTTCAGTGGTTTTAGTGAAGAAGTTGTTTGAAGTTGTTTAAATAGATCATTTTTTGACACTGGCATTTGAGCAAAATTACACATGTAAACAGAAAGTAGGTCACTGTGACAAAACTCCGCTACAGATTTTTTTCATTTTTATAATTTTGAATACCAAGGTTTCATTGATGTTCCATGCCAAAATTCAGAAAAATATACCCAGTGGTTCTGGAGAAGAAGTTTATTTTGTTGTTTTTGCTATTTTTAGTAACGGCGGCCATCTTGGATTTTCAACCTGACCCAATTTTACAATTCTGAGACCCTGGAGTCAGGTCATGCTCCATGTGAAATTTGAAAACCATGGAACCAGTGGTTTTACAGAAGAAGATGTTTGAATATTTGTTTTTAGGTGTTGACGGACAAATTTCGTGACGACGCACGACGCACGCCGGACGCATTGGTATGACAATAGCTCACTATGGCCCTTCGGGCCAGGTGAGCTAAAAACCAGCAATATGATTAAAACTTTCTTCTTTCTTTTTTGTTCTGGAGACACCATGCGAACTGATAAATTACGCAAAGAACACAATTTAGATTTGCTTCTTTATTTATTAACAACAAAAAAAAAAAGAAGAAAAAAAAACACTATGCACGATACAAGTATATTTCACCGTATGTACCATGCCTTTAATGTCAGCAAAAATGTATTTCAACCTTATAACTTTGTGTACCTGCTGGTTTTTTACCACTCAGTATCATTATGACCCTAAATGTTTGCTTCACCACAAAGGCGTAACTGCCCATACGCAAATATCACGCCTACCAATCGCTCGCATGCGAAACAGCGGTTCAGAATGCAAATCCATGCGAGGAGTTTCCGGTTTTGCAGAAGGGGAGTCAAAAAGGTGAACGAATTTTACATCGGCTAAAGAATTCAGTTATTTATTTTGTCTGAAAAGTGTTAATGCACAATATAAGAATGCTATTTTGTCGCTTGTAGATTGCTTCTTCCGCATATTAAAACAAGAGGTCCATGATGGACCTAAATCATCTATTTGATGATGGTTCAAGTGATGCAGTTTTGCACTTTCTAATTTATTATTCTGACAAAGTTTTATGAAGACTGGATCAAAACTGTGCCCTCTAGAGTGTACATAATGTTTTTCTAAGATCTGACCTGGCGATCTAGTTTTTCATCAGAAATTATTCAGTTTCAAACTTGTCCTACATTTTATGAAGATAAACACGCCTACCAATCGCTCTCATGCGAAACCACGGTTCAGAACGCCAATCCATGAGAGGAGTTTCCGGTTTTGCAGGAGGGGAGCCGAAATCGTAAACAAATTTGACATCGGCACAAGGTTTGAGGTATCTATTTTCTCTAAGAACTATTTATGCAAATGTAAGAATGCTATTTTGTCACATATAGATTGTTTCTTCGGCACATGAAAAGATAAGGGACATGATCTTGCATTTTTCCAGATATGCATTTAGTACGGCGGAGAATGTGTTCAAGGTCAATCTCGGCGATATATACATGTAGGGAAAAGTCGCATTCTCCTGCTTGATTTTGAGTCTCTGACCTTGTCAGTCGCAAAGAAGTGAACAGAACTACTGTATGCGTGAATTCAAACGTTGAAAGTAAGCTTTCCGTGACAGACAGTTTAGAATTTAGAAAATATACGCAAAAACTTGGCATCGTCAGCCCGGTTCCGCATGAGATAATAGAAAATATAAGGAATTTTTATCAAACACAAAAACAGCTTCTGAACAATAATTGGATCAAAACTAACATGAACTTTGTGATAAATCATTATTTTATACATTGCAGACGACTTTCAAGCTGTTTTTATTCCCCGTTTGTCTTTTTAGGCCTTTTGCAAACCCTCTTGCATGCCTCAAAACAGACAAACGGGGGATTAAAACAGCCAGAAAGTCATCTGCAATGTATAAAATAATGATTTATCACAGAGTTCATGTAAGTTTTGATCCAATATTATTGTTCAGAGCTGTTTTTGTGTTTGATAAAAATTCCTTATATTTTCTATTATCTCATGCGGAACCGGGCTGACGATGCCTAGTTTTTGCATATATTTTCTAAATTCTAAACTGTCCATCACGGCAAGCTTACTCACAACAATTGGATTCACGCATACAGCAGTTCTGTTCACTTCTTTGCGACTAACAAGGTCAGAGACTCAAAATCAAGCAAGAGAATGCGACTTTTTACTACATGTATATATCGCCGAGATTGACTTTGAACACATGCTCCGCCGTACTAAGTGCATATCTGGAAAAATGCAAGACCATGTGCCTAATCCTTTCATGTGCCGAAGAAACAAACTATATGCGACAAAATAACATTCTTATATTTTGCATAAATAGTTTTCAGAAAAAATAAATACCTCAAACCTTGTGCCGATGTCAAATTTGTTTACGATTTCGGCTCCCCTCCTGCAAAACCGGAAACTCCTCTCATGGATTGGCGCTCTGAACCGTGGTTTCGCATGAGAGCGATTGGTAGGCGTGATAAACATTCTGACAAAGTTTCATGAAGATTCAATGCTAAATAAAGCCACAATTATGTACACAAGGTTTTTCTATGATTTGACCTAGTGACCTAGTTTTTGACCCGACCAGACCCAGTTTCAAATTTGAACTGGATTTCATTAAGATTTTTTTTGACAAAGTTTCATGAAGACTGAACCAAAACTGTGCCCTATAGAGTATACACAATGTTTTTCTACGGTTTGACCTAGTGACCTATGTTTTGATCCAACATGACCTAGTTTTCAAACTTGGTCTACATTTGTTGGAGATAAATATTTTCACAAAGTTTCATGAAGATTGGAACAAAACTGTGCCCTCTTGAGCATTCACATGGTTTTTCTAGGATCTGACCTAGTGACCTAGTTTTTGACCGGACATGGCCAAGTTTCAAATTTGTCTAGATTTCATAAAGATAAGCATTCTGACCAAGTTTCATGAAGATCGGATCGTAACTGTGCCCTCTAGAGTGTACACAAGGTTTTTCTAAGATTTGACCTGGTGACCTATTTTTTGACCCCACATGACTCAGTTTCAATCTGGGCCTAGATTGTATAAGGATAAACCTATTTTTTTGACCCCACATGACTCAGTTTCAATATGGGCCTAGATTGTATAAGGATAAACATTCTGACACAAATTCATGAAGATTGGATTATAACTGTGCCCTCTACAGTGTACACAAGGTTTTTCTAAGATTTTACCTTGTGACCTAGTTTTTTATCCGACATGACCCACTTTCAAACATGGTCTAGTTTCATGATGATTGGATCAAAACTGTGCCGTCTGTGTCATTCTAAGATTTATTTCTATTTTTAGCTCTGGTGGCCATTTTGTTCCGCGGAGAGGAACCGTTTTAGCAGTTTTGGTTTAGGGCCATGAGTCAAATATTTCTGTGAAATTACTTTGAAATTGAGCCATTGGCTTCAGAGGAGATGTGGTTTAAATGTTTTTCTATTTTTAGATTTCTATTTTTAGCTATGGCGGCCATTCTGTTCAGCGGATTGGAACCGTTTTAGCAATTTTGGTTCAAGGCCATGAGTCAAACATCTGTATTTTTTTTGAAATCGAGCCATTGGCTTCAGAGGAGATGTCGTTTAAAGTTTTTTTTTATTTTTAGCTCTGGTGGCCATTTTGTTCAGCGGAGCGGAACCATTTTAGCAATTTTGGTTCAGGGCTATAACAACAACATTTGTGTGAAATTATTTTGAAATTGACTTACTGGTCTAGGAGGAGATGTCGTTTGAAGAAATTGTTGACGGACGGACGGACGGACGACGAACAAATATCGATCACAATAGCTCACCTTGAGCACTTCGTGCTCAGGTGAGCTAAAAATTGGCGCATGGCCTTACATTTTTCCAGATATTCATTTAGTACGGCGAAGCATGTGTTCCGGGTCAATATCGGCGATATATTCATGCAGTAACAAGACCTGTCCGCGTACAGGATAGCTCGCCTGCAGCGCATTGCCCATCACATAAAAAAACTTTAACCAAAACATCCATTTCGGACGCCGACGCCGACGCCGACGCCAGGGTGACAACAATAGCTCTTCCTGAACTTTCGTTCAGGCGCGCTAAAAAGTCACAATCTCCTGCTTGGTTTTGAGTCTCTGACCGTGTCAGTAGCAAAGAAGTGAAGAGATCTACTGTATGCGTGAATCCAAACGTCTGAAGTAAGCTTTCCATGATAGACAATTCAGCTTATAGAAAATATACTATAAAACTTGGCATCGTCAGCCCGGTTCTGCATGAAAAAATATAAAGATTTTTTTATCAAAAAACCCCACAACTGCTTCTCTACAATAACTGGATCTGGACTTACATGAATTTGGACAGGCGGTCGTCAAAATTTTGCGGACATCGCACGAAAGGTCAAATTCAGATTAATTAATATACATAGGTACATGTAACTAAAATGGAAAACAAAACTATTTCGAGTCATTAAATAATACACACACAAGACTATTTGCAGAAGGTCTTATAAACAGACAAATGAGGAATAAAAAGCCAGAAAATGAACTGCAATGCATAAAACAATGATATATTAACAGAGTTCATGTTAGTTTATTGCTTAGAAGCTGTTTTGGTGTTTGATAAAAAAAAAAATATATTTTCTTTGAACTCATGCGGAACCGGACTGACGATGCCAAATTTTTGCATATATTTTCTATAAGCTTAAATGTCTATCGCGGAAAGCTTACTTTCATCTTATGGGCTCGGTGCATTCAGTATTTCTCTTCACCCTTTTGCTTCTGACAAGGTCAGAACCTCAAAATCAAGCAAGAGAATGTGACTTTTTCCTGCATGAATAATATCGCCGAGACTTTCCTTGAACACGCTTCGCCGTTCTAAATGAATATCTGGAAAAATAAAAGGCCATGTGCCTAATCCTTTCATGTGCGGAAAAAGCTATCAATATGCGACAAAATAGCATTCTTATATTTTGCATTAACACTTTTCAGAGAAAATAAATAACCGAATTCTTGAGCCGATGTCAAATTCGTCTACCTTTTCGACTCCCCTTCTGCAAAACCGGAAACTCCTCGCATGGATATGTGTTCTGAGCCGCGGTTTCGCATGCGAGATATTGGTAGGCGTGAATATGCAAGTGCGTATTCAAAATTTGTGAAACTGACAAAATTTCAACACGCACATGCATATTTGATGATTCTGTAAATTTGACAAGATTTCAATAGTGACTGCAAACAGACGCGACTGAATAAAAAATCTTTGGGGCTAAACTCTTATTTTTGCCCTCAATGGCTATAAAACATAATTGTGCGTAACTAGAAATTACCCCGGGTTACGACCCTGCATCCTGTGACATATCCGTATATGTAGACTGAAACAATGAATGAGAAACTTGTAGATTGTGACAGCATAGTGTCAACAACATAAAATGACAAAACCAACAAAGTGGCATGTGCGCCACGCTAAGACTCAGATCAGCCTGGGCATCCGGCCAATCTGATCAGAGTCTTCGCTATTGGCATGGAGGTAGCTTAGACCCTTTCCTACCCTTAAAGCACACGGCAAAGACTCTGATTAGACTGGGCGGATGCCCAGGCTATCTGAGTCTTTGCTGGGTGCACATGTCACTTTGTTGGTTTTCTCGTATCGCACAGAGTTGCTCATAAAAGTCACAGTCATAAACCAATTCGCCATTAAACTACTGCCCTTTCGCGCGATGAAAAAATACCAGTGTCACTTGACTACTTGGTCTTATCTTGGCTCTAGGAACTTTTTAATCTAATCTCTGTGCCATTCGATTTGAACAGTGCTGGGGAGGGGGAATGTCGCCAATCAAATCTGTTTAAACAGTGCGTGGGAGGGGGATAATAAAAGACTATGAAGACCTTTTTGCGCGTAACTCAACTCGGAAAAGCGCAGTCTTTTTTACTTTATCTCTGCAATCATAGCTTTATTCTCAGTTGTCAGAGTTTCTTTCTTTTGTTCTTTCCTTTTTGCAATTTGACAATGGTTTTTTATTTGTCTAAGATTTCGGGGAACCCTCGGACCCCTAAAACCAGATATTGAGCTATTAGAAATGACTTTATAAATTTGACTAGGGGTTAATCCTTTCTGATTGGACAGTGTTTTCAGTTCTGAAATCACAGATGGACAAGTTCGTCTGAAAGCTCCAGCACCAGTTTTGCTATTTCCATGCGGGAATGGCGTAAAGACAGACTCGTCCCCAACATAATGGACTACACAGTACCTACTCTGGTCTATGGGTTCAAGTATCATTTTCTGGAATTCATCGGTGTATGTATTATCTGGAAGTCTAATCTTGAAAAAATATTTTCTAACCAGCGGTCCCCATGATGGTAATTTCTTCACTCCAGTACTGCGCCAAATATATTTATCATGCCTTATGTCTTTGCGGTCTGGTAAAGCATTCATGTCTACAACATACACTTCTCCTCCTTTTGCATCGATTGGTTGGATTTTCGATATTCGTGCATCATGAAGTCCTTGATTGCATTCGTCTATAATATCTATAGCCTCCTCTGCTTTTAAACAGTCTTGTTTTCTCATAAAAACAACGGGCTCAATGCCATTATAACTAGCCTCCATGTCTCTATGAGCAGGAAGCTCTTCTGCTGCCTTACGGTCTGAGTTTATATACTTCAATTTTTTCACTGAACTTCTTTTGTTCTCTGATTTTTCATCTAATTTACTTTTCCTCTTTGATCCTGTTATGTTATACCCAACTGAAAGTTCAGGCTCGTCATGATTTTCTTCCATCGGTGCACTGTAGCGACATAAAACTTGTGTATTTTGCAGTTTAGAGCCTTTGGCTTGTTTCTTAAGTGCCTTGAGAATTTCTTCTCCTTGCGGAGTTTGGAATATTTCGGCATCTTTCTCGCCCACTACAAGTTTCAATGATCCGTCATCATTTGTTTCCATACAAATCACATCAAGAACGATTTCTTTACTAACCAACGCACCATCATTCCTTGCCTCTTGTGAGGTTGTAGGTTCTTGGTGGTCTGATGCACAGTCACTTGTTGGATATTCGGTACTTGATACAAGGTCTGAAGAATACTCTGGTGTTTCAATGTCAGTAAGAGTCGAATCTATTTTATTTGCAGAACCATTCTCGTCAAATTCTCCACACTTATCAGTTCCGATTCCAGCTGCATTATTTAACACATGTAAATCACTAGTAATGTTTTTTGTTTCTCCACCTGATTGAACCTGACCTTCATCCTCATCATCTTCATTGTCAGCTACGTCCAGCTGTTCAACGTTCACGTTAGGTCTTGTTTCTTCCTCATTACTCTCATCAGTCTGTTGATACTGAATTTGTACAAGCTTATCCTTCTTTTTCGGAGATGTCTTGATTAGTGTTTTTCTGAACTTGCGTCTCCGTTTCGACGTTTTGTTCACACTAGCTCCACATTTCACACAATAACAGCCTTGGTGTTCATCTGTGTTTCTCATTCTATACTGCAGAGTGGGACAACCGTTTTCGTCTAGAGGGAATGCTGTCATCGTGTCTTTATCGTAATGATAAGAGCCTCCTCCAAGATGAACGTGGAGCACACATATTGCAGAAAAGATTTGGCAGCAACTCCCACATTTGTATGAACGTGTCTTATTATTATCATCTCTGGAAATTTCTAGTCCTACTGGTTGAGGGACTGAATCCTCTCTAGAATTGTTCGCATGACTGTGAGAACACAAAACTCTGGAAGCCATTTTTCATTGGATATTTTCGATTGTTTTTATCTGTGATCGGCTATCCACTGAAAGTAAAAGGAACTTTACATGAGCGCTTGTTAAGGTGGTGATAATCACTTTTTTGTGGTGACTACAAAAAATCTGCGTAAACTGCAGAAAATGTAACAGATCTTCCCAAAACTTAGCAGATGCCTTCTTTAAGTTGTTTCCCACAATTTTAAAACCCCAAATGCCAGACTTTTTGATGCTAAAAAAGGTTTATATAAAAAGTTCAAAGGGGAATTTTCTGCACAAAAATCTAAAAAAAACATAATATAGTTATTGAAAATGTATTTAGGCCTGAACGTACGTCAATGCATTGGGAAGAGCGCCCTAGTAATTATTTTTCTACCTCTTTCACACTTCATCAGGTTGAGCAGATAAAAAAGGTAGCTGTGTGTTTAACGTTTGTCAAAATTATGAAAAAAACTGAGGAAAGCCTGCTTTTTCAAGGTTGAACAATCTTTTACCACCTGTCTTGGTCACAGTACTCTAGTTTTTCTACAGCGGGATATAATGAATGTACCCTGTATACATGACCTAATACATGGTCGAACATTTGAGAACAAGCTATTTTATTTCATCTGGCCTGCCTTTCAATTTGAGAAAGAGTGGAAGCAAGTTATTGCTAGGACTCTCTTCCCAGTGCATTGATGAAGCTTCAACCCCAAACAGATTTTCATCAACAAAGTTAGTTTTGTTAAGATTTTTGCGCACAAAAATCAATACTCTTTTATCTTTCCTTGTAAAAGTTAAAAACTCCTTCTTAAGCAGCATGTCGCTCTTTTTGGTATTCTAAACGGTAGAGAACAACAAACTTTTGTGGAGATATGTTAAATTTATGGCTTTCTTCAGATTTTTGTATTTACCATAAATCACCTTCTTAACCATTTTGTAAACGCCCATTTGGGTTTATACCCATTTCATACAGATATCTACATTTTAAATGCATTTAAATAGCGATATCTGTATTTTAATAGATATCTACATTTAAATGCAGATATCTGTATTTCAAATACAGATATTTGTATTTGAAATGCAGATATCTATATTTGGTTATTAAATAGAGATATCTGAATTTGAATTAGAGATACATGTCCTTGCATTTTAATTACAGATATTTGCATTTTAAATGCAGCTATCTCTATTAAATCAGAGGTGTCAGTATTTTTCTTGAAACTCAGATATCTGTATTTGAAATACAGATATGTCTAATTTAAATGCAGATGTCTCTATGCAGATATTCAGTACTTATTGCCCATCCTTCCGCTAGTCACTGACACCTGCCCTTCTTGGGTCAGAGACAGGGAAAAACTTTCCTACAGAAAGATGTTGCCGGTCCGGAGTGGAATTGAACCAGAGTCCTGGTCGTTTGCAGGGATGACAACATAGTGCCTTTCTTCGGATCGGGACATTAACTGGAGCCCCCCTCCATCTCCTTTTCCCTGCGCCCCTCCCCCCCCCCCCCCCCCCCCCCACACACACATTCAACTACCATGTGCAGGTTTAAGAACCATGCTTGAATCAGAGTACTGCAACCCAGGGTCTACAATGTATATCTGCCTAGAATGACTGAACGAGGCATATGGCAGAATGTAGAAATATGGCTCTGTCTCAATACTGGTTCACTTAATATTACTGAGTTAGATGCAACTAAAAAGTTGTATACACCAATAGGTGAAAAATTAGCACGGGAGGCATCAGTTTCCAGTAAGTGCAGTAAATAGAGATATCTCTTTTTCAACCATAAACACAGATATCTGTAACTGAAATGCAAACATCTATTTTAAATGCAGATATATGCATTAAATGTTGAAATACAGATATCTGCATTTCAAATACAGATATCTGCATTTCAATAAGAGATATCTGTATTTTAAATGCAGATATCTGTATTCGGAATGCAGATATCTCTAATTGAAATTCAGATATCTATATTATGACTGAAAATAGAGATATCTGAATTTCAAATATAGATATCTGCATTTCAATTAGAGATATCTGCATTTCAAATACAGATATCTGTATTTCAAATACAGATATCTGCATTTCAAATACAGATATCTGCATTTCCATTAGAGTTATCTGTAATTACAAAAAATACAGATATCTGTATTTATTAATAGAGATATCTGTATTTGAAATGCAGATATCTGTATTTGGAATGCAGATATCTCTAATTGAAATTCAGATATCTATATTATGGCTGAAAATAGAGATATCTGAATTTCAAATATAGATATCTGCATTTCAAATACAGATATCTGCATTTCAAATACAGATATCTGCATTTCAAATACAGATATCTGCATTTCCATTAGAGTTATCTGTAATTACAAAAATACAGATATCTGTATTTATTAATAGAGATATCTGTATTTGAAATGCAGATATCCGCATTACATAGGTAAACCCCAAACAGGCTGCCATAGATTGGCTTGATTTTGAACATCAGTTGACTTGTATTGAGAACATTGAAAATTGCATGGATAAATGCTAAGGCCAAAAAAAATAATAATACCGTAATCGACCCATTTACCGCACCGTGCGCTTAACTTTTTCAAAATTGCAACAAAAAGGTGTGGTTAAAAATGTATCTAATAACCGCACACTCTGAACAATAAAATGCAGGATGACTGGAAAGAAACAACATGGAGTAAGACTGGAAATACTGTGAGTTTATATTTTCTATGGGACAGAAAATGATACTTAAGCCTTGAGTTTGCTGTTGAAACAGTAATGATAAGTTGTTAGGTTTTTTGAGAGTTTCAAAATGAAAAGCAGTGTGCGCTTGTGCAGTTTTTTCTGGAAAGGGCCATGGTGTGCGGTTATAGGGTCATGTGCGGTAAATGGGTCGATTACGGTAAATAAATAAATTTTTGCGTGGTTCAGATTACCCTACCTACCATAATTTTTTACCCCCTCCCTGAAGCCTTTTTTTTCCCTTAAATTTGATGTTTGAAGAAAAATGTGATCAGTAAAATAAAGTCAATCTGTTCATCGAAAAAATGAAAATGGAAGGCTAGATATGCATTTTCTATTTGCACCAGTAGATCATATCAGCAGGATAGTAAATAAGGTATTGTATATGAATAAACATATCACAGATATCTTATAATGAATTATGCAGATATTTGATTTATATTATTTAGTTATCTTAGAAAAAAAGGTATCTAATATATTTTATATCTTAAAAATAGTATACTTTTTGTTTTCAAAATTATACCATGAATATTGTATAAGATCTTTTATATCCTACATTAGATTTGTAGTTTCATAAAGCTGATATACGGCAAACCTTTTAACTATTTATCCTGTTAAATAGATATCTGAAATAATATATATGATATCTGATATAGTATGTGACATCTAATAAAGTATACGAGATATCTACATTAGATATCTTTCTACATTAGATAAGATATCTTAATATCATATCAGATTTCTTCTTTAACATATTTTATAAGATATCTGATACGTTAAATAAAATATCTTATATAGCATATAAGATACCTGCTTTGAGAAAGAAGAGTCTTATATGAAAATAAGATATCTTATATAAAAGATAAGCTATATTAAATAACATTCAAATGAAGACATCCTATTTATTAAAGAAGATATCTAAAATATATATAGGAAAAAAGATATATTATTTATCAAAAAAGATATCTATTATGCAAATTAAGATATCTGATATGTTAAATTACATAACACATCAGAATAGATAATATCCTATTTAATATTTCAAATATCTTACATGTTATGACTATGTTAAATATCTTATATTACATTTCAAATTTGTTATATTTGATAAGGGATATCTAGTATAACATATAAGATACATGTTTATTCATAAAAGATATAAACATCACATTAGATATACCATCTTATATAAGATATCCCATATAATATATGTTATCTAATGAAATTTTTAAGATTTCCTAGAAGAGATATATGTTCAAGAAAATAATAAATCTTATGTACTTTATAACAAGATATCTAATATATGGCAAAAGATATTTTAATTAACACAGAAGATATCAAATTAAGAATATCAGATACATATGCTATATCAGATATCCTATACTTGAATTGAACAGATATCTAATATAGTATATCAGAGAACTTATATATAATGAAAAATATCTGATATAACATATCAGATATCTAATATAATATATATCTAATTCAACATTAAGATATTCATTTTATTATATGACCTCTTATTTAATATATCTTATATAAGATAACTACACTATATTAGATATCCTATAGGTCCTATCTGATATCATATATAGTATATAAGATATTTAAATCAAGTAATATGGTGTCTTATAAAGTATGTAAGATATCTTTTTAACAGCATAGTAAAAGGGCTTGCCATAAAGATAGCTAATAAGCAAAACCAGATAAGTCACTAAGGACATTATTTATCTATATGCTCCATAAGATACTGCCTTTACTATAGAAGTTGTCTTATTTCATGTAAGATATCTGATATAGAGATATAAGATATCCTCTATATCAGATTATCTTATAAACACTGAAAAGCATATATCTTATATTCTAAATGAGATATTTTCTATCAGATAACCATTTAACTGAATAAACAGTAAAATGGTTTGAAATACAGAGTAAATCATTTCACAACGAAAACCAGAAACCGACGGCGCGTTTCGTCCAAAAATTTTCAAATTGCGTCCTAATTTACACGTACCCAGTGGACCATTTATCCGGGCAGTAACGATAAAATGGCGGTGAGATGGCGAGTTTTTGCGAGGCAATTTATTCACTAAATTTGAACATTTAGCAAGCAAGATACGTAAATTTACATAGTCATAATGAAAAAGGGTCATGAAAAAGCTCAAACGGATCTTAACTGGGTGTATTTGTACCTTAAAAATGGAAATTACCCGCCTGGTTTAACGGCCATAGAAAAGCGCATCGTCCGGAAGAGAGCGGAACAATTCTGCTTTATGAACGAGGAGTTGTACTTTCTAGGGACTGTCAAATCGAAAGAGATTGGCCAGGTACCCAGAAAAGTACTACTTACACAAGAGGCGAGGTGGCAAGTGGTCCAGAAAGCGCATGTAGCACCCGATGGTAAGGCAATAGAAATTTCAAGAGGAAGAATTTTACCTTGACCTCGCACCGATTCTAATGGCGGTGATCGGTCTGTGACCTCCATGTCACATATATCCATGTAAACAAATAAGTAGATCTATGATACTTACTTTTCACAACTTTACATTACAGTCTATCACTTTCCTCTTTATTTACTTCCAATCGTGGAAGTAATTATGTGTATTTGATATGTGTGCTTATCAGATTTTAACGGGTCCATAGAAATACCGGAACGCACCAAAACACCGGAACGCACCTGTAATTACCGGAACGCACCATGAAAATATGGTTTTCCTTTACTTGTGTGTTGTATTAGGCCTGGAATATTATTTATTTAGAGGGTAATCAAGTAGGATTTCAATTTGATATACAACTTACAGGAAAAAAAGTTTTCTGGTAATAATGCTTTCCTGTTCAGGAATAGAGACAGAGAGTGTATGTAAAGCAGAATTGTGTCTGTTCTGGTGTCTGTAAAAAACCTTTTTGCTTGGTCAGGAAACATTATTATGCGCTCTTTAATTATTCAAGGCATCATAGAAGTAAATGAAATTGTGTTGAATGCATTTTATGATCCTTGACACTGAAATGGAAAGTAGCAAAGACTCAAGAAGTGTCCTACTGGCCACGTACACGTTAAATCAATGTAACAAAATATGGCTCAAATAATGCTTTTCGCCAATGAGCACTTCGCACTTAACCCCAAAACCATTATCTGTACGGGAAAACCCTATATCAATAGTGCGTTCCGGTAATTACAGATGCGTTCCGGTGTTTTGGTGCGTTCCGGTATCTCTATGGACCGGATTTTAACAGCTGTTTGCTGGGGAAAGTGAAGTACTGATTACCTTTTAAAGATTTACACCCTCAATATTTCTATTAACTTTTAAAGTTCTCTCAAAACTATATTCTAGGCATGATAATGATTGCTATTAAAAGTACATTTATCTGCCAAATTTATCTTGTGATTGTCACTGAAGACAGGAGAATTTAAAAAAATACTATCTTTCTTTCTCTCGCTATACTGCACTCGGTCAGTAACTGACCATAATGGCAGTCGCGGGGTGTGGCGCATAAGTTTCAAAAAAAAAAAAAAAAAGAATAGTATTTACAGAACCTATGACAAAGCCACACAGATTTAAAACTATTTACAAGAAGTCCTCAGGGATATAAGGCAGTACTTGCTTTATCCCTGCCCAACCCGAGGTTTACACTATTTTGGACTTAAACCCCTTCCTGGTGAATGATTGTCCTTGGACGTATCACCAGTAAACAATTCTGATTCTGAACTGTCTCCACAGAGACAGCTTCAGTTGTATTAAAGCCCATTCCAAGCTGCAATTGACGTGGGGAAAAAGGAATGTTTCAAACCGTCTGAATAAGCAACTGGACGGTGCTACTGAAAGGGGTGGGATCTTGTTCTCATCTTCCTTCTACCGGTCTCAGACAGATACTTATCCTTATTAAGTATTGCCTGGTTCTGAATTTTGTAGAATAGAGATATAGAAGCCTGTTGCCGCCGTTCCTGCAGATCTGGCCATTCAAGTTCCTCTAGCATGTCATTTACATGGCTCTGGTTGCGCCAGTGTCTGCAGTCCCAGCTTGCAGGAGTCCTCTACTTTCTCTGTACACAAAAAGCGCGCCAATAGCGGACCGCCATTCCCACCAAAAATGAAGACTGGATACGCCCAGCAATCATAGTTAATCAGGTTAAAGTTATATCATGAATAATTTGAAGCCCTTTCTTTAATTGACTTCAGACAGTTATTGGATGAAAAGAACTCACATATTCAGATTAGAGGTTAATGCTATTGAAAATTTATTTACTCCACCAATCATAAAATTCAAAACATGCACCAGTTTCATAATTTTGTGATTATTTTGTAATGAAATACGGGGGAGTATACCTTTAAAATCGGGGTTGTACTATGCTAGGGTTCTTTTAGTCCCATATCCTCAATCCTCAGTCCAAGTAAGGCCTATTAATTCTGGTTACCCTAAAGTGTCTTAATAATATTCATTACTTTTACAGAAGTGCGGTGGCTCAGTGGTAAGTGCACTGGACTCTGAAGCTAGAGGTCGAGGTTCGAACCTTGTCTGGGACAAAGTCTTCCTATGTCCAAATGCGTTTTTCTAGCATCATTTGCAGGGATGATGTTACCAAGTGCGCTGTCCTTTGGATCGAGACATTAACTGGAGGCCCCCTGTGCAGGGAGGAGTGACCCCCTGTATTAGTTTTTTATTCAAATATGATGATAATTTTAACAGAATAAGGTTCTTTTCATTATGGATATAGTCCTTTTGGACATTTAGTTTTATTTAAGATAAAGCTGCTGCCACGAATGAATTTATTTAAGATAAATTTGCTGCTGTGAATGAATAAAAAAAAAGTATATACTTAATCATCTTTTTTCTTGAAAACTGGTCTAAAATAGACACCAAAATTAGTTTTCCAGCCTATTATAGCAAAAATAATCTCCATGTCCCCCATATAATCAACAGGATGAGCCCTTTTCGTAACAGGAAAGTAAGTTTTGTGAAAAGGAGTCCTTTTCACATTTTAGGGTAATCCCAGAGCCCTAGATAAGAGGGAGTATTTGGTGATAAGGATAATTTTTGTTGATTCTGGATAAAAACATATGTTGTGACCCCTCATCTGAACTGTCTCGATGAGACAGTTCTGATGAGGGGTCACATCATATGGTTTAAATAAGAAATAAAGAAAATTATCCTTCAATTATCATCAAATACCCCTGTTAATAAATTCGGCACCACTTGTCTCTACCCAGCGGACACATCACGTCGAAATAACGTCGTACTGACGTTGATGCGACGTCATTATGTCACATCGACGTCAGTACGACGTCATTTCAACGTCATGTGCCTGCTGGGTATGCTCCTATTTCTGTAGCTTCTATTTCCAGAGGCAAAACAGTGAGGCAGATCTAATATACTAGCCACAACCTTCACTAAGAATAAGGGTCAAACATTAGTGGGACTGTGAGGAGCCACAACCTGAGCTGTGTTTAATCCATTAATGCCTAGTGGACTCTTCTATCTGTATATATTGGACGAGTCCATTTGTAATTTAAGGGGTGTCAGGTTTAGTTTTTTTTTAGAATTTTTGTTTTATTTTGAGGAAAAATACCCATTTGTTGTATGCAAAAAGTGTAGACCCTGATCAGACGCCGCGATTGCGGCGTCTGATCTGGGTCAGCACTGTTTGCCTATATCCCAATTTCGGGGCGCTAGGCATTAATGGGTTAATCGAGAGTGAACAGAAAATTTGTACCAGTTTAGTTTTGAGAAACATTTTTAGCTCACCTGAGCCAGAGGCTCCGGGGGAGCTTATAGTATGGTCAGGCTCCGTCGTCGTCCGTCGTCAAAATAATGACCTTGGGTTAACCTTGACTATTTTATTGCAAGGTCAAATGTGGGAAAATGCTAGAACATAAGATTTCTTGGAAAGTTTTGAAGATTTATGCCTAAAAATTGGTATATGCTGTCATCTTAATGAGTACATGAAGATTCATGAGTACAAGAGGTCAAGGTCATTCTTTGACTTTTGACCCAGAACTCTGTCATTTTGACAATATCAAACCATCTCCTCAAAAGCACCTAGGCCAATTTTGAAACCAAATTTGATATAGAGCCTCCAGGGGGTTAAGGGAATGAAAACTTTTTCAAACGTCCAGGTCACATGACCAACATGTCCTCCATGCCCATATATGGTTAAAACCTTTAAAAATCTTTTTCACCAAAACCAATTGACTGATGGCCTTAGAGTAACTTACCCTAGAGTACTGAGGCTGAATGGACCCAGGTGAGCTACAGGACCAATGGTCCTCTTGTTTCACTTTCAGGTACACACTTAGGCCTTGAAAGGACACTTGAGCCAATTGCAGATAAATATTACTGGGTGGGGATACATAGGTTTGCTAGAGATTATATTCGACAGTGTACAACATGTTTGGTAAGAAATCCAAGACTGGGCCAGAGTGGCAACCTTAGTATTAGTAGTGCTTCCTCGGTGACAGATGATGATGGGTCCAGTATTGGTGACGACACACTCAGTATTTCTGGAACAGAAGTTGTGTCCACATCTGGTGATCTTGAGTATGAGAAGAACCCAGGATTTGAAAGTGAAACTGCAAATACCTTTTGGGAGAAAGTAAGTAAAATTATGAAAAGCTCCTATGCAGAGCTCCAAATAGAAAGGGTAATAGAGATAACTTAGAAATATTTTTTTTTACTTTTCAAAGAAAACATATTGTAACTCCTCATTATAGAGCTGTCTTTGTGAGATGGTTCTAATGAGGGGTCACAACATGCACTGGGTTTATGGAGAATTGGAAAATTATCCTAACATTGTTCCTAGCTGTTACGCCTTCTTAGCTACAGCTCTGGGACTATGGTTTAAAGAATTTAATGAGCCACCTCATCTGGATCTCATCTGTTTGCCCTCTAGCTTTTGAATTCATAATATTATAAAGCTTGGACAAAACTTTTTTTTTATTATTTTGCAGATCTATGTAAATTGCACTTCAAGGGTTAATTCAGATTATCAAACATTTCTTTGAACCATACTGTTTTTTTTTTTTTTTTTTTTCACCTGACATGATTAATGTAAGCCAGTCACTCACAAAATTTGTTTTCAGAGTCACCACACTTCAGAGTTGGTTGAAATTCAAAACAGAGGGCTGCAAATGTGGGAGATCTTCTTGTTAGTTTAATTATTGGTGTAAGATAATTTTTATGCTTGAAGGGCTAGCAAAATTTGATAATCAGGAAGCCAGTATTATAAGTCACATTTGAGAAGCAAATTATTTTTTTGCTTTAGGAGTTGATCCCCATGGACAGCTGAGGCAAGAATGAAATTGCTGAGTTGCTTCCCCTGAAAGTGTACCCAGACACCTTAATTTACATATCTTGGAGCTCTGCTTATTTGCTTAATTGCTAAATGTTTCTTTGTAGGTGGATCTGCGGCTGTATGGACCATTCAAAGTATCTGAGAAGAACACATACATCCTGATAGCCCTTGATGGCTTCTCTCTCTGGCCAGAAGCTTTTGTCCTTGAAACTGTGTCCCCTTCCTCCATAGCACAGTGTCTCATGAAGTTAATCTGCAGGTAAGTAAGTTTTAAATGATTTCAGTATAATTGTTCATGATGGTGCCAAAACAGAAATAATTGAATTTGCAAACAGGGTAGATCCAGATGAGATGGCTCTAAAGGAGCCGCCTCTTCTGGATCTACACTGTTTGCCCTCTTCTCTTCGAATTCCTAACATGATATAGCTTTGACAAACATTTCTTCAAATTTTGCATGCGTATATTTTGTCGTTTACTTTATCGGAACTCTTTGAGGGCTAACTAGCTTTCTCAGGTTTAACAGGATAAGTAGGATAAAAAAAACAGCAACTGTTTCTCACTGCAAAATTGAATGTTCACCATTTAATTTTAAATCACATGTGTAATTTCTGCTGGAAATACCTCAATGTGGAGAACCAGATGATTGGTAAACCAGGAAGTTTTTTGCTGCAAAAGTAAATAGAGAATCTTAAACTTGTGGTCATTTCATATGAAATTTATGAAACGAGCCTTCGGCGAGTTTCATAAATTTCATATGAAATGACCACGAGTGTAAGATTCTGTTTGTCATATGACCCTTTAAAATGGGATTTTAATGCCTTCAAACTCAACGTTATTCCAATAAGAAAACACATTGCTGACATAGACGTTGTCAATGACATTACGTATACGCGCCAAAGTGTTATTACATGTGTAGTCATATGATTTTTATTACATGATGTTATCCACCGAATAACAGCGACGTCATATGATAAATTGATTTACAGTAATCGCTTGATAAAATACAGGTACAAAGCTAACAGTATGGCAAGAGCAACAACAATTTGTACAGGCCAGCTAGAGCAGACTCACCAGAGCCTTCACCATTGGGTCATAAAGTGTTATGATCCCTCAAGAAGTATTGGGCCCAGATGTTCAAAACTAATGATGTTGTTAGTTAACATGACGTTAAAATTTCAAACATTATTATCTCAAATATGCCAATATTTTTTGTTGAAAAAAAACAAGTGAGAAGCTTCTCACACATTTTCAAAAAAAATCAGTGCATTTGGTTTTAAAGTCGTAAAACACTTAAATAACAAGTTGACCTCTTAACAAGCTCGTTAGGTGATGCTTTGAACAACTGGACAGGGCTTGACAAATCAAAATTCCATCAATTTGTCTGGTATAGAGCTTCTGCTGCAAAATGTTGAAATTGTTCTATTTTCCCTATATAGCCTATAAACTTTTCTGGGCAAGTAAGGAAATATTTTACTTGCCCAGCAAAAATTTTGATTTGTCCCGGGCAGCCGGACAATGGATTAGTCAGGCCCTGACTGGACCCAGGTATTCACCGCAATCATCCTAAAACTTGAATAGTTTGATTCCATAATGCCTCCAAAAGATGCAGATGGAATGGTAAACATTGTAGATCCTGATCATACAACTCCTAAAGAAGCAGTTTGATCTGGGTGTGCACTGTTTGCTCAGACCTATCTGTCCCAAAACAAACAATGTTTTACAGTAGACCCAGATCAGACTGCCTCTGATGGAACATTCTGATCATAGAGGCATTATGGTAATACAGAAGCTGTTTTTCAGGTATGGCCAGATGGGTAAACTTGTAATGAGCCAGGAAGATATAGTCCTGGAGACAGCAACTCTCAAAGCTCTTGAACTTTTGAAAGAGGAGGGATTTATGGATATCATACTCACCAAATCTGTTGTGGAACACATAGGTAATAGATTAGTACCTAGTTGTAACATACTTATTACATTATTTTGGATATGACATGGCTACACAATCATGACTTAATAAAGGAACTGCACTGTCCATCCCAAGTGTGCAGTTTGACTGAAATAAAACTATCACAAAATGACTTTGATCATTATTATTCCAAAGCACCCTTCTGAGAATCGTAAATTCAAAACATCGCTTATATTTTTTTAACACGAATGCACAGAAATAACATTCATGAAAATTCAATGATTTACCTTAAAAAAAAATAATATATATAATATTTTAGGAATAATTCAGAGCTGCAGATACGGTAGGGTTTTAAGGATAATTCTGAGATGTTTTTTTCTTATTTCTCAATGAAAACTTACGTTGTAACCACTCGTTAGAACCATCTCTAAATTACCTTAAATTATCCCTGCTACCCTTTATCTGGAGCACTGAGTGTCATCAGAATTCTCCTTACCTGACAATCCAAATCTGCATTCATTAATGTGTAAGCATAGCATTGATAAGAAGGGATAACAGGGATGATGTAGGGATAATTTTCCATATATCTCCTTCAAAACATATTTTATGACCCCTCATTTTCTTACCTCTTGATGAAAACATATGTTGTGACCCCTCATTAGAGCTGTCTCAGTGAGGGTTCATAATATGAGCCGCGACACGACAAAACCAACAATGTGGTTGTGTGGACAGCGCAGACTCAGATCAGCCGGGGCAGCAGCACAAATTGACCAGACTCTTCGTTAAGTGCCCAAAGGGTAGCTAAGGGTCTAAGCTACCTCCATGCGGACAGCGAAGATTCTGATCAGACTGGGCGGATGCCCAGGCTGATCTGAGTCTGCGCTGGGCGCACAACCACATTGTTGGTTTTGTCACGTCGCGGCTCATATATGTTTCTTTGGAGAAATACAGAAAATTATCCCTAAATTATTCCTGTTACCCCTTCTTATCTGGAGCACTGCATTAGATGGCAAATCTTCACTTGTCCTAAACTGTTAGAAATTTTTACATCTATAAAAGTTTTTACTTTAAAAATTCTAAGTATTGAGACAGGTAGGTCTGAGCAAAGATTGAAAGAGCAGGGACAACACTGTTTGCTATTCCATCTGCATCTTGCCGGGCCGTGTAGCGCAATCGGTAGGGCACCTGACTCATAAGTCAGAGGTCCTGGGTTCGAAACTCGGTCTGGCCACATACTTTTGTTTCTCCTTCCGCTGATTCAAGAAGGGCAGTTGTCAGTTACCGGCGAAAGTATGTGCACTTAGAGCTTAACCGCTTAGGAGGTCTAAGCCTGCCCAGGAATAGTGTGGTTAGGTTAACTGACCGTCCCGACATGACCATAGCTGTTTACCCTGGATGTTAAGCATCAAATCAATCAGTCAAATCCATCTGCATCTTTTAGATGCATTACTGCTCTGAAGAAACAAACTGTTCAATTATAAGGGCACTTACAGTAATCATTTTAGGTGTCCCAGTTTTTAGAATTTTTAAGGTAGTTGACTTTTCGCAGGTGAAGTATATGATGAGTTTGAAGATTTATTAGAGCAGTTTGTCAGCTCTCATCCTAAGACCTGGGCTGATTGTTTAGACTTCTGTTTGCTGCCCCTGAGATCCTCTTGTCCGGAAAGAGCAGATTACACACCATCTTTCCTTGTCCATTCAAGGTATGATTATTTTCCTAGATTTGCTTCTTGAAATTACATATATTACATTACATTTGAAATTCGTGTGTACATACATGTAATTTAATAGAGGATATTTGACTTTTTCAGTGTAAGATTGATTTTTATTTCAGCGAATGAACACCAAAAGCAGTATTTTCACGAGCCACGAGTGAGAATAACACCTTTTGTGTTCATGAGTGAAATAAAAATTGATCTTACACTAAAAAAGTCAAATTTTGTGTTTCTTTTATGCTTTAAAATTGAACAAAATCACTTCAGCCATTTTGCGTCAAATATGATGCTTCCAGCGTGTTTACTGGGTATGATGTGGGTTGTAAACGCAGTTTGCAACTGAAAAATAGCTTGAAATTTCATTTAGACAAACAAATCTAAAAAAATTTGATTAGATTAGAAAGAATGCCGATAGGACACTTAAGCGGCCTGACATCGCGTGCATTAAATTGTTACGTTGGCACTTTTAGTGACGTCATTAACATCGTGATGACGTGTAAACATGTGTGATGTAATTTAAGTCAATCCGGATAAGGTTTAGCCAATTAATCAACAAATAAATGAGACTATTTAACGAAAAACCTATTTTTTGAAACAGTGAAATCTAAAGTGATCATTTCACTGATTGAAACAGTGAGATTATCAGTTTCGATTTCACCAAGACATCTCTATAATTCATTAAAAAATTAAAAAGTATAAAAGAAATTATGTTAATGCATTTTCACACATTTTTAGCTCACCTGAGCCGAAGGCTCACAGGTGAGCTTATAGTATAGGCAGGCATCCGTCGTCCGTCGTACGTCGTCCGTCGTCCGTGCGTCAACATTTTCAAACGACATCTTCTCTGAAACTACAAGGCCCATTGTAACTAAATTTCATATATAGCATCTATAGGCAGGGGGAACCAATAATACTGTTTTTTATCCAAATTGCTTTAGAACATTGGTTGCTATGGCAACTTAAAGTTTCCATTGACTTGTATGGGAAAAATTGAAAATTTGCATTTATTGCTATGTCACTGCAGATATTTTGACAAAACTTTTACAGAAATGTTCTTTGAGTAGTCCTCCATCAACCACATGAAATTTTTGTCAATTGCACAATTTGGCTGGTTGCCATGGCAACCGAATGGTTAAAAATAGAAAAAATATTTAAAAATCATCTCCTCAGAAACTGTGCAACCAATAAAGCTCAAACTTCACAGAAAGGATCTTGGCACTGCCCTCTATAAAAGTACTGTTTTTCTTGGCAATTGCTCCAGCAGTTTGGTTGCTATGGGAACTTAAAGTTGCCATTGACTTATAATGGCAAAATAGAAAATTTGCATTTATTGCTATGCCACTGCAGATATTTTGACAAAACTTTTATAGAAATGTACCTGGAGTAGTCTTTAACCAGCCATGTTAAATTTATACAAATTGGGCAATTTTTCTGGTTGCCATTGCAACCGAATAGTTAAAAATGGAAAAATATTAAAAAATCATCTCTTGAAAAGTTATGAACATAAAGAGATTTCTTTGGTATTCCAAAGAGATGACTGTCCAAAAATGGGTACTGATTTGTAAGAAAATGTTACAAAATAGATTATAAGAATTCAGTTTTATTCTATCTTACTTTTTCAAGTAAACAAACTTGAAGGCAAACACCAAAGGGCTTATTTTTATATGATCCATTTTTCATTTCAAGTCTCATGACATTAAATAAATTTTACTGGGGTCTGTTAGTTCTTAACTGAGTGTTAAGAAAAAACAACTTACTGATATGTATAGTGCTTTCTGAATAAATTGGGTAATAATCTTTTGTTTCTGTCTTAAAGAGAACTACAACTTCCACACATCTTAGTTCAAGATATCTCACTGGAGACTGGCTCAGAGAGAGGAGGACTGGTAGAACCCTTTATGACAGCTGGAGAAAAGAAGATGGCCGTTGATACACTCATGAATATTAATGAAGCTGTCATGAAGGACAATTTCCCATCAATGGGTAGAAATGATGAGAATTTTGTCTCACCAAAGACAGATAAGTCTGTTGAGAAGGAAAGCACACCACAGTCAGCAAATGTCACTAGAGGTAAGGTGAATACTTCAGTTGCCTCTTGTTATCTCAAACACTGATTTCTCAAAGTACCCTCTTATATCAAAGAATATAGTTTGGACACATTTCCTGTTTTCCTTTACATTTCAGCTCCTGTTATGTCAAACTACTTTTATCTCAAAGTAAATTAAGGGTATGTAATATGAGTATTACTACATTTGTATTTGCACTACAAGATGTGTTAGTCATGTTGTATCATGTAAATAGCCAAAGGCAATGTATTTGTATGCCGATTTGCTAATAAAGTTATACTTATACTTATACTTATTAAAATTTTCTTTAAGATATCGGTAGTTTGAGATGAACTTTGACTTTGAGATATCGAGAGTTAACTGTATATTTATAGGGAAAAGTAGGCCTCATCCAGTAAATATGACCTATATAACCCTTACAACGCCAGAAAAGCACACAGGAACATTTACATCTGCAAATAAAAACAAAACAAAACAACATCATCATGCTGATGATTCAAAGATTAGAGGGCAAACTGTGTAGAGCCAGATGAATCCCTGGAAGACAAAACCTTTCCAGAAAGGGGTCTACTCTGAAAGGAAAGAATTTGCCTCTAGAGGAGCAAATTGTTTCCTTTAAAGAATTGCCCACCCTTGAAAAGGGAAGCAAAATTGAAAATGGCAGTTGCTTTTCCTGAAAATGTACAAGTTATTTGGGGAGGTAAATTGTCAGTTTTATGGTTTGAAAACTTAGTTTTATGGCGACGCCCCAGCGGAGCCATAAAATGCAATTAGCGACCTTAAAATCAACAATTTACCTCACCAATTGACAATTTTCAGTACAATTATCCCCATTCTAATGCACTTTTCACATTTTCACCTTTAAAGGTGTGTTATTTGCATCCATAGCTAAGGCTTTCAGGGATATAAAACCAGACTTCAGCCAATGAGAAGCGACATTAGGTAATGACGTCAGGTTTCTGACAATATATAGTGTCGCAAATTTCTGACGTTATCCAATCAGACGTTGTGTTACATAGGTTAACCATAAAAGCAAAGACTGATTAGTCTGATGAGTTTTTAAGTGAGATATGATCTAATTAAGTGAAACTCAACAAAAATTTCTTACAAGCTGATCTAAAGAAGTTTGAAACCTTTTTTTGATGCTTTTGTACAAGAAATAAATGTAATAGTACAGTGTTCTTGTAGGTTTTTCCTAGAATATAGATTGGATGAATTACATTTAAAGAAAAGGTATACAAAAATTGTATGCACTGAAGATGAAAAAAGAAAAGAAAAAACAACTTTGATTTTATTGAAATGTTGTTGTTTGTTTTGTTTGACATATTTATTTTTCACAGTTTATCCATCTGACGCATAATACTCAACATTTCGGCTAATCAAAGCCTTTATCGAGAAGGTTTTTTCTTTAAACCCTACATTGTCTTCATATTGCTGATTTCCAACATTTTGACTTATCATCATTTATCAGCCTGAATTGAATCTTTGTACAAGTTTGCAGTTCCCACCTGCTGTTAGGTATCCATGGCTTATTTTCTGATTTCTTTTATAATAATTAGTAATGATGACAAGAACACGGACTGGTTCTGTAAAACCAAAACTGTTTGATGACCAGAGTTATGTAACACCAGCAAAACGGAAAGCAAGTACTCCAGCTGTGACACCTGACATTAAGAGGGTGAAAGTGGAGGTCGTACCAGAGGTTGACAAGACACCTGGGGTCATTGTCAAGGCACCTGAGGTCACTGAGTCTAATGAGAAACATGGTGAAATGTCAACAAAACAGCCGGACACTGAGGAGACTGTAGAGGCTCCCAGTGACTCAGAGGACCTACCAACTGTTGCACAGTCTGGGACTAAAATAACGGTAAGAAATGAGCTAGTCCAGGATTTTTTTAGGCTGCCATGGTCAGGGAAAAACATCTGGAACATGATTTTATTTCTAGGTCAGGAAAACTTTTGAGAATTTTGCGATCATTCAGGGACCTATATTTCACACACTGCTGACCTCGTAATATGTAATGCCCAAAATTATCTCGATCCTAGTGTTAAAGTCCATTTCTCTCAAACTATGATACCTATAATCATCAAACCAGGTTTAAAGTTTCTTCTTAGAGTGTTCTTAAGGTATGTTGCACTTTTCCTACCCTTGACCTGTATGTCATGCTCTGCTGACTTCGTAAAATTTAATGCCCCAAATTACCTTGACCCTAGTGTTCAAGGTGATACCTACAGTCATTAAACCTGGCATCCACATTTGCATGTAGTCTAGCATTAAAGTACATTTCTCACAAACTAACCCACTTACCATCATCAGACATGGCATAAAATGTTTTCTTAAGCTGGTCTCTTTGAATTGTCCCGCTGGAGGCGGAGTTCTTTCCATTGTAAACGGGGTTCCATTGCACACAGCCTTTCATTATCACAAGCCCATCGTCCTGATATGACTGAAATACTGTTGAAAAGGACGTAAAATCGCAAGTCATCCATCCATCCATCCATCTTTGAATTGTTTAACTACTTTGTACATTTAATGATTATTTCATATTCTGTTGACTTTTGAATTTTATGTCCAGAATTACATCCTTCTTTTGCAAGTCCAGTTCGCTCAAATTTTTAGCTCACCTGGCCAGAAGGGCCATAGTGAGCTATTGTCATACCAATGCGTCTGTCGTGCGTCGTCACGGGATGTGTCCGTCAACACCTAAAAACAAATATTCAAACATCTTCTTCTGTAAAACTACTGGTCCCATGGTTCTCAAATTTCACATGGAGCATGACCTGACTCCAGGGTCTCAGAATTGTAAAATTGGGTCAGGTTGAAAATCCAAGATGGCCGCCGTTACTAAAAATAGCAAAAACAACAAAATAAACTTCTTCTCCAGAACCACTGGGTATATTTGTCTGAATTTTGGCAAGGAACATCAATGAAACCTTGGTATTCAAAATTATAAAAATGAAAAAAATCTGTAGCGGAGTTTTGTCACAGTGACCTACTTTCTGTTTATGAGTGTAATTTTGCTCAAATGCCAATGTCAAAAAACGACATATTCAAACGACTTCAAACGACTTCTTCTCTAAAACCACTGCACCCATGGGTTTCAAATTTCACATGGAGCATGACCAGACTGCAGGGTTTCAAAATTATAAAATTGGGTCAGGTCAAGAATCCAAGATGGCCGCCGTTACTAAAAATAGCAAAAACAACAAAATCAACTTCTTCTCCAGAACCATTTGGTATATTTGGCCAAAAGTTTGCGTGGAACATTAATGGGACCTTGGGATTAAAAATTGTAAAAATGAAAAATATCTATAGCGGAATTAGGTCACAGTGACCTACTTAGCGTTTACAAGACCGATTTTGCTCAAATGTCAGTATCTCAAGAAAACGCAATCGATTGTGGTCAGATTTGGTCTGCAATGGTCCTTAAAAGGAATTATTTCAATTTTGTGCCAGTTAACTATCCAAGATGGCCACCATGGGGGCCGTTACTAAAAATAGCACAAACATAAAAATGACAATTACTCAAGAACCCTTGAATGGAATTCAACCAATTTTGTGTCAGAATGTTCCTTGCATGAAACCATTTCGATTAATTACAATTTGGCTTTCCAAGATGGCCGACATCTGCCATTACTAAAAATAGCACAATCATAAAAATGACAATTACTCAAGAACCCTTGAATGGAATTCGACCAATTTTGTGTCAGAATGTTCCTTGCATGAAGCCGTTTCGATTAATTGCAATTTGGCTTCCAAGATGGCCGACATCTGCCGTTACTAAAAATAGCACAAACATAAAATGACAATTACTCAAGAACCCTTGAATGGAATTGGACCAATTTTGTGTCAGAATGTTCCTTACATGAAGCCATTTTGATTAATTGCAATTTGGCATTCCAAGATGGCCACCACCTGCCGTTACTAAAAATAGCACAAAACATGCAAATGACAATATCTCAGTAACCGCTGAATAGATTTTGACAAAATTTGTGTCAAAATGATTTTTGCATTGAGCTGTTTCAAAAGTAACTAAATATAGACAAGTCTTAATGGCCTTTGTTACTAAAAATAGAAAAATGTGAAAATAAAAAAAAACCTCAGTGGAATTGGACTAATTTTCTGTCAGAATGATCATTTCAATAAGCTTTTTTGATTTTCTGCATTTTGGCATTCCAAGATGGCCGCCATCTGCCATTACTAAAAATAGCACAAAACATGAAAATGACAACATCTCATTAACCGCTGAAGCGATTGAGACGAAATTTGTGGCAAAATGATTCTTGCTTTGATGTGTTTCACAAATTAACAAATATTGACCCGTCAAGTTGGCCTCTGTTACTTAAAATAGCAAAATTTGAAAATTAGAAAATTACAATGGAACTGGACCAATTTTGTGTCAAAATGGTCCTTGCATGAAAGCTTTTCAATTTTTTGCGTTTTGGCATTCTAAGATGGCCGCCATCTGCCGTTACTAAAAATAGCACAAAACATGAAACTGACAATATCTCAGTAACCCCTGAATGGATTTTGATGAAATTTGTTGCAAAATGATTCTTGCCTTGAGGTGTTTCAAAAGTAAATATATAAAGACCAGACAAGTTGGCCTCTGTTACTAAAAGTAGCAAAATGTGAAATTGAGAAAATCTCTGGAATTGGACCAATTTTGTATCAGAATGGGGACCATTAGGATACAAATGCCAGGTGAGCGATATCAGGCCCATTTGGGCCTCTTGTTATACATGAATTCATCAAACCTAATCTAACCATGATCTCTGATACTGTGAAAGAGCAAGGCAGGTGCGACATAGCATTCTGCGGAATTCTTGTTTATACCAAACACGTACTACCAATGTAAAACTGAAAATTAAAGGGAAGTGCAACCCCATTAGTACATGCGTCTCTGTTGGGGTTATAAGTTTGAGGGACTGCAAACTTCCTCATTGAAGAATACATTGATTGTATATTGCCATTGTATAACCCCATTCAGACTTTACAGTTATGCTACTGACAAAGCATCAAAGGACTGGACATGGTGGCCATGGCTGTCTAACACTTTTTAGTGCTTGAGATAAGGGGTAACAGGGATGATTATGGGATACTGTATTTTTTCGGCTATAAGATAGGTTTTCCCCCTTCTCTAGAGTGACCCCAAATATCTATGTAAGTCTTCTGGAATTCTGCTAAAACATGGGTTTTTCCCTCTTGAAACAATCCTAAAGATCTTGGTACATTTTTTAAAACAGATTTTGATTTTTGGATACTTTTGGAAGGGAAAAACCTCCATCTTAATACTGAAGAAATACGGTAATTGATGATTTTCCATATTTCTGCATAAAATCATGCATAGTGACTCCTTAAAGGGGTACTCCTTTTAGAACTGTGTCACCAAGACAGTTATGATGAGGGGTCACAACATATAGTTTAGAGATATACGAAAAATTATCACAGAATTGTCCTCAAAAACTCACTTTACCCGGAGCTCTCTTATCTGCAAAAAAAACTGCTGGCCAAATTTCATATGAGCCCCAACACGAGAAAACCAACAAGGTGGTTGTGTACCCAGTGCAGACCCAGATCAGCCTGGGTATCCACCCAGACTGATCAGAGTCTTTGCTGTCCGCATGGAGGTAGCTTAGACCCTTACCTTATAAGTGCTTAGCAAAGACTCTGATCAGAGTGGATGGATGTCCACGCTGATCCGAGTCGGCGCTGGGCGCACTACCGCTTTGTTGGTTTTCTCGTGTCGCAGCTCATATTTATTTGGTATAACCTGGGAGTTTTCCCTCTCAAAAATACTGCAAATGTTTAAATCAGTCTTACATATTTTAGCTATAAAATGGGGTTTTCTCTTCCAAAAGTATCCCAAAGATCTTTTAGATTGTTTTGGAAGGGAAAATCCTATCTTATAACCAAAGAAATGGGGTATTAAACATCTCATTTTGCCACTTAGTCACTTCTTTCTCACTATTAAGGATCGTTTCTATAGCCTTTGGTTTCTTTCCAGGTTGATTTGGACCATTTCTATGAGGCTATTAAACAGTACCTCACCAACCAAACCTATCTACCGAATTCCAGCTACAACTTCAAGAAGTTAATCAAAGAAACATCTAAGCAATACAAAATCATGGGCTCCTACCTGTATTATAAATCTCAAAACAATAAGATGGATTTTAAAGTGATCACAACCAAAGAGGAGAGACTTGAACTGCTTGAGTGGGCTCATATTAATACTGACGGTAAGCCAGAGATCCAGTTAAGGATGGGTTTTCACAATAGTTATGAGCTCATTTCTGTTTATACTTAGTAAAATTCTACCTTATTTATTGGGCTATGAAACAGTGTTTTCCCATCTCTGGAATGACACGTAATATCTGAATCAGTTTTACGAAATTCTGCTATGAGATTGGGGTGATTGATTTGGAAGGGAAAACTGTCTTATAACTGAAGAATTAAAGTATATTGTGACCCCTCATTACAACTGTCTCGGGCCTACTTTGCTTGGGGCTAAATCCGCGGCTATAGTTGCTGTTCCATTAATTAGTAATTTCCCACGAAAAGAATCATCCAATTAAATTTTAGCAACTATTTTCATGATCTTCTGCCTGGGTTTGATACATATTCGCTGATTGGTCTAAGTTTCTCATCCTGGTATTTTTGGCTATAGCTCTGACCATACCTCTGAGAATAGCCGCAGCTACAGCCCTAACCGAACATCAGTAGCTCGACTATAGCCGGGGAATTAGCCCCAAGCAAAGTAGGCCTAGGAGAGGCAGTTGTAATGAGTGGTCTCAATATGTTGGGTCAGAAATTCGAAAAATCATCCTGGAACTATCATAAAATCCACCTTTATTTGAACCCATTAAAAAGGAGAAGAAATTTATTTTCTGAATAGCAAACTGTTTAAGGTTGGTACATGTCTGAGCAAGAGAAGAGACCAAGATCAGACGATGACTTTAGGAGGAGTCCACTCACTGTCTGTCATATTTACCATGTAGCCAGTTAATATGTAATACATCAAATAAGGCAAGTGGAATTGTTCAATTCAGATAATGGAAAAGTTGTTTCTGAAAAGAGTATGATTGTTTTGATAATTTGTTACCGTTAATATATGTAAGAAAAATATGTAAGAAAAAGGAACACCCTACCAACACTTACCCTAATGTGCTTAAGTATTGGGACACCCATACTCATTAATTTTCCAGTTGTCCCAAATGGAAAATTAATGGTTTTAGTTGTCCCAATATTTAAGCACATTAGGGTATACGTCTAGTAGCAAAAACAAAAAGAAGAAATGCCCTAATTTAGTTATTTTATAATAAATAAGAATTCTGGTGGTGGGTAGTTGACCAAGTTGTCATGTCAGACATTTCAGCCTTTATGTAATGTCATGATTGGACTGTTTTGTGTTATTTTATATGAGCCGTGACACTACAAAACCAACATAGTGGCATGTGGGGACAGCGAAGAGTCAGGTCAGCCTGGGCATCCGCCCAGTCTGATCAGAGTCTTTGCAGTCCGCGTGGAGCTAGCTTTATCCCTTAACTACCCTTTAAGCGCAAAGCAAAGATTCTGATCAGACTGGAGGGCTGGCGAGGCTGGTCTGAGTCTTTGCTGGCGCACATGCCACTTTGTTGGTTTTCTCGTGTCGCGGCTCAATTATAAATCTTTTCATGTGTTGAAGTCTCTTCTTTACAGGTTATCACCAGAGTTGCGAGGCAATGTTGATAGAATTGAGAGCTGGTCAAGTTCATTGGAAAGGCAAGAGTTATGATTGTGAGAGCTTTGCTCTGGCTTGTCCTGATTGTGAAAGCCAGGAGAAGAAAATCAAACTTGCACTGAAAAATTTGCAAGAAGAAAAGGTAGCACTATTGCCTTATTGTCCAAACATTACTTTCAATTACATAATACTTGTGAGAGATTTATTTTTGCTAATATTTGCGAATTCACTGGCTCATGAATTTAGGTATTTTGCCAGTATTTGTGAAATAGAGGCCGAAATGGTAAATGCCAGTTGACACGTACTTGGTCTCAAATTCAAGAACTTGCCAATAATTTCGAATGTAAGAATCATGCAATAAAAAAATTGCCAGTATAAAGACTTACAGTATGGGATAGAAGTCACAAGTGTCAGGACAAACTGTATGGACCTGGATCAAATTGCTTCTGAGAGCAGTCTTATCGGGGTATATCAGAGCTGTAGATAAGAGGGAGTATTTGGTGATAATTAGGGATAATTATTATTAATTCTCTATAAAAACGTGTGATGTGACCCCTCATCTGAACCGTCTCATCGAGACAATTCAGATAAGGGGTCACAACATATGGTTTCAATGAGAAATAAGAAAAAATTATCATCAAATACTCCCTCTTATCTAGAGCTGTGTACATGCTATATTCAATTTTGCCAGCATTTTTTGGCATATCTTTAGCTTGCTTAAACTGTAAGGTAATTACATCACAGTGCAACCTCTGTACTGCAGCCGCCATGGTGAAGGTATCAATTTGGCTGTTTTGAGGAGGTGACCTTTATTTATATATAGTATATAGAAATAAATGGAGAGATAATCATTAACAGTGCAATTCTCAATTTTTACCTAAGCGCTTTCGCCTTTCGGCTTCTTCAGAGGTTTCAAACAATAAAAAAATAGAATCAATAATCAAAAATATTTACATTTCGAGAAAAATATCTAAACATAAAAAAGATGAGCTCATAAATGCAAAAAAAAAAGAACAAAATATTCCCCTTGTCGGGGACCATGCAGTTCAAACTATGAAAACAAAATGGCTGCCCATGCTAGGTTTTATACAATTGTGTTGCACACACACAATAGTAAGCACAACGCTACAAAAATCATTGTATAAAACACGGTTATGTACAAGAGTCAAGTCTCACTGTGTTGCAGCTTCTGAAACCGTGAAACTGCATAATAACAGAAGTAATGATTGATGGGTTGTTGGTTGTATTGGATTTGATAGTCCCCAGAGACGGCGTATCCATTCCTACGAAGTTTAACAGTATATGGGAATAGAAACAAAAAAGGAACCCGCACCTACTGCAAGCGCAGCAGGCCCTCCATTGTTTTATCGGTTAAGCAATGCTCATGGCACCTACGTCCAAAGAACAAAGTGCATTTGTTCCTACGAAGTTTAACAGTGTATGGGAATAGAAACAAAAAGCAATGCCGCACCTACTGCAAGCGCAGCAGGCTCTCCGCTATCTTATCGGTTAGGCAAGCTCGTGGCACCTACGTCTAAAGACGAAATCCAAAAGGGGACAAAAGAGGCGTCCCGTACCTACTGAAAGCACAGAGGCACTTGTAAGTCTATAGCCAAATCAGAAGGGCGCCTCATATGCATCCAGTTAAATTTTCCCTGGGAGGTATGCTGGAGTTGAACAGTCCTTTGAGGCAGTGTTTCAGCCGATTTCGGACCGCCCCGCAGAGACGGAGAGAGAAAAGCGAAACATGCTAGATAAGAAGAGTTAATCCAAACAACCAAATGCCGCATCTACAAGCACAGCAGGCATTTATGTGGCATTACCAACAGTTGTGAGACAATTTCACGGCATCATTACTGCTCCCTACCATTGCTTCAGGCACAACACGAGGACGATTAGAGGTCAATCGCCCCCACGCACTGATACAACCATTTCAGTCCTAGTATATAGATATATATATAGTTTTATTTTAATAAATCTAAACATGTAACGTCAAACCTTACTTTATTGATATATATATATATATATATATTATAGTAAAAGTGCACTATGACATCTTGCCATATGTCATGGTCCACTGACTTTGGACTTGAATTTTGCAAGGTCATGTTTTTGTTAGCAGTAGATTTTTAGGGTTGCTGTTATTGTTGTAACTTGAAATTTTATGTGAGGATTAATTTTATATCTATATAAGTACAACAGGAATTCACAAGAATCGGGCATAATGTTCCATGTATCACGGTCCGCAGACTTTTTTTCTAACCGGGTTCTGTAATACACAGTATTTTCAATATTGCCATACAGTGACTCTGAAACTGTATAAAGGGCTGCAGTTTGTGTCACATTTCAAATGACAGGCAATGCTTGGCCTATGGCCTTTTATATTATACAAGTCTGCCTCTATGAGCCTAGTTATCCCACAAGTGCCAGTACCTTAATCAAGGTGTCATCTTACTCAAGGCAGTAGGCGTGGGCATCTGTGTACTATGGACGCATTTCTAGTTCATTGAGGGTCACTTCTTAAAGGAAAGAATTTGCTCCACTTCCCAAAAAGGGGTCAACTCTTAAAGGAAAGAATTTGCTCCACTTGGAGCAAATTCTTTCCTTTAAGAGTTGACTTGGAGCAAATTCTTTCCTTTAAGAGTTGACCCCTTTTGGGAAGGGCTCCATCCTCCAGGGAAGCAAACAGAAAAATCACTAAAGTTGTTCCCCTTTGAAAAATGGTACAAAAACATGGAGATGTACCCTCATACATCGGAAATAATTTTTATTGGACATAATTTTATTTTCAGAAACTTATCAGCTATGACACATGCGACACCTACGACGAGATTAGATCGTTTTTGAGAAAAGACATTTATTCGGACAAGCCCCAGTCGGAGACCCTAGCAGCGATAAAGAAATACCTGAATAGCTTCAAAGAAGACGGCGATCAGCTGATGTATATCACCGACATGAAGAAAAAGAGAGTTGTTACATCACCAGCTGAGCGGGTAAAGCTGATAACAGAGGCTCATATAGTTGCAGGTACCATATTTGTGCTGTTATGAGAGTTTTCCTTCCTAAACAGCTTTAAAGCTTTTTTATGATGGGCAAGGCTCTGTCAGGCAAGCTATCCTGTATGCAGACAGATCTTGTTAAATAAATTGTGTGAAAAAACACTTCATTTTCTGCCAAAAAAAATGTGAGGAACTTTTGTAAAAATCCTTTCATTTTTTAGCAGAAAATACCAGCAAGCTTGAGTTTATGTGTGCAAGAAAACTTATCTAATCTATTACTAAAATCTTCATCAGTTAATGACTCTTTGAAAAATTTGGCCCAGGTTTAGGCCTTGACTGTACATGCTCTTATTGCTTTTCATTTGATATGTTGTAGGAAAACATCAGGAAATGAAACCGACACTGGGTAAAGTTCAGTCAGGATATTTCTGGTTTGGTATGAAGATAGATATCAAGGTGTTCATCACCTACTGTTGTAACGTAGAGAATGGTAGTTGTCTTATTGACAGATACTTCATGTTCAGGGCACATTTCATGAAAAAGGTAATTTAGTCGGAGCCATACTATTCATTTTTATGCCCCCGAAGGAACTTCGGGTGGCATATTAAAATCGCACCGTCCGTCCGTCTGTCCGTCCGTCCGTCTGTCCGTCCGTCCGTTACAAATTGTGTGTCCGCTATAACTAAAAAACGGCTGAAGGGAATTTAATCAAATTTCACAGAAAGGTAGACCAAATTGAGAAGATGTGTCGCGCACAAAATTTAGGCTCCCATGACCAAGGTCAAGGTCACAATCAAAGGTCATAGGTTTGACCCTTACAAATCGTGTGTCTGCCATAACTCAAAAACCTCTGAAGTGAATTGAATCAAATCTCACAGAAAGGTAAACCATAATGAGAAGGTGTGTCGCGCACAAAAGTTAGGTTCCCACGACCAAAGTCAAGGTCACAATCAAAGGTCATAGGTTTGACCCTTACAAATCGTGTGTCCGCCATAACTCAAAAAACCACTGAAGTGAATTAAATCAAATTTCACAGAAAGGTAAACCATAATGAGAAGGTGTGTCACGCACAAAATTTAGGTTCCCACGACCAAGGTCAAGGTCACAATTACAGGTCATAGGTTTGACCCTTACAAATCGTGTGCCCACAATAACTCAAAAACCGCTGAAGTGAATTACAATCAAATTTCACAGAAAGGTAGATCAAAATGAGAAGGTGTATGGTGCACAAAATTTTAGTTCCCATGACCAAGGTCAAGGTCACAATCAAAGGTCATAAGTTTGTCTGGTATGTCAACAATAACTCAAAACCCCCTGAAGTGAATTGAATCAAATTTACAGAAAGGTAGATCAAAATGAGAAGATGTGTCATGCACAAAATTTAGGTTCCCATGACCAAGGTCAAGGTCACAATCAAAGGTCATAAGCTTGTCTTCTACACATCTTGTATCCAGGGTATCTCAAAAACTGCTGATTTGAATTGAATCAAATCTTACAGAAAGGTAAACCAAAATGAGAAGTTGTGTCATGCACAAAATTTAGGTTCTCAAAACCAAGGCGAAGGTCACAGTCAAAGGTCATAAGTTTGTCTCTTAAAAATCTTGTGTCCAAACTATCTCAAAAACTGCTGAAGCGAATTTAATCAAATTTTACAGAAAGGTAAATTAAAATGGTAGGATGTGTTATGCACAAAATTTAGGTTCCCATAACCAAGGTCAAGTCCACAGTCAAAGGTCAGGGATCAAATACCAGGTGATAGGGGCCTTCGGGGGCATTTGTTACACACTGTAACATTTCTTGTTTTTGTTGATTATCAACTTATCTCCAGAATATGTCCCTTGCTAATTTTTAATAGAGATACATAAGTCAGTTTGGTTTAGGAGCTGTGCCATTAAATTATATTTCATTAACACATGATGTCAGAGGGCAGATTGCAAAATATTAATTCATGAGAGTGAAGCTAGAATGAATAATTGCGTCTGCCTGATAACATGTGTTACATGTGTTAATAAGAGGATAAAGCATTCTTTTCTGTGATTTAACATTTGCCAAGCCCAAGTGTATTAACGTGTCGCAGCCCGAACCGCGCAGCGGTGAGGGCTGCAACATGTTAATGCACAAGGGCTTGGACAAACGTTAAAACACAGGAAAAGAACGTTTTATCGTCATTGTTATTATACCTTCTTACGGACGCCATCTTGATTCCAGAGCTCTGCAGATACGACATGAAAGGGGGCTTGAATGGTGTTTAAACCCTGGCGCATCCGTGTTTTAACAGTGTTGAAACCCTGTGTCAGCGATGCTGTCGCATTGCTGCAATTAAAAATAGAAGGAAACCAACGTAAAATGCTGTTGATTACAACATGGCTGTTTTCTATAGTAAAGTCTCATTAAGTATATATCAATCAGTAATAGTTTAATTAATTTGATTCTAACATTATAAAAGAATAAAATGCAAGGATGCAAGGACTATATTGAGGAGAAAGTTACCATTAGTAAATGTTTACATTCACAGCAATGTTCGGAATGTGATTTATCACCAGTTTTCACACAGTCATACAGATCTGTACATCCTTATAGTCACATCATTCAGAGCCTCCCCTGTTTGCTTAAACAGTGTACCTTGAAAGACTTGAAATTCTGGCACATCTTTTCTTCTCATTCCATAAAAACATAAACTGTAGCCCGTCATCAGAACCATCTATATTTTTTATGGTGAATTAACAGAAATCTTGGAATGGTGTTCATTTACTTCTCTTATCTTAAGCTCTGGTATTAACTTCAGGTTTGTGTGAGTTAAAGATGCTATAATTCTCTGTTCTTATAGGGGTCAAATTTACAGGCCAGTAGAGTTATCAGAGTTCCTGAAGTTACCATAACACAGACCACACAGAGTGAAAATGTTTCAGAAGATCCTAGTTTCACATCAGCTAAGTTAGATGCAAGACATGATATTGAAATTGATGGTACTGAAAAACACAGTGAAGGCATTGAAAGACCATCTGACATGCCAGAGAAACCAACTGGTATTTTTGTATCAACAGTTTCCTCTGACAGTGAAAAGGGACCTACAACAAGAAAATCAGCCTCTAAGAGAAATGTTGAAGTAACTCTAATACCGTCAGCTGATCCCACAGCTGAGCCAACATATGAGGTAACTGTAGTCACAAGTGAAGCAGAGCCTACTGAGAAGGGTGATATGTCTTTTGTACAAAAGGGTGAAATTGGAGAAACAGAAGGAAATCAAGCTAAGTCAGTCGAAATCACAGCTAGTGAATCAGAACCACAGGCTGAAGCAGCCTGTGGTTCTGAGTCACAAACTGTGTCATTGAGAGAAGGTGATTCACAACAGAAGGATGAAACAAAAGTAAGTGAATCAAAGACACAGAATGTTGTGGTTGAAATTAATGAAAGAGGAGATGCTATAGAAGCAAAACTTGAGAAAGTCTTAAAATCTGTGCGATCACAAGAAGGTGTACCAGTCAGTGACAGTGACCCAGTGACAATGGCGGCAGTAAAGTCCATTCTTCCAGATGATGTTGGGGCTGTCACAGATGTTCTGACTGAAGTAGAAGTTGGAGGAGATGAAACTTCTCCAAGTAAAGTTTCTGAAACGACTGTTGAAATGAGAGACAATTCAGTTAATACTTCAGTTGATCTTGTTATGAATGATAGTGATTTATTAGATGAGGAAACAGATAGTGATGATGATAATGATGATGATGATGAGGACGATGATGTTCATACTGTAGAGGTGCCAAGTACCAATATTCATAGTGAGCTGTTGAGCCACCTGACAGAGTCCATCACTCCTACTGCAGGACCAGATGACGAACAAAAGAAAATTGTAAAACCAAGGCAGTACTTTAAGTGCAATATTTGCAGTAGGGTCTTCTATGGACCAAACAAATTTAAAAGTAAGTAATAGAAATGTCAATTTGTTTATTATAGAATGAGATTTTTTCGCAAATTAGGTTCTGCTGAAATTAATTGTGACATAATAAGTTTGGGATAAATATTTGTTGAAAATCAGAGCAGAGCTCCAGAATAGGTAGGTTTTGCAGATAATTCAGAGATAATTTTCTATATTTCTCTATGGAAACATATGTTGTGACCCCTCATTAGAACTGTCTTGGTAAGATGGTTCTAATAATGGGTCGCCCTCATTAAAGTGGTCTTTGTGAGACAGTTCAAATGATGGTCACATTATAAGTTTTATGGACTAATATGGAAAATTATCTCTAAATTACTCCTGTTACTCCTTCCTATCTGGAGCACTGTCAAAGATTATTGTCATCATTTTCCATTACAGACTGAAAAATAGGTGTTATTTTAATGCCCTTTGTGCAAATAATTCCTGTAGGATAGCTCTCATGAAGGCTCACAGCACATGTAGTTCTTCATTAAACAAGTGGCTTTAACAGAATTGTCTTAATAGACAGTAGTAAATAGGGACCACAATGTATGTTATAGAAAAGCAGAATATCCAAGAATTCTCATAAAATACTTCCCTTTATCTAAAACTGATGTAAATGTACATTCATTTCTGGAGCTTAAGATAAAGAGGTTTATTACATACCTATCAATGATACACCCTTTTAACTGCCTGTTTTCTGGCCATCTGATACAGAAAACCATATCAAACTGATGTTTTCTGAATTTGTATCACTATCCCTTAAAACCAGGCTATGTCTGAGTTCCATTTTTTAACGTACATCATAGAAACGAGAACCAGAGAAATGGAAATAATGACGTCACATCAACAAACATGTCAAAAGGCTCATTTCGATAGCTCAGTCCGTAGCGTTTGTTTCACAACTAGCTACATATCTCTGCTGCCTGGGTTTGAATCCGGGTTGATGCATTAGGGCTGGCAAGTAAGAATGGTTGGCAGTTCCCTGAGGCATATAATAAACAAATTATTATAATAGTTACCTGATCTGGCGTACCATATCACGTCTCGTAGATGAGCTCATACGATCCAATCACCCTCGACATAGGTGTCTCGGATGATCCGATGTATGAGCTCATCCACTCGACGTGATACTGTTCGCCAGATCAAGCTACTATTATAATAATTTGTATATAGCACTGATAATCTGAGGTAAGAGTTTTCCATATTTCTACATGAAAATATATGTGAGCTAGGACACTCCTAAACCAACAAAGTGGCATGTGCACTACAAAGACTCTGATCAGCCTGGGCATCTGCCCAGTATGATCAGAGCCTTTGCTGTGCACTTGGAAGGTAGCTAAGGGTCTAAGCTGCCTCCATGTGGACAGGGAAGACAAGTCAGACTTGGCAAATGCCCAAGGCGATCTGAATCTTCGCTGGGCATGTATGCCACTTTGTTGGTTTTTTCATGTCTTGGCTCATGTCTTAATATTAAACACTTATAATGAGAGGTCACAACATACGTTTTTGTTCAGAAATAAGAAAAAAATTCACAAAAGTATCCTGAAAGGACCTCTGATTAAGCTGCATGATATAGTTATAGGCAGGCTTTGTTGTCTTCCAACAACTTATTTATTTCAGCTCACATCTATCGACACACTGGACAGAAACCGTTTGCGTGTAAATTGTGTAACAAGAAATATACCAACAATAAATCCTTGGTCATACATGAGAGGGCACATTCAGGAGAACTGCCATACTTGTAAGTCACCAAGTTTCTTCTTGTAAGTCATTAGGCTTTACTTGTAAGTTCCTGGTTACAAAGCTCCACATGGGAGTATTTTTACTAGGGGTGACTATTGCAGGCCAAAATGACTATTGCAATACTATTACCATTGCAGAAATCCCTATTGCAATACTATTACTATTGCAGGTTACTATTGCAATGCATTGCAATAACTATTGGAGACAGCATTCTTATCCAGAAATTCAGCTTTTATGTATAAAATCTTGTTTGTTCACATAAGTTTGAGGCGAAAAAGCAATATTTAATGGCTGTCATTTCACAATGTGCACAACATGACAACAAAATACAAGAAAATGTTATATTTTCCATTCTTTGAAATCCAATACAAGCTAAAACTCATCCTTTCCTACTATTCTTTTAGTTAGAAATACTTCCTTCAAGAAAAAGATGCATGTCTAGAAACTATTGCGATATTGGAAACACTATTGCCGATAGTATTGATATTGCAGCTTTCCCTATCGATAGTGACTATTGCCAGGGTCACTATTGTGATAAATCGATAGTCCGATGTATTGTTACACCCCTAATTTTTACTCCTCATTAGAACTGTCTTTTATGAGGCTGTTCTGATAAATGCATAGTTACATAATATATTTTAAAGGAAAATTTGAATAAAATACCTACTGGTATGTACTTTATGTAAATAGAAATATACTGACAATAGATAAGTGGTGGTACCTGAGAGATCCCATACAGGAAAACTGCCTTACTTGTAAGTCACTTGGTCTCTGCTTGTAAGTCACTTGGTTTCTACTCGTAAGTCACTAACTTTCGGCTTGTAGGTCACTAGGTTTCTACTTATATGTCACGAGGTTTCTACTTGTTATTCACTCGCTTTCATATAAGTCACCAGGTCTCTACGTGTAAGTCACTGGATTTTATTTGTAATTCAGATATTTACTAGGAACTTGCTAAGATTTTACTTGTCAGTCACTGGTTAACTTGTAAGTCACTGGTTACAGAGTTCCAGATAACAGTTGGTTTTGACAACAATTGTGAGATACTATTTGTGTATTTCTGCATCAAAACATAAATTATTACCCTTTATTATGCCCCTTGCAAGGTATGACAAAGGACATATAACTTTCATCCCATGTCCATTTATCCATTATTTGTCTGTTCATAAGTTTACTTGTGTGTTAAAATTTTGCTTTACAGTTTTGAGATCTCATCCAAACACTTTGTTAGGTTTGGTTTATATTTGGCATGATGATAGATGTTGGTCCAAAGTTTTATTATATACCATCCCACTCATGTCTATGACCTACAGGTCAAGATCATGGACTTTTACTTTATGTACAATCTCACCCATGTCTATGACCTACAGGTCAAGATCTTAGACTTTGACTTTTTCATGTTAAAGTTTTGATAGAACTGCCTTAACTCTTGAAGCCCCAGTGACGAAATTAGCAAAATTTGCAAACAGCGTAGATCCTGATGAGGCGGCTCATAATGAGCGGCCTCATCAAGATCTACACTGTTTGCCCTCTAGTCTTTGAATTCTCAAAATGAAATGCCTTGGACAAGGCATTTTTAGCTCACCTGAGCAATAGGCTGAGGGTGAGCTATTGTGATCACCCAGTGTCCGTCGTGCGTCGTCCGTCGTCAACAATTTGCTTCAAATGACATCGTCTCTTAAAGCGCTTGGCCGAGGGCTTTGATATTTGGTATGAAGCATTGTCTAGTGGTCCTCTACCAGGTTTGTTCAAATGGTGGCCCCAGGGTCCAAAATGGCCCAGGGGCAGGGGGTCTAGGGTTCCAACTAAAAAATACTTAAAAACTTTTTCTCCAGAACTACTTGGCTCCGATGCTTGAAATTTGGTATGAAGCATTGTCTAGTGGTCGTCTACCAAGTTTGTTCAAATGGTGGCCCCAGGGTCCAAAATGGCCCTGGGGCAGGGGGTCTTGGGTTTGAAACTTAAAAATACTTAAAAATCTTCTTCTCCAGAACAGCTTGGCTCAGATGCTTGAAATTTGGTATGTAGCATTGCCTAGTGGTCCTCTACCTACTTTGTTCAAATGATGGCCCCAGGGTCCAAAATGGCCCTGGGGCAGGGGGTCTTGGGTTTCAAACTAAAAAATATTTAAAAATTTTCTTCTCCAGAACAGCTTGGCTCAGATGTGTAGCATTGGCTAGTGGTCCTCTACCAAGTTGGTGGCCCCAGGATCCAAGATGGCCCTGGGGCAGGGAGTCTTGGGTTCGAAACTCAAAAATACTTAAAAATCTTCTTCTCCAGAACTGCAGCTTGGCTCAGATGCTTGAAATTTGGTATGTAACATTGCCTAGTGGTCCTCTACCAAGTTTGTTCAAATGGTGGCCCCAGGGTCAAAAATGGCTCTGGGGCAGGGGGTCTTGGGTTCGAAACTAAAAAATACTTAAATATCTTCTTCTCCAAAACTGCTTGGCTCAGATGCTTGAAATTTGGTATGTAGCATTGGCTAGTGGTCCTCTACCAAGTTTGTTCAAATGGTGGCCCCAGGGTCCAAAATGGTCCTGGGGCAGGGGGTCTTGGGTTCGAAACTAAAAAATACTTAAAAATCTTCTTCACCAGAACTGCTTGCCTCAGGTGCTTGATATAGGGTATGTAACTTTGACTAGTGGTCCTCTACCAAGTTTGTTCAAATGTGGCCCTAGGGTCCAAAATGGCCTGGGTCAGTGAGTCCCAGGTTTGAACCATAGAAATACATAGAAAAATATTCAAAAATCTTCTTCTTCAGAACCACAAAGCTCAGATGCTTGAAATTTGGTATGTAGCATTGCCTAGTAGTCCTTTACCAAATTTGTTCAAATGGTGGCACCAGGATCCAAAATGGCCCAGCGACAGGGAGTCCTAAGTTTGAACCCTAGAAATATGTAGAAAAATATTTTAAAAAATCTTCTTCAGAACCACTTGGCTAAGATGCTTGAAATTTGGTATGTAGCTCTGCCTAGTAGTCTTTTACCATGTTTGTTCAAATGATGACCCCAGGGTCTAAAATGGCCCTGCCCCAGGGGGTTCTGGGTTTGAACCATAGAACTACATAGAAAAATATTCAAAAATCTTCTTCTTCAGAACCACTTGGCTCAGATGCTTGAAAATTGGAACGATGCATTGCCTTGTTGTCCTTTATCAAGTTTGTTCAAATGATGGCCCCAGGGTCCAAAATGGCCCTGCGGCAGGGAGTCCTGAGTTTGAGCCATAGAAATACATTGGAAACTATTAAAAAATCTTCTTCTTCAGAACCACATGGCTCAGATGCTTGAAATTAGGTATGATGCATTGCCTGGTGGACTCCTACAAAGTTTATGTAAATGATGGCCCTGGGATCCAAAATGGCCCTGGGGCAGGGAGTTTTGGGTTTGAAATTAAAATGTACTTAAAAACCGTCTTCTCCAGAACCCCTTAGTGCAGATGCTTGAAATTTTGTTTGATACATTGCCTAGTGGTCCCTTACCAAGTTTGTTCAAATGATGGTGCCATGGTCAAAAATGGCACCGCCCAAGGGGGTCCTGGGTTTGAACCATAGAAATATATAGACAAATATTCAGAAATCTTCTTCTTCAGAACCACTTGGCTCAGAGGCTTGAAATTTAGCTTTAAGCATTGCCTAGTGGTCCTTTACCAAGCTATTCAAATGATGGCCCCAGGGTCCAAAATGGCCCTGCCCCAGGGGGTCCAGGGTTTGAACCATAGCAATACATAGAAAACATTCAAAAATCTTCTTCTTCAGAACCAGTTGGAAATGGTTGCAAACTATCTGGTTTGTCCAAATTACAACCCTAGTTTGACCTTTAACCTTTTTCAGGGCCTCTTGGCCCTCTTGTTCTAATTTTTGCAGACGTAAATTTTGTCGTCTGCTTTTTGGTGCTTAAAGAGTTAATGCTTTGTTACAGATGTAACACCTGTGGGAAAAGAATGGTGAGTAAAGTGAGCCTGAAATCTCACATGAAGGTGCATGATGGGAAGGGAGGCGGGATGCCATGTAAGTGTGACATTTGTGGGCGGGAATTCACCAGAAGACATCTCATGGAGAGACACAGGAATTTCAAGCACATCAACCTACAGACAGAGTTCAAGTGTTCAGAATGCCCAAAAATTTTTGGACATCAGAGTAAGTACGGTAATAGCTCTAAATATTAGGTCACATTTTGGTGTATGGGTACATCATGTTTTTCCACAGTATTAACAACAGGGAACAATTTTTATGACTTACTGTTTAAATGGGGTCTACTGTTACAGGAAAGAATTTGCCCCATCAGGAACAAATTCTTTCCTTTAAGAGTTGACCCCATTGAGAAGGGAGGTACGAATAGCAGAGTTGCTTCCCCTGAAAGTGTACCGGTTATTGTATTTATCCTTAAAGTTTAACAAGTTGATTGCAGTGCTGCAAAAGAATTTTTGGTAATGGCAATGGCAACAGTAAAACCCGGGATCAAACTTCTTCAAAAGGAGGAGTTTTGGGCAGTCTGATATGGGATTACACTTTTTTAAGCAAACAATGCAGACCCTGATTATACTGCTCCTAAAGGAACAGTCTGATGTGGGAGGACACTGTTTTACTCATACACTTCTGTCTTAGTGGTATAAGTTAGTTCTGAATTTATGAATTCGTTAATAGCTTATTCAGTGACATTATTATGAATGGCAACCTGTTGTATTCAGATATTTTATTGTATACTAAAATCCTACATCAAAGAGCACTCCTGTGGAGAACATTGCTTATCAGCTATTATAGGAATCATACATGTTTTTTTCATGCATTATAATTCCCACAGTCCCAAGGAATTTGTTTGAATGGGAGCAATACAATATGGGCCACAATATAATTTTATAGGTAGAAATAGGTAAGCATGAAATGTGTATCACGGAATTCCATCTTACCTAGATTTCTGATTAAATCTTAAAGCGCCAAAAAAGCAGACAACGAAATTTACATCTGCAAAATTTCAAACAGCATTTCATCCGAGCTATATCATATTGAGAATTCAAAGACTTGAGGGCAAATAGTGTAAATCCAGATGAGCTGGCTCATTACGCCTCATCTGGATCTATGCTGTCTGCAAATTCAACTATTTTCATTGTTTGGCTATAAGTGTTAACATAATAATTTTCAGGGAGTCTAAAACGTCATTTCATGTCTCACCATATGGGTATAAAGAACCATTCCTGTGAGTTATGTGGCAAGGCTTTCTACCGTAAGGAGTACCTGACAAGTCACATGGTACAGCACGCTGGCTACTCATTGGAGGTGGCAAAGAAGAAGAGGTCACCGAGGTCATACAAACCACACACATATGTGAAAGAGGAAAGTATGGAAGAAGAAGTGGAGACCAGAGAGGAAGAGGAACCGGTCAGTGAATATCTTGATGCTACCGCAAAAATTCTAAAATTTTGGACACTGGAAAAAATTACCATAATTCCTACAATAGAACAGTCTGGTTATGCATCCAAAAGATGCAGATGAATTGGCAAACAGTGTAGACCCTGATCAGACTGGTCCTTTAAGACCAGTCTGATCTGGGTCTGCACTGATTGCTCAGACCTGTTTGTCCCAAATCTTTTTGTCTGTCCATCTGTTTGTCCATTTGTCCATCTGTCCATTCATTGTTTGTTTGTTTGCCCATCCTTAGCCTTTTGCATACAGTTTTACATTAACTTTTTTTTCTTCAGCTTAAGTTTCCAAAACTGCCTCTTGATTTGCCACTTAGTTTACCTTAAATGCTGTTAGAGAATAGTTGGCATCAGCTGGATGCTGCTCCTGACCTAATGTCAAGTCATAGAAATTCGTATAACGTTTACTTTAAAGTTTTGTATTAAATTTGTTTTCTCTTGCATACTATATCTATTCAGTATTCTTAAATGACTATTTTCCTTGAATACTAAATTGTAATAAGCTAATCTAGGCATAATGCCAATCTGTTGGTCTGTTTGGATAAAAGGAAAATGCCAGTAAGTTAGGGGGTTAGTTGTAGGTAAGCTTATTCATTCTGATAAAGCAACAGATTAATTTGTACTTGCAGGTGAGGCGTATAATCCTACACCAAGATGAGCATGGTACCCTGCGTGTGGTTGACATGGCAACAGAGCGAGAGGTCAAGAAGATGCTTGGCAACCAGATAGTTCAAAGGTCAGAGGTTGGTGAGACGATGGTTGTTCAAATACAAGAACCGTCTAGTCCAGGAAAACAGCAAGTCATACAAATTGAACCTGGGAGTAAGATGGAACAGCAGGTGATAGAAATAAAGCCACAGGGAGGTGACGTTGAACAAACCGTTGTTGAGGTGGAAAATAATGAAGTTACTCAAGAGCAGGTATTCAATATATGTATTTTGCTAACATTTGGTAGAGCACTGTTAATTTTAACATCAGAGTGTTTCGGATAAACTGCCAAGGGAGATCACTCTAGAGCAAATTCTCCTTAAAGGCCTAGTGGACTATAAATGGCAGGAGTAGTAGGTTATCTCAGTACATCTTTAGACCAAGCGCCTGGCCCAGTGAATAGAGTATCCCGCAGGGTGTCACAGGTTTAACTTCCACAGGCAGCACATGACTGATCAATTGAGCCATGACATGACAAAACCAACAACGTGGTTGTGCGCCCAATGCAGACTCAGATCAACCTGGGCATCTGCCCAGTCTGATCAAACTCTTCGCTTAACCCTTAAAGGGTAGCTCAGATCAACCTGGGCATCCGACCAGTCTGATCAAACTCTTTGCTTAACCCTTAAAGGGTAGCTAAGAGTCTAAGCTACCCTTTAAGGGTTAAGCGAAGAGTTTGATCAGACTGGGCGGATGCCTAGGTTGATCTGAGTCTGCACTGGGTGCACAACCACATTGTTGGTTTTGTCGTGTCGTGGCTCAATTTATTAAATCAAGTAGACCTTGAAATCTGCATTCAGTATGCCCTGAGATGGAAAAAGTGATATCAGGGTGGTGGTCAATAACTGCAGTGAGTGAGTGACCTATGGGTATACATCCCCAGTGGACCATAAAACTCCAGTAACTGATCTGATACTCCTCCATGTTATTCTGCATATCAAAGGGAGACAACTTTCATTACTTTCTGATTGCATCCTTGACCCTTCCAAAAGAGGTCAACACTTAGAGGAAAGAATCCTAGAGGAGAAAATTCTTTCCTTTAAGAGTTGACCTCCAATGAGAAAAAAGGCCGAAATGGAAATGGCAGAGTTGCTTCCCCAGAAAGAATTCCCATTTACCATAACCATTATGGTTTGGAGCCAAAAATTATGCTATAGGAGCCGGGGTGCGTAGGGCAGTCGGTAGGACACCTGACTTAAGAGCCAGAGGTCCTGGGTTCGATACCCGGTCTGGCCACATACTTTCGTTTCTCCTGCCGCTGATTCAAAAAGGGCAGTTGTCAGTTACTGATGAAAATATGTGCACTTTGTACTTGTACCGCTTAGGAGGTCTAAGCCTGCCCAGGAATAGTGTGGTTGGGTTAATTGACCGTCCTGGCATGACCATAGCTGTTTACCGTGGATGTAAAGCAGCAAATCAATCAATAGGAAAAATATTGAAGTTTTCACTCCACATTTTGTATTTATATTAAGTGGCTACTTGTTTTACAGGTGGTTGAAGTCCCAGTTGAAGGGGAAAGTTACATTGAATACCAGCCAATTGAAGTCACAGTTGGTGGTCAGGCACCACTGCCAACATCCTATGGATATGCCTACACCAACAGTCAGGCGGATATTGCCGTCCAGGCTAACCAGGAGCTGATCTATGGACAGCCAGCTGTGCAGTATGAAGTTGAGTGTGTAGGTGATGTAGGCGACGAAGAAGCGTTGTCAGCAATAAATCTCCTGGCGCAGGCTAGCGCTGCTCAGTATGAAAATGTGGTGGTGTCACAGATATAGAAGACAAGGACTAGAATTTAATATGTATAAAAATGCAGATCCAAGGGAGGTCACTCTGGCATGGAAATATTTGCCTCCCTTCTGCAAAGGGGCTACTCTTAAAGGAAAGAATTTGCTCTCTAGAGAGCAAATCCTTTTCTTTAAGAGGAGCCTCTTTGAAGAAGGGATTAGTCCAAACATATTTTATTTCAAGAACTCAAACATTCATGGCAGTAACAATGTTGTTGTATAACTAGTAGAATTAGAATGAAAGCATTTGCTTATTTTTATCTTCACCTATAAGAAGGGGTTCACATACCAATTAAGTAAATACTGTCATGTTAAAATTGTCTCCCTTGTAAGTTGGCAGCCAGCCCTTGCAGTGTAGCCATTCACCTTAAATTCATATATTGTTTGGGATATGCTTGAGTTCTACAAAGTTATTGCCAGGTCGGTCTGAGCTTTCCTTGACCCACTTGTGCATATATGTACCCCTGCCAACATCCTACAGACATGCCTACATCAGCAGTCAAGCGAACAGTACCATTCAAGGCAATCAGAGACTGAGCTATGGACAGTTGGCTTGTAGTAGGTTGATTGTGTCAGTGATGTAGGGGACAAAGAAACTTTATTGGCAGTAAATCTTCTGGCACAGGCTAGTGCTGCTCAGTATAATTATTGTGTCTCAAATACATTAGATAGAGACAAGAATTTAACTGCTATTGAAAGGTATAAGATCTTATAATTGGGTTATTCAGATACAGTGGCTTGGGACATGCATGTTTTGCTTGCTGCGATTCTTGTTCATTTCTGCTAGAAATATAAAATTGGAGTGAAAGTAAGCATCGAGAAAGGTAAAATTAAATGAGAAGCTGTCTTACATAGTGAGACTTAGTGTGTCTGTAAAAGCATCAAATAGGTAATGTCTGTGTGATGAATCTGGAATATAATATCCAGTTTAGGTGTTGAAATTCTTACTGTAGCATATATGAGGTGTGTTGTGTAAAGTGTTAGTGAAAGTGGGTAGTGTTAAGCTGATGTTGAAGTTATGGTTAGCAAAATATAGGGTAATGTACATTTAAGTTGTGAGTTGTAATATACAGAAGTGTCAAGGATGTTTTTATATGCCCGTTTTGAAAAAGCTGACGTATTATGGCATGGCGCTGTCCGTCCGTCTAACATTCTTTTGCGCACCATAACTCAGTAACCGTTTGGGATATCTTCATGAAATTTTGTAGAATATATATTAGGTTGGGACAAAGTGTCGCTTACAACAGTGGTTGCTCCCCCTTTCTTAGTTTCCAAGTTACGCCCCTTTGATTATTTTTTTCCTGACTAGTCTTGTGCGCGCCATAACTATATAACAGTTTTGGATATCTTGCGGAAACTTAATAACAATGTGTATGAAGGTACGACGATGTGTCACGTAGAACAATGGTTGCTCTATTTTTCATCATTTTGGAGTTGCCTCCCTTTGATTAGATTTTTAGGCTATTTTTGTGTATACTAATCTTGTGCATACCATAACTTGGTAAACATTTGAAATATCTTGATGAAACTTTATAGCAATGTGCATGATCACAAGAATGTGTCACATATAAGAATGTTTGCTCCCCCTTACTTAATTTTGGAGTAACTTCCCTTTGATTAGTAAAGAAAAAAAAATAACATTTACATATCCGTCAAAGATAAAGCAAAAAGTATTTTTGTTTCAGCACGATTACACAGATATCTCTAAACTTATCAAAACTAATTTTACAGCTTAAGGCAAAAGTTTTTGAAGTTGCTGAACTTGTTGCAAAAAGGTGTCTATATCTTGGAATTAAGATTAAGTACTTTGTAGCATTTTCAAACATTTGACAGTGTCAAGACATTTGTATTGTCAATGTTAGGAGTTTTCGATGATCTATACTTGGTCAGCCTAGATGAAGAGAGTGACGTGCTGAGAAGAACACAAATGATGTTAACAGTATCAAGATTTTATCATAGAAGCTATTGTGATTTAGTGCCATAGTGGGACTTTTCTATATCTGAGTTCATGAAATTGTTTATGAAAAAAATATGTTAAATGAAATTTTACTGCAAATATGAAATGTCTATTTCTCCAGTATATGTTGCTCACTGACCAGTGTTTAAGGTACATGGATACACTTTCGGGGAAGCAACTTTCCCAGTTTCTTCTTTCTTTTTGCCTCCTTTCTTACTTGGGGTCAGCTCTTAAAGTAAAGAATTTGCTCCCCTGGGAGCAAATTCTTTACTTTAAGATTAGACCCCTTGGATGGTGGCTTTTCTTACGTGGAAGACAATGCTAAACCCCTAAAGTTACCTCCAGTTGACGAAATGGCAGAAAAACATGGATGTGTGTCCATTCACTTTAATAGCTACAAGTGTGTGCCCAAATGAAACTGATGAAAGTATGGCGAGTGTAAAAATGAATTCTTGGTAAATTCAGATATCAGCTACATGTACATTGATTTCATTTTAGTTATGAGCATGCTAGAAATAAAAGGGAATATGAAGTATTATATAATGTCTATATAAATTCCATTTCATTGGTTCAGAAGCTGATCACATGAGGTTGACAATGATTGATGTTGCATGGTTGCATGTATTTTTCCCCAGAAAATGAACATGCAGCATTACTTTATCTAAGTGACATCAAGTAATGTTGCAGGGTTTATGCATGAAGTGACGTCATTTCTACAAAAACACTTCTAAAATGTATTTTTTTTTTTTACCTTACCTGGAGTTCTGTACACTGAGTGTTAGGATTATGTGGAGGTGCCTCAAGCAAATAGGTTGCTCAAAGATGTATGGGTACACCTGCATGTTCTTTGGCCACTATTACAAAGGGAACTTTGCGACTTTCTATTCGCTTTTCTGAATGACAAAGCTCCGTCAAAATGTGGGTCTACTCTTAAAGATAAGAATTGATTCTAAGGGGAGCAAACACTTTTCTTTAAGAGTTGACCACATTAAGAAGGAAGAAAATATGAAAATGGCATAATTGTTTCCCTTGGAAGTGTACCCATTTACCCTAATGTATGTTTATATGCAAGCAGTTGTTACTCATACCAGCCTGCAAAACCTTGCAGTCTGGCTAAAGCCTTTATGTCTGGCCTGCTACTAGCAGAAGCGAGATATAGATATTGCTATTCAGTTTGCTTCGGCAACGTAGACTTTCATTAAGTTTTCTGGTTTAGCTCTATTTGTGACAATGTGCTGACAGGCTAGACACTCTCTTCCGCAGAATTTTTATGTACCTTTAGATTCCTCAAGGTTCATATATGATATGGTATGTTCAGACTGCAAAGACTGTGACCAGACTGCATGATTACACAGGCTGGTCTGAGCATTAGCTTTTGGCATAATGCCATAAGCAGCACAATTTGAACAGCCGGGCCGAGGTAAACATAAACAAAATGAAACTCAACTTGAAATAATGAAACATATTGGTACTACAGTATAATGGGAGAAGACAGTTCATGTTTTATTAAATTGCAGAATGATCAGATTTCGTTGACTTTGTCATTTTGTACCATAAATGTTGTATAAACAGCTCATACAACAAAGCATCAGTGGCTTGGGTAGCCCTTTAGATGGTTGCACCAGACATCTGTAGGACAGTAAAATTCTAAAAAATAATTGCCATAATAATTGTCCTAAATATGAAACAGATTGGTTCACAATGCATCAAAAAGATGCAAATGAAATGGCAGGCTGTGTAGACCCTGATCAGAGAACAGTCTTCTCTTGGGCTGCACTGTTTGCTCAGACATATCTGTCCCAGTACTCAGAATTTTATGGTATGTGGATTTGATGCTGTCATGTTGATTGGTTGTCCCTTGACATGGCCTATTGGGTTTGTTTTAATGAATTGTTGCAGCCATTTCTTTACACAAAATATTTTCACACCAATTCCACAGACAGTTTCGGAGGAATTTTCAAGACAAAATATCTCTAAAGTATTGAAAGAAATTAAATGTGGCTCGACATGCTGATAGATGGCAATGGAAAGAGTGCAGACCTAAGAACCCTAACCTACAGAATTATTGGCTTTCATGTCTGCTGTATGCAGATTTTTTGGTCTGCTTCATAATTTGAATACCATTGTAACTTTTAGAATATGGATAATCATGATATGCTTCCCCATTGTCAGATGTAACAGAAAAGTGAATTACTGAGTATATAATTCACTAACAGGATAGTTAAACATTTATCTTACACTATACCAACTTATGATCCATGGACACTCACTCTACCATTTAAACAATGTGGCCTACCAGTTTGCTCCCCTATGAGCAAATTCTGTCCATGAAGAGTAGATCCCCATTTTCAGGCGGTCATTATTTCCAAGGGAAGCAAATAGGAGGTCACAAAAATTGATTCCCTTTGTGAATATGGCAGAAAAACAGTGGGGTAACATTTTGTGCAGAGCATACGGTAACTCCAAAAGTATAAAAGGGATTGCCTTAAAACTTCTTGCACATAATGATAGAGGACATTCAGAGGAAGTGCAATTTACTAGAACCATTTCTCTGCCTTATCTTTTTCATCCTTTTGTCAAATTTTGTTTGGGGTGGGGTATACTGTTTTCATGTCCGCCCATTGGTCCATGCATGCATCTGCCCATCCATAACACTTTGGTTTTTCTAATACAGTGGACCCTCTTTACAATGACGGCAACTGTTCCCAAAAATTTTGGTGTTAAATTGAATTTGCTGTTGTAAAGAATACATATTTAGAGTAATTTAGTCATTCCGTGCAAATCAAAATGACGTTATAAAGAATTTTGCTGTTGTAATGAGTGCTGTTGTAAAGAGGGTTGACTGTATCTTGGAAATGCAGTGATGGATATTCATCAATTTCTGCAGTTACATTGATATCAATGAGGTGTACCTACATAAAAAAAGGTAAGGGCTAGGGGCCAATTCTCTTAGAGTTATTGCCCTTTGTGAAATTTCTTAAGGCAGTAAAAAGCTTGTGTGCATGCTGTCTCTTTAGCCAATGGTGGAATTTGACCAAACTAGCACAGATAAAGTTTTAGGACAGGGTAAAGAAGGGATTAGATTTTGGTGACATTGACCTTATTTTCAAGGTCAAAGCAGCACTTTGAGCTCAAGTTTGGATAGAGATAAAGCTTGTGTGCATACTATATCTTGAATCAATGGCTAGAATTTCACCAAACTAGCACAAATACATCTGTAGAACACTGGAAAGAAGTGATTAGATTTTGGTGACCTTGACCTTATTTTTAAGGTCAGACCGGCACTTTGAAACTCAAATTTTGATAGAGAAAAGCTTGTGTTCACACTGTATCTTGAACTAATGGGCTGGAATTTTACCAAACTAGTACAGTTACATTATAAGGACACCGGAAAGAAATGATTAGATTTTGGTGACCTTGACCTCATTTTCAAGGCCACTGCATTATAAAGACTCTAGGCAGTAAAAAGCTTGTGTGCCCACTATCTCTTTAACCAATGACTGGAATTTTACCAAACCAGCACAGGTAAATCACTTGGATGGGGGAAATAAATGATATAATTTAAGTGACCTTGATCTCATTTTCAAGGTCACACTGACACTCTGAAACTCAAATTTTGATAGAAAATAGCTAGCTTTAATTTTTTTTTTCAATATCTTGTAAAGGCAATAATGGAATTTGATGAAAATTCGCAGGAAGATTAACATCCACAAGATAAATATTTAACAAAATTAAGGTATAGGGGCCAATTCTATTAAGAGTTATTCCCCTTTATAGTTTTTTTTTTGTATGGAACAAGCAAGTTTTCTTTACTGACCATTACTGTGTGGAGGGTATCTAATGAGCATTGCTTAGTGACATTTGTCATTTTTTTGCCAGAGTGTAACTCCAAAAGGATTAACGGGGTTGTCTTGAAACATCCCATAATGATAGAAGACATTGAGAGGATGTGCAGTGTACAAGAACCATAACTCTGCCTGCTTATTGTTTGAAAAATCTCTCTGTTTTGTTGTTGTTGTTGTTGTTTGTCTGGAGCATAATTCCAAAGGTTTTGAAAGGATTGTCTTGAAACTTTGCATAATGATAGAGAACATTGAGAAGAAGAAGGACAACAATGCCTTACTCTATGAACCCGCTTCTAGGCTAAACACTTACTCCAAAAGTATTAAAGGGATTGTCTAGAAACTTCACACAATGATGGGGGATATTGAGAGGAAGTGCAGTGAACAAGAGCCATAGGGTAAATCTGTCTACTTATTTATTTATTTTTTTGAAATATCTGGGTGATTATTTTATTTATGCCAGAGGATAACTCAAAAATATCTACATAAAAATGCATTCAGTATCACAAAAATTGTTTCTAGAAGTCTAAATCAATACATACTCAGAGATGAGTTTAAATGAGATTAAAATGCAGTGCATACGGCTTGCATATTAGGAAGTTTTAATATACCAGAATCTGAGAATAGTTTACTGATGATACATCAAGCAGACATTCATTTTCCATGCATGCTTGAAGAACAAGAGGTAACAATGCACAGTGTTCTGTTTGAACACTGTTATTGCCCAGTAGGCACATGGCGTCATAATGATGTCATATTGACGTCGACGCGACATCATTATGTCGCATCGACGTCCGTACGACGTCATTTCGATGTCATGTGCCTGCTGGATTGCTACCCTTTGTCCGCATCAGATCTATTCTGATCCATTCTCGGGTCTAACTCTTTAATAATCTATTTTTGCTGTGTAAGGCACTAAATATAGCATCCTTTGTCATTCAAAATTTCCAAAGCTAATAACTCCTCATTTAGAATTTTAAGATGTTTAATCAGAAAACGTGGATAAGGTAATAAAATGAGAGAGACAGTTTCCTTTATTATATAAACGTATTAAAACAAGGAACTAAATATCTTTTAGTGGCAGAGCGAATTGTTCATTCGTTATTGTTCGGAAGCTATTGGTGGACCACTTCAGATACAAACAATTTTCCTGAATTACTCACTCCAGTGATTTTGACATTTCCACCGATTTAAGCAGAAGAAAGAGTTATGACTGAACCAGGTAAGTTCAGTAGATCATAAAGAAAATGTTGAAGTTCGTATTTGTACTCTGAAATAATGTCTGGCAGTAGTTACTACTGTACCTAAATAGAATAAATAATTAAGAACACCAGTTATCGTACCGGACATTTTCATAGTCACAGTAGTAATTGGCATCTGATCTGTAGCTTCAACTTCAGTGAGGACACTTATCAAAATCAGCTAGGCAGACATCTCAACAAGGTTAGACTTTGTGCTTGTGCGACGTCAGACGTTCCAAATCGAAAGATTCTCTGACCAGTGTGATGTTAAGTAAAATGCCCCAACGTATTTCTTTCTTTCTTCCATTTACGCCTTAAACCCTGGAGGGGACACAGACGGTGTACTTTTGTACACTCTTGGTGTTGCAGGATGAAAGCCTACGTATAGCCATGTAGCTATAGTAGGGATCTTTAACCTGCACAGGGGATGACTCTCCCTGCACAGGGGGCATCAACGTCCCAATCCGAAGGACGGCACACTTGTTAGCATCATCCCTGCAAATGATTCTAGAAAAACACGTTTGGACAGAGGAAGATTTCGCCTCGGGTGAGGATAGAACCCACCACCTCTGGCTTCAGAGTCAAGTGCACTAACCACTGAGCCACTGCGTATTTACACTGTACAACATCTCTATTAGCCTTATGCTCTTGATGTATGCTTAACTTTCAGCTTGAAGCTGTCCAGGCTCTGAAGGTTGGCTATGGAAATATCAGTCTAATTTAATAGAAATGACGCTAACTTAGCCTTCACAGGTACTGACTAAGATAGTGATATTACTACTACAATCTGAATATGTTTGATTATTATTTTTTACTTTTTAGCTTTTTATCCTTCTTCCTTCAGATTTTTTTGACCATTGCAGCAGGTTTATAATGTATTTCAGGGATCCTGTTTTAAGGCGATTCAAGAGAAGTCGGAGCTCTGATGTGACTGATCTGCACACCCTCAAAACACTTTGGGTGAAAAAAATTTTGCCTTAACTCTTCAGCCCTATTTTCTTTGTTTTCAAGCAGGTTGAAGCAGCAGTTCCTTCACACATCAAAGTCAGCAGCTACAAAGATATGCATAATATCTGTTCTTATCTATCACTATATATCCCTCCGGCAGCATACGCCATTGATTCTTTACACTTTCTCAATGATAGTCATGGCACAAATAAACAGTCCGTCGTTTTAAAGACAAGTTTTTCTTGAACTCAGAGTGGTGGCACAAAATGATTGCTTACTATAAATGGTACTTAGGGCCATAGCTCACATCAAAGGCTTATCGTATCAGATGTAGCTTTACCGGTATTTAACTGACTTCTGTTCTGACAGTAAAATGGAACATGTTGTTTGAAATATGGGTGAGTTGTCTTATAATATAGGGCTACTTGTCTTACAATATGTGGCCAGTTGTCTCTGCTTGAGTTTTTGCTGGGGAGGGTTGTTTTGGGGGACGAGTTGTCTTTAGTAATTCTGTAACCTTGGACATATAAAAAGATGCTTAAGGCATATAAGAACAGGAAAGGCTGAGACCAGCATGCATTTATTTGCAATCTGCGTGGTCAGAATCTGTGCTGTCTGCACACATCAAGTATCATGAAATATGCACAAATAGACTTAACAGACCAGTTCGAGTATTCGAGGATTGCATTGTATATACCTTTTGCATCCTTTTGGCTTGCCACAGCTCATTTAAACTAATCGGCTGGTTGATCACTCAACTTAAGATATTTTTTTCTTTGAAATTGCTCAGATGCTGCACATGTTAGATTCGGCAGATTTGATTCTTTGGCAATCAGTCTACATAAGCATAAAATGATAAACTGACAAACCGCCAATGAAATAGATACCTTGAAAAGATATTTTGATTATTGATGGTGTTTAAATTTAAAGAGTAACTACACTTCAGGAACTGACTGAATCAGATCCCAAACCCTATCCCCAACATCAAAGGGAAAGATTGACAAAGACATCCCAACAAACAATAAATTACAAGTGATAAGCCGAGTCAGCAGCTCTTTCCCAAATAGATGGCAACTCAGCTATCTTTATTGAACTAAATAATTTAGACTAACAGACGGGTTACAACGGACTAAGCAAATTATATGAAAAACATTTAACAATTATTTTTACCTATTTTCTATTTTTATGATAGAAGGATTAAACTGAGAACACAATAAATTAAACAGCACCGAACATAAAACAAATGCAACCGCAACAAAAGTACCACCTTGGGACGGTCAGTAATAACTACTGGGGGGTTTAAACCGGTTTTACTGGGCTAAAGTTGTTTGTTATATTAAATAAATGTTCTCTGGAACCAATGTGTCAAAGACAACAATGTGCAGCTGAAATTATCTTCAATACATAACTGCATTGTCTTCCATTTGGGAACATTATTTGACATACAGTAGAACTTCAATGGCTCGAATCCTGATGGCTCGTTTACCCTGCCTGGCTAGAACTCATTTCAGGGTCCCTACTAGAGGATAGTTTATGTAGAAACTAGCCCTGGATAGCTGGAACTACCTTTTGCTGGAACTAATTTTCATGGTCCCAAGCCTGTTCGAGCCATTGAAGTTCTACTGTAACTGTTACTTAGCTGTTACCATGAAACTGCTCATCTAGGGCAGTTCATTTTGGTCACTTTGAAATATTTTTTGCAAATTTAAATGCTTTCCCCACCATTTGTATGTGCAGTCCGTCTATAAATAATACATGAGGAAACCCTGAAATTCGGAACTGAATGTCAACAAAATGTATAGATATTCTTCTTTTTACAAATTTAGTGATGCACAGATGCAGAAATACACATTAACAATCTATTATACAAACAAACAAAGACAAATTTTATGACAGATATGTGCATTTAATTGCAAAATGGCTCAATTTTATGTGCATGTGTTGTAGCTTTGGTCAAACTGTTTCACTAATACAACTTCTCTCTAATATGTGTATACCGTAATGTACGTATATATTGGGACACCTAAAAATAATGAATTTTCCATTTGGGACAAACGGAAAATTTATTATTTTAGGTGTCCCAATACTTAAGCACATTAGGGTATCTTTATATGGCCCTGCATGCTCACTTGCTCCAGTCTGACAGTGGTAATGTTCTTTGGGTGTCAGAGATCCTCTACATGTTCCGAAATGTTTCAGTAGTTATTATACACATACATGTATGACTTTTGCGAGTCTCATCCAGCTAGGTGTGAAAGTCCATATAAGTGCCATTCTAGCTACTTGAAAAGATTATTGATAATTAGAGAAGGTTGTTAACATGTAGACAGAGTTATAAGTTCACAAATACCATACAAATTTGAAGTATTGGGACAGAGAGGTCTGAGCAAACAGTGCAGACCCAGATCACACTGCTAAAGGAGCAGTCTGATCTGGGTCTACAGTGTTTGCATTTTTGGACACATTACTGCCTTGTAAAATCAGACTGGACCATTTGTAGGACTATTACGGTCATTATGTTGGGTCTCCCAATTTTTAGAATTTTTATGGTCACCATGATCTATACTGTAGTAAAGTGGACATCTGCACATCTTGACCAGACTTGATATGTGCTAGCAGGTCTGGGTTTGTGGTATGCACAGTTGACTTTATTTAGAGCCTAAAGTGTAGTAAATTAGCCACTGCCAAAGACCTCTAATAAACAGTATTAAGGTGAATGGGTATACTTTCAGATGGAGCACTTCTATTATTTTCCCTCTTTTTGCCTCCTTTTTCAAAAGTTTAAGCACTTAAAGGAAAGAATTTGTTTGCTCCTCTATGAGCAAATTCTTTCCTTGGAGAGTGGACTCCAGTTGAAAAGCTGCATCCACTAGACAAGCAGACTGGAATTCATGTTGTTCCCCTTTGTAAGATTTATGGAAAACACAGAGGTTAGCAAATCATTATATAACATTATTTCTGGAAAAGTGATTGGGGGCGTTTATTAGAGCTGGGGCATTTATTAGGATTATTATGGTACATATATCACAGACCCTTAAATATCTCAACACCCCCGACAAGGATCCAACCCAAGACCCTTCAGTCTAAAGGCGACCACTCTGCCATGTCGCTATAAAAGCCTTCTTGTACAGCAAGGCACTACAAGTGTATAATAACCTAATCACTTGCACCTTTTCAGAAAAAAAACTGTCCCTTGGAAATATAAGGGTGATGACATTGACTATTACTCCCAGTTACCAGTCACTCAGATGATGGCAGGTGTTACTATTTTCAATTTGAAGTGCTTGAAATAAGATCATAATTTGGGAATGATATTTCTTAATTATGTTGTGGCCTCTCATAGAAACAGTGACCTTGCTGCCCTTTTTGGGACAGTGCCTGTACAGCTAAAATTTGGAAAAATTGATGCCTACTATTTCAGTCCAGCAGAAAAATAATGTACATGAAAAGACAAGAAAATAAAATAAAAAAAAAGGATACAATGGCATTGTTTTCTGAATGTGATAACTGTCAGTGTGTTGTGGTGAAAAAGGCTAAATAAATAAAATTGTTGCAAACAGTCAATTCTGTTAGATGAGGGACCACAGGTTAGGGTTTGTTTTTTTTGGCCTTATAGAGAATGATCAGAAATTATTTTAGAATTTAATTGTCAGAATGTGCATGAATAATGTTTAGGCTCTGCATTTCTATTCATTCTTAAGAAACAGACTGGAAAAAATGTTACGTTGAAGTAACATATGTTTAAATTCACACTAATAGCATTTGCGTGTCTCTCTCTTCACTAAGTCTGACATGTTACATTGTCTTATGCTGTAAACATTGTTTGGGTCAGAGAACAAGAAAGTAAAGGAAGTAACTAGATTACCATATTTATTGGTTATAGTACCTAGGTTTTTAGCTCGCCTGAACGAAAGTTCAGGAAGAGCTATTGTTGTCACCACGGCGTCAGCGTCCGCGTCCGCGTCCTCGTCCGCTCCGGCGTCCGGATTGGATGTTTTGGTTAAAGTTTTTTAAAGACCTATATCTCCTTAACCCATGGATGGATTCTTTTGATACTTGCACTGTAGTTAGATATTGGTCCAAAGTTTAACAGGGTACCACCCCCATCCCACTCCGTGACCTTGATGTCAAGGTCATGGACTTAGAAAATTGGGAGTATTTTTGACTGGATGTTTTGGTTAAAGTTTTATACAGCCCAATATCTCCTTAACCCATGGATGGATTCTTTTGATACTTGCACTGTAGTTAGATATTGGTCCAAAGTTTAACAGGGTACCACCCCCATCCCACTCCGTGACCTTGATGTCAAGGTCATGGACTTAGAAAATTGGGAGTATTTTTGACTGGATGTTTTGGTTAAAGTTTTATACAGCCCAATATCTCCTTAACCCATGGATGGATTCCTTTGATACTTGCACTGTAGTTAGATACTGGTCCAAAGTTTAACAGGGTACCACCCCCACCCCACTCCGTGACCTTGATGTCAAGGTCGTGGACTTAGAAAATTGGGAGTATTTTTAACTGGATGTTTTGGTTAAAGTTTTTATACAGCCCAATATCTCCTTAACCCATGGATGGATTCCTTTGATACTTGCACTGTAGTTAGATATTGGTCCAAAGTTTTCCAGTGTACTACCCCCACCCCCCTCAGTGACCTTGATGTCAAGGTCATGGACTTAGAAAATTGTCTTTTTATTGATTGGATGTTTTAGTTAAACTTTTAAAGACACATATCTCCTGAACCCAGCCATGAATTCTTTTTATATTTACTTTTTAGTTAGATATTAGTCCAAAGTTTTACAGAGTACTACCCCAACCCTGCTCAGGTACCTTGATGTCAAGGTCAGGGACTTAGGAAATTTGGTCTTTATTAATGTTTTCTAATTGCATACTGATGCATAATTCAGAGATTTAGTTTACACTTTAACTGATGTTAGACACTTACATGTATTTGAGTTTTTACAAAACACTATATGCTTACCGCTTTGGGTGACCTTAAATTCAAGGTCATCGACTTTGAATTTTGTCTTAAAGATTTATATTTATGAAGACATAATTTCATAGTGCCACGATGGACTCAGTTGATACTTATACTTGGACTGATGTGAGATAATGGTTCAAGGTTTTGATACATCCTAGCCCCCCCCCCCCCCCCCCCACTCCCCCTTTCCCCCCACCCCATCCCCACGTTCTTTGATTTCAAGCTAATAGACTTTGAAATTTCATGTGGATTTTTAGCTCACCAGAGCCGAAGGCTCTGGGGGAGCTTATAGGATAGGCAGTTGTCCGTCGTCGTCGTCCGTCGTCGTCTGTCGTATGTCGTCGTCCGTCAACACTTTCAAACGACATCTCCTCTGAAGCCACAGGGCCGATTGGGCCCAAATATCATATGTAGCATCCTTGGGCTGGGGGATTGAAAGTTTGTGTTTTTTATGAAAATCGGCTCTTTACTTTGGTTGCTATGGCAACTTAGACTTCCCATAGACTTATAATGGGGAAAATTGAAAAATGGCATTTACTGCTAAGCCGTTGCAGATATTTTGACAAAACTTTCATAAAACTGTTCCATGGGAAGTCTTCTATCAGCTGTATGTTTTTTGGCCAAATGCTCTATTTATTGGTTGCCATGGAAACCAAAATGCAAACAAATGGGAAAAAAACTTAAAAAATTATCTGCTCTGAAGCCACTGGGTCAATTGGGCTCAGAGTTCATCTGTAGCATCCTTGGGCTGTGGGATTGAAAGTTTGTGTTTTTTATGAAAATCGGCTCTTTAGTTTGGTTGCTATGGCAACTTAGAGTTCCCATAGACTTATAATGGGGAAAATGAAAAAAATGGCATTAACTGCCAAGCCATTGCAGATATTTTGACAAAACTTTCATGGAAATGTTGCTTGACAAGTCTTCTATCAGCTACATGTTTTTTGGCGAGCTGCTCTTTTTATTGGTTGCCATGGAAACCTAACCAAAAAGATAAAAATGGCATCTACTGCAATCAAAATGTTGAAAATAGTTATACATTTGGTTATCAGTTCGACAGAATGTCAGACTGAAACTTTTTAGTTGTACATTTTCTATGAGCCCGTACAAATGTGACAGCAGTTTTGAGCCTGTACAAATCATGTGCTGGAAACGGCCAGTAGCCCGGTGGCCAAATGCGCCTAATATTTGTCTTGGGCCACTGGAGATCTCCATGACCTTTAGTGTCCCAAATTCATCTTTCAGGCAAAACTAAATCAATGGGAACTATAGGTAGTGGATAATTTGGGCCACTGAAAGTTAGGCCTGAATAGCTTTTGGGCCACCACACTAATCTTGCAAGTTTCCAGCACTGCGAAATATGAAAGCGATTTTGAGCTAGAGATCTGGTGAGCTTTGTGGCCCGTGGGCCTCTTGTTTTTTATCTTTTTATTAGCTCACCTGAGCCTTTAGGCTCAGGGTGAGCTATTGTGATCACCAAGTGTCCGTCGTCCGTCGTGCGTCGTCCGTCGTCCGTCGTCCGTCGTCAACAATTTGCTTTAAATGACATCTTCTCTGAAAGCGCTGGGCCTAGGGCTTTGATATTTGGTATGAAGCATTGTCTAGTGGACCTCTACCAAGTTTGTTCAAATGGTGGCCCCTGGGTCCAAAATGGCCCTGGGGCAGGGGGTCTTGGGTTCGAAACTAAAAAATACTTAAAAATCTTCTTCTCCAGAACCGCTTGGCTCAGATGCTTGAAATTTGGTATGTAACATTGCCTAGTGGTCCTCTACCAAGTTTGTTCAAATGGTGGCCCCAGGGTCCAAAATGGCCCTGGGGCAGGGGGTCTTGGGTTTGAAACTAAAAGATACTTAAAAATCTTCTTCTCCAGAACTGCTTGGCTCAGAGGCTTGAAATTTGGTATGAAGCATTGTCTAGTGGTCCTCTACCAAGTTTGTTCAAATGGTGGCCCCAGGGTCCAAAATGGCCCTGGGGCAGGGGGTCTTGGGTTCGAAACTAAAAAATACTTAAAAATCTCCTTCTCCAGAACTGCTTGGCTCAGATGCTTGAAACTTGGTATGTAACATTGCCTAGTGGTCCTCTACCAAGTTTGTTCAAATGGTGGCCCCAGGGTCAAAAATGGCCCTGCTGCAGGGGGTCTTGGGTTTGAAACTAAAAGATACTTAAAAATCTTCTTCTCCAGAACTGCTTGGCTCAGAGGCTTGAAATTTGGTATGAAGCATTGTCTAGTGGTGCTCTACCAAGTTTGTTCATATGGTGGCCCCAGGGTCCAAAATGGCCCTGGGGCAGGGGGTCTTGGGTTCGAAACTGAAAAATACTTAAAAATCTTCTTCTGCAGAACTGCTTGGCTCAGATGCTTGAAATTTGGTATGGAACATTGCCTAGTGGTCCTTTACCAAGTTTGTTTAAATGGTGGCCCCAGGGTCCAAATTGGCCCTGGGGCAGGGGGTCTTGGGTTTTGGAACTAAAAAATACTTAAAAATCATCTACTTCAGAACCGCAAGGCTCAGCTGCTTGAAATTTGGTCTGTAGCATTGTCTAGTGGTCCTCTACCAAATTTGTTCAAATGGTGGCCCCAGGGTCCAAAATGGCCCTGGGGCAGGGGTTCTTTGGTTCGAAACTAAAAAATACTTAAAAATCTTCTTCACCAGAACTGCTTGCCTCAGATGCTTGAAATTAGGTATGTTACATTGCCTAGTGACCCTCTACCAAGTTTGTTCAAATGGTGGCCCCAGGGTCCAAAATGGCCCTGGGGCAGGGAGTCCCAGGTTTGAACCATAGAAATACATAGAAAAATTTCAAACAATCATCTACTTCAGAACCGCAAGGCTCAGATGCTTGACATTTGGTATGTAGCTTGCCTAGTGGTCTTTTACCAAGTTTGTTCAAATGATGACCCCAGGGTCTACAATGGCCCCACCCTAGGGGGTCTTGGGTTTGAACCATAGAAAAATATTCAAAAATCTTCTTCAGAACCACTTGGCTCAGATGCTTGAAATTTAGTATGTAGCATTGCCTAGTGGTCCTTTACCAAAACTATTCAAATGATGGCCACAGGGTCCAAAATGGCCCTGCCCCAGGGGGTCCAGGGTTTGAACCATAGCAATACATAGAAAATATTCAAAAATCTTCTTCAAAACCATTTGAAAGTGGTTGCAAACTATCAGTTTGTTAAATGATGACCCTTGTTTGACCTTTAACCTTTTTGGTCAGGTGAGCGATTCAGGGCCTCTTGGCCCTCTTGTTTTTAGACTTATTTCTGAGATAGCTTTTGTTTATAAATTTATAAATGTATTGTCATTATGGACATGCTTGCCTGAAGTTTTATGCATAGCAGTCCACACCACCAAAGCGACTGTGTGATGGGCAAGCACCTATTCAGGCGAGCTATGCTGTCAGCCGACAGCTCTTGTTCCCTTTTAAAACAACTCCAGAAATCTAGATCCATCTTGCAAGACTGATCTAGAGTTTTGGGATCGTGTAAGAATGATCCAGATTTCTGGGGCCATTACTAAAACCTTGTACCGCACCGTAACGCACCGCACCGGCTAAAACCTTGTACCGCACTTACGGGAACTTCCGTACAGTGCTGAGTAAATTCCGAACTTTATCGCATTCACATTATATGCAATCTCTATATACAGATTTGTCCCTGTCTTTCTTTGTGAGAGTAAATAATGAATTTATTAATTGATATTTACTGTATGTCGAAATAATTCGACAAAAATACTTCTCCATCTCAATATATATACTTAGGATCACTCGGCCATTTTCTGCAAGCAAACTCTCAACTTAAATACTTTGAATATTTTCTCTGCGTCCATTATTTATGATATGGCAAATTTACATTATACTATCGGGGCTTTTTCTCCAAATGATTTAAACATATATTTTTTCTGGTGATTGCAACAAAGACATACTTTTAAGAGTCACTTCCAATCCCCGTAGGAAAATTTTCAGATATATATATATATATATGCATGTGTATATGCGATTTGGTTAAATCTAGGAAATTATAGGCCTACGGATAAAGTTACCTTAAAACAAATATATATATCGAAAGTATACCTCAGTTTTATTTTTAGCTCACCAGAGCCGAAGGCTCCGGGGGAGCTTATAGGATAGGCAGTTGTCCGTCGTCGTCATCGTATGTCGTCTGTCGTATGTCGTCGTCGTCCGTCAACACTTTCAAACAACATCTTCTCTGAAGCCACCGGGCCGATTTGGCCCAAATTTCATCTGTAGCATCCTTGGGCCGGGGGATTGAAAGTTTGTGTTTTTTATTAAAATCGGCTCTTTAGTTTGGTTGCTATGGCAACTTAGAGTTCCCATAGACTTATAATGGGGAAAATTGAAAAATGGCATTTACTGCCAAGCCATTGCAGATATTTTGACAAAACTTTCACAGAAATTTTCCTTGAGAAGTCTTCTATCAGCCATATGTTTTTTGGCCCATTGCTCTTTTTATACCCCGCCACACTTTAGTGGCGGGGTATTATGTTATACCTTTCGGTGTCCGTCCGTCCGTCCGTGCTCACCATTTCCGATCGATAACTTGAGTATTTATTCACGGAATTTTTTCAAATTTTGCATACATATTGTTATCGGCGATGAGTGGTATGGGATTGTTAATGGGCAAAATCCTTCCATTTTTAACGGAGTTACTGCCCTTTTTCGTATTGGAAAAATGGTTTCTGGCCTGTTATTCCTTTACTGTTCATGATATCTGAATGAAACTTCACAGATATGTTGCACATCAAAGGTTACATATTGTGACTAAGGACCGTCACTCTGACCTTCCCAGTTTGTGAGTTATCCGCCCTTGATAGGTCTGAAAAAAGGTTTTTGACCTATTGTTCCTTTACTATATGGAATATCTGAATATAACTTCACAGTTATGTTTCACATCAAAGGTAACATATTGTGACTAAGAACCGTCACTCTTACCTTTCCTGTTTGTGAGTTATCCGCCCTTGATTGAATTAAAAAATGTTTTTTACCCGTAGTTCCTTTACTATGTGTAATATTTAAATGAAACTTTACAGATATGTTTCACATCAAAGGTTACATACTGTGACAAAGAACCATCACTCTTACCTTTCCAGTTCATGAGTTATCTGCCCTTGATAGGTCCGAAAAATGGTTTTTGACCTGTAGTTCCCTTTCTATATGGAATATCTGAATAAAACTTTACAGATATGTTTCACATCAAAGGCTTCATATAGTGACTAGGAACTGTCACTCTGATCTTTCCGGTTTGTGAGTTATCCGCCCTTGATTGATCTGAAAAACGTTTTTTTATCTGTAGTTCCTTTACTATATGGAATATCTGAACGAAACTTCATAGGTATGTTTCACATCAAAGGTTACATATTGTGACAAAGAACCATCACTCTTACCTTTCCAGTTAATGAGTATTCCCCCTTGATAGATCTGAAAAATGTTTTTTGACTTGTAGTTCCTATACTATATGGAATATCTGAATGAAACTTCACTGATATGTTTAACACCATAGAATAGGAAACAGAGTCTCTCAGCTCAAAGAAATGCTTTACAGCCTGATCTAAATCTACACTGGTCAGAATGCTCCACGTTGTTGGGTGGTTTATATTAATATTTATTTACAGTAAGGACATCATATCTCTGTCTATCTCAGTTCTGTGGCTCTTTAGCTATTATATATCTTAAAAAATAAGTTAGGATGCACAGCAGTGGCGGGGTATCATGCAGTGCCTGCGGTGCTTTTATTATTGGTTGCCATGGCAACCAAAATGCAAAACTTTAACGAAAAACTACTTAAAAATTATTTCCTCTGAAGGCATTGGACGGATTTGGCCCAAAGGACAAGGTTCGAGAACCTGCTTTATCGGCCCTGTAAATTGGCAAAAAATCAAACTCGCTGAAGAACAACGGCATTGTGCTAGTTCGTATGTCTGGCATCTCTACTGTTAGAATCAGCACTTGTTTTGCTATTCTAACCTCCCTCTGTTATGTAATAGGCCGATATAATGGGGTAGGGTAGGCGTATTTTTATGTTTTTCGCGAGTTTTCGCGTCTTTGATTGCAAATTTGACTATGGGCACAGTCGCCTTACAAAAAGATTTTTTGACAGTGCTTAGATATTGTAATTATCTATCGATTTTTAATAGATATTTTTTGTAAGGCAGCTGTGCCCATAGTGAAAAAAAAACTTTTCCATTTTTTTTAATGACAAATAACTGAGAAAGATGCGCCAAGTTGTAACGTCACGGTTTCTTACGTCACAATGTAGCGTTGGGTGACGTCATTGGCAGAGAGTACCTTGCCGTGAGAGACAGCTGATTATTCAAGGTTAATTGGCCGGTAAATAGGTATATACCGTATGAATCATATTTAAAGTCCCGGGGGCGTTTACTGAAGTGGGGGAGGGGGGCTGCGTTAATTGGAGCCGAAATTGTAATAAATTAGCCACTGCCAAAATACCTCTTATAAACAGTAGTTTGGTTAAAGGGTAATCTCTTAATGTTTGCCTCCCTTCTCAGTAGGGGTGGGGTTCAGCTCTTACTACAAGTCAAGTATCTACTGCAACGAACGTCCTTCTAAAGGCGATGGTAATCTGTTACGGTCAACTGTCAGATAAAATATTCCGCCGAAAAACTGATTTCTTTTGATCCCATTATAACGGTATTAAAACCGCTCAGCTAAAGTCGCGGTAACTAGATTTGTGACGTCAGAGTCTCGCTGTACTCTGTCAACCTCGCGCTAACAATGTGACCGCCACGGAAGTCGTTGATAATGTAGCTGACAGGTACCGTTAAGATAAATTTTGTGACTAGGATCAACTGAGCCGACGTCTATGAAGAAACGACTTTGATTGTCTGTCTTTTTAATATTTTGAGATAACGGAACGTTTCTGAACCTGCTCCAACAATGACATGTTGCAGTAGATACTTGACTTGTTGTAAAGGAAAGAAGTAGATCTCATTTCAAAGTTCTAACTAATCTAGAGAAGCAAACAAGGTTTTTATGCAAGATAATATAACATTATTGAAAGGGGCGTTTATCACAGCAGGGGTGTTTATTAGGATTAATACGGTATTCTAGCTTTGCTGCACCAAAACCAAACGAGTGCTTGTGGTCGGCCGACGAGTAACAGTGATCTGCGGGGATAACTGCTTTGACGTCCAAAGTCCTCCGGACGAGCGGGAAGATGGGAGCACATACCAGATAGCTTGGCATCCATGTCTGAAATAATCCAGAAGAATTTGCGGTTCTGTTTTACTGACCCAAACATAGCATTTGTTCAGCAGTATGGGTAGGGTGTAAGGGGGTCCACTGAATAGTAAAAGAAGCAATGTTGCGGATGAGAAAGCGATTAAGTTTGCAAAGCGAGAAAAGTGATAAAATTCCACTAACCATATGCACATTTACTGTGCATGTAAATGGACAGATGAATGGATGGCTTGTGATTTTACATCCCTTTTAATAGTATTTCAGTTATATCAGGACGATGGGATTATGACATTGAAAGGCTGCGTGCAATGTAACCGGTTCGAATTCCGCTTGAGGCGAGAATCTTTCCTGCCGTAAACGGCGGTCCGCTAGATCAGTAGGCCAGCGCTTAACCCACTGAGCTACCGGGGCTCCTTTTTGCAGAAGTTCCAGAATGATAAATGCAAATCGGAAATCGGTAAAAGAAATAGAGTAAATAAAGCACCTGCTGATTTAGCGATGCCACATTTGAGGTCCGCTGGATGTTGGAAATCGTTCCAACCGTAAACGGGGTTGTATTGCACACAATCTTACATTATCACCCTATCACCCTCCCATCGTCCTGATATGACTGAAATAGGGTTAAAAAGGATTTGAAATCGCAATCATCCATCCAATCCCCCCCCCCCCTCTTGCTTCCCCAACACACAAACCCGACTGAATAAGGATTTGAAATCGAAATCATCCATCCAATTCCCCCCCCCCCCCCCCCCCCAGCTTCCCAAACACACAAACCCGACTGAATACACTAGTTTGATGATGCAAGCAAACCAAACACGTCTCACCGAGTATTGGTATTGTCCAGTGATCAATACAGGGACCGTAAATCTGTGAAGTTAAAAAATCTGAACATTGGGGGAAACCTACAAAAATTACTGTTACACAGTGACTGTCCTGGAATTGAAGATTTTTTCATTCTAGTAATGTACATGCACCTCAAAGGTGCAGATGGAATAGCACACAAAGTAGACCCTGGAGCAATCTGATCTGGGTCTGCACATCTAAGATCAATGTCATAGACTTGTGGAATGCATTACCGTACCAATATTTTCATCACTTGCAGCTCCCCGCAATCTGGCCATAGAATGCAATTTAGCTGCATGTCGAGCCGTGCTTGAAACCTGCACCAATGAAAGAATGTTTTTAATATGTTAATGTACATTTCTTTCAGACAACTAGATATTTAAATATAAGAGCTATAAATGTTCAATCATGAAAAGGGTGCTTCTGCTTTTATTCAAATTCCATTATTGCCATTTCGCGATGACTTTTTAACGAAGCTCCCGATGACATTTCACTTTGTTCTTCAAATCGTTTGTTGTTGTCGGTTGGTTCAATTAATTTGTAATGGAGCATTCGGAATGTGCGATTCTGTACGTGGTATATTCGTGCATATTTTTATAGTTATTTATTTTTATTTCTTCATTATTATTATTATCTTTTTTCCAGCTCTCAAAACGAGGTTTCCCATAAGGCTCAAGGGAACGAGTCCATCAGATGCACCTCCTGGCACCGAGTCTGTCTGTGTTCTCTCGTATTCAAAGAAGAGGCTTTGAGTTCGATATAATTTATTTATTAACATGTAGATGTCAAAAGATTCAAATGAAAAAGTGCATTTCACTTTTTACAGTAAAAAGAATATTTAAGCAATTAGCTTAGTGGGAAAAAAATAAAATGCTCTTAAATCTTTGATCCCTCGTTGAATGGCTAGTGTTAAATTTTTGTGGGGATGTTACCAAAACAGGCCAGAATTAGTCTCGCATGAGTTGGATGGATAACTGTTGATTTTATGTCCGTTTCAACAGTATTTAAGTCATATCAGCATGAATAGAGTGATATTGATAGATTGTGTGTAGTGGAACCCAAGGATTTTCGCTTCCAGAGATATATCAGTCTACATTGTATATCGAGCCGTCATCCAGAGAGATGGAGAAAGAAAAGACGTGCTAGGGGAGAACAAAATGTCCAAACAATCCCCACCCGCACCTACTGCATGCACAGTAGGCCCTTGCTCCACTGTTTTCCAAATTAGTCGGACCCCTTGACACTGAAAACTACCCGGCACCATCGGCCGACCACAAGCACTTCGGTATGTGCCGAATTCTGACGGATAACGACATAGGAAAGAATATCATTTTTTATTATCATTATTATTTTTTATCAGAACTCCAAAGCAAAGAAAACTAATTTGATAAAAACATAAATGAATTGTCATGAATAACAAACAGCAGTTTTGCTCGGAACATTCTAAACAAAAACTTACAGCGGACTCAGAAATTATAGTACCTTATCAAATATGATAGTATAGCAAAAATTGAAATCCACAGAAACCAAAACTCTAAAACCATCAGTATTACATGTAATACCATCAGGCAGGACAAATGCGGGAGGGCGGGGGGGGGGGGGGAGTTAAGGTTACTTATAAAGATAAACATATACATACGAGCTCCCGCAGCAAAAGAAATAGATCTAGCAACATCTAATCGACCTCCTTAAAGAGTGGCAGCACAGAGCAAACGGAAAAGCGCTACACAGCAAACTTATAAGTTGAATAACGTCTTTAACGTCATAAAATCATTAAGTACGTCACGTGGGGTAGGGTATTTTAATGACGTCACAATTGCGTAAATAACACGCGAGACTTTAAAAAAAATCATTTTCAATAGCAGGAAACATATAAATATGATATAGTAAAATTTCATCAATTTCTGAGACAGGGCCGATTTTGACCCTTCGTGAACCTTGTCCTTTCATCTGTAGCATCTTTGGGCTGGGAGACTGAAAATTGATGTTTTTTTATGAAAATTGGCCATTTAGTTTGGTTGCTATGGCACATTAGAGTTCCCATAGACATATAATAGGGAAAATTGAAAAATGGCATTTACTGCCAAGCCTTTGCAGATATATTGACAAAACTTTTACAGAAATGTTCCTTGAGAAGACTTCTATCAGCTATATGTTTTTTGGCCCATTGCTCTTTTTATTGGTTGCCATGGAAACCAAAATGAAAAAAAAAACAGAAAAAAACAACAACAAAAAAACTTATAAAAATCATCTCCTCAGAAACCATATGCTCTATGAGGCAGAGACTTCATAGACATACTAATCGTATTAGCCTTTACAGATTTTATGTTCTGGATTGTCATTGTTCAAAGGACATGTTTGGTATGGCAATTTATAATGGAAAAACAAAAAATTGGCTTCATTGCTAAGCCATTGCTAGGGGGTTCAGATGACGTTACGTCATCGCGTAATTTGCTTGTTGCGCGCTAAAAATACTCCCTTTTTACCATGTTGTATTGCTATAGTTTCAAAGAATTTTGTCATGATTTTTCTGAAGAATAATGAAAACACCCTTCTTTTTTAATTATAGGGCATTTTCAGTGCCAAAAATTCTATTTTACACGTAACATAACGTTTGATAACCACTGACCACCGTCGATTTCCTTTAACGTCATTATGACGTGGCCGCATTTTTCCGATTGTTCACAACATAGTGGGGTGCCTTGAAATGGTTTCCGCGGCAACGTGTAAGCGTGATTAGTCAGACTGACCAATCAAATAAATTCTGAGATAGTGACCTTTACGAGGTTGATTGCCTCGGTAAAATCTGATCGTTAACAAGAAAACTAGAGCAATTTGACTGAAATAAGCCGAATTTTAACAGGTAAATAACTGGTTTACAAAACTGAGGCACTCATATTTGAATTCTCTGACCTATAATCCACAAAAAACATTCCACCTCTGTGCCATGAGCTATTTTATATGCCGCGGAAATCATTGATTGGAGAGATGGTATCGGCGATATTAATGACGTTTCTCCACCCGCCGTTACGCTAAATTTGACGTCAGGATTTTTCATCACTTGATCGAGGGCTCCCCCGAAACTACGATTATGCAGTCGTTATTTTATTGTGTTAAGCAAATTTAATCGAGTCAGTTTTGATCTAAATTATTGTGTTTTGCTATTTTCCATGTATTTTTATACACAAAGCAAAGGAAAGCGAAAGTGAAAGTACCTTTCTTTACATTTATTATTTACCGTAAATTAACTTTGGTCGGCATTAATCAGAATTATTTGGCATTCTCCCCGCATGAAAATTATGTAAACACATACATATAAAAATAAGTTCAATTGTCATAAAACTCATATTCTCATATCATTTTCTGTCACAATTCAAAAGATTTTATTCCAAGTATCGCAGACGACAATTAAAGATCAGCATACATTTAAGGAGTACTCGTAGCTCAATGGATTTAGCACTGAGCTAGCGGTTCAAATCTAGCTGTAGGCAAAACTCTTTTCACCCGTAAATAGGGTTCCATTGCACACATTCTTTCATTTTTCTCTTGTCGTCCTCATATGACCGAATGCTCTTGAAAATGTCGTAAAATGCGTCATTTCATCTATTTCGCCTGCCCCCTCCCATATCATAAAACACCACAGAAATATCAAAGAATGCCCACATAATAGTGCCTTTGTGTTGGTCAAACAGTGCAAAGCCAAGATGAATATCAGCTTGGATTTTTTTTTTCTTTTGTCAGTCCTGAATGAAGTTGTTATTTAAATTTGTATGTTTATTTTAGGACGATGTATATTTTGGTACCATCAATTTCTGTTATCGCACTAGTCTGCTGCGGCCGCTGCTGATGTTGGACTATGCACCTTAAAGTCTCCATAGTACTTTCTACTCACAGTGATAGAACGTCTAAATCAACCTAAATGAGAATGTGGGTTAATGAGCATATATATTGAATTGCATAACTGTTGCAAAGAGTACGGGAAACAATGTGTTTGGATAACCAAATTTAGTGCTACAGATGCGTATTTCCATATTCAACTTTTTCAATGTCTCTAATCCTCATAAAGGCTGAAATAATATTAATAAAAATGATAGGAAAATAGCTCCACAAAGTACTAGTTCCTTTCCTGGTTCCCCGTCGAACCATGCAATATTATGAAAAAGCGCGCCAGGTTTGTACGCTGTATTTTTACCGTTTATTGGAAGAAGCTAATTTTAGTTGCCAATTTATAGTACCCGAACGGTTTTAAGTGAAACTTAACGATGTTCTATTTGTTTAAACTATATCAGGGTCATTTACAATAATGAATCTTTAGTAAGAAGCTTGCAGCGATAACTCAAAATATAAGATTATACAAATAAAGGGTCTTTAAGTTACTTACTGATCAGCTGACAAACATTGTAAACTGGTCAGCCAAAATAAATCATGAAAGGAACGTTCTATGGTCAGTGAAAATATTTCAAGGATTTGTATCAGGTCTTTTTTACTAAGAATAAATTTTGAAATATCTTCTGGAAGCAAGGCAGACATTAAAGAAACAGGTACAAGAGACTTGGTTTCATTGAGCCAGTTCAAGTGCAGTAATTTAGTGTTGCAACACTGCCAATGTCCCCCAGCACCCCGGCTTCGGCGGAACTATTTTCGAACTGACTCAGAATGAGCCCAATGGGCCTATTATATGTAATATTCACTATGGTGAAGTATGGGAACACTTTTTATATGGCTGCCACATTACACTTAACATTAGTTACATTGAACCGACTTCAATTTAACTGTTTTCTAACTGTCAAATGACCACCCTAAAGGAATGGTAAAAATATAATCTGCATTATTATAATAAACCCGGGGATACGTTTCTAAGTACGGTGGTTGTGGGAAGGGGGTTGAGGGGGGTGCAGTCATGGTTGCGTCCGGGCGATGGTGCCTGGTAAATTTCAGTGCCGAGGCGTCCAACTAATTTATATGGATAATAGAAGAGTAAGGGTCTTCTATGTTTGCAGTAGTTGTGGGTGGGGTAATTTGGATATTTCTTCTCTCGCCTGTCATATCTCTTATTTCTCTCCCTCTCTGGGAGACAGCTTGACACAAATTGAAATACTGTTTCAAAGAGTTTTTAAACCCCATACTACCAACCAATTAACCAAGTACGGGGAGACTGATGAAATAAATGTTATCTGCTATTTATTATGGTCCCGAATGATCAAAGAACATATGTTCTTTACTCACGTATGACAACAAATAGACACGCTTGGATGAGCTATTTATTTTACAAGAATATGTTATATTTACTAACCAGATGTGCATATTTTGCAATATAAGCATATCTTACAGATGAATGAGATAGTGACTTGTATCTGTTGCGAGAAGTGGTAAGCGAGACGTGCATTTCGGGCTTTACCTTCTTTTTTCATGGAAATGCAGATTTTACAGAAAGTTTGACCAACAAAAAAGCCACAAAGTTACCTTGGAAACAAGAGAACCACTTAAAAATGCGCGCAAATGTTCCAGCTTTAACTAGGTATTGAGGCACACTCTAGATCATATGTGAATTTGTTTTATCCCCTTTTCTCGTAATGTCATCTCTTTCAGTTTGGCCGGCAAACACTGTTTTCGTGGCCATTTTGGGCAAGTAAATGGCATCCAGGTTACCATGGAAACATCTGAACCACTAAATAATGCTTGCAAATTGTAAAACTTGTATAACTGAATTGCTTTTAAGTACCTTTAGGATTTGTGACTGTTTCTAATCTTTTTTTATTTTGCATTTGATGTCTTTTTATCATGGAAACTCTGTGTTAGTGGCCATTTTGAACAAGAAAATGGCCGCCATATTACCATGGAAACAAACTCACAAATAAAAAATGCTAGCATCTGGTGCAGCTTTTATAATTGCTTCATACATTGTATCATTTATGGGTGTTCTTTATCATATTCTGTCGTTTTGTCATTATTCTCTTCATATAAAACTCTGATTTCGCTGCCATTTTGAACCAGAAAATGGCAGCCTGGTTACCATGGAAACGAGCGAACCACTCAAAAATATTTGCTGACAGTGCCGCCCATATTTCTGCATTTTACAGTGTATATGAATTAGACTATAAGTAGAAGACTTAAAGGGAAATCGCCTCAATGTTCGTGCGCATACATTTTACGCAGCGTCATTGTTTCCTGCTATGGTTATCATGACTTCGTTTGCCGTAACGCTAAAACGTTTACGTCACTTTCGAAGACAACATGGGCTCTTTGTTGAAACAAACGTATAAGTTTTTTTGCGACAGAAAAATTGGTAAATATATAAAACTGGACAAAAAAAAAAAAAAAAAAAACACGACTAAAATAGAGCTGAAGAATTTTATACGGAAAAGAGAGCGCCAATTTTTTTGGCGGGTAGTGTGTAAATTTTTAGGAATTATTTGTAAGGTAAAGAGAGGCTGTGAAAAATGCAAGCGCGTTTTGAATCTCGTAATTACTTAATGCAAGTATAAATACAAATAAGGACTTGAGTCATGAAATACCCATGCAAACAGTGAAAGCCGAGATCAGACTGAGCAAATGCGCAGGCTGATCTAAGCTTTTATTGTTAGCTCATGTCGTTATGGTAATTATGTTTTGTCTGTTTCTTTTCTTTTTGAATAGTTGCTTCTAAGATTTAACGCAAGTGACATAAGACGATCAGCCATATCATATTGTTCTCGTAAGATACAAATTTTACAATGGCTAGGCGGCGACACTTTTATTTTTCACTAATCGCCCTAGACCCCTAGACTTTCCACAGGATTCATAGATTGTCGATGCGAACAGGGAAAAACTATCAAAATGCAAATCCTCCGAAATGGGTCTCAGCATTAAATGATAAAATGAAATCATGCTTTGCCGATGTTTCTGTGAAAATACATGTCGGGCAGTGGCCGGGTCCAAGCACATAAACTTGTTCATCAGATATAAATGTGATATAATCTAGACCAAGAAAAAAGTTCGAAATTCTATGAGAAATAACAATGAGCATGCTGCCTTGTTTCAGTCCTTGCCAAGTTGGAATTTCTCTCATTAATATGTTGTCTGTATACGAGAAAATTTTGAAGGCGACAGTTTCATATAGACTATATGTTCAGGACATAAGAGCATTGCTGAAATTGAATAGGGAATTATATTGCATTGCTATAAAAAAAGCATCGAAAGGTAAGAGCGCTATCCATATGGCCGTTAATGGCGCGAAATAGAAAGCGACGTCAACGCAAAAAAAACATTGACGTCAAGGCGCTTTTATGAAAACCGTGCCAATTAAAAGTGGTTTTCCTTCCATAACTCGAATATTTGGCCGATGACCTATATTTTTTATTAGCTTATTTGCACGGGGTTGATCAATCCTGTACCATATCAAAAATATATAAAAATTTCAATGGTGGAACTTTTTTTATGAAAGGAATTCCACGTTTTTTCCAATACCGGAAAACGGCGGGAAATAAAAAATTGTAAATAACGTATATAATGAGGCAAACGACGATGGGAATTTTGATGTTCAAACAAAGAGACAAGAAAGAAGAGTTCATGAATCTTTATTTCGAAACAATCGGTCATCTATTATCTCGTATAAAGTCTTCGAAATAGACATAGCCATGTTTCACACAGGCACATAGATGGCGCTGCATTATTTCAAAAAGTAGTACGGTGACCCCATTTTTTTATTTCCATTTTTCACTCAGTATATAATATGCTACCACTATGTGAAGTTTCAACAAAATCTCAATGGCAGATTTTATAGGGTGATTTCCCTTTAAATCCCTGCCGCAATTTATGCTTAATGAATGAGAAATTCGGTGCCATCAGCCCGTATACCGAATACATTGGAGCATGATTACAAAATTGGTCGCAATGGCTTGTCGAAAACATGTCATAACTTTTGAACCAAGCACCCTATCCTTATAATGTACGTATCATACTAGAGGAAAATGGATATGCTTTCTCATAAAATAGGTAAAAATAAGTATATTTGCATTCTTAAAAAGCACCTGAACCCCCTACCATTGCAGATAGTCTGAGCTTACATTTTCAGAAATTTTCCTTGAGTGGTCTTCTATCAGCCCTATATTTTTTTCTGCACACTGCTCATTTCAATCATTTGCCATGGCAACCAAAAGAAAAAAAATAGCAAAAATCCTTTGAAAATGATCCTTTTTTGTTGTCATGGCAATCAAATGTGGAAAATAGCTATGTATTTTGTAATCAACTCAACAGACTCAGACTGAGACTTTGTAGTTGAATATTTTGTATTAGCCTGTACAATTTCAAGCCTATACAAATATGATAGCAATTTTGAGCTAGAGATCTGGTGAGCTTTGTGGCCCGTGGGCCTCTTGTTATTAATAAAACCTACCAAATCTAAACGCTAGGGACTACCATGTGATAGTTATCCTTAGAATTTATGACATTATTGAAATGGATAAATACAATATTAAAATCTGTTTTGAGGTTGGACAATTAAGGTTTCAGCATGATATAAATATGTACATACTTCCACTACATTAAATTTTTCTAATTAAAAATATATATTTACAAAATCAGCAGATACTAAGTAACATACCATTTGACTACAGTAGAGGCCGCAAAATTCGGTAGGGTTCGGAAATCTTCGGCGGTGCGGTACTCTATTTTACCCCAGTGCGGTGCGGTGCGGTACAAGGTTTTAGTAATAGCCGATTTCTGGTATTGTGTAAGATGGATTTAGATTTCAGGGATTGTTTTGAAAGAGGAAAACTTGTAACAGCCACATTACACACAACTGATTTACATATTTGGGGATTCTGAAGAAAGAAAACCCTCAGAGCTCCAGATAAGAAGAGGTGTTGAGGATAATTCAAAGACATTTTTTCTTATCTTTCAATGAAAACATATTTGTGACCCCTCATTAGAACCGTGCCGATGAGACAAGATGTGCTTTTTTAGAAAAATAAGGAAAACTATTCCAAAATTATCCCTGTTACCCCTTCTTATCTAGAGAACTGAAACCTTTCTTGTAGCTGAATTATTATTCAACCATGACCCTATGTTACATGATACTTTGTATTCTTTCTGTCTCTGTTTCACAGCTCAGGATATGACTGGTACACTTCCATGGGCAGCAACCTTCTTAGTGGGGGATAACTTCTAAAGGAAAGAATTTGTATTTAATCCAGAAGAAAATTCTTTCCTTTAAGAGTAGACAGTTTTGCATTCCTTCTCAGTAGGGGTAAACTCCTAAAGGAAAGAATTTTCTCCTTTAGAAGAATTTACCTTTAAGAGTGGACCCAATGGGGATCAGCACATGTTTTTCCATCATTTTTGCAAATCAGAACAACTTTTGTGACTTCCTGTTTGCTTCCCTGGAATACAAAACCCTTCTTAAATGAGGTTAAGCTGTAAAGGAAAACATTTGCTCCCCAGTAAGAGTTGACCCCATTTGCAAAGGATGTGAAAATGAAAATTGCAGAGTTGTTTCCCATTGAAAGTACACATACACACATTCATTTATCACCCTCACGGTATGTAGGCAAATTTACGGACACGAAAGTATTACTTACGAGACATTGCGGGAAACTGCGCGTGACAAGTAAACAACTTTTTATTCCGACAGTTTTTCTTGAATATCTCTGCACTGACTAAATATTTTACAGGTCTGTTTTTACAATGATATTGGGCATACATGTGTATTTCCTTCTACTTAGAAACGTTTAGGCGCTGAAGATACATTCTCCGTGTTAAAATTGATTTTGAGAAAAACATGCAGATTTTGCATTTTTCGCCAGGAAGCAGCATTTAATTTCTTTATTCCTTTATCATTCGCAAAACTGAACCTATCTACGGGTGACCTACTTAGTGCTCTTTACAACCACGGTTATGTCAGATTCCAACTTTATACATTACAAGAATAAACATCCATGTTTCACAGGAGGGGTCTATCTTTTCGCATTTACGACCATCTAAGCATTCCTTTTAAACGTTTATGACCATCTGCGCAACATAAACACGAATCTTGACATGACCATTGACAAAACTCTGGTATGAAATCAGCTGTATCAGAAAGTTTGCATTAAATCACGTCTTCTTCTCAATCTAGATATGCAGTAAAGCGTTCCAAGACAGTTTTGCCGAACTTCCATGACCAAAATAACCATTATCCTCCCTTTAATACAAATAAAACCTCACTCGAAAGCTATTCGATCGTCTTGTAACTATTTTAGCCATGGTATTTCGGTAAAACAGTGTTTTGTTACGCTTTACTGCATATCTAGATTGAGGAGAAGACATGATTTAATGCAAAACTTCCAATATGTACGATATCATATAAAACTTTTGTCGATGGTCGTGTCAAGATTTGTGTTTTGTTGCGCAGATGGTAGTAAATGTTTACAAGGAATCATGAGATGGTCGTAAATGCGAAAAGGTAGACCCCTTCTGTGAAAGATGTCTGTTTATTCTTGAAACATATAAAGTTGGAATCTGATTAAACCGTGGTTGTAAAGAGCACTAAGTAGGCCACTCCTGATGATTTCAGTTTTGCAAACAATAAAGGAATAAAGACTGTACATGCTGCCTTCTGGCGAAGTAATAGAAACATGCAAAAATCTACATGTTTTTCTCAAAGGCTTAACACGGTGAGTGTATCTTCAGCGTCTATATGTTTCTAGATAGAAGGAATGATACCCAATATCATTGTAAAAATAGACCTGTAAAATATTTTGTCAGTGCAGATATATTCAAGAAAAACGGTCAGAAAATAAAGTTGTTTACCTGTCACACGCAGTTTCCCGCAATGTCTCGTAAGTAATACTTTTGTGTACGTAAATTTGCCTACATACCGTGACCCTGCTACCGCTGCTGTAATAGTTGTTGTCAACCATGTTTACTTTCAGCTGACCGTACAGATTCCATTCCATTTGGAGATGGCCCTGGTATTCAAGATAATGTTGATGCAAAGCCATTTAAACCAGGAGGAAGCCATGGAACTTCAGGGTAAGTACTGGCAATGGACTCCATTTCTTGCATACCTGACATAGATATCAGCTTTTAGCCAATCTACCATATTCAACCTAATTAGCGCACATGCCCCTATAAGCGCACATCATGGTAATTGATGAGGCATATGACTGTAAGCGCACATATGTTTACCGGTTTTATCCCTTTTCTGCTGATTTACATTCATGAGCTGAAAAATGCTACAGAATCTTTCAGTTCTCATTTTGTAAAGCTTCTCTATCTTTCTATGACCATAAGCAGCTTTCTCTTATGGTGAACCTTTAAATTTGTTTCCTTTGATACATAATAATTCATTGAAATGTGCACTTATAAGAAAGAAAACTTATTACACCTACACATATTTGACGCCATTTTGAAAAATTTAAGCGCACAGGGCGCTAAAAGGGTCGATTACGGTATGTTACACCCCATATGCAGCCCTAGAGTAGAGCTGGATATCAAGTGTAATTGGTTCATTGGTGGTGAAAGAAGTCTCATATCTGCCTTGTCAAGGATGTTGGTTGTATAGATGATTGTGTCATGATGTCATTTTATCATATGACGTTGCTGTTATTCAGTGGATAACATCGAATCATAAAAATCCTATGACCACATATGTAATAACATTTTGGCTCTAACATGTAATGTCATTGATGACGACCATGTCATCAATGTGTTTTCATATTGAAATCATGTTCATTTTGAAGGCGATAAAATCCCATTTGATAAGGTCATGTGATAAACAGAATCTTACACTCGTGGTCATTGTATAGGAAATTCATGAAATTGCCAAAGCTCGTTTCATAAATTTCATATGAAATGACCACTCTTGTAAGATCCATTTTGTATATAACCCCAGAGGTTAATGTAAAAGACAGAATGTCAGTTGGTGATAGGGTCAGCTTCTTGGAAAATGAAATGGGAATCTCTTAAATGCTAAAATAATGCATAAAACTAAGTTTTGTCATTAAAGTCAAACATGGTAAATCTAAAGATATGCAACAAAAATGTTCTGTCATGGATATCAGCTGTGGATTATACAGAGCTCCAGATAAGAAGGGGTAACAGGGATAATTCAAAGATAATTTTTCTTATTTCTCAACGAAAACATATGTTGTGACCCCTCATTAGTACCGTCTCGTCGAGACGGTTCTAATGATGGGTCACAAAATATGTTTTTGTGGAGAAATATGGATAATTATCCCTAAATTATCTCTGTTACCCCTTCTTATCTGGAGCACTGGCCGATAGAAAAATCTGTACTTCAGGCAATTTGCAAGCCTCCTGATGCCAAACAGTGGCTCCTTATGACGTTTTCTTCTTCCAGCACCTCACACACATAAAAAGGTAAAGGTTTCCCATAGTCTAATAGCCGTAAGGGCAGTGGGGGTTAGAGACCCACTGTATCTTGGGCACAGCAGATGAAAGGCCCATCCCTTTCTTTTGGCTGCCTTATCTTTCCCTGATTCGAAAAAGGTACCCATTTACTACTGGGTTGACAGAGTTTTCTAGTCGTTGGATGAACTCATGGCCTTCCGGTGACTTTCTGCACAGTAACCGAGTCACTCTAACCAGCCGACCATGGCGCCTCTCTAGCATTTAACAGGTTCTCATTTAATTTTCCAAGAAGCTGACGCAATCACCAACTGTCATTCTGGACCCAGTTGTTCAAAGCATCGTTAGCCTAACGAGCTCATTAAGAGGTCAATTCGTTAAGTGTTTTGTGACTTTATAGCCAAATACACTAATATTTTTTGTTAAAAATATGTGAGAAGCTTTTGCATTGCAAAAGCTTCTCACATTTTTACAACAAAAAATATTGACATATTTGTGATATTAACGTTTGAAATTTTAACGTCACGTTAACTAACGACGTCGTTAGTTTTGAACAACTGGGTCCAGTTCTTTACATTAACCTCTGGGGTTATATACAAAGAGGATCACGGCTCATTTGTACATGTATGTACTTACGTATGTATTAATTTACTGTTTAATTCAACTAAATGGACTAAGATTTGAGTGAAGGTCCTTAACACAGAAGCTAGGTTACTGTTTTCCTTAAATAGTAGAAATTGCGGAAAAATATGGAAGTTTACTCATACAACTTATTACATAGAGGTACATGTATTACCATAATTATTCTTAGTTTTCGGACAGACAGGTCTAGGCAAACAATGTAGACACAGATCAGACTCAGACTGCTCCTAGAGGAGCAGTCTGATCAGAGTCTACATCGTTTGCCATTCCTTCTACATCTTTAGGGCCCTTAACTCTGTAGTACCACGATTCTGTTCAAATTCTAAGAATTTACAGCAATTTTTTCAGGTGTCCGAAATTTTAGGATTTTTACGGTACTGCATTTTATTGTTATATTCCAGCTTTAAGCCTGAAAACGTCTTGTCATCAGAAGATTTCTTCTCAGACAAATACAAAATGAATTACCCAAACAGAGGAAAGGCTCTTGTTATCAACAATAGACACTTTGATCGTCGACTGAACCTCGGGGAACGAACAGGAACAGATGTTGATGCTATTGCCTTACACCAAAGATTCTCAGAAATGGGTTTTGAAGCTGATGTTGTCGACAATCTTACAGTAAAAGAGATGGGACAGGTATTGGCTAAAGGTTAGTTCAAGCTGAACAAAGTTCAAGTTAGGATGTCAGGGCAGACAGGGTCAGAGCTCTAGATAAGAGGGCATATTTGGTGATAATTAGGGATAATTTTTGTTAATTCTGCATAAATACATATGTTGTGACCCCTCATCTGAACCGTCTCGTCTATGGTTTCGATGAGAAATAAGAAAAATTATCCTTAATTATCATCAAATACGCCGTCTTATCTAGAGCTCTGAGGGTGCTGTGGGTTGGGCACTTTGTCCTGTTGGACAGGATGTGGACATTATTTTGGGTGAGGATAGTGGCCTCATTTTGCGCATCAGGTTTTAATTGTGCATGCAAAAAATATTTTGAAATTTTCTGTGAGCATCTATAACTTTTTTTGTCAGATTTTCATCAAAACATACTGTTTTACATACAGTGAGAATAGGACAAAGCAGAGCTCAAGTAGAGCACACCAGTGGTGGAAGAGGGCCAAGGGGTGGCAGATCCACCCTTCCGTAAAAGGCCAGCTAAAGCATTGTTGAAACATACGTGTCCATTATGTTAGTCCATATAAGCCATAGTTGGTTAAAAGGTGTGGTGTCTATATGACAAGGCACAAGAAAGCAGAAAATGGTTGAAACAGATTTCTACAACAAAATGCATACACATTCCTTATTAATCCTATTAAATGCCTTGGGGGCATTGCGTTTTAGGATGGGGGTGGGGGGGGGGGCATTATTTTTGGCCTAAAGTGTAGTAAATCAGTCACTGCCAAATACCTCTAATAACAGTATTAGGGTGAGTGGGTATACTTGCAGAGGAATCAACCGTACTATTTTTGCCTCCCTTCTCAATAGGGGACAACTCTTACAGAAAAGAAATTGCACCTAGAGGAGTAGACCAGAGCTCTAGATAAGAGGGCGTATTTGATGATAATTAAGGATAATTTTTTTTATTTCTCATCGAAACCATATGTTGTGACCCCTCATCTGAACCGTCTCAACTGAGGGGTCAGAACATATGTTTTTATGCAGATTTAACAAAAATTATCCCTAATTATCACCAAATACTCCCTCTTATCTAGAGCTCTGAGTAGACCCATTTCAAAGAGCTTCCTCACCCAGAGAAGCAAATGGGAGTTCATACAATTTAATGCAACATTATTTTCAAAAAAGAGGTAGGGGGCGATTATTAGAGCAGGGGTGTTTATTAGGATTAATATGGTAATATAGTGCACCACCAAAGAAATCTTATCATGCTGTCTTCATATTAATAGATAAATATGGAAACGTGATTTACTGTTGTAGCTGCTGCTGATGATGAATTTAATCTTCATTCCGACTGTTTTGTGTGTGCGATACTCACTCATGGTGAAGAAGGAGTAGTTTATGGTACAGATGACAAAATTGAAGTCAAAACACTGCTGGAGCCTTTCAAGGGAGATAAATGTCGAGGTCTCATTGGAAAACCAAAAATTTTCTTTATCCAGGTGAGATATGTGATTACTGATGTCTTTTACTTGTGTGGAATTCGGATGATAATTTTGCTTAATACAGTGCTCTAGATACATGTAAGATTGGGTAAAAAGGACAATTTAGGGATAATTTTCCATATTTCTCAATAAAAGTATATGTTTTGACCCTTCATTAGAACCATCTCACTAAGATGGTTCTAATGAGAGGTCACAACTTATGCTTGTCGAGAAATATGAAAAATTATCTCAGAATTGTCCTCAAATCTCCACCTTATCTTGAGTTATATTTGGGTAAATTAAAAGAACACTTCTTATCACAATCTGGACATCTGACTGTTTTGCTAACAGCACCAGGAGCTGTGTGCAAGACTGACAAAGTATTTCTATATTACATGTAGTTCAGGCACACTGGAGTGTTCAGTGTATAAAACTGACTTATTATTTCTTGACTAATTCAGGGATGCTGGGTTGTTCAGTGTTCAAGACTGACAAATTCTTTTTCTCCTGTAGAATCTGTAAGACATTTCCTGTACTAAGAATATATAAGCCATTTCCTGTAGAGGTGATGTAAGCCATTTCCTGTAGAATTAAAAAGCCATCTCCTGTACAGGAGATGGCTTACATATTCTACAGGTGATGGCTTACATATACGCGGTAATTTTCGTGGGTTCAAATTTTCGCGGTTAAGGGTCAAAAACATAAATATTAATTTTCGCGATTTTTAATATTTGCAGTTAGCATCATGCTCGAAAAGAAAAAACATTTCTTTTTCACTTGAGTCAGTTCTTTCATTAACCTGTGGCAGGACCGCCGCAGGTTAGTGAAAGAACTGGCGCAAGTGAAAAGTACCAGCAACTACCAAAGCAAACACAAACAAAATATATGAACACTGTGTATACAGAAGACACTCGGTAAGTAACAGGAAACTATTCGTGATTTTAATTTTCGCGGTTTCTAAGTGACTGCGAAATACCGCGAAAAATGGAACACTGCGAAAATTACCATGTATACGGTATTTATATGTATGTATGTAATTTATGAAATGAATACTGTTTTTCTGATAATTCAGGCATGCCAGGGTGTTCAGTTTGATGCTGGAGTAGGGGTCAATGTCACAGATGCCAAAGGGGATTTTCCTATGGAACAAGAAATGCAGGTTCACAAGATCCCGTCAGAGGCTGACTTCCTTATAGCCTATTCTGTTGTAGCAGGTATTGGATTTCTTGTTGTTTCTCATGTTAATTTATGATTGACAGGAGTCCCAGTAACTCAGTAGGTTAAGCTCTGGCCTGCTAATCTAGCGGTCCTGGGTTCAAGCCCCGCTGTAAGCGGAACTTTTTTTAATCATAAACAAGATTTCATTACACACAGCCTTTTATTGTCACCCACCCATCATCCTGATATAACTGAAATCTGTTAAAAAGGACATAAAATCGCAAATCATCCATCCATCTATACTTTATAACTGACACCATGTGAAACGTGAGCCTTAGCGATGTACATACTATTAATACTCTGTGCTCAGACTGATCTGTCTCCAATTTTCTCTTTTATATTCCCAAGATTTATAAAGAGTATATGTGAAAAGGGAAGAATGTGGTCAGACTGTGTGGATATGCAGGCTGATATGTCTTCCCTGTTTGCACATGCTGTACAGTATCTTTTCACATGATGTCCATCATATAAAGAGGCTGACTTCCATTTAGAGTACATAAAATCTTTTATCAAATGACGTCACTGTTATTCATTGGTTAATGTCTAACATCATGCCATAAAAATCGTATGACCAGACACTTGTAATAACACTTTGGCGCATACAAGTAACATCATTGACACCATCCATGTCAACAATGCATTTTCTTATTGAAATAATGTTCAGTTTGAAGGCATTAAATCCCATTTTAAAGGATCATATTATAAACAGAATCTTACACTTGTGGTCATTTTATATGAAATTTTTGAAACTCGCCGAAGGCTCATTTCATAAATTTCATATGAAATAACCACTCGTGTAAGATCCTGTATTATATTTATGCAGACATGCCAAGCAAATAATCTGGGCCCAGTTGTTCAGAACTAACGACGTCACTAGTTAAGTAGACGTTAAAATTTCCAACGTTAATACCTCAAATACGCCAACATTTTTTGTTGAAAAAGCTTGAAAAGCTTTTCACATTATTTCAACAAAAAATATCTGTGTACTTGGTTATAAAGTCATAAAACATTTAACAAGTTGACTGTTTTTGAGCTCATTAGGCTAACGATGCTTTGAACAACTAGATCATGGCCTGCATTGTTTGACTTGGAGCCACCCGTTATTTTATGGTGTTTGGGTACACCTGTTTTCCATAATCTTTTTCAGTGGGAAACAGCTTTTGTTTTTTCCTTTTGTGGACGATAAAGCCTTCTTAAAATGGGGTCTTCTCTCAAATGAAAGAATTTGCTCCCCGAGGAGCAAATTTTGTCCTATAAGAGAAGATCCCAATAGAATGGGGTCTACCCTCAAAAGAAAGAATTGGCTCCCAGAGGCATAACTTCTGTCCTTTAATAGTAGACCCCAATAGAAGAGGTCTACTCTCGAAAGAATTGGCTCCCAGAGGAGCTAATTCTGTTCTTTAAGAGTAGAGCCCAATAGATTGAGAGTCAAAAATGAAAATGGCAGAGTTGCTTACCCTGTAAGTGTACTAATTCACATTAATGCCTGAAATAGCAAGAGGACATGTCTAGATAATGCTGTTACCTGAAAAAGATCAACTGAGCCACGACACGACAAAACTAACAAAGTGGCATGTGTGCCCAGCAGACTCAGATCAGCCTGGGCATCTGCCTAGTCTGATCAGAATCTTGGCTGTCGGCACGGAGGTAGCTTAAACCTTTAGATACCCTTTAAGCACACAGCAAAGACTCTGATCAGAATGGGCAGATGCCCAGGCTGATCTGAGTCTTTGCTGGGGGCACAAGCCACTTTGTTGGTTTTGTCTTGTCATGGCTCATATCACTCCTATGATTATGATAGGTGGTTTTGTCCTTTATTCAAGTTTCTAGTCAGACCAAAATCCTGAAATTTTGTGAATTACAGCTTTAAAGCTGTATGATAGAACTGTTACAGAGTTACTGATCTTCATCAAAAATATAAGATGTCAAAAATTTGATTATAGATAACTTATACAACAATTTTGACACCCAAACTTTACTGTCAGTGGTTATATGTGTAATTTTGTACCATTTCAGGCTATTTTTCATGGCGAAACAGTGCCAACGGATCCTGGTTTATTCAGGCTTTGTCAGAAGTTTTAGCCAAACACTGGAAAACGATGGATCTTCTAACCATGATGACGCGAGTAAACAAAAAAGTAGCATATGACTTTGAGTCTAGGACTGGCAAAGAGTTTATGAATCAGAAGAAACAGATACCTTGTATTACATCCATGTTAACAAAAGAAGTTCAGTTTACTGATAAATCCGAAAAATGAATGCGTTTTAATATCTGTGATCACTTAAGGTGTCTTAATACACTTTCAAAGAAGAGCACTCTGACTTTTTTGTGTTTTTCTCAGTCAGGGTGCTCTTAAAGGAAAGAATTTGCTCCCAGAAGGGAGCAAATTCTTTCATTTAATAGTAGCTCCCCAATGAGAACAGATTTCAAATGGGGAAACTTTGTTCTGCTTGAATGGTCTCCCTTTTATAGTAAATGGGTACACTGGCAGGGGGAAGCAACTCTATTTCATTATTGCCTCCCCTCTCTATGGGTATCACATTAATGGAAAGAATTTGGTCCCTTGAGAGCAAATTCTTTCCTTTCCATGAATAGTAGACCCTATTTTGGATGGGCTTTTTCATCCAGGGAAGCAAACAGGAAATTATTAAAGTTGTTCCTCTTTTGTATAATGGAGGAAGATAAACAAGGTAGTGTACCCATACACCTTAAAAAGGGAAGATAAACTTATGAGATTAGAGTACTCTCTTTTGAAGATGTATCCACTCATCTTAAAACTTCTACATTCTGAATGAACTATTGTTTTAGCAATGGATGATTAGCAATTAAGTGTTACTATTCATCAACACAGTCTCATTATGTCATATCTTAGACTTTGATGAAGGGTTTGAGGGAGGCATCACTTGAAAAAGAATACAGAATTAAATTATCTTTCTTTAGTGTGAAATGGAGGTAGTATGAATTGAAATGAAAATAGTACAAAGTATGGTTTTGTAGGGAAAATGGCGTTGTAGGGAAATAAGAAAGATGTATTTCTTTCCACACATAAAAATTTTGGCTTAATGATAGATCTCTTCAAAGACTGCTCAGTTTTGAAGCTTTTTGTGGTGACAGCTTTTAGGATTTTCTCCTCGGATATGGATCTGCACATAATGATCCACATCAACGTTTGGACCAGTTTCAGATGGATGGAATTTTTAGGGAGAAAATTTGGATGTCTGTACAAAATGGTAATTGCTCATATTTACCAATGGAGTCCTTATAAACTCACTACAGATATCTAGAAATGATACTGGTAAAAATGCTCAAATTTCTCCATGAATGTTTGAACTTTCCAGGAGCTCTCCTCAGTTTCTTCATACTTGCAACTGCTTAATTATATAACTATTCCACAACATGAGATCTTTTTAAACAAAAATGTATTGTCAGTTTTAAATATCAAGAGCAAAGGAATTAGCGTTGGTCAACAATATGACACATCCCTGAATTAGATTGGGGAGCAGGGTCAGCAGAGCTCTAGATAAGAGGGGTATTTGATGATAATTGAGGGATAATTTTCTTTATTTCTCCATGTAACCATATGTTGTGACCCCTCATCTGAACCGTCTCACCGAGACGGTTCAGATGAGGGGTCACAACATATGTTTTTATCCAGAATTAACAAAAATTATCCCTAATTATCACCAAATACTCCCTCTTATCTAGGGCACTGGGGTCAGGGATGTTGACAATTCTGAATAATTTTTGAGTTTCTTGAGGGCACTTATTTGAATCACCTCTGACATGTTGTTACTCTTCATTAGAACTGTCTCAGGAAGGTGGTTTTGATGAGGGACCACAACATGAAACAAAATTGTCTCGGAATTACCATCAAACCCATCTTTCAGGGGCTCTGTCCAAGGATTTTCATCAGCTGTGCCATTTTTCTTGCATAATATTGAGTTGAGCATGGAGAAAGGTGTTTCAGCCATGTGTTATGAGCCAAGACACAAATCAGCGTGCACATTTTTAAGCATACTCAATGCAGCATGAGTTATTCCCTCTCTAGATTCTTCATCGTTGCAAACTCGGAAGACTCTTATGGTGTATAGGTACACTTTTATGGTCTTCCACCATTTTTTTCAAAGGGTGACAATTTTTATGATTTCCACCGTACGTTTCCCTGGATGACAAACACCTTCCAAAACAGTCTACTATTAATGGGAATAATTTGCTCCCTGGGAGCACATTCTTCCCTTTAAGAGTTGACTCCCATTCAGAAGGAAGGCAAAATAGAAAATGGTAGTTGCTTCCCCTGAAAGTATGATAGACCCTATTAACAACGACGGCATTGTTCTTAAACATTATGACATTAAACTGAATTTTAGTGTAATAGAGAATACATATATTGTACATTCTAACACTAGTCACCTATATAGCCAATGGTAAGATTTAGCGATATTTTGCGAGACAAATCACTGAGCGGACAAGTGTGACACTAATTAGTGCCATTCGGACGTCAGTTTGATTTGTTTGGTGATGTCAATTTTCATTTCCATGACGTTAGACGGAGAAACATCGTTTTCTCACATCGAAAACTTACGAAATAAATGCAAGTACCTCTATTATAGTCAAAGTTGTTGGTGAGATTTCTTCATTTCATGCTGGAAAACTTGAAAAATCTGAATGATTCACTTGTATTTTCGCCGTTTCTTGTGTGTTAGAATCGAAACAGATTCTTGCTAACACATTGTCAGTCATCAATGAATATATCACTTGCGCTTTCGTGCTCGTGATATATCCACTTCATGACTGACCTCCAACCATTGATATATTGGGCAACAAATCACTGTTATCAAGAATCTATTTCTTAAACAAAGCCATTCTGTGCATATCAAAATGGCATATAAAGAATTTTGCTGTTATAATGAATGCCCTTATAAAGAAGGTTGACTGTAATCATTTGCCTTAACAGACTGTGCAGATTTCAACTAAGCTTGTTGTTGTTTGCACATGGTCTGTCTCCTGTTTTTTTACGACACCACTCATATATTGCAGGAAGGAAATGTGATTTCTTATAACTGTAAAAATTCTAAAACTTGGGACTTCTAAAATAACTACAATATGAGCCACGACACGAGAAAAAAAGTGGCATGTAAGCTCAGTGCAGACTCAGATCTGCCTAGGCATTGGCCCAGTCTGTTCACAGTCTTCACTTTGCACTTAAAGGGTAGCGGACAAGGGTCTAAGCTAGCACCATGCCGACAGATGCGCAGGCTGATCTGCGTCCTCGCTGGCTGCACATGCCACTTTGTTGGTTTTCTCTCGCGTGGCTCATATTTGTCTGAAAATTGAACAGCTTGCCTTTTGAATGAAGTAATGCCTCTAAAGATGCAGATGGAATGGCAAACAGTGTAGACCCCAACCAGACTGCTCCTTGCATTCTGACCGGGATCTGCACTGCTTGCTCAGACCTCTCTGTCCCAGTACTCTGAATTTTTATGGGTACGTAGAATGTAAATACAAAGGAAGCATTGATTTCCTACTTATAATTAGTTTTATGCAATAATTCATGTTTTCTGTGCCTTTTATATCTGGAAGTTGTGTGATATAGACTAGTTCCTGGCAGGTGTCATATTTCTTTGGTTATAACAGGGCTCAGCCTAGAGGGCGATTTGGGAGAAATAGTCTCCCTAAGCTGGCTGAATCTCCCTATTTTGAACTGAGGGAGAAGTGAAAATGTATGGAACATTTAGGGAAATCCAAAATTTGGACTTAAACTTCTCCCTCAAAGCCCCGAAAACGTCGCAAAACTTTTCCCTGTCTGAAAGCTTTAGGATAACCCCTGTTATAAGATGGATGTTTTGTTCTTGCAAAACAATCCCAAATATCTAGATGTATCTTGTAAGACGGATCTAGACTTTTAGAACTGTTTTGGAAGGGAAAAACCCATCTTATAGCAGAATTTCATAAGACTGTTATAGATATTGAGAGGGAAACCCATTTTAATAGCCCGATACAGTAAATTTAGACTAATTTATTGTTATGTTAGATTAATTCAAATTAAAATTGGGCCAGTCTCCACATGACCTTCATTGTTGGTGAGCAGTTAAACCTCTAGTTCACTCACTCATTAAAATTGGGTAATCAGTATCTAGGCAGTACATGCTAAAAGCCCAATTTCTGCAGTTTGATACGCTATATAGCAAGTCTTGGGTAAAGTCTGATATTTGATCTCTATTTTCACAGATGTGCATAACTTGTATGATGGTAAATTAGTTTAAATTGTCTGCCAGTATCTATAGATCTGTTTTATTTTGAAAACATAATCAATATCCATAACTGAAGTGCAGTTTTGTGTTGTCTTGCTGTAAAATTTGTGCAGAACTATACTAAGCTAGTTATATATAAATTATGTCATGGCATGCAGGAACAGTACAGTTCTATGTCCAGGAGAGAATACCCATTAGGGAGACTGACCTTGACCTTGCTGTTTGCATATGTTCTTTTTATTTTCATGTCACCCTATTGACTATAATTTGAGAGATAAAAAAATATCAGTCATATTGATTTGCACTCATGTAAACACTGATAACTAAATCGTAATAATTATGCAGGAGTCTTAAACATTGTTAAGAGTCTTTCTTCAGAATTCATTCTGTCTTTACTGCAGCTGGATTTAAGTGCCATGCGGCGGCCATAAAAAACTTCCCTGCACTGCATCATAGTGCACATTATATATTTTCTGGTCCTTTGGGATTATTGGGTTCATTCCGAGTCAGTTTGAAAATAGAGTTCTGCTCAAGCCAGTACTGGGGGGGGGGGGGGGGGGGGAGTGTTGCAACATTGCATTAATGCACATGAGCAGACCCAGTTAAACAACAGACTCAGTTAGACTCAGTTAAACTGAGTCTTCTAGTTTTGGTTTTCTAACATGCTCCTTTCTTTCAGAGGATCTTCTTTCAGATTTTGATGATGATTGGATGTTCAAGTGTTAGGGAATCTTTTTTTTATATAATCAGTATGTTTTTAGGATTTTTCAAGAAATTTGCATCATGGGAAATTATGCATGATACTGCAAGTTGTGTCTCTAAAAAATATCTTTAAAAGATATGCAAAGTATCATCCATGTCACCACATTAGCACAGCTTTGTTAAGTAGACATGTACCATGTAACTTCTCATTTCTTAGCATAAAAAAGTGTTGTGGGCCCTTTAATACTAGCGGTAGTGAGCAGTGCTCCAGATAAGAAGGGGTAACAGGGATAATTTAGGAACAATTTTCCACATTTCTCCATAAAAACATATCTTGTTTTGTTGTGTCGCGGCTCAATTATAGTAGGTGTGGGAATTTTAGATTTGTATGTTATATGCAAAAATAATCACAGTGTGTAGACATACTCAGGGCATTCTGCATATCACAAAACACATCCAAAGTAGCTCAGTGCTGTCAGACCTTTTACGGATTACAAAGATTCGTTAAAATGAAAAAAGGGGAGAAAAGCCGTAACAGTACTGGGACAGAGTGCCAAAAAATACTGGGACAGAGTGCCAAAGCAGTGTGTGTGAACCCTTTTCAGGATAATAACCATAAAAGAGACTTGGTACCCATGACACATAATTTAAGGGAGACTGTGATATTTATGCATAGTTCTTCAAAATAAATAGTTTCCGATTTGGAAGCAAAGAAAGCCTGCCATTTTCACACCTTTAGCATATTTTTCATCCCTGCGGGTCAAATTAGAACTCTCACAAACTGTGCAGATCCAGCTCAGCTGGATGCATACTTTTCACTGCTCTGTATATGAATTTGGTAAATATTCATGTCACTTATTTAGGGAGGAACTGTACTCAAAATGAGCCGTGACACAATAGTGTGTGCGCCAATTGAAAACTCAGATCAGTCTGGGCATCCACCCGGTCTGATTAGAGTCTTCGCTGTCGACATGGTGGTAGATTAGACTCATAGCTGCCCTTTAAGTAAGAGCGAAGACTCTGATCAGACTGGGTGGATGCCCAGGCAGATCCGAGTCTTCACTGGGTGCACATGCCATTTTGTTGGTGTCATGTTGTGGCTCAAATATTGTCATATTGGGAGGTACAGTGTTGGTTTTAGGGTTGCAAATTTCATCAGCAGAGCCATAAAATGCAATTTATCACTATAAAATTAACAACTTGCTTACCCAAATGAAAATTTTCAATACTGTTATATCCCAACTGTTATGCACTTTTCCTCATTTTCTCCTTTCAAGGTATACTGTGTTGCAACCAAAGCATGTGCTTTCAGCAACATAAAAGCAGATGTCAGCAATGAGAAGCTACATTTTAGCCAATGAGAAGCATCACTTTATGATGATGTGGGTTTTATGACAGTGCTGTTGCAAGTTTTTGATGTTATCCGGTCAGACATCTATATTTGGTAGATTGGCACATTGCTTAGGCTAGTTATGGCCTTGTTTTTTATGGATAAAAACTCATTGATTTTCATGCTTATTTTGTACTTTTATTGCAGCCCAATACTGATCCTCTCAGTCACCGTAATGTCCGTAAGTATTGGGACACCTAAAATGATTAATTTTCCATTTGTTCCAAATGGAAAATCAATTAATTTAGGTGTCCCAAAATTAGGCACATTATGGTAACCAATACTGCCCAGCTTCCCAAAACATGGGCCTGTACAAACAGTGTAGACCCAGATCAGATGCTGCACGACAAAGCATATGATCTGGTCCACACTTTTCTTTGCTGATAAAAAAACTTCTGCATAATAAAAGGTAAACCATCTCTTATGTTATACATACTGTAATGTGCCTAAATTTTGGGACGACTAACATAATTAATTTTCCATTTGGGACAAATGGAAAATTAATTTTTTCAGGCATCCCAATACTTAAGCACATTACGGTAGACTTGTTCAACCATGATGATTGAAAAGTCTAATGTTGGGCAGGACTTGGGCAAGAATGGGATTTAAGTTAAGCTTCACTTCAGGTGAATGGATATACCTCCATGTTATTCTGCCATTTATCACAATGGGACATAACTTTGATAATTTTTTCCTGTTGCTTCCCTGAATGAGAAAACTTTTAAAAAAAGAACTACTCTTAAAGGAAAGGGTTTACTCTGAAAGGTAAGAATTTGCTCCACCACTCATGGTGGAACAAATTCTTTTAAGAGTTCACTCCCATTTAGAAGGGAGCCAAAACTGAAACTGGCAGAGTTTCTTCCCCTGACAGCCTATCCATTCCCCTTAGTAGGTTTGTTGTTTAGATTTCTTATCCCTCGTCGGTCAATTTCTATTCATTCTCCATCCAAAATACATTGTGGCTTCTCATTAGAACTGGCTTATTGAGGCAGTTATCACCCCTGGTTAACTATGTGTATGCAAGGGCTGTTACAAAACAAAAACGAGCTTTTACGAAACGAAAAAGTCATAGTTACCAAATGACCTGATGAGCAGGTTGTTTGGTAACTACAACTCCTTTTCATTTCGTAACTGCTCTTTTTATACGCCCGTTTTGAAAAAACGGGCGTATTATGTCATGGCGCTGTCCGTCCGTCCATAAACATTCTTGTACACGCCATAACTCAGTAACCATTAGGGATATCTTCATGAAATTCGGTAGGCATATGTATTAGGGTGGGGGAACATGTCGCGTACAAAAATGGTTGCTCCCCCTTTCTTACTTTTGAAGTTATGCCCCTTTGATTAATTTTATCCCTGTAAGTCTTGTACGCGCCATAACTATATAACCGTTTGGGATATCTTTATAAAACTTCATAGCAATGTGTATGAAGTCCTAACGATGTGTCGCGTACAACAATGGCTGCTCTCCCTTTCTTCGTTTAAGAGTGAATCCCTTTCATTAGTTCTTATCAGCTACTTTTGTATAAACTTTTGTTGTACATGTAATATATTGTCAAGGGAAAATAGTAGAACTAAAAAAGGTATACCCAGTGTATGTAGGTTATCTCCCTTGTTCAAAGATATTGTATCAAAGATTTCTTCACAACCATACAAGCTAGACTGGTCATATTTGGCATACAGGTTGATGACGACATGTTGTATTGTGGGATTGAGAACCAGCCTTCTCCTGCTTATTCTTCCCTGTATTTGCCCCATTTTCTTTCTTTCCATACTTTGAATAATGAAATTTTTTGTCAAAGATTTCTCCACAATCATGCAAGCTAGAGTAGTCATATTTTCATATTTGCTAAGCAGGTTGATAACGACATGTTGTATCATGGGATCGAGAACCAGCCTTGTCCTGCTTATTCTTCCCTGTATTTGTCTGATTTTCTTTCTTTCCCTACTTTGAATAATGAAATTTTTCGTCAAAGATTTCTCCACAACCATGCAAGCTAGAGTAGTCATATTTGGTATGCAGGTTGATGGCCATATGTTGTATCGTTGGATTGAGAACCAGCCTTTTTCTGCTTATTCTTCCCTGTATTTGTCCAATAGTCTTTCTTTCCATACTTTGAATAATAAAATTTTTCGTCAAAGATTTCTCCACAACCAAGCAAGCTAGAGTAGTCCCATTTGGTATGCAGGTTGATGACGATATGTTGTATCGTGGGTTTGAGAACCAGCCTTTTATTGCTTATTCTTCCCTGTATTTGTCCAATATTCTTTCTTTCCATACTTTGAATAATGAACTTTTTCATCAAAGTTTTCTCCACAACCATGCAAGCTAGATTAGTCATATTTGGTATGCAGGTTAATGATGACTTACTGTATTGTGGGATTGAGAACCAGACTTCTCCTCTTTTTATTCCCTGTATTTGTCTGATTTTCTTTCTCTCTTTACTTTGAATAATGCATTTTTTGTGCAAAAGATTTCTATGCATCTGTAAGTAAGAGTAGGGAATTTTGTATGCAGGTTGATGAGAACTTGTTGTATTGTGGGATTGAGAACCAGTCTTCTGCTTATTCTTCCCTATATTTTTCCAATTTTCTTTCTCTCCTGACTTTGAATAATGTAATTTTTGTAACAGATTTCACAGCAACAATTCATATTTGGTATACATGGTAAGAATGATTTCTCTCCCTCTTTATGCTTTTTGTTACGAAAATAACACCATTTGATTTAAGCAATTAAGGGGGGGGGGGGGGGGGGGGGGGGGGGGGGGGGAGGGAGGGGGGTATAGTCGGATTCGCTTACAGTTCTAGTTAATTATAGAGTGGTTGCCCCTGTTTGTCTGCCTGTCTATCCTTTTGTAAACAATCTTGTTCATTCTGTAACTCCTTTAGGACATTGAAACGGGCGTATTATGCGCCGCTTGCGAAGCCCTTGTTTATTTCATAACATCCTTGAAAACACAGTTTACTGGGTGTGGTTATAATGAGTAGCGACAGTGTATGTTTTAGGAGAAATCAGAGCACCACAGAAGGATGGGTATTGACGAAAATTTGGAGATTATTTTCTTATATCTCAACAGAAACATATGTTGTGACCTCTCATTAGAACCTTCTCGGTGAGACGGTTCTAATGAGGGGTCACAACTTATGTTTCTGTGAAAAAATATGAAAAATTGTCTCTAAATTACTCCTATTACCCCTTCTTATCTGGGGCACTGACAAATAAGAGAAATTATCCTACAGTTATCAAAATGCATCTTTATCAGTTGCTCCGATTAACAGCTTACATTCTTCATTATCATATTACCGTACATGTATTTTAGATAAAATCTACTAACAAACAACATACATTGTTTGAATGCACAGTTAAAATAAATTAATAATTTATAAACTTGTATATTATTTTTAACTACCGATTAATACTTATGATGCACAAGGCAGGAAAAGGGCTCCTAAGGTGCCAATTGAAATATTAGATACAAGCATAAAAACTCCATGTTAAAGAGCATGTACTATATTTTAGTGGAGGTGTATGTGGGCTGGAAACATATATTTGGTGTCTACAAATAGGTTTATCGCGTCAAATGAGCATATAAAGATTGACTTATAGACACACCAGCGACACAAACTGGCAGACCATACAATGATTATGATTGAATGTCTTAGAAATGCACTTTAGATTGTAAAATTCTGAGTTTACTGTTAGAAAACTGAAAGTTTGCATTTATAAGCTCTATGAATAGAAAAGAGAAGTTATAAAGGTTTTATTTTGCAAATGATGGTGTTACATTTATTAACAAGAGGACCATGATGATCTTGTATCGCTCCACTGAGAATCCAGTACAGTTAGGGGCCGATGACCCTGTGGAAAAAAATCGGAGTCACACCAGAAAGCTGTTGTTACTTCAATCTTCGAAAAAATGTTTTATATTTTAAATGTATCAGACCAGGGCAGGCACTCCCAGTGTCGAGTTAGATGATTTTGATTGGACAGAAAGTTTGTACAACTTTGATTATTTTGTTGTACATTTCAGAAAAAAAAACATCTTTCAGTTCTGATTTTGTGCATTTCTCACATGATTCTGTATCTGTATACATACAGCCCTCAGACGGGTAGATACTCCAGAAGGATAAAATTCTGTCGCAACAGAACCCTTGTTTTTACTGAGAGCCTTTAATATAACTTTTATAAAATCACTTCCAACTCTGTGGTGTAATGCAGAAAGTTTTTCTCGATTTTATACATGTACTATATGGAGCACCAGCCAGAACAGACAACACAAAACAAGACAATACCTGGAAGCTTTCTTACTTTGACTTCTAGTTGCCTGTTTTGGATCAACTCTGGTTTTATTTGTATTTTTTTCCAAGTGTACTGCTTTTTTTAACATTTGTCTTGTTAAGTTCTTGACTCTGGCTCAGGGGCATATATACAGTCAAACCTGTCTTAAAGGCCACCTCTAGTCTATTCAGCAAAAACCTGTCTTAAAAGGCCAAAAGCTCATATCCCAAAATAGCATTAGTGTAAACTGACCTGTATTTAGCAAGCATCTGTCTCAAGCAAGAACCTGTATTAAGCAAGTGCCTGTCTTGGCCCTTCCCTTGGGTGCTTTCTTAAGACAGGTTTGATTATAACTCAAGGTTTATGATTTGTCAATCTCTCAAAATACTTGCTTATTCACTTCATTTCATGAAAAGAGAATGTTTGGAATGAAATGCAATTATCATAGATCACAGAGTGCAACCATTCACATCAACATTTTTCCCTTAAACCATAGAAGTGAAGGTAAAGTAGTGTAAAATTCCCACCTCATATTTTGTGGCAATATACTCGAGACAAAACTCCATTTGTGCCCTACATTTTTTACAAAAAAGTCCATTCCCACCCCAAAATTTTGACTTGTCTGGAGCTCCTCGAAGTACTGCATTTATTCAGTCATAAGACGGAAGATTATCCTTCCAAAATTACCACAAATAGGTAAATCAGTCTTGTGTAATTTAGCTATAAGATGGGGGGGGGGGGGGCTCCTCCCCCATCTTATAGCTAAATTACACAAGACTGATTTACCTCTTCCAAAATGATCCCCAAAGTCTAGACTCATCACTTAAGATGGATCTAGATGTCTATTATTGGTTTGGAAGGAAAATACCCATCTTATAACTGAAAAAATACAGTACATGTACCGGTATCTAACTTGAACAAGCTGTATCAATATTGTTGATCTACCTCATCTGGATCTACCCTGTTTGCCCTCAAAAGTTTTAGAATTCTCAATATGATATAGCTTGGGAAAAACATTTTTGAAATTAAGGACGGATCTAGATGTTTGGGATTGGTTTAGAAGGGAAAAACCCTGTCTAATAACCAAATACAGCACATGTATCTAACTTGTACAAGCTTTCATATGTTTCTTCCTTTTATTTTAATGCACTATAATATTGTTATAAATGAAGACTTATCTGAATAAAATTTTTCAAAAAACTACTGTAATGATCCTAAAATTTCGGACACCCAAAATTTGGACAAATATTGTTCGAAAATCCTTAGAAAGTGGATTTTACACACTTTTATGCATCCAAATGATGCTTAGTGGATAACAAACATTGTAGACCTTGATCAAACTGCTCCTGAAGGAGTAGTTTGTAGACCTTGATCAAACTGAATGAGCAGTTTGATCTGAGTCTACAATATTTGCTCAGACCTGTCTGTCCAAGTATTTAGGGTCATTACAGTAATTGGAACACAAGATCATATTGCACTATAATCAAGAATTGCCTAGTCTGTAACCACCTCCCTGAGGTGACCTTGGTGCATTTGGACCCTGACCTTGACCTTGCCCCCCTCCCCCAACACCAAAGAATCCACCGAGTCCACCACCTGCACTCATTTTAGTCACAAAAAACAAGAATGCCGCTAGCAACAGTCCTGGTAAGCCTAGTAACAGTCCAGCTAGAATAAATCCTACACAAACAATTGGTTCTATTGTGTGATGACCTATGTTGAACCTAGGGAATCCTAAGTTGATAAGGCGCTGGTTTAGTCCATCAAACACAGAAAACTGCTGTCCGCCTCCATACTGCTGTTGCTGAATGTCTTCGTTGTGTTGTACTCTTCCAATAGGCTGTAAAAATATTTAATAATAAAATACTCTACACACTGAGACAGAAATACCGTAAAAAATCTAAAATTTGGGACACCTAAACTAATTCTGTAACTGTCCTAAAATTGAACAGATTAGTTTTTCAATGAGTAATTCAGCTGTCTGATCTGGTTCTGCACTGTTTGGTCAGATCTTTCTAAAAACAAAAATTTAGTTGTGGCAAAAATTTCTAGGCATGCCAGCTTAGGCTGCTCTTTCAGAATCAGCCTGATCAGGTCTACACTGTTTGCAATCTCTGCAAATGTTTTCATGAAAAATATATATTCATTTATATATAGGAAGAAAAAATCTATGTCTGATGTTTAGGAGGATGAAGCACAGGGACCTGTATCAAACCCTCTGAAGAGTCTATTGGGGCCTAGTGTATTTATACACTAGGACCCTATAGACTTTTCAGAGGGTTTGATACAGGTCCCTGTGGGATGAAGTGTATGGGCTATCTGTACTCTGATACCTGTCTCTGTCTTGGTGTATTTTGTTGTGCCCTGGGGTCATCATCGTTCACAATTTCCCCTGTACTCAATATTTTCACCATTGTGTGGGAACCTTCTGTCAGCAGATTTGGAACAAGGTTGTAGCACTATACCATCCTCATCTGCAATTTGATGTATGACACAGTGCAATGCATAAAATATACTCAAACAAAAAAATATTAAGGGGTCAAACTTTTACTCTGCAGTTTCTGGATAATTTCAAACATTTGGTAAAATAAATCATTTCTACCTTCCATTTCATTCATTAAATGCAAGTTTTGTACACATGAAGTTTGAAACTATAGTCTTTATCTTAGTATAAACATTATTTTATTTGTATAAACTGACAATATAAATACAATACACATGACAAGACATATACAGAAGAATATACAAAAAGGATCCAGAAGAAAGTCAAACGACTTATGTAAATCTGTATCCCTTTGACAATAATGTTATAGCATATATATAATGAGTGATTTGGTATGTCAGCTACAATAAATAATGTTTAATTGAGCAATATCAATGAAAAGGAAATGTGATACAATAAATAAGAAAAAAAGATTTTTAGAGCATAATGGAAGGTGTTCGCAAGATATTGCCAATAGGACAAAATACAATCACGTAAAATAGTTGCAATCGAGGGCTGGCTCCAATGAGAGTTCTGAGTGAGTCAATTCTTTTCGTCTATCAGGGATAGATAAGCCATGGCCCCTAGTGGAACCGCCTCACCGAAGTGGTTCTAATGAATGTCCGGACACACGTTGCAATAATAAGAAACTGAGTAAGGAAATAAAACAAGAGGCCCACAGGCCACAAAGCTCACCAGATCTCTAGCTCAAAATTGCTATCAAATTTGTATGGGCTCAAAATTGCTGTCACATTTGTACAGGCTAATACAAAATATATATCTACAAAGTCTCAGTCTGACAGTGAGTCTGTTGAGTTGATAACAAAATATGTAAGTCTCAGTATGACAGTGAGTCTGTTGAGTTGATAACAAAATATGTAACTATTTTCCATATTTTGATTGCAGTAAATGCTTTTTTTAATTTTCCTCGTCAATGCAACTCTAATTTGCCATAGCAACCAAACGAAAGAAGCCTACGGATACTACAGATGAAATCTAGGCCTTATCTGCCCAGTGGCTTCATAGGAGATAATTTCTTATGTATTTTTTTTTCTATTTTTTTTTTTTGCATTTTGGTTTCCATGGCAACCAATAAAAGGAGCAATGGGCTAAAAAAACATATAGCTGAAAGAAGACTTCTCAAAGAACATTTCTATAAAAGTTTTGTCAACATATCTGCAATGGCTTGGCAGTAAATTCCATTTTTCAATTTTCCCCATTATAAGTCAATGCAACTCTAAGTTGCCATAGCAACCAAACTAAAGAGCCGATTTTCATGAAAAACACAAATTATCAATTCCCCAGCCTAAGGATACTACAGATGAAATCTGGGCCTTATCAGCCCAGTGGATTCATAGGAGATAATTTTTTAATTATTTTGTTTCCATTTTTTTGCATTTTGGTTTCCATGGCAACCAATAAAAGGTGCAGTTGGTCAAAAAACATATAGCTGATAGAAGACTTCTCAAGGGACATTTCTATAAAAGTTTTGTCAACATATCTGCAATGGCTTGGCAGTAAATGCCATTTTTCAATTTTCCCCTTATAAGTCAATGCAACTCTAAGTTGCCATAGCAACCAAACTAAAGAGCCAATTTTCATAAAAAACACAAACTTCCAATACCCTAGCCTAAGGATACTACAGATGAAATCTGGGCCTTATAAACCCAGTGGCTTCAGAGGAGATCATTTTTTAAGTATTCTTTTTTTCATTTTTTTGCAACCAATAAAAGGAGCAGTGGGCCAAAAAAAACATATAGCTGATAGAAGACTTCTCAAGGAACATTTCTATATAAGTTTTGTCAACATATCTGCAATGGTTTGGCAGTAAATGCCATTTTCAATTTTCCCCATTATAAGTCTATGGGAAGTCTAAGTTGCCAAGGCAACCAAACTAACGGGCAGATTTTCATAAAAATCCCCCAGCCCAAGGATGCTACAGATGAAATTTGGGCCAAATCGGCCTAGTGGCTTCAGAGGAGATGTCGTTTAAAAGTGTTGACGGACAGACGACGACAGACGACAGATGACAACGAACAACTGCCTATACTATAAGCTCCCCCGGAGCCTTCGGCTCTTGTGAGCTAAAAATTATGTCAAAGTCACAGCATCCAGGCCCACCCTTGTGTGCAGCTATGAACGAGACAGACCCAAAAAAGAAAGAAAAAAATGAATAAATATATAAACAAATATAAAAATATAAAAAGGAGAAGGAAAGAAAAGGAAGACTCCACGGGGGACCCCGGGTGAGGGTCTTACCGAGTAACCAAGACATGCTAAGCTGGATGGCTGGGTTGGTTTGTGTTGTCATGTTGCACACAGAATCAAAGGCTAGAGATTGTCTTTTTGATAAAATTTGTATGTAATTGGACATGTGTACAGTGTGCCTGGAAATGCTTTGTTTTCGAAATGAAAGACTGTACAGCCAAAAAAATAGACTCATTAGCTTCATTTGTTAGCTCTAGATTCCCAAAGAGTAGAATATTTAGAGTGGGAGCGGCTATTTCAGAAATGGTCGCTATCATCTCTTGTCTAAAATTCTGGAATAAGTTGCATTCCAAGAGAAAATGATTAGTGTCTTCGACAGCCCCACAGATACAGTTTGGATGCGCTATAATATTCTTTGAAAATAGATGCTGGTTTAGAGTACTGCAATTCATTCTAAGTCTGGTATGATATATCTGATCACTTCTTTTACCGATGTTAAAGAACTTTGGAGCCCCCCTAATATTTACATTTAGTTTGTGTTTGAAAATTGCTAATGTAGTCTTTATCTTGACCAAGTCCAGACTTCAATTCACACTACCCTCAAAATCAAAGCGGTCAGAAGTCCATAAGGCGCAAATTCATCAAAATTTTTGATCTTGCCAATTCATGAATTTGTTGCAAAATTGCTTGATAATCATCAAATCGAATCATTTTTAAGGTCAGCAAGCTGTAACAAGTTTAAAACTCATAGCAATTTTAGAAGTTATGCTCGACCAAACTGACACACTATCAATTCTCTATGGGAATTCAAACCACTTTCATTTTAGGGGTAGTCTGACTTAAACCCTGGACTTGGTCAAGACAAAGGCTATAGGTTCAAACTTCATGTGTGTAAAACTTGCAAAATGAATAAATTAGAAGGTAGAAATGAATTATTTTACCAAATGTTTGAAATGTTCCAGAAATCGCAGGGTAAAAGTTTGACCCCTTAATATTTTTTTCGAGTATATATATATGAGCCACAACATAACAAAACCAACAAAGTGGCATGTGCGCCCAGCAAACACAGATCAGCCTGGGCATCCCCCAGTCTGATCAGAGTCTTTGCTGTCTGCATGGTAGCTTAGACCCTCAGCTGCTCTTTCAGCACACAATGACGACTCTGATCAGACTGGGTGGATACCCAGGCTGATCTGAGTTTACCCTGGGCGCACACGCATGTTGGTTTTGTCGTTTCCTGGCTCATATAGCACTTGAAGGGCCAGAAATTAAATAGTAAAATTTGCAAACAATGTAGATGCTTCGCTTTAAGAGTTGAGCCCATTTACAAGGGAGGCATTATCGTCTGTATCACCAAAAACCAGTGCTCTGATTTTGTTAGAGGAAAAGCTTCTGATCACCATTTTCTTGCTGTTTTTATTTGAAATTACTGAAACAAAACAGGCACGCCTGAAGTCATGTTATCCTGTGAATTCACAAAAAAGAAACATTTTATTTCTGTATGATTCCATTCACTCAGATAAGCAACAGAAACCACGTTATTTTAAGTACATGTAAATTTGATTGGGAGCCAAACACTGCCCACATCATACCAGATCCTTTACAGAGTAAAATGTCTTTGAAATTAAAGACAGTCTTAAATTTACAGACTGTCGTTATGTTTAAAGCTTTCCTAGATCTGATTAAGGGTGGCCTTGATATTTAGAATTAAAATCTTAAAGAGTTAGAACACTGACGGGATTATGAGGAACAGAATACCTGATTTAACTTTTTGGAAAGTATCCCACATTCCCTCCCTGCCCAACCCCATACACACGGCAGGCTAGGATGCCTGCAAATATAAGTACATCTGTTCATAATCCTTGAAAGCTATCCACTCAAGGGGGTGGCAGTTTCAAAAGATTTTCAGTATTTCTGTAAATCTTTTATTAAAGCAACATATAAAACCCTTGACAGCCTCTAATTATGGCTACCTTCCTCCAGGTTCTGCCAAAGGCCACATTGGCGATTTTGCCAGATCAGTAGAGCCAGTGGTGTGAATGGCACATTGCAGAGTCAATATTTCTGCAATTAGAAATGTTTAGTTAGTTCTAATTTGCTTTCAGCATTGTGGGAAAAAAATGTTTATTCTTCTGTCTCAATTTGAGCGTTTATGATAGGTTCGCTAAATGAATGATGCAATTTTCCCCTGTTGGTAATTTTGCCCATGCCCTGAGTTGTCTGCGGTGACACTGACATAACCTCGAACGCACCCTGGTGAATGATTGTCCTTGGACGTGTCACCAGTAAACAATATCCTAAACTCAACACCAGTGATGGAAGAGTTTGGGATCTCAGTTGGGGGGATCCTGAAGATTCTGAAAAATCTTAAGCCGGGTAAAGCAGCTGGTCCAGACAGACTCAAACCACTCTTGCTACAGGAACTTAGAGAGGAGATCGCCCCAATACTCCAGGTAATATTTGAGCGGTCTCTTCAAACAGGTAAGTTACCAGCAGATTGGTGTAGGGCCCAAGTTACACCTATTTTTAAAAAAGGTGAAAAGTCATCAGCTGCAAACTATAGACCCATTTCCCTCACTTGCATACTTTGCAAGGTCCTCAAACATATAATGGCTTCCCAGTTGGTTAAGCACATGGACAAGCATGACCTATTGTACGATTTACAGCATGGTTTCAGAGAAAAAAGGTCATGCGAGACTCAGCTTACCACATTGTTTGAGGACCTTGCCAGGAGTGCGAGCGCAGGGAAACAAACTGACTTGGTGCTGTTGGATTTTTCAAAGGCGTTTGATAAAGTGAATCACTCCAAGCTTCTTTGGAAACTCCACCAGTACGGAGTCAGGGGAAAAGCGCTAGGCTGGATTCGTGCCTTCCTTGGTAACCGGTTGCAGACGGTGGTACTTGATGGTGAGGAATCAGGTTCGGTCCCAGTGACGTCTGGGGTTCCCCAGGGCTCTGTCCTTGGGCCGATCCTGTTCCTCATTTACATCAATGACCTACCAGACGAACTCACCTCAGAGGTTCGTCTTTTTGCAGACGACACGGCCGTTTACCTTACAATTGGAGGCACTGACGACAGCAGTGTGCTACAGACTGACCTGGATAAACTGTCTGTGTGGGAGTCGAGGTGGGACATGGAGTTCAACCCCTCTAAGTGTCAGGTTGTAAGGGTGACAACCGCGAGGAAGGCAATAAATACTTTCTACCAACTACATGGTCAGACCCTCGAGGTTGTCACCAGTGCAAGATACTTGGGGGTTGATATCTCTAGTGGCCTGTCTTGGAGCTCTCACATAGACAGAATCACTGCCAAGGCCAATAGCACCCTCGGATTCATTAAAAGAAATATCAAAATAAAAAATCAAAAGGTTAGAGAGACTGCCTATAACACACTAGTACGCCCCCAGCTGGAGTATGCGGCACCTGTTTGGGACCCCCATACTCAAGATAAAATACTCCAGCTGGAAAAAGTCCAACGTCGGGCTGCACGCTGGACCACCAGTGATTTTGATCAACGGTCAAGCGTAACAGCGATGCTCCAAAATCTAGGCTGGAGAACTCTGGAACAGAGACGAGCAGACGCGCGTCTTTGCCTCTTCTTTAAAATTGTATACGGACTTGTGGCAGTACCCCTCCCCAACTATATTCAGCCAACTCAAAGAATATCCCGGTACTGTCACTCTATGACTTTCCGACAAATTCATACCAGTAGGAACTTTTATAAATACTCCTTCTTTGCACTGGCTATAGTACAGTGGAATGCCCTGCCCGAGACTGTTGTTTGCTTGCCAACCCTTGAGGCCTTCAAGGAAGCAGTTGGCAGGCTGCAACACTCAAGGCCCTAGATCTTAAAGTTGTTGTTTTTATCCTGATTTTAGCTACACTTATCTATTTTTAACCTATCACCTTTTATCCACCTCACTGTTCCACTTTTACTTATCTTTTATTTCAACTAATATTCTGCCTTTTTCTGCTTGACGCGCGTCCCTGCCTAGAATGCCCGTGAGGGCGTGTGGCAGTATATAGAGATAGATAGATAGATATTTTCCGATCCGCGAAAACTAATGACAATGATCAAAACGCTCTGTTCCGTTCAATACACTATAATATTACTAGTACTGGAAATATTTCATATACGATAATAATGTTTGAAGTGCTAAATATATGTCAGAGGACAAAGTTGGCATAGAAATTCGATTTTATATGTTTGTTTACTTTTTCGTGGAAAATACGTCACAGAGGCGCTTGCAGTACGGTATTCCAGACAGAAATTAGAGCGTCTGTATCACAAAGATTACAAGGGAGATAACTTTAAATTACCAAAAGGAAATACTGTCAAATTGACCATAAAGCATTAACATTATTTAACAATATATGTAGACAGGACAATGATAGTACAGAAAAACAACTTGCATATAGACAATTATTACTCAAAGATGAAAACAGTCACAGTTGGTTCGTTCAAATACGCAAAATCTTGTGTCGATATGATCTCCCAAATCCTTTTGAACTGCTAGATCAACCTCCTTCTAAAAGTTGTTGGAAAAGTACCATAGAACAGAATATAAATAACTATTGGAAAGACAGAATCATTACCAGTTGCGAATCATACAGTACTCTAACATTCTTGAATGGAAAAGAATATTCCCCTGGCTATTTACATTGTGTGCTAAAATTACCAATAAATCCAGTTAAAGAAATTACCAGACTTTCTGTAAAATTGAAACTGCTTACTGGTACATACATTCTTCAAGGAAAGAAAGTAAAATTTGGACCATCCTATGCCTCTTCTGCATTGTGCCCATTGTGCAAGGAGGAAGACGAAACCATAGAACATTTCTTGCTAAATTGTAGTAGCCTCAACATTGTCAGAGAAAGTGTCCTTAATGATTTAGCCTCAACATGTAACGAGGAGCTACACTTGGATTTTAATAAACTACCCACAGACAGTCAAATACAGGCAATTCTAGATATTAGCAAGATTTATGAGACCCTGACCATTGTGAATAACAAAGACAGTATCCCTAAATTTGAATACTTGAGTCGCAAGCTATGCTTCATACTACATAGTGCTCGCCAACGTATTCTTGGATCGTCGAGGGATAATTCTAGACGGAGAAAACAGTGTACCAACAGAGTCACCTAAGAAAACCCAGAATTTGAAAAGTAAACCCAGATCTGTCCTGAATAAAAAACCCAGAAACGATTTGTAAATATTGTATAAATCTTGCGTGATACTGTGGTTGAGGATATCTGTAGATATAGCCCCATACTCCAAAGAAAGTCCACACATCTACGACGCTGGAATCCAGTGGTTGTCCTATGAAGGACGGTCAAAGATTTCTACAAGTACAAGTTGAGAATATCTGAATATTTTGTTTTCTAGTGGGTCTTTCGCGTTAAAAAGGACAGCAAATACAAGACAGCACATATGAAATGGGTAGAGCCCAACTTTAGCACCATCAGAAACGTACAGCTATACTTGGTAGTGAAAATATTTCATTTAAATATCTCAAGTGGGTGGTTCTATTTGAGTCTGGACACAGGAGTTTGTGTTCTTTCTTTCTTTCTTCCATTTACGCCTTAATACCTGAAGGGGACACAGACGGTGTACTTTTGTACACTCCGGTGTTGCAGGATGAAAGCCTGCGTATAGCCATGTAGCTAGAGTCACGGATCTTAACCTGCACAGGGGGCCTCCAGTAAACGTCCCGATCCGAAGGACAGCACAGTGCACTTGTTAGCATCATCCCTGCAAATGATGCTAGAAAAACGCATTCGGACGTAGGAAGATTTTGCCTTGGGCGGGATTCAAACCCATGACCTCTGGCTTCAGCATACATGTGATGAACTCCCGATGACCATGTGGGAGATTTGGATTTCATTTCAGGGAGATTGAGTTCTCCATCAGGGAGACTTTTTGACGGCAACTTTGATGCGTCGTTTCACATACTTTACTGTATTTTTTTCTTATTTTAAAACAGAACATGAACTATAGTACAGTTTGTTTAGTTTACTTTTGAGTTACTCCCCCAACAAAAAAACACCTCCTTTCTTTAATTATTATAATTATGTTATTTGTATCATTAGTTTGGTATCTGTCTGGCACAGAATCTAGCTTTTGCAAAAGGGTATACTTGAGATTTCATACAGATTTGCCTCCCTTGAAATTTCTATTTTAGTTTTATCTACTTATCTTCTTTCATAAACAAATAAGTTTTGTTTAAAGGTACTCAGAGCTGTAAAAACTGATAAAAATGTATATAACAATGTTCAGATTCTGTTTTTGACACAAACTATACCCATGCACAAGACAGAAATATCAAAACTTTCATGCATAACTTTTACACCATTAACGATCAAAGTTATCGGCCATATATAATAAATTCAGATTTCATTCAAAGTTATCGGCCATATATAATAAATTCAGATTTCATTTGCCATTCAAATACGTTCCGCTGAGGTGCGGGGGTAACGTCGATATGAGAATTGAAATATGATGATGATTTGCCCTTCAGGAGAAAAAGTACCTTACGGAGTGAGCTACAAGTGAAGACACCGATCAGCCTGCACCTCTGTGCAGCCTAAACAGAGTTTTGCATTTGTTGCCTATGCGTCTAAGGGAATCTAAGCCGTGAAAACAACTCTCCGACTGTATCGCGCATGTTTATTTTGTGTAGTTGTGAAACAGGGCTATCGCCTGCTTTTCACTTGACATATCTTCTTAAACACATTTCGTCGATAATTCTTACACGGGTCAGTGATTTTATTAGTGACCTGATTAATGGGATTAATGTCAACAGACATGACGGTTTGTTTATTGCACAGTCAAAACAATATTTGAGGCTGTGAATACAGGTCAATACACATGTGGATATCTCCTTACTGGCAGGGAAAAAGGGCATGGCATTGGAAAAGGGGTATCAGAAAAAAATTATGAAGGGAAAACTCAGCATCCGGGAGATTCTGAAGGCTTTCCGGGAGCGCGGGAGATGGACTTCATTTCCGGGAGACTCCTGGATGATCCGGGAGACATCACATGTATGCTTCAGAGTCAAGTGCACTAACCACTGAGCCACCCCGCTTCTCGCATTTATGTCTGTAGCACGCTGGCAAAGCTCCCATGACGATTTCAACAATAGCGATGCCAAGCGTTCTACTGCAGACATAAATACAAACTCCTGTGGTCTGTACCATGTTTGACAGGTCTAGGATAGCCATAAAATTACAGACTGTAAATTTACAGACTGTCTTTAAATTTACAGACTGTTTAGTCTTTAAATTTACAGATTTGGGCACATGTATGCATTATGGAAAAATGTGCTTAACATTAAAACCGCATTTCGATATCTGTAATGTTGAATAATATTTGAGTGAAATAACATGAAAAGCATGAATGCAGTCGATGATCATGTTGCTCCTTCGAACAACACATCTTCAAAGTTTAGGCATTTCTTTCAACGTAGCATTCTATGCCGTTCTGTCCAAACAGTCCGTTAGAAATGAGTTGGATAGTGCAAATTGTTATTCTACTGCTGAATCAAGACTGCCAGTCATGTAAAGCAGTGCCATTATGACCTCACACCTAGAAATGTGCCTACGGCATATTGGGTATCACTTATCATTGGACGAATTGCTTTTGGTACAAAATGCCCAGAAACCGCTCATATTAGTTCCCGTAGACTGATTTTGCGGTTGAAGGGTAAGCATTGTGTCTGGTTTGGATTACATTTCAGTTTTCTTATGATAAAAGACGAAAGCAAATGTATGCAATCTTCTGCAAAATGTCAACCATAATGTGATGAAAATAGACAGGTAAGCGAGAGATTGCAGAATTTTCATATGATTTCTTTGCAGGAATTGATTTATGCAAGTCTGTAAATTTACAGACTAAAACATCTATAAATTTAAAGACTGTATGTAAATTTATGGTTATCCTAGACCTGTCTAATGATTTGAACTCAGACTGCTAGCTTTATTGATTAGAAGGCCGGCACTGGTGAATGATTGTCTTCTTGACGATTGATTGTCTTTGACGTATCACCAGCCTTGAGCTATCATCGTTGTTGTTGTTTGGTATAACTTCTGCCAAAGTTGACACACCTCTTCTCGAGTCATTGAATCTACTTCTTTACAATATAACACCCCAGAGTTAAAATGATGACTATTCCACCACTCTATTTACAACCTTCAGATTTCATGAATAAAATCTATAGATGAGCTAAGGTGCCCTGCAGCCTCCATATATACAACACAAATTTATGTATCTTAACTTCTCACATTTTACAGTTCTGGGTAATTACTTTACTTCTTTTATCAAGTATCAAGGTTGATATTTTATAAATCATCACACAGTAGAGCATTACCAAAAGGAGAATATCACCTTTAAGGCTTGCAGAGCATAGCTTAAGTGTGTCTAATAGTACAAGTAATCTTACCCAACCACAGGGGCTTGTATCACACTTTTCCAGGTTTACGTCATAGTTTGGTATGTATACATGCTAAACTAACTGGAAAAGAGTATAATACAAGCCCCTTTGTACCCGACCATCTGTTATGCTTTCGGCCAGTAAGAAAGAGGTCTTGGTTATTAACAGTGAAGCATGCCATGTGAAGCATATTAATTTGCTGTGGCTAGCTATATAGTTTGAGCCAAAGACTACACTTCTGAAAATCAAACTGTTTTGATATAGAACGTATACAGTCAACTCTGGATATCTCAAAGTCAAATTAAGTTCGTTCCAAACTACTGATACTTCTGGTCCCAGAAAATTTACTTTGAGATATCAGTAGTTTGAGATAAAACGAGTTGAAATGTAAATAAAATAGGGATGATGTTCAAACTACATGTATATTCTTTGATAAGAGGGTACCCTGAGATGTCAGTGTTTGAGATATCGAGAGTTGTTTGTACCTTGATTTATTCAATGTGGGATTGACTAGATCTGTTCACTGGCAGAATGCCAAACGAGGTAGATTTTGGTAAGACTGCCCTTTAAGACCAATGTCAGGGTGATATAGTTATACACCGTAACTTCAGAGCTGCAGATTAAAGGTGCAATATTGAGAATAATTCTTAGATTTTGATTTTATTTTTCAATGAAAACATATTTCCCCTCATTAGAACTGTCACAACATATGAGTGTCGCAACATGTTTTTATGAAAAAAAATAAATAGATAAGAAAATTAACCCTGTTACCCCATCTTATCTGGAGCTCAGTGGGCTGCTTCGGTAGTGGTCTGGGTTTGAATTCTGCTGGAGCAGAAGGAATTTTTTTCCAGCTGTAAACAGAGTTCCACTATACTCAGCCTTTCATTATCTTCATATAATGAGCTTAATATGTCTGTAATACTGTTAAAGATCCATCCAGCCAGCCAGCCAGCCATCTTCAGTGTGAAAGCGTATGTATTATAGCCTCAGTTTGAAAGTACCCTGGCAGTTCTTATGTGGGCTGACAGCATGTTTTTTTGTTGTTGTTTTTTTTAGAAATAAGAAAAAATTATCCCAGAATGATGATCAAAACTCTTGTGTAGAGACCTGGGCCCAGCAAGGTCATATAGATAACAAGATGTTCAGTGTTTCAGTTAACTGCGAGTCCTGCTAGATTTTTATACCATTTTTCCTGCAGGACTCCTGCTCGTCCTTTAAAAATTTTAGATTTCCGTAATGACCCAAAAATTTTGGACTCCCGAAAGTCAGAGAATTTATGTTAAAAATTCTTGTAAGTGGATTAACACACATTAATGTATCCAAATGATGCTTAGTGAATAGCAAACGTTGTAGACCCTGATAAAACTGCTCCTTCAGGAGCAGATTGATCTGGGTCTACAATGTTTGCTTGATCTGTCTGTCCAAATATTTATGGTCAATATGTTTATTATGGAAAATGCAGCTTTGGACTCATGATTTCAAATCAGGATTTATTGGTCTAGGGTCCAGTGAGTCACTGGAATTCATTGAACAAAATTGTAAAATAAACACTGGATGTTGCAGCCCTCCAGATAAGAAGGGTAGCAGAGATAATTTACTGATAATTTTCATTAATTGTCCATAAAAACATATGTTGTGACCCCTCATTAAAACCGTCTTGCCAAGACAGTTCTAACCCTCATTAGAACTGTCTTGCCAAGACGGTTCTAATTAGGGGTCACAACATATGTTTACATTGAGAAATAAAAAAAATTATCTTTGAAAAATCCCTGTTACCCCTTCTTATCTGGAGCACTGATGTTATATTTTTAAATGCACTGTATGTAGAAACACTGCCGTTTTCTGCAAACATAATAAAAGGAGCTTTTGATTTGCATAGCAAAGCTTCTCACATTTTTCAGCAAAAAATAATGGCACGCTCAATTTTATGTGTACTAGAAGACTAAACAAATCCTTGACCAATGGCTCTGTAAAGAACTGGGCCCATATTTCTATCTTTATAGGGAATATAAGATGGCAGACAGTGTAGAGGCCGTAACAGAACAACTGGAAGTTCTCCCTGCTGAAGAAGTTCTCCCTGATGATGATGGTCAGGCAGCTAAAATGGAAGATGAGGAAACAGCCACCGACAGAACACAGGAAACAACAGAGATGTCTATGAATATGACTAATAATGCGGAATTAGGTACTGCAGAGTCTCACTATAATGCTCTTTTGGATAATACTACAGTATTTCTTTGGTTATAAGACAGGTATTTTCCCCTTCCAAAAGGGATCTAGATTTTTGGGATTGTTTTGGAAGACAAAAAGAGAAACACCATTTTTATAGCTGAATTACACAAGACAGATTTACAGAATTTGGGCAATTTTAATTTTTTTTGAAGGAGAAATCCCCGGCTTATAGCCAAATAAATAAGGTATTGGGTGCAGGCTTCCATGATTGAAAACATCAAAAGTTAAAAGGATTAAAAGACAAAATAGCATTTGATGCTTATTTGTCTTACATTTGTAGGAGTGGCAGTAATGTAGTCACTTATAGATAGTGGCTAGAGTCTACCAATCCAGACCCTGAGGTTATAAAACTTTTTTCATGCTCAACTCAGCTGAGCATGAAATTTTACCTGCTACTAAATAGAAAATTATTGATAAGTACAGTTGTTTTCTTCCTCAGTTTAGCAGAGTATGAAATTTTCTCTGCTTATGAATATGAAAATGCCAACATTAGTTGGCATTTTCATATTTATCAGCAGAGAAACTTTCGTGCTCAGCTGAGTTGAGCACGAAAAATGTTTTATAACCTCGGGACCAGGGCTCACAGGTACAGTCTCCCAGCTCCTCTAGGCCTTAGGATGAGACTTTAAACAGAAGTCCCGTCTATGTATGATCTATGTGTTCATTGTGTTGATGGCACTTTAAACGCATGTTCACTCACTCATTCACTCTTTTATTTGTAGTTTAGCCTCTATATAATATTAACTTAGAACACAGTGTTTCCAAAACATAGCATTATAAAGGGACTACAAGTTGTATTGTGCTTAGGGTTTCAGAGAAGCCAAGTGTTTTGGCTTTCTGTCTTTTGTCTTGTCAAAACATATATCAAAGAGTTGATCTCTTTCACATTGTATACTGTAAAACACTTATATTTGGCGGCAGCAAAATTTGGCGGTTTTATAATATGGACCTTTTGGCGGATTTTTATTTTGGCGGTTTTGTGATTTCTCAAGAACAAAATATTCCTGCTGACGTCGTATTTGGCTCTTGAGTTGAGCTCTGTATTGTCATGTTGATTAAAATAATAACAATTATTATCATAATCATGTTACATTTTGCGTAGTTAATTGTTTAAAGTAAACAAATGCAAGTTGAGATACAAACAGATTTTGTGTTCTTTCTGATTTAATCAACATAATTGAAACACTAATTAGTATGGTGAGAACATTTTCATACTCTGTTTCCTCCCACTTGTTGTTTGCGAGGCATTTTCCTCAGCGCTAATATATGTGATGTGTATTAGCTTTGATATTTTGGTAAAGGAAATAGGATTATATGCTCAATAATATTTTTTCTTCTTTCAGTATCATGAGTTTATATTGGCGGCATTTTAATTTGGCGATTTTCTTCTTTTCCGCCAATACCGCCAAAATAAAGTGACCGCCAAATTTAAGTGTTTTACAGTATCTTTAGTCAAGCACATATTTATATAGTATTTTATGTTTTATTCATCATGTATAAAACATATGGCAGTCTAGCTGAGTTGGTTCTGATGAGGATCGAGTCACAACATAGGTTTTATGGAGAAGTATGAAAAACTATTGTCAGATACCATATCTGGGCCTCTTTTCTCTTGTAGAACTACCTGATGATATTGAAGTCGATCCAGCAATCATAGACAAACTGGTTCATGGCACTCTTGGTCTGTTTCTCCCAAATCTTCAGCAAGCAAAGGGAACTCTTAATGAAGTCCTGTGAGTATGCGATTCTAGCAAGAAAAGTAAAAAGTATGCAAAGACCAGGAACCGAAACAATCAAAATCCAAATCCAGCCCTCAAACCATAGTTGGAAACAACTAAGATTACAAATAATCAAGATACAGAGAACATATGGCCCACCGAGTGAGCAGCTTGTTCCCAAAAGGTGGCCACTCAGCAACCCAAACCGAACCAAAAATAATAAGAACATACATAAGGTAAAACATCACAGAAACTCTGACACCAAAAACAGGCAACAGAGAACCACAACAGAACTACCGCCTTGGAACGGTCAGTAATGAATTACTGGGGGGCTTAAATCGATTTTACAGGCCCAACCTCACCCTCAGTTTCTGAAGTGGTACAAAACATTTAGTTGGTTGTTCAGTTCGCATGATAACCCTCTAACTCGTCAATGAATCATCACGGTAAACACATAAATCAAATTTCAACACCATGAAGAAGCAAAGACGAGGACTCAACAGATACAACGGGCCGTCTGACAGGTGGAGATCCCTGTCCTGCCAAACGACCCCACTGGAAATCTGAAGCAAAAGAAGGTCACCAGTTGAGCCCCGGTGGACCAAGCAACAGACAAAAAGGCTTCGGTCCCAACCAACTAAAATATATAGCTTTAGGTCGGGGCCATCATAGAGTCTGACGCCCGATCCCCCGGTGTGCAATTAAAGAGTGCAGCAAAGTTATCAACCGTGATTGGGTTAATCACTAAGCATGCAGACTGTCGCATAACATTTAAATTATAGCCAATACGTTTGTGACGTATTATTATTTTTCGGAATTGATCAGAAAAATCAGTCCTACCCTTAATCTTTTTGAATTTGTATACTAAGTCACCATAAAATTCTGGTTCCGATAGGCCTTGGTGTAAAAGAAATTTTAATCCGACATCAAATTTTGAAACCAATTCATGGTGTCTGCGATAGAATTTAGAAAAAGCTTTTCTAAGCTTATGATACCGATAGCCCTGTTGAAGAAGTTTAGCAGTTAAACATTTATTACGAGCATTAAAGTCATCTACATGACTACACACTCTAGCAAATCTTATAAGTTGAGAAATATACACTCCATAAGAGGGACGACGTGGAACGTCACCATCCAAAAATGGAAAATTAACTATATCAAAGTCAAAGTCATCACGTTTATCATAAATTTTAGAAGATACAAAACCGTTAGAAATAGATAGATGTAAATCCAAAAAGGGGGCCTCGGTATCTGAAGTATTAGCTTTATTCAATTTAAGTTCAGGTGGGTAAATTTGGTTAACCATGCTTTCAAAATAAGGATTATCAATATTCAGAAGATCGTCTAAATATCTAGAGGTTGAGTTTAATGCCTCAATGATATCAGCTTGATTATCAACCGAAAGAGAAGTCATGAAATCTCTTTCATAACAAAATAAAAACAAATCGGCCACAAGAGGAGCACAATTTGTACCCATCGGAATACCAACAATTTGTCTGTATAACTTATTACCAAATCTGATGTAAATATTATCTAAGAGATACGATAAGGCGTCACATACATTCTGACATGACCAAAGACTATAACCTCTATATATTTTACGGTCAGTAGAAGTGAAAAACGCTTTCTTATCGTTACAGGCAATATAAAGGGTATCTTCATTTTTGGAGAACTTTTTGAAGGCCCTCTCAATCAAATCAACAAGTTTTTCCTTTATTGAATTATGGGGTAATGTGGTATAAAGAGTAGAAAAATCATAAGTGGACAAACTAGTCGCACGGAACCCTCTTGACTTCAGTTTACTAAGTACCTCACCAGATTTTTTTATAGACCAAAACATATTTTTCCCTGACCTCTCATACACTGTCTCATAGTACCAAATGACACGAGATTTCACAGCAGTGAGGCAAGAAGTTAATAATTTAGATAATTCTGTAGTAGTACAAGAGCTAGAGTTGGCAATGAATCTAGCTTTATACGGTTTTTTGTGAAGCTTAGGTAACCAATACATCGTAGGAAGTTTCTCTTGGCGTTCCTTAACGTTTACAGCAAACTTTAAAGGCAAATTATTTGAGTGGCTATTAACGACAGTCTTCTCATCTGTAAAAGTCTCTTCGTAAGCCGTGGTGCCGTTAAGTTCCTGCTTCAAAGTGTTAATATAGTGCATCCGACAAACAACAACAATGTTGTTTGCGGCCTTGTCAGCAGGAACCAAAACATACTTCCTATGAAAATCCTGGATACCCTGCTTCAAATATCTAAAGGAAGATTTAGGCTTAGGAGGTAAAAGATTAGTATTGTGTGAATAAAACTTTATACGTTTATCCACAATATTAAAGATACTTAGTTTCCATTTCTTTAAAGCGTTACTTTCAACACCCTCTCGTTTACACCAACGATTACCAAAATCATTTAATGCAGATGCAATTTCTTCCCTACATCTGTTGAAATCGATATGGGAAGGGAATCTATACTTAGGACCCTTAGAAACAATGTTACGAATTCTAGAATCCGGGATGATCTTCAAATTTCCAGTCACAACATGACCTGCTGATGGGTAAATAAATTTGGAATCTTTACAATCTCATGAATCAGGAGTATTAGCATCGATGTCAAGATCAGACACAAGTTTATTGAAATTAAATATGATACTTCTAATCGGTTTGTTATACTTATAACAAATAATAGGTGGTTCAGAATTTTGGAAATAATCAGGTATGGAAGATGTAACAGATTTATCCTGAAATATACTAGGTAAATCTATAAAGTCAATACCTTTGTTAATGAAAGGGATTTTAATGAAATTTCTTTTATGATTGATTTCAGAATCAATTAGTGGACGGAGAGCGTGTTGAGTATAACATCTAGTTAGAAGTGCCGCTTCGTACATTTGGTGATTTCTATCGTAAAACCTATTAGCCTCTATATCCAATTTGCGTAAGACTGGAATGGGTAGGGAACTAAGAATTGAAAGCATAGCATGTCGGCCATGTTCCAATAATTTTGTTGATAAATCATTAAGAGAAGTGTTAGATTTTTTGGCAGCACATCTTTTACGTTTATCATTTCCTTTTTGTCTTATACCATGAGATCTGGATTTACGTTTTCGAATTTCTAAAAGAGAAAACACATCAAAATCTGGCATTTTAGAGATATTTCCCTCATGGTAGATGTTATCGTTAAAACCAAGTGGAGAAGCTGATTGCAATAATTTTATCCATTTTAATTCAGTTTCGAATCTTTTTATGTTATTGAATCGAGCAGAAGAATTATGATCATATGATAACTTCTCAGAAACCTTTCATGCATTCAAGGACCCAGTTGTTCAAACTATTGTATGCGAAAACACTGCCATTTTGTGACGAAAAAGTATTACTGGTAGCACACTTGTTTTTATGTGCACTAGAAAACTTAAAAACCCTTGAAAACTTGTTACTAACAATGCTTTGAACAACTCCGCACAGATATTGATATTCACCATTTCCACATTAGAAATGAGTATCTTACCAGAGCTCCAGATAAGAAGGGGTAACGGGGATAATTCAGAGATTTTTCTTTTTTTCTCAATGAAAACCTATGTGCAGACAGACAGAAAAATCTGTCTATAGGGCTCACTGTTTGACTTCACTTGCCAAATTTTGTGATGCAGAAGTTGCAAACAATGCGTCTTTGGATGGATTTTTATTTAAGAAATAAATGTAATTTTTCGTATGTTCATGGAAGTATGAAGGCAATGAGTTTCATGCAAAGTAAGTGACGCCTGAAGGGCGTCTTGTAAACTTTCCACGGAACCCATTGCATTCATACTTCCATGAACTTCCAAAAAATGAAATTAATCTTTTATACTTACCCGTATACTATGTTTTCACATCAATTTTGTTACTTATTCGTAAAGTTCTGACTAATTTAATGGCAAGAAAACAAAGAATAGTTATTAACCAGTGTTTGGTTATGACTTTCAACAGCTGTCACTATGACATGACGTATATCCAACGTTATGTCAGCTAATCAACTACTTGAATTATCTGTGACGTCGCTTATGCATAACATAGGGTGAACAAGTGTTGTTCATGGATGTATTATTATCGTCAGCCCAGTATAGGTTCATCTAAGGATATTGGCAACAAGTGTAAATATATGGACATGAAAGAGTCTTATAATTCTTATAAAACATTTATAAACTATAAAAAGGATTAGATACTGTATAACGTAATGTGCTGGTGTTTTTTATAGGATCAATATTATTTACAGCACCAGAATCCTGTAGCTTCATTTAGAATTGTCTATAGTTTGAGATTTGTTTATTTTTGCTTCTTCATTTAAAATAGAAAAAAAAAAACATAATAATTATATACATTGGGACACACACTGTCTTTCTCCTACCAATAGTGGACTGTACCACATTTAAATTATGGTGTCTGGATATTGCTTCAGATTGAATGGCAAAAAATTTAGATCCTAAAGGAGCAGTCTGATCTCAGTCTACAGTGTTTGGTATTAGTGTTCTTGTACACATGCTTTTATTGTATTTGCAGTTTTCTTTATGGCTAATGTATGAGTTTTTGTGTACAAAACATTTGCTTTAACTGAATGCTGTATCACACCTGGTTAACTATGTTTTCAAGGATTTTACGAAACGAAAAAGAGCTGTTACAAGGCGGAAAAAGAGTCATACTTACCAAACAACCTGGTAATCAGGTTGTTTGGTTACGAAAAGAAAAAGAGCTGTTACGAGACGGAAAAAGAGTCATACTTACCAAACAACCTGGTCATCAGGTCGTTTGGTAACTATGACTTTTTTCCGCTTCATAACAGCTCTTTTCATTCCGTAACTTCCCTTCTATACGTACATAGTTAATTAGGGGTGATGTATTTGTTTTCTAGACATAATCAGGAGGTGCTGATAGAAACAGTTCAACAAGAAAATGCCAAGTTTACAGATTCTGTTGCCACAAAGCAGCTCACAGATACTGTAAGTTAATCCTTATAGCACCAAAAAAGCAGACGACAAAATTTACGTCTGCAAAATTTTAAAAAATGTTTTGTCCAAGCTATACTAGTCAAAATAAGTTCCGCCGCATTAAGTTGAGCATCTTTTTCTGAAAAAGTATCATAATGAATGAAGTTTAAGAGTCATTGTAGTTCTGACATGACATTTTTATATTGCTAGACAGACAGATTTCAAAACTTTAATGTAAACCGACAATTCACGCAACTTTCAGTATTAGTGGGGGTTATTTCTAATTTTCCAAGATTTCTCACGAAAAAACTAGCCTTTTCCTTTAGTTTTACTCTCATTTTCCGATCTGTATCTCTTAGACACATTCTTTGGATTCCAAATGTTTCAGGGAGAAGAACTCTATAAGCACTCAGCTTTCGTTCTAATCCCAAGGTTGTATTGTGTACCATATATATGTATGTATGTAAAAATTTATAAATGAATAAAATATGTTTAAACCAAATGTTTCATACACAGAAGGACAACGGAATTCAAAACGGTTTTCAAGACAATCTCTCACTTCTAAATTTCAGCATTTATGCAGAAAAGCTAAACTTTCTAAAGTTGCAATGGCATTGCCACAGAGCTTTGCAATAAACTGATGCATTCTCATGTAAAAATGTTGCAAAGAAATGTACTCACATGTCCAGAAAAGCAGAACTAAAATTTATTACTGATAAGCCCATAATCTGAAAATCAAATTTTCTATAGTTTTGATTCAAGGGGAGGTAATTCACAGTCTCGTACACTTTAAGATGCAATGTTCGCCATTTGAAAGTTTGTTTAGGTTTGATTTTGATGTTTCTAGAATATAGGGTTTCTGTTGAATTAAACGAGCCCAACATAATGGTATTGCGCATGCGCAGTAAACACCTAGTCGCAGTTCCTATTGTTTACTAGGTATGCGAGGTAACTCTGTACAGGCAAGCAGAAAACTGAGATGTTAAATACTTTTCCGTAGACAAATGTTTGGGCAATTAATTAAAAGTAAAATAACTTGATAATATTATTTTGAAATTGTCTATAGCACGACTTAAAATTGCAGCGGAATTTGTTTTGACGAGTATATATCATATTGAGATTTCAAAGACTAGAGAGCAAACAGTGTAGCTCCAAATCCTAAAAGCACACAAAAAGCAGACGACAAAATTTACATCTGCAAAATTTTAAAGAATGTTTCGTCCAAGCTATATCATATTGAGAATTCAAAGACAAGAAGGCAAACAGTGTAGATCCAAATGAGGCGGCTCATCATGAGCCGCCTCATCTGGATTGACACTGTTTGCAAATTCAACTGATTTCTTTTTTTGCCCTTTTTAGTCACTGATTATTACTCTCCCTAAAAACGGTAACCTACAGCTCTGCCAGAACTACAGAACCATCAGCCTCATCAGTCATTCAATCAAAGTCATGCTGAAAGTTATCTTGAACAGGCTTAAGCCACAAGCCAAAGAGATGATTGCTGAGGAACAGACTGGGTTCCGAGCAGGAAGGAGCACCACAGAACAGATCTTCAACCTTAGAATCCTGTGTGAAAAGTATCTCCAACATCAGCAGAATCTGTACCATGTCTTCATTGATTTCAAAAAAGCCTTTGACAGGGTATGGCATGCAGCCTTATGGGCCACCATGAGGAAGTACAATATCAATGCAAACCTAGTTCGCACCATTGAGCAGCTATATGACAAGGCTACAAGTGCAGTCCTGATAAATGGCAGCACAGGAGAATGGCTCAGAACAACAGTTGGAGTAAGACAAGGATGTCTTCTGTCACCCACCCTCTTCAACATTTTTCTCGAACGGATCATGTCTGATGCTCTGGAAGAACATGACGGAAAGGTTAGCATAGGCGGCAGAAATATTACCAACCTGCGGTTTGCCGATGACATAGACGCTCTTGCTGAGGAAGAGCAGGAACTAGAAGCTCTAGTTGAAAGTGTCGACCAGACCTGCACAAGGTATAAGATGGAGATCAGTGCTGAGAAGACCAAACTGATGACAAACAGCGCAGATGGCATCCAGAGGGAGATCAAGGTAAAGGGGGAGAAGCTGGGTACTGTAAGCAGCTTCAAATACCTTGGAGCAGTTGTCTCAGATGATGGCTCAAAACAGGAGGTTCTCTCAAGGATAGCACAAGCCACTTCAGCTCTTGCCAAGCTGAAACCAATTTGGAGAGATAACAACATATCTCTTGGATCAAAGGTGACACTTATGCGCTCCCTTGTCATTTCCATATTTCTGTATGCCTGTGAATCATGGACCTTGACAGCAGAGTTAGAGAAAAGAACGCAGGCCTTTGAGATGAGATGCTATCGAAGGTTACTGAACATTTCGTCAAGGACCATATAACCAATGAGGAGGTTCGCAGGAAGATCCAAGCAGCCATTGGAGAATATGATGAACTCCTGACGCTGGTCAAGAAACGGAAACTAAGGTGGTTTGGCCATGTCTCAAGGTCTTCTGGTTTAGCAAAGACAATTCTTCAGGGCACAGTGAAAGGAAAAAGAAGAAGAGGTAGACAGAAGAAGAGGTGGGAAGACAATATCAAGGAGTGGACTGGAATGGATTTTGCCAGCTCAACTAGGGCAGCTGAAGACAGGACAAGGTGGAAAGGGATTGTTTTGAAGTCAGCTGTGGTGCCCCAACGACCTAGTAAGGTTATGGGATAGAATAGAATAGATAGTAATAAAAGAAAAATGGCACACTTTAAGTGTTAGCAAGATGCAAAAAGAGTGCTTAAGGTGACCCTGTGTGGGTTCACCTCAATGTTTTACAATCATTTTCTTCAAAGGGAAACAACTTTTACGACTTCCTAGTTGCTTTATTGGCTGTTTAAGCCTTCCAACTTGGAGTCTACTCTTAAAGGACTTTTGACCCCATTTTGTCCGCATATCAGTTTCATTTAGGGGACTAACACAGCTATTGTTTATACCAATACGAGTCACTTTGATTGGGGGCAACTTTGCTTGGGGGCAACTTTTGGGCCTTAATGCACATACTGTAGTCTTTTATTTATGTCAGAACAGACTCGAAGCAAATTTTGATGTCTATTTTTATATTTTTCAGATGATCAAAGCAAGACAGTACCATTCAAAATTAGTGAACTTAAAGAAAGAAATGGCAACTCTGATGGACAGATCAACCAAGCTGAAGGTATTGTATAATTATTTTCAGTTGACAGAAGCCAGAGAGCAGTTTCTAAATAAAGTGTCTAAATTGTTACAGTGTCTAAATTGTTACAGTCTATAATTAAGATGCAACATGACAAAACTAACAAAGTGGCATGTGCACCCAGTGAACTCATATCAGCCTGGACAGCCACCCAGTCTTATCAGTCTTCACTGTCGACATGAAAGTAGGTTATAACCTTAGCTGCCCTTTAAGCACACAGCAAAGACTCTGATCAGACTTGACAGCTGCTCAGGCTGATCTGAGTCATTGCTGGTTGCACATGCCACTGTGTTGGTTTTGTCATGTTGTGGCTCATATAATGCTGAATGTGTTGAAACACGTTGCAGAACATCTTTTTTTTCACTTTTATATAATTTTTTTTTATATTCACGCATTTCTCATAAGTTTCCAGAAGTCAGTCTGTTTCTTTGTTTGTGCATACTTAATTTCAATAATTTTCTAAGTTTTAATGGATTAAAACATCTGAACTTTTGGCTGCTACTGTTAACCCTTAAAGCACCAAAAATTTAAAATTGTTGAATTGGCAAACAGTGTAGATCCAGATGAGGTGGCTCATTATGAGCCACCTCATCTGAATCTACACTGTTTGCCCTCTAGTGTTCAAATTCTCAATATGATATCGCTTGGACAAGACATTTTTTGAAATACTGCAGACGTAAATTTTGTCCTCTGCTTTTTGGTGCATTAAGGGTTAAAATACTTTCTGTCACATATCACAGTGCAGGATTTTAACTTTTAGCCAAAGAGTCCAAATACATGCAGTAAAAAGTGAAGACTGATAAATAGAGAATACCATGTTAGTGTCTTTTGATATCAAGTTTATCAGGCGAGACCAGAAACAGCGTAGGAATGGCGAGGCTTGCCGAGCCAGTCCGACAGGTTTCTGGTCGAGCCTTATAAACTTGATATCAAAATACTATGTCATGGTTTTCTATTTATCATTAGAAGATTTTATGGTATAAACAGGGCTAAACAAGCGTAAAACAAACACAGTTTTGTTGGAACTTGCTGACATTGCAAATGCGTTGACGTAATTTGGTGACGTTATGTAACCAATCGAACGTTGGTATCACAGCCAACGTCAGTATGTAACCAGAGATCGCTTCTAAAGGCATCGCCTGATAACATTTGTGCAAGCACAGTTCTAAAGTGACATGATATCACATCATGTTACCATACTCCTGTTATCAGGTGAATTTTGCAGCAGATGCAAGATAAATCTGCATGGAGCTGCAGGCTGGTCTGAGTATTTCCTTTTTTGCATGTTTCTATTGAAAGAGGTCATATAATTTTGTTTTTGAAGTTACCTTAAAATTGTTGTATTTGATGCTGAATTAACCCATTCCATTTGGGATAACCCTTTAGGGGTATCTGGGCAAACAGTTTGTATCCAGATCAGGCCCCACAAATGTGGGGGCTGATCTGAGATCCAAACTGTTTGCTGCCTAGACATCATTTCTACAAGAGTTAGTTAGGCCAATATTGTCAAAATATTCTTGATTTTTGATGCAGACGACAATGTCAGCAGATGACAAAAATACCCAGAATGCAATGGGTAAATATTCACCTACAGCGAGCTGGAGAAATAGATGGTTGGATGTCTTGATGTTTTATGCTTCTTTCAACAGTATTTTGTCACGTGACCCCGTAAAAGGGTGATAAAGAATGGCTGTACGCAATGGATCCCTGTTAATGGTTGGACAGGATTTTGCTTCCAGTTGGATTTGAATCTGGACCGCTAGCTTAGCAGGCCAGCACTTTATCCACTAAGTTATCACAGCTTCCATGCGATGAGGATCAAATGCTTAAGTTTTATTTGAAAAACTTTTCTTGTGATTTCGCAGCGCCGAGCAGTGAAACTACAACAACAGAAACAAAAGGAAGAGTTGCAACGACAACATCAACTAGAGCGAGAACAAGAGAAGGAACGAATGCTAACCGCTAAAGTTGTTAAACCTGCAAAAGATGCTAAAACTGAGAAAGAGGCTTCATAGCCACGGGAGGGGTTTTACCATAATTACCCTAAATATTGGGACATCTTAAGGTTGAATGGGTTTACTTTCAGGGGAAGCAACTCTGTTCATATCATATTTTCCTTTTATGGCAGTGGAGTTCAACTCTTAAAGCAGAGAATTTGCTCCCCTAGGAGCAAATTCTTTCCTTTATGAGTAGACCCCATTTCGGAAAGACTGTGCTGTCCAGAGAAGTAAACAGGAAGTCATAAGAGCTGTTTCCCTTTGTAAAAATGATGGAAAATATGGAATTGTACCCATACACTTTAAATGGTTACTGTAGTTATCCTAAAATCTGCACAAGTTGATTTTACTATGTGGTGTTCTATCAAAGATTGGTGGCAGACTGACAAACAGTGCAGAACCAGATTAGACTACTCCTTTCTGAGGTCTGATCTGAGTCTACTCTGTTTGCCCAGATGATTCTGTTCTCAATACTTAGGGTCATTGTGGTAAGTGTTTATTTCAGTGCAATAAAAATGCAAAGCAGACAGAAATCTAATTTATGTTGATTTCCATAAAGAGTACCTCGGTAAACTATTGTAAAACCAGAAGTTTTTATGATTGATTTGTGCCATGTAGATCCAGCAGGCTTATTTGTGATTATACCATATATAGAGCTACAGAATGCCTTTTCCCATTGGTGACTGCCAGCATTGCTCTGCAATAGCTTTTGCTCTCATGAGTACATGGATTTGCATAAGGAACTCAAAACATTCTAAGATGAGGTGGGAACACTTCAGTCCGTCCTTGTGGATGTTCCGTTCTCATAGAAAAGTGAGTGGGGAGTTTATTAGAAAGGGTGTTGAGTGGGGAGTTTATTAGAAAGGGTCTTTATCAGAAATAATATTGTATGTTTAATGGTGTATACATGTATCTGCAAAATTCAAAGTGTGCCTTTCTTGTTCAAGATGTTGATAATCAGAGCTTTAGAAAAGGGACCATCTGATGACTCTGAGATAATTTGTTAAATCTCAATAACAAGAGGACCAATGGTCCTGTAGCTCACCTGCAATCTTAATGTCAACAGACTATGACAAAGTTTTTCTAAAAATAGCCACTGTGACCTCGACCTTGACCCCAGAATGCTGAAACACTAATTTGTCCAAGATATTGTCATACTAATCACTTATATGAAATCAAATTGAATTCGGTCCACAAATGAAGGCGCTAGAGCGATGACAAAGTTTTTCTAAAAATAGCCACTGTGACCTTGACACAGACCTTAGGATGCTGAAACACTTATTTGTCCAAGGTATTGTCATACTAATCTCTTTTATGAAATTTAATTGAATTCAGTCCACAAATGAAGGCGCTAGAGCGATGACAAAGTTTTTCTAAAAATAGCCACTGTGACCTTGACCTTGACCCCAGAATGCCAAATGCGAACATGTCCAAGATATTGCCATACTTATCACTTGTAAGAAATTAAACTGAATTCGGTCTAGAAATGAAGGCACTAAAGCGATGACAAAGTTTTTCTAAAAATAGCCACTGTGACCTTCTCCTTGACCCGAGAACACTGACACGTGTTCTTAACCAAGATATTGCCATACTTATCACTTGTGTGTAGTTAAATCGAAATCGGTCCATAAATGAAGGCGCTAGAGCAATGACAAAAGTTTTTCTAAAAATAGCCGCTGTGACCTTGGCATTGACCTTAGGATGCTGAAACGCGAACTTCTTCAAGATATTGTCATACTAAACAATTGTTGAAGTTTTAATCAATATCGGTCCATAAATGAAGGCGCTAGAGGGATGGCCCTGACAACATTTTCCCCATTATAAGTCTACAAGTCAATCGCTCAAGGGCAAGTAACTCTGAAAAGAATCATCCAACCTGGCCCAATTTCGAACTGGTCTGAGATGTTTTGGCTGTCTTGAATACCTGCAAGTTACAAGAAGTTGCCATCAATAATGAAGAAGCTAGGGCCCAAACAACAATTTCCATATAATAAGTCTATGGGAAAATATTTCATCGCTCAAGGGCAAGTAACTCCAAAAAGAATCATCCAACCTGGCCCAAATTCAAACTGGTCCAAGATTGTTAGCTGTTCTGGATACCTGCAAGTTACGTCTATGGGAAAATATTTTATCGCTCAAGGGCAAGTATCTCTGAAAAGAATCATCCAACCTGGCCCAAATTTGAACTGGTCTGAGATGTTTTGGCTTTCCTGGCTACCTGCAAGTTACAAGAAGTTGCGATCAAAAATGAAGCTAGGGCCCGGACAACATTTTACCCATTATAAGTCTATGCGAAAATATTTTATCGCTCAAGGGCAAGTAACTCTGAAAAGAATCATCCAACCTGGCCCAAATTCGAACTGGTCTGAGATGTTTTGACTGTCCTGAATATCTGCAAGTTACAAGAAGTTGCGATTAAAACTGAAGGGGCGATGGCCCGGACAACATTTTCCCCATTATAAGTCTATGAGACCTTTTTGTTGCCATGGTAACCACAGTTCTAAACCAATCAATCCCCCACCCCAACAATGCTACATATAAAATTTGATCAAGATTGGCCAGCTACTTTAGCAGTTATTAATGTTTAAAAGTGTGAACGTACGACGGACGACAGACCAAGCCTTTACTATAAGCTCACCTTGTGAGCCTTCGGCTCAGGTGAGCTAAAAATATGTTGTGACCCCCCAATTAGAACTGCCTCACTGAGGCAGTTCTAATGAGGGGTCATAACATATTTTACTGAGGATTAACAGGAATTATCTCAGAATTATAATAAGACAATCCCCTTATCAATAGCTGTGACAGAGTGTAACATAAATGTCGAGAAGACGAATATTTGCTGTTTCAAGCAGCTTTTAGCTTAAACAAGGAGCCTGAGTTCTTGACCTGAAGCAGAAATGACGAAAACATTAATGGGCTTTTAATACATGGGTTTAATACATTCCATTTTAAATTAGGGCTTCATGTATGTAAAACCATTAGGAGTAAAAATGGATTTATTTTCAATAACAAACAAGTTGAGGTCAGTAGAATTTTCTCACTGAGGCAGTTCTAATAAAATCTCAGTATATTTTTCTTGCCTGCAACTAGCAGAAGCCAGACAAAGTTATTACCATTCTAGCGTCTGCAGCGTAAATGTTGAGTTTTCTGGTTGGTTTTGCTCTGAATTGTTACAATGCATGCATAGGCGAGACACCATCTGCTGGGGAATTCTGGTTTCATGGGAAAAGTTGAACTTTCAATTTAGCTTGCATTTCCGAGATACCATTAAAAAGTTATTGTATTTCAAACTATCATCACATTTAATTATTGTTATAGATTTCATAAAAATAAACAAGTGTATCATTTCAGCAGCTTTTGAGTTGTGTTATCATTTCCCCTGATAAATGGTTTATGTGAAGATGTCCTAGATACTTTTCATAAAAGAAATGAATTTCAATTCTGCAGATTTATGGATGCGTAAAGCTCTGGCAAATCACTCACAAACTTAACATAAAGCCCTATGGGAAAGGGCTTTATGTTTAGTTTGTGAGTGATTTGCGGGCATTTACAAATCAATAAAATCAACAAAAAAATGAATTTATTAAAATGCCAACTCGGACATCCACATCTTAAAATTTTGCACATAATGCATACCTTAGAAACCCTTGCAAAGAAAATGGATCCAAGTATACTCAAAAGCAAAAATAAAGCATATTTTTCGTTTTTGTGTTTTTAAGTCAAAATAAAAATCTGCTGAAATTGGCAAAACAGGGAAGATATTATCAACGCATGGAGTACACTTCATCGCAAACTTGTTAAAATATTATTTGTTCATTCATGCGTATCGAAAGCGTAAACAACCAGGGGGTCAATATCAAAATTCACAAATACTGATCAGTTAACTCAGTATCTTGAACTGAGTTGGGCCTGGCTCCAAAACTGTTGCCCTCTTTATCTAGGACGCTACAATGTCAGAAACATCATCAAGAATTTTCAGCATTGGTTACTCGTTACAAACAAAGTTATGCCCCTTTATGCAAATCCCGTAAAGTAGGCAAGTTTTGCGATAGGAAAAGAAAATTTTGTGGATTTTTCAGCAAACCGCATTGGAAATGCATTCCAGTGCAGGTTATATAAAAGGGTAGGTGGTCACAATCAAATGGAGTATGTAACAAAGGGAAGTAAGTCTGTACGTCCTTCCAATAATGCAACCACAGATTGAAAGTTTGGGCGCTAGATCCTTGAAATCACTGGGTTAAATTGAATAAAAATCATATAGCATCTTTATCACAAAATGTAGTCTACGGTAAGCGAATCGGAAGACAAGATTTTTCCAGGAAAACATTTTTATCGGCTTTTAAATTTTGTAACTCAAACCGGAAGTGAGCAAAATATGTGCTAATTTCAAACCAAAATTTGTTTTAAACAGGTCCTTTACCCATAGCCTTACTCATTTTGAATCCCAAATTACCAGATTTTTCTAATAATTTAATGATTCAGACGAATTTCAAAAACTTCGAAAAAAATTTGAAAAATGCAGATTTTTGCATGTGTAATTTAACTATAAGAATCATTTTTTTTTTTTAAGTTTTATACCGTTTTCCGGTTGGTTACATCATGCTGAATTCACGTACAGCAAAATCGTATTGATAATTTATTTTTAGCCATTATGAGCCAGAATTTTGTGATTTTTGCCTTTTTGACAAAAATCTTCATATCATTTTTGAGGAATTGCACTGTGACAAGAAAATGATGCAGAACTTATGGCCACGTAAATGCAAATCCCAGTACTAAGTTAAAAGTAAAATATCATTACATTTATTGAGGCAAAACAAGGCACTGAAAAATATGTGTTTCTTTTGCTGTTGAGTATATATGGGTCAGGGAATTTATTGAAGTATAAAATCTCTCTTTCTTTTCGCTCTTGACCAATCAAATTGCCCTAAAATAGCATTAGAATGAGGAATTGGAATCATTTGAGCCGTGACACGACAAAACCAACAAACAAAAATGTGCGCCAAGTGAAGACTCAGATCAGCCTGGGCATCTGCTCAGTCTCTCAACATGGTTCTGAAAAACCCAAAACGGTTTATCATGTAAATATTTAACAGCTCTGTCCATTTCTGTGGCATCTCCGCAGCATGTTTTGGAATCTTCCATCAGAGCTCCACAATAAGCAAGTTTGGTCTGTTTTGAGACCTGGGAGAACCCCTGATATATTTTTTGAGCAGGATTTTACTTTTCCATTGGCATTTGTGACTTAAACTTTTGAGTTTTTGGTTTAGTAGCAATGTGCAAACAGGCGAGACACTGCCTTCAGCAGAATTCTTGTTCAGCTATAAGATGGAGGATTTCCCCTTCCAAAATTACCTAAATATGTAAATGAGTTGTGATGAAGGGAATCCCCCCACCCACCCTGTAGTAGGTATATGCATAAGTTTTGGTCAAGTAGCAGATAACAGGAAAAGAACGACGTCCTCTAACAATTTATTTTATACATATTTCATGTCTGCAAAAGATAACAAGAGCTGTCGCCTGACAGCATAGCTCGCCTGAATAGGTGCTTGCCCATCACACAGTCGCTTTGGAGGTGTGGACTTCTATGCATAAAACTTCAGACAAGCATGTCCATAATGACAACACATTTATAAACAAAAGTTATCGAAGAAATAAGTCTTAAAATAAAATTAAAATAAAAAATCCACATGAAATTTCAAAGTCCATGAGCTTGAGGTCAAAGAACTAAGCCTAAGCGGTGGGGGGAGGGGGGGTTGGGGGGGGGGCTACTAGGATGTAACAAAACCTTGAACCATTATCTAACATCAGTCTAAGCATTAGTATCAACTGAGTCCATCGTGGCACTGTGAAACTATGTCTTCATAAATATAAACCTTTAACCAAAATCTTTAAGACAAAAGTCTAAGTCGATGACCTTGACTTCAAGGTCATCCAGTGGGGTAAGTATATAGTGTTTTGTAAAAACTCAAAAAATTGTCTAACATCAGTTCAAGTGTAAACTAAATCTCTGCCAAGAATTATGAATCAGTATGCAATTAGAAAACTTTAATAAAGAACAAATTTCCAAAGTCTGTGACCTTGACATCAAGGTCACTGAGCGGGGTTGGGGTAGTACTCAGCAAAACTTTGGACTAAAATCTAACTAAAGTGCAAATATAAAAAGAATTCATCACTGGGTTCAGGAGATATGTGTCTTTAAAAGACTTTAACCAAAACATCCAATCAATAAAAAGACAATTTTCTAACTCCATGACCTTGACATCAAGGTCACTGAGGGGGGTTGGGGTAGTACCTTGGAAAACTTTGGACCAATATCTAACTACAGTGCAAGTATCAAAGGAATCCATCCATGGGTTAAGGAGATATTGGGCTTTATAAAACTTTAACCAAAACATCCAGTCAAAAAATACTCCCAATTTTCTAAGTCCATGACCTTGACATCAAGGTCACAGAGTGGGGTGGGGGTGGTACCCTGTTAAACTTTGGACCAATATCTACCTACAGTGCAAGTATCAAAAGAATCCATCAATGGGTTAAGGAGATATAGGTCTTTAAAAAACTTTAACCAAAACATCCAATCCGGACGCCGACGCGGACGCGGACGCAGACGCGGACACTGACGCCGACGCCGGGGTGACAACAATAGCTCTTCCTGAACTTTCGTTCAGGCGAGCTAAAAACAACATTCCTATATAAAATGATAAACCAATAATTAATATTTTCGACAAGCAGAAATATTCCTGATTCATGTGAATTTATCATGTCAAAATGGAAATGTTTGTTGTTATACAAATAAGAAAACAGGTATGAACCATTTCCAGTAAACAGGTATGAACCATTTCCAGTAATACATGTACGATAGAACTTCAATGGCTTCAACAGGCTTGGGACCATGAAAATTAGTTCCAGCCAAGGATAGTTCTAGCCATCCAGGGTTAATTTCTATATAAAGTGACCTCTGGGGACCCAGGAGTAAGTTCTAGTCCGGCAGGGTTACTGAGCTATAAGGGTTCGCACCACTGAAATTCTACTGTATATGCAAAATATATGTATTAGCAAAAGAAAGACATTGGCAAGATTCATTATGGGAAAGGAGTAAATTGTATCCATGATGAGCAAACGTTATGTCCTTTGTCAAGACAACTGCTGGCATTTAAGTTTTGCTAGTTGCTGCTGGGATGCTAGGACACACATTTCTGGAATTTTGTTTCCCAGATCTTCATTAAAGCTTTGCCTCTTTATAATGTTTCAGTAGAAGAAGGATTAAGCTGTTCTATCATGAGGTGACATACAGACTATCAATGTTGCAAATCATCCTCCACTTCAAAATTTCCTGACTTTTCCCCAACGATATCCGATACTCTGACTGTACAACTTTAAAGATCCACAAGTTGATTATACTCTTTAACATTTACATTCTAGGTGTATTTACCAAAAAGCCCTATAGTAAACCATTGGAATGTGATGTAGTTTACATTCCAATAATTACAATGAGCCAAGCTCATGACTTCAAAATAAACCATGGTTCTCTACAATCTGATTGGAAGTCAGCCACATCATGACGTCATTGATGCTGTTGCAGAAAAACTGCGTGTAAATGTTCTACTGCTTCAATTTTAGCTCTTATACAAGATTTTTGTCAAGGTTTTGATTGAAATAAATGTAAATATAAGCAATGAGCTTAATTTTTCTGATGTTTATTGAAGTGTAAACTACATTGTGTCACTACCAAAGTTTACATGAACCCCTTTGGGATTCATTCACTTTGCATGCAACCCAATGTAGTTTACACTTTGATAAACCTCAGAAAAATGAAATTCATTCCTTAAACATGCTAAAGACATCACTTGAAAACTGGGAATTACTCAAGGAAAGAATCTGCTCCAGATTCTTTCCCTTCAGAGAAGCCTCCAATGAGGAGGAAGATAAATACTTCTGTATATAGATTATCTTTCCTGGAAGTATATCCTACTCCTTTCCAAATGTCCCTGATCAACAACGAAATACCTCGACTTCTCCCTGCCCCGGAATAAAATATTTTCCAGATGTTTTTCTCTGACTGTGGTATCCTTTGACTATAGTCCAGAGATCAGGTAAGGTGGCACTTTGGGACAATCTGGGGATACGTTCTGTCACTTTTTCAAGAAAACATGTTGTTCCCCCTCATCAGCAAAGGCCACACCATGTAGGTGGTGAACAAGAATTGTTCCATCTTTATCATGATTTCATACTACTATAAATGCAAAAACTTCATAAATGTTTAAATCCTGGTGAAACACTGTAGCTGAGAAAGTCAAATGGTTTATCAAATGTTGCACTACCCGGCGTGACCACTTTTATGACAGTACTGACTGCTGACGCTGAAGCTTCTTCTGTAAACATTTCCTCATCCTGTAAGAAAACAAGGACAGAAAATTATGGTACAATGAGAAAGTTCCATTTCCCAGACTCTTTCAGACTTGACCAATACTGAGAAGGGAGGAAACAAGAGCTGTCGCCTGACAGCATAGCTCGCCTGAATTGGTGCTTGCCCATCACACAGCCGCTATGGTGGTGTGGACTGCTATGCATAAAACTTCAGGCAAGCATGTCCATTATGAAAACACATTTATAAACAAAAGCTATCTCAGAAATAAGTCTTAAAATAAAATTAAAATAAAAAAAATGAAATGAAATTTCAAAGTTAACAAGCTTGAGGTAAAAAAAACTGACGGGTAGGGGGAGGGGGGGGGGGGGGGGGGGGCTATGTGGACTGCTATGCATAAAACTTCAGGCAAGCATGTCCATAATGAAAACATTTATAAACAAAAGCTATCTCAGAAATAAGTCTTAAAAATAAAATAAAAAGAAAATGAAATGAAATTTCAAAGTCCATGAGCTTGAGGTAAAAAACTGAGGGGTAGGGGGGAAGGGGGGGAGGGGGGGTTGGGGGGGGGGCTACTAGGATGTATCAAAACCCTGAACCATTATCTAACATCAGTCCAAGTATTAGTATCAACTGAGTCCATCATTGTGGCACTGTGAAATTATGTCTTCATAAATATAAAACTTTAATCAAAATCTTTCAGACAAAATTCTAAGTTCATGACCTTGACTTCAAGGTCATCCAGTGGGGTAAGTATAAGGTGTTTTGTAAAAACTCAAAAAAGAGTCTAACATCAGTTCAAGTATAAACTAAATCTCTGCAAAGCATTATGAATCAGTATGCAATTACAAAACTTTAAAAAAGACAAAAATTTCCCAAGTCCCTGACCTTGACATCAAGATCACTGAGCGGGGTTGGGGTAGTACTCTGTAGATCTAACTACAGTGCAAATATAAAAAGAATTCATCTATGGGTTCAGGAGATATGTGTCTTTAAAAAACTTTAACCAAAAGATCCAATCAATAAAAAGACAATATTCTAAGTCCATGACCTTGACATCAAGGTCACAGAGGGGTCGGGGGGTAGTACCTTCGAAAACTTTACACCAATATCTAACTTTAGTGCAAGTATCAAAGGAATCCATCCATGGGTTAAGGAGATATTGGGCTTTATAAAACTTTAACCAAAACATCCAGTCAAAAAAAAATACCAATTTTCTAAGTCCATGACCTTGACATCAAGGTCACGGAGTGGGGTGGGGGTGGTACCCTGTTAAACCTTAGACCAATATCTAACTACAGTGCAAGTATCAAATGAATCCATTCATGGGTTAAGGAGATATAGGTCTTTAAAAAACTTTAACTTAAACATCCAATCCGAACGCGGACGCGGACGCTGACGCCGACGCCGACGCCGTGGTGACAACAATAGCTCTTCCTGAACTTTCGTTCAGGCGAGCTAAAAAGGTAGAGCTGCCTCCGCTGCAAGTATACCCGTTTAGCTTAATACTGTTTACTAGACTTATTTGGCAATGGGTGATTTTCTACACTTTGGGCTCCCTCTTTGTAAAATGCAACACCCCCAGGGCATTTAACAGGATTAATACAGTATGTCAGAGCTGGCTGTATAAGTTTAAACAAAGGAATTTAAGGCAAATGACACTGAATGCTTATTTGTGTTATATTCCTTTGTAGTTTAGTCTAAATGGGAATATTGACATGAGAAAATTTATATCCAAAATAGCATAATAATGAGTAGCTTTATAATGAAGCTCTGTTGTAATTGGTTACACAATATTTAACAGAGAATCAAATAATTTTAGAATGAATTATAGGTTTGAAAAAAATCACACTTTCCCATTGTATGAATTTCAGGTAGAATCTCACTTTTAACTGAGAGGAGCATGGTATACATTGTATGCCATACTCCTCTCAAATTATAAGTGAGATGATGCCATAGATCTGTTACCATAGCAACTATGGAATTACTAACTGTTGTGCTTAGTACCTGGGCAGAGTGACATCTCGATGATGTCACTTAGACATCAACATGAACTCTTAGTTGCTATGATGACAGATCTATGATGCCATTTTTACCTAGCATAGCAAACAATGTATGCCATGCTCTGCCAATTTTTCAATGACATTACAAACTAAAATTCTTTCAACAAAAACTTCATATTTTCTCAAACAAATAACTATTCTCAAGTCATTTAAGTCTGTGTTATTTATGACAAGAATTCCATGGAATGTGGTGTCTTATCTTTCTGCACATTGTCACAAAGCACACAAAGAAGAGCTAAACACCAAAGCCTGACAAAGTTTATGACACCAACCATGACACCGGAAAAGTTATACCTATGTCTCACTTCTCCTAGTCCCAGGCAACTTAATAATACTGGAATACAAGAATACTTACATCTGAGGAATCTTCATTATCTTCAACACTACCTTGATATTCTCGATAATGAGGACTAATATATTTTGCAGATCTGGAAACAGAGACAAATTAGCCTCGTTTTAAATCATATAAATACTACAAACTCAAAAATCGACAACCAACAAGCTGATCAGAAAAGATAAATCTAATGAATATACTCTTTGAAAGTAATTTTTGCTAAGCGTTATTTACAAATTTCATATTTGAATGAAATCAAACAAACACCAATCCTGGTAAAATCGAACTACCAGTTTCCACTAGTCAAGGTTTATTCTCCCCAGTAACTCCACACACACATCCCCCTTCTCCTATTACAAGTTTTCAAACACTTGGTAGCAAAAATACACTATTTCCATACATCATGAGTACCCCTCGCCTCTCCGGGTTTATACCAACTATCAGAGCTTTAGATAAGGCAGGGCTTTCAGAATATCTCTGGAATAATTTATCCCTCTCCATAATATGTTGTGCCCTAATTAGAACTGCCTTTAACCCTCTGATGCCCAAACATAGAATGCACTGTAAGAAAACTTTTATATTCCATCCAGCCACTAGCTTTGGGAAGTCAAATTGAAAACAGGGTCTGAATTTGTGTTGAGGTCCAAGGTTGCTGAGATATACATGTAGCATATATGCTACATTGGGCATTAATTTTTTAAAAGTAGCTTTTTTCAGGGTGAATAACTAAAATGTTAACAATAATTACGGGGCACCTTTTTGGATGAAAAAAGGGTGTATGAAAAACAATCTATTGGCATATATGTATCAGGGATATCTGAAAAAGTAAAGTCAATATCACAATTTTTTATTTTAATGCCCAATGTATCATATATGATACATTTTGTGTTTTCGAACTTTGGCGACTTTTGGCGGCTGATAAACGTACTTTAAATGTATCATTACAACTGGAATGATTTAATCTTATTTCTTGATATCTTAACTGATTTTCTAGCAGTATAACATAACATACAAGTCAATATCCTGGTCACGGCACCAAAACAGAGTCATGTAGCAGATATGATACACCGGGCACTAGAGGGTTAAGAGGCAGTTCTGACGAGTGCCACAACGTATGCTGTTTTCATACAGTATGAACAGAAAAGATCTCTTAATAATCCTCAAAATCCATCCTTATCTGGATTCTGCTTACACAATACTTCAGTGCCTTAAAATTTGCAGAATAAAATAAGTACCGTAATGACCCTTAATATTCAGACACACAGGTCTGAGCAAACATTGTAGACCCAGTTCAGCCTGCTCCTTCTGGAGCAGTTTGATCAGCGTCTACAATGTTTGCCATTCACTAAGCATCATTTGGATGCATTAACGTGTGTAAAATCCACTTTTTAAGAATTTTCAAACAATAATTGTCCGACTTTCGGGTGTCTGAAATTTTAGGGTCATTACGATAATGTATATTACCTATGTAATAAATAAGGATCAAAAGGAAAGAAAGCGTCTAGTATTCTCTGATCTCCACCGCTTCCTTTCTCTGTCTGTACTGGCAGAAATGAGCGATTATTTCGCTCGATTATAGTATCACAGAAAGCTAGCTGGTGTAATCTGAAAATAGATATAGTATTTCTTCAATTATAAAATGGGGATTTTCTCTCCTAAAACAATTCCAAAATTCTAAATCCATCTTATGAAACAAATCTAGATTTTTGGAACTGTTTCAGAAAGGTGAAACCCGTCTTATAGCAGAAGTTCATAAGACTGGTTTAAGATATTGATTGATTGACTGATTTGTTGCTTAACGTCCACGGTAAACAGCTATGGATATGTCAGGACGGTCAGTTAACCTAACCACACTATTCCTGGGCAGGCTTATACCTCCTAAGTGGTTAACCAGTACTAAGTGCACATACTTTCACCAGTGGTTTAGATATTGGGTCATTCTACAGAGGAAAACCCTGTTTTATAGCTGAATAAATATGGCATTGACGAAACGTATTTATTTGAGAATAGAGGTCCCCATTCTAAGTGTTCATTGGGTGATAAAAATTACTAGCTTAGTTTAATATAGGGATCAAAAATGTTTTTTCATGCATAATGTTTGCAAGGTCCCAAGGGAGATGTTGAAAACCGAGGCTGAAGGCTGAGATTTTCAACATCTCTCGAGGGTCCTTGCAAACATTGGAAAAAAAATGTTTGAACCCTATTATTACATAAATTCTACCACAATGCTGCAAAATAATGAAAATGTTTGGGCACTATTTTTCGGCCTCATTGCCATTACCTTTGCTAATTCCTACATGCACTATGCATGTCTATAAAAGTCCTCATTTCAGGCCATGGTCAGCAATCATAAACTTTTGTACAACCTTTATAAGCAGTTCACAAGTCATAATCACGTTCATCGAAGTTTTCACTCGATGTCGTCTGCACTTTCTTTTTTACAATATCCAAATTTCTATAACTCTTCCGTACATGTCTTTTATCGATAAATGCAAATGCAATCTTGCCATTTGTTTCTGTACTGAGGGAGTACTGCCCTGCAACTTGCATACGAAAAGTCACTAAGCGAGTTATTATAGGCACGTGAATCAACACAATCTTTGAAAAAATTAAGTTTGGGCCCAGAAAACAAAACTTTCTTGTACCTTGTTAATGAGGAAAAGGTTTTTACTATCACTGGTAAACATATCTTCAGTGGATTTAGACGGCTTGTTACCACACTCTGGAAGTTTAGCCCCTCTGCCCACTTGTATCCTGTAAGTAATGAATTAGCTTAACAGTGGCATAATACCAGTGCTCCAGATAATAAAGAGTGTCATGGATAATTTAGGATAATTTTCCATATTTCTCAACAAAAAACTTATGTTGTGACCCCTCATTAGAACCGTCTCACTGAGAGGGTTCTAATGAGTGGTCACAACATATATTTCATTGAGAAATATACTTAAGGACAAAAGTTCTACACGGATGTTTCTTTAACCTTAAGTATAAGAAAATTATTTCTGAATTACCTTTAATACCCCTATTTATTCGCAGCTCTGGACACAAACAAAAATTCTGACGTGTGGTGTGTAATGTCTGTCTGTGCATTGTCAGAAACACAGCTAAACCAGAAAAGGTGACACCAGTTTATGCCGACAACACCACTGTCTAAAATGGGATGAACATGTCTTGCTGCCTAAATGTCATAAAAAGCGTGAAAACTTGATCAGGTCACAAATGGTAGTTAAAAGAAGAGTTGTCAGAAGAGAACAAAGCGCGCCTCATGGGTGCCTGATTCTCACAATCACTGAACCATGAAATGTAGGTTATAATGATCTATAAATAGAATGACGTCATTCCCAATGTCAGACTGATCCATTATGTCAGGTATCATGTTACTCCATCAAACAGTGTTGGAAATATAAAGCAACATCACTGGACCATGAATAAAGATCAAGGGCACAGGAGTCTGCATGGATGTTTTGCAGCTGCTGCAATTATGGGGATATGCTGTTCAACCAAGTATCAACTCTTTTGTCTCAAAGGTATCTTCAAAAGTAAAAATTTTGCCTTAAAAAAACAGTGCCAAACATCAAAGTCAGTGAACCGTAACATATAGGCCAAGGACATACAGTTGTGTGATGCAGCTGCTGCAGTCATACGATTGTATGTATATATGTACCAAGTATGATGATTGTAGCTACTGTAGTTTTTTGAGATACAGAGCTGAAAGTCGAGTTAAACACAATTCTTAACAATGGTTAACCTGATCACAGACGGGGATGCCGACACTAAAGGTAATGCTAATGGTAACGCATACTCAGACTATGATGCCGGATCTATAGCATAAGCTCTCCTTTGCATTTGCAAAGGCGCACTAATAATATAATTTGAGCCACGACACGAGAAAACCAACAATGTGGTTGTGCGCCCAGTGCAGACTCAGATCAGCCTGGGCATCCGCCCAGTCTGATCAGAGTCTTCCCTATGTGCATGAAGGTAGCTAAGACCCTAAGCTGCGAAGAGTCTAATCAGTCCTGGTGGATGACCAGTCTCATCTGAGTCTGCGCTTGGCGAACAACCATTTTGTTGGTTTTCTCGTGTCGCGGCTCATTTATATACAGAAGTGGCCAAATGGTTAGAGGTGCTTGGCTATGGTGCAGAGGGTTATAGGTTCCAATCCCCATATGGCCAACCAACAACTGAAAAACTCTGTCAACCCAACAGTAAATGGGAACCTTTTTAGAGACAGGGAAGGATAAAGGCAGCGAAACAAGAGGTCCATTCAGCCTCAGTATTCTAGGGTACATTACTCTAAGGCAAATTGTACAATATGGTCTAATGTCAAATGCATCTGAGATACTGGCAGGTGAGGGATCTTTGCCCATGGGCGACTTGTTATATATTCCCCTACCCATACTAGTAGTGGATAGTGGCCACCTCATCAATCTGCATACATTCGCAAAATGTCCAGGCCTTTTAAGGGGAAAATTTCTATATACAATGATGTCCTTCCCCATAAATAACAAAGTGTGCCAAGTATCAGGAGTGCATCAAATGTTGGTGACCGATAACAGGGGTGCAGAAGCCCATGTACAGGAACCGTAACTAGCATTTCTCTGTAAAGCAAACTGGTTCAAGATATTGTCATACTAAACACCTGTGTGAAGTTAAATCAAAATCGGTCCATAAATGAAGTTGCCAGAGCGATGACGAAGTTTTTCTAAAAATAGCAACTGTAACCTTGACCTTAGAATGCTGAAATGCGAATGTGTTCAAGACAGTGTCCTACTAAATATTTGTGTGAAGTTAAATCAAAATCGGTCCATAAATGAAGTCGCCAGAGCGATGACAAAGGTTTTCTAAAAACGGCAACTGTGACCTTGACCTTAGAAACGCAAACTTGTTCAAGATATTGTCATACTAAACATTTGTGTAAAGTTAAATCAAAATCGATCCATGAAAGAAGACGCTAGAGCGATGACAAAGTTTTTCTAAAAATAGCCAACTTGACCTTGACCCAAGAACACTGAAATGCAAACTTGTCCAAGATATTGCCATACTTATCACTTGGGTGAATTTAAATCAAAATTGGTCCATAAATAAGGCCCTAGAGCGATGCCAAAGTTTTTCTAAAAATAACCACTGTGACCTTGACGTTGACCTTTGGACGCTGAAACCTGAGCTTGTTCAAGATATTGTCCTACTAAACATTTGTGTGAAGTTTTATTCAAAATCAGTCCATAAATGAAGGCGCTAGCGCTATGACAAAGTTTTTCTAAAAACAGCCACTGTAACCATGACCTTGACCCAAGAACACTGAAACGCAAACTTGTCCAAGATATTTTCATACTTATTACTTGTGTGATATTAAACTGAATTCGGTCCACAAATTCAAGGCGCTAGAGCGATGACAAAGTTTTTCTAAAAATAGCCACTGTGACCTTGACATTGAACTTAGGATGCTGAATTGTGAATTTATTCAAGATATTGTCATACTAAACATTTGTGTGAAGTTTTAATCAAAATCGGTCCATAAATGAAGGCGCTAAATTGATGACAAAGTTTTTATAAAAATAGCCACTGTGACCTTGACCTTGACCTCAGAATGCTGAAATGCGAAATTGTCCAAGATATTGTCATACCAATCACTTGTGTGAAATTAAAGCGAATTTGGTCCACAAATCAAGGGGATAGAGCGATGACAAAGTTTTTCTAAAAATAGCCACTGTCACCTTGACCTTCATCCCATCATGCTGAAATGCAAACTCGTTAGAGGTAATGTCATACCCAATACTTGTGTGAACTTACATCAAAATCAGTTAATAAATGAGGTAGCTAGGTAGCGATGACAAAAGGTGAACATACGTACATACATACGTACGTACGGGACAGGCCCTATATCCCCTCCACAATGTCATTGTGCGAAGGAATAATAATCCAACCTGGCCCACATTTGAAAAGGTCCAAGCTGTTTTGACCATCCTGGATACCTGCGAGTTTCAAGGAGCTGCGATCAAAAATGAAGAAGCTAGGGCCCGGACAACATTTTCCCCGGAAAATATTTTATCATTCAAGGGCTAGTAACTCTGAAAAGAATGATCCAACTGGCCCAAATTCATCCTGGTCTGAGATGTTTTGACTGTCCTGGATACCTGCAAGTTACAAGAAATTGTGATCAAAAATGAAGAAGCTAGGGCCCGGACAACATTTTCTCCATTATAAGTCCATGGGAAAATATTTCATCGCTCAAGGGCAAGTAACTCTAAAAAGACTGATCCAACCTGGCCCAAATTCGAACTGGTGTGAGATGTTTGGGCTGTCCTAGATACCTGCAAGTTACAAGAAGTTGCGATCAAATATGATGAAGCTAGGGCCTGGACAACATTTTCTCCATTATAAGTCTATGGGAAAATATTTCATCACTCAAGGGCAAGTAACTCTGAAAAGAATGATCCAGCCTGGCCCAAATTCGAACTGGTGCGAGATGTTTTGGCTGTCCTGGATACCTGCAAGTTACAAGAAGCTGCGATCAAAAATGAACCTAGGGCCCGGACAACATTTTCTCCATTATATATAAGTCTATGGGACAATTTTGTTGCCATGGTAACCAGAGTTTTAAACCAATCTGTCCCAAAACTACATGCAATCAATCCCCCACCCCAACAATGCTACACATAAAATTTGATCAAGATTGGCCTGCTACTTTAGCAGATATTAATGTTTCAAAGTGTGGACGGACGACGGACAACGGACGACAGACCAAGCCTATACTATAAGCTCACCTTGTGAGCCTTCGGCTCAGGTGAGCTAAAAAGTAGAACAGACTCTGCCTTTGATATGTTCTGCCCAAGATATGATAGGCCTCTAGTACCCAATGCCCCTAGGGCCATATTAACCCATTCCATTCGGGATACCCCTTTAGGGGTATCTGGACAAACAGTTTGGATCCAGATCAGGCCCCACAAACATGGGGCCTGATCTGAAAGCCAAACTGTTTGTTGCCTAGACATCATTTCTACAAGAGTTAGTTAGAGCAATATTGTCAAAATATTCTTGATTTTTGATGCAGACGACAATTTGAGCAGACGACAAAAAATACCCAGAATGCAATGGGTTAAAGGCTTTCTGTCATTACAGAATGATAAAACAAATTCCTTTGCAAACATCACAAATAAAGAGAAACAAAGTTACCTTTCTTCATTTCAAATATTTCTTTACTGCGGAACACAAACACATAAAACACTGCCTGGCACACAGAGTAGAACGGACCATGGTGTGTAGGGTCAGCCATTACAAAATCTTGACTGCTTTCATCCAGGTAATTGTGTATCCACCGCATCATCAGATCTATGCATGTCTTCACAGTACTGTAAAACACTTATATTTGGTGGTTACTGAATTCTGGTGACATTGGCAGCAAATGCAAATAGCACTAAAATATAAATCCGCCAATATTTGATTTATGAACAACAGAACAGAAGTTTAGATATAAAGGAGTACCTGATGATTATTTGAGATTTTTTTTTATACCAATCCATTTAACTACACATTGTGGCAGCCCATTAGAATCGCCTGGATAAGGCGATTCTAATAGATGCCACACTGTATAGTTAAAGAAAAAGAGAGAAAAACTGTCACAAAATCACATAAAATTTTCATTATTATCTTGAGCTATGATATGTCTTCACCGCCAAAATTAATATGCCCCTATATGTCATTTTCAACAGAACAGAAGTTTAGATATAAAGGAGTACCTGATGATTATTTGAGATTTTTTTTTATACCAATCCATTTAACTACACATTGTGGCAGCCCATTAGAATCGCCTGGATAAGGCGATTCTAATAGATGCCACACTGTATAGTTAAAGAAAAAGAGAGAAAAACTGTCACAAAATCACATAAAATTTTCATTATTATCTTGAGCTATGATATGTCTTCACCGCCAAAATTAATATGCCCCTATATGTCATTTTCATTGAACTGTGAAATTTTGATACCCCAAATATTAAGTGTTTTACAGTGATAAAACACAACAATGAAAAGCATTCAAATTATCTCACAGTCAAACAAAAGGCATATCCGAGATAGAAGTAGTTTGAAACTAGACAATCACTGAAGGTGATGAATGCCCCCGCCATATGCCTCACTAGATGGGTTATGTGTTAAAACATATTTGTGTGAAGTTACATCAAAATCTGTCAATAAATAAAGGTGCCAGAGGGATGACTGAGTTTTTCTTAAAAATAGCAACTGTGACCTTGACCTTGGACCTGGGGTGCTGAAGCGGCAATTTATTCAAGATATTGTTATACTTAACATTTATGTGAAGTTACATCAAAATCGATCTATAAATGAAATCGCTGGAGCAATGCTCTAGTTTTTCTGAAAATAGCAACTGTGACCTTGACCTTCATCCTACCAAACTGAAACGCAAAGTTGTTCGAGGTACTGTCATCCCCAATAAAACTGTGATGTAATACCAAAATTGGTTAATAAATGAGGCCGCTAGAGCTACGATAAAAGGTGAGATTGTATTTAAGCTATGGAAATATGGTCAAAATATGTATGTAATTCAAGGGGACATAATTCTGCAATAAAGACATGACTGAAAGTTCTGTTTCCTTTATGCACATGTTCAATGCATGTCTGAACTGTGTTGCAAGTTTCAAATCCCTACATCAAATACTATTGGAGGAGTTGCAGAGACAAGAACAGTACTACAAAGTGTGAAATATGGTCAAAATATGCATGTCATTCAAGGGGATCTAATTCTGCCATAATGACCTGGATCAAAGTTCTGTTTCCTTTATGCACATGTTCAGTGCATGTCTGAACTGTGTTACAAGTTTCAAATCCCTACATCAAATACTATTGGAGGAGTTGCAGAGACAAGAACAGTACTACAAAGTGTGAAATATGGTCAAAATATGCATGTCATTCAAGGGGATGTATTTCTGCCATAATGACCTAGATCAAAGTTCTGTTTCCTTTATGCACATGTTCAATACATGTCTGAACTGTGTTGCAAGTTTCAACTCCATACATTAAATACTGTAGGAGGAGTTGCGGAGACAAGAACAGTACTCAAATGCGAAATATGATTATAATATGTATATTATTCAAGGGGACATGATTCTGCAATCAAGACATTAATCAAAGTTCTGTTTCCTTTATGCACATGTTCAATGCATGTCTGAACTGTGTTGCAAGTTTCAACTCCCTATATCAAATACTGTAGGAGGAGTTGCGGAGACATGAACAGTACTCAAATGTGAAATATGGTCATAATATGTATATTATTCAAGGGGACATAATTCTGCAATAAAGACCTGAATCAAAGTTATGTTTCCTTTATGCACATGTTCAATGCATGTCTGAACTGTGTTGCAAGTTTCAACTCCCTGCATTGAATACTGTAGGAGGAGTTGCGGAGACAAGAACAGTACTACAAAGTGTGACGGACGTACGTATGTACGTACGGACGGACAAGGGCAAAACTATATGCCCCTCCCCACTTCGTGGCGGGGGCATAAAAACTCAACACTCAAACTGAAAATGTATATAAAGCAATTGTACGAAAAGTGGCAAAACTTTTCATCAACTGTGTTGCATCGGGCAAAACAGGTGGCTTTAATAACACACCGGCGCTGACTCAAACGAGTCTGGGAATCTGAGCTGTCTGGCTACAGCCTTCATTTGAGCCTGAGCATCCTCAGGGTCCATATATGCTGAGTGCTAACAGCAAAGGCTCTGATCAGTCTGCACATATGTGCAAATTGATCTGATTCTTTGCTGTTCCCATATGCATTGAGCACTCTTTGGGCATCAGGACCCAATTTCTTCGACATACGAAAATACTCCAACATGGCGGTAAAATCAATTTACCTACTTAAGCTTTTAGCCGAATCAGTCAATTACCATACATGCAAAAGTGGCTGTCGACCGAGACAACTGACAGCAGTATCAGCTCGGTCGACTCCATTGACAATAGTACCATTATTGGTAAAGTTTACACTCATATTCTCAGTCAAAAGCCACTTTGTATAGCATAGACTCGATCGAAAGCACAGGTAGCCAAATTGGTATAACTCCCATGTCCAAGATACCAAAAGTTAAGATAATAAGAGTCTTCCATGTATAACCTACTGAAGGTGAGATATTTTCAAACAGTGTAGACTCAAATCTGACTATTCTTTTTGGGGCAGTCTGATCTGGATCTACATTGTTTGCCCTGTTTTTTGTGTAAAACATCCCTTTCAAAGAAGTATGGTCTAGTCCAATGTTGAATCAGATTCCATTATGAAATTTCAGCATATTAACCCTATTGCACTCAAAATGGCTGAAACTCCATTAAGCATATTAACCCTATTGCACTCAAAATGGCCAAAACTCCACAGAGCATATTAACCCTATTGCACTCAAATTGTTGGTTGGTTGGTTGATTTGATGCTTAACGTCCACGGTAAACAACTAAGGTCATGTCGGGACGGTCAGTTAACCTAACCACACTATTCCTGGGCAGGCTTAGACCTCCTAAGCGGTTAACCAGTACTAAGTGCACATACTTTCCCCAGTAACTGACAACTGCCCTTCTTGAATCAGTGGAAGGAGAAACGAAAGTATGTGGCCAGACCGGGATTCGAACCCAGGACCTCTGACTTACGAGTCAGGTGCCCTACCGATTGCGCTACCCGGCCCGGCCCTATTGCACTCAAAATGGCCAATATTCCATAGAGCATATTAACCCTATTGCACTCAAAATGGCCAAAACTCTAGGGAGTTAGAGTTTGGCCTTTCTGAGTTTAATAGGGTTAAAGAAAGGTGAGAGAAGGTAACATGAGAGAGATCACACTGCCATGTCACTATAGAAGGCTGTGTCCCATTAGAAACCCTAGGCTAAGCATTTCTTACAAAAGGCCACCCCAATAGAAGGATTTTTTCTAGTCCTTTGGGATCATTTGGCTTCATTTAGAGTCATTTTTGAAAACAGAGTACTTCTTTAGTGGTTGCTAGAGGGTGTCATCAGTGATGCACTTTCAATCCTGGACATGAACAGACACAGACAGAGTTTGCTATTTCATTATTTCCCAAAAATCTAACCTTTCAGAATGTATCTTCATAGCAGCTGGTGTTAAGTTTCATGTGACCACATAGCTCCAGATAAGAAGGAGTAACAAGAATAATTCGAAGATAATTTTTCTTATATATGTTGTGACCCCTGGCTGAGACGGTTCTAATGAGGGGTCACGACATGTTTTTATGGAGAAATATGCAAAATTATCCCTGAATTACATCTGTTAACCCCTCTTATCTGGAGCACTGGTGACCGCTGTAAAACATCTTTGTACTTCCATCAAAGAGCATATTATACATTAGGACAAGAATATCCCTATCTATTGCTGTCTGTGCCTTTCTGTCTTTGTCTGCTAGCGCAAGCCTAGACTCTGAATGCTGCTAGCTCAAGCCTAGACTCTGAATGCTGTCTCCATCAATCAGTCTTTGCTTGATACCTGGGCGGATACAGGAATTTTGGATAGGGGGTTCAAATTAGCTGAGGGGGTCAGTTAAAGCAGTTTGACCATTTTTCCTGAAATTCCCCATGAAAATGAAATAATTTAGGCTGAAGAGGAGGTTCATTTGAACCCCACACCCTGTGCCAAATCCCTCTGGATCCCCACTGAACCCCCCTCCAAAAGCAGTTTGACCACTTTTCCTGAAATTCCCCATGAAAATGAAATGATTTAGGCTGAAGAGGAGGTTCATTTGAACCCCACCCCCTGTGCCAAATCCCTCTGGATCCAAACTGACCCCCCCCCCAACACACACACACACACACACACACACACACACACACACACACACACACACACACACACACACACACACACACACACACACACACACACACACACACACACACACACACACACACACCAAACCCATCTTGATCCACCACTGAAACAGGGCAATCATGTAATTTCAGCAAATCTACTTGTAACCTATCATGAAAGTTGCATGCAAAATAAGAAAGATGGAAAAACCTCCAAATACCTTATGGGGACAAATTTGCCTCTGCTCAGCAAGCTACCAATGTATGATACTGCAGCTTGCCTGTACACAGCCTGGATATTGGGTTCTTGAACTTGTTTCCATAGATAATCTAAAAATCCTTCACAAATAGCCTGAAATATATGAATTCACATTATAGTAATCAAACATGGTTTTTCATTCAATAATGTTTGCCAGGTCTCAAAGGAGATGTTGAAAACTGAATACAAAGCCTCCTGAGGGACTTGGAAAACATTAATGTATTGAAAAAAAATTTTGATTGCTACTATTACATAAATTCATAGTAATATTTGATAAAATTTGTAAAAAACATGGCACTATATTTTGTACCATTTGATCGTCAATGCGTAAGTGCACCTTTTTATTAGTAACCGCATTCAGGGGCCAAGAGATATATGAGAGATTAACGGATCAGTTATATATAGTGAAATAATTTTAGTGGCCCCAGAAGGAGTATATTGAAACTCCCAATATATCTGGTTTCGTGTCCGATAAAACATCCCTGTTCATAGGGCGTGACACCAAACTTTATGAAATAATAGCACTTACTGCAATGACCCTAAATATTGAAACAAAAAACACTGATCCTGTCAGACTATCATTCTGCTAGCAATATTTTGATATATTCATGGAAAATTAAGGCAGTGTCTCATCTTCCATTCCAGGACCATTCTGACCAAATCTGACAAAAATCCATTCATTTTTTCTTGAGATATTGGCATTTGAGCATAATCAGACCTTTAAACACTAGGTAGGTCACTGTGACCTAATTTCACTATGTATTTTTTTCATTTTACCATTTTAAATACCAAGGTCCCAATACTGTCCCATGCAAACTTTCAGCCAAATTAAATGATTTTGGAGATAAAGTTGATATTGTTGTTTTTGCTATATGTAGTGATGGTGACCATTTTAGATTCCTGACCTGACTCAATTTTACAAGTCTTAAACCCTGCAGTATGGTCATGCTCCATGAGAATTAGATCACCACAGCAGCAGTGGTTTTAGAGAGAAAGCTGTTTAAATTTGTTTGAATAAGCTGCTTTCAGACATCTGCATTTGAGCAAAATCGCACTTGTAAACAGAAACTAGGTCATTGTGATGGAACTCCGCTACAGATCTTTTTCATTTTTACCAACTTAAATAGAAAGGTCCCACTGATGCTCCATGTCAATATTCAGCCAAATATACATTGTGGTTCTACAGAAGAAGTTGATTTTGTTATTTCTGCTATTTTTAGTAACTGTGGCCGTCTAAAATTCTCGAACTAACCCCATTTCACAATTCCGAAACCCTGTAGCCAAGTCATGCTCCATGTGAAATTTGAGATCCATGGGTGCTGTGGTTTAAGAGCAGGTGTTTGAATAAGTTCTTTTTCTTTTCAATTTGACAAACGCACAACACACTGACCCTTCGATATGACAATTGTTCACAATGGCCCTTCCAGCTAGGTGATCTAAAAACTAGATGATGATTTTTCCCAATTTCAAGCAAAGTGCCCGTAATTTTCCCGATTCGAAAGGCCCTGGCCCAAAAAGAGGTGTTTAAGCCCTGCCTGCTCTAACTTCATCATAGCCCCATCTAATATAAAACTCTTGGCCCAGTTGTTTAAAACTAACCACATCGTTAGTTAAGGCTTCTTTAAAATTTCAAACTTCAGTATCTCAATACACCAGTATTTTTTGTTGAAAAAATGTGAGAGGCTTTTGCATTGCAAAAGCTTCTCGTATTATTTCAACAAAAAATACTGTTGTATTTTGTTATAAAGTCATAAAACACATAACGAGTTGCCCTCTTCACAAGCTCGTTAGGCTAACGATGCTTTGAACAACTGGGCCCTGATATACATACTGGCTTTAAACTGCAGAGGTAGAACATGATAAACTGCACATGACAGGATGCGTATGTCGGTAAAATAATCTTCTCAAACACCAACAACATCTCTCTGTATAGTGTCTTTGTTGCTTCCCACTGAAGATCATCTGGAAGAAAATGAAAATTGCCTAAATAATGGGATATCTTAAGTGAATAGATACACTCTTAGTGGAAGTAACTTTGCCATTTTCATGTCTGTCTCCCATTTCAATGGTTGTCAACTCGTAAATGAAACCATTTGCTCCTCTAGGAGCAAGTTCTTTCTTTTAAGAGGCCAACTTGCCTGGTCTTTATATATTTACTTTTGAAACACCTCGAAGAAAGAATCATTTTGCCACAAATTTCATCAAAATCCATTCCAGGGTTACTGAGATATTGTCAGTTTCATGTTTTGTGCTATTTTTAGCAATGGCAGATGGTGGCCATCTTGGAATGCCTAAATGCAAAAGATCGAAAAGCCTTCATGCAAGGACCATTTAGACACAATATTGGTCCAGTTCCATTGTAATTTTCTAATTTTCACATTTTGCTATTTTAAGTAACAGAGGCCAACTTGACGGGACTATATTTGTTAAGTTCTGAAACATCTCAAAGCAAGAATCATTTTGCCACAAATTTCGTCTAAATCCATTAAGCGGTTACTGAGATATTGTCATTTTCATGTTTTGTGCTGTTTTTAGTAATGGCAGCCATCTTGGAATGCCAAAATGCAAAAAAAATCGAAAAAGGTTAATGAAAGAACCATTCTGATACCAAAAAAATTAGTCCAATTCCATTGAGATTTTCTAATTTTCACATTTTTCTATTTTTAGAAGCAGAGGCTAAGCAGTCCGATCTGATTCTTTGACATTCACTGACGGTACCTTTTTCTTATGCCTGGGATCCTTTTTTAATACTATAGCAAGTGAATGGGTACTCTCGTATACCTCTTGCCAGTGGCCAGTGCCACTGGATAATGGTTAAAAAACTTCAACACAAAATTTGACTTATGTAAGGATTAAAAGATGGATAAACAAATGGAAAGACAAAACAAGAATTTTGCAAAACCTTGAATTTCGCCTAACTTCACACTGCCACAAACTGTCCCCTATACTTCTCAATGAACTAAACCAGAGAACTGCACAAAAATTTACACCACCACTGCAGGAAAACATTACCATAGTCCCACTTCCTGCTAATTGTAGGTGAGACAAAAATATACAGACTGTAAAAATTGCAAGGACTTGGGCAGATAAGTCTGAGTAAACAGTGCAGGCCCATAATCAGACTGCTCCTAAAGGAGCAGTCTGATCATGGCCTATACTGTTTAGCATTATGTCTGCATGTTTTCAACTTATTACAGCATCATTACACAAAACTGTCACATTTTTAGGACAACTACAGTAATTCTTGTAGGTGTCCAAATTTTTTAAAACTTTTACGGTACTCAGGTATAATTACCATTAAGATAGCAAGTGTTATGTATATAGTGTAGAACGAGTTCCATCAAGACATCCAGCTTGTGAGCTTCTGTATGATTCATGGGCTTCATATTGTGTTGATTCTCTGAAGTATCTGTCTCCTCCTACATTGAAAACAAAAGTTACTGTATTTATTTGGCACTAAGACTGTTTTTTTTTCCACTCCAAAACCACCCCAAAAATCTAGATCCGTCTTTTAAGACGGATCTAGATTTTTGGAATTGTTTTGAAAGGGTAAAAATCATCTAAAGGATAATTAATACAAATGATTTACATTGTTGGGGTCATTTGTGAGGTAGAAAAAGCTCCCGGGAGCAAGTGAAGTGAAGAGGGGCAAGAGTCAATGACGGACGCTGAATTGTTAAGGGCACCCATACTGAGTTGATTGTTATGCAAAAGAAGGTGAAAGCTGGAGTTACCAGAGAAAAATAAACATGTGTGCCTAATTGCTCAAAACAAAATCATTGGTCACGAATGTCAGTTTTCCAGTGCACATAAAATCAAGTGTGCCTATATTTTGCCAAGAACAACAATGCAGGGACCTTTTGCACAGCAAAAGCTTCTGTTATTTTTGGGCAAAAAAAGAAAGTGTTTTTGTTTACATTTGAAAATGTTACGTCCCCTTAACTAACAACATCATTAGTTTTGATCAACTGGGCCCAGACCATCTGCAAGCAGTACTTGCCTTACTCACTTGTGTTCTGGGGCTGATTGTTCAAAACTTACAACATCATTAGTTAACGTTTTGTTAAAATTTCAAACATTAATATCTAAAATATGCCAATATTTTTTGTTGAAAAAATGTTAGAAGCTTTTGCATTGCAAAAGCTTCTCAGATTTCTTTCAACAAAAAATATCAGTGTATAAGGTTATAGTCATAAAACACTTAAAGAGTTGACCTTTTAAGGATTGATTGATTGATTGATTTGTTGCTTTACGTCCATGGTAAACAACTATGGTCATGTCGGGACAGTCAGTTAACCTAACCACACTATTCCTGGGCAGGCTTACACCTCCTAAGCGGTTAACCAGTACTAAGTGCACATATTTTCGCCAGTAACTGACAACTGCCCTTCTTGAATCAGCGGGAGGAGAAACGGTCGCCAGACCGAGTATCGAACCCAGGACCTCTGATTTATGTCAGGTGCCCCTACCGATTGCGCTACATGGCCCAGCTACCGTTTAATGAGCTCCTTAGGCTAACGATGCTTTGAACAACCAGGACCTGAGCTCTGACTCAGCTGTAGGTACTGTATAAATTCTAAGTATTGTGACAGACAGCTTTGAGTAAACAGTGCAGATCCACACCAGAATGCTACTAAAGGAGCAGTCTGATCAGGGTCTACACTGTCTGCCATTGCATCTGCATCTTTTAAATGCATTACTGCATTGTAAAACCAAACCGTTAGTTACAGAGCCCATTTTTGGGGACCTAATTTTTAGAATTTTTCGGTATGGGGATTTTTATTATAATTCTGGGATTATCTAAGGAAACAATTTCATTTTTCTGATGTTTATCGAAGTATAAACTACACTGGGTTGCGTGCAAAATAAGTGAACCCAAAGGGATTCATGTAAACTTTGCTAGCGGCCTAATGTAGTTTATACTTCGATAAACACCAGAAAAATGAAATTGATTGCTTATATTTACATTCTTTTCCATCTATTATTGGACCACAAATTTGCGTTAGGGGCTACAGTTGAACAGAAAAACATTTATACACAGTTTTTCTACTAAAAGCGGAACAGCGTCAATGACGTCACAATGACGTCATAACATCGCCTACGCCCAATCAGATTGGAGAACCATGGTTTATTTTGATGTCACTTAACATCATGTACCGTTGCATGAACCAATGTATTTATTGAAATATAAACTACATTACGTTCTAATGGTTTACCATAGGGCTTTTTTCAGGAAATGCACGGTTAATGAAAATCTTTCTGTGAATTATCCATAAAACATGTTGTGACCCACACATCTCTGCCCCCTCTCAATAATACCGCTATGACAAGGCAGTTGTAAGGAAGGGCAATATTTTTTTTTTTGAGAAACAAGAAAAATCAAATCAGTGAAATCTCAAAAATTTCACATCCAATTATCTTCTTACCCAAAGGTCGGAGCCCCATGTCAGAGCCTGCTGAACTAGCCTGCCCAGGGGTTGATTCCCGCTGGATTTGGAATCTTTGCAACCGTAAATGGGGTTCTAATGCACACAGCCTGCCATAACCACCCTCCCATCATCCTGATATGATTGAAATATTGTTGAAAAGGATGTAAAATCGCAAGTCATCCAACCATCCTCAACCAAAGATCCGACTTACCATAGGGAAAATTGTGTTTTCATCTTCCAAGTCATCTGGGGTAGCCTCTGCCTCTTTAATCTCATCACGGGGGCTACGAACCTATAAGAACACAACAAATTCCATGAATTGTGGTGTCTTGCCTGTCGGGACATTGTCACAAAACAGAGCTAAATCAGAAAACCCAAAGCAAAGTTTATGCCGCAGATGCTAATGCTGATGGTGACAACACCTGGGCCCAGTTGTTCAAAGCATCGTTAGCCTAACAAGCTTGTTAAGTGGTCAACTTGTTAAGTGGTTTACAACTTTATAATCAAAAACACTGGTATTTTTTGTTGAAAAAATGTGAGAAGCTTTTGCAGTGCAAAAGCTTCTTACATTTCTTCAACAAAAACTATTGGTGTATTGAGATACTAATGTTTGAAATTATAACATCTCGTTAACTAATGACCTTGTTAGTTTTGACAAACTGGGCCCTGAAAGGGAATACCTATTTTTCACTTCTGCTAATCGCAGGAGAGACAAGAACGGCAATTCAGCAAAACACTGCATCTTACCTGTCTGGGTGTTGTCATAGAAACAGAGCTAACCGGAAAACTGACATAATTCTGAAGCCACATGTCAGAAAAGATACGAGCCTTGATTAAATTCATCCAGCCTCCCATTGACACCATCTAAGATGTACCGTATTAATTCTATATATTGGGACACCTTAAAATAATTACTTTCTTTGATGTCCCAATACATAGAATAATTAGTTTTTTCTTTGTCCCAATACATACGATCATACTCTGCAAACATCAAATAGGTATTGGGTGTGACTTACCTATATTGGCAGATGATGAAATATACCAGACAATGTGTTTGTTTATGATTAGATCACAAGTTAATTGACACCTTTATTAATTTTACAATTGTCATTCTCCACCGTTAATCCAGGTAAGAGGATTAAGGCTATCACTTATAATTAACATATAATGCAGTCCTTTTTCAACTGTCAATCATAATTACCGGTAGAATTCACTGCTCCAGAAAATAGCTGCATCACAAGAAATTTCATCCTCAGACATAGTGAATTTAAAATGTTCAGACTAGCCTGCGCTTATAAGTGCATGCACATCACTGGAAGAAAGCTGTGACTAGACTGCGCTAAATGTGTGTATCAGGTCACCTTAAGGCAACTTTTCTCACAATTTTATCCCTGTGAAATGTTACGTAAGGTAATTGTCAGCATGACCATATTTACTCAGACGGGTTATAACACAAGAAAAGAGCCTCACGACATACAGTATTTACAAAAACTCAGACCAGTCAGCGCATCTGCACAGGCTTATCAGAGTCTCTGCTATTCTCTGAAACTAAAGATGTTATTAATAATGATTGTACCAAGAGCAAGACTGGTGAATCATGCGCAGCTTGATCGTATTTTTATCTGTTTTACTGATGCAATGAGCACATTTTCTCCTGTGCTGTACTAAAATCCAGACGCTCGCTCAATATTTTGTCTCAAACATCAAAAGAGTCACCGCTGGCAATTGTCCAAAATGAACACCTGTTTGGAGTTTAAACTGTCGCAGTTTACCGTACTAACCATAAATATTTGAACTACTCATATGAGCAAACAGTGAAGAGCAATCTTGTAGGTTTTAAAATTAATTTGTCCCAATTCATATAGACAAAAAATTATTGACAATTTTCCGAAATTTTAGTATGTCCCATCTTATACAGTTAATTAATTAATTGCTTTCACCAAAATTAGCAGGTGTCCCAATATATACAGGGTCCCAATATATAGAATTATTACGGTATATTGTAAAACACTTATATATGGCAGTCACTTTATTTAGGCAATATTGGCAGAAAAGAAGAAAAACGCCAAATTAAAATGCCGCCAATATAAACTATATCATGAAAGGAAAAGCTGCAGTTAGCATAAAGCTCAGTCCCTCAGCCTCCCAAAATATTAAAGCCAATTTACATTATATGGTACAGCTATAAGTGCACCAGACAAGCTCAAACAAACGTCAGAGAAACTGAGTGTGAAAATGCTTATTTGACATGTCACGCTACTTAGAACCAAGACAAGTTGGTTAAATCAGAAGCAACACAAAACATTTTCGCTACAAAGTTATATTTTTAAAAAGAAATGCATAACACAATACAGGCCAACTTCGTTATGTCAAACTTGCTTATCTCGAAAACCCTGCTAGTGTCGAAGTGATCTCCCATTACCGAACATTCCCCCCTATATAATATTGTATTTCTACCTCCGTTGTGTCGAACTCGCTTATAACGAAAACACTGCTGTATCGAAGTGATTTTTGATTCCCCTCCGACACTTTCCATGTGTGTTACCTCTGTTTGTGTCGAAGTCAAAATATGTATTCAGAAAAAGATGGCCAGAAAATGACGATCATTTTGTGTAGACGTTTTGCGGTAATGAAAAACCTGCATATTTTTGTCTTTAAGCAAATTGGTACAAACATCGAACAATAACAATGAAAAAGAACAATTTACCGAACAATTGTCTTTAATTGATCGCAGTTCAATCAATTATCCCAAATTATCCAATAACTATCCAATGATTGCGTGAAACGATGCAGACATTGTTTTGTTGATCAGCTGTTTTTGTGTGTAAGTTAATTGACCTTGAACCGCGTATACGTCACAGGTCAGGTGCGTTCGATTGGAAAGTTCGGTCAATTAGGCGCCTTTGAAATTTAATTGATTGAACAGTATTGAGCGGCGCTCTTTGATGCGGGCTATTAGTAACATTCTTTAAGCTGTCCCAAATCGTCTCATACTTAGTGTCATAAAATGCGTACCTCAGATCGAGGATATTTTTCTTGTCTTTATTTCAATCCCGTTTTCACTAGAAACAGTTTTACTACGTTCGTGCTGCACACGTTTTGTAGAAATACTGACTCTACGAAAGTTAAGATATTGTACATGTATAGAACAAAAATTTTGGTGACGTCACAATTTGCCTATCTCGAACTTCGGAAAACTCGAAGTGGGCTCTCCATTCCCTTGGAATTCGAGATATCGAAGTTGGCCTGTACATTCAAAAGCATAAACGAAGCAATGTACAGCCTGTACAATTTGACAACTGCAGCAAACACCAACTGTTACTACAATTATTGTCATTATATTTTTTTTTTCGGAAATCACAAATTCGCCAAAATAAAAATCCACCAAAAAGTCCATTTATAACAAGAGCTGTCGCCTGACAGCATACCTAGCCTGAACTGGTGCTTGCCCATCTCACAGGCATTTGTCGGTATGGCTTGTACTACATAAAATTTCATGCAAGCATGTCCAAGTATTGTCAACATATTTATAAAATCAATGACCTTGGCTTAAGCTCGCCTGAACTGGTGCTTGCCTATCTCACAGGCATTTGCTGGTATGGCTTGTACTACATAAAACTTCATGCAAGCATGTCCAAGTATTGTCAACATATTTATAAAATATATGGCTTGGCTTAAGCTCGCCTGAACTGGTGCTTGCCTATCTCACAGGCATTTGCTGGTATGGCTTGTACTACATAAAACTTCATGCAAGCATGTCCAAGTATTGTCAACATATTTATAAAATATATGGCTTGGCTTAAGAGTCACCCAGAGGGATGGGGTAATATTTTGTGAAAACTCAAGCCAATATCTAACATCAGTTCAAGTATAAATTAAATCCATCCCAAGTACAATGGAACAGTATGCTATCAGAATACTTTAACAAAACCCCAAATTTCTAAGTCCATGACCTTGACCTCAAGGTCACTGGGTGGGGTGGGGGTAGAACTCTGTAAAGCTTTGAACCAATATCTAACTACAGAGCAAATATCAAAAGAATCCAATTATGAGAAAAGGAGATATATTTAATTGAAAACTTTAAAGTGAGTGTGACCTAATTTTTGACCCCTAAGCCCCACCCAGGGTCTGACCCTAGGATATAGCGTTATGTAATATAAGTATCTATCATGGGTGCGAGGTGTGGATAGAAAAATCCGTCACGAGGGTCACTGTTCGGCATCACGAGGCTTGCCGAGTGATGCCGAACAGTGATCCCGAGTGACGAATTTTTCTATCCACACCTCACACCCATGATAGATGCTTTTTCTTGCACGCCACGTTTTGTTTTAATTTCAGAACTTGGTAAAATGCGCAGTTCTAGTGCTTGAGAGGTTTCAATTTGATTTGAAATAAGGCGCCGCTTTCAACGACCGCCATTCGGCTCTTTACGTCAACGATGGCGTGCATAAACTGACGTCATTTCTACCGTCTTCGTGACGTCATCATCTAAAATGCCAACGTCACTTGACGACGCAGGTACGTGAGCTGCTATACAACCAATGCTTTGACAGCTCGTGATTTTTTTCCAGTCCTGGGTCAGAACACCAGGGTAAGATGAGATTTTCTATCCCAGGTGAAAAGAATGGCATTTTCTATCCGGCGTGCAAGAATGAAAGGTTATGCTATGATATAATTATGTTCCAAATATGAAAGGCTTCCTGCCAGTGGTTGCTGAGATATGAATGTTTAAAAAACTTTGTCGTAAAACTTTAAAGTGAGTGTGACCTATATTTTGACCCCTATGCCCCACCCCAAGACCTCACCCAGGGGTATGGTGTTACAGGATAAAAGGATATGCTATGATATGATTATATTCCAAATATCAAAAGGTTCTGGCAAGTGGTTGTTGAGATTTGAAACTTTAAAAAAACTTTGACGTAATACTTTAAAGTGTCATGCCCACGCTAAGGCCAACGCCAATGCCGACGTCAGAGTGACAATAATAGCTCTCTGTACTTTCATACAGGCGAGCTAAAAATCACCACACATTGCTGTGGCCAAATGTAAGTGTTTTACAGTAGACAAGACGTCAAGTATTTCTGTCATTTTTACAAGGGCAGACAACTTCAGTGTCTTCCTGTTTGCTTCCTTGGATGATGCAGGACTTCCAAAGTGAACTCAATGCTTAACTCTTTAAGCCCCAATGACAAAAATAGCAAAATTTGCAAACAGCGTTGATCTTGATGAGGCGGCTCATAATGAGCTGCCTCATGTGGATCTACACCAGGGCTACAGAAATTTTGAAATCCAAACCGGTCCGGACGGCCGATGACGTCATATGAATCCAAAATAGACACGAAAACTAATGACTACACTGTGTATTCCACAATCCCAAAAAAAAGTCACGAAAACTAATGACTATACTGGAGCGCCGTTATAACGTGGATGTCATCGCTGAAGTAGCCATTTAGTCCACATGTTCTTACTTATCGTGAAAAATGCGCTTTTAAAGCGCAGTGACAGTCAGACCGAAAGTGAAAGAACACAATCGGACATCCTCGCCGATCTTCAGTTACGGAATTGGCCGAAGTATTACGATTGACGTATTTTACTGTATTCGAGTTAATTCCCTTGAAATATGAAAATATACTTGCAAAAAGGTACCTTCGGATGAAAAAAAAATTTCCGCGCGAGAAATGACGTCGGCTAAAAAAAACAACCTGACCAGACTGCACATAATCAAGGCCGGTTTACATTTTCTTTTTGCTAGTCAAATTCTTTCCTTATGCTATCTTTGAAAGTATACAATAGTCAGTTACCTTACGTTGCACAGCCTTTTTCCGTGCATCGGCACGTGTATGTCATTGTGTGTAAAACCTTCGCCGCTGGCCAAAATTGTGACACGTGCTTATTATCGAAGATTTCTAGTTCACACCTTGGCAGACAATCGACACTTTGTTTATCTGTGATAACTGTTGACAGCAGTGCGTGATTATTGGATTAATAATAAACAAACAAATGACACATGGCTAAAATCCAGGTAATCATGTCATCATACATCGCAAATCGTATTTTTTCGGACCGAAAAAATGTGCCTTATGCCAACTGAATCGGTTTTTCGAACTCAAAATCGGTCCGGACCGACAAAAAATCGGATTTCTGTAGCCCTGATCTACACTGTTTGCCTTCTAGTCTTTGAATTCTCAATAAGAAATGTCTTGGACAAAGCATTTTTTGAATTTTTGCAGACGTAAATTTTGTAGTCTGCTTTTTGGTACTTAAAGAGTTAAAAGGAAAGAACTTGCTCCTAGAACAGCAACTGAAATCTACACGAGACATGTGCATCTCCCTTGACAAATATTTTAGGGACATTTAGAGCAAAAATGCACCAAGAATGTTTTCGCTAGGGAAATGGTTGCAAAATACAACTTGAAACTCAAAGACAAATTTTACTTACATCTAATTTGATCATTTTATCAATAATCAATTCAAGTATACTCTGTCGCAAGGTTGGTATGTAGAACGTCATGTGAAGAATATTTTTGACGTAGCACTCTTGAAAGTATGCATCTCTGGTCCTGTAGGGAAACAACTCAGTCAGCATCGGCATTAGTAGCCTTGGAGCCCTGCAAGTCAGGTGAAAACAGTGAAAAATGTACCATATTAATCCTATTAAATGCCCCAGGGGCGTTGCATTTTATGAAAGGGGGGGGGGGGGGTGTAACCTCGAACACAAAATCAACTAAATCACACAATGCCCAAATACCTCCAACAAACAGTATAAAGGTGAATAGAAGCAACTCAACTATTTTTTCCTCCCTTCTCAAAATATTCAGAAGGGTCCAGTGTAACTATTCTATTCTCACTAATATCTGCAAATCTTTTGATCAAGACAACTTGCAAGTATTTTACCTTGGCCTGAATTGTTCATAGAAAACCATCAAGCAGGCATACTATGTTTACCCTTACAGCACCAAAAAGCAGACAACAAAATTTACATCTGCAAAATTTCAAGAAATGTTTAGTCCAATCTATTCTATATCATACTGAGAATTCAAAGAATAGATGGCAAACACTGTAGATCATGCTAAGGCAGCTCATAATGCCTATAACCAAAGCCTCTATTTACCACAGAGACCTGGAGCTAGTTGTTAAAAGCATAGTTAGCCTAACAAGCTCGTTAAGACACTCAGCATTTAAGGGATAACTGTCTTGAAAATTGTCATTTGGGGAAGTAAATCATCGGTATTATGGCTGAAAATTTCGTTTTACGGCAAGGCGCCAGCGGAGCAGTAAAACGCAATTTGCGACCATAAAACCGATGATTTACCTCCCCAAATGACAATTTTCAATACAGTTATCCCCATTCTAATGCACTTTCCTACATTTTCACCTTTCATAATGCACTAGTTTGCACCCGTTTCAAGCGCTGTCAGCAACGTAAAACCAAACGTCAGCCAATGAGAAGCGCATTACTTAATGACGTCGGGTTTGCGACAGTATATCGCAGAGTATACTGTCGCAAATTTTTGATGTTATCCAATCAGACGTCGCTTTATATTCGTTAGTGCATTAGAATTCAAAATGTGTGAATAACTTCTAAAGTACAAGCCCTACAAATCTAATTTTGAGCTCTCTAGTAAGTGAATTTGGACAAAGAAACCAATTCTGAAGGGGGGGGGGGGGGATGCAAAAGGTTCACAGAGAGTTAGGAACACTGATAAGATATGATGGCATGATCATCAATATTCTAAAAGTTATAATAAAGGTATTAAAATTGTGGAGCAGGCCAGAGTTATACAGATATGGAGCAGAGACACCAAACTGCAGCTCACACTTCCAAAGGGAAATAACTCGGAAAGTATGAAAGCGCGAGTTGTCATTCATGTATGAGACGAATTGTCATGACATGTTCTGCATATCTGTGAAGTATTATGAAAATATTTTAAAGGGTATTCAAGTTATGGAAAAGGGATATATGACACTTTGTCGAACGACACTTTGTCTACTAAACCACTTGGTTGAAAAAGCTTTCTGTCGAAGTGTCATTTATTGAATGTCCACTTTGTACAAACATGTTTTGTCGAATACTTTTGACTGAATATTTTATGCTCACCCGGCCGCCATATTGTATCTGCTGATCATGTGACTATTGGTCATATGACTGTTAGGCTACGGACACTGACAGAGATTACCGAATCTGAACCTGAATTTTAAAAAACCAGAGGGCCAATGGCCCTATATCGCTCACCTGAGCACTGAGGTTATGTTGGAAAAACTAAGTTGCCACAGCAACAAAACAACATGCACAACAGCAATAAAACACACCATTTATGTAGAGGATACTATCACAAACTGAGAAGAAGATCTTTGGCAAAAAAAAAAAAAAAATGAAAAAATTAAAAATTTGGCCCTTCAATTGCAATGGCACCAATCAAAATCAGGTCTTTGGGCAAAATTCTTATAGCTGATTGAGGACTACTCTAGGAACATTTCTGTACAGCTTTTGTCAAAATATCTGCCGTAACACAGAAATAAATACCAAATGTCCACTTTCCCCATTGTAAGTCTATGGAAACTTTAAGTTGCCATAGCAACCAGTTCACATGGGCAATGATAATATGAAATATTCTTTAGGTAGAGGCTAATGTTATTAATATGTATGCAAAGTATCAGCTTCATCCTCCTCATGGCTTCACTTTCCCCATTATAAGTCAATGGAAACTATAAGTTGCCATAGCAACCAAAGTTCTTATGGGGTTGGAAGAAAAACAAAATTCATGTAGAGGCTTCTGTCATCAACATGTTTGCCCAATATCAGCTTCATCCCCCATATGGCTTCTGAGTAGAAGATTTTTTCATTTTTTCTTCTTTTTTTTTCGAAAATTTACCCTATATTTTGCCATGGCAACCAATCAAATTCAGCGATTTGGAGAAAATTCATATGAAATATAGACAACTATTCAAGAAACATTTCTGTAAAAAGAAAATCTAAATAAAAGCTGTGAGACAGCAAAAATTGCCAATTTCCATTTTCCCCATTATAAGTCAATGGAAACTCTTAGTTGCCATAGCAACCAAACTGCTGGAGTAATTGCCATGAAAAACAGTAATTTTAAAGAGGCTAGCACTAAGATTCTTTCCATAAAGTTTGAGCTTTATTGGCCACACAGTTTATGCAGAGATGATTTTTTTATATTTTTCCATTTTTAACTATTCGGTTGCAATGGCAACCATAAAAATTGCCCAATTTGTATAAATTTAACAAGGCTGGTTAAAGACTACTCCAGGTACATTTCTATGAAAGTTTTGTCAAAATATCTGCAGTGGCAAAGCAATAAATGCAAATTTTCTATTTTGCCATTATAAGTCAATGGCAACTTTAAGTTCCCATAGCAACCAAACTGCTAGAGCAATTGCCAAGAAAAACAGTACTTTTATAGAGGGCAGTGCCAAGATCCTTTCTGTGAAGTTTGAGCTTTATTGGTTGCATAGTTTCTGAGGAGATGATTTTTTAATATTTTTACCATTCGGTTGCCATGGCAACCAGCCAAATTGTGCAATTGACAAAAATTTCATGTGGTTGATGGAGGACTACTCAAGGAACATTTCTGTAAAAGTTTTGTCAAAATATCTGCAGTGAAATAGCAATAAATGCAAATTTTCAATTTTTCCCATACAAGTCAATGGAAACTTTAAGTTGCCCTAGCAACCAAAGTTACGAAGCAATTTGGATAAAAAACAGTATTATTGGTTCCCCCTGCCTATAGATGCTATATATGAAATTTAGTTACAATGGGCCTTGTAGTTTCAAAGGAGATGTCGTTTGAAAATGTTGACGGACGGACGGACGACAGACGACGGACGACGGATGCCTGCCTATACTATAAGCTCACCTGTGAGCCTTCGGCTCAGGTGAGCTAAAAATCAAATGCCATTTCCATAAGGGTGCTCGTGAATAAGAAGAGAGAATAAAACACCGATTTACTGAGCTTTCTGTCAAAGTGTCATTTATTGAATGTCCACTTTGTAGAAACATGTTTTGTCAAATACTTTCGACTACATATTTTATGCTCACCCGGCCGCCATATTGTATCTGCTGATCATGTGACTATTGGTCATATGACTGAGGCTACGGACACTGACAGAGATTACCGAATCTGAACCTGAATTTAAAAAAAAAAATCAAATGCCATTTCCATAAGGTGGCTCGTGAATAAGACGAGTAATATATAAAACACCGATTTACTGAAACAAGAGGGCCATGGTGGCCCTGAATCGCTCACCTGAGCATTAATCAGTTCACTGGCTCTGGTGAAGATTTAAAAGAGTTTTTACCATACTAACATTTGACCTAGTTTTTGACCCGACATGACCCAGTTCCAAACTTGGCCTGGATATTGTAAGAATAAACATTCTGACAGAGTTTCATTGAGATTGGATCAAAACTGTGCCCTCTGGAGCGTATACAAGGTCGTTCTTATATTTGACCTAGTGACCAAGTTTTTGACCCGACACAACCCAGTTTCAAACTTTACCTAGATTTCATTAAGATAAACATTCTGACAGAGTTTCATGAAGATTGGATCAAAACTGTGCCCTCTAGGGTGTACACAAAGTTTTTCTAAGATTTGACCTTGAGCCGACGTGACTCAGTTTCATAGGGGGCTTAGATATATGGACAATAAACATTTTGACATCGTTTCATGAAGATTGGATCAAAACTATGCCTTCTAGTGCTTACACAACGTTTTTCTAAGATTTGACCTAGTGACCTAGTTTTTTACCCGACATGACCTACTTTCAAACTTGGCCGAGAGTTTATGAAGATAACATTCTGACAAAGTTTCATAAAGATTAGATCAAAACTGTGTCCTCTAGAGCGTACACAAGGTTTTTCTATGATTGAACCTAGTGACCTAGTTTTCAACCAGACATGACCCAGTTTCAAACCTGTCCTACATATTATGAGGATAAACATTCTGACAAAGTTTCATGAACTTTGGATCAAAACTGTGCCTTCTAGAGCGCACACAAGGTTTTTCTAAGATTTGACCTAGTGACCTAGTTTTTGACTTGACATGACCCAGTTTCGAACTTGGCCTAGATATTATGAGGATAAACATTCTGACAAAGTTTCATGAAGATTGGATGAAAACTGTGCCTTCTAGAGTGTACACAAGGTTTTTCTAAGATTTGACCTAGTGACCTAGTTTTTGACCCGATATGACCCAGTTTCGAACTTATCCTACATATTATGAGGATAAAAATTCTGACAAAGTTTCATGAATTTTGGATCACAACTGTGCCTTCTAGAGCTTACACAAGGTTTTTCTAAGATTTGACCTAGTGACCTAGTTTTTGACCCGACATGACCTACTTTCAAACTTGGCCGAGAGTTTATGGAGATAAACATTCTGACAAAGTTTCATAAAGATTAGATCAAAACTGTGTCCTCTAGAGCGTACACAAGGTTTTTCTATGATTTGACCTAGTGACCTAGTTTTCAACCCGACATGACCCAGTTTCAAACTTGTCCTACATATTATGAGGATAAACATTCAGACAAAGTTTCATGATTTTTGGATCAAAACTGTGCCTTCTAGAGCGTACACAAGGTTTTTCTAAAATTTGACCTAGTGACCTAGTTTTTGACCCAACATGACCCAGTTTTGAACTTGGCCTAGAGTTTATGGAGATATATTTACATTCGTGGTGTAGTTACTGAAAAGTCCTATAGTAAACCATTGGAACGTAATGTAGTTTACATTCCAATAATTACATTGAGACACGCGACGTCAATGACGTAAAAATAAACAATGGCTCTCTACCAGCTGATTGGACGTCAGCAACGTCATGACGTCATGCATGCCGTTCTGCTGTTAGCAGAAAAACCTGCGTGTACATGTTTTATTGCTTCAATTTTAGGGCTTATATAGATTTTTCAAGAAAGAGTTGATAGAAACGAATGTAAATATAAGCAATGAACTTAATTTTTCTGATGTTTATCGAAGTGTAAACTACATTGGGTCACTAGCAAAATTTACATGAGCCCCTTCGGGGTTCATTCACTTTGCACGTGACCCAATGTAGTTTACACTTCGATAAACCTCAGAAAAATGAAATTCATTCCTTATATACATTCTGACAATGTTTCATAAAGATTGGATCAAAACTGTGCCCTCTAGAGCATACACAAGGTTTTTTCTATGATTTGACCTAGTGACCTCGTTTTTGACCCGAAGTGACCCAGTTTCAAATTTATCCTAGATATTATAAGGATAAACTTACTGATTAAGTTTCATGAACTTTGGATCAAAACTGTGCCTTCTAGAGCTTACACAAGGTTTTTCTAAGATTTGACCTAGTGACCTAGTTTTTGACCCGACATGACCCAGTTTCAAACTTGGCCTAATGTTTATGGAGATAAACATTCTGACAAAGTTTCATAAAGATTGGATCAAAACTGTGTCCTCTAGAGCGTACACATGGTTTTTCTATGATTTGACCTAGTGACCTATTTTTAGACCCGACGTGACCCAGTTTCAAACTTGTCCTAGATATAATGAGGATAAACATTCTGACAAAGTTTCATGAACTTTGGATGAAAACTGTGCCCTCTAGAGCGTACACAAGGTTTTTCTAAGATTTGACCTAGTGACCTAGTTTTTGACCCGACCTGACCCAGTTTCAAACTTGGCCTAGATTTTATAAAGACTAACATTCTGACAAAGTTTCATAAAGATTGGATCGAAACTGTGCCCGCTAGAGTGTACACAAGCAAAAGTTGACGGACGTCCGGACGGACGTACGACGGACATCAGGGTATCCCAAAAGCTCACCCTGAGCACTTCGTGCTCAGGTGAGCTAAAAATCGATATGTACACATATTATAAAAGCCAATTGGGGTGTATTTAAAGTATCTAGCACATGTCATCACTGAACAGACTGCACTGACACAATCTAATGTCCGTTTTTCAACCTCTGAGAATGTATTTGTATTGCAAATTCAGTGCTATTCCGCACAAATATTCCAAGATCAGACGGTTTTCATAGTCTTGAACATTTCTATTTATCCTGGCATGTACACTTTTAACTTTTCGAGATTGGCGTTCAGGGGCTTGTCCAGCAATGAATTACTCGATACAAGTATCAGTGTGGGCTTGCTCATTCTTAGGTCTGTCAAGAAACTCAAAGATGTTCAGGTGATGTTTTGCAATAATCATGTTCAAACGACGATGCCTACCCTCCAGCAAGTTGTTGGTATGTAGATCGTCAGTTTTATCTCGGTCATAGACATTACAACATGACGTCTATGAGATATTTTGGCCTTCTCGGGAGCTCGGGGAAAAAATCGACTGAGTGTCGTATTCGACAAAAATGCATTCAACAAAGTAACTTTTCAACAACTGGTAATTCAACAAGAGGCCCAAATGGGCCTGATATCGCTCACCTGGCTTTTGTGCAATGGGACCATTCTGATACAAAATTGGTCCAATTCCAATGAGATTTTCTCATTTTCACATTTTGCTACTTTTAGTAACAGAGGCCAACTTGTCTGGTCTTTATATATTTACTTTTGAAACATCTCAATACAAGAATCATTTTGCCACAAATTTCATCTCAATGTAAGAATCATTTTGACACAAATTTCATCAAAATCCATTCAGCGGTTTCTGACATATTGTCATTTTCATGTTTTGTGCTATTTTTAGTAATGGCAGATGGCAGCCATCTTGGAATGCCAAAATGCAAAAATCGAAAAAGCTTAATGAAAGGACCATTCTGATAGAAAATTAGTCCAATTCCATTGAGATTTTCTAATTTTCACATTTTTCTATTTTTAGTAACAGTGGCTAACATGACTGGTCTGCAGTTAATTATTTCTGAAACATCTCAACGTAAGAATCATTTTGACACAAATTTCATCAAAATTCATTCAGCGGTTTCTGAGATATTGTCATTTTCATGTTTTGGGCTATTTTTAGTAACCGCAGATGGCAGCCATCTTGGAATGCCAAAATGCAAAAAATCGAAGAAGCTTAATGAAAGGACCATTCTGATAGAAAATAAGTCCAATTCCAATGAAATTTTCTAATTTTCACATTTTTCTATTTTTAGTAACAGTGACCAACAAGACTGATCTATAGTTAGTTACTTTTGAAACATCTCAATGCAAGAATCATTTTGACACAAATTTTGTCGAAATCCATTCAGCGGTTACTGAGATATTGTCATTTTCATGTTTTGTGCTATTTTTAGTAACGTCAGATGGCGGCCATAATTGCAATTTAGAGAAATGGCTTCATGCAAGGAACATTCTGACACAAAATTGGTCCAATTCCATTCAAGGGTTACTGAGTAATTGTCATTTTCTGATTGTGCTATTTTTAGCAACAGCAGATGGTGGCCATCTTGGAATGCCAAATTATAATAAATCGAAACGACTTCATGTAAGGAACATTCTGACACAAAATTGGTCCAATTCCATTCAAGGGTTCTTGAGTAATTGTCATTTTTATGTTTGTGCTATTTTTAGTAACGGCCCCCCTGGTGGCCATCTTGGATAGTCAACTGGCACAAAATTGAAATAATTTCATTCAAGCACCATTTCTGACCAAATCTGACCAGAATCGATTGCGTTTTCTTGAGATAATGACACTTGAGCAAAATCGGTCTTGTAAGCGCTAAGTAGGTCACTGTGACCTAATTCCACTATAGATTTTTTTCATTTTTACAATTTTCAATCCCAAGGTCCCATTCATGTTCTATGCAAACTTTCAACCAAATATACCAAACCGTTCTGGAGAAGAAGTTGATTTTGTTGTTTATGCTATTTTTAGTAACAGCGGCCATCTTGGATTCTTGACTTGACCCAATTTTACAATTTTGAAACCCTGCAGTCTGGTCATGCTCCATGTGAAATTTTAGACCAATGGGTTCAGTGGTTTTACAGAAGAAGTTGTTTGAAGTTGTTTGAATAAGTCATTTTCTGACAGTGGCATTTTAGCAAAATTATACTAGTAAACAGAAAGTAGGTCACTGTGACAAAACTCCACTATAGATTTTTTTCATTTTTATAATTTTGAATACCAAGGTTTCACTGATGCCCCATACCAAAATTCAGACAAATATACCCAGTGGTTCTGGAACAGAAGTTTATTTTGTTGTTTTTGCTATTTTTAGTAATGGCCGCCATCTTGGATTTTCAACCTGACCCGATTTTACAATTCTGAGACCCTGGAGTCAGGTCATGCTCCATGTGAAATTTGAGAACCATGGAACCAGTAGTTTTACAGAAGAAGATGTTTGAATATTTGTTTTTAGGTGTTGACGGACACATTTCGGGACGACGCACAACGCACGCCGGACGCATTGGTATGACAATAGCTCACTATGGCCCTTCGGGCCAGGTGAGCTAACAAAAACTTTTCACAAAGTGTTGTAGTAGACAAAGTGTCATTAGATGAAGTTTCGTGCAGCGTGGAACAGACATGAAATCATAGCTAAAACCATCAAGGAGAAATTACTCAAAAAGTCAGGAAGCAAGAGTTGTCATTCTTGTTTGCCACACATTGTAATGACCTGTTCTAAATATCTGTTCGAAACAGGTAATAATCACTTGGGGCCAGGTCTGGACTGTATGGCGGGTGATTTAACTGCTTGAACTTGCACTCACGAATAGCCGAATAGTTGTTTTATGAATACGGCCCCTGGTTAACTATGTTTTCAAGGATGTTACAAAACGAAAAAGAGCTGTTACGAAATGAAAAAAAGTCATAGTTACCAAACGATCTGGTGATCATGGCATTTGGTAACTATGACTCTGTTTTGTTTCATAACAGCTCTTTTTATCCCCCAACCGAAGGTTCGGGGGATATAGTGATGAGCCTGGCGTCTGTCCATCCATTCGTTAACATTTTCTTGTCCGCTCTATATCTTGAATACCCTTTGGAATATTTTATGATACGAGGAGAGTTCAATAAGTTTGTAGAACTCGGGGTTTAACTCACACCTGTTTCGAAATTTGAAGTCCCACTTGCATGGAACGAGATTTCAGGACGATGATGAGCTCAAGGCTGCTACAGAGGCTTGGTTTGAGGACCAAACAGACAACTTTTATTTCAAAAGCATAGACTGCCAAACAGAAAAGTGGGCCAAATGCATTGAAGTAAAGGGAGATTATATTGAAAAATAATGTTGAAACCATCTTCCAATGTGTGAGTTAAACCCCGAGTTCTACAAACTTATTGAACTCTCCTCGTATCATAAAATATTCCAAAGGGTATTCAAGATATAGAGCGGACAAGAAAATGTTAACGAATGGATGGACAGACGCCAGGCTCATCACTATATCCCCCGAACCTTCGGTTGGGGGATAAAAAGAGCTGTTATGAAACAAAACAGAGTCATAGTTACCAAATGCCATGATCACCAGATCGTTTGGTAACTATGACTTTTTTTCATTTCGTAACAGCTCTTTTTCGTTTTGTAACATCCTTGAAAACATAGTTAACCAGGGGCCGTATTCATAAAACAACTTAAGTTGTTGCTATGCGGTTGCTAAGGCTAAATATCTATAAAGGAGATTCCCTACAACTATGAAATTTGGTCTGGAGGAACAGTCTTACAAAGACTGTTCCTCCAGACCAAATTTCATAGTTGTAGGGAATCTCCAATACAGAAATTTAGCCTTAGCAACAGCATAGCAACGACTTAAGTGGTTTTATAAATACGACCCCATGTGTGATATCACACTTTTGACTGCATGTGTACTAGAAGACTTACTGAATCCTTGACTAAAAATTATGTTAAGCTAACAATGCTTTGAACATTTGGCTCCTGATATCTTGATGTAAAACTCACATGGGTACTGTCAAAACTATAGCTTTGAGAAGACCTTGGACATTAATAAATACTGCATCCCATTTCTTCTTTACTGCAGGGTCAATCTCTGGGCATGGGGTGAACTTGCCCTCTAATGGTATCTCTGGAACAAAAGATAAGATTATTCCTAGCATCTGTCAGGTTTCTTAGGGAGAAGTTGAGTTTTGAGAGAACTTTTGGTCAGGGGTCGTATTTATAAAACCACTTAAGTCATTGCTATGCTGTTGCTAAGGCTAAATTTCTGTGTTGGAGATCCCCTACAACTATGAAATTTGGTCTGGAGGAACAGTCTTTGTAAGACTGTTCCTCCAGACCAAATTTCATAGTTATAGTGAATCTCCTTTATAGATATTTAGCCTTAGCAACCGCATAGCAACGACTTAAGTCGTTTTATGAATATGGCCCCAGGTTTGCAGGCTTTTCTATATGTAGCAGTTGTGATGGGCCTCTCTCCACTTAGATAGGAAAAATTTTGTTGTTCAAGAGATATTTTGCCCCAAATAATTTTCCTTGGTTTGGTGTGCTCCATTCAAACTCATTCCCTAGGACCTGGCAAATGGGCTTTCATTGAAACGATATTTTCAACAAAAGCAAATGTATGATGGACAAAGTATAGGCCTATGTAAAACCCCTTCCTTGACAGTTACATATCTTACTGCAATGAACAACACTGAATGCTCTCAAGAAAGTACTTTTTCTCATTTTTACTTCAAAATCTTCACATTCACGAGATATATATAAACTAGACAGCTGTCTAGGGACAACTTGTCAAGCCCACTGTTTGCTTAAGTGATCTATAAGTATGTCAAGACTAACTGCTTCAATCACTTATTAGAAAGAAGCCAAACAGTATCATACTTAGACAGCATATATCAACCTGAATAAACATTTCTACTCATTGAGGAGAAGAATTCTACCGCATTTTTTGAAATCCATCCATAAACGTAGAAGTAATGGCTTGGACAAGCTCTACATATGACAATTTTATTATTTGACCTTCAAGTGTGTCCTTAACCTTGGGCCAACCTGAATAAATATTTCACATGACACTTCTACTCATGAAGGAGAACAATTGTGCCAAACTGTTTTGAAATCCATCTGTAAATGTATAAGTTATGGCTGAAGAAGCTCCATTTTTGACCATTTTATCATTTGACCTTCAAGTGTGACCTTGACCTTGGACCTACATGAACATCCATAAATGTAGAAGAAAAGGCTTGGACTAGCTTAATTTATGACTATTTTACCATTTGATCGTCAAGTGTGACCCTGACCTTAGACCTACCTGAACGAATGTTTCAAAGGCACTTTAACTCGTCAAGGAGAACAATTGTGCCAAATTATTTGGAAATCCATCCATAAATATAGAAGTTATGGTCTGCATAAATTCTTACAGATGCACACATGCACAAACAAATGCAGACACATACATACACTGAACTGAAGCTGTGACAACTATGTCTGCCTCACCACAAGCAGGCAAAAACATACTATTTTTTTTCCAAACAAAGACCAGGCAAACCAAACTTGATAAATGTACATACAGTCTAACCTGTACTTACGGCAACCTGTATTAAGCGTGCACCTGCCTTAAACGGCCAGTTGGCATTCCCCCCAAACAATTTTACATGTAAATGAACCTGTAATCAGCAAGCACCTGTTTAACACGGCCACCGGCCGCAAAATTTTATCCGGAATCGCTCGAAAACCTGCCTTAGCAGCCATGTTTTTTAGCTGTATCGATTCTTCGGCCTACTTTACGCTGGTATACTGATTCAGAGCGCCGGACACGTATTTCCACCAATTTCGGTGTTTAGTGCGACCGATATCGCTTTTTACAGCAAATCGAACGCACTTTAACTGGTTCCCGATATTTTGATATGGTAGCAAAAAACTGTTCAATTACACCGGTAAGCAGTAGAACCTTGGAAAACCCACTGAATTCGGTCAGATCAAAGGCGAATTAACTATCAGCGGCATTTGTTTGAACTGTACACGTAATTTCACACCTCACTTAATGGATAATTAATGATGTTTACCGACTAGTACAGGTGAGAAAAACCTGTTTTAGATAATATTTAGAACAACGCAATCACACAATCACTTTGGCCATCGAAGCTGATCGTAGCTGGTGAGGTGCGAAAGCTCATTAATTCAGCGCAGTCATCAAAGGCAATTTGTTTGTTTGAGGGTCCTTTTCATTAAAGTCATTAACAGATTTTAATTTACAATGTACATGTACAGAACTCCTGAACCAAACCAATGAAAATGTATTTCTTTTTAGTGAGTGAGGGAGGCGGGGACTGGATCTAAACTTAGATTCTGTTGGCAGTTTAAACAGGTGGAAGCTTTTCAAAAGGATCAGCCTACAATCAATCAGTGTCCATTTCATCAGCGTCTTAAATACCATAAGTTTCTGATTTTAAGTTTCTCATCATGATCAGTACCAGTAAGAAAAGGAAAGTTTTGACTTTAGAACAGAGAGTTCAGGTCATAAATCTGTTGAGTACCTGGTGAGTACCCTTGGTTGGGACAAAACAGTTTTTTCGGTGTAAATCGAACCTGTATTAAGCAAGCATCTGTCTTAAGCAAGCGATTTTGCCTTATCCCTTGGCTGCTTGCTTAAGACAGGTTAGACTCTATACTGTAAAAATTCAAAAAATTGGGAAAGATAGGTCAGTGCAACCAGTGCAGACCCAGATCAGGTTCTACACTGCCATTCCATCTTCATCTTTTCGAGGCAATATTGCCTTGTAAAACCAAACTTTCATTTTTTGGAAAATTACAGTAATTATTTTAGGTATCCAGGGGCCGTATTTATAAAGCCACTAAAGTCGTTGCTATGCGGTTGCTAAGGCTAAATATCTATAAAGGAGATTCCCTACAACTATGAAATTTGGTCTGGATGAACAGTCTTACAAAGACTACAACTATGAAATTTGGTCTGGAGGAACAGTCTTACAAAGACTGTTCCTCCAGACCAAATTTCATAGTTGTAGGGAATCTCCTTCAAGAAATTTAGCCTTAGCAACAGCATAGCAACCCCTTAAGTCGTTTTATGAATACGGCCCCAATTTTTTAGAATTTTTACGGTATGTTACTGAGTTATAGATTTTTCATATGAACACTTACTTGGACTGATGCTCTTCACAAGCATTCTAAGAGCTGCCTTCAGGTAATCTGTGTGGACTGATACTAGGTTTAATACCAGAGACTGGTACACCTTCACAATGTTCTCTTCTCTACAGCTCCAGTCTAGCTTCTGAAACAGCAATAACTATATGAGCAAACTTGTACTAGTCTCCAGGCTTAATACCAGATACTGGTGCACCTTCATAATGTTCTCTACTCTGCAAGTCCAGTCTAATTTCTGAATTATAGCAATAACTCTATAAGCATATGAATATCAGTCTTCAGGTTTAACCCCAGAGACTGATACTCTTCAAAATGTTGTCTTCTCTGCATGTCCAGTCTTAAATCTGAAATACAGCAATAACTCCATGAGCAAATGTGTAGCAGTCTCAAGGTTTAATACCAGCTTGGTACATCTTCATAATGTTCTCCTCTCTACAGTTCCAGTCTAACTTCTAAAATGCAGCAATATCTCTACCAGTCTCAAGGTTTAAGACCAGAGACTGGTACACTTTCATAATGTTCTCCTCTCTACAGGTCCAGTTTAACTTCTAAAATGCAGCAATAACTCTAAGGGCAAATGCACTGGGTGGTTGCTTAGTCCCGGTAGGCGGTGATTTTTTCTGACAATCGTCAACGATTTTTTCTGACAATTTATGTCTAGTGAGCGTGACGGAGCAATAAGGTAAGTAAACAAACTTATTTTCAATACTTTCTTGGGATCTTTCGCAATCAGGCTGTATACTTGAGCATTCTATAGGCCTAATTGTCGTTTGTCATATTTTTCTTTGTGAAATAGCCTCGGCAAACAAAGGACAAAAATTACTGCAAATGTCAATGATTTTTTCCTACAACGGCTTTAGTGTCCCGGATTTTTTCCTACAGTGTCCCGGATTTTTTCCTACCACTTACACTGCATTTCAGAGTCTTAAACTAGCAGCATAGTAACAGCAGATAGATTTTTTTCAGTGTGGGATTTAATTTTTCTTCACCGATGGAACATCAAAAGCATTTCTGTCATGTATGCCTTATCATGGTGATGAAATCGAAAATATGGACCCTTTAGAAGCAAAGAAAATGTAAAAGACATAACATCAGATGTCTTTGTTTACTTGAGTCCTCTTTTCAAGTGCAGACTCAATAAGCATAGTTTGCTTTTTTTTTCATTCTTTCTGACCATTTCTTGCTTCCAAAAACCCTAACATTTCAAATCGTATTTAACTTCACAGGATGCTGGAGGTGTTGTGCGGCGGCCGTTAAGTCTCCCCGTACTCCATCATAGTGCAGACCCACAGGCACTCGACGAAATATTTGTGAAATTCTCATATATTATGAAATGTTAGTCTGTCTCCCACCTCTCTATCAAATTTCAAGTCGATCGGTTGCGATATAAGAAAGTTGCTAAATATCCCACTTCGTAGTAACCAGAGTCAAGGTGCGACACTACCGCCATTTTGAAAATATGCTCATTGACGGAAGTGATGAAATCGGGGGATTTTCTACGGAATTTCCAGTAGCGCGTGCTTTGTTGACGTAGTTTTCCCGAATTCAAATCACGCGGAATTTAAACTTGTTTTTTCGTTGACCAATCAACGAGCTCGCATTTGTGGATTTCCAAATGGAGACTCCAATGAGCAAGCCCGGATTTGTTGACTTCCGTCATTTTACTCTGTTTCTCGTAGTGATTTAGAATTTTGGTGTAAATTTCGCATTATCCGTCACTGGCAGGAAATGATTTGATTGCAGGTAAATGTAGATATGTACATTGTTTTCTAATATGGAAGTATGGAAGTGAAATGCTTATAATATAGGTGAGAATAAGATGACTGGAAAAGGTAAACATATTTTCAAAATGGCGGTAGTGTCGCACCTTGACTCTGTTTACTACGAAGTGGGATATTTAGCAACTTTCTTATATCGCAACCGATCGACTTGAAATTTGATAGAGAGGTGGGAGACAGACTAACATTTCATAATATATGAGAATTTCACAAATATTTCGTCGAGTGCCTGTGTGCAGACCATATAATTTCTAGTCCTTTCTAATCAATGATTTCATTTTCAGTCATTCTGGAAACAGATTAGCCCAGCTTCTGCTAGTGGGCATTGCTGGGTTTGCACATTTTATTGAAACTTCACTGAAACTGGTGTTAGGTACCGTGTGACGGCCCTTAACCGTCCCTAGGTATTCATTCATAGTGCAGATTGTATAAGTTCTGGTCCTTTGGGATCACTTATTTCATTTCGACTCATTTTGATAATACAGTAGCCGCTGCTAGGGGCATGGCCGGAGTTGCACATTTCATGACTGGTCATGAGCAGCCGCAGTTAAAGCGAGTATACTATTTTCATTTCTTTGGTGTTTTCCTTGCTTTCAAAGGATCTGACTTTTCAGAACTTTTTTCTGTTAAAGTTTTGCAGTGCTGTATACAAAACTGTACAGGCCCTCAAGAGAAGTACTGGATTGATGGATGGATGACTTGCGATTTTTGCGTCCTTTTCAACAGTATTTCAGTCATATCAGGACGTTGGGAGAACAATAATGAAAGGCTGTTTGCAATGGAACCCCGTTTACGTTTGAAAAATTTTCGCCTCAAGCGGGGATCGAACTCGGGACCGCTAGATCAGCAAACCAGCGTTTAACCTACAGAGCTACCGGAGCTCCAGCACCGCGGCTGGACATGTGTACTGCTTTCAGGATTATCAAGCCTCACATTAACTACGTTATAGTGAGGAACAGATAGCTTTTGTACACCAAGGATAGTATAAATTGATGCTTTGGAATCACACACACACACACACACACAAACACACACACGCACGCTCGCACGCACGCACGCACGCACGCACACACAGAGGCACGCACGCACAATTTTGAAGAAAATATATTATTCTTCTACGCCGCCTATGCGAGAAAAACACACCTGGCCGCGGCGGAACTCGAGTCTTCAACCTTCTCGATACTACTGAGTAAAAAGATAGGCAATGATTAGGACTGCTCTGCCAGCTGAGCTTTCCTGGCATTGGACGACCAGATGGCCTCGTCGTTCAGTTGGTGGATTTAGTACAGCAGTCTCGCCTGCATTGGGAAGGCCACTGAATATTGCTTTAATCTCAGCTCATTACTACACGATATTCCATTATAAATTTTTATATACGGAACAATAGAATGGTCTGTATGTAATGAAAAGGCTGGTCTTTTAATGACCAACAAGTATTCCGTCTTCCATTTATTCGCCACAATTAATGTTTGAGACATGCTTAACTCTTACAATTCAATCTATGCGCAATAAAGTATCATACTAAATACTCATTTTGTAGTTTGCGTTGTCAGAAAAAATCAGGCGCTTATAATCTATTGTAGGAGCAAATCCGGGACTTGTAGGAAAAAATCCGGGACTTATGAAAAAATAAAATCTGCTGACAGACCCATTTATATTATTGTAAAGTGACAAAAAGTGATATAATATGTTTCCTAATACCGATTTATGATTAAAAATAGCTTTTCCCTATAGTAAACTTCGAAGACATAGACAGAGCGGACAGTTCATCAAGATGTACCCTAAATGAAAATTTCCGGGTTTAATTTATCTGTTGACAACGTTAAACACTTGTATTGTATCTAATCTGACTTCGATCTACCAGGAATACTCTCAATATTTGTAAATTAATGGTTTAATTAACAAACTTCACCATTTTGTCGCATCAGTTTTGTGTTATGACGTCACGGAGAAAAAATCGTTGACAATTTGGAAAAAAATCCGGGACCATTGTCAGAAAAAATCGTTGACAATTGTCAGAAAAAATCACCGCCTACCGGGACTAAGCAACCACCCAGTGAAATGTGTATCAGTCTCAAGGTTTAATACCAGAGACTGGTACATCTTCATTATGTTCTTCTCTCCCCAGGTCCAGTCCAACTTCTACAATGCAGCAATAACTCTATGGGCAAACGTGTACTAGTCTCCAGTCTTAAAACCAGATACTAGTACACCTTCATAATGTTCTCTTCTCTGCAAGTTCAGTCTAATTTCTGAATTATAGCAATAACTCTATAAGCATATGAATATCAGTCTTCAGGTTTAACCCCAGAGACTGATACTCTTCAAAATGTTGTCTTCTCTGCATGTCCAGTCTAAATTCTGAAATACAGCAATAACTCTATGAGCAAATGTGTAGCAGTCTCAAGGTTTAATACCAGCTTGGTACATCTTCATAATGTTCTCCTCTCTACAGTTCCAGTCTAACTTCTAAAATGCAGCAATATCTCTACCAGTCTCAAGGTTTAAGACCAGAGACTGGTACACTTTCATAATGTTCTCCTCTCTACAGGTCCAGTTTAACTTCTAAAATGCAGCAATAACTCTAAGGGCAAATGTGTATCAGTCTCAAGGTTTAATACCAGAGACTGGTACGCCTTCATAATGTTCTCTTCTCTACAGCTCCAGTCCAACTTCTAAAATGCAGCAATAACTATATGGACAAACATGTACTAGTCTCCAGGCTTAAAACCAGATACTGGTACATCTTCATTATGTTTTTCTCTCTGCAGGTCCAGTCCAACTTCTAAAATGCAGCAATAACTATATGAGCAAACGTGTACCAGTCTCCAGGCTTAAAACCAGATACTAGTACACCTTCATAATGTTCTCTTCTCTGCAAGTCCAGTCTAATTTCGGAATTATAGCAATAACTCTATAAGCATATGAATATCAGTCTTCAGGTTTAACCCCAGAGACTTGATATTCTTCAAAATGTTGTCTTCTCTGCATGTCCAGTCTAAATTCTGAAATACAGCAATAACTCCATGAGCAAATGAGTAGCAATTTTCAGGTTTCATTTAAGGAATGAATTTCATTTTTCTGAGGTTTATCGAAGTGTAAACTACATTGGGTCAAGTGCAAAGTGAATGAACCCCGAAGGGGTTCATGTAAACTTTGCTAGTGACCCAATGTAGTTTACACTTCGATAAACATCAGAAAAATTAAGTTCATTGCTTATATTTACATTCGTTTCAATCAACTTATTCATGAAAAATCTTGTATAAGCGCTAAAATTAAAGCATTAAAACATGTACACGCAATTTCTTCAGTTAACAGCAGAACGGCATGCATGACGTCATGACGTTGCTGACGTTCAATCAGGTTGTAGAGAGCCATTGTTTATTTTTACGTCATTGACGTCGCGTCTCAATGTAATTATTGGAATGTAAACTACATTACGTTCCAATGGTTTACTATAGGGCTTTTCAGTAAATACACCAAGAATGTAAATATACCAGAGACTCCTCTCTACAGGTCCAGTCTAACTTCTGAAATAAAGCAATAACTATATTGGACAAGTTCATTTATCCTGTCAAGCCCCATGAGCACTGTCCAATGTCAAATTTTCTAAAATACAAAAGCTCCACATAAGGTGGGGTTCTGAGGACAATTCAGAGATAATTTTTCTTATTTCTTGAAAAACATATGTTATGACCCCTCATTAGAACTGTCTCGGCAAGAGTTGACTAAGTTTTTCAGTAGCCAGCCGACTGAAAGCCGATTCGAACCTGTGACATTCTGCACCATAACCAAGTGTCTCGAACCACTCATCCACATGTCTCTTTGTATCAAACATAACCTCAGCACCCAAGAAACAGGGTGTCTGAAGGAGATTCTGGGATAAATGATTCTATTCCTCCATAAAACATATTTTAGTCCCTCAACAGAAACGCATCATTTTTCAGCATTTAAGGTGTATGGATACACCCCCCACATTTTTCTCCCATGTTAACAACTTTAGGGGACCAATTTTGGGGACTTCCTGTTTACTTATCTGAAGGACAAAGCTCTACCAAGATGGGGTCTACTCTTAAAGGAAAGAATTTGCTCCCAGAGGAGCAAATTCTATCTTTTTAGAGTTGACCCCAACTGAGAAGGGAGGCACAGTGAAACTGACAGTTGCTTCTCCTGAGTGTGTACCCATTCACCTTAAATGCCACAGCCTCTCAGCAGAATCACCTTGGCAAGCTGATATAACGAGAATTTCCCAGAATACGATGTCTCGCCTGTAATTGTCACAAAACAGAGCTAAACCGGAAACCTTGAAAAAGTTTTTCACATCCAACAACGATGGAGAAGTAATGCATATGTCTCACCTCTGCTAGTCATATAGGCGAGACAAAAAACAATATTGACCCCTCATAACTGTATCATTTTCTCTAAGAACTGCTCTTTTGAGAAGGTTCTAATGAGCGGTCAAAACAAGCTTTAATGGATTATAACAAAAATTACCCCAGAATGATCAGGCCATACTACCCTTCAACTGTCCAACATCTAACCCCACTCAATACAGAGGCCTGCATAAAGTAAGTATTTAAAGATATATCCTGGATAATCTGTCTTAGTTCTCAATTAAAACTATGTTGTGACCCCTCATTAGAATGGTCTCGAAAACCGTCTCTGCCAGATGGTTCTAATGATGCTACACAACATATGGTGAGAATCAACAGTGTCACAACATATGGTGAGAATAACAAAATTTATCAGAGAATTGGTTTAAACAATGATTTTTTCTCCTATGACATGTTATATACATTCAGAGAAAAAATTTCATATATCATAGAACTATCTTCAAAAACAAACCCTCATCTGGGCCTTAACTGCTCTGCATTATCTGATGCCTGGGCATTATCTGAAGCCTGGACTTAAACACTCATGTTTCCCCACCTCCACAACCCCTTGTACGTACCAGTATAACCCCAACAATGACTTCATGTTGTTTATCCAACAGTGTAACACAGTCGTGAAGACCCTTCAAGTGTTGAAGTAACAAATCATCCTGCAAAATATGAGCATATCACTTACAGATAGACAGACACACAGACAGTTGACATGAAAACAAAATAAGCTGTCACTTATGTGTGGTGGGCTATAAACACAGAAAATTTATCTGACTAATTAAATATACTCTTTACATGCAGCTCTGCATTTTGCAGCATGTTGCTGAACTTAGTTTTGTGGCTCTTTCAACAGTACTTCTATCATATTGAGCTGATAGCTGGGTGATAATGAAAGGTTGTGCACAATGGAACCCCATTTACGGTGAAAAGAATTCCATTTCCAGGGGTATTCAAACTTGGACAAGTAGCTTAGCAGGCCAGTGCCCCACCCACTGAGCTACCATGGCTCCTAAGTACCTTGAGCTAGGAGTGTCAGCATAAAAGGCCCTTATTTCTAAACAAGAATTCCACAAAAGGCGATGTCTTCCCTAACTGGGCATTGTCACAAAACAAAGCTAAACTAAACAAGTTGAAAAAATTTATGGCACCAACCTGATGCTATCTAAAAAGTAATACCATACCTATGTCTTCCTTCTGCGCACAGGCCTGACAAAAACCAAAATAAGTAGAATATCTCATAGCTAAACATTAACTCTCTGCACTGCCCAGTAACCCACTGGACTGGGGTGAGTTACTTCACCATAATTACCACACATACTGGGATAGTTCGACCACTTACTGCATTATCCTATATTTGATCAGCAATATCTGTCAAATTATCCATCAAACCCTGACACTCTCAACATTATATGAACCATTAAATAGCCAAAGACAAAACAACTGAATTTGCAAACACCATAGATCCAGGTGAGGCGGCTCATTATGAGCCACCTCATCTGGACCTATACTGTTTGCCCTCTAGTCTTTGAATGCCCTCTAGACTTTGAATTCTCAATATCAAATAGCTTGGAGGAAACATTCTATTAATAGTTTGCAGATGTAATTTTTGCCGTCTGCTTTTTTTTTTTTTTTTTCTTCGTTTTAAGGGTTACAATCACCGTAATTTGTTCTAGTCAGCATTCATAACTTCTGTTTCAGCATTTTCCACTTTCAGTCTGACAGAGCTCTAGATAAGAGGGAGTATTTGATGATAATTAAGGATAATTTTTTTTATTTCTCATTGAAACCATATGACTGTTGTGACCCCTCATCTGAACCGTCTCGTCACAACATATGTTCTTATGCAGAATTAACAAAAATTATCCCTAATTATCACCAAATACTCCCTCTTATCTAGAGCTCTGAGTCAGTGTGTCATTTAATATTTTTATTAAGGTGATGCGTGCATCTAAATGCTTGTCTGCCATTTTTTCAAAGACAGACAACTTTTGTGACTTCCTGTTTGCTTCCTTTTTGAACATGACCCTTCCAAAATGGAGTCTTTTCTTAAAGAAAAGAACTAGCATCAAGAGGAGCAAGTTCTTTCCTTTAAGAATTGACTACAATTGAACTAGAAAATGTGTTTATGAAACACTATGCCCCCAACCATATGCTTGCCTCTAAAGAAGGCTCATCCCATAATGTTTAAGTCAGAAAGGGGGTTAATTGGTTCATCTACATCATAGCTTGTAACTGTATGCCAAATATAAGGAACATAGCCTAGTGGTTCTTCGGATATTTTTTTTCACAAAGTTATTCATATAGCACCTTTGTATACAAAATGCCTATGTCTGAAAATGGGAAAAACTCTGTCAAAAATTTATAAAGTGGGCTCTTAAGTTAATCAGGTTATCTATACCTTGGTCTTAACCTGCATGCTAAATATAAGGATCCTCGCTTATGCGGTTCTTCAGATATTTGTTCACAAGCTTGTTCCTATACAAAATGCCTATGTCCGAAAAAGGGGAATAACTCAACCAAAAATTGATGAAATAAGCTCAAAAGTTAATCAGGTCATGGGCACCCTAATCTGTAACTGTATGCCAAGTATCAGGACCATAGCTTATGCGGTTCTTCAGATATTTTGTTCACAAGGTTTAGTTGTTCCTATATAAAATGACAAAGTCAAAACAGGGGCATAACTCATAAATGACGAGACCCGCAGAGGAAAAAATATACAGGTTCAGTTATTTTTCATGTTCATGCAGCATACAAGATTTCAAGTTCCTATCTGTTATGGTTCTTGACCGTATGTAAGGATACCTTTGTACCATAGGCTTCAATGCACTAAGTTGAAAAAGGAGAATAACTCAGTCAAAAATTCACTAGTATTTTTCAAAAGTTAATCAGGTCATCTACACCTCAGGCAATGTCTTCCTGCAAAAAATCATGATCATAGCATCAGGGGTCCTCGAGATATTTTGTTCACAAGGTTCCATAGGCTTATGATGCACTAAGTCAAAAAAGGGGCATAACTTGATAAAAAAAATCACCAATTTATTTCAAAAGTTAATCAGGTCATCTACACCTTGGGCAATATCTTCCTGCAAAAAATCATGATCCTAGCATCAGGGGTTCTTGAGATATTTTGTTCACAAGGTTCCATAGGCTTACAATGCACTAAGTCGAAAAGGGGCATAACTCAGTCAAAAATTCACAAATTTGTTTCAAAAGTTAATCAGGTCATCTACACCTTGGGCATTGTCATCCTGCAAAACCTCGTGATCCTAGCACCAGGGGTTCTTGAGATATTTTGTTCACAAGGTTCCATAGGCTTATAATGCACTAAGTCCAAAAAGGGGCATAACTCGGTCAAAAATTCACGATTTTTTTCCAAAAGTTAATCAGGTCATCTACACCTTGGGCAATGTCATCCTGCAAAAAAACATGATCCTAGCATCAGGGGTTCTTGAGATATTTTGTTCACAAGGTTCCATAGACTAAGTTGAAAAAGGGGCATAACTCTGGAAATACATGACCGGCGGAAAAAAAGAAAAAATACGGGTCCGCTTATTTTTCAAGTACATGCCACATATAAAATTTCAAAATCCTAGCATAAGCAGTTCTCGAGTTTCCCAGCTGCCAAAAAGCGTTACGGACAGACGGACAGACGGACGGACAGACGGACGGACGGACGGACGGACAGGCCCAAACCAATATGCCCCCTCAACTTCTCCGAAGTTGGGGGCATAAAAAGTAGGCAAAAATGAAATCAGCAGAGTTGCTTCCCTTGAAAGTGTATCCATTCTCCCTAAAAAAAAACATCTAATGCTGGGTTTTGGGCAAAAACACCTGGAATGGGCTTCTTTTCTTTTTACAAACATCTTATATGAAAAATGTTCAAGGTGATTTTATGCACGTGCAATTTCTCAAAAAGCCTTTCCGTACAAGCAGTCTGACCTTGTCTTTTTTATCTATTTTTTTTTATATGTGTTTTCAACCCTTTCAAGAATATTTCATTTTTATTGAGCCGATTGTTAAGCAGAGGTGGGCAAAAACTGGAGCTCCCAGGAAAACAATCTGACCTTCTGCAAGCAGAATGTGGCTTTCTCACTTGTGTGCCAAGGGAGCAGTGAGAGGCCTAATGTTTAAGAGTCAACCTCTTATCCACTAGGTCACAGAGATCCTGACCTTTCAATACTGTTTCCTATGATACTTCTGCTGAGCGTAACTGAGCTGCAACACGACAAAAGCAACAAAGTGACATGTGTATCCAGCACAGACTCAGATCAGCCTGGGCAGCTTGCATGATTGATTGATTGATTGATTTGTTGTTTAACGTCCACGGTAAACAGCTTTGGTCATGTCGGGACAGTCAGTTAACCTAACCACACTATTCCTGGGCAGGCTTAGACCTCCTAAGCGATTAACCAGTACTAAGTGCACATACTTTCGCCAGTAACTGACAACTGCCCTTCTTGAATCAGCGGAAGGAGAAACAAAAGTATGTGGCTAGACCGGGTTTCGAACCCAGGACCTCTGACTTACGAGTAAGGTATGGATTTCTAATTGCTTCTCTGGATAAGGTCTCTGATCTAGGGTCTACTCCTAAATGAAAGGATTTGCTCCTACAGGAGCAAATCCTTTCCTTAAAGAGTTGACCCCTACTGAAAAGACGCAAAAATGGTCGAGTTGCACAGCCATTCATCTTGATATTGTTTATTAGAGGTATTTTGGCAGTGGCTGATTTTCTACATTTTATGCTCTAAAGAATGCCCCCTTTCGTATAAAGCAATGTCCCAGGGTGTTAAATAAGATTAATAAGGTAAATACAGTATTTGTCCAGTCTATACATCAAATAGATACCTCCAAAGCAGGATCTGTGAGTTCTGATAAAAACTTGTCGTAGTTTTTACTTGCACCCTGAAACATAGAAAGCATAATGAAATTGTGTAATACTTCAGCCATTCTTAAGAGCATCAGTCAAACCTGTCATAAGGGCTCACATAAGTGGGATACGAAAAATGGCTGCTAAGCACAGGGGATCCCCTTAATAGGGTGATCCCTCAAGGCTGGTTTGATTGCATGTAATATGTGCCTTCCAAGTCCAGCCAATACATGTTTAACCCTTTGCACTCAGAACGGCCAAAACTCTATGGAGTTTTGGCCGTTCTGAGTGCAATAGGGATACGCCTGTTCTGATTTCACATGACTGTTGCATCTACATCGTCTATGATAGTTTCAAGAAAAAGACAGAAAGGCGTCATCATGAATGCATTATCAAAATTGTTGACAATTAGGCAGTGGTGATACAAATAAACACTTGTATTTTCGTTCAATCCCTTTTGTTATATATGTGATTTTATCGCACATCTCTTTGATGGTACCTACATGTACTGGTTATGATCATAATTAGGGATGGGTATTACCAGAATTTTTGTATTGCGATATATTGCAATATCCTTACACAGTATTGCAATACGTATCACAATATATTGTGACATTTGTTTTCTACATGTAAAGTACACTGGAGGGCTATGCATGAAAGTAGATATGAGATAATAAAGATGTATTATGTTTATCTTTGGTGTTTTCATTTATCCTTCATAAAGTGTGACTTGAACTGGACAAGAGAAAGACTAGTGGAACTCCTCTAAATAAACTGTCTGGCTAAGATTTTGGTTAAAGGCTTAGTCTGAAAAAGAAGGGCAATCCTTTATCTAGCTTTTTATGCATTTGCCTAAAGGTAGCTGTTTATCAGTAGGAGAACTTAGGATACCAGAGTTACTTACTAACTGTAAGTACTGTTTATTTTCCTGAATGTTTGACAACCACATCACATTTGCGGCACACCGCAACATTTTCAGTAATGGTATTTGTAGCAGTCATCTTTTGAATGCCAAAATGCTGCCAGATATCTGACTTTCCTTTCGAATTTTTGACGATTTCATGGTCGGCCATTGTTGCAGTAGGTTGTTTATGGTGTTATCGATTCAACATGCGGTCCGTGGAAACACCCCAACATCCCAAACCACACCAAGCCACTTTCATACAACCCCAAACCAGCCTCCCTGGATACAAACTAGAAAACCACCCCTCCCCCACCAAGACACCAACATTTCAGGTCAATTGGCAAGTATTTGTTCTTTCCATTCTCCACCCCCTTCATTCTTTAAATTAACGTGCCACTGCGTGAGGGGTGGGGTTCTAGTTTGTATCCAGGGTGGCTGCCATGGTTTGGGGTGGTATGAATAGTCCCCCCCCCCCCCCCCAAAGAGATTATTAATTTTTCTTTAATATTTAGACCCGAAGTTATTAAAAGAGATACATACATACATATCATGGACAAACACTTACTGAAGTGTTCATTTTTTATTTTGAATCTATATAAATACTGTTTGGGGTGGGTGGGAGCTGTGTTGGTGTATGTGTGGAGGGGACAGGGGGCTGATGTGAATCTAGGGAGGCTGGTTTGAGGTGGTTTGGTAGAAGTTTGGGGTGGTTTGCGGTGTTTTGGGGTGGTTTGGGGAGTTTCAACGGACCCTTCGACATGTATATGCACACACTGCTTTCACAGCTTGCTTACACCGTTCAGTCACTAACACAATGCGGCTTACTCCATTCCCAAGAAAACGGCTTGCTTAAAAATTGGTTAAACATTGCAGCCTATGCTGTTACAAAGAAAACGGCTTATGTAAGCCATGGGGTACTTGATTATAAAGATTTCTGAGCGTGATTCTGTTTACCGGAAAGAACGATGTAAATTTCTTAGAGAACCTTAGCACAACAGAAACTGAATGGATTATTTTTGAGACTTTCAACATCCTTAGGAGCTAAAATATCGTCAGCGTATCGATATGGACGGATCGTATCGCAATATATATTTTTTCTGACCGTATTGCGACATACCGATATATCGATATTATTGCGCATCCCTATCATTAATATGTGATAAACAGACATTGTATTTTTTTTCATCATGAAACTATAATGTTGTGTCCCTCTTAATGAGACAGAGCTAATGAAGCCAAAGATTTAACCCTCAAAGAGCGAAAAAAAACAAAAACAATATGACATTCACAAAATTTATGTCAGCAAAATTACAAAAAATAATGTTTCACCCGACCTATATCATTAAGAAAAATCAAAGACTAGATGGCAAACAGTGTAGATCCAGATGAGGCAGCTCATTCTGGTTCCGTGTTGTATGCAAAGCCAACATACATGTATTTCAATTTTGGTGCTTAAAGTAGATGGGTGGTGAATAGAAATATTGGCAGGGCATTAAAACCAATATACCATCTAAATAACCCCTAGAGCTATAAAACATTTGGATAAGAAAATAAAAATTTTAACCTTTTTGTTTTCCTAAAAAACAATATTTTGTATTTCTACATACTTTTTTACACATTTTCCATTAAAATTCATATCTCTAGCACATGAATGCACTTTCATTTCTGCAAATCAAATAATCTATAATACAGGATATTTGAAACAAACTGGTAACAAAACATTGCAGTTATCTTTTTAATAAGTATATTTTTACATTTAAAAAAAAAATGCAAGAAAACTGAATTTCATGAAAAACGTCATGAAAAATATATTCACTCGATGGGGCATTCTTATGCATATTATTTTAGTAAAACTTACATTGTATGTTACAGAATCAAACAACAAAAAAACACAACATTTCACCATCTCGTTTCCTAGAAAAAAAATGTTTAAGTTAAAAAAAATCCCCAAAACAGACTGCCCAAATTCTGCACCTGCTGCAAGGGCAGCCGGTCCTTGCCCTACTATATATTTTCCTCTTATTCCGGTTCTACCATAGAGTAATGCCGACAAAAATGCCCAGATGGGATAGCAACTGTGAAGACCTTGATCATTCTGGTTCCTAAGGAACAGTCTGATCTCAGTTTCCACTGTTTGTAAAGACCTATGTGCCCAAAAACTTAGTATCTTTATGGTAAACATTGTTAGTGTGTGTTATAACTGTGTATACTGCACAGTTGATCGATTTCATCATGAACAATAACTCTGTTGTTTTAAAAACAAGTAAGAACAGAGTTGTTCAGTATATGACTACCTAAACTTAAAGGGTTAACTATTTGACAGGTTATTATGACACAGATTTGCATGAAACAATCTGGAGTCAAGGGCACTGGCCTGGATATTGCAGTTGCAGAAGCTCAGATATTCATCCGACCCCAAACACGTTAGTTGGTTGGTTGATTTGGGTTTAATGGCTCTTTAAGAAAGTATTTCAGTCTATTTCAAGCCAAAAACGTAAGTCATGTTACTTTTCTGCAAAAGTAGGTCACAGTGACCAGGGATCAGCCTAGGGTTCTCAGACAGGGAGAAGTTTTGCAAAATTTTCTGAATTTGAGGGAAAATTTGTTCTCAAATTTGGATTTTCTCTGTTTTATACATTTTGACTTCTCCCTCACTCAAAACAGGGAGAAAGCAGGCAGCTTAGGGAGGCTATTTCTCCCACTCCTCTCTCTCTAGGCTGACCCCTGAGTGACATTGTTTTACAGGACGTGGCTGCATGCAGCAGGGCTCAGCCTAGAGGGCGATTTGGGAGAAATAGTCTTCCTAAGCTGAGGGAAAAGTGAAAATGTATAAAACATATAGGGAAATCCAAAATTTGGGGCAAAATTTCTCCCAAAAGTTCTGAAAATGCCACAAAACATCTCCCTGTCTGAAAACTCTAGGCTGACCCCTGCATGCACTGGTGAAAGTTGAGGCATGGGCTTTTCAGATGCCCAGATGCTGATTTAATGTCCAAGTCAATCCAGAGATAGACAGATGGATAAACAAACAAATAAATGTTCTCTGAGGACACCAATGTGGAACTGCATGCCGAGGCTCTTCCTGTATTTTTGTATAGGCCAGTCAAAACAGCAGAAAATTACACTTTAATTACCTTCTGATAGTGCACAAGTATGGACGTGACATCACTCTTTTTTCTGGAATCGCTTGAACATGGTGAGGACTGCTTGTCCATCACTTCCTGTTTCTTCTTCACACTCATAGTTATGCCTAAAGAAAATATGGTAAAATTCATGTAAGCATTCCACGGAATGCGGTTTCCCATTTGTCATGCGGTCATAAAACAGAGCTAAACTCGGAAACTCAACAAAAGTTTACGTTGCAGACACCAGAAAAGTAATACATATGTGACAATGTCTCACTTCTGCTTGTCACAAATGAGACAAAAATTGGGATATCTAAAATAATTACAGTAATTGTCTTAAAACTGAACAGTTTGGTTTTACAACACCCCTAACTAATTACTTTCACCAGGTATCATTGTCACCGTTTCCATAGGGTGATGAAAGAGTTGGGCATATATACATTGTGGAACATGGTGCATAACATAGAAAAACACATTTCGATATCTGGAAAACTCTCAGGCTGCGTATTTTGAGTGGAATAATATGAAAAGTATGCATGCAAGTGTTGTTCATGTTGCTCCTGCTAACAACACATCTTCCAAGTTTATGCCTTTCTTTATGCACAGTATTCCATGGTGTTATATCAAAGATGATTCTGTAGAGAATGAGTCAGATTGTGCAAAATAATGTTCTGCTGCTATATCAAGGTGCTAGTAGTCTAAAGCATTGTCATTCTGACCTCAAAAATAGAAATTTTCATTTGGTAGCGCTTACCATTGGACGAATTCCATTTGGAATGAAACGTCCCAACATTGCAAATATTATGTCCCTTGCTTAATTCGATTTTGCGGTTGAAGGGAAAGAACTATGCCTATATATATGTAGAGGTAGAGACTATATTTCAGTTATCCTATGAAAAAAGAAGCAAGCATCAAAGTAAATGAATGTAACTTTCTCTAAAATGGTGATCATATGATGAAATCAGAAAAGTAAGCGACTGCAGATTTTTTCAGTAGATTATTTTTCAACAACTAATTTTAGCAAGTCTGTAAATTTACAGGCTAAAATATCTGCATTTTTTCAGACTGTCTGTAAATTTACAGACTGTCTACAAATTCATGGATATCCCAGACCTGATTAATACACCTAAATCTTTCTGTTCACATACAAATTGTTTTTACAAGTGAGTGAGTGAACTCTGGTTTAACATCCCATCAACAACTAGGTCATACGGAGACTGGACCTTGGTTTAAAGTCTCATCCTAAAGACTGCAGATTCCGAGAAATAGGGGACCGATCTTGCGACCCCTTGATTGGTAGTCCAGTGCGTTATCCACTCCACTACCGCTGCTCCTGGTTTTTTCAAGATTCTTCATCAAAAGAGTTGATAAACCTTAATGCAGTCTCGTTCAATTTTAACACAGCTAAGTGGAGAAAGCACATCTGACAGAGTAGTTTTGCTTCCCTTTAAATCCTGTGACCGAAAGTTTGGGTGACACAACAAGCCCTTGTCCCTAATGCTAGCCAGGTTTACTTGGATGCTTCAGTGCTGAAAGCTACACAGAACCGTCACCTAAGTGCTGAAAGTTGATCAACATGAATTAGTGATGGAGATTAAAAAAAATGAATCAATGAGAAGGCACAGATCCACAAGAAACATGTATAATGGTGGTTTGGAACCAACTGTCATATACCCAATTCTCCTACTTCCGTAGTTTCCGCTATTTCCGTAGTTTACCGGCGTCTGTGTCAACAGCTGATCATGTGACCTCCCACTGCTAGTACAATATCTATAGCCCAGTTCAAATCACCAGATATTGAAATTCCCTGTTTTCACTGCAATTTTACTCTTTTATTCCACAATGAAATTCACTAGATAGATAACAGGAAATATGTGTTAATAAAACTATAGGGCCTGAGTTCAAAATGATATTTGAAAACTAAAATTTTCACTCAACCAGAAAGTTTTTACACTTGTGAATTAAGCAAATCCACTTCTTTGAACTGTACTATATTTTAAAAATATTTCCCACCGTATGACCTCATGAATCAAAACTTCCGTTTGACCTACGGACCTCAGGAGAAAGTTCCTTACAGTGGGCAGTGATTTTAAAGAAAAATTTAACTAACATTTCTTTGATGCTGTAACTTCATTTTTGCTCTGTAGGTCCTCAATATCATGGCATTTCATTGCACTTTGTTTAACTGTTAAAATGCGCTAGTGAAAACATTATTTCTCTGACTTCCATTTAGTGCTACGGAAATAGGAGCAAAGGGCATACATGTCAAGCTGATTGCGCAATAACATGACATATAAAATGGGGCGAAAATAGTTTGTATACATTCGGAGCCGATGATACAATGAATAGGGCACCAAATCCTTCCAGAGTTTCAGATCCGCAACACTGGCGACCTGTTGGTGCATAATCAGGTGGGTGAAGCCTAAGTTTTTACGAAATAAGGGGAATAACTCAAAAACACGTGAAACTATATCACAAAAAGAGCCATTTCTTTGGTATCCAATTACCTATGCTTCATAAAACATCAGAAGTTTAATGAAGCGGGAACTCTTTCCTTTCAACTGGCACAATAATTTGCTATCTCTATCTGAAACGTTGTACTTAGTTAATTTAGATTTCGATATTCAATTTCTGGTGTTGACATTTTTCAGCTACTCTTCAGTTGAAAGAGAAGAGCGCGTGAGGCTCTATTGGCTTATTGCCCGTGGGAGCGAAACCCGGTAAGATGTGTAACCCGCATTCGCACTAGAAAAGACCCGCGGTTGAATTTTATGAAACGCCGAAAAACACTTATGTACCAGCAACATCGAAATACTTATCTGTATCTGCCAGGTACTCCGAGCACCTCTAAAAAGAATAAAAAATTAATTGAAAATATTCAACGTCGTGCAACGCGGATGATTCCAGAGTTGAAAGGCTTATCATATGTTGAAAGACTGTCAAAACTGAAATTATTCTCTATGGAATACAGAAGAAAAAGGGGTGATATGATTCAGTTGTTTAAAATTTTGAATGGACTCGAGGATCTTGACTCGCAGTCAATGTTTTCATTTTCAACATCAACAACAAGAGGGCATTCAAAAAAGTTGTACAAACCACGGTGTATGAAGGAATTTCGACAACACTCGTTTGGTGTACTCTGCATTGATTAATGGAATAATCCCTCACAGACAGTTATTGATTCTAGGACTGTAAATGAGTTTAAGACAAAGCTGGATAAGGAGTGGGCCATTACTAAAACCTTGTACCGCACCGCACCGCACCGGCTAAAACCTTGTACCGCACTTACGGAAATTTCTGTACAGTCTTGAGTTAATTCCGAACTTTACCGCACTCACGTTATATGCTATCTCTATATACAGATCTGTTCCTGTGGTCCTTTGTGAGAATGAATGATGAATCTATTAATAAATATTAACTTTATGTCGAATTTATGTCAACGAAAATACTTCTCCATCTCAACATATATACTATATAGAATCACTTTTTCTATTTTCTTTTTTTTTTTGTATGTGTGCAAGCAAATCTCAATTTTAATACTTTGAATATCTTCTGTGCTTGCATCATAATGTGGTAAATTGCCATTATACTGTCAAGGCCTTTTCTCCAAAGAATTTATGCATTTATTGCTCTGGTGATTGCAACAAGACATACTTTTAAGAGTTACTTCCAACCCCTTTAGAATTTTTTTTCAGATAGAGATATATTTGTATATGCGATTTGTCTAAATCTAGGAAACTATTCGGCTAAAATACCTTAAAACAAAACAATATATATTGAAATTATATCTCGGTCTTTTTTTTTATCATTTATGTTACATGGTTAAACCAAAAACCAACCCAATCCAAACGCCAGGGTTCACCATGTTATAGTTATATTGAGAATGTATTGAAATGGATAAAAATCTTTTTTGAGGTTGGGTAATTAAGGTTTCAGCATGATAATATTATGTTTATACTTCCAATTCGTAAACTTGTCTTTTAAAAAAAAAGCTTACATACAGAATCAGCATATACTCTGCCAACGGTAGAGTCCGTAAAATCCGGTATGATTCGAATATCTTCGGCGGTGCGGTACTCTATTTTGCCCCAGTGCGGTGCGGTGCGGTGCGGTACAAGGTTTTAGTAATAGCCTAAGGAGTGGAGGAAGGATCAGTTTAAGGTCGATGAGGTTTACTAAGGGTGGCATATCAACATTGTGGTAAAAATATCTGGTATAAACAGCATATATGGAAATGAGCATACTAAATTTCAAATATAATAACAATACACTGTAACCCGGAAGTACGAGATCACAACATGTTTATGGTCAATATTGGCGGTGAAGCTTACCATCTTATCACCGATGGATCAAGTACGATCAAGTACGAAAAGAGTATTACATGGAGTGCGTGCGCGAATGGCCGGAATCACAACAAGAAAGATAATAAAAAAATAAATAAAGTAATTAATATTGTTGTTTTATTAGATTTAGGTTCAATTTAGAATTTTGTGAGTATTGTATCAGCTGTGAAATCTGCAAAAAAATGATTTGGTATTTGATGATAATTATGAGGGATGATATGATGAATAATGAGAATAATGAAGTATGATTAAAGATGATCAAAATGAGGTTTTCAGAAGCCCTGCTCGGAATGATCCGAGGTCTGGGCTAGAGCGTATGTCAGGAGGAAGGTTGTTCCAGATTTTAGCAGTTCGGGGGAAAAATGAGTACCTAAGTGAGTCAATCCGTGAAAAGGGTAAGGTGAGTCTGTGTCTCAGGGAGGGTTGTATGGATTTAGGAAGAGAAATTTTGACAAGGCTGTGGTGAATTTTATAGAGCATAACCAGGGATGAAATTTTTCTTCTTTTCTCTAATGTTGGCAGGTTTAATTTTGATAACATAGAGCTAACACTGCTTGATTGTATTAATTCCTTAGATATAAGACTTTAAAGTTCAAATCAGCTGACAACACGTCAATTGAATGTAATAGTGATTATAAACACAAAAAGTCGATCTCAAGTTGGATAAAATGTGTAATCCGCACAAAATACTCGACTCGTGTTGGGACTTAAAATCACTCTAAACCCGATGTAGCTGTAAAAAAATATGTCTTAAATGATACAGCAAACGAATCGTTTTACTTGTCAGTTAGCTTACACCCAGAAATAAGTAAATTCGATAAAAGTGAGGTTTATGTCACAATATCCGATATTACATATGTAAGGCAAATAACTCAAACTTACTTCTATAACTGCATTGTGTTCATAATCCAAATTTTTTTCCACTATTTTCTGATTTGTTTGAACTAGTAAGTCTAATATCAAAGTATTTCAATGCTTTTACGGCGTTTATTTTGCTGCTACATATGGTTTTTTTTATCCTAAGGCGATATCCAGACGCGGATGCGGGTTACACATCTTACCCACACTCCCCGCGAGGATGTGGGATTTGATTGTATTAATTCCTGATCATTACCTACCTTTTTTACTTTGTCTCTAGACTGGCTATATTTGTCTGCCGCGAAGGTTCAACCCAGTACTGGCAAGCATGAATGGTTGGCTGTTCCCTTCCACGGATTGCCGTGTTCTCACAGAGTAGTTCCCAGTCCCAACAGCTGAGAACTACTTCTGGATTTCTTCCAACATAGGACAGTCCTCTGCTATACTGGTCAGACGAGATCGAAAAAAAGAGGATGAAGGGGAAAAAATAGTTTGTTTAAACATCATCCATCCCCGCCCCCGCCCCCCCTTCCCCCCTTCCCCCCTCACCCACCCACCCACCTCCCACTCAAACCACCAATAAAATGTCTTGGCATGACGATTTTAATGATGATTTTCGATATGAGATTTGCCGAAAACATTAGTTTCATTTAACAGTGTTTTAGTATCGTAGTTAAATGTTAGATTTCAGTGTCTATGCTTTATAAATTTTCAGTGCTTTTTACTTTTTTATGTTTTATGATAATTTTCTGTATTAATAAGCTAATTTCTATTTCCCCAGTATATATATATATATATATATATATATATATATATATATATATATATATATATATATATATATATATATATATATATATACTTAGTAAAACAATCGAAGGATATTAAACTTTCAGGGGTAATTTTGGAAAATGCTTGATTCTGACATTGACAAGTTTTATTTTTTCTGTAAAACATATATTTCCTGCAGTATTCGCTACAGCTAAATAGAGTCATGCTTAACTGGTTATGCGAAATTTAACTCGCAAACAACATGAGGGTAAGACCGCAAATTTCACGTGCAGTACAAAATCGATTTTGTACATGATCTGATAGACCTTATCGTTTCTTTTGGCAAGTCAACACATCGTAGAGTTTCAGACATTATTCTGAACATGGTTAGACGTAGACGTTTAACAGACAAACAACGCTGGCAAGCGGTTGGTCAGTTGGACTTAGGGCAACGTCAAGTCGACGTCGCTGCTAGATTTGGCGTTTCACAAAGTGTGATGAGTCGTCTTTATGAAAGGTACCGTCAGACGGGTGAAGTCTCTGAAAGACGTGGCAGGGGACGCCAACGTGCGACGTCAGCAGCTGATGATCGTTATTTGCTTCTTCAGACGTTACGTTCAAGAACTCTAAGTGCTCCAAAGTTACGTCAAAACCTACGAAACGTGCGACACGTGAATGTTAGCATCCAGACTATCAGGAATAGGCTTAAAGATCGTGGACTTAACGTCAGAAGACCCGTACAGGCAACTCCGTTAACAGCGCAGCATCGACAAGCTCGAGAGCAGTGGGCGAGGGCGCATTTAAGGTGGAATCGGCAACGTTGGAGAGATGTATTGTTTACGGATGAAAGTGTGTTTCGGTTATCACGTGCTGACGGCAGGACACGCGTTTGGCGACGTAAGAATGAAAGATTTGCAGACTGTAATGTTCTTGAACGTGACCCATATGGTTGTGGGAGCGTTATGGTGTGGGCGGGAATTTCCCATAACTTAAAAACTGACCTAGTGTTTATAAATGGGACGCTCACTGGTCAACGTTACATAGACCAGGTGATAAACCCTCATGTCGTGCCATTCATTCAGCGCAATGGAGCAAATTTCACATTAATGGATGACAACGCACGTCCACATCGAGCCATTATTGTAAGAAACCGTCTCCAGCAAGCAGGAATACGAACACTGGACTGGCCATCGCGCTCACCAGACCTAAATCCCATTGAGCACGCATGGGATGAGCTGGGTAGGCGTCTGAATAACCGACAAAACACACCAACCACCCTTGCGGAGCTCAGACAAGCACTCGTTCAGGAATGGAATGGAATGCCCCAGTATGTCATCAGACGACTTGTCACCAGTATGCGACCTCGTTGCCAGGCAGTGGTTGACGCCAGAGGCGGCCATACTCGTTATTGATGAAATGTCACTTTTCATGACTGTGGGTATAGACATTTGCAAAGGTACTGTACCAGACACAGCGGAGCATGACTATCAATTTCACGGGTGACTATTGGCTATACATTCTTCAATGAAATATTGCTAATTTTCTTCGATTGAGATATTTCTGTTTTTCGTATACAAGTATTAAATTTCAATATCCTTCAATTGTTTTACTAAGTATATATATATTTACCGTCTTTTATAAATTACTCTGATTTATCATATTAAAGAATAAAGAGGTGACACCCGTGTTACTCTGTTACCTAAAGACACACAAAACATTTTGCAAGAATACACTGGTATAAAGAGCGAAAAGAGCCGTCACTTGCGGAAAAACATGGACGGACGCTCGCCCACCCCCCCCCCCCCGTTACTGCGGCTATGTACCCCCCCCCCCCCCCCCCCCGTTACTGCGGCTATGTATTCATTCCGCTGAGGTGCGGCGGCAACGTCGATATGAGAACTGAAATACTACTACCACTTGCGAAAAGATGCGAAAAGAGCGGAAAAGATGCGAAAAGAGCCAAGTTAAATTGGAAAATAGATATTGTTATGTAGAAATAAAGTCAAATCAAATTGATGGTTATAAAACAGAATATCAGCGAGTTTTATGGCATTTTTTTTTTAAGAATATAGCTTAAAAATGAAAAATAAAACGAGCAGCAATGATGCGAAAAGAGATTATTTTCATGTGAAAAGAAGCACAGCTATGTACCAAGGCCGGATCCAGGATTTCTGGAAAGGGGGTTCAAATTCACAAAGGGGGGTTCGATTTGTTAATTTTAGGCCATTTTCCCAATTTTTTCTAAAATATCCCCATAAAAATGAAATAACTTGGTACGAAAGGGGGGTTCGAGCAAACCCTCTGAACCCCCTCTGGGTCCGCCCCTGTGTACAAATAGAGTACAAATAGAATATCTATTTGAATACTATCTTTTCAGTAGACTTGAAAAGGCCAAAGCGACTTTCCGTAATGCAAGATTCAAAGCAGGAAAAGGCATTCCGACAATGTTTCATTTGGTAATCGTTTTAGTGTAATTTTGAGAAATACTAATACCAAACTATATTTTTTTTCGACAAAGAAGACAAAGTCTTCCAAAATAAATCTATTTCATTAAAGATGCATCATTATATTGTGGAAACAAATGAGAAAACAATTTACCATGCGCTTGCCATACTTTTATCATATCAGAACAAAGAGGAGTGTAATAAAAATTTGGGTACGTTCAGTTACAGAAAGTCATGTTCGCCAAAAAAAAATGACTCCTTTCATAGTTTAGGCCAACACTTTTTTTTTTGGGGGGGGTGGGGGGTGGGGGGTGGGGGAGGGGGGGGGGAAAGCTACTTTCACAGAAACGCACAATAAATTATATTAATAACACGCGTATTATGTTCCATATCAATGCTATACCATTATCTCTACATAGCGCACGCGACTTTGCTCTTTTCGCACCATTTTCCTCCTCTCTTTTATGTTTTATGTTTTCAATTTATTTTTCACCTGAAAACAAGCCATAATTCAACTCACTCACAGTCTGTTTACCCTATATGTACCAGTTTTGTTTTACTGTGTCTAATAACTATGCGTCTTTTTATACGATACTTTGCTCCTTTCGTTTACATTGTAATTTCCCGGCCCGTTTTTCTTTTCCTTTTAACTATTTTCGAATGAAAACAAAAGCAAAAACACGTCATAAATCATAATTGCAACATACTCATATTCTATTATATTTGAACCAGTTCTATTAAACTTTATTTCTACACAGCATTCCTGATTTCTCGTGAAACTTGGCTCTTTTCGCATTTTTCCGCTGTTTTCGCATCTTTTCGCATCTTTTTGTTAGTGATGACTCTTTCGCACTTTATACCCACCCATAAATCTATATAGATCTATTCCCCATAACCCAATTATTCATTACAATAATACCAACCCAAAATCTCTCCCCCACCCTGCCCCTCACCCCCAGCCCTACACTTCCCCTGTTGCCTGTGTTACCTTAACGCAAAATGCACTATTGGCTGAATTGGAAAAGAGTACTTATATAATCATAAGGTATTTGATGGCGTCATCGATAAGCATTGATTTTTTTTTTCATTTTATTATTTTCAACAAACCTCTATCACTGCAGCAAAATAATGATAAATACTTTTAACAATTTCTTCCTAACTGCCCGCTAAGGAATCATGTAATATAACAGAATTACAAAATGACTGATTCTCAAAACAAGATACAAACGTAGTCATCCGAAGAATCTGAACGAGACTTTGGAATATTATTCAAACATAACTTGAAATTTGATGAACATATAGATATTACAGTTAACAGAGTTGATCGAATAATTGGTCATATTAAGAGGAAAACGTACATGGACAAAAATACGTATTAACCTTGTATAAATCATTGGTGAAATCTCATCTCGATTATGGGAGTTTAAATAATACTGATAGCGGGCACATGACGTCGATGCAACTTCATCACGTCGCACCAACGTCACTGCACCGCTATATCGACGTCATGTGCCTGCTGGGATGGAAGAAGATAACTTAGTTTCAAGCCAACAACTTGTTTGTTTGAAAACGAATGCGCTTTACATAAACATTGTCAAAAATATTAGAATAAACAGAAGAATGCAGGAAAAAGCTGGCCACCCATTAAATAAGACAATTTAAGAGAATATTAACATGCAAGTTTAAAATATCAACCTGTTAATGAGAAACTCGATGTTAAGAGGGCAACAAGTATCAATACAATACCGGCCAAAATTATAAACGCGACCTCCCAATCCCTAAGCCTTTACCTACTTTACAACATGCCAATGCAGTGCTCAGTAAGAAACCTGTTTTTCCGTAAGAAACCAATTATCTAGACTCAGTGGCACAAGTCACTCTTGTATATCAAAAGGATGACCCATTCACACCAAAAGTTACCACCGGAATTCATGAGCGGTTGCTTAGCGACAGGCTTTTAACTCATTTCAGTGATATTTTCAAAGTTTCCTCTCTGCATTCACAGCCTCCTCGGTCGCAAAACCACGTAAAAGCCCTTTGAAATATTCTTCTCCTGAACCAAAAGGCCTTGAAACTTTTTGTGTAGCACTGGCGACCCAAGCCCTGCAGCCCTACAAACATTTATTTATTTTTTTATTTTTTATTTTCTTATTTATTTATTCATTTTTTTGACAAATGACTGCATTGACCTTGACCTAAGTTATGGCGCGGTCAGCTTTGGTTCCTTATGCTTTTATATGGGACAATGCTGAAACAGTGCATTTCATGGAACCTTTTTAAGCCTAGAATCTGATATGATAATTATATAATATGACTGTATATAAACTAAATGCCTAGACACCGTAATTTCTACATAGTATGGACAAATGTCCTTATACAAGAAGGCCTCATGGAAGATAAGTGTTTTGCTAAATGTGCAACCCATAAATAAATTCGGTTATTATTATTATTACTTCAAAAGTAGATAGTGTAGATCCGGACAGGATGCTTCTAAGTGGAGTAGACTGATCAGAGTTAATCCTGGTTGCTGTTCAGCCACCAGCTCCCCAATATATATACAACATGTTCAGTTCTCCTTGAAACATGTTTGAATATCAGCGGGGGTGGTAGCTGTTCAAAGATGCCGCGAAACTTTCGACAATTGGGCGCCCTATAGTTTATTAGGAGGGCCTCCCGTTGCGATGGAACTGTTGCAATTTTTTCTCTCTCTCTTTATTTCTTTCTATCGTTTACTTTCGTCTTCCTCTTCTTTCTCCGCCCCTCTTTGGTAAACGGTTCGATATGGACTGAAATACTGCAAAATGAATACATTTCATAACAAGAAAACATTGATGCAAAGCATCAATACACCGGGAAACTCAGTCATAGTTATCTTTTCCCATCTGAAACCGTTGACGTACTAAAGACTGGTATAATCTAGAGCAAATTAGTCTATGTTAAGTAAACCCTGTTGCGTTCACACTGGCATGGAGTTAATCTGGTTCTTGAGTTATGATGTTATACATTTGGGTTATCTTGCCAAAATTTGCACAGTTGAAAACTCGGAGATACCTAAATACTATTGTGTCTGGATATGACTTTTACCTTCATCTTCACTGAAACCGCAAATTGAACTCTTCATGTACATCAAAGGTGAATCGTACGCGAATGTTCAGTGGAGGAAATGCATCAAAGGCCGAACACTTGTGACTAATTGTGATCCGTAAGGGGAAACTACCTTATTATACGCCCGTTTGAAAAACGGGACGTATATTGTTATGGCGCTGGCGTCCGTCCGTCCGTCCGTCAGTCCGTCCGTCCGCCGTAAACTTTTCGTTTCCGGATAACTCCTCCTACAGTTTACATCCGATCGAGCTGAAACTTGGTATATAGTAAGACTATGAGGTGGACCAGCGCATGTCGTTTCGAGGTTACGCTCCAATGATTTTTAGCGGAGTTACAGCCCTTTACTTAGATTTTTTGGGGTGTTCGTTTCCGGATAACTCCTCCTACAGTTTTCATCCAATTAAGCTGAAACTCTGTGAATAGTAAGACTACAATGTGGAGTAGCGCTTATTATACGGAAATTTTGCTCCGATGATTTTTAGCAGGGTTACAGCCCTTTGAAAAAAACGCGACTATGGCAGTTTGTATGGCAATTCTTTAGCATTCCATATCTTGGTTACTCTGTGGAATATCATGATGAAACTTTATACCAATGTATATGAGGTTAAGACAACATGTCTCATACAAGAATGGTTACTCCCCTTGACTTAGATTTTGAGTAACCTCCCTTTGATTATTTTGTCAGACTGTATTTGTACCCCTCATATCTAACTAACCCTTTGGACTTTTGTGATGAAACTTGATAGTGATGTATATTAGGTTGACACAATATGTCACATATAAGAACGATTGCCTCCCCTTACTTATTTTTGGAGTAACCTCCCTTTGAATATTTTCTTAGGCTATTCTTATGCAAGCGATAAGTAGGCAACCGTATGGAATATCTTGATGAAAATTTATAGCAATGTGTATTAGGTTGAGGCTGTGTGTCTTATATAAGAATAATTGCTCCCCCTTCCTCATTTATGGAGTTACATCCCTTTGATTAATTTCTACGGCTATTCTTGGGCAAGTCATTACTAGGTAACCGTATGAAATATCTTGACGAAACTTTATAGCAATGTGTATTAGGTTGAGACAGTATGTCTAATAAAAGCATAATTGCTTCCCCTTCCTCATTTTTGTTTTTAGTTACATCCCTTTGATTACTTTTTTAAGGCTTTTCTTTTAAGAACCTTAATGTTTGGAATGTCTTGATAAACTTGATAGCAATGTAGACAAGGATGAAACGGTGCAAAAAAAAAAAACATTCAGAAACGGGCGTACATTGCCCCGCTTGCGGAGCTCTTGTTTTTATATTATGATACCTTCAAACCGGAGAAATTCAGATAATCATGTGTAGCAACCCTGAGTAAAGCTGAACGCAAAATAAAATGGTCTCAAATTATCTGGTCCAGATGCCCAGGGTTATTAAATGTAGAAAATCCCTTTTGGCTGGTTTGACAGATTGCTGCTTTCTTTGGTTTTGGATGTTGGTTACACAGTGAGGTTTTATTTCCACTCAGCCGGAGTGGAATTTTGTTTTTTCAAGATGACCGACACCACCGACTTAATTAGCAGGAAAGTCAGAAATCCTTGCTACCAAGTAAGGCTCAGACTTATATCTTTTTATAAGTCTAACTCTGACTTGCTAGAATCAAAAAGAGTGAACAACAATTAAATAAATTTAAGAATCTATTTGTTCTAACTTTCTTTTATTGCATATAACTACTAAATATGTACAACATGCACATGTTTAAAGTAAAACAGTAAGGTGACATTAAAGCAATAATACTTTAAGTAATTTATCTCAATAATATCGCTTTAAGTTACTCAAAGTATAAAATTGACCAAATAATTCTAAGTTATTTCTAGATATTAAAATGCCTAACTAATATTAAGTTCTTTTTAGATACTCAAATTGTGAAAAATACACCAAGTCTCAGAATCCCAAAGAATATGCAAAAATAATAATTTATAATTCCAAAAGCTGCATAATGACTCTGATATAAAATTTCTAATTTATTTTAGCTATTAAAATTAAGCTCAAAATTACAAAATGCTATTTTCCAGTAATTTCTGTTATTTTTAATTTAAGCCAAAATAAGCAATTTATTAATTAAATATTAATCATAAGTGAATTTCTCAATGATGTTAACACTTTAAATCCCAAAGACAGAGTTAATTTCAATACAAAAAATGCCTATTTATTGAGGTGTCAGAATAAGGTTGATTCTGATTGGCTAAGAGCTTGACACACCTCTAATTAAACAAATAAGGCCCTTTATTCATCATAAAAACATAAAAAAATAAACAATAATATCAACAATCTAAAAATGTCAATTGAATCCTTGAACAAATGTCCATCCTAAGGCAAACAGTTGGATAGCTGACACTCACTAGGAAGTCCTTAAGTTTGGTGTCATTCTCACCCACAAATATGGTCAGAAATCCAAGATGGCTGCCTTCCAGTCATGGAAAAGTCAAGGACCCTTTTTAGCTCATATTAATGATAATAGTTCCTAATAAATCCCCAAAGTAGGATGAAAATGCTCATTATGTATACCCCAAAATGTCTGAAAAACATTAATTATGAAAACTACTTTAAAAGCTAATAAATTTGAATAGTTCTAATTCCTGACCCAGAGTCTGGAATTCCCAAGAATGTAAACAAAATAGCTTTTTCATAATCACTGCTTGACAGCAAACTCTTGAGACATAAAACTGATTGAAATAATGAATAAAAGGCTGTTTCTACATGTTCATCTATACACTCAGCAGAAACAAGGCAAATACAAGTAATTAAAACAGGAAAATCACATAGGCTAAAGCAGGATTGCAACCGGGGAAATGCTGAAATAGGTTTTTACCATTTTCTCAGCTAATACAAACTTGACTGTCTCGAAACTTACAGCAAAGTCACGCTATTTACTTTTCTTCACTAAACTACAAAAAACATGACTTTGATACATTAATCATTATGTAACATAGAAAAAAACATATATTTCAAAGGGGGCAAATTCCAGGTCCTCCACACATAAAACTATTTGCCATATCAACCAAGTGTTCCTTTTCCTCAGCATGGCAGCTTTTTATCCCCCGCCGAAGGCGGTGGGATATAGTTTTCTCCATGTTCGTCCGTCCGTCCGTCCGGAGCCATAACTTTGTAACCACTGGACGGAATTTCATGAAACTTAAAATAAATGAATATCACTATAACGCGCTTAAGCACGTGAAGTTTTGTCAGACTGGCTTTAGTAATGCATGAGTTATCGCCCTTTAATTGTCTTAAAATCAATAAAATGAGCCGCAACTAAGTAACTTAAATCAAATATGTATGTCCATAACACAAATATGCACATAAAGTTTCATCAGAATGGCATCAGTAGTGCATGAGTTATTGCCCTTGAATCAATTTAAGATTGCCAAATTCAGTCATAACTAAGTAATCAATGAATAGTATTCTATGAAACTTATAGTAAATATGTATCACCATAACACATTTGTGCATCTTACATTTTGTTGGAATTGCTTCAGTAAGCAACGAGTTATTTCCCTTGAATTGATTGAAAATCAACAAATTGAGCCATAACTAAGTAACCAATGAATAGAATTTCATGAAATTTAAAAATAGTTATGTATTGTCATGACACAGCGGTGCACATTAAGTTTTGTTATAATCGCTCCAGTAATGCATGATTTAATGCCCTTGAATTGATTTAAAATCGACAAATTAGCTATAATTAAGGTACCGGTGAACGAAATTACTTGTAACTGAATTAAAAATGTATCATAGTGCAGTGATGCTGAGGCAAGTGTTTAAGAAGAACAGCTTCAGTTTATACCTCACTTATCTCAGAGTTATTGCCCTTGATTTTATTTACAATCCACAAGTGCAGCCTTAACTATGTAACCAGTGAACGAAACGAATCAGGGCCACTTCGGCGGGGGATATAAATTCACCGAATTTGCTTGTTTGTATTGTTTTGATCTATAAAATATGAATCATATAGACAATATTTAATTCAGCGCCGCCGTGCGGCAGTTTCTGTCGCAACGTTACCTAATGACGTCAAACGTTCTGTCTGAGAAAAACAAGATGGCGTCAACATTGTCCGCTTCTTTAATTACATGTAATACATGGCCTGATTACAAACTGCAAAGAGGCTGAGCGCTGGGTGAAATTAACAGGAAATAGAAAGTGTCGTAGAGAAGAAACTGCAAAAAACATAGCTAGTTACTACTAGCGGGAAAGCTTTTCTCTGGCGGTTTCTCATCAGCTTGTTAGATGGAGTTTGCAACTGCTGTTGCAATAATTTTATTACAAATTTCATACGATACCGCCTCATGAAATTGAAATGAGAAGTCAGATCACTGTCTACACTTCGACCACGCATTTTAGAGTTCCGCCTCCAGCGGTTCTCGAATCCGAAACCGCTAGATCAGCAGGCCAGCGCTTAACCTACTGAGCTACCGGGGCTCCTCGATCGGGTGTTATCAGATAGATCGGGATGGAGGGATGGATGGATTGGTGATTGGTGGAAGGAGATTTTACGTCCTTTTTAACAGTAATTCAGTCATATCAGGACATGGTAAAGGCCCTGTCACACTACAACGTTTCAGACAACGTATGCCAACGTATGAAAAATTTATTCAATACGCTGGCATACGCTGGAGATAAATTAAAACATCAAACAGCAGCCGGTTTTGGAACGCACACATAGCGTACTGAAACGTATAAATAACTTATTTACAACTTATCCTTAGCGTATACATAACTTATACAAGCGTATAACAGCGTGTTTCCAGCGTATCTGTAGCGTTCTTGTCTTATGCCGAACGCATGCACAACGTTAGTCTAACTTACGCCGACCTTATGTATAGCGTGTTGGAGCGTGCTTCGACGATCAGATGTAAAGCGACGGCTCTCTACAACACTTTTTATTGTAGTGGACGTTGATCGATGGACATGCCTAAAGAACGAAAATTAGAGAACTTTGCAGGTAGTAGCTGACCACCTGCATGCCTACCGTCGTCCCTATCATCTCCAGACTGCCGTGCCTACGATGGTAGCCAACCTCCCTCTCGCGCAGACTCCAATGCCTCTTTAGTGGTATCCGTGGCGGCATCTGCAGCAGCTGTGGTGGCATCTGAAGTATTAACCCCCTCTCAAGCCCCAAAACGACAAGTAGAAGCGGTCCAAGAAGATTCCTTATTTAAAAAGTATGAATTGCTGATCTGTATCCAATATATATAGCGGAAGCCCAGGTCGCTGGCGGATATGTTACCTAAATACGCTCAGTGCGTTCGTGATACGTTGAATAAGTTCTAAGGTCGTCAGGCATAGGTTGGATACGTTCTGGATACGTTCGGTATAAGTTACAGGTAAGTTACCTATAAGTTAGAAATAAGTTACGCGTACGCTCCACAATGGACCTGCTGGCTGCCGAGGTATGTCAACGTATGATTAACTTACAAGTTACGTGCATGAACGTACGCATAACTTACCTGTTGCGTACACCAAACTTATGACTAACTTATAAACAATACGTCGGCGTACGCTGAAAATTTTATGCATGCACAAAATTTTGGGCCGCATTCGACGTACAACAACTTATACCAACGTATTTGAGCGTGCTCGTAACTTGTTCATAACGTACCCCTAACTTATTCAACGCACACCAGCGTGTTTACTAAATTTCTCATACGTCGGCATACGCTGATGCTATACGTCACTGTGTGACAGCCACATAATGTGATAATGAAATGCTGTGTGCAATGGGGTGCCTGTAAATAGTATAGGGGCATAATGGCAATGTTTTCGATTCCTTTTTTTTTTTGTCATTCTTAAAGAAAAGTGAGCCAAGACGGCTAATGCATTGAGAGAAAATGTACTATATCCGCTTTCCCGGGGATGACAATCATGAGTGACGAAAGTCCCAGACAAATTTTGCCGGGATCCTACAATAAGCGACAGTTTACGTGGCGCGAAAAGTAAAGTAACGTTAACGTCACCATGCGCAACGTTAACATTTCAGTCTAAAGAGACAGCACGCTAGGCATTTTATGCACTATAGCTCAAAAGTTAAGTCGGCGACCTACTATTTTTATTGCTTTAATGTAATTTTCTGTCATTTGGCCATACTGTGTTAGTTTTTAAAGAAAAAAATGTGTTTTGTTTTCTGAGAATGAAGGTTTTTATCCAAGAGAGACGTGCAAAAAAGTACGTTTTCCATAGAACGCCATTATAACGTCACGTCGAAAATGAGGGAAAATTGACGTTTTCGAGGTCAGATATCTTGAAAACGACTACGGCGACACACCCTTTTTATTACATTTTCTGAAAGAGGAGCTAAAAATATACAATATAGGGAAGTATAAATAAAATCATGTGTTTTGTCAATTACTCCCACCTCACCTTAAATGGTAGCTAAGGGTCTAAGCTAGCGAATGCGGACATCGAAGACTCTGATTAGACTGGGTGGACGCGCAGGCTGATCTGATACTTCGCTGGGCGCACATGCCACTTTTTTCGAGTTGCGGTTCATATATCTCAAATTACATCGAAAGCAGTAGAGGCCCTTCTGGCTCTGAAACCATAACAAGAGCTGTCGCCTGATTGGTGCCTGCCCATCACACAATTGCTATGATGGTGTGGCTTGCACTGCATAAAACTTCAGGCAAGGCTGTCCATACTGTCAACACATTTATACTCAGAGATAAGTCTTAAAATAAAATTAAAATAAAAAAAAATCCAAGAAGTTTCAAAGTCCATGAACTTGAGGTCAAAGTACTGAGGGGTAGAGGGAGGCAGGCTGTATCAGAACCCTGAACCATTATCTAACATCAGTCCAAGTATTAGTATCAACTGACTCCATTGTGGCACTGTAAAATTATGTCTTCAAAACTATAAAACTTTAATCAAACTCTATAAGATAAAATTCTAAGTGGATGACCTTGACTTCAAGGTCACCCAGTGGAGTTAGTATATAGTAGTTTGTACAACTCAAACAAGTATCTAACATCAGTTCAGGCATCATGAATCAGTATACAATTAAAAAACTTTAATAAAAAATAATCCTAAGTCTATGACCTTGACCTCAAGGTCACTGAACGGGGTTGGGGTAGTACTCTTTAAAACTTTGGACTAATATCTAACTTCAGTGCAAATATCAATAGAATCCATCCATGGGTTAAGAAGATATGGGTCTTTAAAAAACTTTAACCAAAACATCCAATCCATAAAAAGACAATTTTCTAAGTCCATGACCTTGACACCATGGTCACTGTGTGGGGGCGGGGGTAGTACCCTCACAAACCTTGGACCAATATCTAACTACAGTGCAAATATCAAAAGAATCCATCCATGGGTTAAGGAGAAACTGGGCTTTAAAAAACCTTTAACCAAAACATCCAGTCCAATAAAACTCAATTTTCTAAGTCTGTGACCTTGACATAAAGGTCACTGAGTGGGTGGGGGTGGTATCCTGTAAAACTTTGGACCAATATCTAACTACAGTGCAAGTATTAAATGAATCCATCCATGGGTTAAGGAGATATAGGTCTTTAAAAAAAACTTTAACCAAAACATCCAATCCGGACGCCGACGCGGACGCGGACGCCGACGCCGACGCCAGGGTGACAACAATAGCTCTTCCTGAACTTTCGTTCAGGTGAGCTAAAAAACCAGTAAAGCTGCATTTATTTAACGCCTGTGTGTGAGTTGTTCACTCCTGTCTGTTAGAGAAGGTTCAGAGGACTGTGACCCGTACTTGCAGGCGTTGTAGGAACACAAGTCATGTTGGATACGTGCTTTATGATATTAGAAGAATAATAGAATCTATGATGGCGTTGAGGCCGAGACAAGGAAATCTCAGGTAAGTTTTCAGATTATTTGTCTTATGCGAGACGAATCTAATGAGGGGTTATGACATATGTTTTCCTTGAGAACTAGTGAAAATTATTACTAAATTATCCTTGTTACCCCCTCTTATCTGGAGCACTGCTAATGCCCTAAAGCATTCATTGTTACCTCATACCGTTCCCATATAGAACTGTGGTCCCAGCAAAAACCACAAAACAATTTGTCTGCTAGTTTCGTTTCTCTTATGCGTTGTAAATGCTTCTAAATGATTCTTTTTTCATGATTTATTTTTTCGTCACTGCAGCGACGGAAAAAACCGTCTCAGATACCGAGGCCTAATTTTTAGATTTACATTGATCTATATTTGATGGTTTTTGTTACAACTAAAATTTACGATAGTTTAAGCATATTTTATTGCTATAAGTGACAAGCAACGGGGTTGGGCCACAAGTTGTTCTCAAAGCATTAGTTACGCCCCCCCCCCCCCCCCGCACCCCTACATCATACATTAACAGATATAAATAAGCATAATAGTGACAGCAAGCGAATATATTCGTAACATAACTATAAAAAGTACCAAATAAAAAAAAACTAGCTATACAAAGAAATCTTATCAGGTGATCCGGGCCGAATCCTGGTGGGAATTGAAATCAATAGTGGCGAAAGTGTATACATATACATGTATTTATATACCAACCGTCCGACAATGTATATAGTTGTAACTAGTCCTAAAACCGCTTTGAAGATTTAATAAAACTATGGATAGCCTTAAAAGGAATTATGTTGTTTTCAGTACCCAGTTCTGGTTTACCAAAATGATACAGTGTCATTGCTGAGAGGATGAAAATTTCTTGTAGCGTTAAATAATAATTGCGCCTCCGTAATGTATTTTGGGTATCGGAAGAAGTAATGCTCAGCATCCTCTATTTCATTTAAACATGAACAGGTAGGGTCAAGTGTTAAGTAGTTTGTTAAGGGATCGAAATTTAGATTGCTACATTTGTTACGTAGTCTAGCTTGCAATAAAGATATGTATCTACAGCCATGCGAATAATAACTTGGAGTTGCAGAAACATTCGTGTATATTTTCTTAGTATTCGATTTAAAACTTGTAAGTGTGTTTATTTCTCTCAGATTGTTGTCGATTGAATTCCATAATGAAATTGACGAGGGAATACATGATTTTCGTGAGATTTCTGTACGGGTATACGGTACAGAATAGTTATTTTGATTTCTAAGTGGATCATTAGAAACATTTCTAACTAGTGGTGGGACAAGGTCAGTGATATAAGAAGGGACTAGATTATTATGGACTTTATACATAAAGTTTAGTTTCTGTTGGCGCCTCCATTCTTCTAATGAGACCCAACCACATTCACGAAAAAGGTAAACTATTAGTACATATCTAGTTAAGCCCGTTATACAATTCGTGCGGCTTCATTTCGAATTTTGTCTAATAGATATGAATTCTGGGCTGAGCAGCCATCCCAAACAATGGAAGCATATTCTAATGTAGGCAATAGATAAGAAGTGTATATATGATTATGTTCTGTTCGACTAAAAGTGTATTTAAGTTTACGCATTATACCAAGTACTTTTGAAGCTGAATTTATAATATTATCAATGTGGACAGTTTATTTACCATCGCTACTAAGAGTTAAACCAAGGTGTTTGTGGTTTTCGACGAATTTTATTTGAGTATTGCCAAACGTTAGACGGGGCAATGTATCTAAACTTCTTGAGGTGAAGAAAACTGCTTCGGTTTTGTTAGGAATAAATGTAATTAACCACTGGCTAGCCCATGCAGATAGCAAACTGAGGTCGTGATTTATAATACCTTCAATATCATGCAGGCTAGTGGCTGAGTAATAAAGAGAACTACCGCGGCGAACAATCTTGTTAAACTAACGCGGGATTCAGAAATATCATTTACATATATCAAAAATAATAGAGGGCTCAATACAGATCCTTGTGGAACACCAGCGTTTAATATTTTAGGAGACGAATTACTTGCTTTTAGCATAACCTTTTGTTTTCTGTTGTCAAGGTAATTAGATATCCAGTGCAATAAGCTTCGCTTCCATGTACACCATGTTGTTTTAATTTAGACAATAAACCTTTGTGCCAGACCCTATCAAAGGATTTGGAAATGTCGCAGAAAACCCTACATGAAAACTGATGGTTGTCAAAGGTCTGACATATACTATCATGGTAAATATCAATAAGCTGGAGTACTGTTGAATGGTTAGGGAGAAAACCAGACTGATATTTACATAACAAACTGTTTGCACAAAGATAATTATATAAGTTTTTTAAGATAATACGTTCTTGCAATTTACTGACATTACTCAATAAAGCAACTAGCCTGTAATTCGACGGCCATGTCTTATCACCTTTTTTTAGAAATTGGGATTACATTCGATTCCTTCCATGGATCTGGAAATATACCTTCGGAAAAAAAGATCGATTGAATAATAAAGCTAAAGGTTTAGATATAGTTTTGGATACTCCTCTCAACATTCTATTATTTATACCATCATTTCCACTCGCCTTATTTGGATTAAGATTTTCGATTAAAAGTACAATTTCGTTTTCAAAGCAACTAACAGTAGAGATATTTTGAGGTGTCTTGCTTTGAAAAATTGGTAACTGAGAGTTTTGGTCATTCACGCTAGATATTGAGACAAAGTAATCATTTAAACACTCAGCTTTTTCTGTGTCAGTATAATAATAATTTGAATCACCGGTGTCTGATAATGTACATAAAGGCGGAATAGATGAAGACGTATTATTATTTTTAACACAGTGACGAACTACTTTCCAGAATTTTCTTTTATCATTATTTTGAAAGTCGCAAACTAATAGTTCTAAATTATTGTAAAATTTTTCTTTAGCGAATTTTATTTGATTGTTAACTTTGTAACATGCTTTTTTATATTTATATCAATCTGAGGGGTTTCCAGATTTCGCTGCTTTTGCTTTAAGTCTATCTCTAGTCCTAGAAGTGCTTCTTCTTACGGAATCGTACCAGGGCTTGTCATCTCCCCTCACTATAACAGTTTTATTTTGAATACGTGAGTTAACAAATTCAAGGAAAATACTGTTATAGCATAAACAAGCCTCGGTTACGGTTCCATTTAATAAACACGACCAGTCGAAAATTCCTATTTTTTTATTTAATAAATTAAAATTAGCATATTTGTATTGTCAAACGGTTCTTTCAAAGGACTCATTTAGATCGTAAAAGAAAGATAATGTAATATAGGTTGCGCTATGATCACTTATAAAATTTGGCAATTTTATCGTGCCTTTATCGACAAAACTCATTTCTTCGGGAATAATAATAGGGTCTAACAGTGCTTGTTGCCGGGTTGGTTCATCTATGATATTGTGGAGAAAATTAAACAATAAAACATCTTTTAGATTACGCACATTTTGATGCTATAGATCTTCGTTTAAATCTCCAACAATGATAATATTCTTAGAAATTTCTAATGCCTTTTCAATATTGAGATTAAGCTGCTCAAAAAAAATTATATCTGAAGTACGGGGACTGTAAAAAGTTCCTAATAAGTAAATTTCTCTATTAAACTTAATTTCTGTCCAGATTGATCCATTACAAAATATTTCAAGATCTATTCGCCGAAAGTGCAAAATATTTGACGAGACAAACCAGTATACCCCCCCCTACCCCATGGCAAGTACGATCTTTTCTATATGATGAGTCAAACTTGTTAGAATGTATTAAGGAATCCATATTTATATTGCCATAAAGATGTGTTTCAGTAAAGCAGAGTATATCAAAATCCAATATTTAATGTCTTGTATATATTTGATTTTGTTTCTGATACTTCTAATGTTACTATGAATGATAGAAAGAGTGTTAATTCGTGAATCTGGCCCCCAGTTACGTTCAGTATCACCAGCTTGTAATAAGAGTAAGCCTACATCCTATGGTGTTCATATTTCTCAACTTATTCGTTTTGCTCGGGCGTCTAGTCTGACATGTTGATGACTTTGATATGTGTAATAGAGTTTTGACAGCAAAACTTCTCAAACAATGTTATAGATATCATAAACTTCATAAAGCGTTTTCGAAATTTTATCGACGGCATTTTGACTTAGTGTCTAAATATAATTCGGATTGAAACCACTTCTTTTGCAAGGCCTTTCGGAACCTGAATTTTATGGCGACTTGGTGTATAAATTCAGAAAAATGATTGGTAAAAATGACTTTCCTTATCATTTTAAGAAGATAATAGTTCGAAATAAAAAGATCGGTTATAATATAGATGTTTTGCGACAACCTGCATGCTTGGTGGTTCACCCAATCAAGGTTAACAGCTTTGCATACCTCTTCGATTGCACGGCGGTGAGTCGGGCCTCAGCCTTTATGATGGCGCCAACCTAAACCGAACTTAATAGTAATGATGTGGTAACACAAACGGTTGGCGCCTGACACCCGTTCCGGGACGTCTTGGGTCGGGCCCACCGTCGTTTAACTGGTAGGTTTCTTCTGCTCCGGAATTTCAATGTTGCTGTTTTTGTGAATCCTCATGTTTGTTTCGTCTTAGTTTTAGTTTTGATTTTTATGTTTCTGAGATATTACAAGGCTTATGAGGTTCTTCTTGGTTGTTCTATGGTTCTATGTGTTGTTTGTTGCTATGTCTGTTATTGATATGTTGTTTATGGTGTTAAGGCTAGCCCGGTGACCACCTACATGGGAAATGGCTGTTCACATGGCTGCCGTTGGTGATGTCTTTGGTGGTGACTAATTTTTTGTTGTCTTTCCCCACATGGTGTCTTGGTTGGGATCTGGGATTGAATTGTATCAGTTCCTGGGAATTTTCCTACTTACTTTTTTATCATAATGCTGATGACAACTAAGTGCTTTCGGCTTTACGCCTATATCAGAGTTCAAACGCACTCACACATACATACTAAAGCGAAAACTGTACAGGTGAACCATACAAACAAATGACGAAAATAATCACTGTCCAACATAATATATGCAAAACAAAAACTATAATAACATATTTACATAAAAAAAACAAAAAAAAACATTTGAAATGCCCTCGCATAGACTCGAAAGTTTGTCAACGAGAAAATGGTGTCGCTGTCTTCAATCCTTATGTAACTGAAAATGATAAACACACCGCTACAATTGGAAGAGTAGGGCACATTAACCCAATAATTTGCAGACGAGAATATTGCCCTAATGAAGCTTTGGTTTAAACAATATTTTATTAATCAAAATTTCAACTAAGGTACAGAAGCAATAGATCAGGATTTGATCGAAAGCCCAAGGCTTGTGAGGACCATCTCCTGCTAGCAATTAAATACTAAACAAAGGTTGAATGTACAAATTAACATAGACTCCAAATAGACACATCTTAATCTAAAATAGTCATGCAATGAATAGAATTATCCTGAATATGTGTAGACATATAGACAAAGACTGTTGTATGTTTGCAAGAGAAGAAGCCGCTATTATGCTAATTAACTAATAACACTAACACAAGAATAACAGAGAGAGAGAGAGAGAGAGAGGGAGGGAGAGAGAGAGAGAGAGAGAAAGAGAGAGAGAATGACTTCCTCATCCGGTCAGTCCCAGCTGCACATGTATATAACAATTTGTTTATCAGTTAGATGCACTGTCAAATGCTACGAATTAAATCTTTTAGAGTGTGTAATGAAATTTTGCACCGGTGTAAAGATGTCTTCGTTTATCGCCGGCGATACCCCCTCTTTACCATACATTAAATCCCTCAGTGTGCATTCTTGTACTAGGTCTGCGATGTAATTCTGTCTTGCAGCAGTGTGAATAGGACAGCTGAATATAAAGTGGTTTGTATTTTCTATCTCGCCACAAAGACATATTGGACTTTCGATTAGATTTCTGGCATAAAGATGCGCATTCAAGGAACTACATTCCAATCGAAGTCTTGTGTGTAAAATTTGACCTATACGGGTCCCAGCATTGTAAAACTTTGCTGTGGGGATTAAGTTTGAGTTTAAATGTTTCTTGAAAGCTAGGATAGAGTCGCTCTGTCGGATATGTAAAGGTAAACTATTCCAATCTCTAATTGTTGCTGGTAGAAAAGAATTATAATATATGTTTGTTCGTGCATGTATTGTTTGAATGTCGTCGGCGTTTCGTAGGTTATATGGATTATTTTCCCTAGTGTACGGAGGAACTAAGCTCGAGAGAATATCGGGGGTCAGGTGATTGACCATTTTATAGAAAAGTAACAACCTGTGTTTCCTGCGACGATTTTGGAGTGGTTCCCATCCTAAGTCCGCAAATAGTCTTTCAATATTGCATAATTTAGTAGCCCCTGAGACTATTCTTGCTGCTTCAGTGTGAACAGACTCTAATGATTTAACATTATCCTGACTTAGGTTATCCCAGACCGAATCACTGTATTCTAACAAAGGCCTAATAAATGAGAAGTAAATTTTTTCAAGAGAAGATCGTTTTAGCTTAAATTTTAATCCTCTTAGCATGTTTATTCTTTGCCAAGCCAATCGCGTTATCACTTTAATGTGCTCCGACCATGATAAATTATTTGAGATATTTAACCCCAGATGTCTGTAGATATTGGTCTCTTGGATTTCAGAGGTATGTAGAAAAAGAGGAGGATGAGTAATAGGATGAGGCTTTCGAGATATAGTCATAGAGAAAGTTTTCGAAGGATTAAAATCCACAAGCCACTTTTCAGCCCATGCATGTACTGTCTGCAGGTCTCTGTTTAACAACGAGGCGGCGCGTTCGGTAGTCTCTACGGTGATGTATGTATAGGCTTGTGTCGTCAGCAAACAGGCGAATATTGGTACCAATTTGATTAACAATGTCATTAATATAAATAAGGAAAAGGAGAGGACCAAGAATGGATCCCTGAGGAACCCCTGCTCTGACGCTAGCCCAGTCAGAAGACTGTCCGTTTAAAACCACGCGTTGGGTTCTGTTTGAGAGATAACTGGAAAGCCATCGTAGGAGATTGCCTTTAATACCTGCGGAAGAAAGTTTATATAGAAGACCCCTATGCCAGACCCTGTCAAAGGCCTTACTTATGTCGCAAAACACTACTCTTATTTCTTTTCCACTGTCTACAGCTTGACAGAAAGTATGATAGAGAAAAATTAGCTGATTCGTTGTAGAGTCGTTTCGTGTAAAACCAGACTGAAAGGGTGTAATGAGGTTATATTCTAATACGTAGTTGTATATGTGTTTGTGAACGCATCTTTCCAGACACTTACCCACATTGCTTAGGAGAGATACAGGCCTATAATTACTCGGTAGAGTTTTCTCGTTCTTTTTGTGAATAGGGGTTAGATTTGCCTTTTTTCAGGCTTCTGGGAACTCGCATTGATTCAAAGAATAATTAAAGAGATACTTTAAAGGAATTTGGAGATATTGTGCTCCTTCTTTAAGAAGGCGTGAGTTTATTAGATCAGGACCACAAGATTTAGAAACATCAAGCGATTGTAAGACATCAAGAATTTCTTGTTCATATATATGTATAGATTCTAGGACGGGGCGATTTAGTGGGTTTTCTGGTGGCAGGGTCCTGTTAGCGTCATTTACCGTTGACTGTGAAGCAAAATAATTGTTAAGGGCTGTTGCTTTTTCTAAATCTGTTTCAAGAATTTTTCCATCTGCATGAAGGGGTGGCACTGTACTGGAGGATAAATCAAGCTTTAACAGTTGTTTTGATATTTTCCAAAAAGACTTTGTATTTACTCTTTCTGCATTTAGTTCATCGGTTAATTTGTTGAAGTAGTTTTGTTTGGATTTTCGAATTTCACTAGTGACAGTATTGAGTATTTTTCTAAATTTTTGCCATATAAGCTGATCGTTAGTTTTCTTAGCTTTCCTATGTAATCGTTTACGTTTTCTGATAAGTTTCCTGATTATGCCATTAATCCAAGGGTATTCGTTTTGCCTAATAGTAGCTATTTTGTTGGGTATTGATTTCTCAGCCGTGTGAATTAACATATCATTGAAGATTTCCACTGCTTTATTTATATCTGGTTCATCTAGAATGCAAGTCCAGTCAGTGTTTGATAACAAATCTCTGAAAAGATTAAAATCAGCTCTGTCATAATTCCATATACGCCTTTTATAACATTTATGTAAAGATTTAGTGAATTTGAGTACACAAATAATTGGGCAATGATATCGAAAGGGGTTATCAATAAAAGTATCATATACACCGCTGGTTATAATGTTGCTGGGATTGCGAGCTAAAATGAGGTCTATGAGAGGTTCAGAAGATTCCGTATATTGTGTAGGTTCCTCAATCAATTGCTTCAGGTTATACTCTTGTATTAAATCGAACATCTTATTATTGGTTGAGTTGAGCATATTATAATTGAAATCACCTAATATTAATATATCTTTAATGTTTGTATTAAATGCCCTGTCAAAGCTTTCACTAATCAAATTATAATACTCAACGGTACTATTTGGCGGTCTATACACGCCGCCAATCAAAACTGTTTTACTCTTTATGGATATTTCGACCCAAACGGCCTCTAGATTATTAATTTCTAAATCCTGTCTACGTTTGAATGAAATGTTGTCCCGTTTGTATATGACCACGCCCCCTCCAATGCGGTCAGTTCTGTCATATCGGACGGGTTCATGAAAGTGTTCTATAGAAATTTCTTCGTTGAATATAGTAGGACTTAGCCAACTCTCTGAAAAGATCATGACATCGTAAGCAGCAGACTCACATCTGACAAGATCAATTTTTGGTAAAATGCTTTGTATATTTAGATGAAGAATACTAAATAAGTCTGAGTATTGTTCCAAAGAAAGGATAGAGGAGACACTAGACATTGAAGTACTTCTGACAGCGTCTGGCCCTGGGTTTACATGAACGTCTCCACATAGAAGTATGAGGCAAGCCATCCAGACAAGGAGCAAAACAACAGCGAACTCCGTGAGCAACAAACAGAAGAAATCTTTGTTCCGTTTTGTATTATCAGAACGATATTTTTGGTATGGTGTCCTAATCCGTTTAAACAGTTCTAAGTTGTGTTGAATGTTAAGTATGATGCTAAATGTAGCAATGTTGTATAGGGATAAATGTTGTAGCATATACAGCATAATAACTGGTAACGCTAGGATCAGTGTGCATTTACACGGTTGTTTTTGTCCTGTTCTAAACCTCAAGGACTGAAATATGCCGTCCGAACCTCCGAGGCCATCAGAAGTATATCGTGGGTGTCTTAGGTGCATGCTAATAAGTATAGAAGATACAACAACTGGAATAGCCGAAAAGGATCGGACAGCAACTCAAACACAGCAAAAATAATTGTATCATGCATTGAGATAATGGTTTCTTGCACTGACAATGACCGAACGAGAAGTCGAGTTTTTTCTAGAGAAGGATAGCAGGAAAAGGAGAAAACAGGATAGCAAAGGAGAACTAAATACAGTAATGCATACATGTATAAAGACATACTATACAAAATGCCACTTGGTAGTTGCGAGGATAGTCCTGGCAAACATCGTATGCCAGCCACGCCGAAACGGTGACCCGCTCAGCCCCGAAGTCATCTCTGCAAACACTCTATACAATTCATATGGTAAGTATATAGTTATATTTTACAAAGAATTTGCACAGCCACTCCAGGCAGGCCAGAGCCAGGCCGCCCCCCACATGGCTAGCCCACGGTGTCTCAGCGACCTTCATAATAGACCATCTACTGAACTAATATGGAGAACTGATAATAATACTGAATCTTATAGATATTATCCTAGGTATTAAATAGTTGATAATATTTATAGGATTTTATCAAATTTCGGGCTCTGTCAGACCAATCCAACAGAAGTAATGAATTTGGCCCACCTATGCATGGTGTCACAAAAAAAGGGACTTTGGCGAACAGTGCAGACCCAGATCATACGCTGCGGTACGGCGCGTGATCAGGGTCCACATTGTTCGCAAGAACCAAGATGGGCACTTTTCTTACGAATGTAATTACAAGTACATTTAACCATACATCCCTTAAATGAGAGTGTAAGAAAGTCTCGTACAGTACATAGGGTTAGAAGAGTCCAATAAACACAAGTGATTTAAACTGAAACACTTGTTGGTTGTTGTACACATAATTATCCAAAGTTCCAGATACGACAGGCTTTTCACAACAATTGAGTAATATTGTTTTTTTTCCATTTCGCAACAAAAACATATGTTGTGACCCCTCATCAGAACTGTCTCAATGAGACAGCACCAATGAGGGGTGGCAACATATGTCTTTGTACAGAGTTAGGGAGAATTCCCTAATTCCCTAATAATGAAGCTTTGATAAGCACATCGCTATAATGCAAAAAATCAAGTAATATTTAGCGGTAAAGTGAATGGATAAACTGAGTTGATGTCGGGGAAAATGCAACTACTGTACAGGTAAGCCATACAAATGAACAAATAATCACAAAAGGCACACCATGGCAAAATAATATGTGCCAAACAAAACTTAATATGCTACAAAACTACATCAGTGAAAAACAAACAAATCTCCCGCACCTACTGCAACCACAGTAGGTCCTTAAGGTAGTTGAATACTAAATAAGAATATCGGTGGGGCATTCAAACCACTTTACCAGCCTAATAACCCACAGGGCTGTAAAACTTTGGATAAGAAAAAAAATAGTTTTACCGTTTCGTTTTCCAAAAAATCAAAATTTTGTATTTCTACACACTTTTTTACACAGTTTCTATTTAAATTCAAATTTCTAGCATATGAATGCACTTTCATTTCTGCGATTCATATAATCTATACTATAGGATGTTTAAAACAAATTGGTAAAAAAGAATGCACTTATCTTGATAATAAGTATTTTTTTTACATTTTTTCAAAAATGCAAGAAAATTTAATTTCATGAAAAAAGTCATGAAAAATACATTTGATCGATGGGGCATGCTCGTGCATATCATTTCAGAAAACCTTACATTGTATGTTACAGAATAAGAATAAAATACAAAATTTTCACCGTTTCGTTTCCTTGCAAAACAATGTTAAAGTTAAAAAAAAAAAGAAAATCTGAGAAACCCAAATAAATAGACAACCCCCATTCCGCACCTGCTGCAACCAAAGTAGGCCCTTGCCCTACTATTTATTCTCCTGTTATTTTGGTTCTACCATAAAGTAATGCCACCAAAAATGAGCAGACGGAATGGTAAATCAGAAACGTTCCTAAGGAGCAGTCTGATCTCAGTTTCCACTATTTGTACAAACCTATCTGCTAAAAAACTTAGGGTCTTTACGGTAGTTAGTGTCATTATATAGGCAGCATACCACCAATTATTTCACATAGGCAACAGAAATAACGTTTATGCTAAACTCCGTTCATAAATTATGAAACTGGGTTTTTCGCTGCTCATACTTTTATTATCCAATCAATCCAGGTAAGACTTTGCATAGTGATAATACTAGACTTCCGCCGATTTCTCATCAACGTGTCCTCTGACTCTGCCCTTCGTATGAAGCTGGGCTTATCTACACAAAAGTGCAAATAACAGATTTTCAATCCGAGACCAAGTCCATCGGACAGGTTGGAAACGCCTTTTAGTACCATATAAAGTGATCGCTATAAATAGTTTTGTGTACGGGTGGGGTTAGTATTCTAACACATGTTCTGCGCGTGCAAAATCAGTCAGCGTGACAACAAGCTAATCATCCGCGTAATTCTTACTCGATTCGAAATCGACCACACTGCATAAATTCACACTGGGCAAGGTTTTCATCATAGTCCTTCGCAACCGGCAAACAACGTCTACGCGTCAGTGCGACGTAATGATGTTCACTGGCGCTATTTTAACGAAAATATAACAGTTTTCCGCAGTATCTAATAAAGTTCTGAAGTTTCAAAACATACATTACCAATATTGAGTTAGAATTGCAAAGTCAAAGTCTCCATAGGCGTATCAGTGGTAATTACGTCAAAACACACATCATTACGAAAAACGCTCCAACCTTAACGGTCGATGATAAAATGTTGGTTGATGTGCGATCCATATAACTGGCAAAAAGTTTGGGAAATATGTTTCTTGAAAAGAACAAATCCCTCCACAAAATAAAGTTTTCTTTTTCTGGTACCCCATTGAGCGATGCAATATAAACAAAAACGGGACAGTGATACGGGCCCAACGCTTGTACATTGTATTTTTACCGTTTTGTTTAAATTGTTGAAATCGAAAGTAGATCATTTAAGTTGTCAACTAAAATGACCCAGATAATTTTTCAAACCTTTTTATGTGAAACTCAAGGATGCTTTATTTGTTAAACTTGGCTAATCACCATCATTTACACTGACGAAGCCATATAGTGAGAAGCTGGCAACGATACCTCGCGACAAAACTGTTCATGCTGATAGAGCAATGGGGCCTTCAAATACATGGACAAAATCGTCCACCTCTCAAACTGACTACAGCTGCCTTCAGTCGGTCTGCTCCTCCCCTCACCCCATCCCCCTCTAAAGAATAATATAATATCCCCCACACTATCAACAACCCGTCCCCTCAATTAGTCTACCACTCAATCTCCCACCCCTCGACATGACCCCCGTCCCAAACACACATCTTCAGTCCACCACCTAAACCTCCACTTTAGTCTCTGGACATGCCCACCTCCACTAGCATCGGTTTCAGCGGAACCCTATTTTCAAACTGTCATAAACAAATACACTAAGGTCTGAATGAAGAGCCTTTGGAAGCAAGGAATATGGTAGACTCGGTTTATTTGAGTCTGTTCATGTGTAGTAATGTAATGATGCAGCACTGCCAACGCCTAGCACCGGCCTCAGCGGAATTCTGTGTTCAAACTGACTCATAATATGTGTTCAAAATACAGTCTGGAGACATGGATTTCCATCACGCACATTTGTGACGGTTAACCATGCACTTTAAATGAACTAACATAATGGCTTACCATAACATTATAAGTTAAATTTTTACCACAAGATGTCAATACATGTCCGTAGGATGAAACGAGATGGAAAGCCATAATGTTAATTTCTTCTGGTGTTATGGCTGACCATAACAAACCCAAAAACCCTCAAGTACTTTTCAACAGAGAAACTGGTCCAAAACCTTGAGTAACCCATACAATAATCATTTGTTGCAGACAATTTTGAAAAACGTAGCCGGACTTCAAAACGCTTTTTCTCTGGAATTCTGGAATCATCCTTCGTGTGACTTTGCTGGAGGACGAACACTTATTACCCGAATGACCAGCGTGGTACCCACGTGGAATGTATGTGAATATGTATGACTTTAGACTGTCAATTTTCATCAAACGGTCTTAGTTTGCGGACGGGTATTTGAAATTTGCCGTTTAATGCACGTAAGTGCAGCATCAGACGCCAGGCTAAGATACATGAGACCTTGATGAGAAATCGGCGGAAGCAGAGCTTTATCACTATGCACAGTCCTACCTGGATTGATTATGTTATAAAAGTATGAGCAGCGAATAACCCAGTTTCAGAATTAATGAACGGAGTTTAGTCACTAGAAAACTCGAAATTATACCGCATTTTGAAGAACGACTCTAGCCGATGGTTTAAAGAAGATAAAAGCACATGGTTCCTGCTCTGGAGGCCGCTATTTCAACTAGTACACGTAACCCCAGCGCATGCAGTAAATTTGGCGCGTCAGTTTAGTACTGGGTAAAGTTATAAAACTGTCAATGTCGCCATCTGATATTTTTCATTATTTTATTTAATGATTATTTACATTAGTTACCTGACTAATGGTGGCCATTCTTACCATTCTCTTCTTGACTGAAGCTTCTCCCCTAAAGAGGTGGTACATGAATAATTAGTGGTAAGCTACCCCAAGTTGAGCGAACAATAACTCTGTTTTGTTTGGACAAAAGCAATACAGACTTCTCCTGTAATCGTCTACCTTAAGTAAGTAATTGCCCTACTATTATCCAAATAAGTTGGATGTCCCAGCACTGAAAGTTACCCAGTACCATCACCAAAGGTTTGCGAAAGAGCATCCGGCCCTTATGGAACTGATTGCAATTGGAAATCGTGCTGTAAAGTGAATGGAAAATACTGAATGGATGTCAAAATCACAAAAAGCACGTCATGGCCAAAACAATATTTGCAAAACAAAACTACATGTGCTGCATAACCACATAGAACAAAAATCACAGAACCCCTCCTGCAGCCACAGCAGGCCTTTGCTCTACAATTATCTAAATTAGTAGGATGCCCCGGCACGGAAAGTTACCCAGCACCGTCGCCAAAAATTTGCAAAGCGAGAATCTAGCCCTTCTTGAACTGATGAACACGCCGCTGCAACTGGAAATCGTGTCGTAAAGTAAATGGAAAACCTGAATGGATGTCAAAATCACCAAAAGCACATCATGTCCAAACAATATTTTCCTTACAAAACTACATATGCTTCATAACTACATGGAAAAAGATCCAACTAGAACTGTCAGAAAATCTGACTATACTCCCGCTGTAGCGCTTCCAATGTATATGGCCTGTATGGAGAAAACAAAACATGAAATAAACAAACCTATAGTATTCCTCAAAATAACTGAGAATTTTTTGCGAAGTGAAAATTAAGCACTGGTAGTTGACAGATCATGTATACACTTAAAATCTTTGTTTACTTAGTTAACAACATCCCTCTGTGAATTTTTAGCATACCAGTATTACTCATATGTTTGGGTCACAAATATTATCTCCACTTGAATTGTACCACCCAGAGAGGTTTTTGGTCAGACTGGAAAATTATGTACCCTTACCAAATAAAACCGATATTTGTAGAAAAGATAACGATAAAAACGTTGATTGTTGAATGGTTTTCTCATCTAGGATAAAGTGTTGGCGAACTGAAAACAGAATTTTGTGTGAACTTGTCAGCTGTAGATGCTGCTGGCGTTCAAACGCGTGACTTCATTTCGAAAAAGTGCCCGAAATTGGGGAAAATTGCAATTTTGACAGAGGGTATAATGCTCTGATTCATTTTTATTCTATACATCTCGACGGAAACGGCACAAAAAAGATATTTTTTGTAAGGCTTAGTAAACGTGCTTTAAGGGATACGAGTTTTGACATGATTATCTATACCTTGCCAAAAATATTCCGTTCAGATCACTAACAGATCAGATTTTTTGCAGTTTCTGATACCTTCAATATTCTTCCTATAATATAACAGCCAGTCGCTGACTCAGAAACTGGAATTAGTAACTTTAAATCTTGCAAAATATTAAAGGCAACATAAATAATGCATATGATGTTGAACAATGAAGAAAATAAACTATTTCACCTGAGATAGTCTATTTCTAGCAAAGTTAGTATAGAAAAACATAGTCGAAATCAAAGGACATATTTTTACAGGGGTGTACCCTAGCCCATTCTTACCTACCACTGACGAAAGAAAATGCATCATATATCAAACTTGAAAAGAGGTTCTTTTATTGTATTTTACGCGTTTAAAATATTGTTGAACATGTATGGCCAGCAACTGTGTGCCAAAATGCAATTCTCAATAATTTTGAGGAATACTGTATGTAAGAGCAGTCTATGATGAACAGCTGCTGAGAGCTCTGCTACGAAAAGTTGTCAAGCCATGTACCAATTATGAACGGCAGAGTTGCCGAGAAATCTTTTACAAACCAGAGGACCATTGGTCCTGTAGCTCACCTGAGTCCATTCATCCTCAGCACTCAGGGGTAAGTAACTCTAAGGCAAATTGTACAATATGACAGAATTTTGAAGTCTGTTTCTTGAGAACATTTCTGTAAAACTTTTGTCAAAATATCTACTGTAACACAGAAATAAACGCTAATTAACATTTTCCCATTATAAGTCTATGGAAGTCTATGGAAACTTTAAGTTGCCATCGCAACAAACCACATGGGCAACAATAATAAAAAAAATAGTAATTCAATAGAGGCTATTGCTAAGATCCTTTCAGTAAAGTTTCAGCTTTATCATCCAATTTGTTTCTGAGTAGATGATTTTTGAGTATGTTTTATGTTTTTAACCATTTGGTTACCATGGCAACAAGCTAAATGGTGACATTTGCATAAATTTTATTCGTTTGCTAGAGGACTACTCCAGGAACAATTCTGTAAAAGTTTTGTCCAAATATTTGCAGCAATAAAGCTATCAATGAAAATTTTCGACTTTCCTATTAAAAGTCAATTGCAACTTAAAAAGACAGGACTTCTCTGCCGGGGGGTCTGGTTCCCATCTCACACTGATTTACCTGTACAGATAAAGGTGTGAAAATTTATTCAACCAATCAGTGGACCGGAATTACCAGTTATGACCATTTTATTGGCTGACTGGAGGTGTTGACACTATGTGATCAAGAGACAGAATGACACTGTTGAAGTTAATCCTCCTTATATAGTACCACCCCTGTCTTTAAAGTTCCCACAGAAACAAAACTACTAGAGCAACTGCCATGAGAAGCAGTATTTTTATAGAGGCTAGTACTAAGATCCCTTCTATAAAGTTTGAGCTGTATCGGTCGCATATTTTTTTAGATGATTTTTGAATATTTTTCTATTTTTCAGTTGCCATGGCAACCAGCCCATTTTGCAATTTGCATGAATTTAATAAGGCTGGTTGAGGAGTACTAAAGGAACATTTCTATGAAAGTTTTCTCAAAATATCTGCACCAACATAGTAATAAATGCAAATTTTCCATTTTGCCATTAAAAGTCAATGGCAACTTTAAGTTCCCATAGCACCAAACTGCTAGATAATTGCCAACAGTACTTTTATAGAAGCTAGTACTAAGATCCTTTCTGTGAAGTTTGGGCTTTATTGGTTGCATGGCTTCTGAGGAGATGATTTTTGAATATTTTTCTATTTTTAATCATTCGGTTGCCATGGCAACCAGCCAAATTGTACAATTTACATAAATTTCATGTGGTTGACAGAGGACTACTCAAGGAACATTTATGTAAAAGTTTTGTCAAAATATCTGCAGTGACATAGCAATAAATGCAAATTTTCAATTTTTTCCATACAAGTCAATGGAAACTTTAAGTCGCCATAGCAACCAAAGTTATGAAGCGAATTTGGATAAAAAAACAGTATTATTGGTCCCCCCTGCCTATAGATGCTATATATGAATTTGGTTACAATGGGCCTTGTAGTTTCAGAGGAGATGGCGTTTGAAAATGTTGACGGACGGACGGACGACGGATGCCTGCCTATACTATAAGCTCACCTGTGAGCCTTCGGCTCAGGTGAGCTAAAAATAACAGTGATGAATGCATGAAAAGAAAAGTGAACAAATACAGGGAAGAACAAACAGGACTGGTTCTCTATCCCATCATACACTTTATCATTGTCGATCTGTAAACCAAATATGAACATTCTATCTTAAACTGTTACAGAAATATTTGATGAAAAAGTGTGGAGAAAAAAGAAAAAAGAACAAATACAATGAAAAACAAAGAGAAGAAGGCCCATTCTCAATCCCACGTTGCAACAAGTCATTGGCAACTAATATACCAAATATAAACCTTTTACCTCGAACAGTTGCTGAGAAATCTTTTACGAAAATTTACAGTACTGAATGCATGGAGAGAAAGAAAAAAGAACAAATACAGGGAATAACATAGAGGAGAAGACCAGTTTTCTATCTCAAGTTGTCAACCTGTATGTTGCAGATATCTTGATGAAAAAGTGTGGAGAGAAAGAAAAGTGAATAAATACAAGGAAAAACAAACATGAGAGGGCCAGTTCTCAATCCCACGATACAACAAGTCATTGTCAACCCATATATCCAAATATAAACCTTCTACCTTGAACAGTTCCTGAGAAATCTTTTACAAAATATTAGAGTACTGAATGCGTGGAGAGAAAGAAAAGTGACAAATGCTCATACACAGGGAAGAACAAACAGTAGAAGGTCGGGTTTGTATCCCACGATACAACTTGTCGTTGTCAAACTGTATACCAAATATCAACCTATCTTTTACCGTTACAGAGATATCTTTGACCAAACAGTGTGGAGAGAAAGAAAAGTGAACAAATACAAGGAAGAACAAACAGGAGAGGGCCAGTTCTCAATCCCACGATACAATTTGTCGTTGTCCGCCTGTGTACCAAATATGAAGTTTCTATCTTATGCGATTTTTGAGATATCTTTGACGAAAAAGTGTTACGGAATGACGGAAGGACGGACGGAACTACGGACAGATGTAAACCAGTATACCCCCCCCACACACACCTTTTCAAAGCGGGGATATAATCAGTATACCCCCGCCCCACACACACAACACTTTTTCAAAGCGGGGGTATAAACAACCCCTCCGTTACCTACTGCAACCACAGCAGACCCTTGCCCCACTATTATCCAAATGAGTGGGGTGTCCCGGCACTGAAAGTCACCCAAAACCATCGACAAAAAGTTGCGAACGAAAATCTGGCCCTTATGCAACTGAAGAAAACACCGCTGCCATTGGAAATCATGCGGTAAACGAAATCGAAAAACTGAATGGATGTCAAAAGCACATCATAACCAAACAATATTTGTCAATCAAAACTACAAATGCTGCATAACTACCTCAGTTTTTGTTATTTTTTTTTTGTTATTTTTTTTTTTTTTTTTGTAAAGGGTATGTTTTTTTGTGATGTAGCTGATGCATGCACCCTAACTCTCTTCTCTCATAAAAATGTTGTAATGTGTCCGACTATTAATAAATTAGTATCTGCTTTTTGCATTACTGTGCACAGTGACCTATATAGATTTATATAGGTCACTGCTGTACATGAACAGACTCAATCAAGACAGGGTAGATAACATTGTGAATTGTTTAGAAATTTAGTCAGTTATCTATCCTGCACCTGACTTTCAGCAAACAGTGTTACTTGTACGTCTCTTTTTGGCTTGTGGTTTCGGCCACAAGCCAGTATTCATGTCGTTTAGTGATACCGAGTTATTTTCGGAAGAAATGACGTCACGCTCATTCGGAAAATACCAGGAGGGTTGGCATATACTAAAATATGGAGTGGGGTCAACCTATGGAGTGGCGTGGTTTTTTGGAATGGTATTTTGGAGTATTCTGGACAAGAAACCATGCCTCACCATTTTCGAGCAATGACCAGTTGCAAAATGCAAAGGGGCATGTTCTAATTTCTCTCCTGGACTTGCCAGATTATGTGAAATAACATAATAGCTTGCTTGAAAGCATAACACTATGAACTAAGCTAGGCCAAGCCAAGTATACTTTGGGGAACAATAATTAAACATTATGGCCATACTGTATATTTATCCGAGTCAGCAGCATTAAGTCTTGGCAGTTTGAAAAAAAAAAATAACACTCCACTCCAAGGCTCCACTCCAAAGGTTGACTCCACTCTATATTTTAGTATATGCCGGACGATTTGTTCCAAACTTTTTTTTGTACCTTCGCGTACGTCATAAAATACATACAATTTCGCCTGCTACTTTGCCTCAGTGCATTTTTTTTATCCACACCCGACAACAGAAAATGTATATGATCGCCCACATGGTAATGATCAGACTGCGCAAAATGCAGTCTGATAGGTACCTTTGTTGGTCGCATATGGCATAAAGCAGGATTCTTTTAGGAATCGCCTATGGCATGTTTCAAGGGAGGTAATACTTATATAATTTGCAACAAGTCTTCGTTAATTTTGTATTACGCAGTAAACTAGTTTCTTAAAGGTAAAGATAATTTTTAAACAACATAATAAATATACAAATTTGAACGTAAATAATTACATGTCAGAGTGATAGCCAGCAGAATGTATATATTTTTGAAAGCTTGACGTATTACTGTATATTGACCTTTCACTAATAAAAAATAAATAAATTAGATCTACATTAAAAAATTGGACTAAAACAAATTCAATTTTCGTAAGTGGCTGAACCAGCCCTTGGGGAACGTCGTTAGGAAACTGAACTGAAGTTCAACATACACGTTACCTCTTATCAACATATGCAGAATTACTGCGTCAACAATCTACTTTGTGGGCAAAAAAATAACCATGTTAAGTCCTATTACATGGAGTAAAATATGATGAAACCTAGAGTTGAAGTCTATTTCCAATATTACATAAGGACATGCTATCTCTCGCCTGTTTGCGCATTGTCACAAAAACCACTCAACCAAAAAACGTTAAGTATACGCCACCGGCACCGACGGTGATAATGCCGCAGACACAGGAACAGTAAAGTAATACACATGTATATCTACCTAGTTTCTGCTAGTAGCAGGCGAAACTAAAATATTATCTGAATAGAAAATAAATCCGAGCAGATCAGAAATCCATCATTATGATGCATGTTTGTCAAGAACCTGCCCACATGCTTATGACGTATACAATAGTAGCAGAAAGCCAATAAACTATAATCAGCTTCACAACACCGCATAACTCTATATTAGGCTACCTTTGGTAGTGTCGAGATTCCTGTAAATGTGCTCAGTTAGGCCTACTGGTCGCAGAAGCTAAATGTGACTGACTTTCACGGCGTATTGATGCTTTGCATCAATGTTTTCTTGTAACAGTCTCTAATGTTGCCTTTTAATTTCACCTATACAAATGTACAGAGAAATATTTACACAATTCGACGATTTCCTTAGATGAACCTTTACTGGGCTGACGATGTACATACATCCATGAACACGCAGCCATGCAATGTTACGCTTAAGCGACGTCGCGGATTATTCGACGTCACGGATTATTCGATAAGTTGATTGGCCGACGTAACGTTTGATATACGTCATGTCATAGTGACGGCTGTTGAACGTCATTACCAAACACGTTGGTAAATAGCTGTTATTCGTCCTTTCCTTGGCGTAAAATTAGCCAGAACTTCACAAATAAGTACCAAAATTGATGTGAAAACATAGTATAAATATGAGAGATAAATTTCATTTTTCGGAAGTTCATGGAAGTATGAACGCATTTGGGTTCCGTGCTTTGTTGTTCCCAAATGTTGTAAAGCAAGCAAGTTATTATCTCAAACAATAGTAGCATGCATTTTCTTCTCAGAGTGTCAAAATTTCCTTCTAGTCACTGTCACTGATGCTACTAAAACCAAAAATATAGTTCAGTGAATATATATTTGTTGTCTTCTTTTAATGCCAAGTTCAGATGTGGCAAGATTCCACAGACACAGGTTTGAAACAGTCTTCCCTAAAATATTGATTCAAACTAAATGTGACTTAGCAGCCATATAGAACAGACTTGAAATAGGTCCATATAGTAAATTTCCTTGAGACATGCCTAATGGCTTAAACGTTGGAAAACTCTCTCTCTCTCTCTCTCTCTCTCTCTCTCTCTCTCTCTCTCTCTGTGTGTGTGTGTGTGTGTGTGTGTGTGTGTGTGTGTGCGTACGTGTGTGTGTGTATGTGTTTGTGTGATTTGTCGCTTAACGTCCACGGTAAACAGCAATGGTCAATTCGGGACGGTCAGTTAACCTAACCACACTATTCCTGGGCAGGCTTAGACCTCCTAAGCTGTTAACCAGTACTAAGACCGGGTTTCGAACCCAGGGCCTCTGACTTATGACTCAAGTGCCCTACCGATTGCGTAACACGGCCCGTGTGTGTGTGTTTAAATATTTCCTCAATCTGTTTTTCAAATAAAGTCTACACTTGTTTTTACCTCACACCTGTAGATAATGCCACCATTCCAGAAGTTAAGAAATTTTACTTTGCTAAATAAAAATTAGCAACAGAAAGTGCACTAACAACTGGGTTTACTTGAATAAACAACTCATGAACATTTCACTGTCTTAGCTGGACAAGCCTTCCTTTTAAAAGGAAATTTTATTTCTTTCTAAAATTACCACAAGAACGTACATTTACCTTAGATACAGTTAAGAATATTGGCGGGATCATGAACGCGCTGGCAGGAAGGTTGGTAGAGTTTGAATGAAAAGAAAACTTTTGCAGCGTTTGAGTGTTAGAATCGAAATAGTTCAGCTCTAGCATTGAATTGTTGAGTAATAATTCACTGTTTGTCGGTCAGTTGTAAGTAGATATAACACTCGCGCTCCGCGCTCGTGATATGATCTATTTTACAACTGACCCCCGCGCTCGTGATATGATCTACTTTACAACTGACCTCCAAACAGTGAATTATTACTCAACAATTCACTGCTAGAGCTGATCTATTTCTTAAACCTGTCCAGAATATAGAAGTAAGGAATCCATCAGACAAAACGAAAATTGCATAGTTTGCTCTCCGGCTATACCGTGTGTTGAAATACAAAGTGTGACAATAGTGGGTGTGCCTAAAAATAGCGAGCACATGGTGGTTTGTTTACTTGTCTGTTTACATATATTCGGATCCCCTTGGTCGACTCCGATTGGTGGTTATTTACGATGCAGCTTTTGGCGACAAATTCAATGAATGAATATGGCCGCCGAACCCGAATAACCGGTTTGTCAACTACACATGAATGATTTTGTCTTCTTGGATTCCAAAAATACACCTGTATAATCTATTGCTCATTATGAAAACGCCGGTATTGGCTTCAAATGTCACAGCCTACTGCACAAGGTGTGGTGATAGCGAAAACAGTAGCAAAGTAGTGATCGCTTCACTTTTGCGTCTGTCCGTGCGTCTGGAGGGATCCAAAGTGGGGATAATACCATTTTGCAGAGGAAACACATTTATAGGTAAGGAAGGCACTTATTAATTTTTATTGACAATTTTATCAACTTTTACTGTTGCATTTTCAATTTTCTAATGAAGTACACTGCCTGTGTTTAAGATTATGATCAGCAATTTCTCTTTAAATTGCTTTTGTTTTTTTGGCTTGATGAATTTGAACTAGGGTGGTATAATGTGCAAAATGAAAAATATTGTATTTGTAGTGTTGATGTGTTTTGATGATAATCATATGCCATTGAATTACAGAATGTTTAATTGACCCACCCTTGTCAGTGTAGTTTAATACTTGCCAAGCTTTTCAGTGGCATGCACTTATCAGATTTATCCTAAAGGTATTCTATTGTTTAATTATGTAAAACCATATTTTCCCTAAATTTTAGACACCTTCACCAGCAAAATGTTTTAACCTGTTGCTTATAGCCTACACTTTTATTTTACAATGAATTGTGTGGTAATGTGTTGAAATAACAAACAGTGCCATCTATGATCAGTCTGCAATGTAGAAACAGCCTCATTTGGTTGGCAGCTCTGTCCAAAAATCTAGGGTTGTTAAGGTACTAATTAATGGGCTAATTAAGTAAACTCTTTTACATCGAACTACAAGTATTGAATGATTAACGAATAAAACAGTACTTCTTTAATAGCTTCCCTTCGTCCGTTGCATGTCAGACCAGACTAAGGTTGTAATGTTACAACCAATAAAAGTTAATGTACCGTATTACTCATAATAAATACCTCTGTTCTAATAAATGCCCCCTGCCTCTTTTCAGAAAATAATGTGGCAGCAGCTTGCATAATCTGTATGCTTCTCTGGATGAACTACCTCTTTGACATAGGGTTTACTCTTAAAGTAAAGACTTTGCTTCCAGAGAAGCAAATTCTTTCCTTTCAGAGTTGACCCCGACTGAGAAGGGAGGCAAAAATAGTAGAGTTGCTTCCTCTGAGAATATACCCATTCACTTTTATACTTAAGAAATAGATCAGCTCTAGCAGTGAATTGTTGAGTAATAATTCACTGTTTGGAGGTCAGTTGTAAAGTAGATCATATCACGAGCGCCGAGCGCGAACGATATATCTACTTACAACAGACCGACAAACAGTGAATTATTACTCAACAATTCAATGCTAGAGCTGAACTATTTTGATTCTAACACTCATAAACACCGAAAAACTATTCTTTTCATTCAAACTCTCCCAACATTCCTTCCAGCGTGTCATGCTCCCGCCAATATTCTTAACTGTATCTAAGACCAATATACGTTTTAATGGCGATTTTAGAAAGAAAAAGAGACATTACACCGTCTAACGTCTCAAAACGTCAGAAAATTACGTCATTAGTTGCAGTGACGTCAGCAGTTAGACTCGCACGCTTTGAAACAGTGAATTGTTGCAGAATAAAACACGGTAATTTTCCATTGCTTCTATAGGCGCACTGTGTTAGAATGTTTGTTAGAGGTATTTTGGCAATGTCTGATTTATTCAAGGTTGGCAAATGACCGGTCAATATAAGTATTGACCAGACCGGTGGTCATTACTGGTTATAACCGGTTATTAGTGGTCGATTGGTGGTCGATTGAAACAACCACGTTCAGTTGAAGATACTAAGCATTTGTTATCCCATTTTTACTGGAGTCTATACACAGAGTTAAAATAGTTTCAATACAAGATATTACAGACTTTATAATAATTGAAAATGTGTTTTATGAGTTGCTGTTCGAGGGCTTAGTGCAAGACTAGTCTAACTCCATATTTTGAAACTTTTCAGGAGAAGCAAAAAACTGATTATTACAGTACATAAACAAAATATTAATTTGAAATTTGACACATTTACATAAAATATGGGAAGAAATGCTTACATTATTCAATTTTATTGATTTATTTTTGTTAAATTAGGTTTTTGTGACTTAGACTACTTTTGCGCTGAAAAGTTTAGTGCAAGACTGGTCTAACTTGAGATAGACTTTTTTTTCAAATGCAAAATAAAAGTCATTATAAAACAAATTTTAACAATTTTTACAGTTTGAAGGCAAAAACTCAATAAGCATGAGCTGTGAAATAGCTATTTAACAACTTTAAACATTTAAAAAAGACAATTTATATAACTTTTTTTTGTTAGTGCAAAACTAGTCTAACTTCAAATCCACTTTTTCTTAGCGCAATACTAGTCTATCTCAAGATAGACTAGTCTTGCACTAAGAAAAATGAGGAAAAAATTTTAAAATGAAAAAATTCCTTGTTTTACTACCGAAAAACTGTTTACTAAAGTGTTGAGGAAACACTGTACCTAGACTTATAAACAGTTAAAGACTATAAGAACTTGTATCTAAATTTATAAAACAGAAAACTTAGCCATTTATCCATGGTATGCTCTTTAAAATCAAATTCGTCTCATTGAAGTTAGACTAGTCTTGCGCTAAAGATTTGGTTCATTTGGCTCATAGACTATTTTTAAATTAGGAATAAAAGCATTTTTTGCAAAAGCATGAATCTTCATATTTTCAAAGAATGTGTATTTGACCATCAAGTTTTCAAAACTGCAAAAAAGTGAATTTGTGAAAAATAGTGAGTTAGACCAGTCTTGCACTGAGCCCTCGTGTTGCTCAGAACTGTATTTAAAAGGCCTTAAAACATACAAAATCTGAATGTTAATAGTTTCAGATCTTCAGTCTCAATCAGACTGAATCATTACCTCCCCACTTTCAGTTCAGACTAGAGACCACTAACTTATTTTCTGTAATCATTAATAAAAAATAAATAGGAAAGCAAATGCAAGTAATAAAAACTAATAAATTTTTAAAGTAGCTTTTTCATAATCATTAAAAAATTTAACTCAGTAACTAATTTAACTGAAGCAGTTAAAGTACAAAAAATGAAACAATACTTCACAGAGATCACCATGTTCAAATTAGTGATGCTCTATAAGCTAAAATGCAAATTGGTCTGGCTTCTACATAAGAAGACAAAAGTGTGAAAATTGTAATGAAAACACTATCTGTTAAGGTAATTCTAACTTTAATTGCCCCAGAACAAACAAAACTGTCAAAATACTGGACCTGTCTCTCAAACTGGAGATGGTGTGTCTAGTTTACAAGAACTATCCAATCACTGGGCTTAAAATGCACAGGGTAATTCTGTGACACCTGTGTTTATTTAGATGTGTGAAAGAGTGGTCATTCTGTTATCTGCTCTTATCAGTGAAATGAATAATTAAAGTTAATCAAAGTGTCATAATAGTGTCAAAATGAAGCCAAAAAACCCTATATGGAACTTCTATTCTGCCCTTGATGATGAAAAAAGACTACTGTTAGGTGCCTGGACTGTAATGCAGAAGTCAGTGCTAAGGTCTTGAGATTGAAATCACACCGCGAAAAGTGTCCTGAACTCATTAAAAACAATTGCAAATCAAAACCTGCTTTAATGTACATGTACTATTAAATCTATTATTGAGCTAAAAGACAAAATTCTTTTCAAGTAATAGAAATGTCCGACTTCAAGAGCCTTTCTTCATACATGAATATTTACAAACAATAACAAAAAAAGATAAAAAAAAATATAAAGAAGAAAAAAAAGTTTAAAAAGAAAAAATAATGTAAACTAGAAATGTGTCCATAGTACACAGATGCCCCGCCAAGTGCCTTGAGTAAGAGGGCACCTTGATTAGGGTACTGGCTCTTGTGGGACAACTAGGTTCATAGAGGCAGACTTCTATAATATAAAAGGCCAAATATATCAGTCCACCATTAAAACACAAAAACACAAAGAACCACTTAAAATTTCCAATCGACCACTCTGACTTGTATTGACCAGTATTGACCACTTAGGGGAGTATTGACCAGGGCGGTTATAACCGGTTAAAACCACTGGTTAAAACCGGGGGCGGTTTCGACGGCCCAACCTTGAATTTATTTTATGCTCTATTAAACACCCCCTTTTGTAAAATGCACCACCCCTGGGGCATTTAATGGGATTAATACAGTAAGTCATTAATGAAGCGGATGCATGAAAATTAAGCCCAACATCAGGCTCTGTTACAGTTTGTCCTGTAACTGTCACTCAAGCATAACTTTCAGAGCTCTAGATAAGAGTTTTTGTGACAATATGGGATAATTTTTGCTAGTTCTGCATAAAAACATGTTGTGACCCCTCATCTGAACCGTCTCAATGAGACAGTTCAGATGAGGGGTCACAACATATGGTTTCAATGAGAAATAAAAAAACATTTCCCTCAGTTATCATCAAATATCCCTCATATCTAGAGCATAACTTCAGTGTACATTGATGTCACACGTTTTTTAGCTAGCAGGTTGTTGTAATGCAGTCAGGTTTTCCTTGTACATCAATAGGAGCAAACCTATCGGTAAAGCAATAATATCTGAGCAATAGTAACTAAGATTGTTAACCATCAAATTTTACATACGCTGCCTGAGCCTGCCTCCCTGTAAAGGTGTGTTTCAAGACTGGATGCCAGTTTATGATCTTGACTTGTGGGGGGGGGGAGGGGGGGGTACCATGCAACAATACATCAGATATGGCAAATGTTTTGATAGTCCTATGATAATGGTGTTTTCACCTCTCAGTAACTATCATCAAAAGTATCATCAAATGTCAATAGTAATGAAAGTTTCTGTTCCATGGTATCATTCTACTGTTGCAATGTTTTCGGAACAGAAGAGAGGCCCACTAGGCAAATTTACTTTAAAAAATTGGAAGAGGATTGTTGGAATTTGCTATTGTGCAATTTTAGACTAGATCTTGCTTGATTTATGATAGAGGAGCCCCGGTAGCTCTGTGGGTTAAGCGCTGGCCTACTGATCTAGCAGACCTGGTTCGAGTCCAGTTTGAGAGAGAATCTTTCCTACCGTAAACAGGGTTCTATTGCACACAGCAGGGGTCAGCCTAGAGCTTTCAGACAGGGAAGAGTTTTGCAATATTTCGGCAGTTAGGGAGAAGTTATGGTCCAAATTTTGGATTTCCATATATGTTCTATACATTTTCACTTCTCCCACAGCTCAAAATGGGGAGAAGGTAGCCAGCTTAGGGAGACTATTTCTACCAAATCGCCCTCTAGACTGAGCCCTGACACAGCCTTTCACAATCACCATCTGATTGTCCTGATATAACTGCAATACTGTTGAAAGGACATAAAATTGCAAGTCATCCATCCATTCGAATTCTGAGTTCTGATCATGCTTAAACTGAACCATTCCATATGATTAATATTCTATTTCATTCTATTACCGTAGGCATACTTTATGAGGTGATGATCACGATAGTATTATGATGCATTGTGATGTTAAACCCTTGGTAGCAATAATATGGTGATAGTGCTTTATGTGATAGAGATATGATGTGATTTTGATGTTAGAAGGATAACAAGGAGCAGTCTGATTGGCGTCTACTCTTTTTGCTAATCCACCAACTGTTTTTTTGAAAAATACCTGAAAAACTATATTTTTCATACATTTTCTGAGGGTTGGTTGGTTGGTTGTTTTGGGTTAAATGGCCCTTTGACACAGTATTTAGGTCTATATGGGCAGTCTCCCAAAGAGAGGGAGAAAGAAAAGAAAAATGACAGACGAGAGAAAAAATTTCCAAACAAACCCCACCCACACCCACTGCAAGCACAGGAGGCCCTTTTTCTGAGGGATGAGGTGCACTAAAATACCGAATAAACCATTCTAAGTCAGGTGAAATTCTTCACTTCCTTATTCAAAATTGCATATGAGCCGCGACACGTGAAAACCAACAATGTGGTTGTGCGCCCTGGGCAGACTCAGATCAGCCTGGGCATCCGCCCAGTCTGATCAGAGTCTTCCCAAAGCGCTTAAAAGGTAGCAAAGGGTCTAAGCTACCTTCATGTGGACAGCAAAGACTCTGATCAGACTGGGCGGATGCCCAGGCTGATCTGAGTTGACTCAGATCAGCCTGGGCATCCGCCCAGTCTGATCAGGGTCTTCCCAAAGCGCTTAAAAGGTAACAAAGGGTCTAAGCTACCTTAATGTGGACAGCAAAGACTCTGATCAGACTGGGCGGATGCCGAGGCTGATCTGAGTCTGTGCTAGGCGCACATCCACATTGTTGGTTTTCTCGTGTTGCGGCTCTTTTTCAGGAATAATTTCATATTGAAACTATGTGTTTCCCTGTATTACAGAATTCGTGTTTGCTTTCCCCTGGGCATTTAAAAGGATTGATAATGGTCTATACTGTTTGCCAATTTATGGGTCTCTTGGTATTAATGAGAGAAATTTAGTTTGATAATATAAGTTTGAAAACTTTTTGTGCATTTTTGCAAGAAAATTGTTTACTTATTATTAATACTCATAGGCTTTCACTTTAAAAGGCCTAAAAATAATTGCATACATACAGAAAAAATAAATGAGATTTGAAAGTCTTGTTAGAACAGACTCCTAGAAGAACAAAATAAAAATAAAATAAATCTCACTTTTGAAACTTGTTCAGTTTTCAAACCAATACTGGGTGAGGCATGTGTTTTTTGAGCTGAAAATGAGTTTCTCATTCAGAAATAAGGAGACGTAATAATTATGTCTGCAGGCATGTGGGCTGGCATTGGTCACAGTGATAAATTCTCATTGATGGCGGTACACCGGTTTTGCAACTCTGGTCACGCATGGTTGATTTTCATTGAACACCACCATATGTAGGTGATGTTGGCTTTATGATTATTAATATACATATGATAAATGAAATATCAATAGAATTACTGCTTTAGCATTAACTAATGATTAAACATGTAACAAATGTGAAAATTCAAAGTATTGGAACAGATACTCGGAGGTCTGAGCGAACAGTGCAGACCCATATCAGACTGCTCTTAAAGAGCAGTCTGATCAGTGCCTACAATGTTCATCATTCTTTCTGCATCTTTTGGTTCCATTACCACATTGTGAAACCAAGCTGTTCCAATTTTAGGACAATTATGGTAATTATTAGTTTAGGGGCCCCAATTTTAGAACTTTTGCAGATAATAAAATTCATATGGACCTTTATTTCAAGAGGTTTTACAAGTTGTTCAGAAAAATCTCCCTTTTGACTTATATCAGAGCTCTAGATAAGAGGGGCATTTTATGATAATTGAGGGATAATTTCTTTTATTTCTCATTGAAACCATATTTTGTGACCCCTCATCTGAACCATCTCATTGAGGGGTCACAACATATGTTTTTATCCAGAACTGACAAAAATTATCCCTAATTATCACCAAATAATCACTCTAATCTAGGGATCTGCAATATATTTAAAAATTACTGCACTGTCCCACCCCTCAGTATCCAAAATCAAAATTTTATCATCTTTACCAAATTTCAGGCACAAAAACTTCAAGTCAGTTCAAGTAAATTTTATTTCAAGTCGGTACATTTGTACAACATAAGATAACATAGGCTTCTAGGAGCTTTCGCAACCGACTAACATGCTAAAAATATCACAGATTTATTATCACACAATTTTAAAACAAATAAAATCTAAATAACTGAATAAATAATGATCAGAGCTCTAGATAAGAGGGAGTATTTGGTGATAATTAGGGATAATTTTTGTTAATTCTGCATAAAAAGGTATGTTGTGACCCCTCTTCTTAACCGTCTCACCGAGACGGTTAAGGATGAGTGGTCTCAACATATGGTTTCGATGAGAGATAAGAAAAATTATCCTTAATTATCCCCTCACACCACGAAGTGGTGAGGGGATATAGGTTTTGTCCCGTACGTAAGTACGTACATACGTATGTTCACCTTTTGTCAGCGCTCTAGCGCCTTCATTTCTCAACGGATTTTGATATAACTTCACACAAGTGTAGGGCATGACAATATCTCGAGCAAGTTCGACTTTCAGGGTGCTGCGCCCAAGGTCAAGGTCACTGTGGCTAATTTTAGAAAAACTTTGTCAGCCCTCTAGCGCCTTCATTTCTCAATGGATTTTGAAATAACTTCACACAAGTGTAGGGCATGACAATATCTCGAGCAAGTTCGACTTTCAGGGTGCTGCGCCCAAGGTCAAGGTCACTGTGGCTATTTTTAGAAAAACTTTGTCAGCGCTCTAGCGCCTTCATTTCTCAACGGATTTTGAAATAACTTCACACAAGTGTAGGGCATGACAATATCTCGAGCAAGTTCAACTTTCAGGGTGCTGCGCCCAAGGTCAAGGTCACTGTGGCTATTTTTAGAAAAACTTTGTCAGCGCTCTAAGCGCCTACATTTCTCAATGGATTTTGAAATAACTTCACAGAAGTGTAGGGCATGACAATATCTCGAGCAAGTTCGACTCTCAGGGTGCTGCGCCCAAGGTCAAGGTCACTGTGGCTATTTTTAGAAAAACTTTGTCAGCGCTCTAGTGCCAATATTTCTCAATGGATTTTGAAATAACTTCACACAAGTGTAGGGCATGACAATATCTCAAGCAAGTTCGACTTTCAGGGTACTGCGCCCAAGGTCAAGGTCACTGTGGCTATTTTTAGAAAAACTTTGTCAGCCCTCTAGCGCCTACATTTCTCAACGGATTTTGAAATTACTTCACACAAGTGTAGGGTATGACAATATCTCGAGCAAGTTCGACTTTCAGGGTGCTGCGCCCAAGGTCAAGGTCACTGTAGCTATTTTTAGAAAAACTTTGTCAGCCCTCTAGCGCCTACATTTCTCAACGGATTTTGAAATTACTTCACACAAGTGTAGGGCATGACAGTATCTCGAGCAAGTTTGACTTTCAGGGTGCTGCGCCCAAGGTCTAGGTCATTGTGGCTATTTTAAGAAAAACTTTGTCAGGGCACTAGTGCCTATATTTTTCTACGGATTTTGACATAACTTCACACAAATGTAGGGCATGACAATATGTTGAGCAAGTTCGACTCTCAAGGTGCTGTGCCCAAGGTCAAGGTCACTGTGGCTATTTTTAGAAAAACTTTGTCATCGCTCTAGGGCCTACATTTCTCAGCGGATTTTGACATAACTTCACACAAATGTAGGATATGACAATATCTCGAGCAAGTAGTCTTGTGTGAGGGGATTTGTATCGCATGCGATGCCTTGTTATCACCAGATACTCCCTCTTATCTAGAGCTCTGGATGATAATAATTTCTAAAAAGGTATAATGTAAGGATAAGATAAGGCACAAATATATAAAGCAGTTCTGTACTCACCCTTGCAGAACTACTTTGGTTGAAAGGGGCAAAAAAGAAAAGAATGTAAGAAAACAAGGATCCTTGGCTCCTTACAAGCTAATTAGAAAGGTACCTAATGTTCCGAAACTGAAAGTGGAAACTAAAGCGAGTTACAGAAGTTGTGAGAACTGTTAGATAATATCATAATCTAGTTAAATATACCATAATGACCCTAAACTTTCAGACACTTCAAAGTCAGGCAATTGCTGTTCGAAAATTCATAGTGGATTTTACATGCATTAATGCATCCAAAATTTATGATGCTTAGTGAATGGCAAAAATTGTAGACCTTGATCAAACTTGATAAAATTGGGTGTCTGAAATTTTAGGGTCATTACAGTACTGTATGTTTTATTGTTTTAGGACTGGAGCTAAGGGCTCCTAGAAGAGCAAAGAGATGTCTGGAGTGGCCAGACAGAGACAGATTTCTGTCAGCTTCTGGCTGTTGACAGTTATCCTGCTGACGAGCTTTCAAGATACACAGTCACAAAATTTATGTAAGTTTCTTGGTTGGCAGTGCAAGGTTGGCCGGGAAATACCGGTGGCGGGAATTCCCAGTGGTAATTACCGGTAATTCCCGTCCTGGGAAATACTTCAAATTTGTCCAAAGTGGGAAATACTGGGAAATATGAAATTTTAGAACCGTTTTTCCTAAAATATTCAAACAAATTTCTTTAAATTTCAGTGGATAGCACACATTTGTTATTATTTATATACATATGATGCAAATGAGGTTATAAATTCTAGGACTGGTCCATGCTAGAGGTCACAGCAGATGATTCTTGGTTGTCTGAAAGGCTACAATTTCAAAAAAAATTGCCTTTAAAATTATTCTTTTTATATAAAAAAAAAGAGAAAAACAGACTGTAAAATCCCTTCTTTAGTCACTTCACAGTGTTTCAACACTGTATTTCTAAACAAGATCTTTTTATCATGTAGTTCTCATACAAAGATATATACTGAGCTGAGCTGCAGTTTTACTAAAACCCTTTTCCCTGGTTTATCACCACTAAAGACCATAGCTTTCTGTAGGCAAGTTTAATCTGTTCTTAAGTTTGATCACACCTAAATAGGGAAGAACCTGTGAAAGTCTTCAAAGCTGGGCACAGACTCACAACTATTTCACAAAAAAGAGTGTGTACCATACTCAGTTTCTAGCATGTATCTCTGAGTTTGTCACCTGATTATTTAAAACATTGATGTGTGGACATGTGGTCTAATGATGAAGCCCTGTAATGCCTTTTTTTTACCCCAAAGGCTTCTCAAGAGAATATCTATCTTATTGATTAACTATGCTTCCTATTGTATGTAATGACCAAACACCACTGAAGGTGTGAAAAATAATTGATTGTTTTGATGAACAGACAGGTGACAGTTACTGTAGGTACTTTTAATCTCAGTGTGCTTTAACAACTTATTGATAGACAGAGACAACTGTACATGTAGACTCATCTTCAGACAGTTTGTATAAGAAAATAGTTTGATTGCATATGCAGATCTAGACAATATTTTATCTGTATCTTTGTTTAATGATTAAATAAAGGGATGTTAAATTATTTTTTGCTTTGCATATATAGTTGTATAGCTGTGATAAAATATATTTAAAAATTTCTAGATGGTGAGGGACCAATTTCCCAGTAATTCCCGGGAATTACCAGTATTTCCCGCCGTCCTGGGAAATATGAGTATTTCCCGTCTTTTTGCCAACCTTGTGGCAGTGTGTCAGGAATATGTTGCCCTGTTTACATGGAATTTCGCTCATTGCCAGCTATTGTTCTCACACCCATGGTCACAGAGGTCCACATAAGGTGGTGATTTTGAAGATTATTTGGAGGTAGTTTTTCTTATTTCTCAATGAAAACAAATATTTCGACCCCTCTTCAGAACCGTCTTTGTGAGACGGTTTTAAGAAGGAGTCACAACATGTGACATATACAGGGTGTTAAGAAAGTTCGAAGACATTACAATAGTGCTAATAACTTCAGAAGTTACATTTACTGACTCTTAAAACCTAATAGGTTTCAAGCCCTTTTCAGTATTGAAGAATCCACAATGTAAGAACTTCTTCAACCACACCTTGCCGTAATAAAATTAGCAGTCCATACCCAAGGTGTCAAAATTGCCTGCTATTTACTATTGATTTTACGCATAAAGGTGGGGCATATTAAACTGTTATTTATTCTTGTCCCTCAGTAAATCATCATTTTAAAACTAACTTAAATGGTAGAGACTAAGCCAAACAGTATTTTATGAGTTACAGCTTGTAAGGAATCGTAGACAACATGTTCATTTTGACTGATGATTCATTGGCATAAAAAATCAGACGATGCATTAATATTTTGCAAAGGGGGTGGGGGTAATGAATTAACATCTGAAACAAAACTGGAAATAAAAAGCTGATATAAAATCATTTATATCATGGAGTGGGTCTTAGAGATAAGGGAAACAAGAATAAAAATTTCGAAATATTTGAGGTGTATCTGTAAATTATCATATATTTGAAATTTAACCACCAAAATGTCAGATTATGCAAAAGTGTTGATAAAATAGCATTTCTACGACAATTATGCATCGAAATGACAAGAAGATTTGTTGAATTACAGGGGTTTTTAACCCAGTATAAAATACTTCAAGAGTTTTCTAAAAATTTCATATTTTTACCTAATTTGTTTCAAAACAACAAGGCTTTAGTGCAAAATTCAATAAAAAATGAATTTGAAGTTTAATCTAAAGAGTAATGTGTTAAGAGTGATTTTGCAAAATAATATGATAAGAAAAATCAGATCAAGTGTTTATCCTCGATGTGAGAACAAATCTAATAACAAGAGACTAAAAGAAATCTGCAAAATGCATGTGTGTTTACAAATACTGATTTAGATTCTATCCCTACCCCTAAAATTTTAAGTTTGAATTTAGAATGGGGGTACCCTTTCGATTTAGTCAGAAATTCCGTAATAAATCGTCAGAGAATAATAAATACTAATTTTAAAAATCTCGAAAATATTCCGTGCAATATCAGTACCTTTGTATCTGAAATATATCTATTAGTTTTGAAACAAAAAACCCCTCTTAGATGCAAAACTCTAATGCAGATGAAAATTTTGCCTTCATCATTGTCAGTCCTGTAGAGGGTTTGTCTATTGCAATTCAGATTTTCTCATCATTTTGAAATATAAAAAGAATCTATATGCTGCATATCTTTGGTAGTGTTTCCTATATCACACTTACAAAGTTTTGCGACAATAATAACATTTTTAAGCTTTCGGTGTATGTTTAAATAATGTCTACGAACTTTCTTATCACCCTGTATATGTTGTGACCCCTTTTTAGAACCGACTTGTTGAGAGTTCTAATAAGGCGTCACAACATATGTTTTTTATGAAACTAGAAGGAATATTATCTTTGAATTGTACCTGTTCCTCCTTCTTATCTTGCTGCACTTGTGAGCCACTACATTTTTCAAATGACACCTCTGAACCCTAAAATTGACCAAAGTTCATGAAATTTCACTGCAATGAATTTTATGCGGTCCTGTACCAGAACTAATGAAATGGATCCAAAAAGAACTGGTTCTGTGTCAAGCAAAGGCAAACTCGTCAAAAAAGGGCTTGCCTGATTTCAGAATAATTTGACAGGAATGATCCTTCTGTAGCCCTCTATCAAAATTATTCAGGCCAACTTGCTGGCCAAGTAATTTAAAGGAAAAACATGGCCACCAAGGAAACTACAAAAATCCTCTTCTCAGAAACCACTGATCTGTTAAAAAAGTGTTAAAAGAATCTTGGATGACTTTCTGTCAAGATCGTTCTAGTTGAGTGAATTTGTGCCTGCAGGGGCAGGGCTAGTCATAATGAGCCACCTAATCTGAATCTACCCTATTTGTCCTCTAGAGTTCGAATTCTCAATATGATATCGTTTGGATGAAACATTTTTTGACATTCTGAAGGCGTAAATTTTGTCATCTGCCTTTTGGTGCATTAAGGGTTAAATGCAGGCCTAATAAGCTAGTTGTCCTGGTTTGAATTCTGCTTAAGGCAGAATTTATGGGGTGTCATTACATATACAGTAGCCTTTCATTACCACTTTCCCATTTGCCTAAAATGACTGACATATCTTTAAAGTGCTGTAAATCTCCATCCATACGTCATGTTGCTTATATAGGAGCATTCTGATCTGGGTCAAGAGTGGTTGGTTAAACAAGACATTTATTCAGTGAAAATGCGTTCCCCCCCCCCCCCCCCCCCTCTCTCCAAAACTACCCCAAAAATCTAGATCTATTTTATAAGATGGATCTAGATTTTTGGGGTTGTATATAAAACAGATCTAGATTTTGTCTTATGTGGATCAAGATTCTTCTTATATAAGATGGATCTAGAATTTTGGATTGTATGTAAGACAGATCTAGATTTTGTCTTACAATATGGATCTAGATTTTGGGGGATTTTTTTGGAGTGGAAATACTCCTAGCAGAATTACACAAAGCTGATTAGACATTTAGGGCTGATTGCACATGCTGATTTAAAGCTAGCCCCAAGGTAAGCCATACATTTTGTATGAATTAAACTCGAGGTTAGCTTAAACTTGCTTGGAGCAATCGGCCCTTAGGGTCTTTCTAGATGGAGAAAAGCCCTGCAGAGCTTTAAATATGAGGGAGTATTTGGTGATAATTAGGGATAATTTTTGTTATTTCTACATAAAAACATATGTTGTGACCCCTCATCTGAACCGTCTCATCGAGATGGTTCAGGTGAGGGGTCACAACATTTATAGGTTTCAATGAGAAATAAAAAAAATATCCCTCAATTATCATTAAAAAACCCTCTTATCTAGTGCTCTGGGTCTTTCTAGGTGGAGAAAAGCCCTGTCTTATTGCCGAATTATTACAGTTCTTCTGTTCCAGTATTCTAGAGTCATTATGTTTTTTGCTTTCAGGTGACTATACTGGTAGTAATGTGATAGAGATCCCTGAAACTGGTAAGCTCTAGAAACTAGCGATGTAATGATACATTGATACTTTGATGTATCGTAATAGTGGTTGCATTGAGATAGATGCTATTGTGAACACTGGGAGATGGAAAAGAACTGATTAGATTTTGGAGACCTTGACCATATTTTCAAGGTCACATGAGGTAAAAAATATTGAATGAAAAAATGGCTTGTCTGTCCCATATCTCCTGAATGGATGGAGGGATGGATTATGACCATACTTGTATAGATATATCATTTGGAGATGGAAAAGAACTGATTAGATTTTGGTGACATTGACTTCATTTTCAAGGTCTCAGAAGGTAAAAAAACAATGAAAAGATGCTTGTTTGCACCATATCTCTTGAAGGGATTGATGGATTATGACGCACCTAAACATATGTATAATCTGGAGATTTAAAATAACTTGATAAATTTTGGAGACCTTGACCCTACTTTCAAGGTCACAGGAGGTCTTAACTTGGCAAGGTCTAAGGAAAGTTATGTGACGGTAGAAGGTCACAGATATAAATAGATATGCAAATTACAAACTCGGTAGTTTGTGGTCGAGTAAATGTTGGGGTAGATAAGCAAATAAACCGCCCTTGGTGGGTGAGCATGCTTTTCCACTGACAGGGTTTGTTTGCAGGACGGCCCACGTTACATTTGGTGGCAGCGGTGGGATAATGACAACTTCCAGACCGGATTTGCCTTACCCATGTAATTCCCAGGCCAAGTCTCGGGACGAGACTTCTCGGAGGGGAAAGTAATGTGACGGTAGAAGGTCACAGATATAAATAGATATGCAAATTACAAACTCGGTAGTTTGTGGTCGAGTAAATGTTGGGGTATATAAGCAAATAAACCGCCTTTGGTGGGTGAGCATGCTTTTCCACTGACGGGGTTTGTTTGCAGGACGGCCCACGTTACAGTTATACTGCTGGGAAAGCTCAGGTAGAGGAAACATCTGTTTTTGTAAAAAGACATTTCCAGTAAGACTTGTCTTCCAAACAAATATCATTTAGAAACATAAAGGGTGTCTGCCTTGCATTAAAAACTTGTGTTAAGATGGTGGTAAAGCTTACATTCCAAGAGGGCTGCCCTGGTAGGAAATTTAGAGTTTAGGGACTTATTAAATCATATAAATTCTCTGCAAGATTTAAGAGATGGTGGTATAGCTCTTATACAAATTTTAAGAACAGGTCTGATGCGGAACCGACAAGTCCACTTTTTGCTAAGGTTGACTGCCCATTTTAGCACAATTTAAACCTATTCTGCTACAGCTGACTGCTTATGCCTGATATAATACCTTAGCATAGCAGCTTTAATATTGACAGCAGCCATCTCTGCAGCAGATGCCATTGTAAACCTAAATTAAGTTGATTTTACCAGAAGCTTCACTGATTTGACTCTCATCAAATTGGCACAAAGGTGCTGGCAGAATGGGAAATACTACTGCAGTCCCTGTACAGTCTGGTCTTGGTCTACAGTGTTTGCCCAGACTTTCCTGTCCCAATATTTAGTGAGGTGGTGCAAGTTTTACAGATCATTTTGGAACTTTATTTGCTTGTAAGACCACATTCACACCTGTGTTTTTATATCACTTTGAGTAAAACTCCAAGTATATGCATGTACATGGTAAATAGTAAAATGAATAAAAGATGAAGAGGGAAAGATATCAGAATCCAATGATGTCTATGCAAAGAGATATATTAATAAGCATCAGTTCTGCAAAGCCTAAACTGCCATGGCGCAAGCCAGTCAACAAGTTCTTATAAATAGTTTAAAAACTGTTTCTCATGACCTTCAGTATTGCATAATTGTCCTTCTGAATAGCTGTTTTAGGTCCAGTTTCCACAAATATCTAGTTTTAGTTAAGAAACCAGTTCTAATATTTCAACAGTAGAGTAATATAGCATTCAAATCATGAACTTTAGAATTTGGCCTTTTTAAGGAGCCATAGGATGCATGGCTTCTAAGCATGTATTTACGCACAATTAGCCAGGTAAGAGACTTTGAACAGTGCATTGATTGCACATGCATAGTATGCTAAATCAGACAGGTGTGACATCCCTTATTCAGTGAATAAACCTTACCACCACTGAACTAGAAAGTGTAAACAGTTTTTAAAATTCGTAGAAGAGCTATAGTATCATGATGTAAGACCCTTGTTTACCAGGGCATTCAACCACAACTCACTGTCCTAAAAGTTATACTCTTTGGTGTCTCAATGCAGTAATGCATCCAAAAGATGAAGTTGGAATGGCAAACATTGAATACCCTGATTTGACTGCTCCTTCAGGAGCAGTCTGATCTGGGTCTACAGTATTTGCTCAGACCTATATCTGCGTTTATATTTAGAAGTCTTAGTGAGAGAGTCAGGACCTATTGTTTATTGCAGATACGCCTGAAAATCCAGTCGGAGACCCGATTCCTTTTCCTATTGTTGGTAATTTAAATGATGGTTCAATTGTACTTGGTGGCTCAGAAGCCAAGGACATAGCAGTACTGGGAGAATACGAGATTACTTTCAGCACAAACCCAGATAATCAGCAAAATTTGATGTATATTGATGCAGTAATTGACAGAGATGTAAGTACATGTATAACATATTATTTTCTAACATATACTACACAAAGTTTGATAAGCACCAGATATTTCACACAGCATTGTAAAGTTTGCATGAGATATATTTGTACAGTCAACTCTCAATATCTAAAAGTCAAAATTCACCCCCAAACTACTGATACCTCAAAGTAAATTTTCTGGTCCCAGAAAACTTACTTTGAAATATCAGTAGTTTGAGATTAAAAAAGCTTAAATGAAAATAAAAACAGGACATGTGTCTAAACTATATGCTTGCAAGAAGGTAGTTTGAGATATCAGTGTTCGAGATATCGAGAGTTGACTGTATTTCTAAAAACCATGTAAAACACAGTAAAAATGTGAACACTTTTGTCTGCAACATTAAAAATATCACTAATCGAAATGTCAAAAAAAAAACCCATAAGAATATTGCAACTAGAGCGAAGGAAGATATTATGGACAGGTAGTAGTTATCGACACCCCCCCTGTGAACTTCTCCATTTCTTGACATTTTAATTTAAAAAGGGCATTATAGTGTTACAATTTCAGTTTATGTATTGGTGCAAAAATGTTAGAAAGTTAGGTGCTTGGAGAAAAAATACACATACGGGTATTTGTTGATACATATCAACAAACTATGCCTCTATGCATTGCTGTAAGGGGAAGTCACTCAGACACATGCTTATTTTCACTCACATAAAGTGTTTGCATGTGGTTTTATTCCATAAACTAGATCACCATGGAGAATATTAAGAGCAGACCTGGTTACTCTCTTCAAAACCATATATGGTATTGCGACTTCCAGGTTGTTGATAACTACTTCCCTAAATGCAGCACGGAAGTAATTATCAACACCCCAAAATTAAAAGTCTCAAAAATGCACAGTTTTTTTTTAAAAAAAAAGATCAGAATAATAGTTTATTTTCAAGTAAATTTATCTCAAAAAGCAAACAAAACATCATCAAATGTACAATGTTTAATTTAATCTTTGTAAGAATTTTTTTTTATCTTTAGGGTAAAAACTGGAAAAAAATCCACAATTTTTACAGCTACTTTTTTATATTTTTAGCTCACCTGTCAAGGTGAGCTTATAGTATAGCCTTGGTCCGTCATCCGTCGGCGTCGGCGTCGGCTTTCACTTTTTCAAACACCTTCTTCTCAGAAACTACTGAGCTAATTTTAATTAAATTTCATATGGAGCCTTAACAGGATGAGGGAATGAAAGTTTATATATTTAGCCCAGGTCACATGACCAAGATGGCCGGCATGCCCATATGTGGTAAAAACGTTAAAAACTCTTCTTCTCCAGAACCACTGGGCCGATTGCCTTGAAACTTGGTATGTAGCATCTTGGACTCTAGTACTACGAAATTCATATAAATTGTGACCCTGGGTTGACCTTGACCTATTTTATGGCAAGGTCAAATTTGGTTCCTTAGGCTTTTGAATGGAAAAAGCTATAAAATTGCATTTTTCTGTTGCTGTTGTGCTCTGTGATATGGAAAAGCGGTCATCCTCAACCCCTGTGAATACTAGAGGTCAAGGTCATTTAGTGACCTTGGCCAAAGGTCATTTGTCTGTTGTGTGTCAACATTTTAAAGGACTTCTCCTCTGAAACTACTGGGCCAATTTTAATTGAATTTCATATGCAGCCTTTAGGCAAAGCAGGAAAGAATTTTCATATATTTGGTCCAGATCACATGACAAAGATGGCCGCCATGACCATATATGGTAAAAACCTTAAAAAATCTTCTTCTCCAGAGCCACAGGGCCGATTGCCTTGAAACTTGGTATGTAGTATCTGGAACTCTAGTACTACCAAGTTTATATAAATGATGACCTTGGATTGACCTTGACCTGTTTTGCCACAAGGTCAAATTTGGTCTCTAATGCTTTTGAATGGGAAAAGCTAAAAAAACGCAATTTTTTTGTTACTATAATGCTCTGTAATATGGAAATGCAGACAGCTTGAACCCCAGGAATTCTAGAGGTCAAGGTCATTTAGTGACCTTGGCTAAAGGTCATTTGTCTGTAATGTGTCAACATTTTTAAAGGACTTCTCCTTTGAAACTACTGGGCCAGTTTCAATTAAATTTCATATGCAGCCTTCAGGCAAAGCGTTAAACAAAGTTTATATATTTGGTCCCGGTCACATTACCAAGATGGCCACCATGCCCATATATATGACAAAAACCTTACAGTTTTCACACTCACCATCCTGTCCTATAGAATTGCAGCCTGTTTATGAGCCTACCTGAGCCAAAAGCTTACATTTCAGCCAGTTGACTATAGAATATACTGGCAGGTGAGCAGTCGTTGCTCTTGGGCAACTTGTTACATATTTTCTGGCTGAGAGTGCACAAATCAGAAATGTTGGGACATTATGTTCGAATCTAAAGCAAATCTTTCAATCATTTTTTACACTAAATGATCATAGCATAATTTTAAGAGTTGTATTAAATTATCATTATTTAGATCATCAGCATTTAGTGGTAAATGGGGTGTTGATAACTGCTTCCGGGTGTTGATAACTAGAAGCGTGGTAGCTCAGTGGTTAGCGCACTTGCCTCTGATGCTAAAGCTCCCGAGTTCGAACCCGGGTAACGGCGTTTGAAATTCGGTGTCCGAACACGCTTCCTTAATGTCATTTGCAGGGATGACATTAAAAAAGTGTGCCGTCCTTCGGATCGGGACGTTAACTGGAGGCCCCCTGTGCAGGGAGAGACATCCCCTGTGCAGGTTAAAGATCCCTTCTGTAGTTACATGGTTACAAGGAGGTTCATCCTGCAAAACTTGAGTGTACATCGTACACCTGCTCATAATCCTCGAGAGACGGTGTAGCAGTATATGAAGAAAAAGAAAGAAAAAGAGAAAAAAAATAACTGCAATCGTCCGATAGATGGCATGAGGCAAAAAATATTTTTGAAATATAAACAATAATCAAAAGAGTTCCTTCTCATCATCTTGGTAGGTAATTTTGTTAATAAAAACAGGTCATTCCAAAAGTATCTGTTTAAAACCAGATAGTAGCTTAAAGTGTCGAATATACCTTCCGTTGCTCTATAATATAAATTATGTGCTTAAATGAGCCGCGACACGACAAAACCAACAATGTGGTTGTGCGCCCAGCGCAGACTTAGATCAGCCTGGGCATCCGCCCAGTCTGATCAGAGCCTTCGCTGTCCGCATGGAGGTAGCTTAGACTCTTAGCTACACATTGAGCACTCAACAAAGAGTCTGATCAAACTGGGCAGATGCCCAGGCTGATCTGAGTCTGCGCTGGGCGCACAACCACATTGTTGGTTTTCTCGTGTCGCGGCTTAAATATTCTTGGTGCTTAGCAAACTTTGAGTAGTATATATTTCCGATGGCGGATTTGACATCACATGCCTGCCAATATTTTTGCAGTATTGACCAGGGCCCAGTTGTTCAAAGCATCGTTAGCCTAACGAGCTCGTTAAGAGGTCAACTTGTTAAGTGTTTTACGTTTTTATTACCAAATACGCTGATATTTTTTGTTGAAAAAATGTGAGAAGCTTTTGCAATGCAAAAGCTTCTCACATTTTTGCAACAAAAAATATTGGCATATTTGTGATATTAACGTTTGAAATTTTAACGTCAGGTTAACTAACGACGTCGTTAGTTTTGAACAACTGGGTCCAGTTGGTCAGTATTATACAGTTATTGATCTATGTTCAGGTGGCTACTGATTTATGTTGAGGTGGCTATATAGTTTTATGGATGTTGCGAAAATTATTATTCTTTCTTATCATAAAAGGAGCGGCTGTAGTGTGGTGGATAACACTCCGGACTACCAATCCAGGGGTCGCAAGATCGATCCCCCGCTTCTCCGGTCTTTCGGATGAGACTATAAACCGAGGTCCCGTCTCCATATGACCTTGTTGTTGGTGGGACGTTAAACCCGAGTTCACTCACTCACTCTTATCATAAAAATTTTAATATCATACGATAAACAGTATTGCTACAACAAAATTCCCCTTTCACTTGAAAACGCATTGAAGTCTATGGAAAGTATGTTTTTGGGGAAAGACTTTTGACACTTGGCTGTAAGATATTAGTTTTCTGGTTTTGTTGGGGGTGTTTGCAGCTAAACTTTGTGTGTACGCTGTTTTGTGACAATGCGCAGACAGGTGAGATACAGTAATGACCCTAAATTTTCGGACACCCATAAGTTGGACAATTATTGTTCCAAAATTCTTAGACAGTGGATTTTATACACATTAATGCATCCAAATGATGCTTAGAGAATGACAAACATTGTAGACCCTGATTAAACTGCTTTAAGGGTCATTACAGTACCACTTTTTGTAGTGTGAAGAATTCCATTGCTGCTAACAGAATTCTTCCCACCATAAATGGAGTGCATTGGACACAGCCTTTCATTATCATCCTACAATCATCTCAGTATGACAGGGATGTAAAACAGAATTTCTGCTGTTCATACCTCAGGGCTTCAGGTGAGGTGCAGTTTTGAGGAAAAATTTGAGATAAATTTTTTTTTGTTTCTGAACAAAAATTTGTCTTGTGATCCCACATCCAAGATGGTCCTAATGAGGGGTCACAGCATATTTTTTTGCAGAAATATGGAAAATTATCTCTAAACTATCCCTGTTACACACTGTTAGGGTCGAGTCAGGTAACATCGGACAGCTTGTAAATTCACACGTACCATTGCAAACAGTGAAAACCCAAATAAGATGGCTAATAATGAGCTGTCTCATCAGGATTTTCACTGTTTACCCAGTTAATTTTGTTTAAATTCCAAAACAGCTGACATATAAATGAAACAATGTCACTGTCCGAATCTACCTGCTGTCCGAATTTACCTGACTTGACCCTGTCCAGGAACTATGCCTTTATATGGAACTTTTTCATCTTTTGACAGGGAAATGATGCAAATGCAGGAGATGACACTGATGTCATCACATTTCAATTGAAGTGCGAATATAATGTGGCTGGTGGTGGAACGGTAAGTTTTTTAGCTTAGACTGGATTCCCCTACTATCACAGTAGTTAATTGTAATGACAGCTAGAAACAAATAAAAAGAGCTGGACTGATTAAATAATATTTTAGTTATTATCCTTTGGTCATTCCATATTCTCTTGCACTGTGGAAAATCATATCTTTCTCATCTTTGTTTTCAAACAAGAAATGATAAGCCACCATGGTGTAACAGCTTAAGCCAATGGAGAGTTCCATAATATCACGGTATTTATAAAAGTGGCAAGTATGGAAAGCAAGTAGTATCAAAATTCTTGAAATTTAATGCAGTAATAACGAAGGTGTTCATCAATATTCTAAACCAGTTTGTACAAGCTAAATCAAATGTTTTTGAAATTTGAACAGAATTTTATATCAGATTATACTTTCACCTGGGGTTTCCAAAAAAATGACAACTAGGTGGCATAGGGGCTGCATAAGCAGTAAATAATCTCTTGAGGAATAAATAATAATCCATTAAATAATTGTTTTCTAGTTCTTACAGTTATGTACAAAAATTTCAAAAACACTTTTTGTCAGTAATGTCTATTAATTCCTCAGGCTCATCAAAGAAACTTTGTGTGCTTTGATTTATTTATAAACGAACATTCAAGTTTTTTGTCTTAATTGCTTCCCATAATTTCTAGCAAAACTTTGGATTGATAAATATTGTAATTCTGAGATCTATTGTTTTCAAATAAAACATTGGGATACCAGATATGAGAAGTCACAGACAAAAATAAAATTATGGCCGCTATTTTAGAGAGCTACGAGTTTTCTTGGGCCAGGGGATAGAACCGTGTGGAAAACATGCTAATTTCATGGTTCTTATAAAAGAAAGATTGTACTTGGCAGGAATCAAGACAAATTTCCCCAAATTTTTCTACAGCATAGAAGTTAAAAGTTGTGGTTGATTGAGTAATTTTGTCACTACTCAATACACAGTAAGTTTATTGAGATGCAAGAAGAAAAGTAAATGCCGTGATATTAAGGAACCCTTGGTATTATGAGAAACAACTATACAAGGCAGGGCTACAGAAATTTTGAAATCGAAATTGGTCCGGACGGCCAATGACGTCATACGAATCCAAAATAGACACGAAAACTAATGACTACACTGTGTATTCCACAATCCAAAAAAAAGTCACGAAAACTAATGACTACACTGGAGCGCCGTTATAACACGGATGTCATCGCTGAACTAGCCATTTAGTCCACATGTTCTTACTTAACGTGAAAAATGCGTTTTAAAGCGCAGAGACATTCAGACCGAAAGTGAAAGTACACATTCGGACATCCTCGCCGCTCTTCATTTATGGAATTGGCCGAAGTATTACGATTCACGTATTTTACTGTATTCGAGTTAATTCCCTTGAAATATGAATATACTTGCAAAAAGGTACCTTCAGACGAAGAAAAAAAATTTATGCGCGAGAAATGACGTCGGCTTTTTTATAAAAAAAAAAAAAACGGACCAGATTGCACATAATCAAGTCCGGTTTAAATTTTCTTTTTGCTAGTCAAATTCTTTCCTTATGCTATCTATGAAAGTATACAATAGTCAGTAAACTTACGTTGCACAGCCTTTTTCCATGCATCGGCACGTGTATGTGTGTATTACGAGTTGTGGAAAACCTTCGCCGCTGGCCAATATTGTGACACGTGCTAATTATCGTAGATTTCTAAAATTGAGTCAATTTTCGAACCTTGGCAAGACAATCGACACTTTGTTTATCTGTGATAACTTTTGACAGCAGTGCGTGATTATTGGATTAATAATATGACACATGGCTAAAATCCAAGTAATTATGTCATCATACATAGCAAATCGTGTTTTTTCGGACCGAAAAAAATGTGCCTTATGCCAACTGAATCGGTTTTTCGAACTCAAAATCGGTCCGGACCGACAAAAAATCGGATTTCTGTAGCCCTGCTACAAGGAGAGGTGAAGGGTGCTTATAGGATTGGAGGACACAGTTTATTATTCGTCCATTGCTGTCATCCTCCTTCATCCACACTTTCATATGATTTCTCCGAAACCACTGTGCAGGTCAGAACAGAATTTCTTGTGGACCTTCTATAGGTTGGGGAAACAAATGTTTATATTGTAGGGGTCTGTAATGCAAGATGATTGTCAGTGGTAAAAATCTGGTAAAAACAAAAATCGTCTCGAGGATTTATGAACTGAATGAGCTGATATCTTGCCAGAAGCTTTACACACCCATTTGCTCTCAATTTTATAAGTGCGACTTTGCAAAGTAAAAAGCAGGCTTATGTAATACCCTTTGCATGCACCCACATGCATGTGCACATGCTTGTGCGCTTGTGCCTTTGTGCACATTAGCAAAATATTCACCTGTTACATTTAGCTCAGTTTCTAAGTAGCCACTAGGAATAGAATCTTCAAACTTGCTCCATTGAGACATCTTGGGCAGATCGACTGGAACAATTATGCATATGGGTCCATGACCTATATTTTACGGATGATTGAACATAGATAAAAAATATTCACCTGTTGTGTTTAGCTCAGTTTTTAAGTAACTGCAAGGGATAGAGTCTTCAAACTTGCTCCAAAGATACAAGGCAGGAAGATCTACTGAAAGCAGTGATGCATATTGGGCCATGACCTATATTTCACGGACAATTGAACATAGAAACAAGAACTGTCAGAAGACAAAAAAGCACGACTTTGTGTGAGCTTGACTTTAGCAAGTCCAGGTTTAATATGGACAACACCTGTAACAGGTCGTTTTTAGTTCGCCTGAACGAAAGTTCAGGAAGAGCTATTGTTGTCACCACGGCGTCTGCGTCAGCATTCGGATTGGATGTTTTGGTTAAAGTTTTTTAAAGACCTATATCTCCTTAACCCATGGATGGATTCTTTTGATACTTGCACTGTAGTTAGATATTGGTCTAAAGTTTAACAGGGTACCATCCCCACCCCACTCAGTGACCTTGATGTCAAGGTCATGGACTTAGAAAATTGGGAGTTTTTTTGGACTGGATGTTTTGGTTAAAGTTTTATAAAGCCCAATATCTCCTTAACCCATGGATGGATTCCTTTGATACTTGCACTGAAGTTAGATATTGGTCTAAAGTTTTTGAAGGTACTACCCCACCCCCCTCAGTGACCTTGATGTCAAGGTCATTGTCTTTTTATTGATTGGATGTTTTGGTTAAAGTTTTTTAAAGACACATATATCCTGAATCCATAGATGTATTCTTTTTATATTTGCACTGTAGTTAGATCTACAGAGTACTACCCCAACCCCGCTCAGTGACCTTGATGTCAAGGTCAGGGACTTAGGAAATTTGGTCTTTATTAAAGTTTTGTAATTGCATACTGATTCATAATGCTTTGCAGAGATTTAGTTTATAGTTGAACTGATGTTAGATACTTTTTTGAGTTTTTACAAAACACCTTATACTTACTCCACTGGATGACCTTGAAGTCAAGGTCATCGACTTAGAATTTTGTCTGAAAGATTTTGGTTAAAGTTTTATATTTATGAAGACATAATTTCACAGTGCCACGATGATGGACTCTGTTGATACTAATACTTGGACTGATGTTAGATAATGGTTCAGGGTTTTGATATATGCTAGCGCTCCTCCCAACCCCCACCCTACTCCTCAGTTTTATTGTCCCTCGCCTTTTCGAAGAAAAGCGGAGGGACATAGTTTGCGGCTTTCCGTCCTTCCGTCCGTCCTTTATTTCCGTCCCCCTAAAGTAGTAGGTACCTTGTGTGCGCAACTCCTCTTAAAGTTTTATGCCGATTCTTTCGAAACTTTACAGCTGTTTTTGTCATGGTCTGAAAATATGCATGTGGTTTGGATATAATCCTGAGATTATTTTTTGTCACTTTTTCCACAAGTTGAACTTAGTCATTTTTTAGGCGTTTTTACTATCAAAGTGACTAGATAGTGGGTACCTTGTGTGCGCAACTCTCCAACAGTTTTATGCCGATGCCTTAGAAACTTCACAGGTGTTTTGGTCATGGTCTGAAGATATGCATGTGGTTTGGATATAATCCTCACGTTATTTTTTGTCACTTTTTAGCTCACGTGAGCCAGCGGCTCCGGGGGAGCTTATAGGATAGTAAGGGTCCGGCTTAGACCCTGGTCTCTCATATTTTGACAATTTCACACTCCTCCTCAAAAGCCACTGGGCCAATTGTAGCCAAATTTAATACAGAGCCTCTAGGGGGCAGGGGAACGAAAAGTTGTTCAAACGGACTGGGTCACATGACCAGCATGGCCACCATGCCCATATATGGTAAAAATCTAGAAAAATCTTCTTCTCCAGAACCAAAAGGCCAATGGCCTTGAAACTTGGTATGTAGCATCAGGTACACGAGTACTACCAAGATTGTTCAAATTATGACCTTGGGCTGACCTTGACCTTTTTTACGGTAAGGTCAAATTTGCTTTCTCTAGCCTTTATATGGGAAAATGCCAGAACATAAGATTTCTTGGAAATTGTTGAAGATTTTGACCTGAAAATTGGCATATACAGTCACCTTAATGAATACATGAAAATTTATGCGTACAAATGGTCAAGGTCATTGTTTGACCTTTGACCCTGGTCCTTCATATTTTGACAGTTTCACACATCTCCTCAAAAGCCACTAAGCCAATTGTAACCAAATTTCACATGGAGCCTCAAGGGGTTGAGGGAATGAAAATTTGTTTAAAGGGTCCTAGTCACATGATCAACATGGCCGCCACGCCCATATATGGTAAAAACCTAGAAAAATCTTCTTCTCCAGAACCAATAGGCCGATGGCCTTGAAACTTGGTATGTAGCATCAGGTACGTGAGTACTACCAAGATTGTTCAAATTATGACCTTGGGTTGATCTTGACCTTTTTTACAGTAAGGTCAAATTTGCTTTCTCTAGCCTTTATATGGGAAAATGCCAGAGCATAAGATTTCTTGGAAACTGTCGAAGATTTAGACCTGAAAATTAGCATATACAGTCATCTTAATGAGTACACGAAAAGATGTCAAGGTCATTGTTTGACCTTAGACCCTGGTCTCTCATATTGTGACAATTTCACACATCTGCTCAAAAGCCACTGGGCCAATTGTAACCAAATTTCATACAGAGCCTCTAGGGGCTGAGGGAACGAAAATTTGTTCAAACAGTTTTGGTCACATGACCAACATGGCCGCCATGCCCATATATGGCAAAAACCTTTATAAATCTCCTTCTCAAGAACCAAGTGATTGATGGCCTTGAAATTTGGTATATAGACTGAGGGTGAAACAGGGTCATGTTGGATCTAAAACTAGGTCACTAGGTCAAACCTTAGAAAAACATTGTGTGTACTCTACAGGGCACAGTTTTGGTTCAATATTCATGAAACTTTGTCAGAATGATTATCTTAATGGCACAGTTTTGATCCAATCTTTATGAAACTTTGTCAGAATATAGATTGGAAAGTGCAAAACTGCTCCAATTGAACCATGTTTTTGTCATGGTCTTAATATCTGCATCTGGCTTAGATATAATCCTAAAATTATTTTTTGTCACTTTTTCTGCTAGTTGATCTTAGTCTTTTTTCAGGCGTTTTTACTATCAAACATAATAGATAGAGGGTACAGTTTTTTTTTTTCATTGACATGTCCTTAAATTTAAATAAACAATAATGGCGGGGGACATGAATTCTTTGAATTTGCTTGTTTTAGCTCAAGCTCATGGACTTCGAAATTTCATTTCATATTTTTGATTTTGATTTTATTTTGAGACTTATTGCTGAGATAGCTTTTGTTTATAAATATGTTTTTATTTTGGACATGCTTGCCTGAAGTTTTATGCATAGCAGCCCACACCACCATAGGGGCTATATGATGGGCAAGCACCAGTTCAGGCGAGCTATGCTCTTGTTCCCCACCGAGTTTCTTCCCCGGGAAACCCCCCGGCCGGCCCATTTCTTCCCCGGGGAAGAAACTGACTCATCAGTTTCTCTCCCTAGTCAGTTTTTTCGCCGCCTAAGAATTGAGTGAGTGAACTGGGGTTAAAGGTCTCAGCAACTACTAGGTCATAGGTTCTCCTTCCGCTGATTCAAGAAGGGCAGTTGTCAGTTACTGGAGAAAGTATGTTCGAGAAGGGCAGTTATCAGTTACTGGCGAAAGTATGTGCACTTAGTACAGTAGGCGGTCTAAGTCTGCCCAGGAATAGTGTGGTTAGGTTAACTGACCATCCCGACATGACCATAGCTGTTTACCATGGACATAAAACAGTAAAACAACAACAACTTCTGTAGAGAGTACTGATGAAAGAAGCTGATTAACATTAATAGTATATCATAAAAAGGTTGTTGAATCAATATTGTGAAATATTCGGCACTCGTTCATGTGGTGAAGATGTACTTGCATGCTTGTGCGTCCTTCACCATACGAACTCAAGGGGAATATTTCCCAATATGAATTCAATAACCTATAATTATCATCTATCTATTCTTTCTGTCTGTTTCAGGCTTCACGGTTCCACGATATTAGTCTGATAGTTCAAGACAGCAACGATAATTTCCCTGAATTCTCTGATTTACCCTATGCTACAAGCATTTCAGAGGTAAGCAGCTACTTTATTATATATTTATATTCGTGGGGACAAAAGTTGCAGCTTAGACAAATTCATGGGTAGCTGTAGGTTTTTATATATTTTCCTTTATAAAATCATTAAGTTTGTGGGTATTAAAGCTCACGTATTATGCTGCCTGTAAAAAATGGCCCAGACAAAACCAACCATGTTTCAGGACAAAACGGACTATGTTCCAGGACAAAAGGAACCATGTATTTAGCTCACCAGAGCCAGCAGCTCTGGGGGAGCTTATAGAATCGAAAGGCTCCGTCTTCCTCTGTCCTTTATCTGTCCGTCATCTGTCCCCAATTTCAAATGACTTTACCCCTGAAACCACTTGGCCAATTAGCCAAATTTCATATGTAGCCTCCTCGGGCCTTTAGAACGAAAATTTTTTCAAACGGTCCTAGTCACATGACCAACATGGCCGCCATGCCCATATATGGTAAAAACCTATAAAAATCTTCTTCTCAAGAACCAATTGACCAATGGATTTTTGTATGTAGCATTGAGTGTTTGAGTACTCTAACCAAGATTGTTCAAATGATGACCTTGGGGTTGACCTTGACTTTTTTACAGCAAGATCAAATATGGGAAAATGCTAGAACATTAGATTTTTTGGAAACTGTTGAATTGGTAAATACAGTCATCTTAATGAGTACATGAAGATTTGTGAGTACAAGAGGTCAAGGTCATTCTTTGACCCAGGTCTCTCATATTTCGACAATTTCAACCAATCTCCTCAAAAGTCAATTGTAACCAAATTTCATATAGAAGTTTCAGGGGTAGAGTGAATGAAAATCTGTTAAAATGGTCCAGGTCACATGACCAATAGGAGCGGCTGTAGCGCAGTGGATAACACTCCAGACTACGAATCCAGGGGTCGCAGGTTCGATCCCCCGCTTCTCCGGTCTTTCTGATGAGACTTTAAACCGAGGTCCCGTCTCCATATGACCTCGTTGTTGGTGGGACGTTAAACCCGAGTTCACTCACTCACATGACCAATATGGCTGCCACACCCGTATATGGTAAAAAAAATTCTTCTTCTCCAGAACCAATTGACCTATGGCCTTGAAACTTGGTATGTAGCATTGGGTACTCAAGGACTATCATGATTGTTCAAATGGTGACCGTGGGTTGACTTTGACCTTTCTTATGGCAAGGTCAAATATGGAAAAGAATTCTTGGAAACTGTTGAAGATTTTGGCCTAAAAATTGGTAAATACAGTCATCTTAATGAGTACATGAAGGCAGAGCCCTAGACAAGGGGGGTATTTGATGATAATTAAGGGATAATTTTCTTTATTTCTCATTGAAACCATATGTTGTGACCCCTCATCTGAACCGTCTCGTCGAGACGGTTCAGATGGGGGGGTCACAACATATGTTTTTATCCAGAATTAACAAAAATTATCCCTAATTATCACCAGATACGCCCTTTTATCTAGGGCTCTGTGAAGGTGGTGAGTACAAGATGTCAAGGTCATTCTTTGACCAGGTCTCTCATATTTTGACAATTTCAAACAATCTCCTCGAAAGCCATTGAGTCAATTGTAACCATATTTCATATAGAACTTTCAGGGGTTAAGGGAAAGTTAAATGTTAAAATGGTCTGGGTCACATGACAATTATGGCCGCCATGCCCATATATTGTAAAAAACTTAAAAAATCTTCTTCTCCAGGACTAATTGACCGATGGCCTTGAAACTTGGTATGTAGCATCGGGTACTTGAGTACTATCAAGCTTGTTCAATGATGACCTTGGGTTGACCTTGACCTTTCTTACAGCAAGGTCAAATATGGGAAAATGCTAGAACATAAGATTTCAGCCGGGCCACGTAGCGCAGTCGGTAGGGCACTTGACTTCAAGGTTTGGTGGTTAAAACTGCCCTCGGTTTTAACCAGCGATTTTAGCCACCCCGGTCAATATTCCTGAAGTGGTCAATACTTGTCATTACTGGTCAGTTGGAATTTTGTACTGGTCAGTTGGTCTAAGACTTGGTCATCGGGTCAGTTCTTGATTTTTTGGACATAAGATGTTTGGTACTTGAGTGAAAACATCCCTGTCAAAGGCCCTCATCCGGATGAGGTGGCTTCAAAATGGCTACCACTACATACTACAGTCTCAAAACCTTAGCACTGACTTCAACATTACAGTCCTTGTCTTTTCAGTTCAGTTCAATTCTCCTAACGACGTTCCTCAAGCGGCTCAGCGATACAAAACCATAGTTGCACACACTTGGTGCTGTGTGTCCGTCCAATCTTTGTCTTTTTGTCATCTAACACAGTTTATAAGTTCCATAGTTGGGGTCTTTAGGTTTCACTTGGACACTTTGATTTAAATACTTCTTAATCTGATAGTTTGAGACAGTAGATTAAGAAAGTTTTCACACAATTTGAATTAACTGTTGTGTCAATGAGCGATACTCTTATCAAAAACCTGTGATGGGTCAGTTTCCATCAACAGCTAGGCCACACCTCCTTTATTATTGACACAAGGGGCAATGTTTTCACCTGATTTGTTTTGACAGCAATTTCATAGTTTGCATACCTGCTTCTTGCAGCTGACAAAAGCCACACTTCAAAGGCACCAATGTTAATTTTCACACATGGTCAGCTAATTAATGACAAAGGTATACTTTGATCCTTTTTGTCGAGCCCGCTTGCTGTCAGCGAGACATATTTGCCCGTTTGGTGTTGGTGTGTCCGTTCCTCCGTCCGGAGCCATATATTGAATTTGAAAGACCCTAGGACCTTGAAACTTCATCAAAATATGCCCCACTAAAATGCTAATTGGCTCCCACAAAACTAGGTCACAGTGACCTACTTTCATGAAAAAGTACCACATATTTAGTTTTTGTCTGCAGCCCCATATCTCCCTTTTCATAGGCCACAGAACATTAACACTTCATCAGTACATGCGCCTTACCACTCCAGGTCACCACCAACAAAACTAGGTCGCGATGACCTACGTTCACAAAAAAGTACCACATATTTAGTTTTCGTCTGCAGCCCCATATCTCCCTTCTCATAAGCTCCAGAACATTGAAACCTCATCAGTGCATGCACCTTAACACTCCAGGTCACCTCCAACAAAACTAGGTCACTGTGACCTACTTTCCTGAAAAAGTACCACATATTTAGTTTTCTAGGTCAGCCCCATATCTCCCTTCTCATAAGGGTACCTTTGTACCATAGGCTTAAAATTCACTAAGTCAAAAATGGGGCATAACTCAGTACCCTTACAGTCAAGAACCATAAGAGATAGGAACATACAGTTACAGGCTGAGATGTAGATGAATGGATTAAAACCCCTTTCTGACATAAACATTATGGGATGAACCTTCTTTGGAGGCAAGCATGTGGTTGGGGGCATAGTGTTTCATTAACACATTTTCTAGTTATTATACAAGTCTGCCTCTGTGAACCTAGTTAACCTATTAATCAAGGTGCTATCTTACTCAAGGCACTAGAAGGGGGCATCAGTTTGCTAAGGACACACATTTTAATTTTTTTTTAATTATTAGCAAGGTGCTGTCAGGGGGAGCTATCCTGTAAGCAGACAGGTCTTGTTACAGTGTTATAACCATTTTTGCCTGTGTTTCCTTGTTTACATGGGAAAAAGCGTTGAAAGCCCATGCATAAGGAGTGCTTCATTGTATTGTGAAATGTCTTGTTTCTTTCCAGGCAAAAGATAAACACACAACCGTTTATCATTCTGTGACGGCCACAGATAAAGATGCTAATAAGAACAAAGAATTAGTCTTTTCCATTGTTTCTGGACACATTTTTGTAAGTACAGATTTGGCATTATCTTTTAAGGCCTAGTTGTTAATAATCAATAATGCCTTTAGTTAACGAGATGCTAAATTTTCAGATGTTTTGTATGCAAAAAACACTGCCATTTTTTTTCCTGAAAAATCTCCTCTCATTTTTTCCAGCACAAAATATTAGCGCTTGATGTTATGTGGACTATAAGACTTAATAAATCCTTGACTTGCTAACAATGCTTTGAACAACAGAGTTCATCTGGGCTAAGTTGTTCATAGCATCCTTAGCTTAACAAAGCTATATGTCAAGGATTTGTTAACATAAAATGAGCCGCGACACGACAAAACCAACAATGTGGTTGTGCGCCCAGCACAGACTCAGATCAACCTGGGCATCCGGCCAGTTTGAACCAGACTCTTTGTTAAGAGCTCAAAGGGTAGCTAAGGGTCTAAGCTACCTCCATGCAGACAGTGAAGACTCTGATCAGACTGGGCAGATGCCCAGGCTGATCTGAGTCTGCGCTTGGGGCACAACCACTTTGTTGATTTTCTCGTGTCCCAACTCAAATCAAGTTTGATAATATTTTTTCTAAAAAAAGTGCTAGGACCAAAGCTCCTCAGATTATTTTTCTTTTTTGCAAAAAAGAAAAAAGGCAGATTTATGCTTACAATATCTTGTAAAAACACTGTCTTGTTAACCAATTATGTCGCCCACCATTGGGGGTGGGGGAGGGGGGTGGGGGGAGGGGCAGGGGGGAATATGAGGTTAGGGGACATTTTTTTGGTGCAGATCCCATTAGAGTCTGCATCCGCATAGCTTCTTGTCTGCACCCGCACAGATACATCATAGGGTAGGAGGAAAGAAATGCTTAGATTTTGGTGACCTTTACCCTATATTCAAGGTCACAGGAGATGAAAGAACGTTGATAAATGGTTTGTCTGAACCATATCTCATTAATGGATTGATCAATTTTAAGCAAACATGCCCAGATATATTATTGGGATATGGAAAAGAAGTGATTAGATTTTGGTGATCTTGACCCCATTTTCAAGGTCAATGAGGACAAAGAGTGTTAAAAAATGACTTGTCTGCACCATATCTCGGACTGATGGATTATGACCAAAATAGACAAGTGTATAATCAGGAGGTGGAAAAGAACTTATTAAACTTGGTGACCTTGACCCTATTTTCAAGGTCACAAGAGGTCTTAACTTGGCAAAATTTAGGGAAAATGATACTGCTGGGAAAATGCAGTTGGGGGACATCTGGTTATGTCAAAAGTGTTTCTAGTAACTTCATTGATTTTGAAAAAATGAACCCAGATAAAACTGTATTTGAGCATTTTTACAAAACCAACAAGTGAACTGTGTGCCAAAGGAAGACATCAGCCTGGGCATCTGCCAAGTCTGATCAGAGTTTTAGCTGTGCGCTTAAAGGTAGCTAAGGTTCCTAGCTACCCACATGTTGATTGTGAAGACTGATCAATCAGTCTGCCGCATTTTTACAAAACCAACAAGTGGACTGTGTGCTGAAGGAAGACATCAGCCTGGGCATCTGCCAAGTCTGATCAGAGTTTTAGCTGTGCGCTTAAAGGTAGCTAAGGTTCTAAGCTACCCACATGTTGATAGTGAAGACTGATCAATCAGTCTGGGCAGCTGCCCAGACACTGGGTGTACATGCCACTTTATTGGTTTTGTCATGTCCCGGCTCAATTTTGATGGTAATCTTTTAAAAAAAAAAAAAAGTCTTCTTATTCTCCATAAAAGCCTCATTGGCAGTGAATACCTGTTCTTGAGGTGCTCCGGATAAGAAAAGTATTTTATGTAAATTATTTTCTTATAATTACATTCCCTTTGATTTTCCTTAGATGGACCCATTTCGGAAAAACAGTGTTCATACTTCTATGAAAAACAGTGGGTCACGTAATGCCGTTGATACGCAACGTCACATGTAAACAAATGACTCCATTGGCTGTTGTAACGTTTTACATGACATCACGTTATGGCGACGGTTGTTTAATGTAAGCGCCTTACCTGTTGGTTAGCGACAGCATTTCGTTGTATATTTTACAAATATTGCTCTTTAAAATTGAAAATGATACTCTAAATAATTTTAAATTAAATGTAACTATAAGAGATGAATTTCATTTTTCCGATGTTCCTGGAAGTATGAACACAATGGGTAATGTGCAAAGTTAACATGAACGCCCTTCGGGCATCACTTACTTTGCACATGACCCATTGTGTTCATACTTCGGAAGTTCACATTAACTTTGCACATGACCCATTGTGTTCATACTTCCATGAATATCAGAAAAATTAGATTCAGGTATGTCTGACCAATGCAACGACAACTTAGCATGTGACAAAGTCTCACAAACAAAATTGCTTTTAGTTCAATATTTTACATAAGTCCGTGATTTTACCTTACAGTTAATGGAGGGCTGTATACCTGTTTAAACTAGGCGTGGTTTTTGGAACTGTCAAGTATGTGCCAAGTGTCATGGCCCTTACCCATATAGAGACTGAGAAATGTCGTAAAATCAGTGAAGGGTATCACAAACCGAGTTCCCATCTCCATATGACCTATGTGTTGGGGGACATTAAACCAGAGTTATGTTACTCATTTTTTCATGTTCACAGGTTTCAATTTAATTTTTTCTTTGCAGGAGGGACAACCTATTTTCCAGGTTCAGGGAGAAAGTACAGGAATTATCACTCTTCAGAATAAGGTGGACTATGAGAGTCTTATTAAAGCTGGTAGCACCGTATTTGAAGTATTAGTTGCAGTCAGGGTAAGTAGGTAGGCGGGGCTACTATACACAGCTTCTCAGAGCTCTAGATAAGAGGGAGTATTTGATGATAATTAAGGATAATTTTTTTATTTCTCAACAAAACCATATGTTGTGACCCCTCATCTGAACCGTCTCATCCAGACGGTTCAGATGAGGGGTCACAACATACGTTTTTATGCGGGATTAACAAAAATTATCCCTAATTATCACCAAATACTCCCTTATCTAGAGCTCTGGCTTCTGGAGTGCTGGCAGTTCAGTGCATTAAGTGCTGGCCTGCTGATCTAGCAGTACAGGTTCGATTTGGGCACGAGGGAGACATCTTTTTAACTTTAAACTGGGTTCCATTGCACATAGCCTTTCATTATTATCCTCCCATTGTCCTGATATGACTAAAATACTGTTGAAAAGGCTGTAAAATTACAAGTCATCCAGCCAGCCATGTAGACACAGCTGCTGATAAGGGTTGGTTTTGATGGTAGTTGAAAGCTGATGTTTCTGGTAGAGCTCCACATAATGGCTGGGGTTTGACAATTTTGAATCAGTGTCAAATAATTTTTGATAAAAGGATACTTTGTGACCTCTTATAAGAACCAGCTCACAGAAATGGTTCTAATGAGGGGTCTCAATGTATTTTTTTATGCCCCCGTGACGATAGTCAGGGGGCATTAACATTTTGCCCCTGTCTGTCTGTCCATCAGGCATTATAGTATAGAGTTTGTGTAATCAACTCCTCCCACAGTTTTCTATGGATCTTTTTCAAACTTTGCATACATGTTGTGGACATATTAAAGATGTGCATTTGAATTTTTGATGGAGTTAAAATTAATTTTGACAGAATTACGGCCTTTTGAACTTAGTCATTTTAGGCAAATTTTTGTATTTTAGGGTATAGAGTTTGTGTAATCAACTTCTCCCACAGTTTTCAATGGATCTTTTTCAAACTTTGCATACATGTTTAGGACATATTGAAGATATGCATGTAGGGTTTTGTTGGAATTAGAATTAATTTTGACAGAATTACGGCCCTGTCTGTCTGTCCGTCCATCTGTCTGTTCATCATGCTTTATAGTATAGAGTTTGTGTAATCAACTACTCCCACAGTTTTCAATGGATCTTTTTCAAACTTTGCGTACATGTTGTGGACATATTAAAGATGTGCATGTGGATTTTTGATGGAGCTAAAATTAATTTTGACAGAATTACGACCGCTTGAACTTAGTCATTTTAGGCAAATTTTTGTATTGTAGGGTATAGAGTTTGTGTAATCAACTCCTCCCACAGGTTTCAATGGATTTTTGTCAAACTTTGCATACATGTTAAGGACATATTGAAGATGTGCATGTGGGTTTTTGATGGACTTAGAATTAATTTTGACGGAATTACGGCCTTTTGAACTTAGTCATTATAGGCAAATTTTTGCATTATAGGGTATAGAGTTTGTGTAATCAAGTCCTCTCACGGTTTTCAATGGATCTTTTTCAAACCTTGCATACATGCTGTGAATGTATTGAAGATGTGCATGTGGGTTTTTGTTGGAGCTAGAATTAATTTTGACAGAATTACGGCCTTTTGAACGTAGTCATTCTAGGGAAATTTTTGCATTGTAGAGTATGGAGTTTGTGTTATCAACTTGCTCCACAGTTTTCAATGGATCTTTTTCAAACCTTGTCTACAGATTGTGGAGATATTTAAAGATATGCATGAGGCATTTTGATGGACTTAGAATTAATTTTGACAGAATCACAGTCTTTTTAACTTAGTCATTTTGGGCAATTTTTTTACATGGTAGGGTATGTTTTCAATGGATTCTTTGTAGGTGCATTTTGGATATACACGTCATGTGACAGGGGCTGCACGGGGGCATCATTAGTGTCTTACAGACACAATTTTCTAGTTTGGGAAAAATATGAGTAGGAGGATATTACACACTATTAAATTTTGATAGCTCATGCATATATGCGAAAAGGCTTGTTGAGGCAGTGGGAGAAGGGGGTGGGGTGCGGGGAGGGAGGGGGTGTGGTGGAGGGGACATTGGGGAGTACCTTAAAAAACATTTCCTATAACCGTTACATTTTACTAGTTCCACCAAAACATTAAGGTCTTTAGGCTGAAAAATCAGAAAATTCACTGGAGTGCCGTTATAAAGCGGGTGCCGGGAGACATAAAATTGAACAGCATTAGAAGTGATGTCACATTATAACCAAAATTGGCCCTGAATATCCCACCTACTAATGAAAACCACATGTACATGCTGGTAATGCTTATTGAACCATAACCAGATATATAAATGTAAATGCTGCTTGCTTGACACAAAGGAAATTATCGCAGAAGTGGACATTTAGCTACAATTTTCTAACTAATTATGAAAAATGCGCTGCAAAAAAAAAAAAGGAAGTGAAAGTATGGTCCATTTGCTCTCAAGTGCAAATGGGATTTTGCTTATTTTCGTGAAAACGATGAAAGTCCCATCAAATGTTCTAATGTCCTTATGTTTTCTATAACTATACATAACGGAATACGAAAAAACCAAATTTTCCAAATAGAGCCTCCAGGGGTTGAGGGAATGAAAATTTGTTCAAACATCCAGGTCACATAGCCAACATGGCCGCCATGCCCATATATGGCAAAAAGCTTTAAAACTCTTCTTCTCCAGAACCAATTGACGGATGTCCTTGATACTTGTTATGTAACATTTGGTACTCAAATACTATCAAGAGTGTTCAAATTATGACCTTGGGTTGACCTTGACCTTTTTAACTGCAAGGACAAATATGGAAAAATTCTAGAACATAAGATTGCAATGAAAGTTTTGTAGATTTAGGCCTCAAAATTGGTATATACTTTCATCTTAATAATTACATGAAGATTTATGAGTACAAGAGGTCAAGGTCATTCTTTTTTTACCTTTGACCTTGAACTGTCGTATTTTGACAATTTCAAACAATCTACTCAAAAGCCAATGGGCCAGTTGAAACGATTTTTCAATTAGAGCCTCCAGGGGTGGAGGGAATGAAAATTTATTCAAAGGGTCCCTAGCATTTAAGCCCATTCAAATGACTAATTCTCTAAAACCACTGCATCCATGGTTCTCAAATTTCACATGCAGCATGATCAGACAGTAGGGCTTCAGATTGGTAAAATTCAGGTGGGTCGAGAATCCAAGCTGGCTGCTGTTACTAAAAATAGCAAAACCAATAAAATCAACTTTTTCTCCACAACCACTTGGTATATTTGGCTGAAATTTTGTATGAAGCATACATGGGACCTTGGTATTCAGAATTATCAAAATGAAAATAATCTGTAGCGAAATTAGGTCACAGTGACCTTACGTCGACCCTAGAATAGTTTACGTCGACCCTAGCATTTAAGTCCGTTCAAAAGACTTATTCTCTGAAACCACTGCAATCATGGTTCTCAAATTTCACATGCAGCATGATCAGACTGCAGGGCTTAAGAATGGTAAAATTCAGGCAGTCGAGAATCCAAGATGGTCCCAGTTACTAAAAATAGCAAAACCAATAAAATCAAGTTTTTCTCCAGAACCACTTTGTATATGTGGCTTAAATTTTGTATGAAGCATAAGTGGGACCTTGGTATTTAGAATTATCAAAATGAAAATCATCTCTAGCGGAATTAGGTGACACCTTACCTCGACCCTAGAATAATTTACGTGGACCCTAGTATTTAAGGCCATTCAAATGACTTATTCTCTGAAACCATTGCATCCATGGTTCTCAAATTTCACATGCAGCATGATCAGACTGCAGGGCTTCAGAATGATAAAATTCAGGCGGGTCGAGAGTCCAAGATGGCCACTGTGTCTTAAAATAGCAAAACCAATAAAATCAACTTTTTCTCCAGAACTTGGTATAATCATTGAGTTCTTCATGTGAAGGCACACAGCAGGTGTGACATAGCATTCCGTGGAATTCTTATTTAGCAATATAGGTCTAGGTCATTTTCAAACTCCAACCAATCTCTGTCATAATTTGACAGTTTAAACTATCAGATTTGTTCAAATGATGATCCTAGTTTGTCCTTTGACCTTTCTTACTCAGGTGAGTGATTCAGGGCCTCATGGCCCTCTTGTTAATTAAATTAATGTAAACAACCCAATTAACTTTTAATGGTTAGTGAATGCTTTCCTAATCTGTTATTTTATAATGTCATAAAAGCTGCCGAAAACCATCCAAACATCCCCGTGATCTGTTGTTTTGATTTTTAGCTCGCCTGAATGAAGTTCAGGAGAGCTATTATACTACCCAGCGGGTCAGCATTGACGTTGGGGTTAGCAAAATGTTAAAGTTTTACATTAAAGACTTTAAGATCTCATAGTTTCTATACCCTTTGATGGGTTTAAATTATATTTGGTACAATGATGCAGGGGAATATAAGGCCATGTACTCAGTTGCTTATGTATGCAAAAAAATAGTGCCTGTACGCTAAAAAGTTCGAGTTGTACGCATTACTTCGGCCAAGCCATGTGTATGTGGACATATCATCTGCTGCATTTATTTACTGTGTCACCAATTCGGAGTTGCGGAATGCTGATCATATTATTGCGAAGAATAACGCATTTGATAGTATTGATCAAAAACCAGTGTTGCATTATTGTAAACCTCACGATAGCTTTACTATCACGGTAAAAGATGAGCAAAAACGTCCCAAGTTTCAGTCCGTGCTCATAATTCTGAGAGAAGAAACTTTGAAAGAAAAACCCAAAATGAACTAACCTAAAATACCCATAGTTCCAGATAAAGTGGGGTTTTGAGCATTTCTAGGATAGATTTTTCCTATTTCTCCTAAAATGTATGTTGTGACATTTCATAAGAACCACCTCAAGGTGGTTCATATGTGTGGTCACAGCATACATTTATGAAAAGAAACTACCACATAATTATCCTCAAAACCGTTTCTCAGCTTGAGCTCTAACTACCTTTAACTAACACTTTCTTATATAATTATTTCAGGATAGTGCTCTTATTGAATCGGAACGAAAAAGTGCCACGGCAACATTAACAGTAGAGGTAACAGACACGGATGATTTAGGTACAACGTTTTACATCCCAGGGTGCAAAAATGAAGAGCCTTCCATTGATGTTCATTGTAACGCCATAGTTTACCGTGGCAATATTGTATCTGGTGTACCGGTAAGTGGTGTTTTTACATCAGACTTTGCAAAGTAAAGTAGTGCTTATGCAATACCCTTCGTATGTGGTTGCATGTGTGTTTGTGTGACTTTAGGTCAAGGTCACAGACATAGAAATTTGTGTAAACTTGAGTAGAAACTTCAGTCATTTTTAGCTTGCCTGAATGAAGTACAGGAAGAGCTATTGTACTTACTACCCCCCGCGTCAGCGGCGGCGGCGGCGTTAGCAAAGTGTTAAAGTTTTACGTTAAAGTTTTTTAGGTGATGGGCAAGGTGCTGTCAGGCGAGCTATCCTGTCCCGCTGACAGGTCTTGTTAAATGTTAAATTTATATGTTTTTTTGCTTATGCAAATTTTAAATGGAACCTTTTGGCTTTTGTCTGTAGGTCTTTCACTGTGTTTGCTATAGACTGTCCACCTATCTGTCTGTTTGTTAACATTTGCTTTAAAGCTTTGTATAAATGTGTTTTTATTAGACGGTTGTGCTGGCTGGGGGTATATGTGATCCCCTGCTGACTTGCTCAAGTTGATTTTGTCGTGTTGTGGCTTAAATGTTAACCCTTAAAGTGCCAAAAATTAAAATTTTTGAATTGGCAAACCGGTTAGATCCATATGAGGTGGCTCATAATGAGCCACCTCATCTGAATCTACACTGTTTGTCCTCTAGTGTTCAAATTCTCAATGTGATATTGCTTGGACGAAACATTTTTAGCTCGCCTGAACAAAGTTCAGGAAGAGCTATTGCGCTACCCCCGGCGTCGGCGTCAGCATTGGCGTCGGCAGCGGCGGCGTTAGCAAAATGTTAAAGTGTTACGTTAAAGTTTTTTATGTGATGGGCAAGGCGCTGTCAGGCAAGCTATCCTGTCCCTGTGACAGGTCTTGTTTGAAATTCTGCAGACATAAATTTTGTTGTCTGCTTTTTGGCGCATTAAGGGTTAATGATGCTGTTCTGTTTTGTTTTGACAGTCTGGTGGTGCAATTGAGTTGTATGCAGAAGTGAATGGTGTGGTGCAGCCAGACCCTGTGGATATAGAAGCTGTTGACCTGGACTATCTGAATACACCTGTAGACTTTACCATTGTGAGCTGTAAGTCTCTAAGCTGCTGATAGTGGGTGGAGGGGGGCTTGTGGGTAGGTAGGGAAGGGGAGTGATTTAATGGTAATGGGAGGCATTAATGGAGATTCAGATAGTTTTGGATGGGTGTGGAGAGATTAGGTTGGTTTGATGATAGTGGGAGGCATTAATGGAGTACATTTTTAAGGTGAATGGGTACACATTCAGGGAAAGCAACTGTCATATTCATTTTTAGCTCACCTGAGCACGAAGTGCTCAGGGTGAGCTTTTGGGATACCGTGATGTCCGTCGTACGTGTGGACGGACGTCCGGACATCCGTCAACTTTTGCTTGTGTACACTCTAGAAGGCACAGTTTTGATCCAATCTTTCTGAAACTTTGTCAGAATGTTTATCTTCATAAACTCTAGACCAAGTTCGAAACTGGGTCATGTCGGGTCAAAAACTAGGTCACTAGGTCAAATCTTAGAAAAACCTTGTGTACGCTCTAGAAGGCACAGTTTTGACCCAAAGTTCATGAAACTTTGTCAGAATGTTTATCCACATAATATCTAGGGTAAGTTTGAAACTGGGTCATGTTGGGTCAAAAACTTGGTCACTAGGTCAAACCTTAGAAAAACCTTGTGTACGCTCTAGAGCACACAGTTTTGATCCAATTTTTATGAAACTTTGTCAGAATGTTTATCTTCATAAAATCTAGACCAAGTTCAAAACTGGGTCATGTCGGGTCAAAAACTAGGTCACTAGGTCAAATCTTAGAAAAACCTTGTGTACGCTCTAGAAGGCACAGTTTTGATCCAAAGCTCATGAAACTTTGTCAGAATGTTTATCCACATAATATCTAGGATAAGTTCGAAACTGGGTCATGTCGGGTCAAAAACTAGGTCATTAGGTCAAATCATAGAAAAACCTTGTGTACGCTCTAGAGCACACAGTTTTGATCCAATTTTTATGAAACTTTGTCAGAATGTTTATGTTCATAAACTCTAGGCAAAGTTTGAAAGTAGGTCATGTCGGGTCAAAAACTAGGTCACAAGGTCAAATCTTAGAAAAACCTTGTGTACGCTCTAGAAGGTACAGTTTTGATCCAAAGTTGATGAGCTTTTGTCAGAATGTTTATCCACATAATATCTAGAATCAGTTCAAAACTGGGTCATGTTGGGTCAAAAACTAGGTCAAATCTTAGAAAAACCTTGTGTACGCTCTAGAAGGCACAGTTTTGATCCAAAGTTCATGAAACTTTGTCAGAATGTTTATCTTCATAAAATCTAGACCAAGTTCGAAACTGGGTCATGTCGGGTCAAAAACTTGGTCATTAGGTCAAATCATAGAAAAACCTTGTGTACGCTCTAGAGCACACAGTTTTGATCCAATTTTTATTAAACTTTGTCAGAATGTTTATCTTCATAAAATCTAGACCAAGTTCAAAACTGGGTCATGTCGGGTCAAAAACTAGGTCACTAGGTCAAATCTTAGAAAAACCTTGTGTACGCTCTAGAAGGCACAGTTTTGATCCAAAGTTCATGAAACTTTGTCAGAATGTTTATCCACATAATATCTAGGATAAGTTTGAAACTGGGTCATGTCGGGTCAAAAACTAGGTCATTAGGTCAAATCATAGAAAAACCTTGTGTACGCTCTAGAGCACACAGTTTTGATCCAATTTATATGAAACTTTGTCAGAATGTTTATCTCCAAAAACTCTAGGCCAAGTTTGAAAGTAGGTCATGTCGGGTCAAAAACTAGGTCACTAGGTCAAATCTTAGAAAAACCTTGTGTACGCTCTAGAAGGCAATGTTTTGATCCAAAGTTGATGAGCTTTGTCAGAATGTTTATCCACATAATATCTAGGATAAGTTCGAAACTGGGTCGTGTCGGGTCAAAAACTAGGTCAAATCTTAGAAAAACCTTGTGTACGCTCTAGAGGACACAGTTTTGATCCAACCTTTTTGAAACTTTGTCAGAATGTTTTTCGTCACAATATCTAGGGCAAGTTTGAAAGTAGGTCATGTCAGGTCAAAAACTACGTCACTAGATCAGATATAAGAACGACCTTGTGTACGCTCTAGAGGTCACAGTTTTGATCCAATCTTCATGAACCTTTGTCACAGTGTTTATCCACATAATATCCAGGCCAAGTTTGAAACTGGGTCATGTCGGGTCAAAAACTAGGTCACTAGGTCAAATCTTAGAAAAACACTGTGCACACACTAGAGGGCGCAGTTTTGATCCAATCTTCATGAAACTTTGTCAGAATGTTCATCTCCATAAAATCTAGGTCAAGTTTGAAACTGGGTCAATTCAGTCAAAAGCTAGGTCACTAGGTCAAATCTAAAATAAGTTGTGCTGCAAGAATCAGAACTAACATTGCAATGATGCCAGCCACAAACTCCTTGGAAAACATTAATTTCACCACAGTGAGATAATGATGCTACCATTCTATCATCTGTGTTTGCCTAGTTCAGTCTAGTTCAAATCCATCAAAGGAACTCAACATGAACGGGAACTTTTCGGGGAAGCAACTCTGCCATTTTCAGCCCTCCTGAGCCTTACAGTATTGGTGTTAGCTGCCTCTGTCATGCATACATAAACATTATCAAACATCTCTGAAACCACTGGGCAGACTAAACTCAAATTTCATATGGAGCCTGCACATGGATCAAAGGATTTGAAAGTTCTTCAAATGATCTTGGTCACATGACCAAGGTGGCTGCCATTCCCATGTATGGTAAAAACTCTTATAAATCTTCACCAGAGCCAGTGAACTGATTAATGCTCAGGTGAGCGATTCAGGGCCACCATGGCCCTCTTGTTTTCTCCCTTCTCAATGGGGGGGGGGGGGGGGGAGGGGGGGGGGAGGGGGGGGGAGGGGGGGGGGTGTTGAGGTCATCTCTTAAAGGAAACAGTTTGGTCCTGTAAGAGCAAATTCTTTCAAGAGTAAACTCCATTTCAGATGAAAACAGAAGTCAGACAGAAGTCAGGAAAGCAAACAAAATTCACAGAAGTAGTTCCTTCTTGTAAAAATGGCAAAAAAAGTATGAAGGTGATCCTGTACACCTTAAACCATATGAGCCTCGACACGAGAAAACCAACAAAGTGGTCGTGCACCCAGCGCAGGCTCAGATCAGCCTGGGCATCTGGGCAGTGTGACCAGACTCTTCATTAAGTACTAAAAGGGTAGCTAAGTGTCCAAGCTACCTCCATGCGGACAGCAAAGACTCTGATCAGATTTGGCGGATGCCCAGGCTGATCTGAGTCTGCGCTGGGTGCACAACCTCATTGTTGGTTTTGTCGCTTCGCGGCTCATATAGGCAAGGAATGTAAGGCAATTGGGCAAGCACCAGTTCAGCTATGCTGTCTGGTGACAGCTCTTGTTGTTAAGTCTGTATTAATCATATTAAACGCCACGGGAGCATTGCAAGGGGAGTGCTATTTAGAGCCCAAAGTGTAGTAAATCAGCCACTGCCAAAATACCTCGAATAAGATATATAAGGGTGACAGGTATACTTTCAGAGGAAGCAGCTCTACTATTTTTGCCTCCCTTCTCAGTGGGTCAAGGAGCAAATTCTTTCATTTAAGAGTTGACGCCATTTCGAAAACATACCTTATCCATAGAAGCAAACAGGAATTCGTGCAAGTTAATGTAACAACATTTCTGGTAAAAAGCAGGGGATCTTTATTAGAGCAGGAGTGTTTATTAGGATTAATAGGGTATGTTGTGACCCTTTCATTTAACCTGCCTTAGTTACACGATTTTAATATGGGGTCATAACATATGTTTTGGTTGAGTAATGAGAAAAAATATACATAAATTATCCTCATACTCCTTTTTGTCTCAGCTGCGACAAGCAGAAGTGAGAAATTAGTTACTTTTCTGTCTTGTCGGTGACTTTGCTTCGAATTTTCCCGTTTAGGTTCATGACAGTGCACAGACAGGCGAGAAATCACATTTGGCAGAATTCTTGTTGAGACCTCTGCACAGAATTTTGTCGTGATACAATGCTTCAGATAAGAAAGGGTAACAGGGATAATTCAAAGATAATTTTTTTTTATTTCTCAACAAAAAGAGACGTTGTGACCCCTCATTAGAACTGTCTCGGCCAGACAGTTCTAATGTGGGGTCACAATGTATATTTTAAAGGAAAAATAAGGAAAATTATCCCAAAAGTATCCCTGTTACCCTTTCTCATCTGCAGCACTGATGTTTTTCTGATCTGTTTTTGTTTCAGCTAATCCCACCGATGCACAATTTGCATTTCAAGTCGTAAATGATGGCATTTTTCCAAGGACGATGGATGGAGTGAACGAAAGAAGATTTCAAAGAGCTCACTTGGAACAAATATCTCCTTTGCTGAGGTCCGATGCATCGGAAGTATATCTGACACTCAGGGTTAGTATATCACCCACTGTAGCTATAGATAACAAGCATTGTAACCCGTTGACACTTTACCAGTGACAAAAATGGCAGAATTTGCAAACAGCATAGATCTTGATGAGGCGGCTCATAATGAGCGGCCCCATCTAGATCTACACTGTTTGCCCTCTAGTCTTTGAATTCTCAATATGAAATGTCTTGGACAAGGCATTTTTTGAATTTTTGCAGACGTAAATTTTGTCATCTGCTTCTTAGTGCTTAAAGAGATAAGGGCTTAAAAAGCAGATGACAAAATTTACATCTGCAAAATTAAAAAAAAAGTTTCTTGCAAGCTATATCATATTATGAACTCAAAGACTAGAGAGCAAACATTGTAGATCCAGATGATACGGCTCATTATGAGCCATCTCTTTGGATTTAAGTTGTTTGCAAGTTCAACTACAGTCAAGGGTCAAAGTATTTTTCACAAAATATTCTCCATGGCCTTCTTTTTTACAGCTACCAAAAGGTAGCCCATTTATTTTCCCCATAATTTGGCATACAGGCGGTCAGGGAGTACCATCTATCTGCTTGCCTTACAAAAAGTACACATATTAACTCTTTAAACACCAAAAAGCAGACGACAAAATTTACGTCTGCAAAAATTAAAAAAGTGCCTTGTCCAAGACATTTCATATTGAGAATTCAATGACTAGAGGGCAAACAGTGTAGATCAAGATGAGGTGGCTCATTATGAGCCGCCTCATGAGGATCTACGCTGTTTGCAAATTTTGTTAATTTCGTCACTGAGACTTAAAGAGTTAAAGTCATCACAAGTTTCATATAAAACAATTTTTAGCTCGCCTGAACGAAAGTTCAGGAAGAGCTATTGATATCATCCCGGCGTCGGTGTCCGCGTCCGCGTTGGCGTCCGAATTGGATGTTTTGGTTAAAGTTTTTTAAAGCCTATATCTCCTTAACCCATGGATGGATTCTTTTGATACTTGCACTGTAGGTAGATATTGGTCCAAAGTTTAACAGGGTACCACCCCCTCCCCACTCCATGACCTTGATGTCAAGGTCATGGACTTAGAAAATTGGGAGTATTTTTGGACTGGATGTTTTGGTTAAAGTTTTATAAAGCCCAATATCTCCTTAACCCATGGATGGATTCATTTGATACTTGCACTGTAGTTAGATATTGGTCCAAAGTTTTCCAAGTTACTACCCCCGCCCCCCTCAGTGACCTTGATGTCAAGGTCATGGACTTAGAAAATTGTCTTTTTATTGATTGGATGTTTTGGTTAAAGTCTTTTAAAGACACATATCTCCTGAACCCAGTGATGAATTCTTTTTAGCTCGCCTGAACGAAAGTTCAGGAAGAGCTATTGTTGTCACCCTGGCGTCGGCCACTAAAAAGTGTAAACAGTTTTTAAAATTCGTAGAAGACCTATAATACTTGGACTGATGTTAGATAATGGTTCAAGGTTTTGTTGCATCCTAGCCCCCCCCCTCCCCCCCCCCTCCCCCCCCCTCCCCCCCCCTCCCCCCCCCTCCCCCCCCCCCCATTCAGGCGAGCTATGCTGTCAGGCGACAGCTCTTGTTATTATTTCAGTGCCACTGTAAATAATTCAAAAACTGGGACACCTAAAACAATCGTCGTAATGTCCCACAAATGAAATTCTTTGACTTACGATACAGAAACAGGTCCAAAAATGCAGATGGAACAAGAATCAGTGCAGGCCCAGATCAGACTTAACAGTTTGATATGGTCCTGGGGTCATATTTATAAAACCATTAAGTCATTGCTAGGCTATTGCTAAGGCTAAATTTCTTTGAAGGAGATTCCTTGCAACTATGAAATTTGCAGTCTTTTTCAGACTGTTCCTCCAGAGCAAATTTCATAGTTGTAGGGAATCTCCTTCATAGAAATTCAGCCTTAGCAACAGCATAGCAACCACTTAAGTTGTTTTATAAATACGGCCCCTGCAATGTCTGCTCTGACCTGTCCATCCCAGCACATACAACATCTACAGTGCTATACCTGAAACCAAATCCCCATACATATACCGTATTAGCTATGAAAGACATAGTCAAACCAGCAGTAAACGCGTACCTTTTTTGAATTAAAGAAGGTTAAAGGCAGCAATAGTAGGGGATGAGTTCTGTCTTTTGTTTGCTGTGTGGAAGATAATGTGGACCCGTAACACTCTCTGCCCCTACATCCACAAGGTTATGGGAAACATTAACCTTTACCTACAGTATAAAAGAGTAAATACTGAAATTTTGACCACTGGAGGCTCAGGTATGTGACTGTTAGGTATTATGTTGTAATAGATGCATGTAGTACACAGCACACAGTACTTGTTTTACCCATTAAAATGTGACCTAGGCAAACAGTGCAGACCCAGATCAGACGTCTGATCAGGGTCTACAATATTTACAATCTTTGAATAAGACAAATGGGTAATTTCCCTCAAAACAAAATAAAAATTCTAAAAATAAACTAAACCCTCACACACCTTGAATGACAAATGAACTCATCCAATATATATGCTCCTTTACCCAGTTACCGGTGATCTTAAATTGATTTATAAACTATGTTTTGCTTTTCATTTGTTTGACTCTGTTTACACCTTAAAATCTTCTAATGATGCAAGATAAATAGAAAACCATGTAAGTATCTTTTGATATCAAGTTTATCAGGCTTGACCAGAAAAATGTTGGACTGGCTCGGCAAGCTTAGCCATTCCTACACTGTTTCTGATCTCGCTTGATAAACTTAATATCAAAAGACACTAACATGGTATTCTCTATTTGAGCCACAACACGATAAAACCAACAAAGTGGTTGTGCACCTAGGGCAGACTCAGTTCAGCCTGGGCATCTGCCCAGTCTGATCAGAGTCTTCGCTGTCAGCATGGAGGCAGCTTAGACTCTTAGCTACCCTACAGGCGCTAATTGAAGAGTCTGATCAGACTGGGCAGATGCCCAGGCTGATCTGAGTCTGCGCTGGGTGCACAACCACTTTGTTGGTTTTTCTCGTGTCACGGCTTATTTATCCTTTTCTTAGTTGCCTCCCTTCTCAATGAGGAACAAGTCTTAGAAAACTTGCTGCAGCTAAGAGCAAGTTTGGCCGCGTAGCGCAGTTGGTACGCCACCTGACTTGTAAGCCACAGGTCCTGGGTTCGATACCCGTTCTGATCACTTACTTTCATTTCCCTTTCTGCTGATTCAAGAAGGGCAGTTGTCAGTTACTGGTGAAAGTAAGTGCACTTAGTACTGGTTAACCGCTTAGGAGGTCTAAGCCTGCCCAGGAATAGTGTGGTTAGGTTAACTGACCGTCCCAACATGGCCATAGCTGTTTACTGTGGACGTTAAACAACAACACAACAACAACTTTCCTTTAAGACTTTAAAATTTAAACTCCATTTTGAAAGGCCTTCTTCATCCAGGGAAGTAATTTTGAAGTCAGGAAAGTTGTTTTCTTTGTAAAAATGGTAGAAAACATGGAGATGTACCCATACAGATGAAAAAACTTGAGCCACGACATAACAAAATGGCATGTGGGCTCAGCAAAGACTCAGATCAGCCTGGGCATCCACCTGGTCTCGTCCGACTCTTTGTTATGCACTTAAAGGGTAGCTAAGGCTTTAAGCTAGCTCAGTGCGGAAAGCAAAGGCTCTGATCAGACTTAGTGGATGCGCAGGCTGATCTGAGTCTTCGCTTGTCGCTCATGCCATGTTGTTGGTTTTGACATGTCACCTCTCATTTCTGTATTAACTCCCTCAACACATTTTGATAAGGGAGGCAATTAAGTAAGGAAAGTGACTATTTGGAAAAGGGAAATAATTTAGTTTCCTCTGTGAAATAATTGTTGTCTTTGTTAAACGCTAACACTAATTAAATGTCATTCACTTTATTCACTGTACTGCATATTATTTCAACAGGTAATCACTTAACTGACGTTGCCATGGTTCAGTTGTGACGTCATGACGTCACATGACGTCACTAAGTATTGTTTCCTAAAGAAGAGCATTGTAATCAAGTAGAAGAGTTACCTAACATAAGAAGAATAGTAATATACATGAAATTAACATTAATTATACTTTTCCTTTTTGAGTTCCTGGTAGTCAGTTGTATAATTATTTAAAGAAAATAGATAAAAGAAGTTACTATGGAACAAACTTGAAAAATAAACAAGTAGATCTCAATAAACTCTGATGCTGATAAATTATTATTTAAAGTTTTAAAAAAGGTCCTCTGGCATCCTTCCATCTTTTAGTACACTTAGTAGGCTGTACCCAGAAGTTCCATGTTTTGTCATACAGTCAGCCAAATGAACTTTACCAGGACACCATTTTATTTCATTCACTTCGTTTTTCGCCAGGGATTGACTAATAGCAGCGATGTCTACTCTGAGCCTCTTGTCATCATCTAGTTTTGTTGAGTATACGGCTTCTATAACACTCTTATTGTCGACATAAGCAATAACTGGAATAGTTTTTGTTGATATACCAAAAATATCTTCCAGCATCTTTCTGTAGTAAAAACCACTCTCTAGTCCTTCTTGTAAGCTAAGGGCCTCAGTGGCAATTGTGGATCGTACTACCCGCTTAATCTTACCGGCATGCCAAGACAATGGGGAACATTTTCCATGGCAATCCATCAACCAGACAACATATGCTGCTGTACTTCCAGTTCCATTGTTTAGATTACATAAAGATGCATCTGTGAAGACCACAATCTTCAAGTCACTAACTTTGTTGCTTAAGTTTGGGAATGTAATCACAGACCTAATGTCTTTTATTCGATTGACTACTTTAATAGCCTGAGAAAGATCACCTATTGTTCCCTCCTTAAGTTTTGTGCTTAGGTCTATGAGTTCAAAAGCTATGTCAGGTCTGGTTCCCTGTACAATCCAATTGATTTGACCAACAAGCTGCCGATATTTCGTCTGCTCCTCTGAAGTTAATGTACTTTGCTTGTCCTGTGCTCTTTGAGGGTCAATTGTTATATTCTGTATATTTGTCACATAGTTTGACTGATCTAATGCTATAGCGCCTTCTTCCTGAGCAACTTTAAATCCTATATAGTTAAAGTTCCCTTCTTCAACTTTACCTGCCACAAACCGTTTTCGTAGATTGACCATTAAATGTTCAAGATATTTGTCACCAGCATGGAGAAAGTCATCTACATGGCAGCATATGATGCCACTCAGTTTACCTTCTTTGTGCAGAAAGAACATTGCTGGATCTAGCTCACTCATTTTACATTCCAACCTCAATAATTCATCTTTCACGCTCATGTAGAACTGCCTAGCTCCATCTTTCAGCCCATAAAGCCCATGTTTTAACTTCCAGACTATCCCTTTCACTGTATTGCTCTCCTTTGGGGGTTTGATGTATATATCCCGTCTTAATTCTCTGCCCTGCAAAAACGCAGATTTAATGTCAGTTGTTTTAGCTGTCCAGTTCTTGATCGATGAAATAGCCAAAAATATTCTCATCGTTCCTTTTCCTACTGTGGGACTGTCCCTGGGCATAGTAAATTCTTCCTCAAAACCTCGTACCACGAGCCTTGCCTTTGTCTGTCCTTCTTTATTTGTAATAACCCACCTTGTTGACAATGTTTGTTGCCCACAGTCTTTCACTTCTTCATAGGTGTGAAATTGATTCAGTTTCTGTAACTCCACTAATTTAGCTGCAGTGGTTTCATCACTAGCACTGTTTTGTTTCATGCTTAGGTTAACAGTCTCGTCATCATTTATCAGCTCCCATTGTACTTGTTCAAGATTTACACTTTTCTTTTCTTTGGTAGTGTCCTCTTGTATATTATACCAGTGTTTATTCTTACATGTGGCTTTTCCAGCTCTTCCAAGTACCTTTGCTTTAATCCATTCACCAGTATTTTGCATCTTATACTGGATGCTATCATTTGGTTTCAGAGTTATTCTGTTCTGTTGGATATTCTGTCTATCCATCCTTGGCTCTGAAGCTGGTATATCCTCCGATATTGTGTTGGGTTCTTCTAGATCTTCATTGCCCTTATTTTCATCAGTTTTGTCTGCCATACTGTGCTCAACTTCCTTCTCTTCCTCCTCTGTCAAATTGCTGTTAACTTTCTGAAGTCTGTTTGGAGAAACACGTACAAACACTCCACCATGTCTAACGAAAACTACTTTCCCATCTTGGAACACTACCTTTCCTGGACCAAGCCAACGTTCTTTTCCTTCCCTTTTGTAGAAGACCCTATCACCATGTTCAAAGACTTGTTCAGATGCCCTGACTTTATTCCGGAGAGCTCGCCTTATTCGTTCATCAGCTTCTGTTTGGATGAATGCTTTGGATGAACGCATGCAGGGCGTTTAAAAGTAAAAAGTATGCAAAGACCAGGAACTGAAACAATCAAAATCCAAATCCAGCCCTCAAACCATAGTTGGAAACAACTAAGATTACAAATAATCAAGATACAGAGAACATATGGCCAACCGAGTGAGCAGCTTGTTCCCGAAAGGTGGCCACTCAGCAACCCAAACCGAACCAAAAATAATAAGAACATACATAAATGCTGTGCAAAAACCTCACTGCTTGTTGATCCCTGTAATGCTGGTAAGGTATCATTCATAATGTTCGGCAGGTTAGGATTTTGTCCAAAAACAAGTTGGTGGCTGCTGTACCCATTCCACATTTGTAGCGAATTTCTTGCCATGTTTGCCCAGGAAAGTAGGGCTTGAGAGTTTATCTTTCTGTAATCAGCCTCAAGTTTGAGTAACATCATATCTGTAACCGCATGAACCCTCTCACATAAACCATTTTGAAATGGGCTTTCTCCTGAGGTTGTACATAGTTGAACATTCAGAATAGATGTGATTTCTCTTACCTCATCTGCATTAAACTCACCCCCGTTATCTGTCATTAAGGCTTTCATGACTCCAAACTTGCCGATCCACTCTGTCATCAATGCATCTATTATGTTACATGGCTTCTTTCTGTTAACAAAAACAGACAAAGTATACCTTGACCACATGTCGATAATGTGTAGTATCCAACGATCATTCCATTGTTTGAGGTCCATTGCCACCTTTTCATTGAATCTGGTGGCCGTTGGCATACCTACCGTAATCGACCCATTTACCGCACCGTGCGCTTAACTTTTTCAAAATTGCAACAAAAAGATGTGGTTAAAATGTATTTAATAACCGCACACTCAGAACAATGAAATGCAGGGTGACTGGAAAGAGGCAACATGGGTAGGACTGGAAATACTTTGTGTTTATACTTTTCATGAGTTCCCTGTTAATTATTGGGTTTTGTGAGAGTTTCAAAGAAAAAGCAGTGTGCGCTTGTGCAGTTTGTCCGGAAATGGCCTTGGTGTGCGGTTATAGGGGCATGTGCGGTAAATGGGTCGATTACGGTACTACTGGCCTTGATGGAGTTTTGGCATATATCTTGCAAAGTTCACATTTTTCGCCTATCTCTGCTAGAGTTTCTTCATATTCTTCCTTCCAGACTCCAGCATCCTTCAGGAGAGCAATCAGTCTATTCATTGGAGGATGGGCAAATTGTCTATGTAGTTTCATCAGTGTCTTGTATCTATCCTTTCTGTTCAAAACATCAAGCTTGACAGCACAAATATTCTCTACAGGGACTTCTTCTGATTTGTCTATAGGGATACAGTAATGGCCTGATGATGTCAGATTTAAAGCTACCTCTTTCCCCATTATCACAGCTGTGTCATTTTCCAAATCCAGTTTTATAGCAGCCTTCTTCATTGCTGTTCGTGAAAGTAACAGAGGAATAGCAGATTCCACTACGTCTGTCTTTATTATCACCTCTTTTCCAGCAATAACTGCAGGCAAGCTATATTCCCCCTTTGACTTCAGACATGTTCCTCCTCCAAACTTAAAGACTTTCTGACCCTCAGATTGTTTCACCTTTACTTTATCATCCTTGTCTAAAGATTGAATATAACTGTTTACCCAGCTGTCACCACAGACTGTACTGCTGCACGCACTGTCTAGAACTGCGCAGTTGCGTGCATCAATGTCCAAACGGCGTACCTCTTCAGTATTGTACCCTGTAAATAAAACTGCATGTTCCTCATTTGCAATATTGACTTTTGCCATGTTTTCCCAGCTGTCTGGGCATTCTGGTAGTAAATGGCGGTACGATCCACTTGATTTACAAGTTAAAGTACGACCATCTGGCCCCATAGGATTTATGTTCTTTCTCTCTCTGTTACTAGGTTGACTGACTCTTGACCCAGATTCTGTATGCTGATAACCTCCGCCTCTTGCTGTTGGTCTTCTTGACTCTGGACCCTGAAATTCTCCTACTGCTGCTCCCTGTCCTGACTTTCCACGCTTCCATGTTGCCCCTTTCTCCCGGCCATAGCTTTGACTATTAACTCTAGTTCTAGAGTATCCTGCAGCAAGCAATGCCTCTTCATTTGCTGCTAGGAAAGCTGGTTCTATCTTGATACTTGATCCACTGGTGCTAGATTCATTGTCACTCCCTTTGAATTTCTTCAGAGATCTCTTTTTTAAAGATTGGGGCACCTACCCTCGCCATTGATATTCCTGTTTAATACGAGGGGTGTTCATTAAGTAATGGAAACTAGCATTTATTTCATTAGCTATGTATAAAAACTGTACTCCAGATATATAAAACCTAAGAAGCAAGCATATGACACATAATTAAGCACTAATATACTTTTTTTAGGAATATCGTTGCCATGGCAACGATGCCTAAAACTCCTAAGTGTTTAGTCTCTAAATTTTTGCATATTTCCATGTATATTTGCTGCTGATAAGTAACAAAGAATGGATAAAGGTTTCTGGTTGTGTGATGGCTTGATGCAAGTCTCAGATACTAAAATAAATGTACAGTTATTTATGCCTTGCACTCAAACCTGGCAGAAATACAGACCGCGAAAGAATTTTGATCAAGCAAAATTTGACGTTTTTGCCAATTTTCATCCGGATGGACCAGAATTGTGACGTCATTGCACTTTAACAAGCAGAGTCTTGGGAAAATTGTTTAGCAGAAAGAACCAAAATTATCATGTTCTTGATAACCGATCAATTAACTTTAGCATAATACTAGAAATTACGGAATGAGATGTTAAATTCCCTAAAAATCAATTATTTCAACCCCTGCTTTAGCTTAAATTCATGTCAGATTTCAGAACATTTTCACTAACAATCATTATATGCGTGTTTCTAAAGCCAAAACCTAACTTTAACGGAAGATGTTCCTGAATCTTCAATATCTCTTTACATATACATGTAGTACACAATGAGCATAATAAAACATCTCCTTGCCAAAATAACGTCAAAAAAATTCACACGCGGTACCCGGGATGAACGTGACACCATATGTTGCTATAGTTACATGCTAAAATTTCGATCTCAAACATGGATTTGAAAGCTCCAAAGACACTCTTTGGTGTTACATGAAGGATACATCTCTCTCTATAAAATCAACGAATCTACAAAGGTGTTTCCATTACTTATTGAACACCCCACGTATAAACGTAAAAATACCAAATTTAGTGCAACAGATGCGCGTTTCTGTATTTAACTTCTTCGGTGTCGTTAAACCCCAAAAGTAGAAAAAAGTGATGGGCAGGTCTCGGAAGGCAGGAGCAGTCTTCTCCAATCCACACTTACTGACATACTTGACGCATGAAATAGTATAATCATGAGAGTTTTTGGTGGTCGAAAAAGCGTGATTGTCTAATCCTTCCCCATTCTCGAAAATTAAGGATTTAAAGCAAATAATGTAAATTGATAATAAATGGATGTGTAACCGTATCTATAAGTTCACCCACTGTTTACCTATGACCTTTTATATTTGCATGTAGCATGCATGAGTAACGCGCACTGCTGCGCCAGGCGCTTTTAGTAGTTCTTTGTTAGATCTTGAATAAAGTAGATGTATGTATACAACACAGTGTGTTGAGTTCTCTTTGAGCTTTAATTAATACATCTTAAATGTTTTCATGAACTCGAAAACATAACATGGTGTCTAGAAGTGAAATCTAATTGACATTATGGAATTATCAGGAATTACTCCTCCAGCAATGCGCTGGGATGACACAAACTTGCCAGAACAATGGGAAAAATTTCGCCGACACGTGGACTTAATTTTTTCAGGACCGTTGAAGTCTAAAACGGAAGAAGAACATGTTTCTTATCTGTTGCTCTGGGTAGGAGACAAAGGAAGGGACATTCGCCACTCATGGACGGACATAAGTGAGGGTGATGCGAAAAAGTTGGAAACATTTTACTCCAGGTTCAAAAAACACGTTCAGCCGACGCTGAATCCTATCTTTGCTAGATATCAATTTAACAATGAGGTTCAAGGCAGTGAGACAATAGACTCATTTGTCACCAGGCTTAGACTGAAAGCCAGAGACTGCAGTTTTGACAAACCCGAGGAAATGATACGGGACAGGATCGTGTTTGGAACTAATTCCCCAAAGATACGGGAAAAACTAATCAATGTCGGAAAAGACTTGACACTAGATAAAGCTGTACAAATTAGCCAAAATTACGAGTATGCTATGGAGCAAATGAAGCAGATGTCATCAAACCAAAATGACATTCATGTGGTACGAAAGAAGAACAACTGGGGGACGAAACGATCGGGTGCCAAAAAGGGACAAAGGCAAACAAATGGGGCTACGGGATATACACCACATCAACCATCGGATCGTCAAAAGATGAACAAAAATCAAAATCAATGTAGAAATTGTGGATATGACAGTCATAATCAAGGTGAAGTGTGTCCAGCAAAAGGACAAACTTGCAGGAAGTGTGGCAAATCTAATCATTTCAAGCGTGTGTGTAGATCAAAAACGGTGCATGAAGTAAATAATGAACAGTATGAGGAAGAACAGAATTTATCGGATTTTTATGTTGATACGGTAAATAAGTCTTTTTCTCATTATGATCAAGCTTTTGCCACTGTACATGTTGGTCCAAAGAAAACACCCCTTAGGTTTAAGATAGACACAGGGTCTCAAGCTAACATTATCCCATTAAGCAAATTTCATGAGCTTAACATAAAGCACCCATTAGCACCCCCTGATAGTCAATTATCCTCGTATACAGGTGATGCCTTGAATGTCAAAGGTACTATCACTCTGACCTGTCGCTATAATAACAAAAGCGTTGACACACAATTTTATATTGTAGAAACAAGTAAGATACCCTTACTGAGCCTCAAAACCTCTCTTGACCTCAGCTTAATTCAGCTGATATACTCTGTTGACAATCCTGTTTGTCAAAGTGTAGAACAGCAGGAGACTTGCACCAAGGAAAACATCCTGCAAAAGTTTCCCGACTTGTTTAAGGGAGTAGGTTTGATCCCCGGTGACATACAACTCCATTTAAAGCCCGACGCAGTTCCAGTGGTAAACCCGCCTCGACAAATACCGGTAGCGTTACGTGACAGATTTAAGTCCGAATTGTCGAAAATGGAAAGTCAAGGCATAATTGCCAAAGTAACGTGTCCAACGGATTGGGTAAACTCGTTTGTAGTTGTAGAGAAACCCAAAACTAAAAGCCTGAGGATATGTCTCGATCCTAAAGCACTTAATGACGCGATCCGCAGACCGCATTATCCGATGCGCACTTTCGATGAAGTAGTGTCGCACTTGTCAGGAGCCGCATACTTTTCTGTACTTGATGCAACAAGTGGCTACTGGAGCTTAAAGCTTGAGGAAAAATCGTCGTACCTTACCACATTTAACACACCTTTCGGTCGGTATCGATATCTCCGCGTCCCGTTTGGCTTGAACTGCTCTCAGGACGAATTTCAACGCAAGATTGACGAGTCGTTCGAAGGAATGTCGGGTGTCACGGCTATAGTCGACGACATTCTAGTGTATGGCAAGACAAGAGCCGAACACGATGAAAACTTGCGCAAGGTACTGTCACGCGCTCGTGAACGCGGCATCAAGTTAAATCCGGACAAATGCACGATAGGCGTAACGGAGGTACCTTATTTCGGTCACGTACTAACGCAAAACGGCTTGAAAATTGATGACAAGAAACTAATTGCCATTAAACAAATGTCAGCCCCGAAAGACAGAGCTGAATTGGAGACCATATTGGGAATGGTCACATACTTGACACGGTTTGCTCCAAACCTAGCTACAATAACAGTCCCTTTAAGAGACTTGTTGAAGAAGGACGTAGAATTTATTTGGGATGACTGTCATGACACAGCATTCCAGAAAATCAAAGACGTCCTGACTGAAAGTCCTGTTTTAGCATTCTTTGACCCTGAAAAGCAAATAACGCTCCAGGTAGATGCTTCAAAATATGGACTAGGTGCTACCATGTTACAGGAGGGTAGACCTGTATCATACGCATCAAAAACACTTACTCAGACCGAGGTAGGATACGCACAGATCGAGAAAGAGATGCTCGCGATTTTGTTCGGTTGTAAGCGCTTTCATCAGTATATTTACGGTAAACACGTAATTGTAGAAAGCGATCATAAGCCATTATCATCAATCGCAAAGAAATCTCTCTGTAGCGCACCGCCTAGATTACAGCGTATACTATTACAACTGCAAAGGTATGACCTTGAAATTCGCTTCGTCAGTGGAGTGAACATTCCGGTCGCTGACACCTTAAGTCGGAAATTCCTCTCAGATACTTATCCAGAACTATCTGATGGATTGGATTTGCATATCCACACTATTATTTCGACAATTGCTGTTTCAGATCGTAAACTAGAGCAGGTGCGACAAGCCACGCGAAACGACGTACAATTTCAAACATTGCAGCAGACGATTCTGGACGGATGGCCGGACACTAGAAAACAGTGCCCATCGTCAATCTTAGAGTTTTGGAATCACAGAGACGAGTTATCTACCGCGGACGATCTCATTTTTAGGGGACAGAAAATAGTGATTCCAGCCTGCCTCAGACATGAGATGACCCAAAAAGTGCATGACTCGCACATGGGGGTAGAAAAAACTCTTCAGCGCGCGCGAGACATAATGTTTTGGCCGCGTATGACCGCTGACATTACAAGTCATGTGTTGAACTGTAACGTTTGTTTACAGTATAGAAAGTCCAACACTAAGGAACCCCTGGTTTCACATAAAATACCAGACCGACCTTGGCAGGTCGTGGGTACAGATGTATTCGCATGGGACAATAAAGATTACTTAGTCACAGTTGACTATTTTAGCCGGTACTTTGAGGTAGACCTACTTTCCAGTACGTCAAGTATTTCAATAATACGAAAGCTTAAGGTCATTTTCTCAAGGCACGGTATAGTAGAAAAGTTGGTATGTGATAATGCCGCTTACTATACGTCCGACGCGTTTTCTTCGTTTGCAAAAGACTGGAATTTTCAAGTTGTCCATAGCTCACCACTTTACCCTAAAAGTAATGGGTTGGCCGAGAAAACAGTCTCCATCGTAAAACGCATCTTTAAAAAAGCAAAAGACAGCAATAATGACCCATATTTGGCAATCCTGGAATACAGGACTACTCCTTTAGCATGTGGGTCATCACCATCTCAGCTGTTAATGGGTAGGCGTTTAAGATCAGTACTTCCCTGCACTAACGAACAATTAAAACCGCAGCAAATCAAATTGAACGACGTGCGCGAAAAGTTGTCTTACGACCGTGAAAAACAAAAGACATACCATGACAGGTCGTCAAAGAAATTACCATTACTAAAAATAGGCGACAAAGTACGTGTACAATTGTTTGACAAATTATGGAAGCCTGCATTAATCACCGACAAACACGATGATCGATCTTACATTTTGCAAACCAATGACGGAGGCACTTACCGCAGGAACCGTAAGTTCATTCATAAAACAAAAGACCAGACTCGCGAGAATGTTGAACTTTTGCCTTTACAAAATTCTCTCACGCAGCCTGATGTTGATTCAGAAAGGACGCCTACATGTCAGCATGATATCAGCAACCTCCCAAATTGCAATGAAAGCGCTGAGTCAGCAAATATTTCCCCTGAAATGACCTCATCTATCAAAACAGACACGGGAAAATATATCACTAGATCAGGGCGTCAGGTCAATCCCAACAAATATTTGAGCGACCCCATGTGGCAAAAGTGAACTTGATCATAATGATGAATAGATTATATGGAGTGGTTTTCTTTCACATGTGCCTACGATAAACATATCTGACATTCAGTATCCGAATTAAAGGAAAATTATCTGTGAAAGTACTTAACAGCCTGTGCTACAGTAAACAAACTTTATTTTATGGTGTGCTTGTTGGCACTGGAGATTTCAACAGACTTGAACTTTTATCAAAGACAATAAAATCCGTCTTTATTCTGAAGTTATTGAACATTAATAAAATTAATGAACTTTAATTAAAACAAGGGAGATGTAACCGTATCTATAAGTTCACCCACTGTTTACCTATGACCTTTTATATTTGCATGTAGCATGCATGAGTAACGCGCACTGCTGCGCCAGGCGCTTTTAGTAGTTCTTTGTTAGATCTTGAATAAAGTAGATGTATGTATACAACACAGTGTGTTGAGTTCTCTTTGAGCTTTAATTAATACATCTTAAATGTTTTCATGAACTCGAAAACATAACAAGATGGATGACATGCAATTTTACGTTCTTACAAAAGAGGCCGTCCTACGTCAGAGCCGGCCGATATAATCAGAGCGGCTCGACATAATCAGAGCCTCGGTTCATTTATTCTCAATTTCTCTTATTTGGTTTTAGTTCTTACTTTTTGTGAATGGAGAAGGGTCAGACAATCAGTGCACGCTTTTCGACCACCAATATTCTCACGTTTATATAATTTCAACAAGAATTTCAACTTAATTGTTAGCTGACTATCTGTAAATTAGCCTACTGCCACCCCACGACACAAATGATTCAGAAAAAATTGTACGCATATGACAACTTACCTTAGCGTAGAAAAGAAGCTAAAAGACATGAGCATTGAACTACATTCTCCCTTTTTTAGATATTCCATGCCGTAAAAATGAAATTATACCGAGAATGAGAAACTTACCTATTCTTCGGCCGATATAATCATAGCCGCACGTGCTCCGGAAAACCGCCATAATCTTTCATAGAGCCATTGGCTCTGATTATGGAGTTTCCCACCCGTGAAAGAGCTGGTGGTGTTTTTATGACCTTGACCTTAGTCTTAAGGTCACAGGAGGACTTTTGATGTAGATTTTCCTTAACAATGACCTGTGTGCAGCATATCCATAGAACCAATAGATGGTTTGCACCAAACTAGTGTGGATATATTAGTGGGCTAAGGCAAAAAGCTGATCATGCTTTGCTGACCTTGATCTCATTTTTCAAGGTTGCAGGAAGGCATACAATTTGTCACTTTCTTGTATGCATGAAACCTTTTAAACCAGTGTGTAGATTTTTAATGAATTTGCATAGGTGTATCATTGGGATAAACGAAAGAGGTTTTGGTGACCTTGACCTCATTTTCAGACCACAGGAGGACTTAGATGGTTAAATTTTCTATAACACATCTTGTATACACACTATCTCTTGCATATTTTGATAACTGATTTTTGGTTAGATTTAGGTGACTGTGACCTTATTTTCAAGGTCACTATGCCTGACTAGCAAGTTCCTTGTAAAATGACACTGCCTGAAATGGGCCGGTTGGGGTGGAGGGGGGAGCTATTTGTTTTTCTTAAAAGCAGTTCTAGTTTTGCTAGTACCTGTGCACCATTTTATAGTACCTGTGCACCATTTTATTATATCCCAGGCATGGGGCTAAATAGTTTTCTAGATCTCTGTGACCCTTAAATATGTTCTTTTTCTAGGCAGCACAAGTTGATGGAAATTTCCGAGAGGATGAAGCGGTTGTTAAGCTCACTGTGCAACCAAACAACCAGAATGATCCAGTTCTTACCATAGACAACTTCGGCCAAGGGTTTATATATGAAAATGCTGAACCTGGCGAAAATGTGTACTTAAATAATGCACCACCACATACCAATATGCTGATCAGAGTTACAGACCCAGATCTGGTAAGTTTACTCATCATAAAAACTCTAAAAATTGGGACACCTAAAATAATTTGAGCCACGACACGAGAAAACCAACAATGTGATTGTGCGCCCAGGGCAGACTCAGATCAGCCTGGGCATCCGCCCAGCCTGATCAGAGTCTTAGCTGTCCGCATGACGGTAGCTTAGACCTTAAGCTACCCTTTAAGTGCTTAGCGAAGAGTCTGATTAGCCTGGGTGGATGCCCAGGCTGATCTGAGTGTGCTGGGTGCACAACCACATTGTTGGTTTTCTCATGTCGCCGCTCATTTCCGTAGTGGCCCTAAAATGGAACAGTATGATTGTACAATGTAATAATGCATCCAAAAGATGCAGATGGAATGGCAAACATTGTATGCTTGTATGCCAGTAAGAGCAGTCTGATCTGGATCAGGGGCGTAACTAGGGGCAAGTTCATGATACGCACAACCATGTTTTATGCTCTACTTCTTGAAAGGAAAGCTAGTATTTCAGCCACTTTGGTAATTGGTATTGAAATCTTGTCTTATTTATAAAATTTCAGCATGCAAATATGCATGTGCGTTTTGAAATTTGGTCAATTTTGACAAAATTTCAATACACACTTGCGTATTTGCCGTATATGTAGCTACACCCTTGTGGATCTGCACTGTTTGTTCAGATATATCTGTCCCAATTCTTAGGAGGAGCCCTGCTAGCTCAGTGGGTTCAGCGCTGGCCTACTGATCTAGCAGACCCGGGTTCAAGCCCTGCTTGAGGCGAGAATCTTTCCTACCATAGACGGGGTTCCATTGCACATAGCCTTTCATTATCACCTTCTCATCTTTCAGAAAATAAAGAATTATAAGGATGTGTGTCGCAGAGGTTAAATGTAAAGTTTCATAGAACTGAAAGTTTTGCAAATAAACTGCGGCTACTTTCAATAAAAAAAAACAACCTTAACATTTTGTGTCCGTCAAATTGATGTTATATATTGAACTAGAGCTTCAGATAAGGTTCACTTTTTCGGATATTTCTGAGACAGATATCAGAGCTCTAGATAAGAGGGAGTATTTGGTGATAATTAGGGATAAATTTTGTTAATTCTGCATAAAAACTTATGTTGTGACCCCTTATCTGAACCATCTCGATGAGATGGTTCCGATGAGGGATCACAACATGGTTTCAATGAGAAATAAAAAAATTATCCCTCAGTTATCATCGAATACCCCTCTTCTCTAGAATTCTGGTTTTAAGCATATATGGTGAACCCTCATTAGAACTGTCTCAGTAAGACTGTGTCAGTGAGGGGTCACAGTATTTGATTTGATGAGGAAATCAGAAAAATTACCCTCAATTATCCCTGTTACCATGTCTTTTATTTCAACACTGTTATAAAGAGTGCTGGCTTTAGTTTAACCCTTTTTTGACCAGTGGACTTGTCCATTTTTATCATTCAGATAATCCCATTACTAGTTTTAGGGGTTTCTGGTGAATATTTTCACTTTTATTGTACTTTGCATAGAAATTCCTGTAAGCAAACAATGTAGACTCTGATCAGACGCCGCATTTTGCGGCGTCTGAACTGGGTCTGCACTGTTTGTATAATGTCCCCAAAACGGGTATCCAGTCTAAAAAGGGTTAATATGTTATTTTACACAGATTGGTGGTGATATACAGAACTATGTTTATTCTATTGTGGAAACTGGTATTCCCTTTCAAGTGGTGAACAATGGTGATACTGCTTTTATTGTAAATACAGTAAAATTAGACAGAGAGGTGCAACCATCTTGGAGTTTTACCGTAAGTTTTACTAACAGCATCTGAAAGAATCATATATAATGCCAGAAACTGTCAACCAAAAATTGCTGATCATTAAATTTTAGCCCTTTAATCAGTAATCGAAAAACTCATTTTCACAAAACTCAGTATATTTCATTGGCTTAATCGTTAAATTTTAAGCCCCAAGAATTGCTAATCTATTAAAAAATAAGGCCTTTGATTGCTAATCACTAAATGATAAGGTCATTGAATGCTAATCATTAAACTTCTTCCAGGTCCTCATTCATGCCAGTCTGATGGGCAGATCCGACTGGCATGGATTGGTTAAAAAATGTTCTTACAACATATTTCTGGTATTAATTGAATCTGTTCAATAGGTATTGTAGAAGGTATAGTAAAATTTAAATTGAGACACCTAAGATATTTACCCTAATTTAAAAAAAAATATGGAACAGTTTGGGTTTACAATGCAGTAATAAGCTCAGAAGATGGGGATGAAATAGCAAACAGTGTAGGCCCTGAACAGACTGTTCCTTTAGGAGCAGTTTGATCTGGGTCTGCACTGTTTGCCTAGACCTATCTGTCCCAATATGTACGATGTTTTCAGTAGTGCTCAGATAACCTCAGCCCCGGTAGCTCAGTAGTTTAAGTGTTGGCCTACTGATTAAATGGTCCTGGGTTTGAGCCCCACTGTAGATGGGAATCTTTTCAATCATAAACGGGGTTACATTGCACACAACCTTTCATTATCACCCACCCATCGTCTAGATATGAATGAAATACATGTACTGTTAAAAAGGACGTAAGATCGCAAGCCATCCATCCATCAGATAACCTCAGATAACCTATGTTGTCAGTCCCTATTAGAATCTCCTGGGCAACGGTAGGTGGTTCATTAGAACCACCTTATCTTGCCAAAGTGCTTCGAATGGAGAGCAACAACATACATTTTATGCAGAAATAAGAAATATTATCTTAGTTATTCTCACGGTGGCCCGGATTCAATGCTCGGCATTGATATTATTGAGTAGGGTAGTGGTAGTCCATCCAAGGTCGTTGCTATTCTCCAGATTCTCATCTCTGATTTCCACCAGCTTGTAAGACCACAGAATGGCACCATCCATGCCTTGGAGAACAAGTTTGTTGCGCTATCTGTATAATGCAGTCAACTCCCGATATCTCGATCACTGATATCTCAAACTGTCTTGTTATATCAAAGAATATATTTCCTGTTTTTATTTACATTCCAACTCCTGTTATCTCTACATACTGATATCTCAAAGTAAATTTTCTGGTACCAGAAAATTTACTTTGAGATTCAGTAGTTTGGGCTGAAGTTCGACTTTGAGATATCAAGAGTTTTCTGTATACAAAGTTGAATTGGTATTTCAGGTTCAAGTTACGGAAGATCTACCCACAGGTGCTCGTTCTGACGCACAAGCAGTGACGGTTACAGTTCTTGATAAGAATGATAATACACCATCCTTCTTAGTAGCTAACCTCACAACTGAGATAACTGCTGGGGACTACAGTGTTAACCGAATCTTGCTAACAGACGTAAGTTTTATAGTTCATCCTAATTTCCAGAACTACAAATTTAAAGAGTAATTACACTTCAGGAACTGACTGAATCAGATCCCAAACCCTATCCCCAACATCAAAGGGAAAGATTGACAAAGACATTCCAACAAACAATAAATTACAAGTGATAAGCCGAGTCAGCAGCTCTTTCCCAAATAGGTGGCAACTCAGCTATCTTTACTGAACTAAATAATTTAGACCAACAGAAGGGTTACAACAGACTAAGCACATTATACGAAAAACATGTAACAACTATTTTTACCTATTTTCTATTTTTATTATAGAAGGGTTAAAATGAAAACACAATAAACTAAACAGCACCAAACATAAAACAACTGCAACAAAAGTACCGCCTTGGGACGGTCAGTAATAACTACTGGGGGGTTTAAACTGTTTTTACTGGGCCCAAACCTTCACCCTCACCCTCCGCCGTGGTGCACACATGTACCACACAACAGACTAAACAAATTATACGAAAAAGCCTTCCATATCCATACGGAAATTAAAAAAAACAAAAAAAAAAAACAGCAAGCTTCTGCAAATTTATTTGGCTAAAAAAGTTAGGGATATTTTTTATTGAGCAAAATGTATTAAACTGTAATAATCCCAATCTACAGTATTTTGGTACGTTAAAAGTCTGTTCAATAACACTAAATTTTCATAGCAATGAAATGTGTTTCACTCGCAAAGAGTTCAAGATAAGAGGGAGTATCTGATGATAATTGAAAGATAACTCTTCTTATTTTTCATTTAAACCAAATGTTTTGATTCCTCATCTGAACTGTCTCGATGAGACGGTTCAGATGAGGAGTCACAACATACATTTTTTATGCAGAATTAACAAAAAATATCCCTAATTATCACCAAATACTCCCTCTATTCTAGAGCTCTGCTCACTTGTACAGAATAAGCATGCATAATCCAACTGTAAGGTTGAGTGAAAAATGTCAAAAAATTTACAGTGCCCTAATTTTCACCTTCGAGCTTTTCTTATCACCTGAATAATGACTTGAGTGATAATCCTTTCGAAAGAGAACATATTTTTGGTTTACAAATTAGATCACAATATTGCAGGGAATATATATATATATCAAATAGTGAAAAACCAGGGAATTTGATGTAGAATTTTATGTATTCACTCTGCGTGAGCCATGCTGGTCTGCAACAGCTCTTGTTTTCTTTTCAGCAAATATTTGCAATTGATGATGATTTAAGTGGTAGTCCCAATAGTAATGTAGTCTACACTATTGAGGGTGTGGATGTTACCACTGGCAGCCTCACGGAATCACAAGTCCTGGGCCGTGTTGAGAAGGATGCGAGTGATGATATTTACTTCACTGGTGTGGCACCGGAAGGTCTTTCATTTGTCTTGACAATAAAAGCTCAGGATCAGGGACAGTTCCCAAGGTAACGTTACTCCTGAAAATTAGGTCAAGGTCGGAGTTTGTGGTAGTTCCTGGATAATGTTCCTTATTTTGTCAGAAAAGTCTATAGAACCACGTTTCGAGATGACTAGAGGCTCATGTAAGATTAGTATTTGAAGAGAACTCTGTGATAATTTCTGTTTATTCTCCATAAAACATGTTATGACCCCTCAATAGAACTGTCTCGCAGAGACAGTTCTAATGAGGGGTCACAACATGGTTTTATGGAGAAATAAGAAAATTATCCCAATATTACCGGAGCCCCTTTAGCTCAGTGGGTTAAGCGCTGGCCTACTGATCTAGTGGACCAGGTTCGAACCCCGCTTGAGGCTAGAATCTTTCCTACCGTAAACGGGGTTCCATTGCACACAGCCTTTCATTATCACCATTCCATTGTCCTGATTGGACTGAAATACTGTTGAAAAGGACGTAAAATCGCAAGTCCCATCCATTCCAGAATTACTAATGAATACTCATCTTAAATGGGTCTCTGACCATGAAATATGTCATTAGGGAAAAATAAAAAAGTGCACTGTAGAATGGCCATAAAAATTCAGCAGTTATTTACGTTTTTAGCTTGCCCGAAGGAAAGTTCAGGAAGAGGTATTATTGTCACCCTGTCTTCACTTTCTGCGTTTGCATTAAATGTTTTAATTAAAGTCTTTTAAAAGACCAAACTTTTACATTTTTAAGCCAATTAAGGTTATTATTTTAGATGTCGAAATTTAGAATTTTTACAGCATGATGTATAGTTGAAAATCATAATTGCAAATGCAGATACCTCAGTTTATCATATGACATCCCATCTGAGAGTGTTATAAAGCTATGCATTAAAAACGATAATCAACTAGTGGATTAAATATGCAAATTACGTCTTAACCTTATGCTTTGACGTCCATACAGACATCCCGTTTCTGATGTCTAAATTGTGACATTTTAGTGCAAAATTTGCTAATAAAATGCAGTTTTAGTGTCATATGATATATAGAATCATATATTCGTGCTCCTGTTGTATTGAATTTATTAAACTTGTTGGGAAAAAACGATAAGATGCTCGGCATAGCCTCGCATCTTATCTTTTTCCCCAACTTGTTTAATAAATTTAATAATACATGAGCAATCATGTAAGATCTTCTGTTTATTACAGGTTTTGTAATCATGTTTCTTTTCTTTATTTTAGGTACTCAACTATAACATTGCAAGTCAATGTCCGCGGAACAGGACAGAATAGTCCTACGTTCCGATCAGATTCTGCAACGGTTTTCATCAGTGAAGCTGCCTTAGGAGGTTCATTCGTATATGAAGTCATTGTAAGTATCAACGCTAAAAATAAATTGTTGAATTTGCAAACAGTGTAGATCCAGATGAGGGGGCTCATAATGAGCCCCCTCATCAGATCTGCACTGATTGCCCTCTAGTCTTTGAATTCTGCATATGATATAGCTTCGACCAAGAATTTTTTTAAATTTTGCAGACGTGAATTTTGTCGTCTGCTATTTTGGGACTTTGAGTGTTAAAGAAATCCCATGTTGAGACCCCTCATTAGCACTTCCTTGCAAAGGCTGGTCAGATGAGGAAAACACCATATATTTTTAGGAGATATAGAATAAATTATTTTTTTTACTTCTACATTCCATTCTATTTACATGTAGGCAGGAAAACGAATTTCTGTAGAACTTCTGTAAAAGTGATTGTTTTAAAGCATTTAAAAGTTGAAAAAGATAAAACATTGATACATTTTTTTCACCTCTTTGGTATATCTTTGCTTTGATGATCTGTGTGAATCCAGCATAAGGTTGCCAGTCATACAAAGAACATTTAATTTTTCAGGGGTCTGATTTGGAAGACAGTGTTCTGGTATACAGCTTTCGGTCTGGAGATTTTGGTAACTTTAGTATTCCTGACCAAAACAGGTGAGTTCTCCCGAGTTCTCTTCACATGATATATGAGCCACAACACGACAAGGCCAACAAATTGGCATGTGCATCCAGCGAAGACTCAGATCAGCTAGGCATCCACCCACTCTGATCAGAGTCCTTGCTGTGCACTTAAAGGGTAGATATTTAACTAGATAATGGTCTCAGTCTGATCAGTTTTCGCTGTCGGCATGGAGGTAGCTTAGACCATTAGCTACCCTTTAAATGCACAGGGAAGACTCTGATCAGACTGGGCAGATACCCATGGTTATCTGAGTCTTCGCTGGACGCACATGTCACTTTGTTGGTTTTCTCATGTCCCGGCTCATATTGCTTTGCCTGGGAGTGAGAAAGTGAGATGGTTATTCCTTTTCTACCGTCTTAATTGGTGGCAACTTAAACTTTTTTTTTAAGTTTCCTAGTTATGTCCCCCCACCATTGTGGGTGGGTGGGGGTGGTGGGGATACATATTGTTTTTGGTGTGGATCCTGTCGGTGTCTGCGTCTTCGTAGCTTCTTATCTGCACTCTATCTTCTTAAGGGATGAATCTTATCCAGACTTGCACAGATACATCATTGGGTGGGGGGAAGGAACTGATTAGGTTTTGGTGATCTTGACCTTTTTTTATAAGGTCACAGGAGGTAAAAGAACGTTGAAAAATGGCTTGTTTGCACTCTATCTCCTGAATGGATGGATGGATTTTAACTCACATAGCTATATCACTGGCAGATGGAAAAGAACTGATCAGATTTTGGTGATCTTGACCTTTTTTCAAGGTCACAGGAGGTCAAAGAATGTTGAAAAATGGCTTGTCTGCACTCTATCTCCCGAATGGATGGATGGATTTTAACCAAACTCACACAGCTGTATAACTGTATAACCTTGACTTCGTTTTCAAGGTCACAGGAGGCCAAAGAGTGTTGAAAAATACCTTTTCTGCACTCTATCTCCTGAACAGATAGACGGATTTAAAGCAGACTTGCACAGATACATGTATATCATTGGGAGATGAAAAATCTGATTGGGTTTTGGTGACCTTGACCTCAATTTCAAGGTCACAGGTGGTCAAAGAGTTGAAAATGGCTTATCTGCACTCTATCTCTCCTGAATGGATGGTGGATTTAAATGAAACTTTCACTGCTATATCACAAAGAGATACAAAAGAACTGATTATATTTTTGTGACCTTGACCCTATTTTCAAGGTCACAAGAGGGCAAAAGCTTTGAAAAATGGCTTCTCTGTACCATATCTCCTGAATGGATGGCTGGATTTAAATGAAACTTTCACTGCTATATTATTGAGAGATACAGAAGAAGTGATTATATTTTGGTGACCTTGACCCTATTTTCAAGCTCACAAGAGGTCAAAAACATTGAAAAATGGCTTCTCTATACCATATCTCCTAAATGGATGGATGCATTTTAACCAAACTCGCATATATATTACTGGGAGATGGAAAATAACTGATTAGATTTTGGTGACTTTGATCCTGTTTTCAAGGTCATAGAAGGTCAAACAAAGTTGAAAAATGGCTTGTCTGCACCATATCTCCTGAAGGAATTGGTGGATTATGACTAAACATATACAAGTGTATAATTGAGAGATGGAAAAGAACTGATTAAATTTTGGTGACCTTCACCATATTTTCAAGGTCACAGGAGGTCTTAACTTAGCATCATTTAGGGAGAATGATACTGCTGAGAAAGCGCAGGGGAGGGGACATCTGTTTTTGTCCAAAAAAAACAAACAAAACATTTCTAGTTAATCCTTGTTTTTATGATAATGGGCAGAGAAGCAGCTGGGACAGGGGAGTCCCATCATTCTGCACTTACTCTTAATATTTCTCCATACAATAATGATCATATAAGCAGTTAACGCTTGTTATCAGATCCTGTTTTCCAGTATATTACTGATAAATCTATGTGTGTAAATGAGTTGAAAATGAATGTTGTTTAAACCAGTGTTAATATTTCCTGTCCATCACTTAAAACTGTTTAAGATGTCCCTTGTCCACTTTGTAAGTTAGAAACTGTTCAAGATTTGTAATGGAACTTTGTACAAATATAAAACATATTGAAACATGCAATGTAGTGAGAAATGAATTACAACCCTACATCAGTTTTGATAGAATTATGTCGCTTTGTATATTTTTCTTATTGTTTTCATAAATATAAAAGCATCATTACACCATATGCACTTCACTTGTACAATAATTAATCATTGTCCTACATAATCAAGATTTTTTTTTTAGTGACAAGCCGTAATCATTTATTCTTCTTCCTACAATAAACCAACCATGGGCATATGTTACCTTGACCTTTTAGACTGAAAACCTGTTTTGGGGACATATGCAAACAGTGTAGACACAGTTCAGATGCCGCAGAATTAGGGGATAACTGTATTGAAAATTGTCATTTGGGGAGGTAAATCGTCGGTTTTATGGTCGGAAATTTCGTTTTACGGCGATGCGCCAGCGGAGCTGTAAAATGCAATTTGCGACCATAAAACCGACGATTTACCTCCCCAAATAACAATTTTCAATACAGTTATCCCCATTCTAATACACTTTTTGCATTTTCACCTTTAAAAGTGTGCTACTTTGCACCCATAGCAAATGCTTACAGGGACATAAAACACATCAGCCAATGAGAAGGGACATTACGTAATGACGTTGCGTTTGCAACAGTATATCGCAGGATTTACTGTTGCAAATTTTTGACGTTATCCAATCAGATGTCCCGTTACATACATAAGTGCATTAGAATGCGGCATGCATTAGAATGGGGCATCTTATCTGAGTCAGCGATGTTTGTTTACAGAAACCTCTATGCAAAATACAATAAAATTAAAAACTCACCAGAAACCCCTAAAACTAGAAATGGACTCATCCAGACAATAAGAAAGGAGAAGTCCACTAGTTAAAAAAAAGGGTTATAGCTAACATCACAGATTTTGCCAGCAGAATAATGCGTGCTACATGTCTGATCCAGTTTTTAGTTTTTGTTTGTTTTGTTTTTTTCCAGTGGAAGGATAGTTTTAGCAGGATCCTCTAACGATATGCCATTAGACTATGAATCAAAGAAAGAGCATATATTTGTCATGTCTGTGAGGGACTCCACAGGACTTGTAAGTATCTTTTTCAGTGTTCCAGCTAAGAAGGGATAGTGGGGATATGTTGGGAATAACTTCCTATGATTTTCCATTCAAACATAATGTTGTGACCCCTCTGAACTCTGCACTTGTTGCAGTGAGGGACTTCCCAGGACTTGTATCTTTATCTGTGTTCCTGAGAAGAAGGGATGATGGGGATAATTTGGGGATGATTTTCCATGTATTTCCATTAAAACATGTTATGACCCCTCATTAGAACCATCTTGCTTTTGTTTTTGTTTAAAAGTAAGAAAAATTATTTTGTTATCGGCAAAACCCCATTTCATCTGGGCCTTTGTTATTGTCAGGCTACAGATAACGTGAGTATTCAATGATAAGTCAGAGATACCGGTAATTTTTGTTAACTCTGAAAGAAAAATGAGCAGCTACACGAGAAAACCTACAAAGTAGCATGTGCACCCAGCGCAAACTCAGATCAGCTTGGGCATCCGCCAAATCTGATCAGTGTCTTCCCTGTCTGCATGGAACTAGCTTAGACACCTAGCTACCCTTTAAACACAAAATGGAGACTCTGATCAGACTGGGCGGATGCCCAGGCTGATTAGAGTCTTTGCTGGGCGCACACGCCACTATGTTGGTTTTGTCATGTTGCAGCTCAAATAGATATGGCGACCCCTCATTAGAAGTGCCTCTTTGAGGCCGTTCTAATGAATGGCCCCAACAAAGGGATTTAGGGAAAAATAGAAAAAAGATATCTTGATATTATCATCAACATATTAACAAGTTTACTTCAGCCAGAACTATAGCAGACGTAAATTTTGTAATGATGTTGTAGGAGATAGTTTCCACTATATTTGTGCATGTCTGTTATATAATAATATCAGAGGGCACTATTCATAAATGAGCCCCAACAAAGTAGCATGTGCGCTAGGCGAAGTTTCAGATCAGTCTGGGCATCCGGGTTTTATCGTGTCGCGGCTCAAATAATGGAACCACCTCACTTGATATATATATTGCGTTTTGTTATATAACTGAGATGTGATTCACAATCTCATTGGCCGATGGATTTAATGTAATGTGAAGGTCATTATTTTAGAATATTGACTTATTTGTCAGTATTACTTTTCATCCTGATTTCACAGTATTTAATTGATTTGTTTATTTTTATTTAGACGGCAACAACAACAGTCACAGTGTCTGTGACCGACGTGAATGATAACTCGCCACAATTTGATCAGCCAACGTGGACATTTTTCGTTGATGAAGGAAAAAATAATGAATTTGTGGGCACTATTAGTGTAAGTTTTAATCATACTGTATTACTTCCGCTATAAGACTGGCCTTTTCCCCTCCAAAACAAACCCAAAAATCTAGATCGGACTTATAAGACAGATCTAGATTTTTGTAATTGTTTTAAAGAGAAAGCCTCATCTTGTAGCTGAGTTAAACAAAAGTGATTTACAAATTTTAGGGTAATTTTGGGAGGGAAACTTTTCCTTGAATAACCAAATAAGTAAGGTACGTAGTCTGAGTTGGTAAGTTGGGGGTGAGGTCTTCTGAGGATGAGGGATGGAGGTAATTTTATGATAATTTTTGTATCCCCTGCAACTAGCAGAAAGTGGGTCATAGGACTTAACTATTACCTTGTCATCGGGGTCATAAACTGAAGGTGTGATACAGGTAGCTATAGTAAGACTTGAGAAGGCATGAAAGGTTTCTGGAACAGGGTAAATTCGGACAGCGGGTAAATTTGGACAGTGACATTGTTTCCTTTATATGACAGTTGTTTGGAATTTAAATAAAATCAAGATCAACTGTGCAAACAGTGAAAATCCTGATGAGATGGCTCAATAGACCACTTATTATCTGGATTTTCACTGTTTGCAGTGGTATGTCCAAAATTACCCATTGTTCGAATTTACCCGACTTTACCCTAAAATATGGTCCCTCCAGGGGAAGTTAACTGTGTGATTGTCATTTTCGCCTCCCTTTTCAGTGGAGTTTAATCCTTGAAGGAAATAATTTACCCCTCTTGAAGCAAATTCTTTTCTTCCAGAGTAGGCCCCATTTGGAAGGGGAAGCTAACAAGAAGTTACTCAAGGAAAGAATTACTGTATACGCGGTAATTTTCGCAGGTTCAAATTTTCGCGGTTAAGGGTCAAAAACATAAACATCAGATTTTTAACTTTTAATTTTCGCGGTGAGCAATATGCCCGAAAAGTAATACTACTTCTTTTTCACTTGAGCCAATTCGTTCATTAACCGCCGGCCGGGTAGCGCAATCGGTAGGGCACCTGACTCGTAAGTCAGAGGTCCTGGGTTCGAATCCCGGTCTGGCCACATACTTTCGTTTCTCCTTCCGCTGATTCAAGAAGGGCAGTTGTCAGTTACTGGCAAAAGTATGTGCACTTAGTACTGGTTAACCGCTTAGGAGGTCTAAGCCTGCCCAGGAATAGTGTGGTTAGGTTAACTGACTGTCCCGACATGACCTTAGTTGTTTACCGTGGACGTTAAGCATCAAATCAATCAATCAATCAAATCGTTCATTAACCTGCGGCAGGGCTGCCGCAGGTCAACCAAAGAACTGGCTCAAATGAAAAGTGCCAGCAATTACCAAAGCCAACAGAAACGAAATATATGAACACTGTGTCTACAGAAGATACTTTGTAAGAAACTGGAAATTATTTCGCGATCTTGATATACACGGTTTCTAAGTGACTGCAGAATACTGCGAAAAATGGAACACCGCAAAAATTATCTTGTATACGGTAGTTCCTCAAGAAAAACAAGCAAACAGGAAGTCATAGAACAGAGTCTCATTTTGCAAAAAACATGGAGGTTTACCAATACTCCTTAAGTTATCTCCTTAATTTTGTCAGCACTTTCGAAAATATATGCACTTAGTACTGGTTAACCGCTTAGGAGGTCTAAGCCTGCCCAGGAATAGTGTGGTTTGGTTAACTGACCGTCCCGAAATGACCATAGCTGTTTACCGTGGATGTAAAGCAACAAATCAATCAATCAATCTCCTAAATTTAGGATAATTGTCTCACCTGCGACTAGCAGAAGCAAGACATAGGGTGTACTTGATTCACTGTTCCGTGTACACCTTCCAGTGTTCCGTTGAATCGAGTGGGTGAGTGCAATGTTCAGTGCTTGCACTTTCTGCTCCACCTCGGTAGTAGGTGTGAGATGCCCTGATGAAGGGATATCTATGGCAACTGCACCAAGCGGTTGTATTAAACTTAGTGCATTCTGAAGAAATGTCTTCTATACTGCGTTTTAAAAGCAAGATAAACATTTCAGACATTTGAGACAGAGAAGGAAATGCTTTCTGAAGGCAATTTATTTTGTGATTCTATATCCATAAGTTCAATATCATCGATTGCAAAACTGTACTATACTTGATTGATGTTCAGAGCATTGTTCAGAGCATACTTGATTCAACTTTTGAAGGTAACCAAATTGCTTTGCTTTGAACATAACCAAATTGCTTTGCATATTTTATGCAGAAACTAGAAATTATGATTGGAAGTGATATATATCCCATTTGGGTAGATGTGTTCTGAGTGATTTGTTGCCAGAAAAATGTAGCGTATCGTTCTGCACTTGATTCAACTGGAGAGCAGACTGCTTTTCAACTGGAGACCAGACTGGTTCTTCACCACACTTGATTCAGAACGAAATCGGTACAACATTCAAGAATACTTGGAACACTCGAATCAAGCACGCCCGTAGGTATTACTTTTCCTGTGTCGGTGTTGGTGATGGTGGTGTAAATTTTGCGTCAGGTTTTAGCTCTGCCTTGTGATGCTGCACAGTCAGGCAAGACACTGCATTCCACAGAATTCTTGTTACAAGTATTTTGTTTATTTCTTTTAGGGATCTGATGGAGATGGTGATTCTGTCACCTTCAGTCTTGATTCACAAGTAGCAGAGTAAGTAAACTTCATTTCTACTGCCCAGATAAGCATTTATTTTGTGGATAATTTTAACATCATTTTTATTCGTTCTGTATAAAACGTGTTTTGTCCCTCATTGCCCGAAGGGTTCTAATTAGGGTCACAAATAACATGGAATTAAATGACTTGAGGATAATTATTTGTTTGAGAAAACCTGAAGTTTCTATTGAAAGAGTTACAGTTTATAATGTCATTGAAAAATTGGCAGAGCATGGCATACATTGTTTGCCATGCTCCCGAACGAATAACTTCATATATCTGTTACCATAGCAACTAAGAGTTCATAATGAAATCTAAGTGATGCCATCAAAAAGTCATTCTGCCAAGGTACTAAGCACAATAGTTGGTAATTCCATAGTTGCTGTGGTAACAAATCTATGACTTCATCTCACTTATAATTTGAGAGGAGCATGGCATACAATTTCAAACATCTCCTCAAAAGCCATTGGGCCAATTGTAACCAGATTTTTCATTTAGAACCTCCAGGGTCTGAGGGATGGTCCAGGTCACATGACCAACATGGCCGCCGCGCCCATATATGGTAAAAACTTTCAAAAAATCTTCTGCTCTAGAACCAATTGACCAAAGACCTTGAAACTTGGTATATAGTATTAGGTATTGGAGTACTACAAAGACTGTTCAAATAATGACCCTGCATTGACCTTGACCTAATTCATGGTTAGGTCAACTTTGGTTCCTTATGCTTTTATATGGGAAATGCCGAAACAGTAGATGTAATGGAAACTTTTTTAGCCCAGATATGATTATTGTAAATTATGGCAAACTAAATGAATGCATGAAGGGCCAGGGAAGGTCACGGTCATTCTTTGAACTTTGTAATGGTCACTGAGATTTTAAAAATGAAATATGCACTCCTCTAGAAGCACTGGTTTAAAATTTGTAACAAATGAGGGAAATGACAAATTTTGTCTGTTGACAGTAAGGTCTCAGCTGAGCTACAGGACCATTGGTCCTCTGGTTTAATTTTGCAGATGTAAATTTTGCCATCTGCTTTCATAGCACTTTAGGGACAACATAAATTGCAAAATTGCAGCAGCATGCAAATTGTTATTTTAGTGAAATTATCTTGTGATGATGCTTTCTTGATTCACTTGTTGAATATACTTGACGTCTTATTGCCATATCACAAACGATTAGTCTGACAGCAATTTCAAATCCCATAAGAACCATCTGCTTGGACAAAATACTGTAAAACACTTAATATCTGCGGTATAAATATTTCGCGGTTTAATGACGATGATATATTGGCGCATTTTAATTTTGGCGGTCTTGATATACCATGGCTCCAGTTAATAAAGAAAATTTTACATAAATTAGATACACATACATGTACATACACACAGCATAACAGAGGTTCAGATGTTAAGAAGTATTTGATGAGTATTTTAGATTTTTCAGTACCTTTCCATTAAACTATACATTGTGGCATCCCATTAGAATCGCATCAATGATGCGATTCTAATAACGCCGCAATATAAAGTAAAATAGAAAAGTAGGATTTACATCATATTGGCGGAATTATATTTTAGTGCTCATTGACCTAGCCGCCAATATCGCTAAAATTCAGTAACTGTCAAAAATAAGTGTTTTACAGTATTGGATAGAAAAGCTAGGGCCTCTACTGTGACCTACTCTTTCACTCATGCACCTACCTTTCCTACCTTTCAAAAAAAGGGGGTTCAGTGAGAAATAAGAAACCATTCCAACATCACAGTAACATATTCCCCATTGAATGCATAGGAAGCTGGGTCATATGAAAATTGTGCTAATTCACATTGCTAACATCAAGACGTGCCAATTTTGCGGCTTGATGACGTTGACTGTAAACATTTGCTTCTGTCGACATGTACCTCAAAACTAGACCTTTAGAAAATGTTGTAGTATACTTGCATTTTCATTCTGTTTATTGTTAGAATCAAAATATTTTTTCCTCACCCGTGAATTATCATGGATTAATATGTGTTGCCGAGCAGATATGAATATTAAATCACTTGGGCTTTGCTGCCGTAAATTAATATTTTGTGATCTGCCTTCCAACAACATGTGCTAATCTGGGATAATTAACTGGTAAGGAAAAACTTTTTCCTGATTATTGCTAATTATCATCAAAAACTCCCTTGTATCTAGAGCCCTGGCCCAGAGGTTATAAGACTTGAGTACATTCTCAAACTCAAAATAAAGCACACTGATTGGCTGCTTCCGAGCACATGCTCGGAAGCAGCCAATCAGTGTGCTTTATTTTGAGTTTGAGATTATTCTCAAGTTTTATAGCCTCGAACCCTGACTGTTTTCTGTGTTTCAGATTCACTGTAAATACAGTCTCTGGAGTCATCACAACTACGCGGCCATTGGACTATGAAGCTATAAACAGATATGAGTTTTACGCCTACATTTCGGACATTCGCCCATATTCCCGACGGGGCTATGCGAAAGTGATTGTGAACGTCAATGATCTAGATGACCACATTCCCAGATACATTGATGCAGTCTTCACAGAATCATTTTATGAAAATGTCAACCCTGGTTTTCCTGTACTTGCAGTTACTGTAAGTAGGCTTTTTGAATAGATTTTTTTGCTTGTTTTGGATTTAGTGATCAGTTGAGATAGTGCTTCAGTCTGTATTAAGCTGTCTCCCTGAGAGAGAGAGAAAGAAGAGGATAGGATAGACTTGAGTTAAAGACGCCAAACAACCCCCCTGCCACACCTTATGCAGGCACAGAAGGCCCTGAACCTATTTAAGACAAATGTTAGTAGGACACACCCGTGTTGAAAGGTTAACAGCGTCTCTGTCTACCCTACCACCCCTGGTAGGTAACCAGTAATAACTGCGTATTGAGAGACCTTAGCCATGAACCTTAGCCATTAACTCACTAATGTCTTTAATAGACTTTACTAGTGTTGAATTTGGAATAATCCACATTCTGTATTGAGAAAGGTTGCATGAAATAACTGGTAAAGGTAATGGTTTCCCATAGGCTAGTGGCCGTAGGGGCATTGGGGGTTAGAGGCCCATTGTATCTTGGGCACAGCATATGAAAGGCAGGGCCCATCCCTCTCCTTTCGCTGCCTTATTCTTCCTTGATTTGAAAAAGGTACCAGTTTACTGCTAGGTTTACAGAGAGAGTTTTCCAGTTAGAAGCTGGCCCAAACTGGGATTTGAGCTCATGACCTTCTGCAACATAACCGAGTCTCTAATCACTCCACCACACCCCCTCTCTGGCTGGATTGCTAATACACTTACCATAAGGACAGTGGAGACTTTGATCAGGCAGATCCTACACAAGCAATCTGATCTGGGTCTACACAGTTTTCATATGGACAGTTCAGACCCTGATCAGGCTGCTCAGACCCTGTTTGCATAGTAATGGTGCAGACCCTGATCAGACTGCTCCTGCAGGAGCAGTCTTGATCTGGGTCTACACTGTTTATGTAGAAGCAGTCTGATCTAGGTCTACACTGTTTACATACTGACAGTGGAGACCCTGATTGAGCAGTCTGATCGGGACATATATTTCCTGACACATAAAGTTTCTGTGGTAATATCATATTAGTCCATTTCTAGTTATATGAGCAACCTTGAATTAGGAGAGTTATCCTGTACGTGAACAGGTCTTGTTTCTTGATGTGTTTATATAAGACGAGGGTTTTTACCCTATAAAGCAGCCTCAAAAATCTAGATCTCTTTTATGAAATGGAGCTAGAATTTTTGGATTGTTTGGAAAGAGAAAAACTATATTTCTTCACAACTACATGAGACTGCTTTGAAGAATTTTGATTATTCTGGAGAAGGTAAAAACTGTGTTTATCGCCAAACTATTACAGAAGTGGTTAGGGTCCAATATGTAGGATAATTGTGGTAATTATTTTCACTCAACAGGCAACAGATGCTGATGAAAATCCAGATATAACTTACAGCATGGTATCTCTAAACAGCGATTTCAACATCGACCAGAACAGTGGGGTAATTACCACCGCAAGAGTCTTCGACTTTGAAACAGAACCTACAACATTTTTCGAATTTGAGGTCACAACTGATCAAGGTCAAAATAGCATTGATTCAGCTGCAAGAGCTTTTGTCAGGATTGATCTTTTGGTGAGTAATTTGCCAACACTTAGGGTTGTAGATAGGACTCAGTCCTATGTGAGTGGAAATTTTATTTGAGCCGCAGCACGACGAAACCAACAAAGATTTAAGTGGCATGTGTGCCCGGTGAAGACTGAGATCGGCCTGGGCATCTGCCCTGTCTGAACAGAGTCTTCCCTGTATGCTTAAAGGGTAGCTAAGGTACTAAGCCACCTCCATACTGCCAGCGAAAACTCATCTCAGACTTGGCACCTGCCCTGGCTGTTCTGAGTCTTCGCTGGGCACACACGTCACTATATTGGTTTTGTCATGTTGTGGCTCATTTTTTCTCCTTAATGTGAATGTGTGTGCCTCCACGTTTTTCAGCAATTCTCAGTTTAGAATATCTAAGCATTAGGGTTTGGCCCCTGGATGCAGCCAGAGTTTAATAACTAAGACAGTTTAAAGCATTTTACGTTATTTCTGTCTGGACGAAACTACCATGAGATGAATATGTTTCATACACAAGTCTCACACCGGGTTGGCGGCAATCAAAAACGATCCTAACAATTGATTAACGCAGATCAAAAACCTTTAGAAATGCTGTTTCTAACGGTTTCGATCCGTGTTCGTTGATTGCATGAGCGTTTTCAATTGCCACCTACCCGGTGTGAGTCTAAATTACATACACAAGTCTACTTTCGATTTTTAACTTCTGTCACAAAAAACATCAACATCACCTTTTGAAATTACTATCCCCCACCTGCTCTCTTTTTTCAATAAAAAGTAACCAGGGTCCGTATTTATAAAACGACTTAAGTCATTGCCATGCTGTTGCTAAGGCCAAATTTTTATGAAGGAGATTCCCTACAACTACGAAATTTGCTATGGAGGAACAGTCTGAAAAAGACTGTTCCTCCAGAGCAAATTTCATAGTTGAAGGGAATCTCCTTCATAGAAATTCAGCCCTAGCAACAGCATAGCAAGGATTTAAGTCATTTTATAAATAAGGCCCCTGCTTTGTGCATATCTATTTTCTTTACAGATGATTAATGTTCTTAGTCAGGAATAGAATTGGCAATATAGTACAATATCAAGTGAAATATTGCAATATATGGCAACATTGAAATTTCTTGCAGTACCAATTACTATATGGAGCCCTGTAAAATATTTGCAAACAGAACATAAGACCTGGGATACAACAGCGTAGCGCAATCGGTAGGGCACCTGACTTATAAGCCAGAGGTCCTGGGTTCGATACTTGGTCTGGCCACTTTCTTTCATTTCTCCTTCCGCTGATTCAAGAGGGGTAGTTGTCAGTTACTGGTGAAAGTAAGTGCACTTAGTACATGTTAACCGCTTAGGAGGTCTAAGCCTGCCCAGGAATAGTGTGATTAGGTTAACTGACCGTCCAGAAATGATCATTGCTGTTTACCGTGGACGTTAAACAATAAAACAACAACAACAACAACAACAACAAAGTCAACAATGTGGCATGTGTGCCCAGTGAACACTCAGATCAGCCTGGGCAGCCACCCAGTCTGTCCAGAGTCTTTGCTGTGCGCTTAAAGGGTAGCTAAGGGCCCAAGCTAGTGCCTTGTGGACAGTGAAGACTCTGATCAGACTGGGCAGATGCCAATGCTGATCTGAGTCTTCGCTGTGTGCACATGCCACTTTGTTGGCTTTATTGTGTCGCGGCTCATATTTTGTGACCACTCCATAGAACTGCCTTGTTGAGATAGGCACAACATACCTTTTCATGGAGAATTTGAAAATTATCTAGAATTCTATCTTACCAGCAGAAAAGTATACAACATAGGTATTGTTTTTCCGACAGTGTTAGAGTGGGGGCCTAAATTTTGTGAGTTTTCTGGCCTGGCCCAGAGGTTATAAAACTTGAGTACATTCTCAAATTTAAAATAAAGCACACTGATTAGCTGCTTCCGAGCAGATGCTCAGAAGCAGCCAATCAGTGTGCTTTATTTTGAGGTTGAGATTATTCTCTAGTTTTATAACCTCAAACCTTGGATCTATTTGATGACAATGTGGAGACAGGCAAGATGCTGAATTGCATGGAATTCTTGGGATTACCGGTAATATCACTCTTTCATTACAGGATTATAACGACAACCCACCACAACTTAGTGTAGCGGATGCGGATGCAACGATAGAAGTCTTGGATGACTTTGTGTTGTATCGCACAAATAGAGGGGAGCCACGAATAATTGATTTTGGAATTACAGGAACAGATGCTGATATGCCAGTAAGATAGTTGATATTTTTTAAGCTTTCAACTGTAATGTCCCCAGTAGGCACAATCTGATGCTGGTTTGGCATCACTGGATTCAAACTCACTGAATCCACCCCACAGGAATCCCTTGAAGAGTCCACTTATTGGACAAAACCTATGTTGGGTACTTGCATTACCACGAGAGAGTGCAACACTGGAGCAGCCTGAGGGAAGCGGTTCAGTTCCTTCTACACTATCACTCACCACAATATTTGAGAAGGAATTGGAAAGTCTGGGAATTTTAAAATTAATGGTTACGGCAGTCTTCAGAAACTATACTTGCACTGCTGATGGGGAAAGGATAGGTATACGTTTAATATACATAATCCATGCACAGAAATATTTATCTCCCTTCTTATTGGGGGCTACTCTTAAAGAAAACAATTCTTTCTTTTTAAAGTAACCCCCAATTTTCAAGTGATACAGTACACGCATCGTGAAGACTTGATCTGACACGCTCTCGCGAGAAATTTTAATCTTTTCCCCGAAAGTTTAGTGGGGTTTTTGCGTGTGAAATGGGTGGGAGATGCGAGACACTCGCGAGATGCGTGACGTTAAACTCGCGAGAAAACAATTTCTTTTCACGCGAGACACGCAACTTTCGAGAGAGAGGATTAACTCCATGTATGCTCAGGTGAGTTATCGGCGCCAAACTTAATCACGCGTGACGCGTGTTTTCGAGTGGAAAGGATTAATGATTCCTGTCAATTTCACAGGTCATTATATGTTGTACAGGTAATTCATTTATATTTTTACATTGGGCCTAAAAAAAAAGGTGGTGTGATTCCGGTTTCCAACCGACTGGTCTTTTTTGGCGCCGACTCCAAATTTTTTAGCGGCAAAAATTACGATCGGCAATTTCCGCCATTCCGGAAATAATCGAAAGTGCTGAACAAATAGACAGCATAAACCGCTCACGCTATGACGCGTAAAGCATACCAGTTTGTCGCATTATATTTAATACTGCGCAGGCTGATCCTAATAAATACTATCAGCGTTTGGAATAAGATTCCTTTCACCATTTTGTGCTCTGAGCGGCGTCCTTTGATGTCTAGGCACGAGACTGACCTGTAAACGTGCTGTGTTTACGTATTTCAACAAATGCTACCGTCTTCACATTTTATTATGGCGAAGGCCCTGAATGCGTTCAGTCACCTCTAAATATGAATACAGATATTATGTTTATTAGTCCGAATACTTTGAGAATTTTTCCGCGCAGCAGAATCAGTTTCGTTTTTCATATAGATAATGTGATTTTGCCACGCGGAGATCGGAATAAAATGCAAACTTATCACCTCTTATTTTTCCTTCATTTTGATGCATTTTTAAAATCCCAACACTTTGACTATTGACCCACGACGCAAAATCATATTTTCCATATTTCATGAATGAACTGATTAAGAGGATGCAGCTGTGACGTAATTTTTTTAGCTGTCAAACCAACAGGTTTACAAATTTGCATATTTCAGAGAGTGGATAAGTGGACGTCAATCACCTCTGAGACAGCCCATTTGCTAATCAAGTCATTGTTGTCGTGTGCGCTTTTAATGGAAACTTGACAGCTCTTATATTGGTTAATAAGTAAACATTTCGGCACGTGCCACTAGCAGCTATATCTTTGAGTTCAAAAGCTGATCGAAACGCTTTGATCTTTGTGACTGTTTTGACATGGATTGGGCTATTATCGGTGGCGGCTGAGCGAAATTTTTTGTCTGTGTCATCTACATGTAACTAACCTATTAACAATATTCTTTCAAACATAAGCCTCACTAATTAACTCGCCGCGTAACTGCAACAAAATTACGCTGATCGTGATTGTTTATCAACCCATCCTTAATTCGTAAATGTAAATACCGTACGATCAAACAATACTTGCGTTGAGGATGCGATCAATTAGGTTATTCACGCACGCTTACTATGTATTAATTGAACCGTTATCAGCGCCGAAAAAAAAATGCATTGCGAATCATATGCCTTGTCTGTAAAGGTATATGTACTTGTAAAGAAACTTGCATTTACTGTACATGTACATACCTGGACAAAATTCCACGGGTGATGCGAGAAAGTTTCTCGCATACATCACTCTATGAATTTCACGCGAGATGCGAGGAATTTTCTTGCGTGGAACGTGGCGATTTTCAAACACGCGAGGAAGTTTAGTGTGAAATGCGTGAGAGTTGCGAGAGAATCTCGTGGATTTTAATCCCTTCCTCGCGATTTTAAGTGTCACGCGAGAGCGTGTCAGATCAAGTCTTCACGTTGCGTGTACTGTACCTATAGCATTCTTAACCCATGGCATTCTGGGTATTTTTTGTCGTCTGCTGAAACTGTCGTCTTCATCAAAAATCAAGATTATTTTGACAATGTTGGTCTAACTAAGTCTTGTAGAAATGATATCTAGGCAGCAAACAGCTTGGATCTCAGATCATGCCCCACGTTTGTTGGGCCTGATCTGGATTCAAAATATTTACCCAGATACCCCTAAAGAGGTATCCCGAATGGAATGGGTTAAAGAATATAATCAACTATTGGCTCCCTAAAAGGGTATGGAAAAATGGAAAAAGTAAAAAAATTCAGGGAATTTTGAAGTGGAGGATGAGTAGCAGACCTGCGAGTGACCCAATTTGTTCACTTGTCTGTGTGAAAACATTCTTGTGTATTTGGCTGTCATATTTGTCAGAGCTCCAGATAATTTTTACAGTGGTTTCAGTATTTACCAAACAGAATTTTAACCTTTTCCGTAACCTGATGAGTCCTTTCAGTATCGGTACTCATGAGATCCAGTGGTTGTTCAGTATCTTTTTAACGCACAACTGGTCTCCCAAAATGTCAGTCTACTTGTTCTTGTCCAGGGTTCTAGCTTAAAACTCTGGACAACAGGAAGTACACATGTACAGATAGCAAGAAAACCAGAGAAACAGTTTGTTCTCTTTCTATTAGAACATCACTCAGTTCTTTGACATGTGCAAGAATACAAAAACAAAACAACTGAAGTTGAAACACCAGTTTGTTCATCTTATTCTGACTAGAAAATTACTGTGAACATGTAAATATTATCAAGTGCACCTTACAGAAAACCATTTAAACTACAATCCTGCAAAAAAGCAACTTAGGACAGCCATCCTAAAGTTTTATTGTTATTTTCCTAACCACAAGGTGACTGGTAGATGTAAAAGAGAATGCCAACCAGAATGCCAAACATTTTCTGAAAACACTACTTGACCAAACATAATGCTTATCAATGGTCTTGTCTAGGGTTGGCAGAAACTGTTTGCATTCTGGTTGGCATTTATTCACATCTACCAGTCACCTTATCACCAATCAACTATGATGGGCAAGCAGATCTGCGCCGCTGACAATCGCTTTTCCGGCGTGAAATAATCAAACAAAGTTTTTTTTTTTTATTTGTGGCCAACATCTTTACTTTCGTTTTTTAGGTGTACTCGATTCGTTCTAATTAGCCTGCGAAGTACGCCACTGGCTTACACTGGTATAGGGGTCCCTCGAATCACCCCGCTAAAAGCACCAGCAAACTCATTTTTTTTTATTATAAATAATTGAAGTGACTTGGAAATATGTGTAAATGCTTAAAAGAATCGGTATTTTATATAGTTAAAATGATTTTTGAATTCGCTGCTGCTTTGTAGTAATAGGACTACCTTAGTCCGCTTGGTCTTTACTGTTGTTGTTCTTGTATTTGAAAGCCATGTTGTAGTAAAGAAGTGCGCCTCAGGATTACGCTGATCATCGGAACGCTTGCATATTAGACAAACATTTAAAATGGGCGAGAAAGTGAGCTTCTCAAGAACTGAAATAGTTTGACTGGATTAGGAATTGTTTTTGAAGAGTTTATGCAGATTTGAGCTGATAATTATCAACAGACATGGTCCAGTCACCCGGAGCAAGATTCGTAAATACGTAACAAAACAAAACGACGTGCGTAAGCTGAGAACTGACAGCCGTAAGTGATACGACTGAAATTTGAAAGGCATTCGTATTCTGGCATTTTCAGTGCGTAATTTACGAAAATACGAAGCTTATCTGGCTCTCTGATTTGTTCTGCCCTGTTGTTTATTATTTACTTGTTTGTGTTTATTGTAGAATACACCAAACAGCCAGATCACCTACAGTATTCAGTCAGTTTCACCGCCTTCCACAACTCAGATGTTTTCCATCAATCCTGTCACAGGTGTAATAACAATTGAAGAGTCATTGCATTTCAACAACATAAACAGTTATGAGGTAAGTTTTGTTGTTGTAGTTTTTGTTAGACCTGCTACTAGCAAAAGTGAGACATAGGTATGTTCAGGGGGTGGCGTTGCTGTGGGTGACATACAATTTTGTTTATGTGAAGTTTCCTGGTTTAACTCTGTTTTGTGACATTGTGCAGACAGGCAATACATAAGCATTCTGAGACTTGTTTTAAGTGGTGTCAGAGATTCAATATATGAACAGTACTCCAGAGAAGAAGGGATGACAGGGATAATTAAGGGATAATTTTCCATATTTTTCCATAAAAACATATTTTGTGATCCATCATGAGAACCGTCTCTCCAAGACGGTTCTAATGAGGGGTCACAGCTATGTTAAAACATATTTTGTGACCCATCATGAGTCTTCAGGATGAGGGGTCACAACATATGTTTTCATTAAAAAATAGGAAATCTATCTCTGAATTATCCCTGTGACCCCTTCTTATCTGGAGCTCTGGCAGACTGGTTGGTTTGACTATGCAGAGCTCCGGATAAGAGGGGGTGTTGAGGATAATTCAAAGATAATCTTTCTTGTTTCTTAACAAAAACCTATGTTGTGACCCCTCATTAGAACGGTCTCGGTGAGACGGTTCTAATGAGGCATCACAATTTAGGTTTCAATCAAAAAAATCTTTGTGATTATCCAAAAATTATCCCTGATACCTCTTCTTATCTGAAGCACTGACTATGCATTCAAATTATTTGCAAGTGCACAAGTTGAATACTTTCTTAAGCCATGCCTTCTGCAAAAAATAAGGAAAGTATAAATGCCGTCTGCTGATATTTTGATTCAGCAAGAAAAAATGGCATGAGTTGCTTCCCCTGAAAGTATACCCATTTGTCCTCTGCTGATATTGCTGATATTGCAATTCAGCCTGAAAACAGCAGAGTTGCTTCCCCTGAGAGTATACTTATTTGCCTTAAGGTGTATGGATACAATCCAAGGGAGATTACTCAGGCATGAAAAGATTTGCCTCCCTTCTCTTAAGGGTGTACCAAATTTTTTCGGTTATAAGTAGGAAGTTTTTCCCTTCCAAAACAGTTGAGAATTCTAGATCCATCTTAGAAAACAGATCTAGATTTTCACGATTGTTTTGGAAGAGAAAAATCTTTCTAATAGCTGAATTACACAAGACAGATGTACATATTATTTGGGGTATAGTTGGAGAGAGAAAGCCTGGGGCCGTATTTATAAAAGAACTTAAATGGTTGCTATGCTGTTGCTAAGGCTGAATTTCTATGAAGAAAATTCCCTACAACTTTGAAAGGGGGATGCCTATAAGGCCCTTTTTCTGCCCAAGAGCAAAATGTTTTATTTTCAGCTGATGATTAGACTATAGTGTCCGCTATACTGAATCAATAGTGGTTAAGCTCCGTAAGCCCTACTTTTGGAAAAATGGGGTTATTAAAGTGGGTGGGGTAAATCAGCATGAACCAGGGGTGTCATGTTATAAGCTATATTTCTCCTTCAAATTTAATGGCATTCATTATTACCTTCCTTTATAACTTGAAGTAATGTCTTTGGTGACATCTTTTCTCAAATTTTATCTTTTTAAGTAAAATCTTATGTCTGCAGAATTTCTTTTAGAGACACTGTCAATTTTCATTAATTTTGGTACTTTGAATTCAATATATTCTCCCATATCTCTAGAACCAATGGATGACTTCTTACCAAACTAATATGGGTTCACCCTTGGGAAAGTGCAAACTGTTGATTAAATTTTGGTGACCTTGACCTTTGTTTCAAGGTCACAGTAAGACTTATAATGTCAATTTTAAGTCTTGTTTTGGCCATTGTCTACACAGTAGCTCCTAAACTGATATGAAATCATGACCAAAGTGGCCTAAATTAAACATTATGAGGAGCTAAAGCACTAGTTATGATTAAATGGCCATGACATCATCTTCAAGGTCAAGGTCAAGATTAGACTAGACAGAGTTTGACCAAAGATCTCACACAGCTAGTAAGCAGAAATTTAACAAATATGTATGTTTCTATTTGTAAAACAATGCTTAATATGCATATAATGACCTTGACCTTGATCTGAAGGTCACCAATACATTTAGAAGTTCATTATTTTACATTAGACTTTTCTATAACCTTTAATTTTAACCCAATTCTGTTTCATCATGTTTTGCAAATACTGACCTTCAGACCAAGGTCAAGGTCATTCTGCGCACATTAAACATTGATTTTAAAATGAAACCACTCAGATTTGGTACATTTCTGCCGCCTGATTGATGAAATCTATGATTAAACTCTGTTTAGTCTAGCCATGACCTTGACATTGAAGATGATGTCATGGCCATTTAATCATAACTAGTGCTCTAACTCCTCATAATGTTTAATTTAGGCCACTTTGGGAACAATTCCATATCAATTCAGTAGCTACTGTGTAGATAATGGCCAAAACTAGACTTAAAATTGACATTATAAGTCTTACTGTGACCTTGAAACAAAAGTCAAGGTCACCAAAATTTAATCAACAGTTTACACTTTCCCAAGGGCGAACCCATGTTAGTTTGGTAAGAAGTCATCCATTGGTTCTAGAGATATGGTAGAATGTATTGAATTCAAAGTACCAAAATTAATGAAAATTGACAGTGTCTCTAAAAGAAATTCTGCAGACATAAGATTTTACTTTAAAAGATAAAATTTGAGAAAGATGTCACCAAAGACATTACTTCAACTTATAAAAGAAGGTATTTATGAATGCTATTAAATTTGAAGGAGAAATATAGCTTATAATATGACACCCCTGGTTCATGCTGATTTACCCCACCCACTTTAATAACCCCATTATTCCAAAAGTAGGGCTTACGGAGCTTAACCACTATTGATTCAGTATAGCGGACACTATAGTCTAATCATCAGCTGAAAATAAAACATTTTGCTCTTGGGCAGAAAAAGGGCCTTATAGGCACCCCCCCCCTTTGCTCTGGAGGAACAGTCTAAAAAGACTGTTCCTCCAGAGCAAATTTCATAGCTGTAGGGAGTCTCCTTCATAGAAATTTAGCCTTAGCAACACCATAGCAACGACCTGAGCGGGTTTATAAATACAGCCACAGGTCTTGTAGCCAAGGAAATATGGTAATCTTAAAGAGAAGAGTTAGCTCCCCATTAAGAGTTGGTGCCTTTGGAAATGGAGTACACCTTCCATGGAAGCAAACATAATTCTGCTAAAGTTGTCTCCCCCTGTAAAAATGTCTGCCAAACCATGGCTGTGTAGGCATATGCCTTTAAGTTGAATGGGTACACTTTTAGAGGAAGCAACTGTTACATTCTATGTACCTCCCTTCTCAGTTTGGGTCAACACTTAAAAGAAAGAATTTGCTCCTCTAGGAGCAAATTCTTTAGTAGGCCCCATCTGTTTTGGAAGGGCATCTTTGTCCAAAGAAGGAATAGGAAGTCACTAAAATTATTCCCCTTTCTTAAAAAATGGCAGAAAAAAGAGAGAGGTGTTCCAATTCACCTTTAAAATTAAGGAAGAAACATGCAAGCTCTGGACTTCTTCTGCAATGCAATGCACCTGGTTTTTGTCTTGCCTGTGATTAGCAGAAGCAAGACATATGTATTACTTTTTTGGTGTCAGCGGCGGATGCAGTGGCATAAACTTACCAAGTTTTCAGGTCTAGCTTTAATTTGTGACAATACAATGACTGGTGAGATACTGCATAAGTAGAATTCTTGTTATATGAATCCCTTATATTACAATGAGCTTTCTGCAAGATTCTTGTTATACGATGCTTATATATTTCAGATTACCGTCGCCGGGACTGATGGTGGTAGCCCACCCCTTTCCAGTAGCACAGTGGTTCAGGTGGATGTAATTAGAAACAACGCACCAGTTGTTGAGTTCCCAGCAAGTGCTACAACTACTATAGACAGGAACTTGGGTGCTCAGAATGTGGTCTACACTTTTACAGCTACTGACGGTGATCAGGTAAAATATTTGAGCCGCGACACGAGAAAACCAACAAAGTGGCATGTGTGCCCAGCGAAGACTCAGATCAGCCTGAGCATATGCCCAGTAAGATCAGAGACTTCGTTGTCAGAGTGAAGGTAGCTTAGACCCTTAGCTACCCTTCAAGCACACAGCCAAGACTCTGATCATCCTGGACAACTGTCCAGTCTGATCAGACTGGGCAGATGCCCAGGCTGATCTGAGTCTGTGCTGGGCGCACAACCACTTTGTTGGTTTTGATGCGCCACGGCTTAGATTTTTAGCTCTCATTTTGTGCTGTGCAAAGCTGCACATTAGTGAAGGTTCTAGGATAATTTTCATCCCAAGTGGGTAAGTATCATGGCTGCATCAATATTTAGTGATTTTTGCAAAATGCAGTATCTGATCAGGGTCTGCACTATTTGCATTAATTTAGATACGTATTTCTCCTAGAAATAATAAAAAAGTAATGTAATAAATGAATGAAATTTCATGAAACCTAAAATGATTATGTATTGTCATGACACAGAAGTGCACATGAGGTTTTGTCATAATCACATCAGTACTGCATGATTTAATGCCCTTGAATTGATTTAAAATCCACAGATTGGCCAGTGAAGAAAATTTCTTGAACCTGAATTAAAACTGTATCATCATAGTGCAGTGATGCTGAGGCAAGTGTTTAAGAACAGCTTCAGTTTATGCCTCACTTATGCCAGAGTTACTGCCCTTGATTTGATTTACAATCCAGCGGTAACTAAGTAACCAGTGAACGATATTTTATGAAACTTCAAATAACCCAGAAACCAATTAGGGCCACTTTGGGGATATAAATTCACGAATTTGCTTGTTGTCCCCCGCCTTTTCGAAGAAAAGCGGAGGGACATAGTTTTCGTCCATCCATCCGCCCGTCCGTCCTTCCGTCTTTCCGTCCCCCTAAAGTAGTAGGTACCTTGTGTGTGCAACTCCTCCTACAGTTTTATGCCAATTCTTTAGAAACTTGACAGATGTTTTTGTCATGGTCTGAAGATATGCATGTGCTTTGGATATAATCCTGAGATTATTTTTTGTCACTTTTTCCACAAGTTGAACTTAGTCATTTTTTAGGCGTTTTTACTATCAAAGTGACTAGATAGTGGGTACATTGTGTGCACAACTCCTCCAACAGTTTTATGCCGATGCCTTTGAAACTTCACAGGTATTTTGGTCATGGTCTGAAGATATGCATGTGGTTTGGATATAATCCTGAGATTATTTTTTGTCACTTTTTTCACAAGTTGAATTTAGTCATTTTTAGGCGTTTTTACTATCATAGTGACTAGATAGTGGGTACCTTGTGTGCGCAACTCCTCCTACAGTTTTATGCAGGTTCCTTTGAAACTTCACAGATATTTTGGTCGTGGTCTGAAGATATGCATGTGGTTTGGATATAATCCTCACATTATTTTTTATTACTTTTTTTGCAAATTGAACTTAGCCATTTTTCATACATTTTTACTATCAAAGTTAATAGATAGTGGGTACCTTGTGTGTGCAACTCCTCCTACAGTTTTATGCCCATTCCTTTGAAACTTTACAGGTCTTTTGATCATGGTCTGAAGATATGCATGTGGTTTGGATATAATCCCCACATAATTGTTTTTATTTCTTTTTTCACATTTTTAACTTAGCCACTTTTCCAGCTCAAACACTAAGTGTATATACAGTGGAGACCTAGTTTCCAAGGCGGGGGACATAAATTCATCGAATTTGCTTGTTAATTTTAGGATAGATTTGGATCACTGACAGAGACATTGGAGGGTGACAGAGATTCCCAAGCACGTTTCTCTCTGCGACGTAACTTCCAGAATCCAGATCTTGTAGATGTTGTCTTGACTACATCAGTGGCCAATGATGCTCAGATGTCATATTTTGTAAGTAGTGTGTCATACCCTATGTACTGTATTAATCCTATTAAATGCCCCTGCTGTAATAAATGCCTCCTGCCAGTTTCGGAAAATATCAATATATTAAATTGCATCAATTCCCATTTGCTTCTCTGGATGAGGTTGCTGTCTTAAATTGGGTCTGCTCTTAAATGAAAGAATTGGCTCCTAGAGGAGCAAATTCTTTCCTTTAAGAGTTGACCCTACTAAAGGAGGCAAAAGTAGAAGAGTTACTTCCTTTGCAAGAATACCCACTCACCTTAATACTATTATTAGAGGTATTTGGCAGTGGCTAATTTACTACAATTAAGCTTTAGATAACGCCCCCCTTTTGTAAATGCAACACCCCAGGGCATTTAATAGGATTAATGTGGTATTTGGTTTAAAGAAGGGTTTTTCCCCCTTTAGAACAACCCCACAATAATTGTGACAGTGCCTTGCATTTTGAGCCTTGTGGAGGTGCGACGTTGTCGCCACGAAACGTGAAATGACGGTGACGTCATAAAATGTCCATGTAAAGTTCCACGCACTGACTAATAAATTCCAAAGCGTCACCTGAAAAGAGTGATTCAACATTTCTAACAGCGTCTTTAATTTTCTTCATCTGCACTCTTTTAAGAATGTTCCCTTTATAGATCTTTGAAAAGCGATGTCACAAACCAAAGTTATAAAGGTTTATCCAGCTAGTATGTTAATTGTATCCAATCAGTAAAATGAAAAAAAAATCGGGTCGGTGTGAATTTTGTTTGCTTTTGCAGTAAACCTTAGCGCTTCTCATAGTGTATTCTGGAGGCACTAATAAATATGAAAATGTTAAAAACAAAATTTCCGATTCTCGCTCCATAAGGTTCAAAATGCCAGACACTGTCACAATTATGAAACAGTCTTGCAAGTTCTGCTTTATGATGGGTTCCTTCCTTCCAAAACGATCTTATAAATCTAGATCCATTTTATAAGATGGATCTGGATTTTTGAGTTCGTTTTGATGCAGGAATACCCCCATCATATATGATTAATAAATATGTTAGTATACTAACCATCATCAGACAAAACACTGCATTTAAAACAGTTTTACATGTACTGCTAGAATTTCATGTTTTCTTAACCTTCCACTATGTTTTTATGCCCCCGATGGAACTTTGGAAGACCTTAAAATTGCACCGTCTGTTTGTTCATCTGTCTGCATTGCAAATTGTGTGTTAGCAATAACTCAGAAACAAATGAAAGGAATTTGATCAGTCTTCACAAAAAGGTATAGACCTCTTCTATTATGGGGAATTTCTTGGGGAAACTGCCAAATTTCCACCAAGATTGGTTTTAGACCTGCAAATTTTGTATTTCCCAAATTTTATTTGAAGAAAGCCATTTATAGGACTTGCGAATTGCAGTTCCCCTGGGACATTTATTTATTAGAAGAACAATGTTGATAATATATAAAGGATCTTACACAAGTGGTTATCTCATAAGAAAACTTCTAAAATGAGTCTTTGGCGAGTTTCATAAATTTCATACGAAATGACCATGAGTGTAAGATTCTATTTATCATATGACCCTTTAAAATTGGATTTTATTGCCTTCAAATGAACAATTTTTCGGTAAGAAAACACATTGTTGACACTGTCATTGTCAGTAAAGTCACATGTACACACTCAGAGCTCTAGATAAGAGGGCGTATTTGATGATAATTAAGGATAATTTTTTTTATTTCTCATCGAAACCATATGTTGTGACCCCTCATCTGAACCGTCTCGTCGAGACGGTTCAGATGAGGGGTCACAACATATGTTTTTATGCAGAATTAACAAAAATTATCCCTAATTATCACCAAATACTCCCTCTTATCTAGAGCTCTGTAAAATGTTATTGCCGGTGTGGTCGTACAATTTTTTATGACACGACATTATCCACTGAATAACAGCCACGTTATATGATAAAATCCATTTCTATCTACAGCTAGATATTGCGGTGACAGATGGTTCCATGTTTCCACTAATGACGCCATTTGAGCTTACTGTAAGAGTGAACAGAAACTTAAACCCTCCAGGATTTGACTCGCCACGGACTGTTCTGAACATAAGTGAGAATCTAGATCTCTCAACAGTGATAGAATCTTTTTTTATCAGCGACGATGATCAGCAGGTATGGCACTTCTAAATGATGTTTTAAAACACGTAAAGCTCCAAAAATGAAAATGGTGGAATTTGCAAACAGCCTAAATCCAGATGAGGCGGCTCATAATGAGCCACCTCATCTGGATCTACACAGTTTGTCGTCTAGTCTTCAAATTGTCAATATGGTATAGATTAGGCGAAAAAAAAATTTGAAAAGTTTTAGATTTAAATTTTGTCGTCTGCTTTTTTGTTGCTTTATGCGTTAAACGAATTGAAAGCAAATCTGGCCACAAGGTTATAAAACATTATTCATGCTCAACTCAGCTGAGCATGAAATTTAGCCTGCTAATAAATAGCAAATTACTGATAAACACAGTTGTTTTCTTGCTCAGTTTAGCTGAGTATGAAATTTAACTGCTGATAAATATGAAAATTTCATATTTATCAGCAGAGAAAATTTCATGCTCAGCTGAGTTGAGCACGAAAACAGTTTGTAGCCTTGTGGCCTGTTTGAGATTTTCTCTCACATAGAAAGGCTAGGCATGTGTTATATTAGGGTACCATAGTTATTTGGTTATATGACGGGAGTTTTTTTCCTTCCAAAATTGCCGGGCCGGGTAGCGCAATCGGTAGGGCACCTGACTCGTAAGTCAGAGGTCCTGGGTTCGAATCCCGGTCTGGCCACATACTTTCGTTTCTCCTTCCGCTGATTCAAGAAGGGTAGTTGTCAGTTACTGGCGAAAGTATGTGCACTTAGTACTGGTTAACCGCTTAGGAGGTCTAAGCCTGCCCAGGAATAGTGTGGTTAGGTTAACTGACCGTCCCGACATGACCTTAGTTGTTTACCGTGGACGTTAAGCATCAAATCAACCAACCAACCAACCTTCCAAAATTACAGCATATTTGTAAATCAGTCTTGTGTTACTCAGCTATAAAATGATTTTTTTCTCTTCAAAACCATCCCAAACATCTAGGTCTGTCTTATAAGATGGATCTAGATCTGTGAGACTGTTTTGGAAGGGGAAAAAGCTGTCTTATAACCAAAGAAGTTCGGTACCAGATAATGGGAGGACAGCTGACATTTGCTGTCTCAAACACTGATATCTCAAAGCACCAGCTTTCATTGGAGAAATAGTATGAAATGTTTGGTCGCATTTCCTGCATACATTTATTTACTTTTTGTCTCAAACTACTGACATCTGGAAGTAGTGTGTGGTTCGGTAGTGTGGGGAAGCCAAGTAACTTTTAGCATTTGGGCAAGCCATCCAACTTAAGGTTGAATGAGTTGATACTTGTCTCACGCACAACTAGCAACTTCAAGAGACTGACAAAGGTACTACTTTTCTGTTGTCAGCAGTGCAAACTTTTGTCGAGTTTTCTGGTTTAGCTCTGTTTTGTGACAATGCGCAGACAAGCAGGACATATCATTCCATGGCTTGTATTATCCAGCGATGTGTCAGACAATTGTTGATAAAAATAGGAAACAGTGCAGATGGTCATTGGACCACCTCCTAAGAAGCAGTCTGATCAGGGTCTACACTGTTTGCTGTGGCCCTTCTGTCTCAATATTTAGCATTTTTTAAGTGCCAAAATTTGAAAATGGTTGAATTTGCAAACAGCTTAGATCCAATGGAGGCAGCTCACCAAGGGCGTAGCTACCTTTACGCAAATACGCAGGTGCATATTGAAATTTTGTCAATTTGACAAAATTTCAACACACACCTGCGTATTTTAATGCTGAAATGTTGTTAATTGGGCATAATTTTAATACTAACTGCCAAGAGACACGAAAATTTGAAATGTCTCAGCGGCTTAGCCCCCTATTAGTGCCCTCAGTGATTATCAAACATGATTGTGCGTACTGTGTAATTGCCCCTAGCTACGCCCCTGTCACAATGAGGCTCCTTTTTCTGGATCTACACTGTTTGCCCTCTAGTCATTGAATTCCAGTATGATATAGCCTGGAAAAAAACATGTTTTGAAATTTGGCATACGTAAATTTTTGTTGTCTGCTTTTTTGTGCTTTATGGAGGTTAGAGTCCTCATTGCAATATGTATATGGTTACTTTCAGTCGCCCCATAACGTCATGGACTGTTCAGTTGTTGGAGATGCCTTTACAAGGTCAAGGTTTCGTGCAGAAACTGTTGGTAACAGCAGATGCGACCTTTATATGACCTACTCACCTGCTGCTGATCAGAACACAGACACATATGAGGTAAGTAATTATTTCTAAAATTGGGACTCCAAGCCCATTCCATTCGGGATACCCCCTTTAAGGGTATCTAGGCAAACAGTTTGGATCCAGAGCAGGCCCCACAAACGTGGGGCCTGATCTGGGATCCAAAATGTTTGCCGCCTAGACATCATTTCTACAAGTGTTAGTTAGACCAATACTGTCAAAACATTCTTGACTTTCGATGCAGACGACAATTTCAGCAGACAACAAAAAATACCCAGAATGCAATGGGTTAATTGCTGATACATATATCGACAAAATTGGTATACACTATTGAACATTGTCAGTCCTAGACAGTATTCTGCCTTTGCCAGTTTTATTTAACACTGAAAGCCCTAAAAATGAAATAATTAAATTTGCAAACAGCACAGGTTCAGATGAGGTGGCTTACCAAGAGCCGCCTCATATGGATCTACACTGGTTGCCTTCTAGTCTTTGAATTCTCAGGATGAAATATTTTTTGAAATTTTGCAGACATAATTTTGTCCTTTGTTTTTTTGTTGGCGCTTACAGGGTTAACATTAGTACACCTGTGTTAAATCAACTTGGCATTGGTCAAATATGATATTTGATTGTGTTTTGCAATGTTTACGGATTCACTTATATATTTGCTATATTAGGAAGTATCTTAAATGAGTAGTCATCTGACATGAAACTCAGGAAATGAGAAGGCTTGTTTCATAAATTTCACATCAGAGAACCACAAGTTTAAGGTAGTGTTTATCATACTACAATCTTTTGTTTGAGGGGTGGGGGAGGGGGTAGGATTGTTTAAGCACAGAAAATTGTCTCACCACATTTAGTAGAGTTGTCATTGAAGGCAACATAACTTGCATGTAACTGCTGGGTGATGTGAAGTGGATGATTATTTTACAACTTCTGTTATGATAACCACATACAGTAATAGGGAGGTCAGGTGATATCAGCTAAGCTTAAAACACTGTAATGTGCCTAAATTTTGGACCTCATAATATTATTAATTTTCCATTTGATACAAATGGAAAATTAATGATTTTGAGATGTCCCAACTTGAAGCGCATAATAGTATATTTTATATATTCTTAAGGTGACTTTGCGTTTGACTGACCGTGGTGATCCATCCCAATCCGCTCCAGACCTGCCAGTCACTGTCAACATCTTCAGGAATGCACACCCACCCCTTTTCTTCGACCAAGTCTACTATGCAACTGTGGATGAAGACGAGGGTGCTGGATTTTTGGTTAAAACAGTCTCTGCTAGAGATGCTGATACGAGGGTATGTCGGCCATTATTTTATTAATGTGAATTGGTACACTTCCAGGGGAAACAACTCAACATTTTTACACGTTTCCAAGGGGGTCTACTCTTGAATGAAAAAATTTGCTGCACTTAGAGCTGAATCTTTCTTTTAAGAGTAGACACCATGTTTGAATGCAGTTTGTTAAAATGAATAGATACAATTTAAGGGGACACAACTCAACATTTTTAGACTCATCTCCTCTCTCCAAGGGGGTCTACTCTTAAAGAAAAGAAGTTGCTGCACTAAGAGCTGAATCTTTCCTTTAAGAATAGACTCCATTTTTATTTTGTTAACATGAATAGATACACTTTAATGGGACACAACTCGAAATTTTTACACTCACCTCCCTTCTCTATTGGGGTCAGCTCCTACAGGAAAGAATTTGCTGCACTAAGAGTTGAATCTTTCCTTTAAGAGTAGACTCCATTTTTGTTGGGCTCCTTTGTCCAGAGAAGCAACTAGGAGGTCACAAAAGGTGTTTCTCTTTATAAAAATGACAGAAAAAAATATGGAGGTGTGTGTATTCATTCACCTTAAAATATAACTATTTTATGGTATTTGCATGCAGACAATAAATAGAGGATCTTACATGAGTGCTCATGTATTATTGAATTTATTAAATGAGTTGGAGAAAACGATAGCCGAGCATCTTATTTTTGCTCAACGAGTTTAATAAATTCAATAAAACAGGAGCACAAATGCAAGATTCTATTTATCATATGACACTAAAATTGCATTTTATGAGCAAATTTTGCACTAAAACATCACGATTTTGCCTCTAGAAAATGCGATGTTTGCATGGACGTCAATGCATAACGTTACGATGTAATTTGCATATTTAATCCACTAGTGGATTATCGTTTTTAATGCATGGCCTTATTACACTCTCAGATGCGACGTCATGTGATAAATAAATTTATTATATGACCAAGATGTAACACGCAATTTCATTGGCTAATTTGACGTCACATGCCGTTCAATATTTTGCGATATTCACCGGCCAGTCAGTGAATATTACTTTTACGCTGACGTCATTGTATTTTCGTGACGTAACGTCTGATGTATGTTGATGTTAATGGCGTAACATCGCGAGATAAAACCATGTAGTACCACCATAAATATTAAAGGAAACTGTATTTAGAATTATCATATAATAAAACAATTGTCTACCTTTATTTCGGTGAATATGCAGTTTTATTGACCTGCAAACATAACATATTGACCACCGCTTCGCGTCGCGGAGGTCAATATGTTATGTTTGCAGGTCAATAAAACTGCATATTCACCTCAACAAAGGTCAATAATTGTATAATATTGAATGCTTTAAAAACACTTTATAATATAAGGCAGCAAGTGAAGCTATTTTATACAGATTTTTTCTTCACATTTAGTTCATGATGTTCCTGTAGTATAACCTTTGATACAAAATATCTAAGCCCCTTGGTCAGGACCCTTGGCAGGGCCAGAGATCTGTAATTAGCCCATAGTTTGACCTCATTGGGCTGTGGGTGTACAAGAGCCCCTGCTCACTTGCTGTAGTTAACATACTGAGTTAAGGATATGTGTATGCTTATTCATTACAGTTTTTGTCTCGCCCGCGAAGCAGAAGCGAAACATAGGTTTTGGTTTTTTCGGGTGGGCGGCGTCGGCGTAAACTTTCATCAGGTTTTTGCGTTTAGGTCAGTTTCACAAAGCGCTGACAGGTGAGACACCGCATTCCGCGGAATTCTTGTTATCCCAATTATTTTGTCTCATTTAGAGCCATGCTATATGTTTCATTTCAGTCTGACTTCAGTGTAATATCATATAGGATCATTGGTGATGAGGAAAATGTAAATGACTTTTTCGAAATCACAACCATTTCAAGTGGGAACCAGTATAATGGAATTGTGAGAACCAGACAGACCTTTGAGAATGACAATACTGATATGTTTTCGGTAAGTATCGTAAACAGGCAGACTATCGGGACGGAAGTACTCAAGCAAATAGTGCAGATCCTGATCAGACTGCTCTGAGCAGTCTGATCAGGGTCTACACTGTTTGCCAGGTCTGATCAGACTTTACCTAGGCCATTTGCTGTTTGTAAACTATTTCAGTTTTACAAGGGAAATAACTAAAACAGAACTTGTTAGGATGGATGACTTGATTTTACGTCCTTTTCAACAGTATTTTAGTCATGTTGGGTCATGTCAGGAAGATGATTATGAAAGGCTGTGTGCAATTGAACTCTGTTTACAGTTGAATGAATTTCCACTTCCAGCAGGAATTGAACCTGGGATCGCTAGATCAGCAAGCAAATGCTTAACCCACTGAGCTACCAGGGCTCTTCTGCCTGTTAGGAAAAAGGAAATATTTATTGGATTGGGGCTATCATATGGGAAGGACTTTGTTCTCTTTGAGAGCAGATTCTTTCCTTTATGAATCCCCCTCTCAGATAAATGCTCCCTCACTTTTTCTTGTGAGATAGTGGCCAAATTTCCACCAAAGCTGGCTTTAGAATACCAAAATTTATCATTTATTGATCAGATTTTGTTTTCAAAATGCCATTGATAGGACTTGTGAATTGCAACACCCCATTGGGGCTTTAATGAGAACTAATACAGTATGCTAGGTGCACAAACAAGACGGCATGCATTGTATGATCAGAACACAATCCCAGTGGGCACATGATGTTGAAATGATGTCATACTGATGTCCATGCAACATGGGGCCTGACTGAGATCCAAATTGTTTGCTGCCTAGACATCATTTCTACAAGAGTTGGTTAGACCAATATTGTCAAAATATTTTCGATTTTTGATGCAGACGACAATTTCAGCAGACGACAAAAAATACCCAGAATGCAATGGGTTAGTATATATGTAACTAAATACATTTACTAGCATTTTGCATGAGTGCAGTTCTTATTTCTTTACAGGTACGCATCCTTGCAGAAGACAACGGCGTAAATCAAAGAACAGCCACCGTCATGCTTTTCGTTACTATAAATCGTAACTTCCAGACCCCATTCTTCCCCTTCAATCAGCAGTTTGTTACTGAAACAATTCCTGAAGACCTCATTGGAGTGCCATTTGTCACCATATTCGCAGAAGACACTGATCGGCAGCCACCGAACAACATTACTAACTATCGATACAGAGCGGGAGATAAATCCCAAGATGCAGATTATTTCGCGATAAATGCAACCACAGGTGAAATTAGTGTGGTTGGGGACCTCAGGGAGGATCCAAGAGCTACTCTTCCTGGAAACCAAATTCAGCAAGATTATTTGGTATGTAACGTAATGTGCTTAAGTATTGGGACACCTGAAATAATTAATTTTCCATTTGTCCCAAATGGAAAATTAATTAGTATAGGTGTCCCAAAATTTAGGCACATTACAGTATTTGAATGGATGGATGACTTGCAATTTTATGTCCTTTTTAACAGAATTCCAGTCATATCAGGACAATGGTATGTAAGTGTTCAATCAAAGAACTCCAGATAAGGAATTGATTGAATTATTGGTTTTTCAGAGTTAGTGGCCCTTTGTAGTACTTAAGATAAGAAGGGGTAACAGGGATAACTAAGGAATAATTTTCCATATTTCTGCATAAAAACATAGGTGACTCAATACTTACATCATTATTTTCAGGTAACTCATTTCTAAAGAAAGTTATTAATTATCTTTAGATGGCTCAGTACTTAAGCACATTATTAATTATTTTAGGTGACTCAATATTAAAGTACAGTATTAATTGTTTTTATGTGACTGAATACTTTAAAGCACATTACTAATTTTTTAGGTGACTCAATACTTAAACACAAATTGGGTACTTTTTCAGCTTTTCTTTGAGGCATATGATCTTGGCACGCCAAGCCGAACAAGTTCTGGAAGGTCCCAGGTGACAGTAACCGTGTTGAGGAACCAGGCCCCAAGCTTCTCTCCTCAAACTCAGTCGAGGACTATTCGTGAAGATGAGAATCCTGGATATGTCATTACCGATCTGGTTCCGACTGACCCAGACAGTCCGGTAAGCTGAGTTATGATGTTTAAAGAGAAATGCCTGAGCAGGCGGTGTCCATCCAAGTCCGGCCTTGTCGTTTAAAATGTACCGTAATGTGCATAAGTATTGGGACACCTAAAATAATTAATTTTCCATTTGTCTCAAATGGAAAATTAATTATATTAGGTGTCCCAAAATTTAGGTACATTACACTACGTCATTAATTATATATTCAGACGTATGCAAAAGCACTGTCATTTATATCCCCTGACCGAAAGATAAGGGGGATATAGCGTTATCGGGGGATATAGCGATGAGCCTGGCATCTGTCCGTCCTAAACATTTTCTTGTCCATATATCTTAAATACCCTTTGGAATATTTTCATGGAAATTCACAGGTATGTAGAATGGTCATGACGATATGTCGCATACAAGAATGGTATCTCTTGCTATTGTACTTTTTGAGTTATCTCCCCTTTGGTAATTTTTTGGCAGATTCATGTTTGCTCTTTGTCTTGAATACCCTTTGGAATATTTTTATGATACTTTACAGATATGTAGAACTGGTCATGACGATGTGTCGCGAACAAAAATGACAACTCTTGCTTTCTTACTTTTTGAGTTATTTCCTCTTGATGGTTTTAGGTGTGATTTCGTGTCCGCTCCATAACTTGAATACCATTTGAAATATTTTTATGATACTTTTGGACGGACACACGGCGCCAAGTGTGTGCAACTATGGTTACGTACCGTTGAGCCACTTGGGTAACGTCGATAAGAGAACTGAACTGAACTGAACTGAAATTTATGATACTTCACAGATATGCAGAACAGGTCATGAAAATTTGTCTGATACATGAATGACAACTTTGTCATTCATACCGTCATCTGAGTTATTTCCCTTTGGAAGTTTAAGCTGCAGTTAGCTATCTCTGCTTCATATCTGTATAACCCTGACTTGCTCCACAATTTTAATACCCTTATAACTTTTAGAATATTGATTATCTTGCCATGATATCTTATCATGTTCCTAACTCTCTGTATGTGACTCTTCCTACCACCTCCAGCAACCCCCCCCCCCCCCAATTTTTTTTTTTCAGATTTGGATACCCTGTCCAAATTCTCTTACTAGAGAGCTCAAAATTAGATTTGTAGGGCTCGTACTTTAGAAGTTATTCACACATTTTGAAATGTTGAGTGTATCATATGCTATACATTGTGACATGGTGGCTGCTTGAGATTTTACCTCTTTTTAGCCGTTAGGCATACTGTTTTGGTCTGAGTGTTAGATAATCATGATTCTGTTAAACAGATAATGTCAATCAGAAGCATAAAAGAATGACAATATATTACTTATATGTGTTTAGAAGGGCACTCTGTTTACCAAAGCGCAAGGGGCCTTCGGTCGGGAGATTTGCCATCTCCTCTGATGGCTGTTTTTTTTCTCGAAAAAAATGTGAGGAGCTTTTGCATGAGTGGGGATCAAACCCCCATACCTGGACTGGTAGTTGAATGTATTTACCACTAGACCATGGTTGCTCCTCATAGATTTAAAAGTTTGCTAATATTTCTTCTAACTTTAAGGTCTGTGGGTACACCTCAATGGTTATCTGCCATTTTTCAAAGGGAAATAACTTTTATTGCTTACTGTATGCTTCCTTGGACAAATAAACCCTTCCAAATTGGACTGCGCTTAAAAGAATTTGCTCCTGGAGGATTGAGATACTATAAAAAACAATGGTACAGTTGCTTCCCCCAGAAGTGTGTCCATTTACCTTAAAACATGAAATAGATGCATTAAAAATAAAGAAGAAAAGTGCAGTTTATTGTTTTGTCAGAATCATTTACAGAGACTGTTGAGTTGTGCAGCAGAGCTCCAGATAAGATAGGGTTTTAAGGATAATTCCAAGATAGTTTTTCTTATTTCTTAACAAAAACATATGTTGTGACCCCACAATAGTACCATATCAGTGAGACAGTTCTATTGAGGAATCACAACATATGCTTTTATGGAGAATAAGAAAAATCTTATTTCTCAACAAAAACCTATGTTGTGACCTCTCGTTAGAACTGTCCCAGTGAGACAATTCTGTTGAGGGGTCACAACATAAGCTTTTATGGAGAAATAAGAAAAAACATCTCAGAAAAAACCCCAGGCCCCGAGGTTATAAAACTTGAGTACATTCTCAAACTCAAAATAAAGCACACTGATTGGCTGCTTCCGGGCACATGCTCGGAAGCAGTCAATCAGTGTGCTTTATTTTGAGTTTGAGATTATTCTCAGGTTTTATAACCTGGAACCCAGATTAGCTGGGGCTCTGTTTTTTAGTTTGAGAGAAGTTTATGGGTGTTAGTATTTTTTTTTTTTTTTTAGAAATTACATATTCAAGGGTATTGGCATTTGTACAAACTTGCTTAACACAAAAAATTATGAACATTTATACACTGTGAACTTTTTGTACCATTACAATAAAGTTGAACTTGGCAATTTTTTTAATTTTCAAGACATCAAATTTTGGAGGGTTGAAATGTGTGCAGTTATTATGGTGGGGATTTCAGAATGGCTTTGAATTGTTGTGTGCTTTAAATTACTGGAGCTGAATTATAGAGGTTCCACCATGGTCGAAGATAGATAGGCGGTAACAGGGATAATTTCGGGATAATTTTCTGTATTTCTCCATAGATACATATATTGTGACGCCTCATTAGAACCGTCTTGCTGAGACAGTTCAGCATGAGGGGTCACAACATAATTATGTTTGCATTAAGAGATAAATAAAATTATCTCTGAATTATCCCAATTACCTCTTCTCATCTGGAACTACTGTTCTACTGTATATCTTTGTTTACAGAGACTGGCTTTGGGCGGAAAGTTTTCAGTACTGTCCTACCGGTTTGTTTCCCCTACAAATGCGGCATCATACTTTGAGCTTGATGACGTTATGAATCCAGGTGTTGTGCAGTTAAAAACGAGGCAAAGACTTGAGGAGCCATTTAATCCAAGTCGACCGACCACCTGGAATGTAAGTGAATATTTATTTTAATGTTTTGCCATGGCTCGGTTTTTAGTCATACACTATCTATCTAACTGTCTATCTCTTCATGTGGCATACACCCTCGTATGAGTATTATGTGCGGGTTCCCACAACATGCGATTAAAGTAGGGAATAAAAACAAATTGGATCGTGAGAAAATGAGTAGAAATGCATAGTGTTAGTGTATGATACAGAAGAAAAAGGAAACTCCACATTTCCTCTGTAACATTTAGAGGATAACTGTCTTGAAAATTGTCATTTAGGGAGGTAAATCAATGGTTTTGTGGTCGGAAATTTCGTTTTACGGTGACGCGCCAGCGGAGCCATAAAACGCAATTTGCGACCATAAAACCGATGGTTTACCTCCCCAAATGACAATTTTCAATACAGTTATCCCCATTCTAATGCACTTTCACATTTTCACCTTTCATAATGTACTAGTTTGCACACATTTCGAGTGCTGTCAGCAGCATAAAACCAAATGTCAGCCAATGAGAAGCGACGTTACTAAATGACGTCGGGCTTGCGACAGTATATCGCAGAATATACTGTCGCAAATTTTTTACGTTATCCAATCAGACGTTGTGTTATATTTGTAAGTGCATTAGAATATGGTTTGGCAGTCATATAAATGTATAATGTTATGATTATCATAAAAAATCTGTGTGTTGGGACAGATACGTCTGACCAAACAGTGCAGACCCAGAGCAGTCTGATAAGGGGCTACACTGCTTGCCATTCCATCTGCATCTTTTGGATGCATTACTGCACTGTCAAAACAAACTATTACATTTTTAGGACAATTATGGTAATTTTTTTAGGAGTTCCAATTTGTGGAATTTTGACTGTATATGCAGGGTTGCATAAGGTCAAGGAAAAACATCTAGCAAGGGAAAAGACATTCAGTTTTGTGGTTGGTCAGGGAAATTTAGAAATGAATTGTTGTCATTAAATTTCTAATAAATAAATAATTGGAAATATTTGTGCACTTTAATTTGAACATAGCTATAGTCATCTCTCTTTATTGTGACATTCTGTACAAGTGGAAAATTCTTTACTAACATTAATAAACCCATTTATGCCTAGCGTCCAATATGAATAAGACATAGGCAAACAGTGCAGACTCAGATTAGATGCTGCAGAACCAGGCCCAGAGGTTATAAAGCTTGAGAATAATCTCAAACTCAAAATAAAGCACACTGATTGGCTGCTTCCGAGCATCAGTGTGCTTTATTTTGAGTTTGAGATTATTCTCAAGTTTTATAACCTCGAACCCAGGGTGCCTTATCATTATCCTATTTGCATAAAACAAATGGATATTTCTCAGTAGAATGGCCTGAAACAAAGAAATGCATAGTGCATATAGGTATCCGCTCGGTAAAGACAATAAAACCAAAAAATAGAGCCTAAACATTTTCCTTATTTTTGTAGCATTGTGGTTTTGAATTATTCATTAATAATGATTGAACGTTTTTTCATTGCATTAACATTTGCCAGGTCCCTTGGGGACTGTTGAAAACCTTTGGCCTTCAGACTCAGTTTTCAACACTTCCCTCAGGACCTGGGGCCGTAGTCATAAAGCCACTTAAGTCGTTGCTATGCGGTTGCTAAGGCTAAATATCTATAAAGGAGATTCCCTACAACTATGAAATTTGCTCTGGAGGAACAGTCTTTGTAAGACTGTTCCTCTAGAGCAAATTTCATAGTTGTAGGGAATCTCCTTGACTGTTCCTCCAGAGCAAATTTCATAGTTGTAGGGAATCTCCTTCAAAGAAATTTAGCCTTAGCAACAGCATAGCAACCACTTAAGTCGTTTTATGAATACGGCCCCTGGCAAATGTTAATGCATGAGAAATCATTTTGATCCGTATATGGTACTCATTCAGCTATAAGACAGGAAAGGGAGGCAGAGGAGAGGTGGCAAATATATGACGCAAATTTATCAAGTCGTATCGTGCTATAAAATGTGTTTTCTCTGCGAAACTAACCCAAAAGACCTAGACCCATCTTGAAAGATGGATCTAGATTTTTTTGGTGGTTTTGGAGGGGGGGGGGGGGGGGGAGGGGGGGGGGGGAAAGTAGTAACCAAATATAGCTAAATACAGTATGTTACGGCACATCATAAAACTGCCATAGAAACTGCCTTCTTTTGAGGGGCCACAACAGACATTATCGCAAAATAATTGTCCCACTCTCAAAGCTTCCAGATAAGAAGGGGTAACACAGATAATTACCAGATAATTTTCCTTATGATTTCATAAAAACATACTTTGTGACCCCTCATTAGAACCGTCTTGCCAAGACGGTTCTAATGAGGGGTCACAATGTATGTTTTCACTGCGAAATAAGAAAATTCTCTGTGAATTATCCCTGTTATCCCTGCTTATCTGAAGCTCTGCTGACTCTCCCTGTATATTATTCTATTGTCATGTTTAGAATCTTATGAAAAACCTTGCCTTTAATTACAGCTCGTTGTCGCAGTTGAAGATGACGGAGGAAAAGTAGGTTATGGCCATGTATTTCTTACCATTGATCGCAACCTAGAGTCACCGCAGATGGGTGCCGCCACAATGTCAGCTACGATTCTGGAAACCCTGGATGTATGGGTCCCTATTGGTGCCCCTGTCACTGCTGATGATCAGGATACTTCAGTAAGTTTTGTTATCTGCTTTTTTTGTGCTGAAGGGTAAATTGTAGAGCAATCAGTCCATCATCAGAATGCTGCCTTGAGGTGAATTAATACACCATGCCCCGAGGTTATAAAACTTTTATGGTGCTCAACTCAGCTGAGCATAAAATTTTCTCTGCTGATAAATATGAAAATGCCAACTAATGTTGGCATTTTCATATTCATAGCAGAGAAAGTTTCATACTCAGCTAAACAATGCAAGAAAATAACTGTAGTAACCAGTAATTTGCTTTTTATTAGCAGGTGAAAATTCATGCTTAGCTGAGTTAAGCATGAAAAAAGTTTTATAACCTTAGTGCCTTATCTTTCTTCATATGATGACTTGGTTTATGTCTGCATGTCTGAGAATTATGTTGCTGTGTGCGGTGCTAAATTTAGAATTTAACAAAAAAAAAAAAGAAAAAAGGAGGGTCATTAAACTTTTTACAAGAAGCAGTTCAGAGGCATGCTAAAACACATTCTTCTGATTATGGTTATTTAAAGAAGTACTTTAAACTGCTCTGGAGACCACAGAAGAAAGAAGACCATTTTGCAGATGAATGATCAGGTTTTAGAACAGGTTCAGTCCACCTTCATGTTTTTCCACCAGTTTTACAAAAGGGGACTAGCTCCCAAGGTTGACTAAATAAAATCCATCAAATAAGGGTTCTACCCATAAAGAATTTACTTCTGGAGGAGCAAATTCTTTTCTTAAGAGTTGACCCCCATTTAAAAGAGGTGCACAAACAAAAATGACACAGTTTTCTGTGAAAGTATATCCACCTTAATTGTGACGTTTAGGACCGAATTTAGGCAGCCGGATAATTATCGTTATGCATGTGTGCACCATATTTATTGGCTATAAAATGGGGTTTCTCCTTCCTAGAATGACACCTAATCTCTAAATCAGTCTAATGAATACTGCTTCAAGACAAGTTTTTCCCTTCCAAAACAGTCCCAAAAATCTAGATCTGTCTTATTAGACGGATCTAGATTTTTGGGATTGTTTTGGAAGGGAAAAACCTCCATCTTATAACCAAAGAAATACAATATTTGTTTCTCTTTCAGTCCCCGTACAACGAGGTATATTTCTTTATTGAAAATGGGCCAGGTTCAACATTCTTTGATATTGTGGATCCACAAAGTGGTCAAATAGTCCTGAGGAGAAAGATCAATGGACAAACACCCACCACTTATTCGGTAAGTTTCTGTGTGCTTGAGATGAGGTAATGTGTTTATTCGGCTATGAGACAAAGCATTTTCCTTCTAAAATTACCCCAAAAGTATGTTAATCAGGCCAAGAGGTTATAAAACTTGAGTACATTCTCAAGCTCAAAATAAAGCACTCTGATTGGCTGCTTCTGAGCACAAGCAGCCAATCAGTGTGCTTTATTTTGAGTTTAAGATTATTCTCAAGTTTTATAACCTCGAACCCAGTCTTGTTTAATTCAGCTATAAGATGGGTTTTTCTGTTCCAACATAGTCCCAAAAATCTTGATCCGTCTGTTAGATGGATCTGGATTTATGGGATTGTTTTGGAAGGAAAAAAACCTCCGTGTTGTAATTGAATAAATGCGGTAATACAACCGTTGATGTATTTTCACCCCTGGTTAATTATGTATATACAAGGGCTGTTACAAAACAAAAAAGAGCTGTTATGAAACAAAAAAGAGACATAGTTACCAAACGTGATGACCAGGTCTAACTATGACATTTTTTTTGTTGTGTAACAGCTCTTTTTGGTTTTTTAACATCCTTGAAAACACAGTAAACCGGTTGTGGTTTTGCCTGGTGATACAGTATTTTTGTTCCTGCCCCTTTGATCAATACTTCACACTTCTTAAGGGGCATAATACACTCCAAGTTGGAGCCCCGGTAGCTCAGTGGGTTAAACACTAGCCTGCTGATCTAGCAGTCCTGGGTTCAAGCCCTGCTTGAGGGGACATCTTTCCAACTGTAAATGAGATTCCATCGCACACAATCTTTCATTATCAACCTCTTATCGTCCTGATATGACTGAAATACTGTTGAAAAGGACGTAAAAACGCAAATCATCCATCCATCCTTTTCTGAACTGTACATGGGGTACAGTTGCACACAGCCTTTCATTACCAGCCTCCCATCATCCTGATATGACTGAAAGACTGCTGAAAAGGATGTAAATTGACAAGTCATTGTCAGCTTGAAAATACATGACAAACCACCCTTGTTTTGAACATGTTATACATGTGTGTGAACTCAGAGCTCCAGATAAGAGGAGTTTTTGAGGATTATTCTGAGAAAATTTTTCTTATTTCTCAATGAAAACATCTGTTGTGACCCCGCATCAGAACCGTCTTCGCGAGACGGTTCTGATGAGGGGTCACAACATACGTTTTTATGGAGAAATATGGAAAATTATCCCTAAATTATCCCTGTTACTCCCTCTTATCTGGAGCACTGGTGAACTGTTTTGTTACAGCTGTCAGTACGTGCCAGAGATGGAGGAGATCCTGCCAACCAATCACCGACAACAACAGTCTACACCATTACTGTCCTCCGAAACGAGTTCGCTCCAGTGATCCACAACCTTGATGCTCGAATCAACGTGGCAAAATCAACAACTGCCAACACTGTGGTGTTCACAGTCAATGCTACTGATGCGGATACTGCTGATGTATGTCAAGTTTTAGATGTACCGTAAAAATTCGAAAAATTGGGACTCGCAAAAAATTACCAAAATTGCCCTAAAAATAGAACAGTTTGGTTTTACAATCACAGTCAAAGCTACTGATGCGGATACTGCTGATGTATGTTTAGTTTCAGACGTACTGTAAAAATTTGAAAAATTGGGACTCGCAAAAAATTACCAAAATTGTCCTAAAGATAGAACAGTTTGGTTCTCCAAGGCAGTTATGTGTCAGAAGGATGCAGATGGACTAGCAAACAGTGTAGACCCTGATCAGACTGCTCCCAGAGGAGCAGTCTGATCTTGGTCTGCACTGCTTGCTTGTGCAGGCCTTTCTGCCCCTATACTTAGAATTTTAATGGTAGGGAAAGTGTAAGGGATTGGGGAGGGGATGGGGATGTATTAGATTGTGCAGTTTGAGGGAGGGGTGAAGAGCAGAGAGGCAGTTTTAGATATGAAGAATATGGGGCAATTTCCTAGTTTTGAGACACATCCTATATCTCTAGTTCTGGAGCTATGTTTTTATACCACATATGGCTGCTCTGAGCATGCGTTAACTGCCCAATTATGGTCACTTCGAGCATGTTCGATATTGACGAAAATTGCATTTTAGAGCAAGAGTTCCTGTATATAGTCAACCTCTGTATAGTCTAGCAGTATATAATGTGTGACACTAATTTCAATTTTGAGTACTCTTATATTGCATTTAGGGAAGCCCAACACACATGCACAATCCTACTTCGAAATACTTTGAGCAGCGGTTGCTCTGCACACCTTTTTTTTGCGAGCACGCGCATACTTTCCAATTTATGTGGTTCCCCAGCATGATTTAGAAAAAAAAAACGGTCGGAGCACCCCGGAGGATGCTCTGGGTGACCAAAACTGGATTGTTAACGCATGCTCGGAGCAGACAAATGTGGTAATAACACATACCTGAGTTCTGAGCGTATTGTAGAGATAATCCATTTTTTCATGCATTAACATTTGCCAGGTCCCAAGGAAGTCATTTAAACTCGAGGCTTTAGGGGAGTGTTCAAACTTCTTCCAAGGGACCCTTCAAATGTTAATGCAATGAAACAAACATGTATGATCACTATTCTTGCATTTTAGAGTGATTCCAATTAAAATCTCAGCAAGCAAAAATGCCTGGAAAATCATAAATATTATCATTCATGGTGCCTTGTATATCAGGAAGTCATTCTGCTAAAAACAGAATTGCTATGACGCTATTAAAAACTTAAACAAAAATGTTTATCCTGGGACAGCTACGAAACGTCAGATTACATCATATAAACAAATTATGGCCCGGATTGCAAATACTCAGGCTGTGCAGAACATGAATTCATAGTTCCAAAAACCATATTATTTCTAACAGATATACCTTCCTTCATTAATTGTAAGGTAAAATCAGAGACTTTTGTGGGACATTTAACACATGTGATTTTGTTTGTGGGACTATGTCAAGTGCTATTTTGTCGTTGCATTGAGCAGTTAAACACTATAAAGGGACTTCCGAGTGACACAGTGGGTGCAGCTTGGAACTATATAGTAGAACTGTCTTGCTGCAGAGATTCTAATAAGATGCTGTAAGAAAAGTGAGCCGCGACACGAGAAAACCAACAATGTGGCTGTGCGCCCAGTGCAGACTCAGATCAGCCTGGGCATCACCCAAGTCTGATCAGAGTCTTCGCTAAGCACTTAAAAGGTAGCTAAGGGTCTAGGCTACCACCATGCGGACAGAGAAGTCTCTGATCAGACTGGGCGGATGCCCAGGCTGATCTGAGTCTGCGATGGGCGCTCAACCACTTTGTTGGTTTTCTCATGTCGCGGCTCAAGTTTTATTGAGACATGAGAAAAATCAGGGCTGTATTTGATGTTGATTTGGGATAATTTTTGTTGAAACTGAATAAAAACATATGTGGTCATGATAGCCAAGCGATTAGCATTGTGGATGCATAAGTGAAAGGTCATCGGATAGGAAAAAAGTGATACCTGAATGATAGTATATTTACTTCTGCTTTTGTATTTTTTCAGCCTGACTTTGCACGGGTCACATACAGCTTAGCAAAAGGCCCAGGTGCATTCAGAATTGACCCTTTCACCGGAGAAGTCCGTGTCAATCAGAATCTTAACCTCATCCAACTGAGTGACCTTAACCCGGTAAGTTCAACTTTTTGTGATTTTTTTATTTTTTTTCATGAAACTTGTTATACCTAATGTGCTTAAGTATTTGGGACACCTAAAATCATTAATTTTCCATTTGTCCCTAATGGAAAATTTATGGATTTTAGATGTCCCAATATTTAAGCACATTAGGGTATCAGTGTTGTCTTTAGGAATCACCAAACTTATTTTGATACTAATATGCTGTTTTCAGGTACATTATTGCCTGTCATGTTTTTCTGCTATTCTGTTCTATTCCATAACCTTGCAAGGTTGTTGGGGCACGATAGATGACTTGGCAACAACCCTTCCGCGTCCTGTTTTAAGCTGCCCTGGTTGCGCTGGCAAAGTCCATCACTGTCCAACCACTGGGGGTGTGGTGCTTTGTGACCAATGAAAAACAGAGATTTAGGAATTGACCAGTAACTAGATGTCTCCTCAAAACTAATACAAACTTGGCTTAAATACTATATCAAATTGGTCTATCGACCAATATTGACGGGCCATGCAATTATCATTAAGACCTGGATCCGGGGAACAGTTAGTGATAATTCTCAAATAATTTTTGTTACTTCAACATCAAACACATGGTGAGACATCTCAGTAGAACCATCTCACAAAGACGATTTGAATGAGGACCAACGACATATGTTTTTGTGGGGAAACAATATCCTAGAATTACAGTCAGGTTATCCCCCTTATCTCCGTCTGTGAGACTCTCCATACCTGTTCCAAACTTCTGTATTTGAGCCGCGAGACAACAAAAGTAACAAAGTGGATGTGCACCCAGCAACGACTCAGATCAGCCTGGGCATCCACCCAGTCTGATGAGAGTCTTCACTGTCCACATGGAGCTAGCTTAGACTCTTTGCTGCCCTTTAAGCATAGAGGGCAAACTCTTGAGCAGACTGGGTGGATGCCCAGGATGAGTTGAATCTCCACTGGGCGCACATGCCACTTTGTTGGTTTTGTCGTGTTGCGGCTATTTGTGTGATTCAGAGTCCTAGATGAGGGGTTTTAAGGATAATTCAGAGTTAATTTGCTTATTTCTCAACAAAAAATATGTTTTGACCCCTCATTATAACCTAATGTTTCTAATGAGGGGTCAAAAGCATATGTTGTGACCCCTCAGAAGCATCTCAGTGAGACGGTTCTAATTAGGGGTCACAACAAGTTTTTATGGAAAAATAAGGAAACTGAATTATCGCTGTTACCACTTCTAATCTCTAGCTCTGAGTGATTGTAATTTTTATTCACAGGGACTTAAGTTTGCAATTTATTTACAACTTTCGATAAGTTTACAGTATACATTTTTGTCATTTTGTTGGCTTGGTGAGTACTTTGTATTTGTAAGTAAGAAGTATTAAGTACCGTAATGACCCTAAATATTCAGACAGACAGGTCTAAGCAAACATTGTAGACCCAGATCAAACTGCTCCTCAAGGAGCAGTTTGATCAGGGGCTACAACATTTGCCATTCACTAAGCATCATTTGGATGCATTAACACATGTAAAATCCACTTTCTAAGAATTGTGGAACAATACACGTAATTGTCCAACTTCCATATGTCCAAAATTTAAGGGTCATTACGGTAAAGACTCTTGTAAACGACGATAACTACATTTAGCATAACTAGCTAATCTTCCATGAGGCCCTCAAAAGTGAGATTTGAGTTTTCCGCTAACTGCAAGTGCGAAAATTGCCAACATTATTACAGCATGAGCGTTTGTACAGTTAGAATACCCAAGTAACACAACATTTCCTGAAACCCTGTTTATAAATTCTAGCTTACTGTGGAAGCATGTGACGGAGGTGACCCACCCAAATGTGATAGAGCAACACTGCTAATCAACGTTGACAGCAATTTGGCGGCCCCACAGATAACTAAACCGACGTTTAATGATGGTTACAGGGCAGTATATATGATTATGGAGACACAAGGGACAGATGTACTAATAGATACGTTGTCAGCTACTGATTCTGATCAGGGTGTAAGTAAATTTTAACTCCAAGTATTGTTAAGAAAGCACCAGTTTGGAAGTTGGGGGTGGGGGAGGGAAGGGGATGGAAGGTCAGAACATAGATTAATCTCTTTAAATACTTATATGAGCCATGATGCATTATCATATGAGGTGTCTAGGTGAGTTTAATTTTAACCACAGCATAACAAGTAAGAAGTTTTAGTTTAAGGTTCTTTTTTGCTGCAGAAAAGCATGCACTTAGGCAAGCTGTCCTGTCCAGTTATACAGGTCCTATTTATGACTTTTTGATAACCTTGAAGGAAGGTATAATTGAGCCACGACACGAGAAAACCAACAGTGTGGTTGTGCGACCAGTGCAGACTCAGATCAGCCTGGGCATCCGCCCAGTCTGATCAGAGTCTTCGCTGTCCGCATGGAGGTAGCTTAGACCCTTAGCTACCCTCTGAGCATTTAACGATGAGTCTGATAAAACTTGGCAGATGCCCAGGCTGATCTGAGTCTGCGCTGGGCGCACAACCACATTGTTGGTTTTGTCGTGTCGCGGCTCAATTGAGCTACATCATGTGATGTTGGCTCAACCATGAATTGCACCATTCATCCCAGCTGGAGTCCAAGTGCCATTGCGAACCTTGTCCCTGTGATTATTCAAAAACTACTGAAGCAAATTTGATCAAACATCACAGGATGGTAAAGCACATTCTAATGCACTTACATATATAACGCGACATTCTAATGCACTTACATATATAACGCGGCATCTGATTGGATAACGTCAAAAATTTGCGACAGTATATTCTGTGATATACTGTCGCAAAGCCGACGTCATTAAGTAACGTCGCTTCTTATTGGCTGAAGTCTGGTTTTATGTTGCTGACAGTGCTTGAAATGGGTGCAAACTAGTAAAGTATGAAAGATGAAAATGTGGAAAAGTGCATTAGAATGGGGATAACTGTATTGAAATGGTCATTTGGGGAGGTAAATCATCGGTTTTATGGTTGCAAATTGCGTTTTACGGCTCCGCTAGCGAGTCGCCAAAAACGAAATTCCGGACCATAAAACCAAAGATTTACCTCCCAAAATGACAATTTTCAAGACAGTTATCCCCTAAATGAAAATGTGTTTCAGGCACAAGATCTAGGTTTCGACACTCATGGTCAGGGGAATGCATTCGGGGTCACTGGTTAACTTACCAGTTCTAAGGGGAGTGGGGATGGGTTAGAGGGCATCTGTTACACACTATAACATTTCTTCTTTTTCTTCTTGTTTGAAAACTGCTTGTTATCCTACTTTCAGGATCCATTTGGAACAGTGACCTTTTACATTACAAATAGGACCAGTCCAGAAGCCCTGGGCCAGATTGTGGTTTCACCAAATGGTGAAATTAGGCTGAGGAAGTCCCTTATAGGTGTTACAGGGGAACCCTTTGTGGTGAGTTTAATTTTAATCTCTGTTCAATTGTTAGTCTGTCAGTTTAATTGACTGACTAATTGGTTTTTAACTTGACCAGGCACCATAGGCACTTAGAGGCAACACTGTTGTAAATGGATAAGGTAACACTTTACAATCAGCCTTGAATGAGGTTTGAGTCAAATTCTGACTCTGACTTTGCACTCAGATGCCTGTTAACCCATTGCATTCTGGGTATTTTTTGCCGTCTGCTGAAATTGTTGTCTGCATCAAAAATCAAGAAAATTCTGACAGTATTGGTCTAACTCTTGCAGAAATGATGTCTAAGCATTAAACAGTTTATGAGATGGATCCAAACTGTTTGTCCAGATACCTTAAAGGGTATCCCGAATGGAATGGATTAAAGACAGGAACAGGACTATATAAGGAGTTTCATTCAGTCTTAAAAGCTCATAGAGTACACATTAATAATCAGCCAGTCAGATAACTATCCTATGATTTTCAGTTCATTGATAAGCTAGACATATTTTCACACCTTTCCTGATAACAGTGAGTACAAGTAACTGCCTATTGACTTAGAAATACTTCTTTAATTTTTGGATTACCCTGTTGGAGCCGCGACACATTTTCTCGTGTGGTGGCTCATTTATTTGTCTATAGACCAGAACTTTAATCTCTAGAATGACCTCAGATGTCTAAATTAGTCTTACAAAATTCAGCCATGGAATGGGTTTTCCCTTTGAAAACAATCCCAGTTATCTAATTCTATCTAATAAGATGGATTTAAATTTTTTGGGGCATTGTTTTGGAAATACTTAGAGTAAGTATTTTAATTTCCTTTTCATTTCTAGGTTTATGTGAAAGCCCGAGACGGTGGTGGCCGGGAATCCCCACAAGAGGCCGAACTCACATTTAACGTCCTACGAAATCAGAACGCTCCAGAATTCACTGGCTTGCCATACGAAACTGTAATTTTATATACCAGACCAATTACCAATGACCCGATTTGGGACGTAAATGCGACAGACACCGACCAGTATAGGACAATTACTTACACGCTGATAGGAGATGGAACGGAAGTTCCGGACTATTTTGCAGTTGATCCAAATACTGGGCTCATAACATTGAAAAAATCGCTAACAGACACCTCAACTACAGTGTTTTATGTGAGTATACGTTGGTGTTACTGTGAAAGCTGTAGGTATTGGGACATGTAGGTCTGTGCAAACAGTGCAGACCTAAATCAGACTGCTCCTGAAGGAGCAGTCTGATCATGGTCCGCACTGTTTGCCATTCCAACAGTGTTTTTAGACAAGTAACTGTATTGAAAAACTTAAAATTCAGTTTTTAGGACAATTAATGTAATTATTTCAGGTGTCCCAATTTTTAGAGTTTTATGGTTTTGATGGGAGCCATTGCTGATTTACATTTTCAAACCAATTGAGCAGTGGCATGACAAAACCAACAATGTGGCATGTACGCCCAGCAAAGACTCAGATCAGCCTGGGCATCTGCCCAGTCTGATCTGAGTCTTCTCTTTGTGCTTAAAGGGTAGCTAGCTCCATGCGGATGCCCATGCTGATCTGAGTCTTCACGTGGTGCACATGCCTCTTTGTTGGTTTTATTGTGTTGCGGCTCACTTTAAGTTTGAACCTTGCTCCACAAAAAGATGTGTTAAGGTGTGTGCAAACCATGATGACTCAAACCACAATACAGTTCCTGCATCTGTACAGTCTAGCTAGAGCTTTTATTTTGAGTTTTGAGTCTGTAGGGTCCATACATGGTTGCTGCGAACAGCAGTGGCTCTGATCAGACTGCTCAGATGCACAGGCTGGTCTGAGTCTTTGCTGTTGGTAAATGCTATATACTAAATTTACTTTATGTTGTCATATGACTTCGCATCTGAAAGTGTAATAATACCAGGCGTTAAAAACCATAATCAACTTGTGGATTAGCTATGCACTGGCATCTATAAAAACATTGCATTTTATAATGGCAAAATTGGGATTTTATAGTGCACAATTAGCTATTAAATAAAATGCGATTTTAGTGTCATATGATGAATAAAATCTTGCATTCGTGCCCCTGTATTATTGAATTTATCAAACTCATTGGGGAAAACTGATAATATGCTTGGCATAGCCTAGTTAATAAATTCAGTAATACAGGAGTACTCATGTAATTCCTCTATTTAAAATTTGATGTTCTGTTGCACTAGCAATGATAGATAGCAATGCTGGTGCGCTTAGCATACAGTCAGAGACCCAGATGAGGTGAGTGTTTTAAGATAGCTTTTGAGATAATTTCTGTTAATTCTACAGAAAAACTTATGTTGTGACCCCTCATTAGAACCATCTCGTTGAGACAGTTCTAATGAGGGGTCAAAACATAGGTTTTAATGGAGAAATAAGAAAATTATCCCAGAATTATTGTCAAAATACTCTCCTTTTCTGGGCCTCTGAATTACCCTTGAAGCTGTTGGTGATGTTGTCATGACAACATGATGATGTCACTGTGACATTATTAATACATGCAAGGGTGACATTATTAATACATGCAAGGGTGCTATGCCAGTCTTGGTATACAGCAGATAAGTTACTATATTGCTTCTACGTGTACAGTATGGGTCATATAGATAGCTAACTTTATCTTTCTATGTCTGTCTGTCCCTTGGTTTCTCTTTCTCTCTGTCTCTTTTGTCTCTCTTTCTCTGTCTCTGTCTGTTTCTCTCTTTCTCTCTCTCTCTCTCTCTCTCGTCTTTCTCTGGCTGTCTCTCTCTCTGATACATGTACATATAACTTGTTTTAAATTTCTTTCAACAGCTGCGTATTGAGGCTTGTGACAATGGACAACCACCCTTGTGCAACGAGGAGGTGGTGACAGTTAGGGTGAACCGCAACCTGAATGCTCCAATATTTGACCCTGTGTCATATACGGCAAGAATCAGTGAGACAACAAAATACGGAACTGTGATAAAAACTGTCACTGCAACTGATAATGATATACATGTAAGTTGACTTATAGCTACTGATCTGACTAGGTTATCTAGCTGTGGTGGCAGATGGATCACAGGGCTCCAGATAAGAAGGTGTAACAGGGATAATTCAAAGATAATTTTTCTTATTTCTGAACGGAAACATGGGTTGTGACCCCTCATTAGAACCGTCTCGGGGAGACGGTTCTTATGAGGGGTCACAACATATGTTTTTATGGAAAAAGAAGGGAAATTATCCTTAAATTATCCCTGAGGATGAGGATAAGAACTCAATAAGCTTTAGCTTTCGTTCTGATCCTTTGAATGTTTACATGTTATATACGTTCATGTATGTAATTGTGATATTTGAAATAAAATATGTTTAAACCAAATTATCACTGTCACCCCCTCTTAATATGTTTAAACCAAATTATCCCTGTCACCCCCTCTTAATATGTTTAAACCAAATTATCCCTGTCACCCCCTCTTATCTGGAGTCATGAGTTAACACCAGAGTTTCAGCATAGGTGGAGTTTTGGGGCTAATTCTGAGATAATATTTCTTATTTCTCAATGAGGTTGTATATTGTGACCCCTCATTAGAACTGTCTTGCCAAGATGGTTTTAATGAGGGGTCACAATATATTTTTTTTCTCAGAAATTAGGGAAATCATCTCAGAATTATCCTTAAACCTTAGCGTCTCTGGAAGGATGACTCTAGACTTACAATCTAGAGGTTATGTTTTAGAGTCTACCTCAGTTCATATTTCTGTTATTACTATTTATAAGATTGGTCTGTCTTGGCGAGACAGCATCGGTTTAGTTAGTTCAGCTTTCTCATTTCTCCATCAGTGCATATATTAGTGCCACCGAGAGGCCACAATTTTTTTTTTGGTGAAAAACAACAACAAAATGACAATAAAACAGAAAACAGAAATTATCATGGACTAAGCATGGTAATTTTTCCCCGCCGATATGTGCAGTTTACTATCAGAATACAAAAATCTAGGTCCTTGAAGTTGTTTGGGATGCTTGGGGATCCTATCTTACAAGTATGTGAATACCAGAGCTTCAGATAAGGAGGGGGAACAGGGATAATTTTGAGATAATTTTCCTTATTTTGCTATAAAAACATATGTTGTGACCCCTCATTAGAGCCGTCTCATCGAGACGGTTCTAATTAGGGGTCACAACGTATGTTTTTGTTAAGCAATAAGAAAAAATTATCCCTGAATTATCCCCGTTACCCCTTCTTATCTTGAGCTCTGGCATACATAGTTGTATTCTTCAACATTTTATCATTTATCCATTTGTTTTGCAGTCTCCATGGGACAGAGTCAACTACAGACTGATAGGTGATAGTGTTGCCCAGACATATTTCGATGTTGACAAGGAAACTGGAGAGGTCAAGGTCGCTAATGACTTAGCGAATGACTTTCGCTCAGTCTATAATGTAAGTTTTGTCAGCTGTGTGTATAATGTAAGTTTTGTCAGCTGTGTGAATAGGAGTGACACCAGTGTAAGCCTGTGCAGAAACAGTCTTATCAGGTTCTTTACTCTCTGCTTTGTTGATTTTTCAGGGACTAGAATTTGAGTTGTAAAGCACAAATTTGTTGTGAAGGTTTCCTAGTGTTGGTAAATTAGTGAAGACCTCTTTTTAGTAATATTGTTATTTATCATATGACATCACTGTTATTCAGTGTATAACATCATGTCATCAAAAGTGTAATGACCACACAAAACATAACATTTTGGCACTTATTTGTAACATCATAATGATGTCTATGACAACAATGCATTTTCTTCGGAAAATTGTGTCCTCTTTATATGTGTTAAAAATTCAGTTTAAAACAGTCATATGATAAACAGAATCTAACTCTTCAGAGCCCTAGATAAGAGGAAGTATTTGGTGATAATTAGGGATAATTTTTGTTAATTCTGGATAAAAACATATGTTGTGACCCCTCATCTGAACCGTCTCGATGAGACGGTTCAGATGAGGGGTCACAACATATGGTTTCAATGAGATAAGAAAAATTATCCTTAATTATCATCAAATACGCCGTCTTATCTAGAGCTCTGGTTTAAAACAGTCATATGATAAACAGAATCTAACTCTTGGTATTCTATATGAAATTTGTGAAAATCATTGAAGGCTTATTTCATAAATTTCATAGAAAATGACCACTTGTATGGATCCTCCATTTATTTTTCTGTAGAAACAAAGGAGCAAGTTTCATTAATTTCTACAGTGAATAAAGGTGCATGACTGCATCTCCAAGGGAGGTCATTCCTGACTTGGAAATGATTACTTCCCTTTTCAAGGGGTCTACTCTTCAAGAAAAGAAGTTGGTCCCTGCAGAATGCAAATTCTTTCCTTTAAGTGTAGCAGCCCCTTTTCCCTCCTCCTACCCCTTTGAAGAAAGGGTTTGTCTGCCAGGGAAGCAGATTCTGATTAAGTTGTCTTTTGTATAGTTGCATCCAGACCATGACTGTGTACAGTGCTGCAGATAAGAACTGGAGGGGGGGGGGGTGTATATTCTTGCCTTTAAGAGTTGACTCCAATGACAAGGGAGGTAAAAATATAAATGACAGAGTTTCTCCCCTTGAAAATGTATCCAGTTTTCTTAACAAAATTATTTTTCTGAAAGGTTGAAAGGCTTGTGAGGAATAAACTGTGAAAATAAATATGAAACAAAGATTGTGCGATTATAAAATTATTTTTCTTGTTTTACTTAGCTGAGGGTTGAAGCATATGACCTTGGCGACCCAAGCCAATCTTCTATTATCGATGCCTCTGTGACAGTGACGGTGTTCAGGAACAATGAGGAACCATTCTTTTCCGACTTCATCAACAATTTTGTGATCACAATTCCCGAGACTCAGGCTGCAAACAGTTTGATTTACACCTTCACTTATAATGATATTGATAATGACGTAAGTTTACCTTCCTTTTGAAAATATCTCAGATTTTTTCAACAAACAGTTGAACCTGAAATTCATCGGTAATTCAATTTTTGCCTTACTGAAGGCAAAGATGAAAAGTGCCAAACTTGAATGTCTGCCATCATTCAGTTTTAGATACATTTATATAACAGGACAACTTTCCAATAATAAGAGAGCTCCAGTTTGCCATTCTTATATAACAGCCAAATTTTGATGCAGCAGATATCAAGACTGAGTGTTTACTATAAAACACGTACATTTGGCGGTAACTTGATTTTGACTTTATCGTCAGTAAAGACAAAAAATACCAAAATAGAAGTCAGCAAATATTCAGTCTACAACAAATTTCCATAGCTAGAAATGTCGCTAAATTTGAACAAGTGTCAAAATTGAATTACTCCAATATGCCATTCTCAAAAAAGATCTACAAAATATTAAGTGGTATACATTAAATTTACCCTGAAAGCACTTAAAAAGCAGACGACAAAATTTATGTCTGGAAAATTTAAAGATATGTTTCGTCCAAGCTATATCATATTGAGAGTTCAAAGACTAGAGGGCAAACAGAGTAGATCCAGATGAGGTGGCTCATTATGAGCTGCCTCATCTGGATCTAAGCTGTTTGCAAATTCAGCTAGTTTTGTTTATTTAAGGGCAAGATAATTGCAATGTTAGTTTTTGGCTCCCTGTAATTATACATATGAAATAAAATATTAACTAATCAAGAGTTGTAGACTGAAAGATAAATGAGAGTTGAAAATCTTACAGGGACTTAGCTTCTACAAAAGCCTAGTAGTGAGTTTTTGTCTCAGCGAGACTTTGCATGCATGACCCTGTGGCAGGTTTGGAATACAGTATTAACTAAAATGTCTGTTTCAGGATCCATTTGGCCGCAACAATCTGACACTGTCACAGTTAGGAGATGGTTTCGTATTCACCTACTTCACACTCGACCTACAGAATGGGGAAGTTACTGTGAGGCAGAGCCTTACAACTCAGAGTGAGGACCATTACAGAGTAAGTACTCGGAGCTTCAGATAAAAAGGAGTAACAGGAATAATTTAGGGATAATTTTACTCATTTATCCGCTAAAATATATGTTGAGTCCACTCATTAGAACCGTCTCTCCGAGATGGTTCTAATGAGTGATCACAACATATATTTTCTTAGAATAATAAAAAAAATTTTTCATTGAGTTATACCTGTTAGTCCTTCTTACTTGGAGCTCTGAAATTTGGCATTACTTCTGAACTATATTGTAACTCGGTCCATTATAACATGTTTTCTGCCCCCTTGACAATTGTCAAACTTCGTAAATCAGGCGATTTGTAAGAAAAAGAAACTTATATTGGTGTGAGATGTGGACATAAAAATTCAATGCTGTTTTGCCTTATACACCTTTTATATTTTAGATGTGTACCATTACATGGAAGCATCATAGCCTGATGGGAACAGTGACATGAAAGCATTATACCCTAATGACATTATAAGAAGTAGCATTATAAAGAGTTTATAGTTTATTTCTTTTGCAAGCCAGAATCATTAATTACATGCATTTTTCTGTAATTTATATTAACAGTTGCGAGTGAAAGTAGCAGACGGTGGTTTCCCGCCTAAATCAGCAACCGCAGTCCTGATTATCAACATCAACTACAACCTAGAGAGTCCTGAATTCGATGGTTCTAGTGACTGTACTTCAGAACTGTCGGAGAACCAGGCCACCGGGGAAACTATTGACACAGTTTATGCTATTGATGCTGACCGTCAGGTATGTACAATCTTGTCAGTTTTGAGATTCAGGTTTAGAACTCAAATTTGTAATTACCATCAACAAAGGACCAGGGCCCAGTTGTTCTAGGCATTGTTAGCGTATCAGCGTTGCTAATCAAGGATTGTTAAGTCTTCTAGTAAACAACTTTGCAGTTTCTAGCATCAAAGGACCAGGGGCTGTATTTATAAAACGACTTAAGTCGTTGCTATGGCGTTGCTAGGGCTGAATTTCTATTAAGGAGATTCCCTACAACTACGAAATTTGCTCTGGAGGAACAGTCTTTTAATTAAGGAGAATCCCTACAACTACGAAATTTGCTCTGGAGGAACAGTCTTTTTCAGATTGTTCCTCCAGAGCAAATTTCATAGTTGTAGGGAATCTCCTTCATAGAAATTTAGCCTTAGCAACAGCATAGCAACGACTTGAGTGCTTTTATAAATACGGCCCCAGACTACCATGCTTAAAGCAGAAACAAATACATGTATGTGTAGGCACACAAATGCCCTGATTAAATTCCAAGAACCTCTGAATTGCAGATTAGATGCCTGACAATTTGGCAAAAACATGAGCCGTCATATAAATAACCTCCATGAAAGGTTCTTATTTGGGGTCACAAATGTTTTTGTGGAGTAATAAGTTTTTAGCTCGCTTGTATGAAAGTACACAAAGAGCTGGCATTCACGCCCACATCAACATCGTCGTCTGAACTGGATTTTTAGCTAAAGTTCCTTATGTGATGGGCAAGGCACTGTCAGGCAAGCTACCTTTTATGCGGACAGATCTTGCTGGAGCATGCATCAGATATATTGTATGAGGGCTCAAGTGTTGAAACTTGGTATACACTTACCTTAGCACGTGGTCATCTCAACTAATGCACCATGAATGACTTTGAGGTTTAGCTAGTCACATTTATATTATATAATGCTGAGTCACATTAATATTAATATTATGTCGCTTTGTTATGTACATTACAGTCCCTCTTTAATGCTAAATTTAGAATCTATAGAAAGGCATAGTGTTATGTAAATAGTGTTACATTGGGGCTGACATACGAAGAAATACGGGGCGAATGGGCATTTAATGCTCATTTGCCTTTTATTTCTTTATATGTACAGTGGACCCGCTTTACAATGACGGGCATTTTTTTCCCGTACATTGTGAGCTTAAACTGAATTTGCTGATATAAAGATTACATATTTTGAACAAAAAAGCCATTCTGCTCATATCAAAATGAGGTTAATGAGAATTTTGCTGTTGTAGTGAATGCTGTTTTAAAGAGGGTTAACTGTAGTCTTTAAATACTGAAGTGTCTTATATTTGTTTGTAATGTAGTTTCCGTGGGAATCATGATGTGACAGTGTTATCAGTGCTCCAGATAAGAAGGGTAACAGAGATAATTTAGGGATAATTATCATTATTTCTCCGCAAAGACATTTTTTGTGACTCATCATTAGAACAGTCTCGCTGAGACTCTTTAATGAGGGGGTCACAGCATATGTTTTCCTTGAGAAATCAGAAAAATTATCTTTGAATTATCCTCAATACCCCATCTTATCTGGAGCTCTGGAAGTTATATTATAGCATTATAGTGAGTTCTGTTATAACAAGGCTTTACCGTCAATTGATTTTCAGTCTCCATATAATACGGTGACATATGAAATTAGTCCACCAGGCTCTTTAGCAGCTCAGTACTTCCGAATTGTCAAGAATCCCACAACTCTGAGGGGAGAAATCAGACTTACAAGACCACTCTCTGCTGATCCTGCGGATACTCCTCGCTATACGGTAAGCATCTGACTATCCATGAGGAAAGTGTTCGCAATTTTGTCTAGCCTTGACTTCCTGTTTGCTTCTTAGGACAATGTAGCCCTTCCATAACGGGGTCTACTCTAAAAGTAAAGAATTTGCTCCTCAAGGAGCAAATTCTTTCCTTTAAGAGTTGACACCATTGAGAAGGGAGGCAAAAATGATAATGGCAGAGTTACTTCTCCTGATAGTGTACCTACCTAAATAAAAACATTTAGATTTGCCTCTTGTAAGAAATATCTTGTCCAGGCAGTTTTTGTCTCGCCTGTGACCAGCAAACCCGAGCCACATGTATAACTTTTCTGATGTGGACGGCGTAAACTTTTGTCGAGTTTTCAGGTTTCATTCTGTTTTGTGACAATGCCCTGACATGCACGACATCACATTCTTCGGAATTCTTGTTATAAAGGCAGTAGCGAGAAATAAGAAGAAAAATTTAAAGAACCATCATTAAACCATCATCTTATTTGGGACTCGGGTGTCTATGATGTTCATTGTTTCTGTCTTGTTTAGAAAATAATATATTTCAGCAATAAAATGTTTATACAAACTATTACAAACTATTTGTCTACAGTATTTATTCAGTTATATGATGGGTTTTCCCTTCCAAAACAATCCCAAAGATCTAGATCCATCTTACTTCCAAAACGATCCCAAAGATCTAGATCAATCTTGTATTCCAAAACAATCCCAAAGATCTAGATCCATCTTACTTCCAAAACGATCCCAAAGATCTAGATCAATCTTGTATTCCAAAACAATCCCAAAGATCTAGATCCATCTTACTTCCAAAACAGTCTCAAAGATCTAGATCCATCTTACAATATGGATCTAGATCTTTGGGATTGTTTTGAAAGATGGAACTAGATCTAGATCCATCTTACTTCCAAAACAATCCCAAAGATCTAGATCCATCTTACAAGATGGATCTAGATCTTTGGGATTGTTTTGAAAGATGGATCTAGATCTTTGGGACTTGTCCATCTTACTTCCAAAACAATCCCAAAGATCTAGATCCATCTTACAAAACAATCCCAAAGATCTAGACCCATCTTGTAAGATGGATCTAGATCTTCGGGATTGTTTTGTATGATGGATCTAGATCTTTGGGATTGTTTTGGAAGACCAAAACAATCCCAAAGATCTAGATCCATCTTGTAAGATGGATCTAAATCTTTGGGATTGTTTTGGAAGATGGATCTAGATATTTGGGATTGTTTTGGAAGAGAAAAACCTATTTTATCGCTGAATTTCACATTTTATTGCTGAATTTCACACAACTGATTTACATATTATGGTAATTTTGAAAAGATAAACTCACGTCTTATACCTGAATAATTCCAACTCAATTTTCTACTGCTTATGTAGTGCAATTTGATTGGTCAAGAGCATACAGTAAAAGGCGTTTACACTTCGAGAAATCCCCTGAACCAGAAACCGGGAACTACTCGGACTATTTTCTTTGCGAGACTTTCTAAAATACTCGGTATATCTAACATTTTAAGGTAAAAATAACTGAGTTGGAATTATAAGAAATGAATTTTATATTTGTGGATTTTATGGATGTGTAAACGCCGGCGAATCACTCACAAACTTAACATAAAGCCCTTTGGGCTTTATTCAGTTTGTGAGTGATTCGCCGGCATTTACACATGGATAAAATTCACAAAAATAAAATTCATTCCTATAATATATTTTGTTATCAGGATGAGAACAAGCTACAAACTAATTTAAGTTTTCTTAATTCTGTCTCTTTTTCTTCCTACAGTTTGACGTAATTGCATATGATGGTGGCAATCCTGGCCGATCGAACACATTTTCCTGCAGTTACACAGTAGTCAGAAACACAAATCAGCCTCCAAACTGGCTCAACACAATTTTCGAGACAACTATTAATGAAACGCACAATACCTTTGACACAGTGTTTGATTTGGATGCAGAAGACCCAGACACCAAGGTAATTGTTTGTTTGAAGGTGGGCTGCAAGGTAATTTAAATTGGTTTGAGATTGGACTACATGGTTATTTTAGTTGGTTTGAGAGTAGACTACAAGGTAATTTTAATTAGTTTGTGTGTAGAATACAAGATTATTTTTAATGGTTTGAGATTGGACTAAAAGGCTGTTCCAGTTGGTTCGAGAGTAGACTGTAATTTTTATAAATTTGAGAGTAGACGCCAAGGTATTAATTGGTTTGAGATATTATATTATTGATTACAAGGTTACTTTTACACTTAGATGCACCCATACTTCATTATGTTAATCTTTTAATGATGATTATTGTTGTTAAATCAGGTGTTATAAGCATGTTTTCATAACGAGAGTGACTGTTTTTACACCCCGCGGCACCCAAATTACTGACCGTGGCACCTTTTATTATAACTTATTAATCAACCTTCGATCACCAATTTAAAGAGTAAAAAAGGCAGAGAAGGAATAATGGGAAAAAGTGGTATGGCCAATACCATATTCGGCCGAATGAAAAAAGTGGTACGGCCAAAACCATATTTGGCCGCACTGGCCATACCGCCGCCGCCGGCCTTGCAGACTGTTTTACTTCACGGTATGGACAGGTCCATTTCCAATATGAATGGTGTATTAGCTTATTTAAATTATTAGCCCCGATCAGATACTGCATCTTGTGGCATCTGATCTGAGTCTACACGGTTTTCAAAGTCTTCTTCTAGTAGACTCTAGGCATTAAGATGTATGAATGCAACAGCTTTTTCAGCCATTTTTACAAAGGGGAACAACTGTGATTTTTTTCCTGTTTGCTTCCCTGGACAACAAAGTCCTTCCAAAGGGGGTTCATTAAAGAAAAGAATTTGCTCCTAGAGGAGGAAATCCTTTCCTTTGAGTGTTTGTCCCCATTGAGAAGGGAGGCACAACTGATAATGACTGAATTGCTTCTCTTGAAAATGTAAACATTCACCTTAGTTGCTATAAATCTTTCCTTCTATTTACAGTTTGGTTTTGGAACTCTTACTTACGAAATTTTTGGTGACGTTGAGGGGCTTGACTACTTCAGGGTAAACCCGGCCTCAGGGATAATAACACTGAGACAGTCGGTGCTGAATCTTTTCACTACAAAGTACAAGGTTAGCATGTTTTACATCAAGGCCCAATTGTTCAAAGTCAATAATCGAGGATTTGTTAAGTCTTCTGGTACACATAAAATCAAGTTTGCTAATATTTTTGCTGAAAACATGTGAGGAGCTTTTGCAGTGCAAAAGCTCCTCACATTTTTTCAGCAAAAATTGGCAATGTTTTTGTATACAATACGTTTGAAAATGTAACTTTTCATTAAATAATGACGCCATTAGTTTTGAATGATGGAGGCCAGAAATATTGGGATTGTAAGGTGGAGTGCTTATGCAAGGAAACTTCCAGGGTTGGCATGGTCAGAAAAAATCTGGAAAAGATTTTTTTTTCCAGGTCAGGGAAAAATCAGGGAATTTTGTGATTAGTCTGGGAAATTTGGAAAGTACTTGAGAAGTCAGGGAAAAGTCTGGGAATTAAAAAATTAATGGCTACGGCAGTCTTTAGAAAATATACATATTCTGTTCAAGAGGAAAGGATATACTGTCCAGAAAGATAGTCCAGGCAAATATTTTTCCTCAGTGGGGGCTGCTCTTAAAGGAAAGAGTATGCTGCCTTGGGAGCAAATTCTTTCCTTTAAGAGTAACCCCAGTTTCTAAGTGATACAGTTAGCACTGTTGAAGTAAAGAGTAAAAATTAACTTTTGGATCCGATACTTTTGAATATAAAATCGTTAAAATGTAAGGGAAAAGTCAGGGAGCTTGATGTTATTCTTAATAGTGATGCATAAAAAGAACTTATACTGTGTGCAAACTGAAAATGCTGGGCTCATCCTGCCCATCCATGCAGTCTGACCAGAGTCTTCCCCGTTGCCATATATAAAACCTATGAATCCTAGAGGGACAAAAAAAAAAGTGAAGAATGTTAGGGCTGGGATGGGTAGAGATTTTGTACCCAGGTATCTGAGTCCCTGTTACCAGTCGGTACCTGGGTACTTGTTACCATAGAATTTTGAGCAAATCCACAGTTAGAAAATACACATTTAGATCAAATGATAAAGTATCTGTCATTTGCACACATGTGCTTGGGAAGGGTACGAGAATGTTATAATGTGCAAAAATTTGTTTGGCAATGCATGATTGAAATTTACACAAGACATTCACACTAAACCATGTTCTTTTTGCTTGGAACTTTATTGAAATGGAATATTTATACATTACATAATAGAAGCATTCTGGTAATGGGCAGTAAATTTGTACCTGGTTGATTGGTCTACTTGACCCATTGGTACTTGTCCCAGCCCTAAAGACTGTTCTTTTGCACATATGTGTAGGCTGATTTGAGTATTCACTACACGCATATGGCTTAAAATGCCTCTTCACACAATGTCGCTCGATTCTCTTTTCTAGTTACAAGTGAGAGTCTACGATGGAGGTGACCCTGCCCAGGAGAATCGTGCCGAGGTGATTGTGAATGTCATTCGTAATTTCTTCGGACCTACCATCAGCCCTGGCGATGAGACCGTGAATACAGCTGTGTTAGAAACTGCTTCTACTGGTTTTCAAGTTACATCTCTTTTCGCAAGGGACAATGACAGGCGGGTAAGTTTTGATGACATGATATCACTACCGTAGATTCTAAAAAATTGGGACTCCAAAAATATTTATTTTATAAGTCCTAGTAATGAAACCTTTCGGTTTTACGATGCAGTAATTGTTCAAAAAATGCAGATGGAATAGAAACAGTGTAGACCCTGATCGGACTGCTCATTTAGGAGCAGTCTTATCAGGGTCCACACTGTTTGCTCAAATGTAGATCCTGATCAGACTGCTCACTTAAGATTTTTATGGTTATCCCTTTTATGCACAACAGCCTTTGAGATCTTCTGAGAGTTTACGAGTTTTTAGGGTAAGCCGCGACATGAGAAAACCAACAATGTAGTTGTGCGTCCACTGCAGACTCAGAACAGCCTGGGCACCCGACAAGTTTGATCATACTCTTCGCTAAGGGCTAAAAGGGTAGCTAAGGGTCTAAGCTACGTCCATGCAGACAGCGAAGACTCTGATCAGACTGGGCGGATGCCCAGGCTGATCTGAGTCTGCGCTGGGCGCTCAACCACTTGGATGGTTTTCTCGTGTCGTGGTTCATTTATAAAGTGTTACTCCCAGAATGTGACTTTAAAAAAATTCTTTCCTGCTCATCCAGAATTTTTTTTTCTTTTAGCTCAAGCATCAAATGATCTTGTCTTTTTTTCTTTTGAAAATGAAAACTTCGATGGGATATTCCATCCAATTTAACCGATAGGGTTAACTGAATGAGAAATGCTTGCTGAAAAATAAGTAAGATTTGAACAAATGGGAATCTGCTTCAAGCAGGGCAAAGTTAAATCAGGGCCTGGTTGTTCTGAACATTGTTAGCTTAACAACATTATTAGTCAAGGATTTGTTAAGTTTTACAGTGTTCACAAATCATTAGCAGTAATATTTTTTGCCGAAAAAAAAATTCTTCACCTTTTTTCAGCAAAAAAGGCAGTGTTTTTAAGTACAGTATGTTTAAAAAATTAGCACCTTGTTAACTAAAGATGTCATTAGTTTTGAATGACTACACCCAGATTTTTTTGTCCTAGTGAGACTTGACATGTATGGTATAATAAAACTGGGAATTATGGTGGCGAACAGATAACATTGTGATCAGACTGAAGTGATGTGCAGGCTAATCTACAGGTGCCCAAATAAGGTGACATTTTGAATCATTCCAAAGAAGTTTCTGCTAATTTTCCATCAGAACAACATGCCTCCGTGGCTTAGTGGATAAGAGCACTTAAACATTAGGGCCTGGATGTTCAAAACTAATTACGTCGTTAGTTAACGAGACGTTAAAGTTTCGAACGTTAATATTTCAAATACGCCAATATTTTTTTGTTGAAAAAATGTGAGAAGCTAAAGCTTCTCAGATTTTTAAACAAAAAATATCAGTGTATTTGGATTTTTAGGTCATAAAACCCTTAATGAGTTGACCTCTTAATGAGCTTGTTAGGCTAACGATGCTTTGAACAGCTGGGCCCTGATCTCTTACCGCTGTGAGTTTTAGCCATGGCCGATGCACAAGTGAGAAAGCCATGTTCTCCTTGCAGATTCCCCAGGAGCTCCGGTTTTTGCCCACCTTTGCTTACTGATGGGCTCAATATTAGTGCAATATTCTTGAAAGAGCCATAAAACAAATAAAAAAAATAAAAACATAAAATAAAAATAAATATCAAATATCCTTCAAGACATGTTTCCCCTCATTAGAACTGTCTCATTCTAACGAGGGGCCAAAACTCGATCTGATGGAGAATTAAGGAAACTTATCCCACATTAACTGTCAAAACTGGCCCTTACCTGGTGATTGTATTAATGCCGTTCTTTGCTTTCCAGGATCCATACAATACAGTGGTTTATTACATTAAGTCTGCCACCAGTCCACAGTCAGCTTTCATTGATCTAAACTTGCTGCCATTCAGCGTGGTCTCCAGCCCTGACGGAACTGGTAGGACCATAGGTCGAGTCTTAGTGAGGTCATCGTTGCTGTACACATTTGATTCATACACGGTAAGTTGATTTAGACCTCACAGAGCTCTGGGGCCGTATTCATAAAGCCACTTAAGTCGTTGCTATGCTGTTGCTAAGGCCAAATATCTATAAAGGAGATTCCCTACAACTATGAAATTTGCTCTGTAGGAACAGTCTTTGTAAGACTGTTCCTCCAGAGCAAATTTCATAGTTGTAGGGAATCTCCTTCAAAGAAATTTAGCCTTAGCAACCGCATAGCAACGACTTAAGTGGCTTTATGAATACGGCCCCTGAATAGTATTCTGTTGATTCAGTTATAAGATATAGGATTTTCCTTTATCATATAATGTCACAGTTATTCAGTTGATAACGTTGTGTCATAAAATCGTATGACCACATGTGTAATTTTGGGGTGTATTTGTAAAGTCATTGACAATGACAGTGTCAGCAATGCGTTAACTTTCATTGTTGAAATAATGTTCATTTTGAGGACGATAGAATCTCATTTTAAAAGGTCATATGATAAACAGAATCTTACACTTGTGGTCATTTCATATGAAATTTATGAAACGAGCCTCTGGCTCGTTTCATAAATTTCATATGAAATGACTACTTGTGTAGGATCCTCTATGTTCAAAACAAAATCCATCAGATTTAGATCTTTCTGGTGTTTTGTAAGAGAAAAACCCATGGGCAGAGCCCTATATAAGAGGGAGTATTTGGGATAATTTTTGTTAATTCTGGATAAAAACATATGTTGTGACCCCTCATCTGAACCGTCTCACTGAGACGGTTCAGATGAGGGGTCATAACATATGGTTTCAATGAGAAATAAAGAAAATTATCCCTCAATTATCGTCGAATACCCCTCTTATCTAGTGCTCTGCCCATGGGACATCAGTATTAAACATGACTGATTTGGATATGTTGGGTAATTCTAGAGGGGAAACTCTGGTTCGAATCCCATTGGCGGAGGAATTCAAGAGTAGCTTTGATAAAACTTTCAGAAAGAAAATATTCACCTACCAGAGAAGCAAATACTAGTCAATTAGAGTTGTTTCCCTTGTTGAAATGCTGGCCAAAAAATGGGAGTGTAGCCATACATCTCAAGTACTTCTAACATTTTACAGCTGACGGTGGGAACCAGAGATAGTGCCCAACCTGCTATTGATGGACCAGATTTTACTGTTAACATTGCTATAGACAGAAATATCTATACACCACAGTTCACAAACCTTGACAACTCTACGGTGATCCTCAATACAGCTCGCCGGTTTGACTCTGTATTTAGAGTTCTTGCCCAAGACGAAGATACCAAGGTATGAAAACTTTTTTGTGAACTTGGGGACAATAATTATACAAAATACTGGAACACTGGTGTCGAATAGTGACCCCTAGTGACAGATTTTTTATATCCGAAACTCACACCCATGAAAGATTGAATGATGAAAGATGCTTTTCTTCGATACCAGTTGAATAACGTTTTATTTTCAAGGTAGAACTTGTTAAAGTGCATAATTCTAACATTTGAGAGGTTTCTATAACCAGTGTATGGTTCTTTAGCATATGATGTCCCTCTAATTCAGTGGATAATGTTGTGCCATAAAAATCATACTACCACACATGTAAAAACATTTTGGTGCATACGTTATGTCATTGACACCGTATGTGTCAACAATGGGTTTACTTATTGAAATGATGTTGATTTTGAAGGCGATAAACTCCCATTTTAAAGGGTCATGTGATAAAACAGAATCTTACACTCGTGGTCATGACCACTCATGTAAGATCCTCTATTTAGTATTTATGTTAAAGTCCAGCATGATATATAAACTGACGTCATTTTGTTGCCTCTTTGATGTGGGCATCTGAAAAACCAATATCAGTTGACAATGCAGATGTGATATCTCATACAGTTTCATAGGGGAGAGTCGGATAACTTTGGACAGCTGGGCAAATTCAGACAGTGACATTGTTTCTTTTAAATGTCAGTTGTTTGGAACTAAAACAAAATTAACCGGGCAAACAGTGAAAATCCGATGAGACGGCTCATTATGAGCCGTCTCATCTGGATTTTTACTGTTTGCGATGATATGTCCGAATTTACCCATCTGTCTGAAGTTACCGAATTCTCCCCTATACAAGCAATACATTTATCACACATGATTTTTTTTGCCAATCTTGGGTGAGATAACATGGATGAGCTAAGAATTGTCACACAGGTGAAACTCATAGAGTCCTTATCTGGCATGCAACAAATTATTCCGATGCCTCTGGATAAAGAAAATATATCATCCTTCCTGAGTTTGGTTTAGTTGACATTTGTATGTTTCATTCTAGGGAGATTTTGGTCAGTTTGGTTTCACATTAATTAAGGAACAACCTGTAGTTGGCTTCTTCACTGTGGCCCCCAGTACCGGACAGGTGACACTTAACCAGGATATTGACCAAGACACAAATGAAGAATATTTGGTAAGTGACATGCGACTTTACTGAAATACCACTACTAAGGTGGTGGGGTGAACTTCCATGTTTTTCTGCCATTTTATAACACAAAATAGCAAATAAACCAAGCTGAGCACTTTGATTCTCTTGAATCAGAACAGCTGAACTCAGCTATAGCAAATTAATTCATCAGTCAAAAACATAAATACTAACAGTGATATTGGCAACTTAAAGCGTTTGCACAATAATGAATGTGAAAAGGTTTACCAAGTTGGAATTTTAATAAATAGAATGACAGAAATTAACAAACCAGAACTACCTGTATCTTCAAAATCGGATTTACAGGATTTAATCTTGCAGCTGTGAAAAAGGGCCTGCCGTAAATGTTCTATATATCGGGACAGTTAGGTCGAGGCAAATCGTGGAAATTCAGATCAGGAGCAGTCTGATCAGGGTTTACACTATTTGCCATCCCATTTGCATTTTCTGGACACATTACTGCACTGTAAAAGCAAACTGTTCCAATCTTAGGACAATTATGGTAAATATTCTTGGTGTCCCAATATTTATAATTTTTACTGTAATTGATTTTCTTTATTTATTAAGCTGATGATCGAAGTTGAAGATGGTGGAGTAGCTAGACGGGTGCAAGATCCTTACAAGTATAGCATCGGATATCTTACAGTGAGGGTTTCTAGAAATATTCGAGCCCCAACATTTATTCCAAGTACTTACCTATTCAATATCACGGAAACTCAACCTGTTGGTGCCAATATGGGTGATGTAACCTTGATAGATCCTGATGGTGATGTAAGTATAATATGAGTTGCCAAAGCTCTAGATGTGGTGAGGATTTAGGGAACTCTGAGATAAGTTTCTTATTTCTCGACGAAAATAAATTATTTCTTGACAAAAACATACATTGTGACCCCTCATTAGAACCGTCTCTCTGAGACGGTTCTAATGAGGGGTCACAAAATATGTTTTTTATGAGGAAATATGAAAAATTGTCCCTTAATAATCCATGTTTTCGCTTCCTATCTGGAGCTCTGGATGAAAGTTCTTTGATCATTTTATTGGGCAAGGCAAGGCATTTCTGATGAGAACTTTATGGAGAATTGAGATGTAGCAGAACACCTCTGTGATTTTCTGACATTTTTGCAAAGTGGAACAACTTTCATGTCTTCCTGTTTGCTTTCAAGGATAACAAGCCCTTCCAACTGAGGTCAGCGCTTAAAGGAAAGAATTTGCTCCTAGAGAATCTGGCAGATTTTGTACCATTTTATAAACGAGAGGTCCTGAGGTATCGAAAGTACTGGTTTACTGCTTAGGAAGTCTAAGCCTGCCCAGGAATGGTGTGGTTAGGTTAACTGACCGTCCCGACATGACCTTAGCTGTTTACTGTGGACGTTAAACCATAACACAACAACAACCATTTTGGTCATAATTAGCACTCCGGGAGTTTGAATTTTCAAATTGTACTAAAATACTGCTTGAAAAAAAAAACATCACAGTAATCCTGAGTATGTTTTTTGCACCATAATTCGTGAAAGTAAGCATTGCCAAATATTTCCGAGTTTACAGTATTTTGTACATAGCATTGTATTTCAATCGTTTTACTTCAGGATGTCGAAATAAGAGTGATAAGTGGTGTGGACTCTGACTACTTCAGGATAGTGGGTAATCAATTCCAAGTCAACAAACCACTGACAGACAATGTTAACCAGCCTAGGACTTATACGGTAAGATAATTGGACCAGGCTATAGATAAGGGAACTAACTGAGGATAATTCTGGTATAAGTTTGTGAATTTTTCCAAAAAACATAGTTTGTGACCCTTTGCTAGAATAACTGTATTTTTTAGCCTTTTAAGGGTTAGAATCTCTTGTTCTTTGCATGTGTTTCAACACCCTATTTCTTTGGTTATAAGATGGAGTTTTTTCCCTTCCAAAACAATCAAAAAAATTTAGATCTGTCTTATAAGACAGATCTAGATTTTTTGCGATTGTTTTGAAAGAGAAAAACCTGTGTAATGGTCGAATTACATGAAGCTGATTTACGTAAACTGGTCAAAATAAGTTAAGCCCCAGCCGAAATTTTTTCATAGACTTAATGCAAAAACTTCCATGTTTGTTTTATCATAACTTTTTACTGAATAAAGATTTTTGCATAAGATTTTCAGGGAAGTAGCAGCAATGTGTCTTCTCAAGATGTGATAGGCTTCATTAATATCGATTAATTTTCTATAGAGCTTCAAACATTTCAGTAAATGTCCCGTTTTGTTCCCTATCATTCCTATAGTAAAATTGGCAAAAATATGGGTACTCTTGGAACATGTAGCACATATCGAAAGACAATGGGTATATTCATTTAAAACTTTGTGTAATTACACCTTAGATACTGTTGTCTTATTTGAGTTGAGTTGGAGTGTTCAGTTGTTTTAGACATTTTTGAAATAAACAACCAAACATTCGAAATTTAACATTATGCCTATGGACAAAACTGACATGGGGCTTAACTTATTTTGACCAGTTTATTTGAGTTGTTTTATAGAGATGGAAAAACACTTTTTTTTAGCGGAAAAAATATGGCAACTGAATTCTCTGTATTATAACTTGCAGATAAGACTAGAGGGTAATGATCTGGGTACCCCGAATAAGCTGCCGTCTACCAATAATGCAACAGTCACAGTGACTGTTGACCGCAACCTGTACCCGCCAGAATTTCTCAACACCCAGTACAGAGGCTTTATAGACCGTGATGCTCCCGATAATGCCGTCGTGACTAACATTGTTACCCGGGACAATGATACTGTGGTAGGTATACAGTTTTCTAAAATACATGAGCCAGGACGCGACAAAATCAATAAAGTGGCATGTGCGCCCGGCGAAGACTCAGATCAGCGAAGGCTCAGATCAGCCTGGGTGACCCGCCCAGTCTGATCAGACTCTTTGCTGTCAGCATGCCAGTAGATTAGACCCTTAGCTACTCTAAAACGGTAAACAGCAAAGACTTACTTACACTGAGGTGAACAGCAAAGACTCCTATCAGACTGCCTATCAGACTGGGCGGATGCCCAGGCTGAGCTGAGTCTTCACATCACACTTATGCCACTTTGCTCGTTTTGTTGTGTTGCAGCTCACATGCTAAGGTTTTGAGAAGCCTGAAATGAGATAAGCTGATGATAAATCTTGGATAATTTCTGTCAATTCTCCGTTGAAATATAGTTTGTTACCCTCCATAGAATACTGCCTGGCTTTGTCCAGAAAGTATGTATTTGGAACAGGACAACATGTCAGTATGTGTGACCAGGTCAGCCCTATAACCAGCCTTTCAAAGACATAACGCAACTTAGTGGACCATCAAAAGAAAGATGGGGTGCATTTATGAAGGAAATATCAAATTTTCAGGCAAAGGTACTGATGAGTTTTTTTTTTCAACTACTGCATGAGTTTGAAGATTCTTGCCATGCAAGGAAGGTGTTTAACTAAACCTCAGCAGTGGCTTAACTCTTTAAGCCCCAGTGACGCAATTAGCAAAATTTGCAAACAGCGTAGATCCTGATGAGGCGGCTCATAATGAGCCGCCTCATCTAGATCTACACTGTTTGCCCTCTAGTCTTTGAATTCTCAATATAAAAAGTCTTGGACAAGGCATTTTTTTAATTTTTGCAGACGTAAATTTTGTCGTCTGCTTTTTGGAAAGAGTTAAAGGGGATCATGAAATCTTTCTTATATTCATATTTGGCACTGACAAAACTTGCGTTAAGGCAGACTTCAGTGCATCCATGATCAGCTTGCACATGTGTAAGGGCCTTGCAATTGTAAAAGTTGCCCTAAGTTTAAGATGAACAACATATCAACTATCTATCTGAAGGAATGGCGGTAGCTCAGTGAGCTAAAAACTGGCCTGCTTAGCTAGCAGTATGAAATCCCGCTGGGTAACCAGTTTCCAGTGCAGTCTTTCATTATCACCCTTTCATTAGCTGGTTATGACGGAAATACTATTGAAAGGGCCTCAAAACGCAAATCATCCATCTATTTTGAGAAAATAATTGAGTATTGTGTTGTTTACTTTCTTACAGGATCCATTTAACCAAGTAACAGTGAGTGTGTTAAGGACTGAAGGACCTGCACCACTAATTTTCGACCTCAATGTCGCCGGAAATCAAGTTATCGTCAAAGACTCTGCTCTGCTTGCCAGTGATAGAGCGGAAGTGTACTATGTAAGTTACTGTAAATTACTTTCGGCGTGTTCTGTATTCTGCATAAGTTACTGTAAATTACTTTTGGCATGTTCTTTGTTCTGTGGATTCCTCATCTCGGAATTACAGTCAAACCTGTCTTAAGGAGGTCACTGTTAGGCAAAAATAGGCAATCAGAAAAGTTCTGTTATGTTTATCCAAATTCCCTTGTAAAGTGGGTTCTCCGATGATTATCCAGAAGTTAGCTAAATAGAGGATCTTACATGAGTGCTCATGTATTATTGAATTTATTAAACGAGTTGGGGAAAACGATAAGATGCGAGGCTATGCCGAGCATCTTATCGTTTTCCCCAACGAGTTTGATAAATTCAATAATACAGGAGCACGAATGCAAGATTCTGTTTATCATATGACACTAAAATTGCATTTTATAAGCAAATTTTGCACTAAAACGTCACGATTTCGCCATTAGAAAACGCTAAGTTTTTATGACCGTCAACACATAACGTTACGACGTAATTTGCATATTTAATCCACTAGTGGATTATCGTTTTTAATGCATGGCTTTATTACACTCTCAGATGCGACGTCATATGATAATATACTCAATGAACTTATTCTTTGGGATTTGATAGAACCACTTTTCATGATCGTTTTAATGAGGGACTACAACATGTTTTACCTCAGTAAAATGAGAATTATCCCCAATTATCATTTAAAAATTGTAGGATACACATTCAGGGGAAGCAACTGTGCCATTTTTATGTTTTGCCTCAATTCTCAATTGAGGTCAACTCTTGAAGGAAAGAATTTGCTCCTAGGGGAGCAAATTCTTTCCATTAAGAGTAGACCCCAATGGAGTCAGGGCTGTTCCTACTTGGAAGTCAGTACTAAACAACTAGAATTGTCTCTTTTTGAGAAAGTGTCAGACAAACACAATAATGTATCAAGTTAATGTAAAGCACTGTATTATCTGAGTTCTATGTATCATGTTTATATTTTTTTTTCAGTTAACGTTAAAGGCGACAGACGGAGGATATCCATCAAGAACTGCTCACACCAAAGTGGAAATAAATGTTAATCGTAATTTGGACACTCCCACTTTCACAGAGAGCGAGTATGTTGTAAATGTGCCATTTAATGCCCCTGTTGACTCCTTCATTGTAAAAGTGGCAGCCGAAGATAACGATCCTCAAGTAAGTAGTCATTATTTTCTTGCACATCTTGAGATCGGAGGCCCAGTCTTTCAAAGCATTGTTAGCTTTACTAACCAAGTCGTTAGTCAAGGATTGGTAAATTCTTTTAGTACACATGAAATCAACTGTGCTCATATTTTGTGCTGAAAAAAATGTGAGGAGCTTTTGCAGTGCAAAAGCAATACTTAGGAAATTTTCTCCGATTCTATCAGATATTTAGCTCAGATGTCAATCCGTTAATTACACATGACTAATCCAATAATCGCCTCGAGTCAAGTTGTGTAAACAAATATTACCTGAGATTTCTTAGTTCATCGCGTTATCTCGAATCTCGCGAGAGATTACAGTTGTCGTGTGAAAGTAATTAGCTTCGGGTGATATTACTGAAGTTTAAAGACTCTTTGATGTGTTAGTTGTTTTGATAAGTAAAAAGAAATCTGTTTTGCTGTGTTTGTAAAGTGCAACACTTAATTGGTCTTCACTGTTGCGGTGCGGAATGATAATTACTTTGGCAGTTTCTTTACTGTGTTTGATCAGTTGTTTTAAAATATTAAATGAGAAAAATAAACACTTTGAGTAATCTTAAGGTGTGAGGAGAAATGGAATAATGTTGTACTGTTGTATGATTGGTCACCAGTTGACATAAAACAACACATTAGAAACACATAGTGAAAAGAAAATGATCTCCGGAAACCAAAGAAGTACCATAGTACATTTCGTATTTTTATTATTTTTTTTTTCTTTCCCATTTTACATGATAGGTAGCGCAAACAACAATATTCTTGTCCCGGAGTCTTATGGTCCCTGTAATTATACTCTCAGCCATATCAGGTTGTCTCCCCTGTCCACCTGTCAATCAAGTATGATGTCTTCTATCACGTCCGCTTTGCCTACGAACACGTCTAGCCTTGTATTTGCTTTTACATGCGTAGCTAAACGTCTTAAAATGTTTGAAACCAAGAACTCCACCAAACACAACAATGTACGACCATTGTATGGAAATCAGGATTAATTCATAGGACTTCGCTTATTGTCACTAGTTTTCGTGACAGGTATCAATTTATTTTCCTATGGAAATTAGTAAGGTGATGACGTCATCGGCTGGACAGATTCATTTTTCAATATTTCCCGAGCCCTGATATACATGTAATGCATTTGAAAATGTAAACTGTCTGGTAACTAACATTGTTAGCTTTCCACCTTTGAACATACATATGGTCCTACTGGTATGTGTATGGGGGTATGTGTGTGTTGTGGGTGCGTGGCTAGACACAAAATTTGTTACACATTTTGAAGCATTTATTTGACAGATTCTTTTTTCCATATCTTTATTAAACAGAAAAAAATATAATAAAGTAAAACTACTTGTTATTTAAAGTCTTACTAATATCATAATGCTATTTAGTAGTTATTAAACACACCTTATCATAGTATGCAGTGGTCAAAACAAAGTCCTTTTTGGTGCCTGACTGTTCTTTTTGTGACATAAGCCCTTTTCTGTCTTTGGTCCTTAGTAGGACCAATTTAAAAAGTGATCATGACTTCATGAGATGATAAGCCGCAAAGAGTTGCTATAACGTGTTTTTATCAAATTTTACTTTCAATTATGTTTTTATCAAACTTTACCATAAATTATGTTTTTATCAAACATTACTTTTAAATTGAGCCTTGTATAGTTGTCTCATTTTGCTTCACAGGAACCTAACAATCAGTTCAATTTTTATGAGACGACATCAAGCCCATATGCTAAGATCGATGTTGAGGGTACAGTGCGTGTAAAGGCTGATCTTGATCCTTCTGGAGATCAGTTTACTGTAAGTTGTATTTCATTTATATCTCTCCTGTGCTTCCCCAAAAATTATATATATTGTATTAATCCTATTAAACACCCCAGGGCTTTGCATTTTGTGAAAGGGGGTGGGGGAGCGTTATTTAGAGCCTAAAGTGTAGTAAATCAGCCACTGCCAAAATACTTCAAATAAACTGTATTGAGGTGAAAGGGTATACTTTTAGAGGAAGCAACTCTGCTCTTTTTGTTTCCCTTCTCAGTAGGGGTAAACTCATTATACAAAAATGACTCCTGGAGGAGCAAATTCTTTCCTTTCAGAGTTGACCCGTTTTCAGAGAGCTGTCCCATCCAGAGAAGCAAACAGGAATTCATGCAAATAGACCCTAAAATTTCGGCCACCCGAAAGTCAGACAGTTATTATAGTAAATAGTTTTTGTCTTTTCCGTTTATATGTTTGTGTGTGTGTTTGTGTGTGTGTAAACTTTTTTCTGCCACAGATTTCTCAGGAACCCCTATAGCTAGGATTTTGAAATTTGGTACAAATGTTGGGTATGACTAGTTGTACCGTGTAAGAGAGTATCAACTTCCTCCTGCTTATCATTCCCTTTGTTTGTCCATTTATTCTTTCTCTCCAATTAAATTTCTGTCACAGATTTCTCAGGAACCACTATAGCTAGGATTTTGAAATTTGGTACAAACATTGGGTATGACTAGTTGTACTGTGTAAGAGAGTATCAACTGCCTCCTGCTTATCATTCCCTTTGTCCAGTTTTTCTTTCTCTTCAGTATCTCAAATTAAATTTCTGTCACAGCTAGGATTTTGAAATTTGGTTCAAACATTGGGTATGACTAGTTGTACCATGTAAGAGGGTATCAACCTCCTCCTGCTTATCATTCCCTTTGTCCATTTGTTCTTTCTCTCCATTTAGGTTTCTGTCACAGATTTCTCATGAACCACTATAGCTAGGATTTTGAAATTTGGTACAAACATTGGGTATGACTAGTTGTACTGTGTAAGAGAGTATCAACCTCCTCCTCTTATCATTCCCTTTGTTTGTCCATTTTTTCTTTCTCTCCAATATCTCATTTCTCAGCAACCACTACAGCTAGGATTTTGAAATTTGGTACAAAGGTTGGGAATGACTAGTCGTACCGTGTAAGAGAGAATCAGCCTGCTCCAGCTTATAATTTCCTTTATTTGTCCAGTTTTTCTTTCTCTCCAAGTCTCAAATTAAGTTTCTGTCAAAGATTTCTCAGCAACCACTACAGCTAGGATTTTGAAATTTCATATAAACATTGGTTATGACTAGTTGTACAGTGTAAGAAGGAATCAGCCTGCTCCAACTTATCATTCTCTTTGTTTTTCTCGTTTTCCTTTCTCTCCGACACTCCAATTAAACTTTTGTCAACGATTTCTCAGCAGCCACTACAGCTAGGTTTTTGAAATTTGGTACAAATGTTAGTAATAACTAGTTATACGATATAAGAGAAAATCAGCCTCCTGCTGCTTATCATTCCTATTGTTTGTCCAGTTTTTAGCTCACCTGGCCCGAAGGGCCATAGTGAGCTATTGTCATACCAATGCGTGCGTCGTGCGTCGTGCGTCGTCACACAATGTGTCCGTCAACACCTAAAAACAAATATTCAAACATCTTCTTCTGTAAAACTACTGGTCCCATGGTTCTCAAATTTTACATGGAGCATGACCTGACTCCAGGGTCTCAGAATTGTAAAATTGGGTCAGGTTGAAAATCCAAGATGGCCGCCATTACTAAAAATAGCAAAAACAACAAAATAAACTTCTTCTCCAGAACCACTGGGTATATTTGTCTGAATTTTGGCATGGAACATCAGTAAAACCTTGGTATTCAAAATTGTAAAAATGAAAAAAATCTGTAGCGGAGTTTTGTCACAGTGACCTACTTTCTGTTTATGAGTGTAATTTTGCTCAAATGCCAATGTCAAAAAAGGACCTATTTAAACAACTTCAAACAACTTCTTCTCTAAAACCACTGAACCCATGGATCTCAAATTTCACATGGAGCATGACAAGACTGCAGGGTTTCAAAATTGTAAAATTGGGTCAGGTCAAGAATCCAAGATGGCCGCCATTACTAAAAATAGCAAAAACAACAAAATCAACTTCTTCTCCAGAACCATTTGGTATATTTGGTTGAAAGTTTGCATGGAAGATAAATGGGGCCTTGGTATTAAAAATTGTAAAAATAAAAAAAATCTATAGCGGAATTAGGTCATAGTGATCTACTTAGCGTTTACAAGACCGATTTTGCTCAAATGTCAATATCTCAAGAAAATGCAACCAATTCTGACCAGATTTGGTCAAAAATGGTTCTTGAATGGAATTATTTCAATTTTGTGCCAGTTGACTATCCAAGATGGCCACCATGGGGGCCGTTACTAAAAATAGCACAAAGATAAAAATGACAATTACTCGAGAACCCTTGAATGGAATTGGACCAATTTTGTGTCAGAATGTTCCTTGCATGAAGCCTTTTCAATTAATTGCAATTCGGCATTCCAAGATGGCCGCCATCTGGTGTTACTAAAAATAGCACAAACATAAAAATGACAATTACTCAAGAACCCTTGAATGGAATTGGACCAATTTTGTGTCAGAATGTTCCTTGCATGAAGCCGTTTCGATTAATTGCAATTCGGCATTCCAAGATGGCTGCCATCTGGTGTTTCTAAAAATAGCACAAACATAAAAATGACAATTACTCAAGAACCCTTGAATGGAATTGGACCAATTATATGTCAGAATGTTCCTTGCATGACGTCGTTTCGATTAATTGCAATTTGGCATTCCAAGATGGCCACCATCTGCTGTTACTAAAAATAGCTCAAAACATGAAAATGACAATATCTCAGTAACCGCTGAATGGATTTTGATGAAATTTGTGTCAAAATAATTCTTGCATTGAGATGTTTCAAAAATATCTAACTGTAGACCAGTCATATTGGCCTCTGTTACTTAAAATAGAAAAATGTGAAAATTAGAAAATGTCAATGGAATTGGGCTAATTTTGTGTCAGAATGTTCCTTTCATTAAGCTTTTTCGATTTTTTCCATTTTGGCATTCCAAGATGGCCGCCATCTGCCGTTACTAAAAATAGCACAAAACATGAAAATGAATATATCTCAGTAACCGCTGAATGGATTTAGATGAAATTTGTGGCAAAATGATTCTTGCTTTGAGGTGTTTCAAAAATTAACAAATATAGATACGTCAAGTTGGCCTGTGTTACTTAAAATAGCAAAATGTGAAAATTGGAAAATTACAATGGAAATGGACCAAATTTGTGTCAAAATGGTCCTTGCATGAAGGCTTTTCGATTTTTTGCATTTTGGCAATCCAAGATGGCCGCCATCTGCCGTTACTAAAAATAGCACAAAACATGAAACTGGCAATATCTCAGTAGCCCCTGGATGGATTTTGATGAAATTTATGGCAAAATGATTCTTGCTTTGAGGTGTTTCAAAAGTAAATAAATAAAGACCAGGCAAGCTGGCCTCTGTTACTAAAAGTAGCAAAATGTGAAAACAAGAAAATCTCAGTGGAATTGGACCAATTTTGTATCAGAATGGTGCCGTTGCATAATAGCCAGGTGAGCGATATCAGGCCCATTTGGGCCTCTTGTTCTTTCTCTCCAATTAAATTTCTGTCAAACTTTTCTCAGGAACCATTACAGGTAATGGGTATGTCTAGTTGTATTGTGTAAGAGAGAATCAGTCTCTTTGTATATCCAGTTTTTGTCTCGCCTGTTAAGCAGAGGGGAGACATAGGTATTGCTTTTCCGGTGTCGTCCTCGTCGTCGTCAGCGTAAACTTTTGTTGAGTTTTTGCGTTTAGGTCATTTTCTCAGAAACTGCAAGGCCTACAGCCATGAAACTTGGTTCATGCATACATCTGGAAGAGCAGATCTCAAAGTTATCATCAATATTGAGTCTTGACCTACATTTCACGGTTGACTAACTTTGCAAGTTTTTGTCGAGTTTTTGCGTTTAGGTCATTTTCTCAGAAACTATAAGGCCTACAGCCATGAAACTTGCTTCATGCATACATCTGGAAGAGTAGATCTCAAAGCTATCATCAGTAATGAGTCTTGACCTACATTTTGCGGTTGACTGACTTTGCAAGTTTTTGTCGAGTTTTTGCGTTTAGGTCATTTTCTCAGAAACTATAAGGCCTACAGCCATGAAACTTGGTTCATGCATACATCTGGAAGAGTAGACCTCAAAGCTATCATCAATATTGAGTCTTAATCTACATTTTACGGTTGACTGACTTTGCAAGTTTTTATCGAGATTTTTTGTTTAGGTCATTTTCTCAGAAATTATAAGGGCTAGAGGCATGAAACTTGGTACATGCATACATCTGGAAAAGTAGATCTCAAAGCCATCATCAATATTGAGTCCTGACCTACATTTTAAGGTTGCCTGATTTTGCTAATTTTTGTCAAGTTTTTGCATTTAGGTCATTTTCTCAGAAACTATAAGGGCTAGAGCCATGAAACTTGGTTCATGTGTACGTCTGGAAGAGTAAATCTCAAAGTCATCATCAATATTGAGTCTTGACCTACATTTTACGGTTGACTGACTTTGCAATTTTTGGTCCCATTTAGGTCTGTTTCTCTGAAACTATAAGGGCTAGAGCCATGAAGCTTGGGTCATGCATTCATCTAGAAGAGAAGAGCTCAAAGTCATCATCAATATTGAGTCTTGTTCTTTCTCTCCAATTAAATTTTTTATGTCACTGATTTCTCGGCTTCTGTCAGAAAGAGTGTATACATCTTGAAAATGGACAAGTATATTGTAGGAAAGAAAAACAAGAGATGAGATTTATTTTGGCTCCTTTTTTCCATCTTTCACTCCAATGTAATAAATGGGAAAATTTATGTTGAAAACTTTTCAGATTGCTTTGTTACTAGGTTCAAGTAAAGCTTGAAACTGATCAGTTAACATCATCTGGCTGCTGCTGCTGACTTTAAGTCAAAGTCACAAACATAGAAGTTTGTGTTAAAAATTTTTGTTGAAATTTTGTGTTAAATTTGTTTAGTATTTTGCTTATTGCAAATTTTTAATTGAATGTTTTGGTATTAGTATGCCTTTCATTGGGTGTGTCATAGATTGTCCATTTGTCTGTTATTTGACATTTGCTTTATAGTTTTGTATGAAGTGTGTTTTTATTAGGCGATGTCGCTGGCTGGGGGTATACATGAGCCACTGCTCACATGCTCTTGTTGTTTGAAAATTCTTAGAAAGTAGATTTTACACACATAAATGCATCCAAATGATGCTTAGTGAATGGCAAACATTGTAGACCCTTATCAAACTGCTCTTTCAGGAGCAGTTTGATCTCGGTCTACGATGTTTGTTCAGACCTATCAGTCCAAATATTAAGGGTCATTACAGTAATATTATTTTAGGAAAAGAGGCAGGGGGCGTTTATATGAGCAGGGGCGTTTATTAGGATTAATATGGTATTGGGATACCTACAATAATTACCATTATGGCCCTAAAAATTGAACAGTTTGATGCAGAAGTTTAAATAAAAGATGCAGCTGAATTGGCAAACAGTGTAGACCCTGATCAGGGTCTACGTTGTTTGCTCAGACCTATCTGTTCACAAATATTAAACTTTTATGGTAGCTGGTCTAAAATTCTTGTTTTTTTTTTTTAGTCAGTACCTTAAGGTGAATGGGGCCACTTTCAGGGGAGATAACTCTGCCATTTTCATTTTTAGCTTGCCTGAATGAAGTTCAGGAAGAGCTGTTGTACTACCCTTGGCGTCGGCGTTGGCGTCAGTGTTAGCAAAATGTTAAAGTTTTACATTAAAGTATTTCAGGTGATGGGCAAGGCGCTGTTAGGCGAGCTATCCTGTCCCTGTGACAGGTCTTGTTGCATCCCTTTTCAATGTGGTTCTACACTTAAAGGAGAGAATTAGCTTCTCTTTGAGCGAATTCATTACTTGAGGAGTTAACCCCAGTTGAAAATGCAATCAGAAATAAAAATGGCAGGGTTACTTCCCTTAAAAGTGTATGCATCAACCTTCATACTGTTTCTCAGATAGGAAACTTCATTGAACAAAGAGGGAAATTCTGAATTTTTTATAGGGAGATTTGAAATTTCAATTAAGAATGTGTATAGATATCAGGAAATATTTTAGATCTTGATAGTGAGGACTGATGACTGGAGTCTCCATACCAAGCAGGGAGATGTTACATGTATGTAGGGCTTGAAAATCCTTTAAATTTTTACTTTGAAAATCCTTTAAATTTTTACTTGTCTTACTTAACCAGAGGCATGGGATTTTAATGATTTACATAAATTTTGAAGTGCAGGAAATATGTTGTCAGTCCTCCAGCAGGAAGCACTTGTCAAGGTGAGTGGAATTTTCCAGCCCTATGGGTAACCAATACCCCAGATAAGAAGGGGTAACAGGGATAATTTGGGATAATTATCAACATTTCTTGATTTAACCCTAAATTGTGACCCCTTATTAGAACTGTCTCACCGAGACGGTTCTTATGAGGGGGTCACAACATAGGTTTTCATTAAGAAAGAAGAAAAAAAAAAAACCTTCGAATTTTGAATTATCTGCAACACCTTTGCTTACCAAGAGCTCTGTATGATTCTGATTATATCCCCGGCATACGAAGTATGTCTAGGGGTATATAGTTTTTGTCTTTCCATCCGTTCGTCCGTCTTTCTGTCCGTTAGTCCATCCGTGTGTTAGTTAACATTTGCGTTAAAGTTTTGCGTTAAGTTTTTTATTTTGCTTCTGTTAATCAGAACTTGTTCATAGATGCTTACTATTTTAGTAGAGGATGGAAACTGACAAATTTGCATCATCTAGATGCTGCTGCTGGCCTGAGGTCAAGGTCACAGACTTAGAAATTTGTACAATAGCTGCGTTAAAGTTTTGCGTTAAGTTTCTGCTTTTGCTCTGTTTTTCCGAAAGACTTAATTGTAACTTGTTCATATGTGCTTAGTGTCAGTACAGGATAGATACATATTAGTTTGCATCGTCTGGCTGCTGCTGTTGAAAGGTCAAGGTCACAGACTTAGAAATTTGTATACCATTTGCGTTAAAGTTTTGTGTTAAGTTGTATTTTATGCTTACATTTTTTGTGTTAAGTTGTATTTTATGCTTAAATTTTAAATATTCATGAATAGAACCTTTTGCAATGCTACTAGGTTTACTTCTAGGTTGAAAGGGATTAGTTTGCATTATCTGGATGCTGCTGCTGACCGAATGTCAAGGTCACAGACTTTGAAATTTGTATACTCTTTGCCTTAAAGTTTTATATTAATTCATATTTTTAGCTCACCTGAGCCTTTAGGCTCATAGGTGAGCTTATAGTATAGCCAGGCATCCGTCGTCCGTCCGTCCGTCTGTCGTCCGTTGTCCGTCGTCGACATTTTCAAACATCTTCTTCTCTGAAACCACTGGGCCGATTGAAGCCATATTTCATATGGAGCCTACCTAGGTCGGGGGAACGAAAGTTTGTTCCGGATATCTGGGTCACATGACCAAGATGGCCGCCATGCCCATATATGGTAAAAACCCTTCAAAAATCTTCTTCTCCAGAACCAAAAGGCCTATGACCTTGAAACTTGGTATGTAGCATCGAGCATGTGGGCCCATCATAGTTTATACAAATCATGACCTTGCGTTGACCTTGACCTAATTTACGGCATGGTCAACTTTGGTACGTTAGGCTTTTATATTGGAAAACGCTTAAACAGTGGATTTCTCAGAAACTATTTAAGTCTAAGGTTTAATACTTGGTATACACGGTTGACTAAATGACCAGATGAAGATATTATGTCACTAAAGGTCAAGGTCATTCCGTCGGACCATCCGTCGTCAAGTTTTTCAAACATCCATTGGGCGGATTGAAGCCAAATTTCATATGCAGCCTCCATGGGTTGGGGGAACGAAAGTTTGTTCTGTGTCTGGGTCACATGACCAAGATGGCCGCCACGCCCATATATGGTAAAAAAACTTCAAAAATCTTCTTCAGCAGACCCAAAAGACCTATGACCTTGAAACTTGATATGTAGCATTGGGCATGCGGGCCCAACATAGTTTATACAAATGATGACCTTGCGTTGACCTTGACCTAATTTACGGCATGGTCAACTTTGGTATGATAGGCTTTTGTATGGGAAAACGCTTAAACAGTGGATTTCTCAGAATCTATTTAAGTCTAAGGTACAATATGTTGTATACATGGTCGACTGAATGACCAGATGAAGATATCATGTCACTAAAGGTCAAGGTCATTCAGTCGGACCATCCGTCGTCAAGATTTTCAAACATCTTCTCCTCTGAAACCACTGGGGAGATTGAAGCCAAATTTCATATGTAGCCTCCATGGGTTAAGGAAACGAAAGGTTGTTCGCGGTATCTGGGTCACATGACCAAGATGGCCGCCACGCCCATTTATGGTAAAAAACCTTCGAAAATCTTCTTCTCCAGAACCAAAAGGCCTATGACCTTGAAACTTGGTATGTAGCATTGGGCATGCGGGCCCAACATAGTTTATACAAATGATGGCCTTGCGTTGACCTTGACCTAATTTACGGCATGGTCAACTTTGGTACGTTAGGCTTTTATATGGGAAAACGCTTAAACAGTGGATTTCTCAGAATCTATTTAAGTCTAAGGTACAATATGTTGTATACATGGTCGACTAAATGACCAGATGAAGATATCATGTCACTGAAGGTCAAGGTCATTCCGTCGGACCATCCGTTGTCAAGATTTTCAAACATCTTCCACTCTGAAACCACTGGAGAGATTGAAGCAAAATTTCTTATGGAGTCTCAGTGCGATAGGGGAACGAAAGTTTATACCCGGGGTCTAGGTCACATGACCAAGATGGCCGCCATGCCCATATATGGTAAAAAACTTTAAAAAATCTTCTTCTCCAGAACCAAAAGGCCTATGACCTTGAAACTTGGTATGTAGCTTTTTGGCATGCTGGCCCATCATAATTTGTACAAATGATGACCTTGCGTTGACCTTGACCTAATTTACAACATGGTCAACTTTGGTACGTTAGGCTTTTACATGGGAAAACGCTTATATAGTGGATTTCTTAGAAACTATTTAAGTCTAAGGTACAATATGTGGTATATATGGTCATCTAAATGACCAGATGAAGATATCATGTCACTGAAGGTCAAGGTAATTTTGTCGGTCTGTCCGTCATCAAGATTTTCAAACATCTTCTCCTCTGAAACTACTGGGGAGATTGAAGCCAAATTTCATATGGTGTCTCAGTGGGATAGGGGAACTAAAGTTTATAACCGGGTCTGGGTCACATGACCAAGATGGCCGCCATGCCCATATACGGTAAAAACCCTTCGAAAATCTTCTTCTCCAGAACTAAAAGGCCTATGATCTTGAAACTTGGTATGTAGCATTGAGCATGCAAGCCCATCATAGTTTATACAAATGATGACCTTGCGTTGACCTTGACCTAATTTACAACATGGTCAACTTTGGTACGTTAGGTTTTTATATGAGAACGCTTATACAGTGGATTTCTCAAAAACTATTTAAATCTAAGGTACAATACGTGGTATATATGGTCAAATAAATGACCAGATGAAGATATTATGTCACTGAAGGTCAAGGTCAATTTATCGGTCTGTCCGTCATCAAGGTTTTCAAAACATCTTCTCCTCTGAAACCACTGGTCTGATTGAAGCAAAATTTCATATGGAGTCTAAGTGTGATCGGAGAATAAAAGTTTGTTCTAGGGATCTTGACCAAGATGGCCCCATGCCCTTATATGGTAAAAACCCTTCAAAATCTTCTTCTCCAGAACCAAAAGGCGTATGACCTTGAAACTTGGTATGTAGTTTTGGGCACTCAAGCCCATCATAGTTTATACAAATGATCGTGCGTTGACTTTGACCTAATTTATGACACTGTCAACTTTGGTACATTATATAGGCTTTCATATGGGAAAATGCTTAAACAGTGGATTTTTCAGAAACTATTTAAGTCTAAGGTACAATATTTGGTATATATGGTTGACTAAATGACCAGATGAAGATATTTTGTCATTAAAGGTCAAGGTCATTCTTTGACATTGAGATTCTGTCACCCGTCAACATATTCAGACATCTTCTCAGAGGCCACTGGGGTCAATTGAAGCCATATTTCACATGGAGCTTCACCGGCTTAAAGGAACCATAGTTTGTCCAGATGGTCTTGGTCACTTGACCAGGATGGCCACCATGCCCATATATGGTAAAAACTCTTCAAACGTCTTTTTCTCGAGAACCGAAAGGCCTAGAACCTTGAAACTTGGTACCGGTATGTAGCATTGGGCACTCAGGCCCATCATAGTTTATACAAATGATTACTGTATTTCATATGGAGCTTCTATACTGGGTCAAAGGAATCAAAGTTTGTTCAGATGGTCATGGTCACATGAACATGGTGGCCACCACGCCCACATATGATAAAAACCCTTCAGAAATCTTTGTCCAGAAACAAAGGCCCAGTGACCTTGTGGCTTGGTATATAGAATTGGGACTCAACATTAATCCCCAAGGGAGGGGGCTTATGAGCCCCTGCCCTGGTGCAATATACATGTATAAAAGCATTAAAATATATACCAAGACCAAGTGTCGGGTGAGCTACAGGACCATTGATCCTCTGGTTTTTTATTGTAGTTCAAATATACTTAAATGAAACCTTTTATTATGCTACTAGGTTTACTTCTAGGTTGAAACTGATTTGATGACATCATCTGGATGCTTCTGCTGACTTAAGGTCAAGGCCACACACATGTAAATTTGTATTGAAAGTTAGTGTTTTTTGCTAATCCAAATTTTAAATGGAACCTTTTAGCTTCTGTCTATAGGCCTTTCACTGGGTTTGTTATGTCTGTCTTTATTAACCTCCACGTCAAAGCTTTGTATTAAATGCATATTAGGGGATGGCGCTGGCCGGGGGTATACCTGAGCCCCAGCTAACTTGCTCTAGTTTATTATATTTTCTGTTTCAGTACAACATACAAGTACGGGATGAAGGTACCCAGTCATTGACAGGTTTTTCCACTGTTAGAGTGAATATTTTGCGAGATGTGCGTCAATTTGAATTCGTAGACACTCCGTACTCAGGAGCCATGCCAGACTTCCACGATATTGGATTCTCAGTATTTACAGCTAGAACAGATCCCCCAGTAAGTACCCTTTTTGTTTGTGCTCCAGATAAGATGGGACACAGAGATAATTAGGGGATAATTTTCCAAATTTCTCCAGAAAAACATATTATGATCCTTTGGTGAGATTGTTCTAATGAGGGGTCACAACATAATTATGTTTGTGGACACAGATAATTAAGGGATAATTTTCCATATTTCTCCATGAAAACATATTGTGATCCCTTGGCAAGATCGTTCTGATGAGGTGGTCACAACATATGTGACACAAAGATTATTAAGGGATGATTTTCCATTTCCATATTTCTCCATAAAAACATGTTGTGATCCCTTGGCGAGATGGTTCTAATAGATTAGGTTAAACATATTTTATTGTACCATATAGACAAAGGGATTGTACACAAGTTATACCAACATTAGCTAGTCCTCTCCCTACAAAGATAACAAACATTAGAATTGTGGTACATATACAACAGTAAGTTCAGTTCACAAATTAAATCATAGTATCGAAAGTTTATCTCCACAGCAGCACCAGTCGCCCCGCCCCAACCCCGACACTCACATATTCCGAATTGCAATTAATTACTTGACTATGTGAACCTATGTGTGTCTTTAATATATTTTAACAGAGCCGAATGTATAGTTGAATTAGTTTCAGCATTTAATGCGGAATCTCCATTAGTAGAGTAAGGGGACATGGCTTCGCACACTTTTATGACTTTTGCAACATAAGCTGACAAAGCTTATAACATAACGCCTGTTTGTTTATATTATAATATACCTTGACCCTTTCTGGAAATTGAGTATGAAAATATTTGGTCTCAGACTCTGACGTCATATGTAGCACGTGCTGTAATATGTAGTGCAGTCCTACATGGTATTTTGGGTATATGAGGACATGGCTTCGCACACCCCTTCTGGCAGGAAACAGAAGCATTCTAGATGTCTTTGACTATTCTGTCATACACTTTAGGATCAGTAAATGAAAACCATAAAAGAGCGGCTAATATGCTATTATTATTTAGAGTTTGCAAGGTAACAGTATAATGTCAATGCCTCTTCCATTAATGGAAAGCCGAAAATCAGCAATTTTCAGAATTTTATTTGATTTGAAAACAGCGGTTAATAAGTGGCTGACATTTGTTGTTGAATCCATCACATCTGGTTTGTGTAATCATACAGTGGACTTACGACTAGATAGGATGACAGCTAAAAATAATATGCGGACTTTTCTCATAAAAGTGGGGCACAAAATTCACACCCCGTAGCATGGAAAATCGTTTGTGTTCATATAAGCGGCATAGTTTATGATGATTTTGCACTTTGTATTCTTAAGATAACAAATGCCAATTTTATTCACACTTCAGGAGCCAAATTTTGACAGTGTGGAATCAATAATATTGCCTGTTATAAAAAATGCTAAACTTTGCCGACTCTGACCTGAATGTTTTAAAAAGTTTGGCGCCAAAATGCACATGATGCACTGCACGCGAAAGTGATATCAAAAAGCTTCATTCATCACTCTTGAAATGTTTGCAGAACAAAATGATGTTTAGACAACTGATGACTGACACATACTAAGAAATCACGGAGGTGTGCGAAGCCATGCCCTGTGCGAAGCCATGTCCCCTTACTCTAATCAAATGCGAATGAACATTTGCAAGTGGATTAATGGAACTAAATAAACGTTCGTTCTACAGATAACAAACACTCAAGAAATAATGTTGAGCATTCTCATTAACAGCGCCACATGAGCAATTCGAATTAGCTGAAATATTTACTCGGAATGATAGTTGACCTGAGTAACATTTTGGGAAATTTTGTCAAAAAAGTTCAAGGCATTACAAGGCTCCTGATAAGAGAGGGTATTGAGGATAATTCAAAGATAATTTTTCTTAATTCTCAATGAAAACATATGTTCTGAACTGTCTTGGCGAGCGGGTTCAAATGAGGGGTCACAGGATAAGTTTTTATGGAGAAATTTGGAAAATCATCCCTAAATTATCCCTGTCGCCACTTCTTATCTGGAGCTGTGCATTATTTATGCCCATTTAGACTTTGTCATTAGAGTCTGTCACATTTGGTTTGGGTCATTTTAATAGTGTTTCACAAACACATTTTCTATTATATTTTTTTTTCCACAGGAAGGAGTTACTTTCACCTTAGAAGGGTATCATGATGCTACACGTTTGTTTCAAATCCACCCCACTACAGGTGTTGTCAGTGTGAAAGAGGACCTAAGAACAGATAATGAGAGACTTTATTTTGTAAGTATCATAAAAGTCTTTTAAAAATTGGGACTTCAAAAATAATTACCGTTTTTCAATGCAGTAATGCTAACAGAAGATGCATATGGAATGGCAGACAGTGTAGACCCTGATCAGACTGCTCCTTTTGGTGCAGTCTGATCTTGGTTTGTACTGTTTGTTCAGACTTATTTTTCTCAATACTAAGACCTTTACTGTAGATCTGTATTTGATAACACATTACAGTTCCTTGGTAAAGCTAGGTTTAGGATACTTAAAATGGCATAGCATTATCAGTGAATTGCATTGTAATGATAAGACTTAATTACAAGGGAATATAAGGCAAATGAGCTTTAAATGCTCACTGGCCTTGTGTTCATTTGTAGTTCTTTGTAGTTTAATGACAAAACTACAAAGATATATAAGACAAATGAGCTTCAAATGCTCACTGCCTTATGTTCATTTGTAATTCTTTGTAATTTAGTGACAAAACTACAAAGATATTTAAGGCAATTGAGCTTTAAATGGTTACTGGCCTTATGTTCATTTGTAGTTCTTTGTAGTTTAGTGACAAAACTACAAAGATACATAAGGCAAATGAGCCACAGATGCTCATTGTTCTTATATGTTTTTGTAGTTTCTTTGTAGTTTAGTGACAAAACTACAAAGAATTATAAGGCAAATGGGCTTTAAATGCTCACTGGCCTTATGTTCATTTGTAGTTCTTTGCAGTTTAGTGACAAAACTACAAAGATATTTAAGGCAAATGAGCTTTAAATGCTCACTGGCATTATGTTCATTTGTAGTTCTTTGTAGTTTAGTGACAAAACTACAAAGATACATAAGGCAAATGAGCCACAAATGCTCATTGTCCTTATATTTCTTTGTAGTTTAGTGACAAAACTACAAAGATACATAAGACAAATGAGCATCAAATGCTCATTGTCCCTATATTTCTTTGTAGTTTCTTTGTAGTTTAGTGACAAAACGACAAAGAAATATAAGCCAAACAAGCTTTAAATGCTCACTGGCCTTATGTTCATTTGTAGTTCTTTGTAGTTAAGTGACAAAACTACAAAGATATTTAAGGCAAATGAGCTTTAAATCCTCACTGGCCTTATGTTCATTTGTAGTCATTTGTAGTTCTTTGTAGTTGAGTGACAAAACTACAAAGAAATATAAGGCAAATGAGCATCAAATTCTCATTGTCCTTATATTCCTTTGTAGTTTCTGGGAAATAAAGATAAAAGGAGAAAATAAAAGTGTTGGAGTTTGATCTCCACAACACTATGAGTAATATACATTTGTAATTGGAGTTGCATGTTAAGGCACTGTACGGCTTGTGCAAACAGCGTAAACTGAGAAACCTGAGCCTGTTGATTGTATAAACCCTGGGGAATCTAAAAGTGAAAATTGAAAACTATGATCAGTCTAGACAGCTGCACAGGTCAGTTTTAGTAATTACATTATGCACATGGCTTAAGGTTCCATTTTGTGTGATGCAAAATTTGAATGAATATTTTCATCTCTTAGCATGGCTTATATTTTCATATTTGATTGCATTGCCATCTGTACTTTATATTCTATTTTTATGCCCCCGAAGGAACTTCGGGTGGCATATTAAAATCGCACCGTCCATCCGTCCGTCCATTACAAATCTTGTGTCAGCCATAACTCGAAAACCACTGAAGGGAATTTAATTAAACTTCATCGAAAGGTAGACCAAATTGAGAAGGTGTATTGTGCATAAAATTTAGGCTCCCATGACCAAGGTCAAGGTCACAATCAAAGGTCATAGGTTTGACCTTTACAAATCATGTGTCTGCAATAACTTGAAAACCCCTGAAGTGAATTGAATCAAATTTCACAGAAAGGTAAACCATAATGAGAAGGTGTATCATGCACAAAATTTAGGTTCCCACGACCAAGGTCAAGGTCACAGTCAAAGGTCATAGGTTTGACCCTTACAAATCATGTGTCTGCAATAACTTGAAAACCCCTGAAGTGAATTGAATCAAATTTCACAGAAAGGTATACCTAAATGAGAAGGTGTGTCGCGCACAAAATTTAGGTTCCCATGACCAAGGTCAGGGTCACAGTCAAAGGTCATAAGTTTTGTCTTGTATGTCTGCAATAACTAAAAAAAACCTGAAGTGAATTGAATCAAATTTCACAGAAAGATAGACCAAAATGAGAAGGTGTGTCACACACAAAATTTAGGTTCCCATGACCAAGGTCACAATCAAAGGTCATAAGTTTGTCTCCTACACATCTTGTATCCAAGATATCTCAAAATCTGCTGAAGCGAATTAAATCAAATTTTACAGTAAAAGAAAGGTAAACCAAAATGAGAAGTTGTGTCATGCACAAAATTTAGGTTCTCACGACCCAGGTCAAGGTCAAAATCACTGTCAAAGGTCATAAGTTTGTCTCTTACAAATCTTGTGTCCAAGATATCTCAAAAACCGCTTAAGCGAATTTAATCAAATTTTACAGAAAGGTAAATCAAAATGGTAAGTTGTGTCATGCACAAAATTTAGGCTCCCATAACCAAGGTCAAGTTCACAGTCAAAGGTCAGGGGTCAAATACCAGGTTTTAGGGGCCTTCGGGGGCATTTGTTACACACTGTAACATTTCTTGTTCATCATATCCATGACATTTATTTAAGGAATGAAATTCATTTTTCTGAGGTTTATCGAAGTGTAAACTACATTGGGTCACGTGCAAAGTGAATGAACCCCGAAGGGTTTCATGTAAACTTTGCTAGTGACCCAATGTAGTTTACACTTCGATAAACATTAGAAAAATTAAGTTCATTGCTTATATTTACATTCGTTTCAACCAAATCTTTCATGAAAAATCTTATATAAACGCTAACATTGTAGCAATAAAACATGTACACGCAGTTTTTAGCTCACCTGGCCCGAAGGGCCATAATGAGCTATTGTCATACCAATGCGTCCGTCGTGCGTCGTGCATCCGTGCATCCGTGCGTCGTCCGTCAACACCTAAAAACAAATATTCAAACATCTTCTTCTGTAAAACTACTGGTCCCATGGTTCTCAAATTTCACGTGGAGCATGACCTGACTCCAGGGTCTCAGAATTGTAAAATTGGGTCAGGTTGAAAATCCAAGATGGCCGCCGTTACTAAAAATAGGAAAAACAACAAAATAAACTTCTTCTCCAGAACCACTGGGTGTATTTGTCTGAATTTTGGCATGGAACATCAGTGAATCCTTGGTATTCAAAATTGTAAAAATGAAAAAAATCTGTAGCGGAGTTTGTCACAGTGACCTACTTTCTGTTTACGTGTGTAATTTTGCCCAAATGCCAATGTCAAAAAATGACCTATTTAAACAACTTCAAACAACTTCTTCTCTAAAACCACTGAACCCATGGATCTCAAATTTCACGTGGAGCATGACCAGACTGCAGGGTTTCAAAATTGTAAAATTGGGTCAGGTCAAGAATCCAAGATGGCTGCCGTTACTAAAAATAGCAAAAACAACAAAATCAGCTTCTTCTCCAGAACCATTTGGTATATTTGGTTTAAAGTTTGCATGGAACATAAGTGGGACCTTGGTATTGAAAATTGTAAAAATAAAAAAAATCTATAGCGGAATTAGGTCACAGTGACCTACTTAGCGTTTACAAGGCCGATTTTGCTCAAATGTCAATAATCTAAAGAAAATGCAACCAATTCTTACCAGATTTGGTCAGAAATGGTTCTTGAATGGAATTATTTCAATTTTGTGCCAGTTGACTATCCAAGATGGCCACCATGGGGGCCGTTACTAAAAATAGCACAAACATAAAAATGACAATTACTCAAGAACCCTTGAATGGAATTGAACCAATTTTGTGTCAGACTGTTCCTTGCATTAAGCCGTTTCGATTAATTGCAATTTGGCATTCCAAGATGGCCGCCATCTGGTGTTACTAAAAATAGCACAAACATAAAAATGACAATTACTCAAGAACCCTTGAATGGAATTGGACCAATTTTGTATCAGAATGTTCCTTGCATGAAGTCGTTTTGATTAATTGCCATTTGGCATTCCAAGATGGCCGCCATCTGCCGTTACTAAAAATAGCACAAAACATGAAAATGACAATATCTCAGTAAACCGCTGAATGGATTTTGACAAAATTTGTGTCAAAATGATTCTTGCATTGAGATGTTTCAAAAATATCTAACTGTAGACCAGTCATATTGGCCTCTGTTACTAAAAATAGAAAAATGTGAAAATTAGAAAATCTCAATGGAATTGGGTTAATTTTGTGTCAGAATGGTCCTTTCATTAAGCTTTTTCGATTTTTTGCATTTTGGCATTCCAAGATGGCTGCCATCTGCCGTTACTAAAAATAGCACAAAACATGAAAATGACAATATCTCAGTAACCGCTGAATGGATTTTGACAAAATTTGTGTCAAAATGATTCTTGCATTGAGATGTTTCAAAAATATCTAACTGTAGACCAGTCATGTTGGCCTCTGTTACTAAAAATAGAAAAATGTGAAAATTAGAAAATCTCAATGGAATTGGACCAAATTTGTGTCAAAATGGTCCTTGCATGAAGGCTTTTCGATTTTTTACATTTTAGCAATCCAAGATGGCCGCCATCTGCCATTACTAAAAATAGTACAAAACATGAAACTGGCAATATCTCAGTAACCCCTGAATGGATTTTAATGAAATTTGTGGCAAAATGATTCTTGCATTGAGGTGTTTCAAAAGTAAATATATAAAGACCAGGCAAGTTGGCCTCTGTTACTAAAAGTAGCAAAATGTGAAAATGAGAAATTCTCAGTGGAATTGGACCAATTTTGTATCAGAATGGTCCTGTTGCACAATAGCCAGGTGAGCGATATCAGGCCCATTTGGGCCTCTTGTTTCTGGTAACAGCAGAAAGGTATGCATGACGTCATGACGTTGTTGACGTCCAATCAGGTTGTAGAGAGCTATTGTTTATTTTGACGTCATTGACATCGCATGTCTTAATGTAATTATTGGAATGTAAACTACATTAAGTTCCAATGGTTTACTATAGGGCTTTTCAGTAAATACACCTAGAATGTAAATATTTTGTTATAAGATGGGTGCTTTCATCTCTAAAACAAGACAAAAGATGCTGATTTTCCCCTCTCCAAAATAATCCTAAAAATCTAGATCCATCTTATAAGATGGATCTAGATTTTTAGGTCTGTTTTGGAGAGGGAAAAATACATGGCAGGAGAATTAATGTGTCATATGTACATATTTGGGATAATTTTTGGGAAAGTTCAGCCAGTCTTATAGCTGAATTCATGACAATATACATGACATTATTTTTTTATATTTTTACAGCTTAGAATCAAAGCACAGCGACAAGGTGAAGTGACTCTACAGACAATCTATACAAATGCAACAATTGAAGTTACTCGCAACCCAAATAGTCCTGCGATCACCTCAGGTCCATGCTTTAAGAATATCTACGAGACGGTACCAGCTACTACATTCCTGTTTGATGTAAATGCTACAGATAATGATGGGGTAAGATCCTGTTTGACTACAGTTATTATCCTCGCATAAGGCTGCAGGATATAGTTCTGGCATTGTCCGTTTGTTTGTTCATTCATCCATCTGTCATTTATAGGCTCCTAAAATGATGCTTATAAATGGGGCAGCTATTGCTCAGCAAACAGTTTAGATCCAGCTCTGGCTGATCAGGATCTGTTCTGATTGCCATTTGGCCGGGGATTTAAAATCAACTTATCAGTTTTGCAGAGTAAATCTAACAGTTTAAGGTAGTCATTTCTGCGGACAAGAAAGAGTAACAGTGATAATTTCAAGATAATTTCCCATATTTCTGCATAAAAACAAATGTTGTGACCACCTCATTATCACCGTCTCAGTGAGACGGTTCTAATGAGGGATACAACATATGTTTTCATTGAGAAGTAAGAAAAATTATCTCGGAATTATCCACAAAACTCCACCTTATCAGAAACTGACGATTCCATGATATTTTTGTTAATTCTAAATAAAAGTATTGTGGCCCCTCATTAGAGTTGCCTTAGTGAGACATGAGTTCTGATGAGGAGTCACAACATATGCTTTTATTTATCAGTAAGTAAGAAAATATCTCAGAGTATTAGCAAACAGCAGGGGCTTATGTGGTCTAATGAATAAGAGTGCTGAGTCTTAAACATTAGGTCTCTTACTGCTTTGGATTGAAGCCTCACCACAGGGTATAATCGATTCCGCTAATTTTCGCTTCCTGCAGAGACTGTACATTATATTTGGCTTCTGCCGAGACTGTCCTCGAACCCTTGCTTCCTGCCGAGACTTCTATACATGATAAATGGCTTCCTGCAGAGACTGTCCTCGTGATTCTGCTTCCTGCCGAGGCTCTCGGAAGGAAGCAGAATCACGCGGACAGTCTCGGCAGGAAGCTATTTTTCGAGGACAGTAGTCTCTGCAGGAAGCAAGAGTTCGCGGACAGTCTCGGCAGAAGCCAAATATAATGTACAGTCTCTGCAGGAAGCGAAAATTGGCGGAATAGATTATACCCTGTGCTCACTTGTCACACAAGTGAGAAAGCCACAATCTGCTTGCGGAAGGTCAGCTGATTTCTATACAGGAGCTCTGGTTTGCACCCACCTCCGCTTAATGATCGGCTCTTTATAAGTGAAATATTTTTGAAAGGGCCCTAAAAACCCATATCAATAATAAAAAGAAAAAAAATGTTGCTGCTGGTGAGTATTGCCAAAATGGTAAGAAGTAATTGTTGGCAGTGTATGTTGCATCAAAAATTACTTCTGATTATAAGCAGGTAATGACAGGACTGCTAAATTGACTCCCATTCTGATTGCATACACATGCTAGTGACTCTGATTTTGACATTGTGTAACATGAAGAAGTTGTACATTAAAGTTCAGGAAACTGATTATTTTTAGAGAAAAATTACAATATCTATTTCCATGAACATTGTAAAAATATGCAGACATGTAGAGATAGAACTATTTGGGACTAAAATCTATAGTGGGGGAGTGGAGGACTGGGGAGGGGGAACTGGTGGGGATTGGTAAAATCTTATTTCTGCATTCAAGGTTAATGGGTACACCTACATGTTATTGCCCCATTTTTACAAAAGGGGGAATTTTTTGTGACTTTCCATTTCTTTCCTCTAGGAGCAAATTCTTTCCTTTAAGAGTTGACCTCCATTGGGAAGGGTGGCAGAAATGAAAATGGCAGAATTGTTCCTCATGATTTTGTATTTATTTATTTGTAGAGATTGTGGAGACATCATATTGAAGGCTTTTGTTAGAATCTTTTAACTGAGGCTGTTGAAATGCATATTATTTTTTTTCAGGATTCGCTGACGTACAGGCTACTAGCAACATTAGATTATACATACTTCTTTGTCAATCCTGGGACAGGTCAGCTGTATTTATCCAAGTCAGTGGAGGGACAATCAGATTCCACTTACCAAGTAAGATATTTTTATCATCTCTAGTTTTCCTTTTGCGTGTGACAGTGTTTTTAGCTCGCCTGTACGAAAGTACAGAGAGCTATTGTTGTTGTCACTTGGACGTCAGCGTCGGCTTTGGCGTGGGCGTGGGCGTCACAGTATAAAGTTTTACGCTAAAGTTTTTTTATGCGATGGGCAAGGCACTGCAGGCGAGCTATCCTGTACAGGGACAGGTCTTGTTTTGTCTTGCCTACGACTAGCAGAAGCTTTAACAGGTATTACTTTTTCAGTGTCCTTGTCCGTGTCGGCAGGATAAACTTTAAACAAAGTTTTCTCGTTTAGCTCTGTTTGATGACAAAGCCCAAACAGGTGGAAAACAGTCTTCAGCAGAATTCTTTTTCTTTTGTTTGGGGTTTAACAGCCCTTTTTGCTTACAGTGTATATTTTAACACTTCAGCCATCAGAAATGAAAACATGTTGAATTCTCACACAGTGTAAATACAGATGAGGCAGCTCATAATCTTTGCATTCACAATTGATATGACTTGTACAAATTACTTTTTGAAATTCTGCAGACGTAAGTTTTGTCATCTGCTTTTTGGCATTTTAGGGGCTAATATAGTCCATTGGCAGTCACTTGTATTTGACGAAGGAATCTATAAGGCCTGGTATGCTCGTATATTCCAAGGAAATAATGCTTCGAGGTTGTGGGTTAACTTGGAAGAAGGTTGTGATCCTTCTCTTTCACAGGATTATTTTGGCTTTTTCGTCATCCACTCATTCCACCATTGACCTAAATTTGAAATGACATTTGTGATTGTATTTAGCGCTCACATGCATAAGTTAATTGATGTCTCTGTTTATATTTTCTAGGTTACCGTTGTGGTTGAAGACGGTCGTGGCAAACAGAATCAGACCACATGTACCATTCAGGTGACGAGGAATGTGGACCATCCGTATTTCGTTAATGATCCATATTTCGACAGTATCCTATACAATCAGGGTGAAAATGACCCATTCTTTTTTGCGACAGCCAATGACGATGATAAAGTAGTAAGTAATCATATCGCTAATCAGTGCTCCAGATAAGAAGGAGTAAAAAGGATAATTTAGGGATAATTTTCCATTAATCTGCATAAAAACATATGTAGTGACCCCCTCATTAGAACAGTCTCACCGAGACGGTTCTAATGAGGGGTCAGAATGTATGTTTTCTCTGAGAAATAAGAAAAAATTATCTTTGCGTTATCCCTGATACCCCTTCTTATCTGAAGCTCTGCTAATTACAGCATTTCTTTGGTTATAAGATGGGAGCTTATCCTTACAAAATTATAGAACATATCTAAATCAGTCGTGTAATTCAGCTATAAAAAAGGTTTTTCCCTTCCAAAACAATCCAACAGATCTAGATCCGTCTTTTAAGGTGGATCCAAATCTTTGAGATTGCTTTGGAAGGGAAAAACCCAAAACAATCCCAAATATCTAGATCTGTCTTACAAGATAAAATTGTTTTGGAAGGAAAAAGCTTTTCTTATAACTGAAGAAATATGCTACCTTAAATGTTTGGACATCAGCCTCTTAGCAAACAGTATAAGCATAGATGAGACTGCTCCTTTTGATCTAGTGGTCCCGGGTTCAAGCGCTTCTGGAGGCAAAAATCTTTTCAACCGTTACGTTTGGTCAAGAAACAGTCTGAGAATTTTGGCCTCCCTTAAGACTTGTCGGAATAGTATAGCTCCCTAACTTTCGATGATTCTATTATGTAAAACACTTTAAGACCAACAGGCACACTTTCAGGGGAAGCAACTCTGCCATTTTCACTTATGCCTCTCTTTTCAATAGGGGCCAACTCTTAAAGTAAAGAATTTGCTCCTGTAGGAGCAAATTCTTCCATTAAGAGTGACCCCCATTTTGGATTGGTTCCTCCAGGGAAGCAAATAGGGTGTTGAAATATTGTCTGCCTTTTAAAACATGGCAGTGTACCCAAACCCTTTAAAGGAATGTATACAAAACTTTGAATTTATGGTGGGTATTTGCTTTAATACAAGCCATAAACATTTTGCAATTTTGTTTTTATGTAACTTTGATTTCACTAAGTTTTGCAAGTTTGAATTCACAAACTTTTGCTAGATATGTAACTTCAAATTTATGAAGTTCAGCAAGAGTAAAACTTTTGGAAATTTTTCTTGATTTACATTACTAATCACTATGTCTTTTGTTCTCTTATCATAGGGCACAATGATGTACGAGGTGACAGGATATGGGGCTGCTCCAGGATATTTCCGTATAGTCCCTCAACCTGCTCCACAAGCTGGCGGGTTTGAACTGGGTGCTGTCTATGTTCAAGACTCAGAGGGATTGCAGAAGGATTCCCAGACTGTCTACTATGTAAGTTTCAGTATAGCTGCATGGTGAGAAAATCTTGTTAAGGCTACTCAACAGAGCTCCAGATAAAGTAGGTTAACATTGTTTTTTTAATTTCTCAACAAAAACATATCTTGTGACCCCTCATTCGAACTGTCTCGGCAAGAGGGTCTCAACGTATGTTTTTATGGAGAAAGATTTGAAATTATCCCTAAATATTTACTTTCTTGGTGATTTTACTGAAAGCCCTATAGTAAACCATTTGGAACGTAATGTAGTTTACATTCCAATAATTACATTGAACCACGCCATGTCGTCAAAAAAAACAACAACGACTCTCTACAATCTGATTGAACGTCAGGGACGTCATGATGTCATTCACACTGTTCCACTTTCATATTCTGTCACTTGAATGCTCCTATGATATATTATTTTTGTTATAAATTCACAAGGTCAGTATATTTTTCCAAGTAGGTTAAGGCTGATATTTTTCTGCCAAAGTTAAGGATAAGAATATGGCATACTAGCAAAGAAAAATTATTTTACTTTACCTCCCCATTCTATTGCTGTATTTTTAGCTCACCTGAGCCATAGGCTCAGGGTGAGCTATTGTGATCACCCAGTGTCCGTCGTCCGTCGTGCGTCGTGCGTCGTGCGTCGTCCGTCGTCCGTCGTCAACAATTTGCTTTAAATGACATCTTCTCTGAAACCGCTAGGCCTAGGGCTTTGATATTTGGTATGAAGCATTGTCTAGTGGTCCTCTACCAAGTTTGTTCAAATGGTGGCCCCAGGGTCCAAAATGGCCCTGGGGCAGGGGGTCTTGGGTTCGAAACCAAAAAATACATAAAAATCTTCTTCTCCAGAACTGCTTGGCTCAGATGCTTGAAATTTGGTATGTAGCATGGCCTAGTGGTCCTCTACCAAGTTTGTTCAAATGGTGGCCCCAGGGTCCAAAATGGCCCTGGGGCAGGGGGTCTTGGGTTCGAAACCAAAAAATACATAAAAATCTTCTTCTCCAGAACTGCTTGGCTCAGATGCTTGAAATTTGGTATGTAGCATTGCCTAGTGGTCCTCTACCAAGTTTGTTCAAATGGTGGCCCCAGGGTCCAAAATGGCCCCGGGGCAGGGAGTCGTAGGTTTGAATCATAGAAATACATAGAAAAATATTTAAAAAACTTCTTCCTCGGAACTGCTCGGCTTAGGTGCTTGAAATTTGGTATGTAGCATTGCATAGTGGCCTTTTACCAAGTTTGTTCAAATGGTGGTCCCAGGGTTCAAAATGGCCCCAGGGCAGGGAGTACTGGGATTGAACCATAGAAATATATAGAAATATATTCAAAAATCTTCTTCTCCAGACCTGCTTGACTCAGATGCTTGAAATTTGGCATGTAGCATTTCCTAGTGGTTCTTTACCAAGTTTGTTCAAATGGTGGCCCCAGGGTCCAAAATGGCCCTGGGGCAGGGAGTCCTGGGCTTGAACTATAGAAATAAATAGAAAAATATTCCAAAATCTTCTTCTCATGAACTGCTTGGCTCAGATGCTTGAAATTTGGCATGTAGCATTGCCTAGTAGTCCTTTACCAAGTTTGTTCAAATGGTGGCCCCAGGGTCCAAAATGGCCCCAGGGCAGGGAGTTCTGGGTTTGAACCATAGAAATAAATAGAAAAATATTCAAAAATCTTCTTCTTCAGAACCACTTGACTTAGATGCTTAAAATTTGGCATGTAGCATTGTCTAGTAGTCCTTTCCAAGTTTGTTCAAATGGTGGCCCCAGGGTCCAAAATTGCCCCAGGGCAGGGAGTCTTGGGTTTGAACCATAGAAATACATAGAAAAGTATTCAAAAATCATCTTCTCCCAAACTTCTTGGCTCAGATTCTTGAAATTTGGTATGTACCATTTACTAGTGGTCCTTTACCAAGTTTATTCTAATGGTAGGCCCAGGGTCCAAAATGGCCCCAGGGCAGGGAGTCTTGGGTTTGAACCATAGAAATACATAGAAAAAATATTCAAAATTGATCTTCTTCAGAACCTCTTGGCTCAGATGCATGAAATTTGGTATGAAGCATTGGGTAATGAATCTCTATCAAGTTTGTTCAAATGGTGGCCCCAGGGTCTAAAAAAGGGCTCTGCAGTGGGGTTTGGCTTGATTTCGAAAATAAAATATACTTGAAAATCTTCTACATGTACTTCAGAACTGCTAGGCTCAGATGCTTGAAATTTGGTATGTAACATTGCCTAGTTGTCCTTCACAGAGTTTATTCTTATAGTGGCTCTAAAATGGCCCTGCCTCATGGGGTCCTAGGTTTGAGCCACAGAAGTACATAAAAAAATATTGAAAAATCTTTTTAGCTTCATGTCTGCATAAATACTCAGCAATAGTTGCTTCCTGCTGCATTTCAGCATAACCTTATGGTAACATTTAGAATCAAGAATGGATTTGCATACCACCTGCATGTTAGGGTCGGGTGATTATCATCCAGAATTATGGCCCTTTGATAAATCTTGCATCAAAATACAGGATATTCATTATGGGTCTTTGATAAATTTTGCAGCAAAATATAGGATATTCATTTTCTCCTGGTAAATTCTCGGTAACTACTGGCTGGATTTCAATTAAGCTTCATAGGAACTATAAGGATCAATGGCAGATATCCATATCACCTGGATGCCATGGTCAGATGATTTTTTATCAGAGTTATAGTCATTCTATAAATCCCATCAGAAACCAGTATAGTCAGTATTCTTGTATTTATGCCCAAGTAATAATTGAAAACTCTAAAATTGCTCTTTTTTCTGTGTTATGGAGCAGGTCAGGGGTATACTATACTGGTACTACTGGCCTCTTGTATATATGTATTTATGTACATGTATATTTGTATGCATCTATGTTTGTGATAGGGTATTATACTCCAACAACAGCTAAGGTCATATGGACACAGTGCCACAGCTTAAAGGCTTCCTCACAGACTGGAAGAGCCAAGATCTTACCAGCGACCCCTGGTTTTCAGGATCAGTGATTTATCTACTCGGCCACCACAGTTTCTCAGTTCTGTAGTCTTCTGGTTTCTTTTTTAGGGCAAGAATTGTACTACAAGATGTTCTGGAAATTTCATAGAAGAAATAAAAGCCAATGATCAGGAACTGATACAATCAAAAACCTTTGCATAGAGCTGAGAGCTAACCACAGACCCCTGGTTTTTAGGACCAGTGATTTATCCACTCACCTACCACAGCTTCTTGAGTCTTGTAGTTTCATTTTTAGGGCAAAAATTGTATCACAAGATGTTCTGAAATTTCAGAGAAGAAATAAAAGCCACTGATCAGGAACAATTATTATCTAAAACTTTTGCATAAAGGTTACATTTATAATATCAAAATCAGTATGGATATAATTGCTGCAATGCTGTACCAACATATTCAGTATTGTTGATTATTCTCCCATATTTCAATTTGGTTTGAAGAGAGTAAATTTTTATCCCTTTGCACAATGAAGTTGTGGAGGGGATATAGGGTCTGTCAAGCACATATGTACCTACATATGTACTCATGTTCACCTTTTATCATCACTTTAGCGACCTTACTTGTTAACCAGTTTTGATATACTAAGGACCAAGGTTAAGGTTGTAGTGGCTATTTTTAGGAAATTGTTGTCATTGCTCTAGCAACCTCATTTTGGTATAACTTCATACGACTGTTAAGTATGACAATTTCTATGACAAGTTCTCGTCTGCACTCTAAGGTCAAGGTAAAGGTCACAGTGGCTATTCTTAGAAAAACTTTGTCATTGCTCTTGTGCCTTCTTTTATGAATTGAATTTAATTTACTTTACACAGATGTTTAGTATGACAGTATCTTTAGCCAAGGTAAAGGTCAAAGTTGCTATTATTAGAAAAATTTGTCATCGCTCTAGTGCCTTCATTTATGAACCGATTTTGATTTAACTTCTCACAAGTATCTAATATGATAGTATCTTGGACTAGTTTGCATTTCAGTGTTCTAGGGCCAAGGTCAGGGTCACATTGGCTATTTTAAGAAAATTGTTGTCAGTGCTCTAGTGACCTCATTTATTAACCAGTTTTGATATAACTTCATACAATTCCTTAGTATGACAATATCTTGAATATGTTCGCCTTTCAGCACTCTAATTGCAAAGGTCAAGGTCACACTGGCTATATTTAGTGCCTTCATTAATAGACCGATTTTGATTTCACTTTACACAAATGTTTAGTATGACAATATCTTGGACAAATTTACATTTCAGCATTATAGAGTCAAGGTCAAGATCACAGTGGTCATTTTTAGCAAAAAACTGTCATCACTTCAGCATATTTATTTATGGACCAATTTTAATTCAACTTCACACAAAAGTTTAGTTTGACAATGCCTTGGATAAGTTTGCCTTTCAGCTTTCTAGGGCCATGGTCGAGGTCGCAGTTGCTATCTTAAGAAAAACTTTTTCATTGCTCTGGCCCCTCATCTGCAGACCAATTTTAATATAATTTCACACAAATGTTAAGTATGAAAATATCTTGGACATGTTTGTGTTTCAGTGGTCTGTGGTGAAGGTCATGGTCACTGTTGTTATTTTTTAAAATGTTAAATTGGACAATACCTTGGACATATACATTAGCAAATGAGTATCTATCCAGCGATGAAATTAGTATGCTAAATTATCCAGTGCGTGGGATTGTATGCCTTGTTAATAGATGTTTTTTCAGAGGTATTTTATGTAATACTCAATAATCTAATCTACAAGCAGTAGCGGCAGTAGTGTAGTGGATAACACACTGGACTACCAGTCCAGGGGTTGTGAGGTTGATCCCCCCATTTCTTTGGTCTTTCGGCTGAGACTTTAAACCAATGTCCGGTCTCCGTAAGACCTAGTTGTTGATGGGATGTTAAACCCGAGTCTCAATGAGGGTAATCGCAGGTGTACCAGGTATTGAAGTGTCACAGGTGAAAGATTCCATTTATTATAGAATAAAAATCATTGGGAGCATTGACACTCGGGACTAATTTGATCCGTATGTGAATGTACCATAATGATAAATAAAAGTCAAATCTATAAAAGATTTCTTTGCATATTCAGTTTGGGATGTTGAAGACAAAATGATAATAAAAAAAAAAAACTGTGCAAAAGTAATGATAAAAAAACCTGTGCAGACTAAGGGCTTCCTCCTGGGATGTAACCGCCTTGCTGGTCATGACATAATATACCATTTTTGTGTGAATTGTTGAAATATTGATTTAATTTAATTGCATTTTGAACATTTGAACATTTTCTGCCTCAGTCTTATGTGCACATGAAAAATAAACTTGTTTCTTTTTCCAGGTACTTTATAAAGAAGATATTCTTATATAGTTAAAAGTGTTCATTAACATTCTGTGAATCAATAGATTGACAATTAATTGTGATTAAACAAAAGATTGATTGAGAAGCAAGAGTGAAGAAGATACAGTGATAAAATACAAGACAAGTGTATATTTGTAGACAGGTAAGGCCAAACAAAAAAGTGTGTGGTTCAGGCTACATCCGGGATAATATAGGGTACTGTAGGTAGGTAGGTAGGAAGGAAACTTGTTTTTTTTTATGTGTTGTTTTTTAAATAACACAGGTAATGAGAAGAAAAAGCTGCTACAAAAGTTACCTAATGAAAGTAAATGTATATCAAAATTTTTAGCAATTGAGATTTTTTTAGGTGTAAATTTTGAAACAGTTTTCTAATCAAATTGTCTTCCAACTTTAAACTTAGGCAAAAATCTTGGGTACGGAGTAAAAAAAGAGAGCAACAGGTTAACTTGAACCACATGAATTTTATTATTCCGCTTACGTTAGATAATACCAAGGAAAAGTGGAAAAAGTAGGCAAAGATCAGGAACTAATTGTAATCAAATCCCACACCTTACCCAAGAGATATAAGAAAGTAGCATAAACATAAGAAAACACAACAAACGAGAGCCAAGGGACCAGCCTTTTTCCCACAGAGCTATGCGAAAGAGACAGAAGAACAGGTCAAAGACAACCATAAAACAGAAAATTACAACAAAATCCACATCAGAAGTACTGCCCTGGAATGGTCAGTAATAAATTAATTGAGGGATTAAACCACTTTTATGAGCTCACCATGACCCATAGTTCTGCTGTGGATCAAAGGTTTCAGATGTTTGGTTTGCATAAAGGACTCCTAACTTACCTGTTTAAACATTTTTACTGGCCAAAGATTCACCCTAGATTCTGTTGTTAAAACAAGAAAACACCACAAACAGAAGAACCAAAGGGCCAGCCCTTTCCCAGCAGCTGACCACAAGTCTATACAAAACAGACAGAACAATACATCAAAGAGATGATAAAACAAAATTACAAAAATCAGACATGTCAGATATTATCATTATTAGCAGAAAGCTGATGTTGTGTTCCTGTCATTTCACTTTGCTAAATGGTTCACACTGGCAGAAAACAGATGGTTCTTTGCAGAAAAAAAGAGAACACACAGAAAGCTCTTGCCCAATATGAAATTAACCTACCACCTGTGTGAAATAATGAGGGAAATGGGAGCTGAACCCAAATAGAATATATAGTGATCCTGTGTTTTTGTAACTGTTATAGCAACTTGTTGTCAGCTATATACAAAATTTAATGAGGCAGCCCATGAGATTGCGGCACCTATTGCCCTCTGAAAAATCATACATTAAACATGCATCCTGTGGAGCTTAGAATCTTTTTTTTTTTTTTTTGTCTGCTAGGAGCAGTGATAGCAAGCTGGTCTACCAATGCAGTGATCACAAGATCGATCCCCATCTTCTCTGGTCTTTCGGATTACACTTTAAACTCAGGTCCAGTCACTGCATGACCTAGTTGTTGGTGTGGGATGTAAAACCTGAGTTCACTCACTCACTCTTTGTCTGAACCGTCATCTCATTCCCAGCTTATTTATATGCAAACAGTTAAAGCTCTGCCAAGACTGTACAATGTGCAGGATTGTCTTAGTCATTGCTAATCAATAATAACCATTATCACATTGGCTTGTGCAAACAGTAGCCTTGTTGGTCTTAAGAAAATTGCTGTAGCATATATATCAGGTGATAATTACTTCGAAAAATGAAACATGTTTGGTATTTTTCAGGTTGAGGCATGCCACGCAGGAAGAATTGGAGAAAGTCAGTGGTGAAGAAGGTTGTGAAGGCAGATGGTGGTGGAAGTCCTGGGTCGCAATTTTCAGATGTGGGTCAGACCCACCTCACAGATCATGGAGGATCTGTGCCCCAATTGGGGACATCTGAGCCAGGGTCGCACAAATTGTCAGATGTGGGTATGACCTGCCCCATTGTATCATCTGATCCAGGGTCAAACAGTTTGTCAGATGTGGGTATGACCTGCCTCATTGTATCATCTGACTCAAAAGATCATATTGAAAACGATTGCTCTGCAAAAGATTGTCAAACAAGATTACAAAATGAATTTGATTGTTCACATATGAATGACTCACAAGATATTAAACATATGAATGACTCACAAGATATTGAAGCAAAGAAACCAGAGAAAGAAACATGCAGCAAAACTGATCTTTATCCAGCCACTTCTATACTTAGCAATAGATATGCATTATCTAGACAACATAGAAGTAGTCAAGTTCCCAGCAAGACAGTTGTTCTTGGGTCATATAATCAAGCTGACAATATGTTTAGTGACCAATCACGTGGCAGTCAGTGTACTATAAATGCTTTATGCTCACTAATTTTTGCCAAGTTTTCACATTTAGGAACAAGACATTGCCTTGATAAAGTGCTTTTAGAAGGTGACATTTTATATAACAAAGTTATATCTGGCTTAAAAGCACAAGGACTATTTAAAAGCAAGTTATTAACCTTGGATGAAATACCAGAAGCTGTGAGTATTTTGAAGAAAGATATTGTTGTTGAGAAGTTCAATGTTATTTCCGGAGTTTGTACACAGCAGGCTACTACTTCAGGTTTGCCATCACTATATGAGACACTTCATATTGCTTTTCAAAAATCTTCTTATCTATTGTTTATGGTGGGTTCAGTTTGTTCAGCTGTATTTAAAAGAAAGGATGGTTACTGTTTTTTTGATTCACATTCACATGGACCAGATGGCTTGTCATGTGCTGATGGACAGTCTGTTCTAGTATCTTTTTCTTGCTTACAAGACCTAGAATCATTTATGTATGCAGTATATGACAGTATGCTGATTGATGTATCTGAACAATTTGACATGTTACCTGTTGAACTCAAATTGAGGTCAGAAAACCTAACCAGTAAGGATTCTGCCAGAGACTTTATGACATCTGATGCCTGTAACACTGCTATCAGTGAGGATATTACACAGTCTGAAAAATCCAAACCAGTCCAAGACAGTAGACAAAAGGAAACACAAAGTGGCAAAATTATGGAATCCAAATCACAGATGAATTTGATGATCACAGAAAAGAATTCAAACAAAGAGGAGAATAATGAAACACTCATTCAGAAATATTTCAAAGACCAGATGGATAGGAATAAGTCTAAGCAAACTGCTGTTAAAAGTCAGATTGACAGAAAAGCATATCAGCGTCTATACAAACAGAAGCAAAGGGAATCTCTTCTTTTTAAGGAGATGGAAAGAAAACATAAAAAAGCAAAAAGACAGTCTGATGAATACAGGATGAAGGATAAGAAATCAACATTAAAATCAAAGAGAGTTGCTAGAATGTCAGCAGATTTTAAAGCAAAAGAAAAATATGCAAAAAGATCTGCAAGAGAATCAGAATAAAGGATAAGAAATCAACATTAAAATCAAAGAGAGCTGCTAGAATGTCAGCAGATTTTAAAGCAAAAGAAAAATATGCAAAAAGATCTGCTAGAGAATCTGATGAAATCAGACTAAAGGATAAGAAATCAACATTAAAATCAATGACAGCTGCTAGAATGTCAGCAGATTTTAAAACAAAAGAAAAACATGCGAAAAGATCAGCAAGAGAATCTGATGAAATCAGAATTAAGGATAAGATATCAACATTAAAAGCAATGACTGTGGCAAGAATGTCAGCAGATTTTAAAGCAAAAGAAAGATATGCAAAAAGGTCTGCAAGAGAATCTGATGAAATCAGGAAAAATGATAAGAAAGCAACAATAAAATCAATGAGCACTGCTAGAATGTCTGCAGATTTTAAAACAAAAGAAAGATGTGCAAAAAGGGCTGCTAGAGAATCGGTTGAATTCAAACAGAAAGAACTTGAGTTACAGAGAAAGTCAAAGAGAAAGGCCAGATTGAATCCGTATATTTTAGAAAAAGAAAGAGTTACTAAGGAAGAATGGAGATCAAATACAAGAAATAAGACAACTGAAAATATGTTGGATTGTCAAAGAAAAGCTTCTAAACGTAGTAGTCCATCATTCTGTATGAAGGAACAAATATCTGCAAAATGTAGAAAATATGGCTCTGATATTGATGCATGCATGGAACTGTTCCATAAAAGCATTTCAGTTGGACCAGTGTATATATGCAGTTGTTGTCACCAGACATGGTTTAAAGAAAGTGTCACAAAAGCATGTACCATTTCCAGTGCTCATAAAGCTCCGTATTGTTCAGGCGTCTTATCTGTTGATAATAAGGAATGGATATGTACAACATGTAAGAATAGTATTTTAAGCGGTAAAGTTCCGAAATTATCTATTGCGAATGGGATGAAATGGCCTTCTAAACCAAAAGAACTTGAACTGCATCCATTAGAAGAAAGATTAATTGCACTGCGTATTCCATTTATGCAACTGAGAGAATTGCCTAGAGGTCGCCAGTATTCTATTAAAGGAAATGTAGTAAATGTGCCAGTTCAAATCCAGCCTGTTGTAGATGCTCTTCCACGACCATTCAATGAAAATGTAACTGTTCCTGTTAAACTGAAGAAAAAATTGTCACATAGATCTTGTGCTTTCACAGAAAGTGTCCGACCTTTTAGTGTGCTTGTGGCATTACATTGGTTAATGAACAATAGTAAACTATATAAAAATTCAGGGGTTAATATTGATGAAAAATGGATAGAACAAGTTACACAAGAAAGTCAAGAAATTGTGCAAGAATTTATTGAAACAGACAAGTCTAACTATTTCAGATCTAATAAAATTGACCTTGACGAGCTGCAGTCACAGAAATTGCAGGAAGATAAAATTTCTGTTCAGAATGAAAATGAATTATATGACTCAGATGCAGAGGAAGACCTACAAGAAAGCGTTGGAAATATAGATACACTAGTTGATGATGAAAACTTAGAAAATCGAACATTGATATTTGCTCCTGGAGAAAATCAACGTCCTCTAAGTATTTATCAGGATCTGGATTCTGAATATTTATGTTTCCCAACCATATTTTGTGGCCAAAGACGTCCAGAAAATAGTGAGCGTTTAGTTCCTCTGCATTACAGCGATATAGCTAAATGGGAGTTGAGAAGTTATGATAGGAGAGCAGCAAACTCGGTGCCAAATATTTTTTTCAAGCTGAAAAAAATACAGATGAAGCAGTTGAATGATAAAGTTAATCTTGCTGTTAGAAGATGTCAGATAGGTGAAAGAAGTATCACAGCAGCCCAAGTCAGAGATTCAGGTTACTTAGAAGGTATTGTAAAGAAAGATCAGGGTTACTATATTTTTAAACAGCTGCGAAATTCACCGTCATATCTTGAAACAAGGAAAAAGGATGTTTTTGCTATGATTCGGCAATTAGGATTGCCTACATGGTTTATATCATTATCATCAGCTGATACAAGATGGGTTGACCTTCTCAAGATGTTGGCAAAACTAAACAACAATGTCGAGTATACAGATGAACAAATAAAGGAAATGACATGGGAGCAAAAGAGCAAACTTATTCAAAGAGATCCAGTAACCTGTACACGTTACTTTGACCACAGAGTTCAAGAGTTCATCAAGCTTGTTCTGAAGAGTACTCATAACCCTATTGGTATAATTACAGACTACTTCTATCGGGTTGAATTTCAGCAAAGAGGTTCGCCTCATATTCATTTAATAGCCTGGATAGAAAATGCTCCTAAATTCAATGTTGACAACATTGATGACATAACCGGATTTGTTGATACTTACTTGAAGTGTTCATCTGACACTGAACACCTAAAGGACCTTATTCAGTTACAGGTTCACAAACATTCAAGAACATGTCAGAAGAAAGAGGACAAAATATGCCGGTTTGGTTTTCCACTTCCACCTTTGCCAAAGACAATGGTTCTTGAACCTCTAGAATCAGATGTAGATAAATACAAGAAGATGTATTTCAAATTACAGCACAAAATGAATGACCAGAAAAATGGATATGAAATGTGCTATGAAAGGTTCCTAAAAGAAGTGGTGAACCTCCCAGAAGAAGAGTACATCAAATGTATTAGAAGTACACTCAGTTCAGCAAAGGTGTTTCTTGAAAGAAAACCCAAAGATATTCGTGTAAATTTATATAACGAAAGTGTTTTAAAAGGTTGGCAAGCCAATATTGACATTCAATTCATTTTGGATCCATATGCCTGTGCAGTGTACATTGTATCGTACATTAGCAAATCTCAACGAGGAATGAGCACCTTAATGCATGCTGCTGCCACGGAAGCGAGGAATGGAAACTTTGACATAAAGCGACAGGTTAGACATATAGGCAATGCTTTTTCCAATAGTGTTGAAGTCAGTGCTCAGGAAGCTGTATATTTAGTACTTCAGATACCATTAACTAACAGCACAAGACAGGTTGTTTTTGTCAATACTTCCTTGCCAGACAAACGCATACAACTTATTAAATCCAAAAGTGTTCTTGATGAAATGCCTGATGATTCAACTGACATTGTAGCTGAAAATGTTATCAAAAGGTATGCAAAACGACCCAAAGCTCTTGAAAATTGGTGTCTAGCTGACTATGTTTCACAGTTAGATATTGTTTATCCTGAGGATGACTTTTCAGAAGAAAGGGATGATGAAGTGAATGATGATAATACTGAGCAGGTTGTGCAAGAATTTGATGACAGTCAAACACTACTTACACTTAAAAATGGAATGAAAATCAAGCGACGGAAGAACAACAAAGTTCTTAGATATGTTAGATTTAATTCAAGATCTGATGAAGAAAATCACTTCCGTGAAAAATTGTTATTATTTTTGCCATGGCGAAATGAAAACACAGATTTAATTGGCACATATGACACGTACAAAAATCATTACACAGCAGTTAGGCGAATAGTTGATTATAAATGTAAAGAGTATGAACACCATGTTGAGGAATTAGAAATTGCAAGGGAAAGGGCAGAAAATGATTATCAAGATGCTTTTGATGAGTTAGCACCAGGAACTGAACAAACTGAATCTGAGACTGCAGAGGAACAAACGGTTGACTCTGAAAAATTTGTTTATTTTAACCCTGACCGAGCACTTAATCACAGCAACTACGATATTGGAATTGAAATAGGAGGCTCTTGTTCAGTCACACAAGTTGAGCAAAATTCAAACATCTTAGAAGAGGAGCAATATTTACAACTCCTGAGATCTTTGAATAAAAAACAAAAGCATTTCTATAACCATGTAGTTCATTGGATAAAAACAAAGGATGCCCCACTCTATGCATTTTTAAGTGGAGGAGCCGGTGTTGGAAAAAGTGTTGTAATTCGTGCTTTGTATCAGACATTATATAGACTACTAAATCTCAAAGAAGGTGAAAACCCAGATGAAATAAGAGTTCTTCTTTGTGCTTACACAGGAAAGGCTGCTTTTAATATTGGTGGATCAACAATCTCATCTGCATTCCATCAAAAATTCAAGCAATCAGACCAAACACTGACTTGTGACACTTTGAATACTTTTAGATCAAAATACAGGAGTTTGTCAGTAGTAATAATTGACGAAATATCTATGGTTGGCAATACATTGCTCAGTTTTATTGATCAGAGACTTCAGGAACTTACTGGCACAAAACAGCCATTTGGCCATGTTAGTATCATTGCTGTTGGTGATCTGTATCAGCTACAACCAATACGTGATGGTTGGGTATTTAATGATTTGAGAAAAGGAGCATCTTCATTGGCACCAAATTTGTGGAAAGATCATTTCAGGATGTTTGAATTGACAGAAATAATGAGGCAAAAAGATGACATTGAATTTACTGAACTGCTGAACAGGTTACGGCATAATTCTTTGACAGAATCTGATAAGGAAAAGATTAAAGCATGTGAGGTTTTAAAAGAATCCATTGGTTATCCACTAAGTGCACCACACTTGTTTGCTGAAAACAAGTTCATGAGCATCTTCAATGAACAAATAATCAATAATCTCAACACTGAAAAAGTTACTGTTCCTTGTCATGATACAGTTATATCTCCAAGTATGAAACTGGCTGATCAGATTAAGCTAATAAGCAAATTGCCCCAAGATCCCACTCAAACAGCAAATTTGCATCATTCATTGGACATTGTTGTCAATATGATTTACGACTTGACAGTAAATGTTAATACTGAAGATGGTCTTGCAAATGGTGCAACCTGTGTCCTTAAGTATATTGACTACAGACAAGTAGGCACTACTAGACCGAGCATTATATGGGTTCAATTTGATGATCCACAAGTTGGTGTTCAGAGAAGGTTACAGTATAAGAGATTGTACAATGAATTAATTCATGAAAGCTGGACTCCAGTGTTTGATGTAGAGCGTACATTTGTTTATGGCAGAGCAAGAAATGCTACCATTCAGAGAATTCAGTTTCCATTAGTACCTGCAGCAGGTCGCTCTGTTCATCGTGCACAAGGATCTACCCTTGATAAAGTTGTCATAGATTTGACACAAAACAAAACCAGAAAAGTGCCACATCTACACTATGTTGCTCTGAGCAGGGTAAAGTCAATAAAGAATCTCCACATACTCAACTTCAATGAAGATGCATTGAAAGTTGATGAACATGTTGAAACAGAAATGCAGAGATTGTATGATCATGCACTGCTAGACCTTTGCTATGATCCGTTAGATACAGTAGATGCAACTTCCCATTTTAAAATAGCTTACAATAATTGTCGCTCACTTCACAAACATATAGAAGATATAAGATGTGACAAGAGTCTACTGTCTGCACACATAATTGGTATATCAGAAAGCAGACTTTGTGAAATGGATGACACAAATGCATATGCTATTGAAGGTTTTACCATGATTAGGAATGATCAGTCTCTAAACAACAATGTATTAAGACCACCACATGGATCTGTTCTGTATGCCAAAAATGATATCACTATAGCTAACAGCTTTTCCTACAATACTAAAGACTTGGAATTCATTGTTATTGAAAGTCATCATCACCTGATTGACTTGCAAATTGTTGTGGTTTACAAGTCTCCCAGCACATCTTTCTATACCTTTTCCAACATTTTTGAAAAGGTGCTTGTTCCATGTGTAGACAAAATCAAACCACTTGTCATTATTGGTGATTTTAACATCAATGTGACACAGACAACAAATAAAATAGAACAGTATATGTATAGAACATTGAATTGCAGTCAGTTGAATCATAAGCCTACTACAGATAATGGGTCTACAATTGACCTTGTTTTTACTAACTGTGATGGTGTAATAGGAGTAGAGGAAGCTTACTGGTCAGACCATAAGCTGTTATATTTTTTTACATAATAAATCTCAAACCACACACTGTACATTGATTTCAGGATTATTGTTCAAATAGGTTTAAATTTCCCTTAATATATTTTACTAGACAACATACCAGTTACTCTTTATACCAGTATGGATCAACTGTCAACACCATTACTTGATTAGACCAATATGAATAACCTGTGAACAGCATTACCTGATTATACTAGTATGAATAACCTGCCAGTGAATCACCCACCAAGTTAAATTACAATACTTGCCTCTTGCATGGAGGCAAGTATTGTTGGTGGTTTTGCATAGAACTGGGTGGCCACCATTTTATACACCTGTCCATATTTGTCACCCGACGTAGGCGGAGGGGGACTATAGAAATGACCCTCGTCCGTCCGTGTGTCAGTCCGTCCGTCCGTCTTTCCGTCCTTCCGTCCGTCCTTCCGTCCGTCCGTCCGTCCGAAATCTTGTCCCCGCAACTCCTCCTACATCTTTCATCGGATTGATTTGAAATTTTACAGATTGTATTCTTATGATATGAAGATGTGCATGTGGTTTTTTCTTTTTGTTTCGGCCATTTTTGATGGAGTTACGGCCCTTGCTGACTCAGACCTTGTCCCCGCAACTCCTGTCACATCTTTTATCAGATTGACTTGAAATTGTGCAGAATGTTTCATCATGATCTGAAGATGTGCATGTGATTTTGGAATTTCAATTGTCCTATATTTTACAAAGTTATGGCCTTTTGTCGTTTTTGGTATTTTTCCAACTTTTGAACCGTTTGACCGAGAGAGCTGAAATTTTGTATGCTATTAGCATTTGGTAAATTGAGTATTCTGATTATTGTTAGGATATGCTAAATTTATTAGTGACAGAGTTATTCCCCTTCCATAGATAATAGACATTCACTTAAAGGTAGGTTCCTGTACTTTGGAATGCATCATAATTTTGATGATCTTTCATCCAAGTTGTTGGAAAGCACTTATAAAAGGGAATGAATAAGTTTCACTAAAAAGTGTAAATAAAAAAATATTAGAAAAAGTGTTTTGCAAGGGATTCCCTAACTCTGCTTCGCACACCAGTTAGCGCTATTTTTAGTTCGCGCCAAAAATAGATAAGGCAGCTGATGTCATGCTGCATTGCATTTTGGAATAGTTTTAACCCATCCACCCTGCCAGGATCTCTAGGAGAGCTCACGACAAGGGAAAATTGACCTTTGGAGAATGGCATCAGAAATCGCGCACTTATAGACATAATAAACATAGTTATTTTTAGAACTGGAATTCCAACGCAAGAAAATAAACCAAAAGGGAAAACGACTATTTTCTTCAACATCTGACGAGTTTCTCAGTAGCAACAAATTCAGAAAAATAAGAGAATTCAATACTGCTCAGAAAAAGACGAAATTATTTTGTGGACATAATTGTTATCGCTAGTACAGGAACCTACCTTTAAAGGTAAAGGGATAACTCAAGAACTATTCATATTAATGGGCTGAATTTTCATAAATGCATTGTTCTTTTTCATCAGATTCATATTAGGAGGATTATGGCCCTTGTTATTTTGTTATTGGGTATACAGTCTTATGTTTTGGGCATTCTGTAAGGGCCTAAAGTTTCAGTAGCCTGATTTTACACATATACGCCCAGTTCTGAACTCAAGTATTTTATAACCTCATAGAGGCCCAGTAATTGGGGTATATGTCTCTGCTTATGCTTCAATCATTATTTGCTTACCAGGTTCTGTTCTACACATATTTTCTGGTTTTGCACATAAATGCCCCTTTCTAAACTTAAGTATTTTATAACTTCATAGAGGCCCAGTAATTGTGCTTCAGTTATTATTTGCTGACCAGGTTCTGTAATACACATATTTTCTGTTTTTGGCCATATAGTTACTCTGAAACTGAATAAAGGGCTGCAGTTTGTGACACATTTCAAACGTCGGGTGACACTTGGCCGATGGCCTTTTATTTCCCTCGGGGGAGGGTTGTTTGGGATTATCTCCAGGAATGGGACAGTTTTGAGAATTTTGTATTTAATAATGTATCTCTCATAGCTCAGGTAACTTACACCTCTGTCCTGATTTAAGTGTTACTGACAAAGTGAATGTGTATGTAAGAGGACAGAGGTGGAAGTGGTGGGGTAGCATTGTTTGGTGAAGCATCCTAATTTGGTGGAAAACATGGATAGGTGCATAATAAGCATGAGAGAGATCTGTGACATTAGTAGAATATAGTTGTCAGATGATAATTATGTAGTGACATAGATTCAGCTTGGGTTATTTGGGGAACTTGAATGGATTTAAGTGGTGTTTCAAGCTGTAAAATGCATGTTGTTATTTCATTATTATCTGTAGGCAACTGTACCAAAAAATGTAACATTCAGTCATTTTATAGAGAAAAAAAAAACAAATATGTAAGATGATATGACCCATATTTCTTATTTTGAATGTGTCTGTGCTCTTGAAGTGACTCTTTCATGAAGATTTTAATTCTGTGGTATTACTAAGGAATGTTGGTAATTTTTGTACATGAAAGGTCTCCAAACTCAGCTCCATGACAATGTATGTAAACCTGACTTGTATACATAATGTTAATTGTATGGCATACATGTATATGGTTGCCCATGTAGCTATGACATCAGGTCTGGTATAAAAGGGAGGATCTTTTGCAAAGGAAGAAAATGAAGAGATATTATGACCAAATTGATAACACCAGATTTTTGAGAAATTGATTACCAATAAACAATTTTAGAGTACATGTATTTGATTTAAATGTATCACGTCTCATTATAAAAGAATCATAGAATTTGATACCAGTGAAGATCTGACTTAAGCTTTACCGAATGGTTGAGTAATATTGGGGGTGACCACCCCAGACCGCATACTGTCAGAATAACGCAACAAATCTTGCAGCATAACTATGTCAGATTACTGCTGTGGCCGTCAGACAACCCGGATTTAATCACAACTGAGTACAGATGGGGTGAAATGGGCAGGAGAGTGCACCGTAAAATATGATAAACACACAGGGTTTGCAAAATGCACTCCAAGCTGCATGGAACAATTTGACACCTGATGTCAGACATAATTGTTGACAGTATATGACAGAAACTCAGAGCTGTTCTTGCTGGTCAAAATGTATCAAATTCTGTAATTTTATGAAATGACCCATGTGATAGGTTTTTATATCAAATACTCTAAAATTGTTTAATCAAACTAAATTAAATTTTACAATTTCTCATTAGTCAATCTGGTTTTATTTTCAAATTTATTTGATTAATCCTTACCATGCTAAATATTTCATAATACTACTATCCTCCCCAATTTTCAGCCATTTATCTTGCATGATTTCAGTTTCTACGATAGATTCAGAAGCAGAATTAAAAACAGTATAGATCCTGATCAGCTGCTTCTCAGTAATCAGCCAGTCTGGATCTAGACTGTTTTCAAAACAGGATATATTCAGCCTCACCATGGTGAGGGTTAAAATTTCTCTTTTCCTTTTCACAAATTGCTCAGTTTTGGTTTAAACATATTTTATTTTCATGTCAAGTAAGAAAACGAATATCAGGTTCTTATTTCTCTAGTATGTGGTGTATGTTGATGTGCTAGTGGTTTTTTATACATATTTTGCCGTACATGTAAGCTCATAATGTACTTTATTTTGAAGTAGTACTATACATAAGGCACTTTGATTAGCTTAAAATATTTTTTTACTATGTAAGTTCATTATGTAATTTGAAGTAGCACCGTACATAAGGCACTTTAATTAGCATAAATTGTTTCCCTTGTGAAGACATTTGACACTTATTGGAGCCATCTCATTGAGATGATTTCAGTGAGTACCCAACTTTTGGCTCTTCATGTAGGAGTAAGACTTTAATTGGTATTGAATTATCGCCTATATTATTCTATGGTGTACATCTCTTTCAGTGGTTAAAGTCTGTTGATATTTTCTACCATTAATTAAGTAATTTTAAAGTAGCACTATTTTGAGCCCTAGATAGGACTTTGTTATTCATAAACAGTTTGTCAATGGAGGCATTTGTTCTTCGAAAAGCAAAAGCGGGGCATGATTTAGAGCCTCAAGAGTAGTAAATCAATCACTGCTAAAATGCTTATAATAAACAGTATTAAGGTGATTTGATATACTTTCTGATGAATCAGTTCTACCGTTTTCATTTTTCTTGCTTCCCTACTCAGTAGGCATCAACTCTTAAAGAAAAAATGGCTCCTCCAGGGAAACTTCTTTACTTTAAAGAGTTGACCTGTTTGGAAGGGCCATGTGCTTCAGAGAAGCAAACAGGAATTCTCATTGTTCCCCTTTACTGAGGTTGGCATGCCTGTATAACATTATTTTTTGGAAAAGAGGCAGGGGGCATTTGTTAGAGCAGGGATGTTTATTAGAATTAATTTGGTAATTTTATATGTATGCAACTGCATACTCATAGGCCATGTGGCCTACTGTATGAAGAATAAACTTGTCAAACTTAAGACAAAAATCTTCACTTGTCTCATTCAGTTGTGACCTTTTCAAATAGAAATGTATTATAACCTTGTTAGTTCACCAGCCACGGTCAGATTTTAAAAATAAATTTGCATCTCTGTTACATCATTTTGCAATGTACAGTTTAGAATACATAATGCCATTTAAATGAAGAATTTACCCATTGACAAAAATAGCAAGTTATCTTATTCCACTATTTATTGCCCAATAGCTAGAGGTCCATTTGTTAGACTGCATGGAAGTCCTAAAATATTTTGCTGACTTGTGTACTAATTGAATATTACGTTATAAATAGAAAAAAAATTAGTCTATGATGCTTGTTTGCTTTTACAAAATGCTTCCTATTAGCCATTTAACTGATATTTGATTAGAAGATGGATCATCATTATATCTATTTGTTGCATATTTCATGTAAATAAAGGATGAAAAACAAGTGAGCCGCAACAGGAGAAAACCAACAAAGTGGGATGCATGCCCAGCAAAGACTCAGATCAGCCTGGGCTTCCATCCAGCCTGATCAGAGTCTTCGCTATCTGCATGGAAGTAGCTTAGACCCTTAGCTGCCATATATGAGTGCTTAGTGCCGAGTCTGGTCAGACTGGGCAGATGCCCAGGCTGATCCGAGTCTGTGCTGGGCACACAACCACTTTGTTGGTTTTCTCTTGTCGCGGCTCATGTAATAATTTTATTTGAAATGTGATTTGATCAGTATAGAATTACCACATTGTGTAAGAGTGCTTGAACATAATATGCCCTATACACAAAAAGTAATTGATATGGCATTAAACATGAATGTCTGTTGACTGCAAAAGAGAGATGTTTTAACCAACATCATGCTAAATTTATATTAATGCAGCACTCCTCCCCAAGTTTGCATGATTTCAGTTTCTACCTTGGAATCAGAGGCAGCGTGGAAAACAGTATAGATCATGTTCAGATGGCTTCTCAGAAGCCAGTTTATCTGGATCCACACTGTTTTTAAAACAAGGTATATCTGGTCTTAGCATTATGAGTGGCTAAGATTAATTGATGCTGTAAGATTGATTGACAATTGCAATTCATCTGTAACAGTTGTAAATAAAACATGTCATTTCTCATTCCCATTGTTTTTCTTTAATCACCATTCTGGGCAAATACATGAGAACCATTGGACTTAAAGTCTTTAAAGTTCATAGGAATATTAGCCTTATTCAGTAGGTGTGACCTATTGTGCTTTAATTTACATTAAGTTTTTTTGTTCAAGTGTTGGTTAAAGTTGGTTTCTTAGGAACTATGTGGACTAGAGACATGAAATTGGGGCTATTTATGCCTCAGGAGTAGAGCATATGATAAAGGAGAGGCAAGTGTAGGTTACTGCCTTGAAGCCAAATCTCCAATGCTTTTGTCAGTTACTGCCTTCTAGCTAAATTTCTACAGCACATACAATTTGAGCAATGACACCCTTAAACTCAGGTGAGCGATTTAGGGCCACTTGGCCCTCTTGTTTTAACTGTAGTGATATATTTTTGAATTTCTAATAATCTCTTCTTTCAGCTTGAACTTAAAGCCTATGATTCCTTGCTCGAAACGGACTTTGTCTTAACCAATTTGACAGTCACAGTAGATCGAAATCCAAACAACCCTCAGTGGCCAAACCAAAATCGAAATTACCGAGTAGATGTTAACGAGGAAGAAACAGGCATACGTTTGGTGCAGGTCGAAGCTGAGGATGCAGATGGGGTGAATATCGTAATTTTTTTTAAAAAAATTGGACCCCTAAAATAATTACCGTAATTGTCCTAAAATGGAAAAGTTCGGTTTGACAGTGAAGTATTGCATCTGAAAGAAGCAGATGGAATGGCAAACAGTGTCGACCCATATCAGACTGCTCCATAAGGCACTGCTTGCTCAGACCCAATATTAGATATTTTTAGGGTAAGAGGGGTTGTTTTGGAGAGTATTGGAGGGTAATTCTGGGATAGTTTTACTTGTTTTTAGCTCGCCTGAACGAAAGTTCAGGAAGAGCTATTGTTGTCACCACGGCGTCCGCGTCCGCGTCAGCGTCGGCGTCCGGATTGGATGTTTTGGTTAAAGTTTTTTAAAGACCTATATCTCCCTAACCCATGGATGGATTCTTTTGATACTTGCACTGTAGTTAGATATTGGTCCAAAGTTTAACATGGTACCACCCCCACCCCACTCCTTGACCTTGGTGTCAAGGTCATGGACTTAGAAAATTGGGAGTTTTTTGGGACTGGATGTTTTGGTTAAAGTTTTCTAAAGCCCAGTATCTCCTTAACCCATAGATGGATTCCTTTGATACTTGCACTGTAGTTAGATATTGGTCTAAAGTTTTCCAAGGTACTACCCCCACCCCCCTCAGTGACCTTGATGTCAAGGTCATGGACTTAGAAAATTGTCTTTTTATTGATTGGATGTTTTGGTTAAAGTTTTTTAATGACACATATCTCCTGAAACCGTAGATGAATTCTTTTTATATTTGCACTATAGTTAGATATTAGTCCAAAGTTTTACAGAGTACTACCCCAGCCCTGCTTGGTGACCTTGATGTCAAAGTCAGGGACTTAGGAAATTTGGTCTTTATTAAAGTTTTCTAATTGCGTACTGATTCATAATGCTTGGCAGAGATTTAGTTTACACTTGAACTGATGTTAGACACTTTTTTGAGTTTTACAAAACACTATATACTTACCCGACTGGATGACCTTGATGTCAAGGTCATGGACTTTGAGTTTTGTCTTAAAGATTTTGATTAGTTTTATATTAATGAAGACATAATTTCACAGTGCCTTAATGGACTCAGTTGATACTAATACTTGGACTGATGTTAGATAACGGTTATAGGCTTTGATACATCCTAGCCCTGCCCTCCTCCCCGCTTCCCCTTAGTTCATTGACCTAAAGCTCATGGACTTTGAAATTTCATGTGAATTTTTTTATTTTATTTTAAGACATTTCTGAGATAGCTTTTGTTTATAAATGTGTTGTCATTATGGACATGCTTGCCTGAAGTTTTATACATAGCAGTCCACACCACCATAGCGACTGTGTGATGGGCAAGCACCTATTCAGGCGAGCTATGCTGTCAGGCGACAGCTCTTGTTCTGTCAAATATTCATTTCACTTTAAGTTTGATAAAGATAGTGCAGCCTCTCAGGTCACAACTGTATTTTTGCTTAGAAATAAAAATAGCTTCGTGGAATTACCATCAAATAGTTTGTTTTTATCTGGAATGCTGTTATGAATCTATTGGTACAAAATACATGTCCTAGTATGTGGAAATTTCTGCTAGGCCTGCTAGAATATTTGATTCTTCTAAGTCAAAGTAGCTGTGCTAAAAAGATGATTTTCACAGTGAATGTTATTGTAGGGGTGGGGGGAGGTGGTCTTGCATTGTTGTTTATGTAATTCCCTTAGAATTTGGTCAAAACATAAAGGTAATTATGACAATGTTAGATTTTGCAACCACAAGCTGTGATAGAGTAGTGCAAATAAATGAGTAATGCAAATAAATGAGTAATGCAAATAAATGAGTAATGCAAATTAATGTTTAGTGAATGGATTCATTTTCTGTGTAGGGAGGATGTTTTTACATGCTAGGCAGTTTTATTTACTTCTCTCTAGTATTTACTTCTCTGATAAGTGAATACCTTCTCCAGTGAGGCCCACTGTATATTGAAGGAAATAATTTGCTCTCAAGCAAGCAAATTCTTTCTTTTAACAGTAGCCCCCTTTAAAAAGGAATGCAGATATTTCCATGCCAGAATAATTTCCCTTTAGGATGTGCAGTCAACTCCCGATATCTCGAACACCGATATCTCAAAATATCTTCTTATATCAAAGAACATATTTCCTATTTTTATTTGCTTTTCAACTTCTGTTATCTCAAACTACTGATATCTCAAAGTAAATTTTCTGGTTCCAGAAAATTTACTTTGAGATATCAGTAGTTTGGGCCAAAATTCGACTGAGAGATATCGAGAATTGATTGTATCCATACACTTTTTGGAACTGTTAATTATTTCTCTCTCCAGCACAAGGTGAGATACCGAGTACGATCATCAACACCATCAGACTGGGACAACTATTTCTTCTTGAACCAAGACAGTGGAGACATCTACGTCAATGGGAACCTTCGTTTGATCACAAACACAAACACTTATCAGGTGAGAGTTGTGTTTAGCCTATGTTTGGGGATTTTTAATTTTATGATACATTTGCACAAAACTTTTACGGAATGGCTTTTTTGAAAGTTTCTCATTATCAGTGATAGATATAAGTGAACCGTATTTCATGGGTTATTAGAACGCCGTTTTGCCTTCCAAAAGAGTCCTTAAAACATCTAGATCCATAAGCTGGATCGAGATTTTTTGGGTTGTTTTGGAAGGTAAAAACTGTCATTTATCAGAATTTCATTTAACAGATTATCATATGACATCGCAGTTATTCAAGTCATAAAAATCGTATGACCACATGTGTAATAACACTTTGGCGCTTACACGTAACGTCATTGACAATGTCCATGTCAACAATGCTTTTTTTGTTGAAATAATGTCTAGTTTGAAGGCGTTAAATTCCCATTTTAAAGGGTCATATGATAAACAGAATCTTACACTCGTGTTCATTTCATATGAAATTTATGAAACTTGCCGAAGGCTCGTTTCATAAATTTCATATGAAATGACCTTTCGTGTAAGATCCTCTATTTCAGATATTTGGGGTCATTCTAGGGGTGGGGGGGGGGGGGGGGGGGGAAGTCCAAGTTTTTATAGCCAAATAAATATGCTACTGTAAATTGAGAAATAAGCGGTGATGCACAGAAAGGTACTTAACACATGTGAAGAGAAATGGTTCAGATCAGCTTATGTAGCCATGCAGTCTGATCAGAGCATTTGCTGTAGGGGAGAGTCGGGTAACTTCGGACAGGCGGGGTAAATTCGGACATACCATTGCAAACAGTGAAAATCCAGATGAGACGGCTCATAATGAGCCGTCTCATCAGAATTTTCACTGTACGACGATTATTAATGTTTTGTTTTAGTTCCAGACAATTGACATATAAAGGAAAAAATGGCACTGTTCGAATTTACCTGTTGCCCGAAGTTACCCAACTCTCCCCTACACCCACATCTCATATGGACCCTTAGGAATCTACAGAATCTGTAGTAAGACTTCATAGATTCACAGGCTGGTTTGAGCCTTTCATTATCACTCTTCCATTGGTTTGATATGACTGAATTACTTTGAAAGGGCTGTAAAATAGCAAGGCGTTTATCCATCAAATGAATTATCATGTGACTTCATACAGAGCTCCAGATAAGAAGGGGTATTGAGGATAATTCAAAGATAATTTTTCTTATTTCTCAATGAAAACATATGTTGTGACCCCTCATTAGAACCGTCTCGACGAGACGGTTCTAATGATGGGTCACAAAATATGTTTTTATGGAGAAATATGGATAATTATCTCTAATTTATCTTTGTTACCCCTTCTTATCTGGAGCACTGTTTATAGCTCCAATTTTGTAGCTGATTTACAATCATACATCAGTGCTCCAGATAAGAAGAGGTAACAGGGATAATTTTGGGATGGTTTTTGTCTCCCCTGCGAAGCAGAAGCGAGACATATGTATTGCTTTTTCGGTGTCGGCGGCATTGGCGGCGTAAACTTTTGTCGAGATTTTGCGTTTAGGTCAGTTTCACAAAGGGCTGACAGGCCAGACACTGCATTCCGTGGAATTCTTGTTAATATTTCTTCATAAAGCATAAGCTGTGAACCTTCATTAGAAGTGTCTCATCGAGACAGTTCTCATGAGGGTTCACAACAAATGTTTTTATTGAGAAATGAGAAAAAATGTCTCAGAATATGCCTCAGGTACCCCACCTTATCTGGAGCTTTGTCTTATATCCGACCTTTTACCTTCAACTTTTGTAGTTGTTTGTGGAAGCTTATGATGATGGAATACCCAGCAAAGTATCCTTGGCAACATCAACTGTGACCATCAATATTCTCCGAAACCAGGAGTGTCCAAGGTTTACACCACCATTTGGAGGATTTGTCGGAACTGTGCGAGAGGATGAATCTGTCGGAACAGAAGTTGTTACTATTACTGCACAGGATAACGATGACAGGGTAGGTGTTTTACATACTGTTATTATAAGTATTCATTTTGTAAGGGGGGTGGGGGGACAAGGGATTTTTTTGCAATTTTGATCATATTTAAGAGTGTTCAATTCACAGATTTATTATGGTTTCATATTATTCCTTTTCAAAACGTCATGTTTGTGGGTAGTTAAGTTTGTACATCATGCTGACCTCGGAAATTGCAAGCTTTAACCAGTGTTGCAAATAAGAAGGGGTAACAGAGATAATTTAGGGATAATGTTCCATATTTCTCCATAAAAACATGTTGTGACCTCTCATTAGACTCGTCTCACCAAAATGGTTCTAATGAGGGTCACATTTATGTTTTCTTTGAGAAATAAGAAGAATTATCTTTGAATCATCCTCAACATGCCCTCTTATCTTGAGCTCTGTTTAACACTTAAATTATGAAAAATGAAAATAGTTAATTTGCTAAAACTCATCTAAAGGAGAATAACATAATATTTTGGATCATTCTGGTTTGGTGAAAAAGCCTGTCCTCCAGCCCAATTATTATGATGTTACAGTAATTTTCTTTCTTTGTGTTTGTAGACTAGTCCATATGGTGTGATAGCATTTTCAATGATCGGGAATGACCTCGCCATGGAGTATTTCTCCATTAATTCAAGCACGGGTGTCATTTCTGTTAGAAGCAATCTCATATTCGGAACAGGAAGCAGTACTTTGACCTTCAGGGTAAGCTTTTAACCTTTTATGTACTTTAAAATGAGAAAGTTTTCCTGAGGGCATACTTTGGCAAGAGAAAGCGCTCCAAGTGGGCACATAATGTTGGTACAACGTCAACTCAATTTTGATGCAACGTTGTGGACGTTGCATCTGTCTGGGGCTGACATTGTTTCAGTGTTATATTCCTACTGGGAGTAAACGCTGGGTCAGCGTTGCCCAAATGTTACATGCCCACCATGCTGAAGACTTGCCGACTTCTTGTTTATCAGTTTTACTATTATTTCATTTTGCTGTTAGTTAGTGAGAAAGGCATTCATGAAAAAAAAATAAGTAAATAAATAAACAAATGGATGAATAAATAAATAGATAAAAATAAGTAAATAAATAAACAAATTACCCAAGAACCGTGAGACAGCAGTGCCTGTTCAAAGAGCATAGACCAGGATCAGAGAGCTCCTAAATTTTGATCAGAGTCTGCACCACAATGTTTTGACACATGTTTGTGAGGTAGTAAAATTGGCATGTTCAATTTTACGGTAATTTTTCTAAGATGAATGGATACACCTCCAGTGGAAGCACATTTGCCATTTTCATTTCATTTCCTTTTTCAGTGGGGAAAAATTAAAAGAATTTGCCCCCAAGGAGCAGATTCTTGCATGTAAGAGTAAACTCCATTTGAGCCGCGACGCTACAAAACCAACAATGTGGTTGTGCGCCCAGCTCAGTCTCAGATAAGCCTGGGTGTCCGCCCAGTCAAGTCAGACTCTTCACTTAGCGCTTAAAGGGTAGCTAAGGGTCTAAGCTACCTCCATGCGGACAGCGAAGACTCTGATCAGACTGGGCAGATGCCCAGGCTGATCTGAGTCTGCGCTGGGCGCACAACCACATTGTTGGTTTTGTCGTGTCGCGGCTCATTTTAAATGGGTTTTGCCAGCCAGAGAAGCAAACAGGAAGTCACAAAATTTGCTTCCCATTGTAAAAATGGCAGAAAAAACATAGAAGTATTTTCATTCACAATACATGCCATACATGTAAATGTAGGGACACTGTAATTAAAATGTATCAGAAATACCTTCTTTGATAAAATCAACCAGTTTTTGTTTGTAGCCACAAATTGAAGTCACCAATCCAGTTGATGTGAGATGTGAAGCCAGAACTGAAGTTACAATTACCGTGAACCGAAACCTGAACACTCCTGAATTTGATCAGCTCGTCTATAACACCACCATTCCAGAAGACACTGACGTAGAGAACACTGTTTTGGACATAAGTGCAACAGATCTGGACAGAATTGTAAGTATCTTTCAAATCTGAGTCTGATGTTAATATATTTATTATTATCCTCATTTAATTTTCTTTTTTAAACAACAACAACAACAAAAAAAAAAAGCATTTTTTTTTTTTGCTTCAGAAACGATTTAAACCAAAATGGTTTGAATTGATGTTTGATATAAAATATGTCAAAAGTTGTAAAGTTCAAATGGCATTTAGGTTCAGTTATACATAAAAACTCCAAAGATTGAGACAGGAAGATCTGAGCAAACAGTGCAGACCCTGATCAGACTGCTCCTAAAGAGGAGCAGTCTGGTCAGGGTCTGCACTGTTTTACATTCTATTCTTGATCTTTTAGATGCATTACTGCATTGTAAAAACATTAATTTTTTGGACAATAACGAATTATTTTGGGTGTCCTTATTTTTAGATTTACAGTTGTAAACCATTTCATTTCAGCCTCCCCACAGAACAGTACTGTACAGCATGGTTGCCTCAGCCCAGAACCCAGATGGTCTCAATTGGTTTGGTATTCGTGAGGATACCGGCGAGATCTATGTCAGAAACTATCTGTATGAAGATGGATCAGACAGGATGACATACGAGGTATGATCATGGGCTTGTTTGTTGTCAGTTACAGTTGAACTTCCATGGCTCAAACCCTGATGGCTCATTAACCCTGTCTGACTAGAACTTGTTACTGTTCCCTAGAGATCAGTTCATATAGAAACTAACCATGGATGGCTAGAACTACCCTTGGCTGAAATTAATTTTCATGGTCTCAGGCCTGTTCGAGCCATGGAAGTACCACAATAACTGCTTGGTAAAAATAACAGATGACTGACAGATCCAGAGCCATATAGCCTCATGTTATGATGGATGGGAACACTTCCAGGGTAGAAGATTCTGACAAAGAAGAATTTGTCTCCCTTTTCATGGAGATGGGGGCTTTTTGCTAGTCATAAAAGAATAATTACATTTACTTAGATTTTCCTTAGATGAACCTGTTTTGGAGAAACAGTGTTCATACTTGCATGAACAACAGTCGTTCATGCAACGTTGTTGGTATGCAATGCCACAGTCATGTAAACAAAAGATGTCATTGGCCGTTGGAACGTTCTATTGGATGTCATGTTATGGCAATGGCCATTTAACCTAAACGGCTTTGTTAAAGAACTTACCTGTTGGTTAGTTACAGCTTTTCGTCGTGTATTTTACAAATGTCGAAAATGTTGCTCAAAATATTCAAGATCAAATGTATTTATAAGAGATAAATTTCATTTTTACCCAAATTCATGGAAGTATCAACACAAAGGGTGCCATGCAAAGTTGACATGAACGCCCTTCAGGCATCACTTACTTTGCATGTGATCTATTATGTTCATACTTCCATGAACATTGGAAAGATGAAATTTATTTCTTAAAAGATTTTACTCTTTCAAGGAGCAGATTCTTTCCAGATTTGGAAGGCTTTTTTGTCCAGGGGAAACAAGCAGGGATTTACAAAAGCAGTTTACCTTTCTAAAACTGATTAAAAACCATTGAGGATTACTGTATACAAGATAATTTTCGCGGTGTTCCATTTTTCGCGGTATTTCGCGGTCACTTAGAAACCGCGAATATTAAAATTGCGAAATAATTTCCTGTTTCTTACAAAGTATCTTCTGTGGACACAGTGTTCATATATCTGGCTTCTGTTTGCTTTGGTAATTGCTGGTACTTTTCACTTGAACCTGTTCTTTCATTAACCTGCGGCAGCCCTGCCGCAGGTTAGTTAACGAAATGGCTCAAGTGCAGAAGAAGTAGTTTTGCTTTTCACGTATGTTGCTAACCGCGAAAATTAAAAATTGTGAAAATTAATGTTTATGCTTTTGAACCTTAACCACGAAAATTTGAACCCGTGAAAATTACCGCGTATACGGTATTCATTCATCTTACATTCATGATATCCACATTTTCTTTCAGTTCTTAGTAACAGCTAGAGATGCGGGCACTCCATCACTACAGACGCCATTTAATTTACGAGCTCGTGCCATAATAAACATGTACAGAAACTTGAATGACCCAGTTTTCCAAGATGTGAATCAGTACTTTGCCACTATACCATACAACCAAGCTGGAGGCTTGATTACTCGCATTGTAAAGGCCACTGATGATGATACCTCCTATGTAAGTTCACTCAGAGCAGTGCTTTAGATAAGAAGGGGAAACAGGGATTTTGTCAGGATAATTATCCCTACTTCTGCCTACATGTATTAACAAATGTTGTGACCCCTCATTAGAACTCGACCGTCTCATTGAGACAGTTCTAATGAGGGGTCCCAATGTACATTTTTGTTGAGAAATAAGAAAAATTATTTCAGAATTATCCTCTAAACACCTTTAGTGCTCTGCCTGAGGTCCTGATAAGGAGGGGTTTTGAGGATAATTACGAGATATTTTTGTTTATACTTCATGAAGATGTATTGTTGACTCCTTTATGAGGCAGTTCTTTGGAGTGGTTATGATGTACATTTTTGGTGAGAAATAACAAAAAGTTATCTCAGAACTTCCAAATTCCGCCTTGTTTCATGGCCCGGAGGTTTAAAAACTTGAGTACATTCTCAAACTCAAAATGAAGCACACTGATTGGCTGCTTCCGAGAATGTGTTATAAAACTTGAGTACATTCTCAAACTCAGAATAAAGCACACTGACTGGCTGCACATGCTCGGAAGCAGCCAATCAGTGTGCTTTATTTTGAGTTTGAGAATATACTTGAGTTTTATAACCTCGAACCCAGGGCACCTGACTCATAAGTCAGAGGTCCTGGGTTCGAAACCCGGTCTGGCCACATACTTTCGTTTCTCCTTCCGCTGATTCAAGAAGGGCAGTTGTCAGTTACTGGCGAAAGTATGTGCACTTAGTACTGGTTAACCGCTTAGGAGGTCTAAGCCTGCCCAGGAATAGTGTGGTTAGGTTAACTGACCGTCCTGACATGACCATAGTTGTTTACCATGGACGTAAAGCAACAAATCAATCAATCAATCAATCAAACCCAGTTCTGTAAAGATGGTGAGATTTCAGTTATTTTGATCTTCAGAAATTCTGTAATTCACCTAATGGATAAATGGAAGTAAAAAAATCTAGGATGAATTGCTCAAAACAAACAGTGTTGTTAACTTTGTCTCGCCTTAAGGGAGACATACATATTACTTTTTCGGTGTTGGCGGCGTAAATTTTACGTCAAGTTTTCTCACTTTCACAATGGGCATGCAGGTAAGAAATAGCATTCCGCAGCTTGGTAATAGCATTTTACCCTAAACACAGTTGCATTGTTTTGCTAAAACAAAGTGAGGAGCTTCTCCCATTTTTCAGCAAAAAATTACAGCACTCTTAGTTGTAGGGTAAAGTCGGGTAACATCGGACAGTGGGGTTAATTCAGACATACCATGCAAACAGTGAAAATCCTGATGAAACGGCTCATTATGAGCCGTCTCATCAGGATTTTCACTGGACAGTTATTTTTAGCTCACCTGAGCCAGCGGCTCCGGGGGAGCTTATAGGATGGTAAGGCTCCGTTGTCCGTCGTCGTCCGTCGTCCGTCCGTCCATCGTCCGTCCGTCCGTCCGTCCGTCCACAATTTCAAACGACTTCTCCTCTGAAACCGCTGGGCAGATTGTAACCAAATTTCATATAGAGCCTCCTGGGACCTTAGGAACGAAAAGTTGTTCAAACGGTCCTGATCACATGACCAACATGGCCGCCATGCCCATATATGGTAAAAACCTGAAAAAATCTTCTTCTCCAGAACCAACAGGTCGATGGCCTTGAAACTTGGTATGTAGCATCAGGTACGCGAGTACTACCAAGATTGTTCAAATTATGACCTTGGGTTGACCTTGACCTTTTTTACGGCAAGGTCAAATTTGCTTCCTTGTGCTTTTATATGGGAAAATGCTAGAACATAAGATATCTTGAAAACTGTTGAAGATTTTGGGCTAAAAATCGATATCTACAGTCATCTAAATGAGTACATGAAGATTTATGAGTACAAGAGGTCAAGGCCATTCTTTGACCTTTGACCCAGAACTCTCATATTTTGACAATTTCTAACAATCTTCTCAACAGCCACTGTGCCAATTGAAACCAAATTTCATATAGAGCCTCCAGGGGATGAGGGAATGAAAATTTGTTCAAACGGCTCAGGTCACATGACCAACATGGCCGCCAATGCCCATATATGGTAAAAACCTTGAAAAATCTTCTTCTCCAGAACCAATTGACCGATGGCCTTGAAACTCGGTATGTAGCATTGGGTACTCGAGTACTATCAAGATTGTTCAAATTATGACCTTGGGTTGACCTTGACCTTTTTTACGGCAAGGTCAAATTTGGGAAAATGCTAGAACATGAGATTTCATGATAAATTTTGAAGATTTTAGCCTAAAAATTGGTATATACAGTCAACTTAATGACTACATGAAGATTTGTGAGTACAAGAGGTCAAGGTCATTCTTTGACCTTTGACCCAGAACCCTAATATTTTGCCAATTTCAAACAATCTCCTCAAAAACCACTGGGCCAATTGTGACCAAATTTTATAAAGAGCCTCCAAGGGTTGAGGGAATGAAAAAAGTTTCTAACGGTCATGGTCACATGACCAACATGGCCACTATGCCCATATATGGTAAAAACCTTTAAAAATCTTCTTCTCCAGAAGCAATTGACTGATGGCCTTGAGACTTGGTATGTAGCATTGGGTACTTGAGTACTATCAAGATTGTTCAAATTATGACCTTGTGTTGACCTTGACCTTTTTTACAGCAAGGTCAAATATAAGCAAAATTCTAGAATATAAGATTTCATGGAAAGTTTTGAAGATTTGGGCCTAAAAATTGGTAAATACAGTCATCTTAATGTGTACATCAAGATTCATTACTACAAGAGGTCAAGGTCGTTCTTTGACCTTTGACCCTGAATTCTCAGAATAGTTTGACAATTTCAAACTTCTCCTTAAAAGCCAATACGGCAATTGTAACCAAATATTATATAGAGCCTTCAGGGGTCGAGGAAATGAAAAGTTCTTCAAATGGTCTGGGTTACATGACCAACATGGCCACCATGACCATATATGGTAAAAACCTTTCAAAATCTTTTTCTCCAGAACCAATTCATCAGTGGCCTTGAAACTTGGTATGTAGCATTGAGTACTCCAGTACTATCAAGATTGTTCAAATTATCACCTTGGTTGACCTTGACCTTTTTTACGGCAAGGTCAAATATCGGAAAATGCTAGAACATAAGATTTCATGGGAAGTTTTTGGCCTAAAAATTGGTATATACAGTCGTCTTAATGAGGTCATGAAGAATTATGAGTACAAGAGGTCAAGGTCATTCTTTGACCTTTGACCCAGATCTCTCATATTTTGACATTTTCAAACATTTTCTCAGAAGGCAAAGGGCCAATTGTAATCACATTTCATATAGAGCCTCCAGGGGTTGATTGAACGAAAATTTGTTCAAACGGTCCAGGTCACATGACCAACATGGCCACCATACCCATTTATGGTATAAACCTTAAATATTTTTTCTTCTCCAGAACCAATACACCAATGGCCTTGAAACTTGGTAAGTAGCATGGAGTACTAGAGTACTACCAAGACTGTTCAAATGATGACCTCGGTTTTTCCTTAACTTTTTTTTTGCGGCATGGTCAAATATGGGAAAATGCTAGAACATAAGATTTCATGGAAAGTTTTGCCTAAAAAATGGTATATATGGTTGCCTTAATGAGTACATGAAGATTTATGAGTACAATAGGTCATGGTCATTCTTTGACTTTTAACCCAAGACTCATATTTTGACAATTTCAAAACATAAGAAAAAGCCACTTTGCCAATTGTTCAGGTGAGCGATTCAGGGCCTCATGGCCCTCTTGTTGTTTTAAATCCCAAACAGCTGACATATAAAGGAAACAATATTGCTGTCCGAATTTACCCACTGTCGGAAGTTACCCGACTCTCCCCTAAGTGTACTAGAAGACTCTACAAACAGCAACTTTGTGAAGCCAATGATGCTTTGAACATCTTGGCGCTACTGTACATCTATGAAAAAAAAATCTCAAAATATCATCAGAACCCATCCTTAATGGGGGTTAACATGTTGACACGTTGCATGAAATGTGTCATGCAACGTGTCAACATGTAAACTCATCTTTATATAGACCTCCATGGTACTTCAGAATTTTTTGTCTTGGCTGCGATTAATAAAATTTGTGACATATCTTGCTTTTCCTGTTGTCCTTGTTGTTGGGGACCACATAGACTTTTATTGATTTTTTCTGGTTTAGCTCTGTTTTATAATAGTGAGCTGACAGGAAAGACATTGCCTTTCATGGAATTCTTTTAGCATTATCTCACAAGAATATTGTTTAATTACAGGCACCGTACAGCACAATAGACTATTCCATTGTGGGATGGGATTCAACTTATTCAAGTCTATTCCGAGTTGCCACCAATGGAGACCTAAGCCTTATTAGCAGATTGAATAATCCTCAGGCAGAATACAGGGTAGGTATATGATACTGTATTAATTCAGTTACAAGATGGTGGATTTTCCCTTCGAAAACAATCCCAAAAATCTAGATCCATCTTACAAGATGGATCTAGATATTTTAGAAAAAATCGCAAAAATCTAGATCCAGATATTTGGATTGTTTTGGAAAACTACCTAATAGTCAGATGGCATAAGACTGATTTACATATTTGGGGTTGGTCCGGCCAGATACTTTCATTTCTCCTTCCGCTGATTCAAGAAGGGCATTTGTCAGTTACTGGCGAAAGTATGTGCACTTAGTACTGGTTAACCGCTTAGGAGGTCTAAGCCTGCCCAGGAATAGTGTGGTTAGGTTAACTGACCGTCCCGACATGACCATAGCTGTTTACCTTGGACTTTAACAACAAATCAATCAATCAAATAAAACTATTGATTTCTTGGTGACACAAAAAAGGACAATAACTGGTAAACCTTAAGGTGAATGGGTACAATTTGAGGGGAAGCAAGTCTTGCTTACCTTCTGAATGGGGAGCCACTATTAAAGGAAAGAATTTGCTTCCCTTTCGTTGAAGAACAGCCTCATTTTGGAAGGGCTCGTTGTCCAGGGAAGCAAACAGGAAGTCATGAAAGTCATTCCCCTTTGAAAAAATTGTGGAAAAACATAGAGGTGTACCCAAATTTCCCATCATTCTTGTCATTAGCACCTTCTGCAGTTAATATTTTGTCATCATGTTGTTTCAAGCTAAATTGTTTGTCAGTGTACTTTCGGAGAGTTGACATGTTTGTGATAGGACTTTTCTTGAACTAAAGAGTTTATTTATCTAATCATGTGTGGTGATGGAGCTGACTTAAGGACTGAAGGTTTACAGGTGCACTTCCAGGGGAAGTAACTCTACTATTTTAACTTTTGCTTCCCTTCTCAGTGGGGGGGTGGGGGGGGGGGTCAACTCTTAAAGAAAAATATTTGCTCCTGGAGGAGCAAATTTTTTTCCTTTAAGAGTAGACCCCTTTGGAGAGGCTGTCATCCAGGGAGCCAAAGAGGAATTCACGAAAGTTACTCCCCTTTGAAAAAATGGCGGAAAAACATGAAGGTGTACCCATACACCTTAGAACCACAAGTTTATGGCAGATGGATTTATTTAAAGCAGTAGTCCTGCTCAAAATGACCCATTCCATTTATTATTTAAAATGACTGTAAACTTATCTTTTTAGTCTTTTAGGAAGCTTAAACACCGTTAAGCAGACGGAAACATGCTTATTTAGTGTGTAAACCTAGTTGAGTGACATAGACACTGTACATGCTCCTGTGTGTATTGATTTATGTCGGGTCACTAAAACTAAAACAGGCTAACATTAAAACCAGAAGTGTGTATTGATTTATGTCAGGTCACTAAAACTAAACAGGCTAACACTAAAACCAGAAGTATCATTCCTGCTTGTAAATGAGTCCTGAAGTGAATGGAAATGTTGGGTATAATGGCTTTACTTGCATAAAAAACACTCTACGCAAAGACTTCGAGAATATGAAATATGGGCAGGATTACTGCTTTAAGGAATGAATTTCTTTTTTTCTGAGGTTTATCGAAGTGTAAACTGCAATGGGTTGCATGCAAAGTGAATGAACCCCTAAGGGTGAAATGACCTTGCTAATCAAAAGAGAATCTAATGTTTTGTCGAAAAAAAAGTTTCATGAAGTGCTTGTAGAAAGAGAGAACCACTGTAAGAGTTTTGCAATAGAAGTTTTGCAAATATTTGTCTTTACACTAATTCACAAAAATAACAGCTCATGAAAATTTCCCATTTTGCAGTAAATGTAGAAAGTGAATGTAACTTTCTTTTACAGATTCAAATTGAAGCAAAAGACAGAGGAACACCAGCCAGAAGAAGCTTAGCAACTTTTGTTCTCACCATAAACTTTAATCTGAACCCACCGATAATATCCCCACAGACATGTGTCCGCAATATATACGAAACAGACAGAGATGCTAACGACTTCAGCTACACTATCGGTGCCTCAGATGGAGATCTAACTAATGCAGGGGTAAGCTGTCAGAATGACCAGTCCAATTTATATTACTGTAATGTACTTAGGTATTGGAACACCTAAAATAATTAATTTTCCATTGTCCCAAATGGAAAATTGATTATTTTTAGGTGTCCCAAAATTTAGGCACATTATTGTATGTCGTAATAGTACCTCTAAGTCTAAATGGGCCAGCCTGTCCTAGTGGTTAAGAGTGCTTACTCTTAAACATTAGGAATCTCTTTGCAGTGGGATTGAACCTCAGCTAGCACACAAGTGAGAAAGCCAAGTTCTGCTTACAAAAGGTCAGGGCCCAGTTGTTCAAAACTAACGAAGTCGTTAGTTAATGTTTTGTTAAAATTTCAAATGTTACTATCTCAAATGTGCCAACATTTTTTTTGTTAAAAAAATGTGAGAAGCTTCTCACATTCTTTCAACAAAAAATATCAGTGTATTTAGTAATAAAGCCGTAAAACACTTAACGAGTTGACCTCTTAACGAGCTCGTTAGCCTAACGATGCTTTGAACAACTGGGCCCTGGTGTCTTTTCCTGGGAGCTCCAGTTATCACCCACCTTAGCTCAATGATTGAAATATTCTTGAGGGGCAGTAAAACTCATAAAAATTCCAACAAAAAGCTGCCCGCAAGATAACAAATAAATACTTTGTTTAAAGCATTCATAACGGAGGTATACTAATGCCAACCGATACGGTAAATATCAGCAAATATTACATGAAATTACTGAAACAGCTTTTTCCAGCTCAGGGCACTCTGGGTGAGTATTTACTGGTCTGCTGGATAGAAGAAATTGATTGGACATATACTTAGGGGATAACTGTCTTGAAAATTGTCATTTGGGGAGGTATATCATCGGTTTTATGGTCGGAAATTTCGTTTTACGGCGACGCGCCAGCGGAGCCGTAAAACGCAATTTGGGATCATAAAACCGATGATTTACCTCCCCAAATGACAATTTTCAATACAGTTATCCACATTCTAATGCAATTTTTCACTTTTTCACTTTTCATAATGTACTAGTTTGAACCCATTTCAAGCACCGTCAGCAACGTAAAACCAAACTTCAGCCAATGAGAAGCGACGTTACTTACTGACGTCGGGTTTGCGACAGTATATCGCAGAATATACTGTCGCAAATTTTGACGTTATCCAATCAGACGTCGCGTTATATTTGTAAGTGCATTAGAATTAAGGACAAAAGTTCTGCACGGATGTTAAATCAACATCCGTGCAGAACTTTTGTCCTTAAGTATATGTCAGTATGTCATAGTGATTCAGAGTGAAAGTTTATGGGTGGGAAGAAAGAGTTTTGTAGGAGGTAGGGGACAAAAATAACGTCCACTACCTCTCCCCCCTCCCAACCCCACCCACTGTCCATCCAAATTGAGAGTTGTGGTTAGTTTTAGTGAACTCTTGTTAATTCTTAGAAACCATTAAACTACTGTGTAATGTTGAGTCTTATGAAATATAAAACTTATTTTATTTTCCAGAGTCCTTGGAGTGATATTAATTTCTTTTTGACTCCAACTAGCCCACAGGCTGGCAGCTATTTCTACATAGATGGCAACCAAATCTTATTGGCAAGGTCATTGCTAAACAGTGGCCAGAATCAGTACAATGTAAGTAGATCTCTTGATAAGAGGATAATTTGAGCCATGACATGACACAACCAACAAAGCGGCATGTACGCCAGCGAAGACTCAGATCAGCCTGGGCATCTGCCCAGTCCCTTCAGAGTCTTTGCTGCCTGCATGGAACTAGCTTGGACCCTTTAAGCACACAGCAAAGACTCTGATCGGACTGAGCACATGCCCAGGCTGATCTGAGTCTTCACTGGGCACTCATGCCACTTTGTTTTGTCATGTGGCAGCTCATTTGATGATAAATGATAAAACTCTTAAGTCCAAAGGGTTAAATATTTCAGCCAACACTATCATATTTGACTTTAAGATTTCGAGGGATGGTACTGTGATGAACAAAACAAGTCCCCTTTGAGAAAGGGGACAAATACAGTCATGTCAGAGTTATCACACTTGGAGGGGCTTGAATTCACTGTACGGGGAATGGGATGATTCCTACCCAGGTTAATAGCACACAGTGTTATTATGATAACTGTCAGTATAATTATCCCAGAAGTCTGCTTCCAACAGTGTATCGTGCTGATGAAGTGGTCAACATTTAAAGAGTCAGAAACATTTGAATTTGCAAACAGTGTAGATCCAGATGAGGCGGCTCATAATGAGCCGCCTCATCAGGATCTACACTGTTTGCCCTCTAGTCTTTGAATTCTCAGAGGGATATAACTTGGAGAAAACTTTTTTTTTTAAATTATGCAGCTGTAAATTTTGTCGTTTGCTATTTCGACGCTTTAAGGGTTAACAGTGCAGACCTGATCAGACTGCAATATGTTTCTTGTTAGTCAAAAAAATGGATGTTTGATTATCATTAGAACTGCCATACTGAGGTGGTTCTGATGGGGGATCACAACATATGTTATAGAGAATTAATATGAGCCATGACACGAGAAAACCAACAATGTGGTTGTGCGCCCAGCGCAGACTCAGATCAGCCTGGGCATCTGCCCAGTCTGATCAGAGTCTTCGCTGTCCGCATGGAGGTAGCTTAGACCCTTAGCTACCTTTTGAGCACTTAACGTAGTCTGGTCAAACAGGGTGGATGCCCAGGTTGATCTGAGTCTGGGCTGGGCGCACAACCACATTGTTGGTTTTCTCGTGTTGCGGCTCATATGTATTGGCACACCTTCATGGTTTTCCGCCATTTTTACAAGGGGGCACAACTTTGATGACTTCTTGTTTAGTTCCCTAGAGAACAAAGCCCTTCTTAATGGGGGTCCACTCTTAGAGGAGAAAGTTTGCTCCCTGGGAGCAAATTTTTTCCTTTAAGAGTTGATCTCCATTCAGTAGGCAGGAAAAAATGGAAATGGCAAAGTTGCTTCCCCTGAAAGAATAACCATTCACAGTAATAAGAATTCTCTAAAAAATATCATGAAATACTCACCTTACCTGGACCTTTAGTAATCCTTCTGGGTTTGACATTTCTTTCAGTTCACGATATCGGCAAGAGATGGCGGAGGACAAGAGGCTCCAACAACGCTCGACTGTATTATGAACATCATTCGTAACAACCACAGACCTAACATTACCAATTTACCAGCAACACAGGATTTGAATCAGAATGTTGGACAGGGAACCATAATTTATACAGTGGAAGCAGAGGATCTAGATCCATCGGTATAGTAGATGCTTGTGCATTGTATTTCATAATGTAAAAACGTAGTAATTGAATATGCATTATCTGAATAGTAAACATGTGCAAAAATATTCAATTAAAATCTTAAAGAGATCCTTCAAGAGCACAGAACACATTAAAAAGAACATGGGCCATACTTTGAAGTTTAGGCAAATCAAGCCTCGTCAGTGACCCTGACAATATCTGGTGACAAAAGCCAGAATAAAGCATACTGTAAACTCTAAATTTTAATAAGCAGACAATTCAGAGACTGATTAGATTAAAATAGTTAGTACTTTTGTGTTGTATAGATTAAAATAGTTAGTACTTTTGTGTTGTATAGATTAAAATAGTTAGTACTTTTGTGTTGTATATCTTCAAACAGTGGACTTGAATTTTGTTTCAGAACACACCATTTGGGACGTTAGAATTCGAGATTATCAATCAGGATAACCTATTCAGGATTGACCGAACTTCTGGCCGAATCACCGTTGATAATACTCTGTCATCTGCTGCCATTGATAAGTACCAGGTATGGTAAATAAGAAAATATTGGGCAAAGTTTTTTTTTTAGTGTACAAAGTTTTAAGAAAATAAAACCTTGGCTAATATTAAAGTTAATTGGTTCATATCCACATTTTTTTCAAACATGTTTACAGAGGGGAACAACTTTTGTGACTTCCTGTTTGCTTCCCTGAATGACAAAGCCCTTCCAAAATGGGGTCTTCTCTTAGAGGTAAGAGTTTGCTCCTAGGGGAGCAAACTCTTTCCTCAAAGAGTTGACCACCATCGGGAAGGAAGACAAAATGAAAATGGTGTACCCATGTATCTTAAGAATAAAGTGGAATGAACGGACATGGGTTTTCCGAGCAGCAAATAACAAGATGCTGGTTATGATGCATAGTCGTTGATATTCATAATAAAGCATGATGTTCCTTACAAAAGTTTACTTTTGTTGACTTTGACCTCTTTATCATTCCTTAAAAAAATGAATTTTTAGCTCGCCTGAACAAAGCTCAGGAAGAGCTATTGTACTACCCCCCGCGTGGGCATTAGCGTCGGCGTTAGCAAAATGTTAAAGTTTTACGTTAAAGCTTTAAGGTGATGGGCAAGGGGCTGTCAGGTGAGCTATCCTGTCCCGCTGACAGGTCTTGTTGTTTTTTTATATCCAGTTAGAATCAAATTGATCTATTTTTTTTAAACACAGATGTTTTGACTTACCTTTGTGAAGTAATATCTCACACTGGCCCCCAACGTTTAACATTAATCATAATAATTACTATGAAGAAACCCATCTCCGTATGACCTAGTTGTTGGTGGGACACCAAACCCGAGTTCACTCACTCTCTCACTAGGAAGAAATAAACGTATTTCTTTTAAGTTACAGAAAAAAAAACTTAAAATTATAATCAGCTTTATCCTTATCAAGACACCTGATTGTATTATTGGGATAATTATTGGTGGTTTCTAAAGTGAGCCAGTTCTCATGAGGGGTCACAATTTATGTTTTTATTTAAGGAATGAATTTCATTTTTCTGAGGTTTATCGAAGTGTAAACTACATTGGGTCACATGCAAAGTGGGGTTCATGTAAACTTTGGTAGTGACCCAATGTAGTTTACACTTCTATAAATCTCAGAAAAATTAAGTTCATTGCTTATATTTACATTCATTTCAATCAAAACCTCGATGAAAAATCATATATAAGCGCTAAAATTGAAACTGTAAAACATATACACACAGTTTTTCTGCTAGCAGCGGAACAGTGTGAATGACGTCATGACGTCACCGATGTCAAATCAGGCTGTAGAGAGTCATTGCTTATTTTGACGTCATTGACATCTCGTGGCTCAATGTAATTATTGGAATGTAAACAACATTAGGTTCCAATGGTTTACTATAGGGCTTTTCAGTAAATACACTAAGAATGTAAATATTGATAAATAATAAAAATTATTTTGGAATTGTTGTTAAAACTCCATAATATCTGGAGCTCTATGTTCTGTTTACCTAGATTATTGTTCGAGTTTATGATGGCGGAGATCCAAGACTTCATGATACCAAGAGCTTGACCATTACAGTGCAGTCGAATTTCCGGAACCCCCAGTTTGATCAGCTCAGGCACACGAGAACAGTCATAGAAACCTGGGATATTGATGAAGTACTTTTCGATCTGAATGCCACGGATAGCGATCTCTTTGTGAGTACTGTAAACTGAGAAATATTTGTGATACTTTTATTGTCACAAAGAATTAACGACCCATCCCAGTTGGATTACAACGTTAAAACAACGTTAAATCAATGTCATGAAGTTTAATCGGGGCTATTATTATGTAAACAAAGTTGTATCATTGTTGATTATAGGAATTATGTTTTTCATGCATTAATACAGACAACCCTCTTTACAACGGCACTCATTACAACAGCAAAATTCTTTATTACGTCATTTCGATTTGCACGGAATGGATTCATTGTTCAAAATATGTATTCATTATAACAGCAAATTCAGTTTAGCGTCAAAATATTTGGGAACAAATGCTGTCGTTGTAAAGAGGATCCACTGTATAGGCCTGGTCCCGAGGAAGGTGTTAGAACCCAGCACTTCGGCAGAGTATGCAGACTTCTTCCAAGAGATCCGGCAAATGTTATCGCAATGAAAAAATACATGTAATTGCTATTCTTGCATTTTAGAGAATGATTTCCGTTGAAAGACATATTGAAAATGTCAGGAAAATCATAAAAATTGTCATTCACAGTGTATTGCTTATCATTCCATGAGAAGCAGAATGGCTTTGATGCTGACAGAAATAAAAACAAACATTAGCCACGACACGAGAAAACCCACAGAGTGGTTTTGCACCCAGCGCAGACTCAGATCAGCCTGGGCAGCTGCCCAGTCTGATCAGTCTTCGCTGTCCGCATGGAGGTAGCTTAGACCCTAAGCTACCCTTTACTTGCTTAGCGAAGAGTCTGATCAGACTGGGCAGATGCCCAGGCTGATCTGAGTCTGTGCTGGGTGCACAACTACTTTGTTGGTTTTCTCGCATCACAGCTCATTTTGTCATTCCATGAGGAACAGAACGGCTTTGATTCCTAACAGAAATGAAAACAAAACTGCATATCCCAGGGCAGTATGTAATGTTAGGTAACGTCATGTTAACAAGTTTTGGCCTAGAATAAGCAGTCCAACACTTCCCAGTCTAATGAAAGCAAACTGAAAATAATGTTTGAAGAGCTCAAGGAGTCCATGATTAAAACATGAATATTGTGTCATTCGAACATGACTTCAAACAGCTAGCTATGCATATTGGTATCTGTGAAAGAATACAAGTCATGATGTTGAATTATCTTGGGCACATTTGATACACCTAATACATTAACTTTGCTAGTTTCTTTAAGGTGCTTGGGTAGACTAAGTTATTTCTGTCTTTTTACTTAGGGAAACAATTTTAGTGACTTCCTGTTTGCTTCCATGGATGACATAGTCCTTCCAAAATGGGGTCTACTCTTAATGGAAAGAATTTGCTCCTAGTGGAGCAAATTCTTTTCTTTAAGAGTTTACTCCCATTGATAAGGGAGGCAAGAAAGAAAAATGACAGAGTTGCTTTCCCTGAAAGTGTACCCATTCACCTTAATTGATTTTTCCACCTTAGAGTTCGGACAGATCTGCTTATCCTAAAAGGTAAACAGTGCAGATCTTGCTCAGACTGCTCCTCTTGGAGCAGTCTGGTGTGGGCCTGTACTTTTTGCTTAATCTTTTTCCGAGTGCGTAGAATTTTACTGTACAGTAACTGTTACTCAGTTGTGAACGTTTGTTCACATGAACAGTATAGATACAACTACAGCCCCTTGTAGGAGCCCTGATAGCTCAGTGAGTGATACGCTGGCCTGCTGATCTAGCAGTCTTGGGTTCAATCACCACTGTAGCTGGAAAACCATTCGACCAATAATGGGGCTCCTTTGCACACAGCCTTTCATTATCACCCTCCCATCTTCCTGGAATGACTGAAACACTGTTGAAAAGGACATAAAAAATTGCAACTCATCCATCAATACAGTCTGCTTCATATTTTGTATTTTGTTTCTCATTCAGAGGCCAAACAGTGATGTTTACTACCACTTCGTTGTACCCCAGCCGTGTTTCAGTCTAGATGTTGATTCTGGAGTAATAAAAGCGAAACGTTCATTCACCAGAGCTCCGTGCAAGGCCTCTTCTACTTTCATTGTAAGTATTTAGAAAAAAAACCAAGTAAATGAGCCACAACACGAGAAAACCAATAAAGTAGTTGTCCGCACAGCACAGACTCAGATCAGCCTGGGCATTCGTCCAGTCTGATCAGACTCTTCCCGAAGTGCTTACAGGGAAGCTAAGGGTCAAAGCTACCGCCATGCATACAGGGAAGACTCTGATCAGACTGGGCGGATGCCCAGGCTGATATGTGTCTGCGCTGGGCTCACAACCACTTTGTTGGTTTTCTCTTGTTGCGGCTCAAATGAACGAACATTCGTTGCCCCAGATAAGAAGAAAAGTTGATGATAATAGGCCTATGAGGGACATGATAAAACCAACAAAGTGGCATGTGCATCTACTGAAGGCTCAAATCAGTCTGAGTAGCTATCCAGTCTGATCAGAGTCTTCACTGTGCACTTAAAGGGAAGCTAAGGGACTATACTAGCTAGTTTCATGCAGACAGCAAAGACTTTGATCAGACTGGGCAGATGCCCAGGCTGATCTGAGTCTTCACTGGGCACACATGCCACTCTGTTGGTTTTATCATGAAAACAGCTTTTCTGAGTATCAATATGTAGTATACCATTCCAATAAATTATACATTGTGGCATGCCATTAGAATTGACTTGATGAGGCAATTCTTATAGATGGCACAATGTATAGTGTAATAGAAAAGTAAGTTAAAACTCTAAAAATATTCAGTTCAAATTTTCTTTATCATCTATAGCCACGGTATATCATGAGCACTAGAATGAATATGTGTCAATATGTCGTGTTCATTAAACAGTGAAAGTTTAATACCACAGATATTATGCATTTTATGTACCTATACAAAGTTGTTTTAAACTGTATATTTATACTTCTACTTTTTCTGCCATTTTTACAAAGGAAAGCTACTTTCTTTTGACTTCATGCTTGTTTCCAGGACAGAAAAAAAAACTTCTATAAGAGCAAATTATTTTGCACCTAAAGAAGCAAATTGTTTTCTTCAAGTTAACCCCAATTTAGAGAGGAGAAAAACAAGAAAGAAAAAAAAAAATAGCATAGTAACTTCCCCCAGCTTGTTTCAGCTTGTTTCAACATATCAAGCATGCTGGGAATTTTCCTGCAAAATTTACAAAAACTAAATTGCTACCTTTCTTTTTTTTGTGAAGTATATTTCTAGAATTAGAATTATTATTATAATAATAAGTGGTGGGCTTTTTCAATTTATTTACCATATGTGCTTAATAAGTATTGGGACACCTAAAAATAATTAATTTTCCATTTGTATCAAATGGAAAATTAATTATTTTTAGGTGTATCAAATGGAAAATTATTTTTAGGTGTCCCGAAATTTAGGCTCATTACAGTATGTATTTTTTTTACCTTCTTTCAGTTTCAAGTTGTGGCCAGGGATGGTGGTGATCCTGCTAGAGAATCTTCGCAAAATGCGGAAGTTACCGTTATTGTTTTGAGAAATGATAACCCACCATATTTCGTGAATCTTCCATACGAAGTTAGGATAAACGAAACTGTAGATACCACGCTCCCGTTCTTTAGAGTTCTTGCCAGGGATAATGATACAACGGTATGTGGAAATATTTCAACTTTGGAAGTAACAAAATAAAAGCATACCTATAGAAATGATATAATTGTGTGTGACCTGTTATGACATATTTTTTTTTGGCAAACAGTACACAAAGTATAGCACTTTGATTGACTTGTCAGTCAGAGAGGCTGAATACAGGCTGCTTCATGGTATGGTGAGCAAAGAATCTTGTGTGGACATTGGAGCATCCTACTGATGTTGATAATCCTACTGATGTTGATAATATCTTAACTATTTTAAGGAATGCTCGGGCTTTCAGAAACTTGTGACCACTTTCAAACACCAGTGTACATTATAACCTCTCTTCTGCATTGCTAAATCTAGAATGATCCCCCAAATGAGCCAGGACACAAGAAAACAAACAAAAATGTCATGTGTGCCCAGTGAAGACTCAGTAATTTGGACACCCAGTGGCTTCACAGTCAATTCTGTTGCCAAGAAACCACTCACATTAGGTAGCTATTGTGTCATTTGAGTAGGTTACAGTAACCATTGCAACAGATCGTCAGGATTATTTGTTTTAATTTTCTCTATTGGAGACGACTGACAGCTCGCAATTTCCTTAATGTTCCTGTGTAGTTGGCAGAACACTTCCCAGTCGAATGAAAGCATCACAATTTGTTTCATAAAACATCTGGCAACAAGCGACTGTTTTGAAAATGATGGGGTAAAATTCTCAGATGTCATAAGTCAAAACATAAAAAAATAGCATCCTTTTTCTACAGTGTGTATTCTTTATAGCTTTGGTACTCTGAGCTGATTTGTGAGTGTGATGTTCACTGACATCAGAGCTCTAGATAAGAGGGAATATTTGATGATAATTAAGGATAATTTTTCTTATTTCCCATCAAAACCATATTTTGTGACCCCTCATCTGAACCGTCTCATCGAGACGGTTCAGATGAGGGGTCACAACATATGGTTTTATGCAGAATTAACAAAAATTATCCCTAATTATCATCAAATACTCCCCTTTATCTAGAGCTCACTGACATTTCTGCACATGTTACATGCTTAGTTTACCAATATTATTGCATACCTTGTATTGTGGGCTATTGGCATGATCCTTAAAGCACCATAAAAGCACACATCAAAATTTACATCTGTAAAATTTTCATCCAAGCTATAACATAATTATTGAGAATCAAAGAGTAAAGTGCAAACAGTGTAAATCTAGATGAGGCGGCTCCATATGAGCCACCTCATCTGGATCTTTTCTGTTTGCAAATTCAATATCTGGCCTTTCTGGTCTAATAGGTAGACTTACATTTTCTCATTTTTGCTTCTTTTGCAGGAACCATTCAACAGCGTTTCATATTCCATTTCCCACTATAATTATGGAGTAAACTTTGCGGTTGACATGAATAATGGTGATGTTACAGCGAATACCCAGTTGTTTGACGATTCGGAAACAGTCTACTATGTAAGCATAGCTGTATACACAATTCTACAACTTTTGAGGATAATTGTCAAGATTTCTGCATAAAAGCCTGTTCTGACCATTCATTAAAATTCCCTAATGAGGCAGTTCTAATGGGGGGTGGGGGTGAAGAGGGGATGGGGGAGAAGGAGGTTTGGGCACACATGTAAAACTTCATTGGCTCAAACAGGCTTGGGACCATGAAAATTAGTTCCAGCCAAGGGTAGTTCTAGCCATTCAGGCAATCCAGGGTTAGTTTCTATTGTTACGACCTGGCGGAGGTAACAAAAAGATGGAAGTAAACCAGCAACAAGCCTGTTTTTAAACTTAACAAAATTTATTTACATGTACATCAAAATAAAACAGTCATTTGTTAATCAAGAAAATATGTAATTTAAGATACCTTATTTTAGTCTGAATGTCCCTCAGAATTTAAAACACAAGTCCTTTAATAATTTCTGATCCCAGAAAATAAAGTCTGTATGAGCACATGAATATTTCCAATAGTCACAAAAGTAATCCAGTATGTTTAAATTCCAGTATAACTTATTTAACTATAGACTGGCGAAACTTACAAAGATGATCTAAATGAAAATCTGTCTTCTTTATATACTATCTAGGAACATTCCGGAACTAACCAAAAATAGATCTTACCAAAAAGTACTCAATTCTGACATAATTTCATACCAGAAGATTCTTAATGTTTACAACAGAAAGGTCTAATATTTTCTCAGTCCTAAAAATAGTTATTCCAGAATGTTCTAAAGTACAATGTAAACAACTTGTTTATTTCAAACCTAGTAAACATCTAAAAACTGCAAAATCATGGTAAAAGAAAATATTTACACCAAATTAAACACCATATTCATAACACTTCCCCTCTTCAAGGAAAAGAAAGTTTTATGAAATAAAGCTTTCTTTTGCCATATGACCAATTATGAAACAAAATTAAGTTTAATGCATATACACTGTATATATATCAGTACTAATCCAGACATCATGTAGTAATAGCCAAATTTAGGCTCTTGAAAGTGCATCTGGGATAATATTATCTTTTCCTCTGATATGTCTGATGTCAAGATTGTACTCCTGCAACATGAGACTCCACCTGAGTAACCGCTGATTCTTGTTCTTCATTTTATGAATGAAGGTCAGTGGATTGTGATCACTGAAGACAACAATTGGTGTGGCTGAAGAAGATAAGTACACTTCAAATTGCTGAATAGCAAGGATGAGAGATAAACACTCTTTTTCAATAGTAGAGTAATTTCTCTGATGTTTGTTAAACTTCTTAGAAAAGTAACAAACAGGGTGATCCACACCATCATTATCTTCCTGAACCAAAACACTGCCTGCACCAACGTCACTAGCATCTACCGCCAATTTAAATGCTTTGTTGAAGTCTGGTGCTAAGAGAACTGGAGCACTCTTAAGTATGGCCTTTAACTTATCAAAGGACTTTTGACAGTCTTCATTCCAAATATATTTCTTTCCTTTACCTAGTAAATTTGTCAAGGGCTCTGCAATTACAGAGAAGTTATTACAGAACTTCCTATAATATCCTGCCATACCAAGAAAGCGCATCAGTTGTCTTTTGCATGTAGGTACAGGAAAATCCGAGATAGCCTCCACTTTAGCTTCTACAGGTTTAACCTGACCTTGACCCACAACATGTCCTAGAAATGTCAAATTTGCATGACAGAATTCACTTTTTGCTAAATTGATTGTCAATTTTGCATCACTAAGTCTTTGAAAGAATTCTCTGATAGTTTGTAGATGTAGTTTCCATTCATCGTTGAAGATGATTGCATCATCGATATATGCTTTACAACCACCCAGATCAGATGTCAAGCTATTTATAAGTCTCTGAAATGTTGCTGGAGAGTTTTTCATACCAAATGGCATAACCTTATACTGATAGAGTCCATCTGGTGTAACAAATGCCGAAATCTCCTTAGCTCTGTCTGTCAAAGGAATTTGCCAAAATCCTTTCAGAAGATCAAATTTAGTAACATATTTGGCTTGTCCAATTTGATCAATACAGTCATCAATACGTGGGATTGGAAATGTATCCGTTTTAGTCACAGAATTAACTTTTCGATAGTCTGTACACATGCGAAAAGTTCCATCAGGTTTTGGCACCAGAATACAAGGAGAACTCCAGTCACTTTGACTTGGTTCTGTAAAATCATTTTCCAGCAAATATTTAATTTCTTCCCTGAGATACTGTTGCTTCACAGGGTTCATTCGATAAGGATGTTGCTTCACAGGCTTTGCGCCATCAATGTCAACATCATGAAAGATTCTGTCAGTCCTGGTTGGAATGTCCGGAAATAAGTGCTCATATTCAAGAATTAACTGTTTCAGTTCAAGTCTCTTGACTGGATCCAGGTGTGACAGTTTCTGGTCGAGATCCTTTAAGATGTCAGAATTCTGGAGTTTTGATGATGAGGGATCAGATTTTATAAAGTTCATATCCTCAGAGTCCATTTCAGATTGCTCTTGAGGGACAGAATTTACTACGCTTATTGGTGAAACAACTGAATTATCCCTATCAATGTACTTTTTCAACATATTAATATGACATAACTGTTTTTCCTTGCGCCTCCCAGGTGTGTTGATAATATAATTTACATCACTGAGTTTTTTGTCAACAGTGTAAGGGCCGTAATATCTGGCCTGCAGAGGTCTGCCAGGAATTGGCAAAAGAGCAAGTACCTTCTCTCCAGGTTTAAAATTTCTTTCCTTGGCATTTTCATCATAATGAAATTTCATTTTGTTTTGAGCTGATTTGAGATTGTACCGAGCAGCTTCACAGGCTTTTGACAATCTGTTATTGAAGTCAGAAACATACTGAAGCAAATTCAAAGAACTGTCATCATCAGAAAGAAATTTCTCTTTCAAAAGTTTCAGTGGTCCACGAACTGTGTGACCAAAAACAAGCTCAAATGGGCTGAAACCAAGTGATTCTTGTACGGATTCCCTAGCTGCAAATAACAGGAAATGAATGCCTTCATCCCAATCCTTTTCAGTGTCAAAGCAGTAAGATCTGATCATGTTTTTCAGTGTTTGATGAAATCGTTCTAAGGCACCTTGACTTTCAGGATGATATGCTGATGACCGATATTGCTTAATGCCTAATTCATGCATCACTTGCTGAAATATTCCTGACATAAAATTAGATCCTTGATCTGACTGGACAGATTTAGGGAGACCTACAAATGTGAAAAACTTCACAAGAGCCTTAACTATGGTCTTTGTCTTGATATTCCTGAGTGGAATGGCTTCTGGGAAACGTGTGGAAGCACACATTATGGTCAAAAGATATTCACGACCTGACTTTGTTTTGGGTAAAGGACCTACACAATCAATAATTATTCTGCTATAAGGTTCCTCAAATGGAGGAATTGGCTGCAAATGGGCTTTAGGGATAGTTTGATTAGGTTTTCCTACCATTTGACATGTATGGCAAGATTTGCAATGTTTAGAAACATCCGATTTTAACCCTGGCCAGTAGAAATGATTAAGAATCTTGTGATAGGTCTTGTTTACACCTAAATGACCTGACAAGGGAGTTTCGTGAGCTAAGTTTAAAATTTCAGGGCGATAAACCCTTGGAACCACAATTTGGTGGTTAACAGTCCACTCGTCTTCTGCTGAGACATCAGGAGGACGCCATTTGCTCATCAAAATGTCATTTTTGACATAATAGCAAACAGGAACCTGGGACATGTCATTTTTATCTAAAACCCTTTCAAATAAAGGTGAGATCTCAGGATCACTGTGTTGTTCTTTGCAAAGCTGTGACCTTCACAGAAGGCCATTACCTTGGTCATTTGAAAATGAAGAAGAGTGGTCTGGGTTGGACACAGATGAGGTGTGAGTAAAGTCTGTCTGCATGTCAGACAGGCTGGGTGAAAGAGATTTTGAAATCTCATCATTAAAAGACTGACCTATAAAAGTATCAGTTAAATCAATATCCTGCTTCCCATCATTCAACATGGCTTTCTTTGCCATAGCCCTAGTGACAGCACACGAGGGGTAAAGGTCAGGAATTTCCTGCTCAATGGGGTCAGGTGGTTGATCAACACAAGGTGTGTTGGTCAAAAGTGGATTAACCACAACCTTATCTCCTGCTAGGTCATTGCCTAACAATAAGTGAACACCTTTAAAAGGTAATGAAGGTCTAATACCGACAGCCACTGGACCAGAAATTAAGTCTGAGGACAAATAAATGTTATGAAGCGGTACATTAATAAATCCACATTCTACACCCTGAATAAGGACACTTGTCCCAGAAGAAGTCTTCTCGGAAAATGGCAGGGTATCTGCCAAAATAAGGGATTGAGAAGCTCCAGTATCTCGTAAGATAGTAATAGGGGTAGACTGGGCAAAGTCACAATTTAGTGACACAAAACCTTCTGATAAGAATGGTTCATAAATCTCCATAACAGAATCAGTCTCAGAAATTTTGGCCTGAATAGGAATTTGATCCTGAACACAAGACTGTGGCATTGACCGTAAAGAGGTAAGACCTGTGGGTTTTGGACCCTCTTGTTTTTCTCTCTTCCTCTTTAAAAGTAAGCATTCAGAAATTATATGTCCCGTTTGCTTACAATAATTACAAATAGGCTGAGATAAGGGATTTTGACCTTTGTTTTCACCAGGGGGTTTTGGTTTTGGAGTATATGAGGGACTGGAATTGCCAGATGGATTACTTGGACTGAATTTTGGACCTGACTGAGGGAAAAAGGTCTTTTTAAGAAAAGGCTTGTGCACAAAAGAAGTCTTATGAGTTAAAGCATAATCATCAGCCAAACGAGCTGCTGCCTCTAACGTTTCGACTTCCTTTTCATCTAAAAATGATTTAATGTCAGAATTAATGCACCTTTAAATTCTTCAACAAGCATGAGCTGTCTAAGTTTACCATGATCAGAGCCTACTTTCTTTGATGAGCTCCATCTATCAAATAACTGCTCTTTTGTCCTAGCAAATTCAACATAAGTTTTGTCATTTTCTTTTCTACAGTTCCTAAATTTCTGCCTGTAAGCCTCAGGGACCAACTCATAAGCCTTAAGAATAACTTCTTTTACTTTGTCATAATCTGAGCTCTGCTCGAGAGAAAGTTGAGTATAAATTTCGCGAGCCTTGCCGATCACAACGCTCTGAAGAAGCAAAGTCCAATGCTCTTTTGGCCATTTCAAATTTTCAGCTACTTTTTCAAAGTGAAGAAAATATTTATCAACTTCTTTTTCTTGAAATGGAGGAACGAGTCTGATGTGTTTAGTAACTTCAAAAACTTTGGTTGAGTCCAAAGGCAAAGATTTTGATCTAGTCTTGTCTTGTATTTCAATTTCTTTCATTCTAATTTGAAAATGTCTTTCTCTCTCTTTTTCTTCTTTTTCATATTTCAATTTCTCCTTTTCAATTTCAATTCTTTCTTCTTTTTCCAATTTTTCTTTTTGCATTTCTCTTTCTTTTTCTAATTGTTCTTTTTGCATTTCTCTTTCTTTTTCTTTTTCTCGTTCTTCCATTTCTAGCCTTAATTTTTCATGTTCTAGTCTTTCTTTTTCTTGCTCTAATTTTTGCCTCTGCAACCTTTCTTCTCGTTCTAATGTTTCAAGCCTAATTCTTTCCTCACGCTCAGCTTTTTCAATCCTTACTCTTTCTTCATGCTCCAATCTTAATTTTTCCATTTCAATTTGTCTTTGAATTTCTAATTCTCTCATCTGCAAATCAGTTTGAGTGACGAGAATGTGAGAGGCTGCAGAGGAATCAAAAATTTCCTCATCAACAAAGAACTGAATCAAAATATTCTTAATTTCATGTTTCAACAAGGATCTTTTGACTGAAGATAATTCATAATGCGCTGCAATATCCAATAAATCAGTCTTTTTGGCCAAGTTCAACAGCTCCTGAGAAGGCGCAGCAATGAATTTATCAAGATCAAAAGACATGATTGCTTTTTGCTGGCTTTACTTGTTTGAATCAGTGAAAACTTTTTTTTTTTTTTTTTTAAATTCAAAATTATTTGATGCACAAGAAATTTCAATCCCGGACTCGAGCCCCCAATTTGTTACGACCTGGCGGAGGTAACAAAAAGATGGAAGTAAACCAGCAACAAGCCTGTTTTTAAACTTAACAAAATTTATTTACATGTACATCAAAATAAAACAGTCATTTGTTAATCAAGAAAATATGTAATTTAAGATACCTTATTTTAGTCTGAATGTCCCTCAGAATTTAAAACACAAGTCCTTTAATAATTTCTGATCCCAGAAAATGAAGTCTGTATGAGCACATGAATATTTCCAATAGTCACAAAAGTAATCCAGTATGTTTAAATTCCAGTATAACTTATTTAACTATAGACTGGCGAAACTTACAAAGATGATCTAAATGAAAATCTGTCTTCTTTATATACTATCTAGGAACATTCCGGAACTAACCAAAAATAGATCTTACCAAAAAGTACTCAATTCTGACATAATTTCATACCAGAAGATTCTTAATGTTTACAACAGAAAGGTCTAATATTTTCTCAGTCCTAAAAATAGTTATTCCAGAATGTTCTAAAGTACAATGTAAACAACTTGTTTATTTCAAACCTAGTAAACATCTAAAAACTGCAAAATCATGGTAAAAGAAAATATTTACACCAAATTAAACACCATATTCATAACACTATATAAAGTGACCTCTAGGGACCCAGCAAAGAGTTCTAGTCAAGCAGGGTTAACAAGCCATCAGGGTTTGAGCCATTGAAGTTCATCTGTATATGGGTTCATTGTTGATGTTTTTCTGCCATTTTGTCAAAGGAAGACAAAAATTTTGTGTCTTCCTGTTTGCTTATCTGGACAATGATACCTTTCCAAAAGGGGTCTACTCTTTAAGAATTTGCTCCTTGACACAAATTCTTGGGAAAGAATGTAGAGCTAATGCTTCCATTTTAGAGTTGAATTCCTTGAGAAGGGAGGCAAAACTGAAATGACAAGAGTTGCTTCCCATGAAAGATTTCAGTAGAATCTTCAGGTGAATGGGTACACCTCCATGTTTTACTGTCATTTTTACGAAGGGGAACAACTTTTGTGACTTCCTATTTGCTTTCCTCAGTGATGAAGCCTTTCCAAACAGGAGTCTACTCTTAAGGGAAAGAATTTGCTCCTCTGGAGCAAATTCTTTCCCTTAAGAGTTGACCCCTTTTTAGAAGGGAGGCAAAAACGAAAATGGCTGACTTGCTTCCCCTGAAAGTGTACCCATTCACTTTAATGAGAAAACAGAGAACTTGTCTCGGAACTGATCTTCGGCAAAAGGTCATCTTGCTCTGCTTTTCCAGTTTGTTCGAGTATACAGTTAATTCTTGATATCTCAAACACCGATATCTTGAAGTACCCCATCCTATCAAAGAATTAGTTTCAACACATTTCCTATTTTTATTTCAACTCCTTTTATCTCAGCTTCTGATGTGTCAAAGTAAATTTTTGGGACTAGAAAATTTACTTTGAGATATCAGTAGTTTGGGATGAACTTAGACTTTGAGATATCGAGACCTGACTGTATTTTAAAAAAGAAAATATTGCCACAAAAAGGCAAGTGCATTTGTTTGTTCAAGGTTTTTATCTAATTTAACTTGTCAGTGCATACTTTGAATAACAGGTTGGGTAAGGTCAGTTATCCTCAAAGTCTATTTGGATTAGTAACTCTTTTCAGTGAGCCTATCAAGTTAAACTCGGAAAAATTGAAAGTTCATGTATATGATAAACAATTTTTGTCATCCTGTCAATTTCAGCATTTTTGGCCTGGTTCAAAACTACAACTGTTGTTAGTTAACAAAATGTTTAAACGAATACTTGAATTTTTACAGTATATAAAACAGCCATATAATCACTGATTTGTTATATTTTTTTCAGCTGAATATGAAAGCTACTGATGGTGGAACTCCACCCAAATCTGATGACACAATCCTGAGGGTCATTGTTGAACGCAATCTTTATCGTCCGCGCTTCAACGACTCCATATTGCTGCTTCAGATATACGAAAATCAGCCATCAGGCGAAGTCTTTAAAGAGATCTCCGCTTATGATTTAGATTCTAAGGTAGGTCATATGAATGATATTAGAGGCCAGAACTACCCATAGGGGTAGGGTTTGAAGATGATTCTGAGATAATGCACGGTCATCGGAATAGGGGCGGCAGGGTGGCCACCACTGCACCAATATTTTTTAGCCAATTCACAACAGGTATCACCTTGAGGCATAAATGTTTTATAATGAAAGCTGTAAATGGATACAGTCTGGGTCTACACTGTTTTCCTACAGGAATTTCTGTGCAAAATACAATAAAAATTAAAGCTTCCATCAGACACCCCTAAAACTGGAAGTAGACTTATCCAAATGATAAAGTTGGATGAGTCTGCATGTCAAAAAAGGGTTACGGTAAGGACATTCAGGCTTTGAGTAGACAGGTTGTCATTTTGAAACGCGACATCTCATGAAAATCAGATTTAATGTTAGAACAACATTATGTGAACGTCATTTCAGTGTTGTGATGTCATATCCTCCCTTGCTTACAGTTTGAGAACATTCTTTAAATTTTTTCTTTGGAGAAAAAAAATCCACTTGACTCATGACTAGCTGCATAAGACACAACTGTATAACGGTAACCTAAGAGAGAAAGAGAGACGAAGAAAAGAAAAATGCAATACTACCTTAGAATGGATTTGGAATGAGTATAAATTTGCAAAGAATAACATCCAACCACTTGTTAATTGGTGACTTTATGTTCGTTGTGACTGTCTGTGTCTGTCAATGTCAGTGTCTCGAGGTGTGTGTTGGTCATTTGCTGCTGGTTGGAACAAAAGATTAAACCTCAATATATATGAGCCGCGACATGACAAAACCAACAAAGTGGCTTGTGCACCCAGCAAAGACTCAGATCAGCCAGGGCATTTGCCCAGTCTGATCAGAGTCTTTGCTTTTTGCATGAAGTTAGCTTAGACTCTTTGCTACCCTTCAAGTGCACAGCAAAAATCCTGATCAGACTGGGTGGCTGGCTGAGGCTGATCTGAGTCTTCGCTGGGTGCACATGCCACTTTGTTGGTTTTGTCGTGCTCCACTCATCCATTCTTCCTGTTAATTTTCTGTGTCCTATATTATCTTTATTATTGTCACAATACTTATTATAGTAATCAATCTTAAATATTTCCCTTTATATTGGTTGTTGTTTTTCGGCTGAATTCTTTTTATTTCCAAGGTAACCTATTATGTGGTATTTATTTGCAGAGTCCATGGAATCAGTTTACATTTAGGACAACTGGTGACAGAACTGGGGATCCATACTTTAATCTGGACAGCAATGGAGGTCTGTCTCCTACGGTTTCACTAGAAGATACCACTCAGCCACAGTACAGTGTAAGTCAGCGTACCCATGGCTCAAGATAAGAGGGAATAAAAAGGATAATGTAGGGATAATTTTCCATATTTCTTCATAAAAACATATTTTGTGACCCATCATTAGAACCGTCTCAGCGAGACGGTTCTAATGAGGGGTCACAACATATGTTTCCATTAATAAATAAGAAAAATTATCTCTGAATTATCTGCAGTACAAATTATTTCTAAATATCTGCAGAACTCCACCTTATCTGGGGCTCTGCATACTGTATGAGCCGCAAGCATGCTATACCCTTAAAGTGTTAAAATCCAGATGACAGAATTTACGTCTGCAAAATTAAAAAAAAAAAAAAGTTTCGTATTGAGAATTCAAAGACAAGAGGAAAAATAGTGTAGATCCAGATGAGGTGGCTCATGATGAGCCACCTCGTCTGGATCTATGCATTTTGCAATTTTTTAGAGCTTAAATGTAAACATTTCTGCAAATACATGTAGTCCAGATATAAAAAAGTGATGTGAATCTGCCCAGTATAGCTATAGCCTTCAGGTTTGCCTGTAGATTTCACTGGGTCCATACATGTATTTAGCAACCAGTGATGGCTCTGAGCAGACTGCAAATGTTTAAGCATCCTTTTGTGTGTCACAATTTGTATAAGGGTTTGGGGTGGGGGGGAGGGGGGTATTTATAAAACATCCACCGGGATCCTCCTTTGGACAACTGCGGCTAGTGGGTCAAATGAGGAGCCACAGCATGTATTTTTAGGAAGACTTGACAGAAATTATCTTTGAATTTTCATCAGAACCAGTGCTTTTCTGCAGCCATTGACACTTTTAATAAATCCAGAGCCCTAGTTAAGAGGGAGTATTTGGTGATAATTAGGGATAATTTTTGTAAATGCTGCATTAAAGCATATGTTGTGACCCCTCATCTGAACTGTCTCGTCGAGACGGTTCAGATGAGGGGTCACAACATACGGTTTAAATGAGAAATAAAAAAAAATATCCCTCAATTATCATCAAATACCCCTCTTATCTAGAGCTCTGTAAATCTATGTTTTGACATACACCATGTAGTTCCAATTCTCTCATTATGTGGAACAATTTTATTTCAGTTGTTGGCTGTGGTAACCGATGGAGGTGGATTATCATCGACACTTTCCATTACGATAAGTATCATAAGGAATAATGATTGCCCAAAATTCAGTTCAGATCTCCGTCAGTTTGTCATCGAAGAATCATCATCACTAATTGACATTGTCAAGCTGGAAGATCTTGTCACTGACAATGACCCAGATGTAAGTGCCATTATATAGAGGATCTTACAATAGTGCTTATGTATTATTGAATTTATTAAATGAGTTGGGGAAAAAGATAAGATGCGAGGCTATGCCGAGCATCCTATCGATTTTCCAAAACGAGTTTGATAAATTCAATAACACAGGAGCAGGAATGCAAGATTCTATTTATCATTTGACTCTAAAATTGCATTTTATAAGGAAATTTTGCACTAAAACGTCACAATTTCACTATTAGAAAATGCAATGTTGTTATGGACTTCAACACATAACGTTACAACTTAATTTGCTTATTTAATGCACTAGTTGATTATTGTTTTAATTCGTGGCTTTATTACACTCTCAGAATGTGACGGCATATGATAAAGTAATGTTATTAAATGCCCCAGGGGGTGTTGCATTATATGGAGGTAGGGAGGGGGCCTATTAAGAGCCTGAGTGGTAATATATAAGCACTGCCAAACATAAAGATAGCTTATACTGTATAATCACTGATAATAGCTTACATAAGCTATTATCAAATAATAGGTCATAGCTTACAAGTTTTGTCCTGATACTTGCAATTTTTGCAGTAGGAAACTGACAGACATGCTGCATGCTTTTTTCTGTTTCTTTTCTTTTTTTTCTGTCACATTGCGACTACATTTAAGAGAGGGCCACATGGAAGATTAGTGTTTAACTAAATGTATATTTCCCTCTGTAAATAAAGTCTATTATTATTATTATTTATTTTATTTTTTAAATTTGATAAAATCAACTGTGCTTTAAAGTCTGACGGTGCATAAATAAACTTCACTTCTGACTGGAATTATGTGACTTCTGAAAGTCGGTATTCAATTATTGCTTGGAAAAACAGAGGGGCATTTATTAGTCAATATTAAGTTATTGTTTGGAGAAAAAGAGTGGGTGTAAATTAGAGCAGAAGCATTTAAAATAGGCTTGATTTGTCAGGCAAGGTTTTGGAAAAACAGTGAAAACTGATTTTTTCGCCAGGACAGAGAAAAAGCTAGGATTATTTTGATTGGTCAGGGAAATTTGGAAAGGACTTGCAAAGTCTGGGAACTTTTATATTAATTGTTACAGCAGTCTTAGAAAAGGTAGATTTCTCTGCTCTGGGAGAAAGGATATACTTTCATCAGAGCTCTAGATAAGAGGGAGTATCTGATGATAATTAAGGATAATTTTTCTTCTTTCTCATCAAAACCATATGTTGTGACCCCTCATCTGAACCGTCTCGACGAGACGGTTCAGATGAGGGGTCACAACATATGTTTTTATGCAGAATTAACAAAAATTATCCCTAATTATCACAAAATACTCCCTCTTATCTAGAGCTCTGTTTCATCATTCAGACATACCATTGCAAACAGTGAAAATCCAGAGGAGATGGCCCATTATGAGCCGTCTCATCAGGATTTTCACTGTTTGCCCAGTTTATTGTAATTTCAAACAACTAACATATAAAGGAAACAATGTCACTGTCCAAATGTACCGGCTGTCCGAATTTACTCGACTTTACCCTAGCATTTTGCAGCTTGTTGTAGCTGCATCAGCTTTGAGACCACCTTGTTTTTAAAATCCTATGTGCCCAAAAATCTAAGAAATTTGGTACTGATATAAATGTGGAATTCCTGTTGTTGATTAGTAACCATTATTTTTCTACTTTCAGACTCATGCATTTGGTCGGATTACGTATGAACTTTATGGAGATTATATTGCGAGAGGCTTCTTCACAGTTTCACCCACAGATGGTCAAGTTAGGACATTAGCCACACTACGAACTGACTCAGGAACACAGTATCAGGTGAGCTGCTGCACCAAAACAGGGAGCTTAAATGGGAACAGCAAAACCTCAAACCAGCCTGCACATCCATGCAGTCTGATCAGAGCCTATTCTCTACACACACATTATATAGACCCTAAGGAATTTACAGGCTTTTTGTTTTTTCTTCCAATTCTTATACTAATGTTCTCCTTGAGGCTCAAGGGAATGAGTCTTATGACCTGCACTGTCTGTGTCCTCTCAAATTCAGAGAGACTCACTCGAACCCTGGTAGCTCAGTAGGTCAAGCACTGGCCTGCTGATCTAGCGGTCCCAGGTTTGAGCCTCACTATGGATCTTTTCAACCGTAAACGGTGTTCCATTGCACACAGCCTTTCATTATCACCTAGTCATCATCCTGACATGACTGAAATACTGTTAAAAAGTACATGAAATTGCAAGTCACCCTCACCCACCCATGCAAACTTTCAACCAGATATACCCAAATGGCTCTGGAGAAGAAGTTAAATTTTTTTATGTAAAATTGCAAGTCATTCATCCGTCTGTCCATCAAAGAGACTGCCAAGTCATGAAAAAAAGGCATAAAATTACTATGAGGAGATTTATCAGTTTCAGACTGAGCTTTCCTGAAGTCACTTATATTCACAAGCTGCTGACTTCAGCAAATTTTTTGTTGTGATGTCATTGATGTCATTCCCAGAACTGAGTTAGCTTGAAAAGGCAGTTCAGTTGATGCTTTTTTCTTGCTGGAATTTCTAGAGGGAGGAAGATCATTAGAAGGTATAGGGTGGAGTCCGGTAACTTCGGACAGGGGGTAAATTCGGACATACCATAGCAAACAGTGAAAAATCCTGATGAGACGGCTCATGAGCCGTCTCATCAGGATTTTTCACTGTTTGCTCAGTTAATTTTGTTTAAATTCCAAACAACTGACATATACTGAGCAAAAAAAGAAACGTTACATCAACATTCTAATCACTTTTTTTCCAGAAACTTTGCATACAAATTTTATAATTTGACTGAGGCTAATAACTTGAAATAGGAAGTCCTTATAATGCTTTTGTCCATTATCAATCCGTATTTTTTTCACACCACTTCATCTGAAGATGCAGGGGTAGAAAGTCAGAAATTACTTGTTTCGATGTATGTAACGTTTCTTTTTTTGTACTGTATATAAAGGAAATAATGCCACTGTCCGATTTTACCTGCTGTCCGAAGTTACCCGACTTTACCCTACTGACTTGAACATTGTGCCGAACATGACATCATTGGTGAAGCCGGCAATTCCCAGAAATGAGTTTATGCCCATTTAAAGTAAACGGGTACACCACCATGTTTTTCAGCCAGTTAACTCTTTCAGCACCAAAAAGCAGACGACAAAGTTAATGTCTGCAGAAATTAAAAAAATGTCTTGTTCAAGAAATTTTGTATTGAGAATTTAAAGACTAAAGGGCAAACAGTGTAGATCTAGATGAGGCGGCTCATAATGAGCGGCCTTATCAAGATCTACGCTGTTTGCAAATTCTGCTATTTTCGTCACGGGTGCTTAAAGAGTTAAGAAAGGTAGACAACTTTTGTGGCTTCTCTTTTGCTTCCTTTGGGTAATGTAGTCCTTTCAAAAAGGGGTCTGTACTCTTAAGGAAAGAATTTGCTCAAATGGGAGCAAATTCTTTTCATTAAGAGTTGACCCAATTAATATTTGATAGGGGAGGCAATCATGAAAATGTTAGAGTTGCTTCCCCTGTAGGTGTATCATTCATCTTAAAGCTGCTGATTTGGAAATAACAGTCTGTCATTTGCCTTCTTTTTTTTCAGCTCCAAGTTCGTGCTACTGATGGTGGTAAACCACCTTGTTCAGCCGAAGCGACACTACTAGTCAATGTCACACGAAACTTACAGGATCCAGCATGGCTAGACCCGATTACTGGCACCACTGACAGGTTTGAGTTCACGATATCAGAAGAAACTCCAGTACAGACACCATTTAGAACAATCATTGCTAGAGACGGCGATTCTCAGGTGAATAAGCTTGTCCAACCTAATTCTTGACCCTGTAAGAGCCGAAAATGCAATAGGAAAATTTAAAAACAGTGTAGATCCAGATGAGGTGGCTCATAAAGAGCCACCTCATTTGGGCCTACACTATCTGACCTCTAGCCTTTCAATATTGCCTCCATGCCAAAGGTGTAATAGGGGGACATATTAGTTTCAGTGGGGATCCTGTGTGTGTCCACATCAGTGGCGGGTGTCAGCATGACAGTTGCACCTACATATTTTCTTGAGTCAGTATGTGGAATTTTACCGAACTTGCAATGGTGTGTCTTTGGGACAAGCCAAAGAGCTGATAAGGTTTGGTGACTTTGACCCCATTTTCAAGGTTGCAAGTGGATTAGGCTTTTAAATGTTCTGTGCCAGTGTCAGCTTGAAAGTTTCTTGTACCCACCATATCTCTTCACCCAAAAGGTGAAATTTTCCGTAACTTGCATGAGTATAAGATTGGTACAAGCTTAAGAGCTGATTAGATTTTGGTGACCTAAACCTCATTTTCAAGGTCAAACAAGGACTTAAATATCTGAAATTTTTGCTAAAACTGAGTTCTCTTGAGCCTTTGGCTTGATTCCCACCAAACTAGCAGAGACATATTTTCTGGACAATCCCAAACGTTTATTACATTTTGGTGGCCTTGACCCAATTATCAAGGTAAAAGCCAACTTACAAATGTTAGATTTTCCCTAAAATGAGATCTTCTTCATATTTCTCAAATTAGAAGGTGGAATTTCAACAAAATTGCATGGATATATCACTGGAAAAAGCTTAAAGAACTGATTATTATTTTTTTTGGTGACCATGAATTCATTTTAAAGCTCAAAGAAGAACTTAAATATGTGAAAGTTTCAATAAAAATGAGAAATTCCACCAAATTTAGGAGCGGCTGTAGCATAGTGGATAACACTCCAGACTACCAATCCAGAGGTCGCAAGATCGATCCCCCGCTTCTACGGTCTTTCGGATGAGACTTTAAACCAAGGTCCCGTTTCCATATGACCTTGTTGTTGGTGGGACATTAAACCCGAGTTCACTCACCCACCAAACTTGCATATAAGGAGAAGAACTATATAGGCATTTTGCCTCTGTTCGTATCCTTATATAGATATTGTCACAATATATGTTGTACATAGATTTTTCAAAATAAATATGTTTAAACCAAACTTGCATACATACACCTTTAGGTCATTCCCAAGCATTTATTATATACTCGTGACCTTGACCTCTTTTTCAAGGTTGAAAGCCAGTTGAACGGAAAAAAAGAAGAACATTAAAACATTGTGAACATTTGTACAATTATGGTATGTGGGACCAAGTTGCTCATGCCTCTGCCTTGAAATACATGAACCACAACACGAGAAAACCAACAATATGGTTGTGTGCCCAGCGCAGACTCAGATCAGCCTGGACAGCTGCCGAATCTGATCAGACTCTTCGCTAAGCACTTAAAGGGTAGCTAAGGGTCCAAGCTACTTATATGCGGACAGCGAAGACTGATCAGACTGGGTGGATGCCCTGGCTTATTTGAGTCTTCGCTGGGCGCACATGCCACTTTGTTGGTTTTGTCGTGTCCTTGCTCATATTATTTTGTGATAAAGCTGACAAAATATTTTTGGTTTTATTTTGCAGCGACCACACTCAGACGTGCGCTATTCCGTGACCACCTTCTCGAACTTGTTTGGCATGAATGATGCAGGAGGTCTGTTTCTGCGTCAGTCTCAGCTGGACTTTACTCAGACAACATACACTGTAAGTATATGTACTTTGTTTTTATTTGGTTATAAGATGGGGTTTTCCTCTTCCAAAAGGATCCGAAAAATTTAGATCCAAGATGGATCTAAATTTTTGGGATTGTTGTGAAAGAAAATGATCAAAAAATCTAAATCCATCTTACATGTAGAAGATGGATCTAGACATTTGGGATTGTTTTAGTTACCACTCATTAGAACCACCTTGTTGAGGAGGTTCTAATGAGGGATATCAGCATACAATTTTGTTGAAAATAAAAAACAGTTATCTAAGAATCAGGGCTGCGTATAAGGAGTAACAGGGATAAGTAAGGGATAATTTTCCATATTACTCCATAAAACATACCTTGTGACCCTCATTAGAAACGTCTCACTGAGATAGTTCTTATGAGGGATCACAACATATGTTTACATTGAGAGATAAGAAAAATTATCTCAGAATTATCCTCAAATACTCCTGTTCGCTTTGAGAGTTATCATCTGATTATCCTATTATCTCCAGGCCCGAATTGGTTTTTTTATTCTTTTTTACAGTTTGACATCCTAGCCTATGATCTGGGCCTTCCAAATCCTAGAAGTGTCTCTGGTCAGGTCACGCTAAATATCAACAGAAATATCTACGCTCCGGTAATTACAAACTTGGACGAAGAGTTAGAAATCAATGAAGACGCCACCACCAATGTGGAAATCTTCAGGGTTCTTGCATACGACAATGACACAACAGAGGTAACTGCATTTTAATACTTAAAGCACCAAAAAAGCAGAAAAAAATATATGTCTGCAAAATTCCCCCCTAAAAATGTTTTGCCAAAGTTGTATCATATTGAGAATTTAAAGTCTAGATAGCAAAGTGCCAAAAAGCAGACTACAAAATTTACGTCTGCAAAATTAAAAAAAAAATGTTTTGCACAAGCTGTATCATATTAAGAATTCAAAGTCTAGATGGCAAATAGTGTAGATTTAGATGAGGCTGCTCATAATGAGCAGCCTCATCTGGATCTCCACTGTTTGCAAATTCAGCTATTTTCAGTTCTGGCACTCTAAGTGCTTAAACTTTTGACATTTGACTCATGTGTGTGACTTACATGGAATAACTATATATGCATTATGGGTTGGTTGGTTGGTTGTTTTGGGTTTAACGGCTCTTTGAGACAGTTTTTCCATCTATATCGGGCCGTCTCCAACAGAGGGAGAAAGAAGGGAAGTGATAGACAAGAGAAAGAATGTCCAAACAACCCACACCCAGACTTACTGCAAGCACAGTAGGCCCTTGCATTACTACTATTCAAATCAGTAGGACGGCCCGGTACCGCAGGTAACACGCAGCACCATCACACCACCTGACCATCCCATGCATTATGGGCTGTGACTGATATGAAAAACTATGTATGCATTATGATCTGTGACTTATATGAAAAACTATATATGAGCCTCGACACGACAAAACCAACAAAGTGGTTGTGCGCACAGTGCAGACTCAGATCAGCCTGGGCATCCGCCCAGTCTGAACAGAGTCTTCACTGTCCGCATGGAGTTAGCTTAGACCCTTACCCACCATTTAAGCACTTAGGGAAAAGTCTGATCAGACTGGGTGAATGCCCAGGCTGATCTGAGTCTGCGCTTTCCGCACAACCACATTGTTGGTTTTCTCGTGTCGCGGCTCATATGTGTTATGATCTGCGACTTACATGGAGTAGTAATATATTGCAGGTTCCTTTCCGGACCGTCAGGTTCCAGTTTGTCAACAGAGACACGATTGTGAATAGGTTCTTCACAATAGACTCGATAACTGGTTCAGTGTCTCTCATTCGACCTCTTAGCTCTGAAAATACATTCAACAGTATTGTCGTAAGTAATTACTTCTCTTCAATTGTTATTAATCTGAATTTGTGAGTTTTGGTCAGCCATAACCAGATTGTCTAGGAACTTTTGCCTAAGTTTTGGTCAGCCTTAAATTTTTCAGTCCAACTCACTAAAATGGCAATTTAACTGTATGAATGTCTACATTTAAAATTGAGGTTTTGCCAATCCGTACCTATTCTCAGTACAAACAGTATGTGTTTTAGTTGTTCAGATGTGGTGATATCTTGTGGTCAAAATTTAAGTTTTTTGTGGTTAGCCATCATTTCATTTCGTTTGAAGTTCCTAGTAAACCATCACAAGTGTGTGTGATTGAAGCAAACAGAAAGTAACAAAAACTGTTCCAGTATGTAAAAATGTAAGAAATGTAAAACTGGCAAAAGAACATTGTGGTGTAGTCCAGAGCTCCAGATAATACAGGGTATTGAGGATAACTCAGAGATAGTTTTTTTATTTCTTGACAAAAACATACGTTGTGACCCCTCATTAGAACCGTCTCGGTGAGACGGTTCTGATGAGGGGGGTCACTGTATACGGTTTTATAAAGAAATATGGAAAATTATCCCTAAATTATCCATGTTACCCCTTCTTATCTGGAGCACTGGTGTACCCATACACATAAAGCCAACAGGAAAACTTATTCAAGAATTATTCGGTAATAACCTCTCATTTGGAACTCTTATATTTTAGCTGGAAATCGAAGCAGCAGATCAAGCTGAGAATAGAAAGTCTGTGGTAAAAGAACTGAGGTATACGATAATTCGGAACAGAAATTCTCCGAGCTTCACAAATCGATTCTACACTCAGACGATACTGGAGACTCAACGCCTTGGGCTAAGAATAGAACAAGTTGTAGCCAGAGATATTGACGAGGAGGTGAGAGATTATGACATATTAATTTTTATCATGAGACATCCCTGCTATTCAGTGGATAACTTCATGTTATAAAGAGTTCACGTGTAATAACACTATGGGCGTACACGTAAGGTCATTGACAACTTCCATGTCAGCAATGCTTTTACTTACAGAAATAATGTTCATTTTGAAGGCGTTAAAATCCCATTTTAAAGGGTCATATGAAAAACAGAATCTTACACTCTTGGTAGTTTTAAATGAAATTCGCCAAAGGCTTGTTTCATAAATTTCATATGAAATGACCACAAGTGTAAGATCCTGTATATCCCTAATGAATATTGGTATGGAACGTTAATATCCTAGAACTAGAGACAATTTAATTGCTAAGAAAAGCAAATGAGCTGCGACACGACAAAACCATTAATGTGGTTGTGCGCCCAGCGCAGACTCAGATCAGTCTGAGCATCCGGCCTATCCGACAGACTCTTCGCCAAACGCTTAAAGGGTAGCTAAGGGTCTAACCTACCTCCATGCGGACAGCGAAGACTCTGATCAGACTGGGCGGATGCCCAGGCTGATCTGAGTCTGCGCTGGGCGCACAACCACATTGTTGGTTTTGTCGTGTCACTGCTCAAATAGTTTGTAAAAGAATGAACTGTGATATTCTAGGAACTGGGGCAGACAAGTCGGAGCAAACTGTGAGGAGCCCTGATGGCTCAGTAGGTTAGATGCGGGCCTATTGATCAAGCTGTCCCAGGTTTGAGACCTGCTGGAGGTGGAAACCTTTCCAACTGTTATCAGAGTTCCATTGCACATAGCTTTCCATTATCACCCTCCCATGTTCCTGATGTGACTGAAATACTGTTACAAAGGAGGCATAATAGGAGCAGACTGATCTCGGCCTGCACTGTTAGATGGATGGATGAACTGCAGTTTTACGTCCTTTTATGTTATAAATCAAAGGGTATTCAAGATGAGTTTCAGGTGTGAATAGAAAATCTTTTTCTTGGGATTATTATTTCAGATCACTCATTAAGCCTTGTGATGTGACCCTCTGGCAGATTTTTCTGTCTGCATCTCACACCCTTATAAGATTCGTATATGACAATGTACATTGATTAAAAAAGCTTTTTTGTCTTAAATTTCAGCCACTGAACCGAGATATTGAATACTTTATCGATCCTACAAACAGCCAAGAAATTCAAGAATGGTTCCAAGTCCATCCGGCTTCCGGCATTTTATCATTGCAACGGGATATGAGGGACTACAACAACAATAACACTCGTTTCTCAGTTATTGTAAGTTAGCAGTGACACAAGATAACAAAAAAAGTGGCATGTGTGCCCAGCAAAAACTCAGATCAGTCTGGGCAGCCGCCCAGTCTGATCAGAGTCTTTGCTGTCTGCATGAACAGCTTAGACCCTTCTTAGCTACCTTTTAAGGGTACAGCTAAGATTCTGATCGGACTGGGCCAATGCCCAGGCTGACCCCAGTCTTTGCTCGGGGCATATGCCACTTTTATGAAATTTGAATGTCTTGTAACTTGGACCCTTAGCTACCTTTTAAGGGTACAGCTAAGACTCTGATCAGACTGATGCCAAGGCTAATCTGAGTCTTTCCTTGGGGGATATGCCACTTTTATGAAATTTTAATGTCTTGTAAACTTAGGCTTTCATTAGATTTGAACGACTAAGCCTAGGAAGTTGTTTTCTAAGGGTTTAGAGGTCTGTATAGAAGCCTAAAGCTTTGTAGATGTAGATGTGCTGAAAGTAACTGACAGAAAAGCAAATGGTGCCGACTGCTACTTTTACAGGAGCAGTTTGATTTGGGTAGTCATTTTATGCTCTGGCGTTACTGTCACCAATATTTAGGGTCAATAGTGAAAATGGGCTGTAAATTTTATAACATATTATGTTGGTGTGGTACAGCTCCATTCTTTCTGGAGAGTTCGTTTTATGTTATCAGTCTTAAGATAGCCGTTGATCGGTGTGTTTTACCACATACCCGACTTGATCCATTTTTATACTGTGAATTCATTTCTGACCTTATGCATATAACATGTATTCTTTTATAGCGTTTTCGGCGTGAAATAGCCCTTTTGGTGCTGATGTGCCGTAAAACCCATATCACTCACTCACTCACCCATTCTTTCTGCCATTTTACAAAGGGAGACAAGTTCTGTAACTTCCTGTTTACTTGCTTGGTTGGCACAACCTGTGGGTGGCACAACCCTTCCACAAAGAGGTCTACTCTTAAAGAAAAGAATTTGCTCCTCTAGGAGCAAGTTCTTTCCTTCAAAAGTGGACCCCCATTGAACAGAGCGGCTGAAATGAAACTGTCCGACTTGCGTCCTCTGAAAGTATATCAATTCACTTTAACAAATTTGATTTTTTCCTCACTTCTGTTATCAAAATTTTATGGGCAGTTCCAGTCCATTTTTGTTTAAACCTCAGTTTTGAGCATAAAGTTATTTGTGGCATCTAGCCTCAGATTTTCCATTTCTCGACATCTCTCAAGTTTTAAAAGATACATGTATTTTAATACTATATTTCTTCCCAATTCTTGCTAGGTCCTTGTTGGAGCCCGTGACTTAGGTACCCCACAGAATACAGCTCAAGAGCCTGCCAGAGTGACAGTTACAGTTATACGTAACACACGTCCATTGTTCTTAAACACACAGAATTATTTTGTTGGCATACAGATGACCAGTACAGGAGTCATTTTCCGAACCAACTACACTGATGCTGATGATCGGGTAGGTCTTCTTTGTTTCCATCCATTTCAGTTAGGCGTATGATAAGGAGTGGTGGGCTTTTAAGGTTGTTATTGCTCAGGGCTAGCTAAGATTTTAGGATTGTGTATTTTCTGTTTTTCCACAAAATTGTTGGACACAGAGCTGGAAATATGAGAATTAATTGGTGATAAATTAATACAGGTTGTTACCTCTCATTAGAACTACATTGTATCTCTCTCAGATGGTTCTGATGAGGGGTTACAACATATCAAAACACAAGTTGTAATTCCTCCTTAGAACCATCTCAGGGAGATGGTTCTAATGAGGGATCACAACATATATTTTCATGGTGAAGTAAGAAAAAGAAAAAATGTCTTAACCAGAGAATCCTCGAGTCTCCAGCTCTGTTCATTATTAGCAGCTTATGCTAGCCTGTAAGGAAAGACAGGAAGAGCTATTGCAATAACAATGGTGCCAGCTTAATTTCCCCTTTGCATTAGAATTTTGGGACGGTTTTTATGCATGGCCCTGTTAGGTTAGCTATCCCGTATGTGAACAGGTCTTAACACAGTGTCTCAGTGTAGGATATATGAGCCGCGACACGAGAAAACCAACAGTGTGGTCGTGCGCAGAGTCAGATCAGCCTGGGCATCCACCCACTTTGGTCAGACTCTTTGCTTAGCACTTAAAAGGTAACTTAGGGTCTAAGCTACCACCATGCGGACAGCGAAGACTCTCATCAGACTGGGGGGATGCCCAGGCTGATCTGAGTCTGCGCTGGGCACACAACCACTTTGTTGGTTTTCTTGTGTCGCGGCTCAAATGGTTTAAACGATTATTCCAGTGACTTTTCAAAACTGATATTGCATAAAACCACTGCACCTATCATGATCAAGGTCAGGGCTGTCTGACTTGGTAAAATTATTATGCTCACCATCTGATCAGAGTTTGCTATTTGTGATATAGATTCCTTAGGACCTGTAAAATGTTGATGGGGACAGAAAAGACTGATCAGCTTGCTCATCTTGTGCCGGCTGATCTGAAACTTACCTGTTCACATATATCTAAAAACACCATTTTCCCAGCATGCAGCTCATTTCTCAAACACATTCATGCCTAGCATCCCATTTAACCGCTAGGTACCAGCAAAACATGTCTGCTTGTTCCATGTTTTTGTATGAATAGTGAATGCAAATGGCACAATTTCTGACCATGCTGTGACTGCACAGGCTGGTCTAGGTGTCCCCATATGCTGTAATATATTTCATTTGTTCTCTGTTTCTATGCCAAACTGGGTTTAATGCTTATCTCTTTATTTTCAGGATCCTTTTAACCGTTTAACTTTTTCGGTATTTGGGCATGATACTGCACCTTCGTTTTTTGACATTGATCAGAGTGGTGCCATCGTCGTACGTGACAACATCAATCTGGTAGACGACACACAAGTAACAGATTTCAGGGTAAGGCTTGTTTAAGTACATGATAAAGAGGGGTTTCCATGATAAATTTGAAATTTTTTTTTTTCCTTTCTTCGACATTTTTTATTTTCCTCTTTTTTTTTTTCAGGCAATAATTTCAGGCTTATGAATACACCTTCACGTTTTACTGTCATTCTTTCTAAGGGAGATTACTTTTATGACTTCATGTTTGCTTCCCTGTGTGAAAGAATGTCTTCTCTTCAAGGAAATATTAGTTATATTTAAGTGTACCTATTTACCGTAAGTTATTATTGGCAAAAAGGGTTTTGCTATTTACATTTATAAGCCAAAAAAGGAAAAAAACACCATATTAATTCTATTAAACACCCCTGCTCTAATAAAACCCCCCTGCTAAGGTTATATTAACTTACATAAATTCCTGTTTACTTCTCTGGATAAGGTAGCTCTTTGAAATGGGGTCTACTCTAAAAGGAAAGAATTTGCTCCTAGAGGAGCAAATTCTTTCTTTTTTAGAGTTGACCCCACCCCTTTTCAGAAGGGATAATAGGTTAAAAGGATAATTCTGAGATAATTTTTCTTATTTCTCAACAAAAACATACTTACAACCCTTCATTTGAACTGTCTCAATGAGACGGTTCTAATGAGGGGTCACAAGATATGTTTTAATGCAGAAACGTTGAAAATTATCCCTAAATAATCCCTGTCGAACCTTCTTACCTTGAGCACTGATGTTTCTCCATATTTCAGCTTGGAGTGATGGTGGCGGATGGCGGTGATCCCAGCTTGTCTAGCACAGCAACTGTTGATATTTTCGTGAACCGTAACCAAGAGACGCCAATCTTCACGCCCGATAACCAAAGGGTTATAATTAGAATTCCAGAAAGCGCTCAGGTTGGGTATCCAATATTCAATCTAACTGCCAACGACACGGACCAATATGTAAGTCTGTTGATTACCATATTTCTTCGGTTATTTGACGGAGGTTTTTCATTTCCAAAACTATCCCAAAGATCTAGATCCATCTAATAAGATGGATCTAGATCTCAAAACAACCTCTAAGATCTAGATCCATCTTATAAGATGGATCTAGATCTTAGGGGTTGTTTTTGAAGTGAAAAACCCATACCATAGCAAAATTTCATATGGCTGATATAGCTATTTTGGGTCATTTTGGAGAGGGGAAAAACCCGTTTTATAGCGACATAAATACGGTAAATGAATGCAGAATGTTTTCTTATGCTTTTGTTTTGAAAAAAAAATGAATAAATAAATAAATATATAAGTAAAAGAATACCTTATCACCACCAGGAACATCACTAACATTCAAACATAAATTTCTATCACATATATGCCAAGTCTAACTGAGTGAGACAAAATCTTGTGATTTTGCCATTCTAAAAGCAAATTTCCATAATGCTTTTCAAACCTCATTTATCATTTACTGCAGCTGGCATATATTTATTTAACCACTTTATATTTCATGAAGAAGTAAACCTGGGCCTGGTTGTTTTCAGAATTGCTAGCTAAATGAAGTTGTAAATAAAGCATTTGTTAAGTCCTCTAGTACACATAAAACCAAATGTGCTAATATTTTTTGCTGAAAATAATTTAGGGATAATTTTCCATATTTCTCCATAAAAATATATGTTGTGACCTCTCATTAGAACCGTCTCACTGAGACGGTTCTAATGAGGGGTAGAACCGTCTCACTGAGACGGTTCTAATGAGGGGTCACAACTTATGTTTTCATTGAGAAAAAATTTCTCAAGATTATTCTCCAAAACCCAATCTTATCTGGAGCTCTGATTACATGCTATATTCCAAAACCCAATCTTATCAGGAGCTCTGATTACATGCTTATTTCTGCCTATGTTACAGCCTCCAAACAACCAATTCAATTTCGAACTGGAAGCCAGGACACCCAGCGATCATCTAGCATTCTTCAACTTATTCCAAAATACAGGACGAATTGTACTAAGCCAACGGGTTCTCAACGTAAACATCAACCAGTTCTTCGTAAGTAGATCTATACATTTCAAAGCTCCAGGGCTTAATTCTTAAATTTACAAACTTTTTATTGCAAGAGTGCTGCAAAGAAATATTTTACAACTTTTGCTCCTTTTTCTTTAAAATATTCTGATATGAGAATGATAGGAATATGGAATACCATATTCTGCCTTATTATTGCACAAGCCCCTATAAGTGCACATCATGGTAATTTTTTTGGCATATGACTATTAGCGCACATATTTTTATTAGTTTATCCCTTTGTTTGCTAGTTTACAAGAGCTGGAAAATGCTACAGAATGGTCTTTTTTATGCCCCCGCCACGAAGTGGGGAGGGGCATATAGTTTTGCCCTTGTCCTTCCGTACGTACATACGTACGTCCGTCACACTTTGTAGTACTGTTCTTTCACTTTGTAGTACTGTTCTTGTCTCCGCAACTCCTCCTTCAGTATTCGATGCAGGGAGTTGAAACTTGGAACACAGTTCAGACATGCATTGAACATGTGCATAAAGGAAACATAACTTTGATTAAGATCTTTATTGCAGAATTATGTCCCCTTGAATAATAAACATATTTTGCCCATATTTCACATCTGAGTACTGTTCTTGTCTCCGCAACTCCTCCTACAGTATTTGATATAGGGAGTTGAAACTTGCAACACAGTTCAGACATGCATTGAACATGTGCATAAAGGAAACAGAACTTTGATTAAGGTCTTGGTTGCAGAATTATGTCCCCTTGAATAATATACATATTATAACCATATTTCACATTTGAGTACTGTTCTTGTCTCCGCAACTCCTCCTACAGTATTTAATGTAGGGAGTTGAAACTTGCAACACAGTTCAGATATGCATTGAACATGTGCATAAAGGAAACAGAACTTTGATTAAGGTCTTTATTGCAGAATTATGTCCCCTTGAATAACATAAATATTTTGACCATATTTCACATTTGTAGTACTGTTCTTGTCTCTGCAACTCCTCCAATTGTATATGATGTAGGGATTTGAAGCTTGTAACACAGTTCAGACATGCATTGAACATGTGCATAAAGGAAACAAAACTTTGATCCAGGTCATTATGGCAGAATTACATCCCCTTGAATGACATGCATATTTTGACCATATTTCACACTTTGTAGTACAACATTCTTGTCTCTGCAACTCCTCCAATAGTATTTGATGTAGGGATTTGAAACTTGCAACACAGTTCAGACATGCATTGAACATGTGCATAAAGGAAACAGAACTTTCAGTTAGGTATTTATTGCAGAATTATGTCCCCTTGAATAACATACATATTTTGACCATATTTCCATAGCTTAAATACAATCCCACCTTTTATCGTCGCTCTAGCGGCCTCATTTATTAACAGATTTTGGTATTACATCACAGCTTTATTGGATATGACAGTACCTTGAATAACTTTGCGTTTCAGGTTTGTAGGATGAAGGTCAAGGTCACAGTTGCTATTTTCAGAAAAACTAGGGCATTGCTCCAGTGCTTTCATTTATAGATCGATTTTGATGTAACTTCACATAAATGTTAAGTATAACAATATCTTGAATAAATTACTGTTTCAGCACCGCAGGTCCAAGGTCAAGGTCACAGTTGCTATTTTTAGGAAAAAACTTTATCATTCCTCTACTCCTCTATTCATTGACAATTTTTATGTAACTTCACTCAAATGTTTAGTGTGACAATATCTAGGACAAGTTCGTGATCCAGAATTTCAGGGTAAAGGTCAAGGTCATATTTGCTATTTTAGAAAATATGCTGTCATCCCTCTGGAATGATTTTGGCATAACTTGACCCAAATATTTAGCTGACAATATCTGGGACAAATTTACATTTCATCATTGTAGGTCCAAGGTCAAGGTCACAGATGCTATTATAGGTACATGTAAATCTTTGTCATGGTTCTAGCGCCTTTATTTATTAACTGATTTTGATAGAACTTCACACATATATTAAGTATGACAATATCTTGGACAAGTTAACCTTTCAGGGTTGTAGTTCCAAGGTCAAGGTCACAGTTGCTATTTTTAAGAAAAACTCAGTCATCCCTCTGGCACCTTTATTTATTGACAGATTTTGATGTAACTTCACACAAATATGTTTTAACACATTACTTTTCTAGTGAGGCATATGGCGGGGGCATTCATCACCTTTAGTGATTGTCTAGTTTCACTTGTGAAGCTTTGTTATCCTTCTGTGACCATAAGCAGCTTTTCTCCTATGCTTAACCTTAAAATTTGTAAATCGTTAAAATGTGTGCTTATAAGAAAGAAAATTAACTACAAGTATTTACTGCCATTTTGAAAAAGTTAAGCGCACAGGGCCCTAAAAGAATTGATAATGGTAGTTTTTAATATGAGCCACAAAATGACAAAACAACAAAGTTGCAAGTGCACCCAGCAAAGACTCAGATCAGCCTGGGCATCCACCCAGTCTGACCAGAGTCTCTGCTGTCAGCCCAAAGCTACCCTTTAAGCCTACCGCAAAGACTGATCAGACTTGGCAGATGCCCAGGCTGATCTGAGTCTTTGCTGGACACTCAAGTCAAGTCAAGTCAGAATCACTTTAATCACTCAGGTCACAAACATGACATAAGAGGAACTGTACATATAGAAAACATAGCAGTTACCAGAGCTCTAGATAAGAGGGAGTATTTGGTGATAATTAAGGATAATTTTTGTTATTGCTGCATAAAATCATATGTTGTGACCCCTCATCTGAACCGTCTCGACGAGACGGTTCATATGAGGGGTCACAACACATGGTTTAAATAAGAAATAAGAAAAATTATCCCTCAATTATCATCAAATACCCCTCTTATCTACAGCACTGAGTTACGGGCAGCTTATGTCACTATGTTGGTTTGTCATGTCGTAACTCAATTACAGTAGAACTTCATTGGCTCGAACAGGCTCGGGACCATGAAAATAAGTTCCAGCCAAGGGTAATTCTAGCCATCCAGGGTTACTTTCCATATAAACTGACCTCTAGGGACCAAGAAAAGAGTTCTAGCCAGGCAGGGTGAACGAGCCATTAGGGTTCGAGCCATTGAAGTTCTGCTGTATTCTATACAGAATATAAACAGCTTAACTCTTTCGGCGCCAAAGTTGCAAAAATGCGACTTTGCAAACAGCGTATATCCAGATCAGCCGGCTCTTAAAAGAGCCGTCTGATCAGGATCTACACTGTTTGCCATTCAAATATGAACTTAAAAAGCCTGATTTTATTAAAAATGTCTTTAGATTGTTAAAATTTCAAATTACAAATCTGTCGTCTGATGATTTGAGCAGACGAAAATTTGTCGTCTGAAAAATTTGGCACCGAAAGAGTTAAATTTCAGGTGAGATTAAGTTTCACTAATATTCACGAATCAGCTGACTTGTGACTAATACAAACTTTCAATGCTCCAGATAAGAAGGGGTAACAGAGATAATTTAGGGATAATTATCCATATGTCTCCATAAAAACATATTTTGTGACCCATCATTAGAATCGTCTCTTCGAGACGGTTCTAATGAGGGGTCACAACATATGCTTTCGTTGAGAAATAAGAAAAATTATCTTCCAATTATCCTGAGTACCCCCTCTTATCTGGAGCTCTGAACTTTGCAGAGTTTTGTCTTTTCACAGTCAGATAAAGTTGCTGACCAACATTTACTTGGTCATGAATTCAAGAACACTTGTCAGTTACTGTAGATCCCTGATTTCAAAATCAGAAAGTTGTGAAATAAAGACCAATGAAAGTAAAGTGATAGACACAATGTAGCAGAGTGACACAATAATTTGCCGGGCTTTGCAATCTATAATTTGCAAATATTTCCCAGTTTATGATGTGTTCACGTTTGTACATTTCAGTTACAAGCAATTGTTCGCGATGAAGGAAAGCCGCAGCGATTTAGTAGAAAGGACATTGACGTGATTGTTGAAAGGATTAGTGGTGTTCTTTCGTTTGGGTTGGATAATTACACGGCTACAATTCGGGAAACAGATGCTGAAGGATCAACTGTCTTGTCGCCTGTTGCAAGTCCTGGGGTAAGTGAATTTTACAAAGTGTTGCTTTTGCTAACAGTATTCTGGGAATTTTTGGGGAATGCATAATTTCAGGAATAAGACTGGAATCAGATTTTTTTTGCAAATCGAATTATCATTGAGCATCCATTTTTGAAGTTATCCAAATCAGGCCCTGAGATTATAAAACTTTTTTGTGCTCAACTCAGCTGAGCATGAAATTTTCTCTGCTGATAAATATGAAAATGCCAACTAATGTTGGCATTTTCATATTCATAAGCAGAGAAAATTTCCTACTCAGCTTAACTGTGCAAGAAAACAACTGTACTTATCAGTAATTTGCTATTTATTAGCTGGTAAAGTTTCCTGCTCAGCTGAGTTGAGCATGGAAAAAGCTTTATAACCTTGGGGCCAGGTATGAAAATGGGCTGAAAATGTTTAAGTTCCAGTTTATTGAAAGTGCTTCTAGTATCAGCCGAGTATTAATTGATGTATCATCCTTTTTAACTGCATGCTGTTTTACGTCACATATTGTATTTATTTGGTTATAAGACAGGCTTTCCCTCCAAAGTAAGTCCAAAAATCTAGATCCGTCTAACAAGACAGAGCAACTCTTCTGTTATCTTTTTCGGCACCCTTCTCAATGGGAATTAACGGGTAAAGGAAAGATGTTGCTCCTGTTGGGCCATGTAGCGCAATCGGTAGGGTGCCTGTCTGATAAGCCAGAGGTCCTGGGTTCGATACCCGGTCCGGCCACTTACTTTCATTTCTCCTTCCCCTGATTCAAGAAAGGCTGTTGTCAGTTACTGTGGAAAGTAAGTGCACTTGGTACAGGTTAACCGCTTTGGAGGTCTAAGCCTGCCCAGGAATAGTGTAGTTAGGTTAACTGACCATCCTGACATGAGCATAGCTGTTTACGGTGGACGTTAAACAAAAACACAACACAAGATGTTGCTCCCTTAGAAACAAATGTTTTCCTTTCAGAATAGACCCCAGTTTAGAAGGGTTTGGTCATTCAGGGAAGCAATCAGGAAGTCTAAAAAGTTGCCTCCCTTAATATAAGTGGCAAAAAAACATCCAGATATACACATACCTTAAATTTTTGCCAGATATAAGTGCCTGCAGTATAGATAAATGTAGAGCAAAAATGATCAAATTTGTGACTGTTGATTTTCTCAATTTCAGACCAATATCGAATATTCAATAGAACCAACAGCTCTTGGTAATGTTTACTTTGCCATGGACAGTTCAACAGGTGTCATCACCATTTCAAGAAGCCTCAATGATCGTAGCACACAAACTGAATATGTGGTAAGAAAATAGTATTGGCTCAATATAGTCCATTTATTATGCTGTAAAGTTAACTCTCTATATCTCAAAGTTGAAGTTCATCTTAAACTACTGATATCTCAAAGTAAATTTTCTGGTACCAGAAAATTGACTTGATATCAGTATTTTGAGATAACAGGAGTTGAAATGTAAAGAAAAGTAGGAAAAGTGTTTGAACTATATTCATTGATATACCGTAATCTCCCTAATTAGCGCACATACCCCTATAAGAACACTATTAAGCATTATTAAGGGGCCTTATTATATGACCACGATTTAACATCTAGTTTCATTGGCTGAATCGACGTCACACGCCTGTCAATATTTTGTAATATTGACAAGCTAGTCAGTCACTTTCACTTCCATGGTGATGTCATTTGTACTTGCATTACACAACCTTGCATATACATTACTGTTAATAGTGTAACATCACGAGATAATACCAAGTGGTACCGTTATATGTCTCAAAGGAATTTTTTACAGTGTCAGTTCTCCAGATAAAAAGGGGTAACAGGGATAATTTAGTTAATAGTTTTCTTATTTCTGCTAAGAAACATGTTGTGACCACTGGTTAGACAGTCTTGCGAAGAAAGTTCTAATGAGGGGTCACAACATGTTTTCATTGAGAAATAAGAATAAATTAACCTTCACCTCATATGGAGCTCTGTTTAGTGTATATCATCAAAACACGCTTGCCAGTTATCACCAGTTCCTATTACACAGATCTTTGAAAAGACATGTGCGTAAAATATATGTATTTATCATTTTAGATGCAATTGATTGCCACCAGAAGAGAAACGGTTACACAAACGGCATACGCTTTTGCCATAATCACAGTGCTACGTAATCAGAATCCACCGGTGTTTACCAGAGATGTGTACAATGTAGCAGTGAGTGAACTAGATGGCTATGGCAACCTAACAACGGTTCTTGCTACCGATGACGATGGGGTGAGATATTTCTCTTGTTTTTAAACCGTGACACTGATGCCCAGCTTAGGTTGGGATTTGAGGATAATTGCATCTATATTTAGAAATAAGATAAAACTATCACAGAATTATCTTCAAAATGCCATTTCAGTTAGATCCCAGACCTTTGAAACTCATCAGTACATGTGCCTTACCACTCTGGGTCACCCCCAACAAAACTAGGTCTCTATGACCTACTTTTACAAAAAAGTACATATCTTTTATATTTTCCCCAGACTTTTGAAACTCCATCAGTGCTGCACCTTACCAGTCCAGGGGCTGTATTTATAAAACGACTTAAGTGGTTGCTATGCTGTTGCTAGGGCTGAATTTCTATGAAGGAGATTCCCTACAACTATGAAATTTGCTCTGGAGGAACAGTCTTTTTAGGAGATTCACTACAACTATGAAATTTGCTCTGGAGGAACAGTCTAAAAAAGACTGTTCCTCCAGAGCAAATTTCATAGTTGTAGGGAATCTCCTTCATAGAAATGTAGCCCTAGCAACAGCATAGCAACAATTTAAGTCGTTTTATAAATATGGCCCCAGGTCACCCATCACAAAACTAGGTAACAGTGACACACTTTCACGAAAAGGACATATAGTTCCAGATTCTTGAAATTCGCTATGATGATATAAGAAAAGGCTGTGAAATGGGGACATCATGAATTTTTTTCACCATTTTTACCAAGGGGAGCAACTTTAGTGACTTCTTGATAGCTTCCCTGGACAACAAATCCTTCTTGAGAGGGGTCTACTGTTAAAGTAAAGAATTTGCTCCTAGGGGAGCAAATTCTTTTCCTTAAGAGTTGACCCCTCTTGAGAAGGGAGGCATAAATGAACATGGCAGAGTTGCTTCCCCTGAAAGTGTACCAGGTTACCATAACAAATGCTCAGATCAATCTGTAAATCCATGCAGTCTAACAGAGTCTTTGCTAAGCATTTGTTTATTCTTTAGGGTCATACATGTGTACAAACTGCAAAAGGATCTGACCTGACTGCATAGGGCTAGTAGGATTATGATGGGGAAATATGGTGGTCAGGCGATGGTGCTGGGTTACTTTTAGTGCCAGGGCATCCAACAAAATTGGATAATAGTAAGGCAAGGGCCTAATGTGCTTGCAGTAGGTGAGGGGGGGGGGGGGGGGTTGTTTGGATCTTTTCTCTCCCCTATCATATCTCTTTTCTTTCTCCCTCTCTCTAGGAGACAGCTTTATATAGACTGAAATACTCTCTAAAAGAGCCCTGAAACCCCAAACAACCGACCAACCAACCGTTTCACATACTCTCGTTTCATGTGTTGCCTACTCCAGACTGGTATCTGAAAATTTGGGCTGTGACACAAGAAAACCAAAATAAGGTTTGTGCGCCCAGCGCAGACTCAGATCAGCCTGGGCAGCTGCACACTCTGATCAGAGTCTTCGCTGTCCGCATGGAGGTAGCTTAGACCCTAAGCTACCCTTTAAGCCTTTAGCAAAGAGTCTGATTGGACTGGTTGGATGCCTAGGCTGATCTGAGTCTGCACTGGGCGCACAACCACGTTGTTGGTTTTGTCGTGTAGCGGCTCATTTCTGTAATTGTCCTGAAAATGGATCAGCTTGGTTTTACAATGCAGTGATGTGTCCAAAAGATGTCAAATGCACATTATTATAATAGTAACTTATCTGGCGTACTGTTATCATGTCGAGTGGATGAGATCATACCATCAGATCACCCAAGACACTTGTGTTGAGGGTGATGCAATGGTATGCTCATCCACGAGACGTGATACAGTACGCCAGATTAAGTTACTTTTATAATAATTTGTTAATCATATACCTTAGGGGACAGCCAACCATTCATACTTGCAAGCTCTAATGATCTCTAATGCATTGACCCAGATTTGAGCCTGTGCTGCAGAGGTATGTAGCTAGTCATGAGCCTGACAAACGCTACCGCCTGAGCTATCGAGGCACGCCTTTTGATGTGTTTGTTGACATTACGTCACTAGTACTGTGTCTCTGGTTCTTTTTCTTATGATGTGCGTTAAAAAATTACGTGCCTGAAGCTGAACTCAGGCATAGGCTAGTTTTAAGGGATAGTGATACGGATTCAGAAAACGTCAGTTTGATATGGCTTTCTGTATCAGATTGCAGGAAACAGGCAGTAAGAAGGGTGTATCATTTATAGGTATATTATAATATTGAATTTTGTTGCAGGATACAGTGACTTATAGTATCACTGGAGGCCAGAATCCGGAATACTTCTCTCTCCGCCCGCTGTCAGGACATTTCTTCCTGAATCGACCGCTCTTTGGACTCCTTGGAACAAGCTATGATGTAAGTACTATCACAATGGACAACATTTGGCAGGGTTGCCATGGTCAGGGAAAAACCTCTGGAAAATGATTATTTTTCCAGGGAAAAGTCAGGGAATTTGGTGATTGGTCAGGGAAGTTTGGAAACTTAGGGGCTACAGCAGTCTTTAGAAAATATACTTATTATGTTCCAGGGAAAAGTATGAACCCTCTAGAGATACTGGTTTATGTTCCAGGGAAAAGTATGAACCCTCTAGAGATACTGATTATGTTCCAGGGAAAAGTATGAACTTTCTAGAGATACTGGTTTATGTTCCAGGGAAAAGTATGAACTTTCTAGAGAGATACTGGTAGCCCAAGCACATCTTTCTCCTCATCCGGGGCTACTCTTAAAGGACAGAATTTGCTCCCTGGGTGAGCAAATTTTTTTCTTGCAAGAGTAACTTGCAATTTTCAATGGCTTTAGTTAGCACTGTAGAAATAATCTTAGAATTATCCTCAAAACGCCTTTTATCTAGAGCTCAGCTGTCTGTATTTAAAGCCAGCAGTGCAGGCCATGATCAGATGCCCCATTCCCAGCTTCTGGACTATGGCTTCATCTAATAGGAAATTTTAGGCCCATTATAGAATTACAGTCAATTTGAGATATCTCAAAGTCCAAGTTCATCTCAAACTGCTGATATCTAAAAGTAAATTTTCTGATCCCGGAATATTTACTTTGAGATACAAGTAGTTTTAGGTAACAGAAGCTAAGTGTAAAGAAAAAAAAAGTAATACATCCAAAGTACAATGTCCATGTATACGCTTTGATATAAGAGGGTACTTTGAAATAATTGTTTGTGATGACAAGAGTCAGCTGTATGAAATTACATTAGTTAAAATATCTGGAGCTGTATTCTGGGGCTATATTTAGTCTTGAGGAACAGTCTTTGTAAGACTGTTCCTCCAGACCAAATTTCTTAGTTGTAGGGAATCTCCTTTATAGATATTTAGCCTTAGCAACAGCATAGCAACGACTTAAGTGGCTTTATGAATATGACCCCTGGAGATTAATGTTAACTGATATATGTCTTTATTACAGATCAACATTCAGGCTGACGATGGCAGGGGCCTGTCTGATTCAGCTATTGTACGTGTTAGAGTATTACGAGATCAGATCCCAGTTAGGTTTATCAATTTGCCAGACAACGCTACAATTATGGAGACACGTTTAACGACTGACCCATCATTCTTCACAGTTCAGGCCACTGATTCAGACAAGAAGGTACAGTAGATCCTTGTAATTGTTCTACTCATTATATACTGAACAAGAAAAGAAACATTATATCAACATTCAAATCATTGTTTTCCCAGGAACACTTCATTCAAATTTCAAAATTTAATCTAGTCTAAAACCAAATCTAGTCACTAGAATACAATCCAACATTGAAATACAGACTATACTTAGCTAAAAAGTTGTTTCTGTAATTCTTTGCGTCCCGTGATGAAGAGAATTTAAAGCGTAAATGAATGTAATATTTCTTTTTTTGTTCAGTATAACACTATTATGGATATAAAGCTGCCATATGATTCCTCCTGTTGAGGCTTAATTACAAAGGGATATAAGGCAAATGAGCGTTTGAGCCGGGACATAACAAAACCATTAAATTTGCATGTTAACCAAGTGAAGACTGCTCAGCATTGGCATCTGCCTAGTCTGAGCAGTCTTTGCTGTGCACTTAAAAGGTAGCTAAGGGACTAAGCTACCTTCATGTCAGACCAGGCTGATCTGAATCTTTGCCTGACCCACTTGCCATTTTGTTGGTTTTGTTGTGTTTCCCCTCATATAAAGTGCATTTTCCTTATATTCTCTGTTGTTTAGTCACATTCTATCATTTGAGTAAACTCTGGTGTGAACCAACTTGTGAACCAACACATAGGTCATGCAGAGAAGGGAACCTTGGAACTTTCATCAGAAAGGCCAGTGGTGTGCAGAACTCACTTTATCATATGACGTCGCTTCTGAGAGTGTAATAAAGCCATGCATTAAATGTGATAATCCACTAGTGGATTAAATATGCAAATTACGTTGTAACGTTATACGTTGACGTCCATAAAAACGTCGCGTTTTCTAATGGCGAAATCGTGACGTTTTAGTACAAATTCTGCTGATAAAATGCGATTTTAGTGTCATATGATAAATAGAATCTTGCATTCGTGCTCCTGTATTATTGAATTTATTAAACTTGTTGGGGAAAACCGATAAGATGCTCGGCAAAGCCTCGCATCTTATCTTTTTCCCCAACTTGTTTAATAAATTCAATAATACATGAGCACTCATGTAAGATCCTCTATGTAAAACTATTCCCTGATAAAGCTTAGCCTTTGGGTGGACTTGAAACAAAGGATGATAAAAGGTGTGTCAGATGCGGCTAAAAACTTTTTTGTTATTTGACTACCTTACATTACATAAATTTGATAACAGAGCTCCAGATAAGAAAGGGTAATATGGGTAATTTACGGGTAATTTTCCTTATTTTTCCATTAAAACATATTTTGTGACCCCCTCTTCAGAACTGTCTCAATGAGACGGTTCTAATGAGGGGTCACAACATATGTTTCCGTTGAGAGATAAGAAAAATTATCTTTGAATTATCCCTGTTACCCCTTCTTATCTGGAGCTCTGTTGATATGATCCACATGTTATATATACTTGAGTTTTTGCATGCAAGGTTGTGTAGCCATCAATGAAAAGGCTATAGATCTGAGACAGAATGGTTCCTTAAAAATTGTCGAAGGTAAACAGAATCTTAAACTCATAGTCCTTCGATATGAAATTTATGAAAGTCCCTGAAGCCTTGTTTAATAAATTTCATCTCGAGAAAAATTATTCCAGAATTATACTTATAACTTCACAGTTTCATGAGCTCTGTTTTGTTTTTATGTAGGGTGTGATCATTTATGAATTGGTTGGAGATGGCTATGCACTGTCCATATTTAACTTTGTTTACAATAATGTCGATGAAACAGCTGAAGTTGTGATACGAGATGATGCAGCTCTGCGAAGTGATCAGAAGGATGTGTATACAGTAAGTATATAATATAAACGTTACATACAGTAATGTTGTTACCATGTACAAACCTTTTTACAAGCTTTGCAAAACTAGCTAGTAAGGAAAGTATATATGGTAATAATTAAATTTGCAGACTTAGACAGATCAGATTAATTTAACTTTTTCTATATACATACATATATATATATATATATATTATTAGCTGCATAGACTTTTTAGAGTTCTGTAACTAGTGCAGTAGTGTAGGGACCTTCTGTGTGACAGCCTACAATAGGCAAGCCACAGCATTCTGCCGAGTTCTTGTTGATAAATATGTCTTTTAATGTAGTAGTAACTATCATATTTTTGTATATATATATGTACATCAGCTTGGGTCATGCTTAATTATGGTGACATCTAATAGAATGCACCAACAATGTTGAGATATCGTAAAAATTCTAAAAAATGGGAGACCAAGTATGATAACCATGAATGTTCGATATAATTATTCAGTAACCTCTCTAAAAGATGCAGATAGAATGGCAAACAGTGTAAACCCTGATCAGACTGCTCCTTAGGAGCAGTCTGATCTGGGTCCTAAGGAGCAGTCTGATCTGGGTCTGCACTGTTTAGTAAGATTTCTATAATTTTTACGGGACTAAATTTGTGAAATAGAGCACATGCCAAAAGTGATGCCGTTTACCAAAATCATAAACATTTACACATTTCTTTTTCAGCTTAACTTTGAGGCCTACGATTCCAGTTACCCACAGCAATCAAAACGAGCCTTAGGTACGCTGACTGTGTACGTTACCAGAAATCCAAACGGACCTCAGTTTATCGATCCTCAGAACTATAGGGCTATTGAATGGGAAGATTTCCCTGTGGGTAACATCCTCATCGATGCCAACGCAACAGATCCAGATCAAATGGTAAATTATGTTTTATTCGAATCATTGTGCTAAAAATTGGGACACCTAAAATGATTACCCTTACTGTCCTTAAGTGGACCAATTTGGGTTTACAAAATGCATCCAAATGATGCAAATGGAATAGTGAGCTGTGTAGGCCCTGATCAGACTGCTCCTTTTGGAGCAGTATGATCTGGGTCTGCACTGTAAGCCGAGCTGTGTAGCGCCGTCGGTAGGGCACCCGGTTCATAAGTATTTACTCCTTCTTCTTGCGAGTCACTTAATCCTTTCAAGGCTGGAAACCCCTTTTGGGGAGTTACACAAACAGTGCAGACCCAGTTCAGGGTCTACACTATTCTACAGGAATTTTGGTGCAAAATACAATAAAAATTAAAGCTTTCATCTGAAGCCGGGCCGCGTAGCACAATCAGTAGGGCACCTGACTCAAATGTCAGAGGTCCTGGGCTAGATACCCGGTCTGGCCACATACTTTCGTTTCTCCTTCCACTGATTCAAGAAGGGCAGTTGTCAGTTACTGGCGAAAGTATGAGCTTTTAGTACTGGTTAACCGCTAAGGAGGTCTAAGCCTGCCCAGGAATAGGGTAGTTAGGTTAACTGACCGTCCCGACATGTCCATAGCTGTTTACCGTGGACGTAAAACAACAAATCAATCACTCAGACCTATCTGTCCCAATATATGGTCCCAATGCTTAGAAGTTTCATGGTGAGTGCCACACATATGTGTGTCCATGTGATCAAAAGTTCCACCAACTGCATTTAGCTCGGCTTCTGAGTAACAAGCAGACACCCACATAAAATAAGGTTTTAGGATAAATTTTCATGTGTTTTCAGGGGAATGTATTTTCAGTGGCAACACAACAGCCTTAATCATGGTGTCTAGATCTCTTCCCAAATGGAGCTACAATTAAAGGGAAGAATTTGCTCCCAACCTGTACTTTCGGATCTGAGTGATTTACCTCATAGGCAGATTCATTCGCCTGAAACTAAGGTGAATTAATACTCTCAGGGGAAGCAACTCTGCCATTTTCATTTATGCCTGCCTTTGGAATGGGGATCAACTCTTAAAGATAAGAATTTGCTCCTCTATAAGCCTCCAGTGATGTAAACAGGAAGTCATGAAAGTTGTACCCCTTTGTGAAAATGGCAAAAAAAACGAGGTGCACCTAAACACCTTAAATCTTTGATTTTTCATTTCTGTAAATAGGATACGCTGACGTACGAGATAACAGGTCCGTCACGAGCTCTAGAATACTACGACATTATCCCAGGAACAGGACAGATACAGCTTAAGAAAAATTGGAGATTGGGTACCCAGCAGTCTGACACGGTATGCACCTGGTTGTTGTTATTATATGAGTCTGTGTGTCTGTGTGTCTCCAGTGTGGATTTATATTTTATGGAGAATTATATGGTCAATTATTGATCCCTGCTACCCTGTCTAATCATGAAAATTGATGCTTACAACAGAGAATTAAATCATTTAAAAATGAATTAAATGTTTGCAAAAATCACACTTATCAATTGTATGAATTTCAGATAGCATCTTACTTATAATTCGAGGCATGTATGGCATACACTGTTTGCCATGCTTCAGTACCAATGACATCATAGATATGTTACCATAGCAACTATGGAATTACCAACTAATGTGCTTAGTGAATTCTAATCTTTATACACTTGTCAATCTCAGTTTTAAGGCTTTATTCTTTAGCCCATTCCATTCGGGATACCCCTTTAGGGGTCTTTAGGGGTATTTGGGCAAACAGTTTGGATCCAGATCAGGTCCCACACATGTGGGGCCTGATCTTAGATCCAAACTGTTTGCCGCCTAGACATCATTTCTACAAGAGTTAGTTAGACCAATATTGTCAAAATATTCTTGATTTTTGATGCAGACGACAATTTCAGCAGACGACAAAAAAACCCAGAATGCAATGGGTCAGTCAAGAGCTATATTGTTATTTCAGATCAGTTTACGTGTGTGCGACAGTCGAGGTATTCACAGGCAATGCGACACAGCTTTCGCTACTATCACCATATTGAGGAATAACCTACCACCACGATTTGATTTTACACCATATCGTACAAGCTTGCCTAGAGATGCAACTGCAGGACAGTTTGTTTTCCAGACTACAGGAGTGGACCCTGACAAAAGAGTTAGTATTTTTGTTTAACCCATTCCATTGGGGGTATATCTGGGCAAACAGTTTGGATCCAGATCAGGCCCCACAAACGTGGGGCCTGATCTGAGATCCACACTGTTTGCTGCCTAGACATCATGTCTACAAGAGTTAGACCAATACTGTCAAAATATTCTTGATTTTTGATGCAGACGACAATTTCATCAGACGACAAAAAATACCCAGAATGTAATGGGTTAAAAAAATACAGGATTTTCTGGATGGCTCAACTGACATGTCTGTGTGGTGATTTCACCACGCCTACCATAAAACACCTTAGACAAGCAACACAAAAACTACACTGAATATATACCTAGTAAGATGCATGCCAAATGTTTGTCTAAGAGGTTGTGCTGTTATGTTTTACTATTAAATCCATTTTGGTTGGTGCAAAACTTCTGTCATTCGGTCAGATATGTTGAATGTAGACACAGCAATGTTTTTTCGACATCTTTACAGAGGAAACTATTTTTTTGTGACTTCCTGTTTGCTTCCCATGATGATGAAGCCTGTTTTATCATAGGGATTACTCTTAAAAGAATTTGCTCCTCAAGGAGCAAATTCTTTCCTATAAGAGAAGCCCTCAAGAAAAGGGATACAAATTTGTCTGGGTAAGAATTTCTATGCTTTAAGAAATTATCTCAGATATTTTGGTGACCATGTATCCATTGACTATGTGGAACGAATATTTCTGTTTTTTTTACTTTCCAAATACGGTATATGCGGTAATTTTCGCAGGTTCAAATTTTCACAGTTAAGGGGCAAAATCATAAACATTAATTTTCACGATTTTTAATTTCGCGGTTAGCAACATGTGCAAAAATCAAAATTGCTTGATTTTCATTTGAGCTAGTTCTTTCATTAACCTGCGGCCGCAGGTTAATGAAAGTACTGGCTCAAATGAAAAGTACCAGACTTTACTGAAGCAAACAGAAAAAAAAAAAATGGACACTGTGTCTACTGATGATACTTTGTAAGAAACAGGAAATTATTTCGTGATTTTAATATTTGTGGCTTCTAAGTGACCGGGAAATACCGCGAAAAATGGAACGCCGCGAAAATCATTGTGTATACGGTATTTGATCTTGTAAAAACCTGAGTTTCTAAAGATTTACAATGGCTGAAAACTGTTGCCACAATTTGGTATTGAGTCTGTATTGAGATATGAGCCGCAACATGACAAAACCAACAAAGTTGTTGTGCACCCAGCGCAGACTCAGATCAGCCTCGTCGAGACGGTTCAGATGAGGGGTCACAGCATAGGTTTTTATGCAAAATTTACTAAAATTATCCCTAATTAACACCAAATACTCCCTCTTATCTAGAGCTCTGTTTATTTTATTTTGCCTTTAATATGGTTTTTAATTGTATTTCAGGGTGACCTGGTGTATGAAGCAACAGGGGATGTCTACCCTGCCAGTACTTTCCTTAAGATAGACCGCAATAACGGTACAATTACTGTGGCGCGGGACATTTTCGGAGAACTCACAGACCCATATCAGGTAGGCACTTGTTTATACCAAACTGATTGATGCATATGTGTAAAGTCACACTAAGTTAAAATCCCATTTAATTATGGCCTACTGGAAACTGAATTTCTTAAGATTTTGAAGTGCTGCTTAAGTATTTTTCATTTCATCAAGTTTTGCATATACAAAAAAAAAACCCATAATGTTGGTGCTTTGAACAAAATCTGTAAGCTCCGAAGAGATTTTCTGTGAGAGTCTAGCTTTCAAGAAATCTCACTTACGATAAGGGTCCGAGGTTATTAAACTTGAGAAAAATCTCAAACTCAAAATAAAGCACACTGATTGGCTGCTTCCGAACATGTGCTCGGAAGCAGCCAATCAGTTTGCTTTATTTTGAGTTTGAGAATGTACTCAAGTTTTATAACCTCTGGGCCTGATCTCTCCAGTTGCAGTCTAGAGCTTATGGTATGTATGTAAATTTGTGTTTGGGGGTTGGGGTAGGGGTAGGAGGGGGGGGGGGGGGTGCAGGGCAGAGGTTGTATTTGAGGATTGCTATAAAAATTCTTAGTATTATGACAGGTTTGAGCAAAGAGTGCAGGTCAAGATCAGGCTCCAAGGTTATAAAACTTTAGTATAACCTCAAACTCAAAATAAAGCACACTGATTGGCTGCTTCCGGGCATGTGCTCGGAAGCAGCCAATCAGTGTGCTTTATTTTGAGTTTGAGAATGTACTAAAGTTTTATAACCTCAGGGCCAGATTGCTCACAAAGAAGCTATGACAGTTCTAATGAGGACTGACAGCTTGTGTCATTATTAGGGAAATGAGAAAAAATAATCTCAAATTTTTTATAAGATCTCTTAATTTCTGCTCTATTTATTGTGTTTTTGTTTTGTCCAGTTTGAAGTCCAAGTGTGGGACGAATACTACCCTGAGGACAGAGCCACCACTACAGTGGTGATTTCCGTGGACAGAAATCCATCACCCCCACGTTTCATTGAAGGGGTGTCATACAACATCACAATTGGCGAAAATCATCCCTATGGAACACTTGTATTGAAACTAAATGCAACCGACCCAGATGGAGTGAGTAGACCCACAACATTTACAATACATACAGTTGACTCTCGATATCTCAAATACTGATGTCCAAAAGGACCCTTTTAGATCAAAGAATACAGTTTGGACACATTTTCTATGTTTCTTCACATTTCACCTTCAGATATCTCAAAACTACTGGAATCTCAAAGTAAATTTTCTGGAACCAGAAAATTTACTTTGAGATATCAGTAGTTTAACATGAACTTTGAGATATCAACCGTTGACTGTATTTCTTTAGTTGTAAAATGCGTGTTTTTCCATTAAAAAAACAACAACAAAAATAATGAAAAAAATACAAAAAAAATCCTTAAAATCTAAATCCATCTTATAAAGATGGATCTAGATTTTCAGGGTTGTTTAAGAAGGGGAAAAACATATCTTAAAGCAGCATTTTGTAAGACTTATTCATTCGGAGTCATTCCAGAGACTATAAAACAGTCTTGTTAAAGTGAATTATTTTAGAGCTTCAGCCATTTCTAGTATGTCTGGAAGCTATCAAGGACTGATGCAACAAGTGCGTAGCTACGTATTATAAGGATCTGTCATGGGTGTGAGGTGCGGATAGAAAAATCCGTCACGAGGGTCACTGTTCGGCATCACGAGGCTTGCCGAGTGATGCCGAACAGTGATCCCGAGTGACGGATTTTTCTATCCGCACCTCACACCAATGATAGATCCTTTTTCTTGCACACCACGTTTTGTTTTAACTTTAGAACCTCTTAAAATGTGTAATACTAGTGCTTGAGAGGTTTAAATTTGATTTTGGAAGAAGGCGCGGCTTTCAACGACCGCCATTCGGCTCTTTACGTCAACGACTGGCGTGCATAAACTGACGTCATTTTTACCGTCTTCGTGATGTCATCATCTTAAATGCCAACGTCACTTGACGACGCAGGTACGTGAGCTCCTATACAACCAATGCATTGACAGCTCGTGATTTTTTTCCGGTCCTGGGTCAGAACACCAGGGTAAGATGAGATTTTCTATCCCAGGTGAAAAGAATGGCATTTTCTATCCGGTGTGCAAGAAACGCAAATACGCAGGTGCGTATTGAAATTTTGTCAAATTGACAAAATTTCAACACACACCTGTGTATTTTCATGCTCAAATGTTGTTTGTTGGGCATGATTTTAATACTAACTGGCAACAGACACGAACATTTGAAATATCTCGGCAGCTTAGCCCCCTATTATTGCCCTTAATGATTATAAAACATGATTGTGCGTACTGTGTAATTACACCTAGCTACGCCCCTGATGCAAGGCTCTTTACGGCAATGCCTGACATGGCATGAACTACCTTAATTTTCCATCTTTTCATTTCATCATCATCAAAAAAAAAAAAAAAAAAAAAAAAATTGTCAATTGACAATGCTGGTACATGAGCTGCTATACAATCAATGAGCTGTTTACATGTGACTTTTATCCAGTCTTAGGTGAGATAACATGGGTAAGAGAAGATTTGTAAGTACAGGTGAAACAGGTAGATACCCTTATTCTGGTATGCAAGAAATGTACAGTTAACCTTCTTTACAACGGCAACCATTACAACAGCAAAATTCTTTATAAAGTCATTTTGATTTGCACGGAATGGCTAAATTGTTCTTAATATGCATTCTTTACAACAGCAAATTCAGTTTAGCGTCAAATTTTTTGGGAACAAATGCTGTCGTTGTAAAGAGGGTCCACTGTATATAGCAGTCTGCAAGGACTCTGATTAGACACAATATCAGTGCTTCAGATAAGATGGATCAAAATGGATAAATAGGAGATAATTTTCCATCTTTTTCCATAAACACTTTCATAGTAAAACTCATTATACCCCCGGTATACGAAGTATATTTAGAACTGTTCCAATTGAGGATTTTCTAGTGAGGAGTTACAATAAACATGTACTTGTTTTTTGAGAAATAAGGAACATTTCAAAAAGAAAATCTTTCTTTTAAGAGTTGTCCCTGATTAACACTTTAAGCACCAGAGACAAAAATAGCATAATTTGCAAACAGGGTAGATCCTGATGAGATGGCTCATACTGAGCCGCCTCATGTGGATCTACACTGTTTACCCTCTAGTCTTTGAATTCTCAATATGAAATGTCTTGGACAAGGCATTTTTTAAAATTTTTGCAGACGTAAATTTTGTCGTCGGTTTTTGGTGCTTAAAGAGTTAGAAGGCAGACAAAAGTGAAAATGGACTGAAAGTGTACAGATTGGCCTTATATAATTGTGATGTTCTCTTTATTAGGATGAGGTGAGGTATTACATAGATGGATCATGGGACCAAGAGGACAGAGACACATTCCTCTTGAATAGGGACACGGGTGAAATCACTCTTGCACGTAGACTTGATGACGCAAACGTTGTAAACCAATATGTGGTGAGTGCATTTATTTTCTGTTAATTCAGTTTTAAGATGGGTTTCCCTTCAAAACAACTAAAACTTTGGGATTTGAGATTTGGGATGTTAAGAGGGTAACAGTTGAGTATTTTTTTTTAAATAGCTTAATGTGCTTTGGTATTGGTACACCCAAAATAGCTAATTTTCCATTTGTCCCAAATGGAAAATTAATTATATTAGGTGTCCCAAAATTCAGGCACATTACAGTATTCTCTTGCCTTTTTCTTCTTTCACATCTCTCCCCCTCTCCAGGAGATGGCTCAGTAAGGACTGATTACTATTTGAAAATTTATCTCAGATGTGTTCTCCACGTCACTTCATTTTTTTATTGCCTGCAAGGAGCAAAAGCATGGCCAAAAGTAGTTCCACAAAATGAATTTTCCCATAGACTTCAGTGTATTTTCATGTTTACAAGAAATTATATTTTGGCACTTTCTGTTATACTAATTACAAAAATTTTGGTACTAGTAGAAAGCTGAAAGAATATACCGTGCAATATAATGTTTTCCTTTCAGTCGTTTACCCTATACTTAAACAGCATGACTTTAACTTTAACATTTGAAATTTTGATCCAATTTCTCACGACGTCGCCATTAACGTCAATGGCAACTTGGTAATCTCAAAATTTACACTAAGTTTGACAAACTGTTTCTTCACACTGAGGAGTCAGAATTTAGTTCTGTAAACAATGTTTATTGCATTGTTCATTTAGCTTTTCAACCATAGTAATTATTTTATGCTTGGCCAAGGATAACTGCCAAAAAATAAATTTCTTGTAAACATGCAAATGCACTAAAGTCTATGGGAAAATATTTTTGTGGAAACACTTTTGACCCTTGACTGTAGATGTGCTTTTTGGGGCATCATCAGAGGTGCTGGCTACACAAACCTTTTGTCAGGTTGTCTGGTTTTGCTCAGTTTTGTGACATTTCATGGACAAGCACGACATAGCATTTTGCGGAATATGATAAAAGGAATTATTAACCCTTAATGCGCCAAAAAGCAGACAACAAAATTTTCGTCTGCAGAATTTCAAAAATGTTTTGTCCGAGGGATATCATATTGAGAATTCTAACACTAGAGGGCAAATAGTGTAGATTCAGATGAGGTGGCTCATTATGAGCCACCTCATCTGGATCTACACTGTTTGCCAATTCAACAATTTTAATTTTTGGCCCTTTAAGGGTTAAAAGTTGTTTCCCGTTAAAAAATAGTGGCAAAGCATGGAGTTGTATCCTTTCGTTATATGTAAAATTTCTAAACTGTTTAGTGCTTTTATATTTTCAGTTCCAAGTTGTTGCCAGAGATTCCCTTGGTGCTACTGCTATTGCCTCGGTAATAGTGAACATCATCTATGACCGCCCTCCGACCTTTGACCTTGGAATCTATAATGTGACGATTGATGAAAATCTGCCTCTTAATGCTGAGGTTTTCACTCTCCGAGCCAGAGACCCTGATGATCAGTTTGGAGTGAGTATTTAGTTTGATTAGTACTGGTATGAAAGTTTAAAGCTTACGCTGTGGTTTACAGTCTCATAACCAGAGAGCTCTATGAAAGGTCAGCATGAATTAAGTTTAACGCTTATGCTGTGGTTTACAATCTCATAACCAGAGAGCCCTACGATAATCAGCAAAGCTGATGTTGTGGTTTACAGTCCCATAACCAAAGAGCTCTATGATTGGTCAATATGAATATACGGTAGTTTAAAGCTAATGCGGTGGTTTTTCAGTTTCATAACCAGAGAGCTCTATGAAAGGTCAGCATGAATACAGTTAAAATCTAATGCTGTGGTTTACAGTCTCATAACCAGAGAGCTGTATGATAGGTCAGCATGAATAAAGTTTAAAGCTAATGCTGTGGTTTACAGTCTCATAACCAGAGAGCTCTGTGAATTGTCAGCATAAATAAAGTTTAATGCTGTGGTTAACAGTCCCATAACCAGAGAGCGTTATGATAGGTCAGCATGAATACGGTAAAGAGTTTAAAAATTAGGACACCTAAAGTAATTACCGTAATTGTCCTAAAAAATAAAACAGTTGGGTTTTACAATGCAATAATGTGCCTTAAAGATGCAGCTGAAAAGGCAAACCGTGTAGACCCTGATCAGACTGCTCCTTTAGCAGTCTGCTCTGAGTCAACACTACTTGCACAGATATAGCTGTTCAAAATTTTAGAATTTTCATTAGACTTTATAGGACTATTATTCTTTACAGCTCCGGCTGTAGTTTACAATTTCATAAATAGAGACTTCAATGAATAGTTCAGCATCCATGTTTTATAAACTTATGATCCTTTTCACATATGGCTGTGCTTCACAGTCTCACCAGAGCTCCAGATAAGAAGGGGTAACAGGGATATTTCTTATTTCTCATTGAAAACATATGTTGTGACACAATATATGTTTTAATGCAGAAATATTGAAAATTATCCCTTATCCTTGTTACCCCTTCTCATCTGGAGCACTGGACTCTCACAAAAAAAGGGGGCCGATGAATAGTTCAGCATGAATATTTTATAGAATAATGAGACCTATGTGATATGATGTTTCTTATTTTGACAAGTATACTGTTATTTTTGTTGCAGAGCAATTTGGTATATGTAATAAATGGATTTCTGGATGCACCCAACTTTTTCAACCTCTCATATGGTCCAGCTGGAGCGGTGGTTAGAGTGAAGACTGATCTTAGACTTGGGGGTGACAGAGCAACTTACTATCAGGTAAAATTATATACAATCAGTTCTCCATATCTCAAAGTCTTAAGCTCATCCTAAACAACTGATATCTCAAAGTAAATTTTCAGATCCCAGAAAGTAGTTTGAGATAATAGTAGTTCAAATGTAGGTGAAAACAGGTGACCACTATGTCTACAATTTGATAGCTTTAGGCATATGAGCCACGACACAACAAAACCAACAAAGTGGCACATTTGCCCAGCCAAGACTCAGATCCACCTGGGCATATGCTAAGTCTTATCAGAGACTTTGCTGTTGGCAAAATGGTAGCTTAGACCCTTATCTACCCCTAAAGCACACAGCAGTCTGATCAGACTGGGCAGATGCCAAGGCCGATCTGAGTCTTCCTGTGGCGCAGATGCCACTTTGTTAGTTTGTTGTTTTGCAACTCATATATGTGAGCCGCGACACGACAAAACCAACAGTGTGGTCGTGCGCCCAGCGCAGACTCAGATCAGCCTGGGCATCCGCCCAGTCTGATCAGAGTCTTCGCTGTCCGCATGAAGGTAGCTTAAACTCTTAGCTACCCTTTGAGCTCTTAACGAAGAATTTGATCATACTGGGTGGATGCCCAGGCTGATCTGAGTCTGCGAAGGGCGAACAACCACATTGTTGGTTTTCTCGTGTCGTGGCTCATGTGATGTCAAGCAGCTGAGTATTAACCTTGGTAGTGAATTCAGTTAAGCCCTAGCTTACTTCATTAGGGGTACCTGCTTCAAATCCTGCCAGTGGCAGAATTTTTTGCACCATAAACAAGGTTCCATTGCAGAACCCTTTCATTATCCTGTGATCATCTCATTATGACTAAAATTTGGTGAAATAGACATAAAACTTGTATCATCTGTCATCCATCTAACAGTGAATAAAGTTGTTCACAGTTTGTATTGATTGTTCCAGGTCAATGTATGTGTGTATGATCAACGATTCGTAACCAAGGAAGTTTGCCAGCCCCTCCATGTGTATGTGCGTCGTAATATCTTCTCACCACAAGTGAGAAGTGAGACTGTCACAATATATGACTACCATCCAGGAGAGGATATAGTCACGACTGCAACGGCAACAGATGGTGATGGGGTAAGTTTTCCATCTCTTCATTTAAGGATCATATTATTTTTTACCATAAGAATTTCTAAAAATTTCTAAAAAACTAAAGTTTGGATTTTAGAAGGCAGTTATGCATCCAAAAGGTGCAGATGAAATGGCTTACAGTGTACACCCTGATTTTGGCCTGCACTGTTTTTTTTTATACCTATCTGACCCAATACTTAGAATTTTTATGGTAGTAATATCAAGAAAATGTTACAGCAGCTTCCTGGAATCTATGGAAATGTTTTGATGCATCATGTAAAAATATCCAGGTGAGCAATATCAGGCCCATTTGGACCTCTTGTTATCATATTTTAAAGTAGAATAATAGAGCCTGGGACCCAGCTATTCAAAGTATTGTTAGCTGAACATAAAAGCTAGTCACAAGTACTAGATGTTTAAGTCTTCTAAATCACATAAAAGCAAGTTTGCTATTTTTAGTTGTTTTATTTTGTCTGAAAAACTGTGAGAAGCTTTTAAACTAAAGCCCCTCACATTTTTAGCAGAAACACAGCAGGGTTTTGCCCACTGTAGAATACATCTTCCCCAACCATACCCAGGATATCACTCAAAAGTCACCTCATAGCGTATAACTGACCAATGCAACAGCAACTTTGCATATGACATAGTCCCACAAAGAAAACTTCATGTGTTGAATGTCCTACAATAAGTCTGTGAGTTTACTTTACAGTCATTGAAGAGATGCATATCTATTAAAAGTAGGCGTGGCTTCGGAAAGGTAAATTGAAAATATACCTTCTCATCAACTGATGACATTATTAGTTTTGAACAACACACCCCAGATTGCAAAGACTTGCTATTAAGTTGATCTAAACCTCTTCATTTCTGTTACAGGACTCACTACTTCTGTCTCTCTCTGGTGATACAGAAACTGAGCGACTGTTTGTGATAAATGCTAGAAACGGAAATATCTACGTTTTACGTCCAGCTGAACTATTCAGAACCAGCACACGTCGGTTTGAGGTAAGTTCGTGTCTTATCTAATTAAAGCTGCAGAAGAGCTGCCGTTACTCAAATACACATTAGCATTTTTGAAATTTTGTCATTTTGAACAAATTTCAAATTGCAACTATGTATTTGCATAGCTTATTTGCATTAAATGCCATATGTTGTTTGAGTTTCACAGCTGCAGAAGAGCTGCTATTGCTGAAATACACATTTGCATTTTTTAAATTTTGTCATTTTGAACAAATTTCAAAATTGCAACTGTGTTTTTGCATTACACATTTGCATTAAATGCCATATGCTGTTTGAGTTTCACAGCTGCAGAAGAGCTGCTATTGCTGAAATACACATTTGCATTTTTTAAATTTTGTCATTTTGACAAAATTTCAAAATTGCAACTGTGTATTTGCATTACACATTTGCATTGAATTTTGAAATTATGATACTTTTGGACAAAATTTGAAATCGTATCTGTGCATTAGCATGAGTATGAAAGTGATTTTCCTGTATAAAACTTAAAAATCTCAAGTCTTCTGAAATGATCAGACATAAACTGCACTTTTTGCATTTGAGGGCATCTGAGGAGTATAAAAATATTCTACAATAGAACTTCTGTGGCTCAAACCCTGATGGCTTGTTAACCCTGCCTGACTAGAACTCTTTCCTTATTCTCTAGAGGTCACTTTACATAGAAACTAACCCTGAATGGCTAGAACTAGCCTTGGCAGGAACTAATTTTCACGGTCCCAGGCCTGTTCCAGCCAATGAGGTTCTACTTTATATTATGTTTTTGAGCCTCATTAAACTCATTAAGTGCCCGAGCCTATCTAGATAATTGCATATCATGATATCATACCTGCCATATGACCTGTCTTTAAAGATAAACACAGTTTGATCACGGCATGCACAGTTTGCTTTTTGTTCCCCAACATATTAAAAGGGAACTACATGTATAGAAATGAGTTTCTTGGCATCCTGCAAGACTTATTGCAGTTGACCATCTCCTGCAGAAAATCTAACGAATGCAGCTTATGCAGCTTCTTCAGCTTTCAACTAGCTCTTTTGAAGTATTGAAAAAACAACAACATTAACTTTCAAGATTGGTTTTTCAATGAGAATTTTTCTTTTCTCCAGCTCACAATCACAGCAAGAGATCAACGAGATCCAGAAAAGTTTGGCACAGGAATCATTACTGTCAACGTTAAAAAAGATGACTTCACTCCAAGGATAACAAATGCTATCAACAACATCATTGATGCTTTTGTATCAGAGAATGAGAATATTGGAACATCTGTAGCAGTTGTTGGTGCCTCAGACCAGGATCTTAACGAGGACCAGGATCAAGATGTATGCTAAAATTCCATTACTGTTTAACAGGGAATTAAATTTTTTGAGTATGAATTATAGCCTTTCTCTGGCTTTCATCACCAGATCATGTCAGGGTCACTGATGGCTTGAATAGCTGAATATTTGAAGTATGGCCCTTGTTCCTTCTTTTGAATGTATTCTCTGCTCTTGAAGGAACTCTTAAAGACTATAGTTTGAAAAAATGACACTTTTCTATTGTGTGAATTTCAGGTAGCATCTCACTTATAATTCGAGAAGAGCAAGACATACACTGAATGCCATGCTCCTCTCAAATTATAAGTGAGATGATGCCATAGATCTGTTACCATAGCAACTATGGAATTATTGACTGCTGTGCTTAGTACCTTGACAGAATGATGTCTTGATGCCATAACTGACATCAGTATTAACTCTTAATTGCTATGTTAAGATATCTGTGACATCATTGGTATCGGAGCAAGGCATGAAATGTATGCCATGCTCTGCCAATTTTTCAATGACATAACAAACTGAAATTCTTTCAACAGAATTTTCAAACTTTCTCAAACAAATAATTGCTCTCAAATCATTTTATTTACTGTTTTTAGTAAACTGAATTTAAATATCAGCAGACAGTATTTTAGAATATTTTTTGTCCCCTGCCTTTTCGGCTTTGTGGCCAAATTCAGCTCAAAGATAGCAGAATTTTATAAGACTGATTTAGATATTTGGGGTCATTCTGGAGAGGGGAAAATCCCATTATATAGCGGAATAAATATGATACCCTTTCCATGAAGGATGACAAGTAATAGTTATACCATGGTTTATCTGCCTGTAGGAAAAGATAATCTGGGAGCTTTAGCAGGTAGATTATCTCCTGTACAGGCAGACAAACCATGATATAACAATATGTACCATCCTAATTGGTGTAGACCTTGCTCATTGCAAAATATTTTTTGCTAAAGTTGGTGTTTTCTGGTATTAAGGGTGGTATAATCATTTTTATTTCAGGCCAGTCTTGTGTTTGAAGAAGGTGAAGGAGACGGCTGGGACTTTTTCGTTCTCAATAGTGAAGATGGTAGGATCTTCCTGACTCGGTCTCTGAATGCCAGTGAGAGATGTGTTCAAAATTATCCGGTAAGTTGAATTGCTTTTAAATTTTTGTTTTCATACAGGGCCCAGTTGTTCAAAGCATCGTTAGCCTAACAAGCTCATTAAGAGGTCAACCCGTTAAGTGTTTTAGGACTTTTTAGCCAAATACACTAATATTTTTGGTTGAAAAAAAACGTGAGAATCTTTTGCACTTTTTATTGAAAATGTGTGAGAAGTGTTTGCAGTGCAAAAGCTTCTCACATGTGAGAAGCTTTTGCACTTTTTGTTGAAAGTACGTTAAAAGCCTTTGCAGTGCAAAAATTTCTCACATTTTTCAACAAAAAATATTGGCATATTGGAGACATTAAGGTTTGAAATCTTAAAGTCTGGTTAACTAATGACTTTGTTATTTTTGAACAATTGGGTCCAGATTTTTTCCAAGATTTATTACTAATTTAGATGTACCCTCATCTGTATGTTAAGTTTGATCCTTCCAGATATTTTTACATTTCCTCAATTTATTATAACGTAAGGACGAGGTACTTTTATTGGAAGCAGCACATTTTCACAATGACCCGAAAATTGTCTTATATTTGGCTTCACTTTCTAAGCATACATTTTCAAGACTCTATTTTCAGAAAAACAGTGTTTGTGCATCTTTTACCCAGGTCTGAGGATAGGTCATATAGGTCAAAATTTGGTCTTGATTCACAAAGGAGCCACAACATGGCAAAACAAACAAAGTGGCATGTGTACCCAGCAAGACTCTGCCCAGTATGATCAAAGTCATTGCTGTGTGCTTAAAGTGTAGCCTAAGGTCTAAGCTACCTTCATGCCAACAGCAAAGACTCTGATTAGACGGGGCAGATGCCCAGGCTAGTCTGAGTCTTCACTGGGCACATTATGCCGCTTTGTTAGTTTGTCCAGTCACAACTCAAATGTCAGTAAACATAACTGATTGCGAATCACGAAAGTTACATTGTTTTATATTTTTATTTCTTGTTGCAAATGCAAAATGGCAGCTTTAATTTCAACCAAATAAGGCACACCTGGTGCCGAGGTTATAAAACTTTCTTCATGCTCATCTCAGCTGAGCATGAAAATTCACTCATACTAAGTAAATCATATGCATTTAGCAGACATTTTCATTGTTTGTAGTGGGTTTCACATATTTTCTTTTATTTGAATGCTCAAAAGAAGCGTCGTTACATATTTTGCATTCTATTTGATAGTAAGATTTGAGCACATTCTCAGTTGAGCATGAAAAATAGTTTTATAACCTTGGGTCCTGGATTGTTAAATGATAAACTGATTTGAGCTGCGACACGAAAAAATCAACAAAGTGGTTGTGTGCCGAACGCAGACTCTGATCAGCCTGGGCATCTGATCAGACTTAGCTAAGCTCTTAAAGGGTAGCTAAGGGTCTAAGCTACCTCCATGCAGACAGCAAAAACAGATCAGACTGGGTGAATACTTGGTGCAATTTTTTGACATTATCCAGTTAGATGTGGCATATTATATTTGTAAGTGAATTATAATTTGTAATTTTTGCTTTTTTGTGCAGTTGGGAGTAATTGTTTACGATAGTCGATACGTCACCAACACTGGAACAGTTACTGTGAACATGCGAGTAGGAAGGAATGAAAATGCCCCAGTATTCAGCGAAAACTCGTACACCTTCACGATTGATGAAACTGTAGGGCGGTTTACAAGAGTTGGACAAGTTTTTGCAACAGATAGAGATGCCTTGGTAAGCAATGGAGTTTAATAACCTTTATGATGCTGACACCGAATAGACATAGTTTGCAACCAGTGTAGTCCCTAATCAGACTGCTCCTAAAGTGCAGTCTGATCAGGGTCTGCACTGTTTGCCATTTAATGTTCCCACTATTGGCATGACTCAGAAAGCATAACGTGTGATTTGTAAAGCTATGCATAAGAGTGTAGATTGAGCCACATGTTATCAGTCTAATGTCAGCCATTTTGGCAGCCATTTTTTCACCCAGATAAGTTTTCAACAATTGGTTTAATAGTTCTTGGATACATACATTGGATATATTATAAACAGCAATTGGGATGATTTTTTTTTTTCTCAGATAGGAAAAGAATCAAATGAAAAAGAAAATTCTGCATGTTTGATTTGGAGATTATGAATTTGAAATTGAGAGGTGAATACTAGATAAACGATGGAATATCTTGAGAGGGCAATTTCATGCAAAACAGAGTATCTTCCTCCGGTATAGATAGATATCACATGTATGAGGATCAGTTAAGGTGAATAGCAACACCTCCCTGTTTTTCTACCATTTTTTTGCAAAGGGAAACAACTTCTCAGACTTTTTGTTTGCTTCCCTGGAAAAAGAAACCCGTCTGAAATGGGGTCTGCTCTTAAAGGAAAGAATTTGCTCCTTGAGGAGCAAATTCTTTTCTTTAAGAGTTGACCCTTGTTGAGAAGGGAGGCAAAAATGAAACATATCTTCACTGTAACATTGACATTTGTTTATAATTTTCAGGATATCGTAACGTTTTCGACAACAAGTCCATATTTCTCAATTGATTCTAAATCAGGTGTGATACACACAACGGAGTTATTGCTGGCGCAGACACAGGAAACCTATTCGGTAAGTAAAGTAAAACATTTTTCATGCTCAACTCAGCTGAGTGTGAAATTTTACCTGCTAATAAATAGCAAATTACTGATAAGTACAGTTTTTTTCATGCGCAGTGTAGCTGAGTATGAAATTTTTTCTGCTTATGAATATGGAAATGCCAAAATTATTTGGCATTTTCATATTTATCAGCAGAGAAAATTTCATGCTCAGCTGAGCTGAGCACGACAAAAGTTTCATAACCTTGGAACCTGGATATGCTGACATGTTGGGAGTGATTGGGCCTCTGTGACATAATGGTTCAGAGTGCTGACTCTTAGCATTAGATGTCTCACCTCTGTGGGTTTGAGCCTCTTTTTGAGTGTCACAGACTCTTAAAAAATCACATTCCCTGGTCGAGGACCAAACCGTGGACCCTTTGATCTAAAGGCGGACACTCTCCCACATCGCTATAAAATCCGGCTTGTACTGCAAGTGTATGATATACCTAACCTATACCCTGTGACATTCTCCCCCTTCATATTGAATTCGTCCTCGAATTCTTAGGAGTAACAAGAATCACTGGAAATGAGACTTAAGGAGTTCTAATGCACATGTGCACATACCCCAAGGCAGTACAAGTAGGGCACCTGACTCGTAAGTCAGAGGTCCTGGGTTCGAATCCCGGTCTGGCCACATACTTTCGTTTCTCCTTCCGCTGATTCAAGAAGGGCAGTTGTCAGTTACTGGCGAAAGTATGTGCACTTAGTACTGGTTAACCGCTTAGGAGGTCTAAGCCTGCCCAGGAATAGTGTGGTTAGGTTAACTGACCGTCCCGACATGACCTTAGTTGTTTACCATGGACGTTAAGCATCAAATCAACCAACCAACCAAGGCAGTACAAGTGTATGATATACCTAACCTATACCCTGTGACATTAGCACAAGTGAGAAAGCCAAGTTTTGCTTGCAGAAGGTCAGATGTTTCTGTCTGATAGAACGCCAGTTTTTGCCTGCCTGTGCCATTAACTAAAATTCCAATTTTGACCCACCTTTTCTTAATTTCCGTAATTATTTTTTAGAATTTAGAATTTACATGGTAATTTGTTGATGTGCACCCATATTTCAGCCGCGACATGACAAAACCAACAATGTGTTTGGTGCCCAGCGCAGACTCAGATCAGCCTGGGCATTTGCCCAGTCTGATCAGAGTCTTTGCTGTCCGCATGGAGGTAGCTTAGACCCCCAGCTACCCTTTACGCGCAAAGCAAAGACTCTGATCAGATTGACCCAGGCTGATTTGAGTCTGTGCTGGGCGCACAACCACTTTGTTGGTTTTCTAGTGTTGCGGCTCATTTAAATTCTTATTTCATTTTCAGCTGAGAGTGTTTGCATCAGATAACTACTGCTCGAGTCCGAAAGAGCCCAGTGTCGATGTGACTGTGTTGGTGACTCGGGACAGAGGAACTGTTTTCCAAGTGCGTGACCAGCGATACGTTGTCAGTGAGCGAGCTGCAGTAAACTCTACATTACCAGGAAATCAGATCAGGGCTATTGACTCCGACCTGCAGGTAAAATTCAAGGGAGCTACCGTATACGCTATAATTTTTTCGGGTTCAAATTTTAGGGGTTTAGGGTCGAAAACATAAACAAAATTTTTCGCAATTTTGAATTTTCGTGGTTAGCAACATGCGCAAATAGCAAAACTATTTCTTTTTCACATAAGTCAGTTCGTTCATTAACCTGCGGCAGGGCCGCCGCAGGTTAATGAAAGAACTGGCTCAAGTGAAAAATACCAGTAACTACAGAAGACACTTTGTAAGAAACTGGAAATTATTCGCGATTGTAATATTTGCGGTTTCTAAGTGACCGCAAAATACCCCGAAAAATGGAACACTGCAAAAATTACCTTATAAATGGTAATCTAACCCAGAATTTTTCCCCCATTTAATTGAGGGTGTGGGAGGTGACAGAGAGGAAAGAATATGCTCCTCTGAGGAGAAAATTCTTTTCTTTGTGGGTATTCCCCATTTTGAAAGGGCTTCGTTGTCCAAACAAGTATACTGGAAGTCACAAAAGTTACTTCCATTTGTAAGAATGGCCACCAGAGCTTTAGTTGTTATTCAGTTCTAAATAAAATGAAACATGTAGGATCATCACGTTCTTGCATTTATGAGTATGATTTCACTGAAAAAAACTCTTCAAAAAAGGCTGACAAATCATTGTTTCTAGTGCAGTTGTGTAAAGTGTTGTTTTTCTGTAAAAAGCAGAATGGCTTTGATGTTGACAGAAGTGAAAACAAACATGCTTACCCAGACGATGGCAACACATTGTTTACCCACTGCATTTAGCTCCAGTTAAAATGGGATATAGCCTTCCACAGAATTTTTTTTATTTTTTTTTCCTTCCTTAGCGGGGGTCAGCTCTTAAAGGAAAAAATTTGCTCCCTTGGGAGCAAATTCTTTTCTTTAAGAGTAGACCCCATTTTGGAAGAGCTATGTTATCCAGGGAAGCAAACAGTAAGTGACAAAACTTTTTGTTCCCCTTTGTAAAAATGGTGGAAAAACATGGAAAGGGACCGGTACACCTTGGCATGAATATGTCAAAGTAGGCTTTTGCAGGTTACAGGATTTCTGATGCTGATTTGTATTTTGACAGGATCCAAGTGGCCGTATCACATTTGAGCTTGAAAATGGTGGATTAGGCCGGTACTTCTTTGGTATCCGTTATGTGGATAATACCACCATTGAGATCTATGTAAGAAACAACTTGTTGCTGGCAAACAGGTTCATCGATCAGTATGAGGTATGTATTGGCTGAGCTCTAGATAAGAGGATTATTTGATGATAATTGAGGGATAATTTTCTTTATTTCTCATCAAAACCATATGTTGTGACCCCTCATCTGAACCGTCTCGATGAGACGGTTCAGATGAGGGGTCACAACATATGTTTTTATCCAGAATTAACAAAAATTATCCCTAATTATCACCAAATACTCCCTCTCATCTAGGACTCTGTATTGGTTTAAACAATATTTTATTAACTATAGATTACATACACGTACTACAATACAATTTCATAAGTAGCATGATTTGACAGTAAGCGAAATGCTTATATATATATATATATATATATATATATATATATATATATATATATATATATATATATATATATATATATATATATATATATATATATAAAGAAAAAAAGAACGAAAACGAGGAATAGCCTTTGATCCTATGATATATATATAAAGTCATTTCCTGAAATAGGTATGTATTAGAAAGTGCTGTAATTAATGAGACTGAACACATTGTACAGTATCCTCATTTAAAGATTTTTTTTTTTTTTTTTTTTTGAGGAAAATAAAAATTTCAAAACCCAATTTGGTAACAAAAATGCTAAGGCAAACAGTAGGCAGACCTAGATCACACTGCTAAAGGAGCAAGAGTTTTGTGAAACATTTACAGGAAAAAGTTTAAAATGCATGCAGTGAATTTGTGTTGGAATTTTTTAATAATTTAGTATAGAAACTGTTTTTCTGTCATCAACCAGAAAGGCAACAGAGGCGTGTTTGTTGCAAAATTGCAACGACCCACGATAGTGGGTAAATCTGGTTCCAACTGGTACCACTAAACATCGACACTTGTTCAAAATTAAAAGAAGCTATTGTATAACCAAAAACTCTTATTATTTCAGTGGATGTTTTACAGCAGTATAGGTCCAGTTGTTCAAAACTAACGACCTCGTTAGTTAACGAGACTTTAAAATTTCAAACGTGTTATACTCAAACACTGTCATTTTTGTTGAAAATAATGTAAGGAACTTTTGCTGCTGTGCAAAAGCTCGTCACATTTTTTCAGCAAAAAATTTAGCACTTTTGATTTTATGTGTACTATATGACTTTAAAAAATCCTTGACTGACTACTTAGTTAAGCTAACGATGCTTTGCACAACCTAGCCCTGACAAACAGTAACAACCCCAGTTAGACTGCTCCTAAAGTCTATACAGTTTGCTCAGACAGGCAGTCCATATATACTCAGGGTAAAATAGTTTGTCATGAGTCATACCACAGTCAACTCCCGATATCTCAAAGTCAAATTTTGTTTCAAACTACTGATATCTCAAAGTAAATTTTCTGGTCCCAGAAAATTTACTTTGTGACGTCAGTAGTTTGAGATAAGAAGAGTTGAAAAGTAAAGAATAATTGGAATTTTGTCCTAACTATATTCTTTGATATAAGAGGGTACTTTGAGATATCAGTATTTGAGATATCGAGACTTGACTGTTTACAAAAAGTTTTGCTTGCAGCTGTATCTGGTTGCCTATGATGCTGCCCGACCACGGAACAAAGACCGTACGACAGCTTTTATCACTGTGCTCAGAAATCAGGGACGACCAATATGGACATTCTTTGTTGGAGATGTTAATATGCGTGAAGATTCACCAAGATACTACACAGTAACTTCAGTGAAGGCAGAGGACACAGAGGATAATGTAAATATTTAACTGCTGATAATGCAGTGCTCCAGATAAGAAGGGGTAACATGGATAATTTGGGCATATTTTTCCATAGTTTTTCTATAAAACAGATATTCTGACCCATCATTAGAAAGGTCTCATCGAGACCATTCTATTAGAATGGTCTCATCGAGACCATTCTAATGAGGGGCAACAATGTACGTTTTTATAGAGAAACAAGGAAAATGATCTAAAAATTATCCTGAGTACCCATCCTTCCATCCTTGTGCAAAAGTTTCCAATATGAGAATTTCGTTTCAGATGGAACTCTGTTATATTACATAAAGGTGTTATATAATAATGCTATCAATAGTTTCAAGAACTGTTTTTTTGCCTGCCTTACAATAGTCTACATGAATGCTTGAAGTACTCTCTATGTCTTCCTTGCTATGGATTTGCTGATAGCATACATACTTATCTGTAGAAAGCCTAATCTCTGATTCAATACCAACAGTGAAATAATTGATATATATAAGGAGAAGAGTAGGAGGCCCAGGACAGTACCCTGAGGCACACCCAATAACACAGGAGCCCATTCAGACTTAGCTCCAACGACAACAACCTCTTGCTGCCTATGGCAAAGAAATTAATCTGTCTGCCTCAAAGGTTTGCTACATGTTCCGTAATTTACTTTCCAAAAGCAGATGACTATTCGACTATTTTTGTATTCATTATTTTATCAGAAAGTAGAACTTGACAGTTGTGACAACCATACATGTGATGAACTCCCTATGACCATGTGGGAGATTTGGATTTCATTTCAGGGAGATTGAGTTCTCCATCAGGGAGACTTTGATGCGTTGTTTCACATACTTTACTTTATTTTTTTTTCTATTTCAAAACAGAACATGAACTATAGTATAGTTTGTTTAGTTTACCTTTGAGTTACTCCCCCAAGCCCCTCCCCCCCTCCCCCCCCCACACACACACAAAACTCCTTTCTTTAATTATTATAATTATTCATTTATTATTATATTACTGTTATTTGTATCATTATACCTCCGGCATACGAAGTATGTCGAGGGGTATATAGTTTTCGTCTTTCCGTCCGTTCGTCCGTCTTTCCGTTCGTTCGTCCGTCCGTCCGTTAGTTCGTCCGTCCGTACGTAAGTTAACATTTGCGTTAAAGTTTTGTGTTAAGTTTTTTTCATTTGCTTCTATTAGTCAGACCTTGTTCAATGATGCTTAGTGTTTTAGCTGAGGATGGATACTAATTATTTTGCATCATCATCTGCTGCTGCTGCTGTCCTAAGGTCAAGGTCACATACTTTGAAATTATTACAACAGTGTTAGTATTTGCATTAAAGTTTTGTGTTAAGTTTTTTTCATTTGCTTATCTTATCCAGACCTTGTTCAGTGATGCTTATTATTTTAGCTGAAGATGCATACTAATTATTTTGCATCATCTAAGTGCTGCTGTTGCTGTCCTAAGGTCAAGGTCACAGACTTTGAAATTATTACAACTGTGTTAACATTTTTGTTTAAGTTTTTTCTTTTGCTTCTGTTGTCTAGCATTTGTTCAGTGATCTTTAGTATTTTAGCAGAGGGTGGATACTGATTAGTTTACATCATATACATGCTGCTGCTGCTGCCCTAAGGTCAAGGTCACAGACTTTGAAATTTGTACAATAGCTGTGTTAAAGTTTTGTGTTAATTTTCTGTTTTTGCTCTGTTTTTCTGAAAGCCTTAATATGTGCTTACTATTACTTCAGGATAGATACATATTTGTTTAACATGTGGTTACTGCTGCTGACCTAAGGTCAAGGTCACATACTTAGACATTTGTATACCATTTGTGTTAAAGTTTCATGTTATGTTGCTGTTTTTTGGCTTATATCTTCAATATACTTGAATGAAACCTTTTGCTATGTTACTAGATTTGCTGCTAGGTGGAAACTGATTAGTTGACATCATTTGGATGCTGCTTCTGACTTGAGGTCAAGGTCACAGACATTGAAGTTCATGTAAATTACTGTTTAAATTTTGTGTAAAATTTGTATATTTGTTTTCTTATTGAAAATTTTTAATGGGATCCTTTGGTATATATCTATAGGCCTACAACTGTCCACCTCTCTGTTTGTTAAAATTTACTTTGAAGTTTAGTATAAAGTGTGTTTCTGTTAGGCGGTGGCGCTGGCAGGGGGTATACGTGAGCCCCTGCTCACTTGCTCTAGTTAGTTTGGTATCTGTCTGGCACAGAATCTAGCTTTTGCAAAAGGGTATACTTGAGATTTCATACAGATTTGCCTCCCTTGAAATTTCTATTTCAGTGTATCTATTTATCTTCTTTCATAAACAAATAAGTTTTGTTTAAAGGTACTCAGAGCTGTAAAAACTGATAAAAATGTATATAACAATGTTCAAATTCTGTTTTTGACACAAACTATACCCATGCACAAGACAGAAATATCAAAACTTTCATTACACCATTAATGATCAAAGTTGTCGGCCATATATAATAATCTAGATATAGTTTGCACTTTGGGGAAAAAATACCTTACGGAGTGAGCGACAAGTGAAGATACCGATCAGCCTGCACCTCTGTGCAGTGTAAACAGAGTTTTGCATCTGTTGTCTATGCGTCTCAGGGAATCTAAGCAGTGAAAACAAGTCTCCGACTGTATTGCACATGTTTATTTTGTGTAGTTGTGAAACAGAGCTATCGGCTTCTTTTCACGTGACATAACTTCTTAACACGTCCGTAATTCTTTGAAACATAGCTCAATGTGTTTTCACGGGTCAGTGAGTTTATTAGTGACCTGAATAATGGGATTAATGTCAACAGACATGATGTGTTTGTTTATTGCAAACAATATTTGATGCTGTGAATACAGGTCAATACACATGTGGATATCTCCTTACTGCCAGGGAAAAAGGGCATGGCGTTGGAAAAGGGGTATCAGAAAAAGATTATGAAGGGAAAACTCAGCATCCGGGAGATTCTGAAGGCTTTCCGGGAGCGCGGGAGAGGGACTTCATTTCCGGGAGACTCCCGGATGATCCGGGAGACATCACATGTATGGACAACCTGAATGCAATGCCAGAGCTCTAGATAAGAGTGAGTATTTGGTGATAATAAGGGATAATTTTTGTTAATTCTGCATAAAAAATATGTTGTGACCCCTCATTTGAACCGTCTCGACAACACGGTTCAGAAAAGGGGTCACAACATATGGTTTGAATGAGAAATAAGAAAAATTATCCTTAATTATCATCAAATACTCCGTCTTATCTAGAGTTCTGAATGTCCAGCCCTGCTTTCTTTGAAAATAAGAACATACAGTAGAACTTCAATGGCTTGAACAGGCTTGGGCCCTTGAAAATTAGTTCCAGCCAAAGGTAGTTCCAGCCATCCGGGGTTAGTTTATATATAAACTGAATTCTAGGGACCCAAGAATGATTTCTAGCCAGGCATGGTAAATGAGCCATCAGGGTTCGAGCCATTGAAGTTCTACTGTACTTTAAAATGCTGTCTGCTGATATTTAAATTCAGCATGCTAAATGTTAATCAACTGCATGTACATATTTTTGTAGGATGAGATAATTTATAAAATCATTGGAGAAACAGTTCAAAGAGCCTTTAGTAGTGGCCCATCAGAGTACTTTCGAATTGAAGAGAGCACAGGGGTTATCCAGCTTAAAGAAAGAGTAATAAACACAGATATCAATTCTTTTGTAGTAAGTATGGTTTAAAAGTTTAGGTTATTTCCCTAAACCCTTTTAAGACTGGAAACCTGTTCCGGAGACATTTGCAAACAGGGCAGACCCAGTTCAGACACCACATGTGGCGTCTGATCAGGGTCTACACTATTTGCTTACAGGAATTTCTATACAAAATGCAATAAAAATGAAAACATCCACTTTAAAGCCCTAAAACTAGAAATGGACTCATCCAGATAATAAGGGTGGGCAGGTCCACTGGTCAGAAAAGGGTTAAAAAGTTTAAGGTAGGCAATAACCTTGTGCCTATTGGGGTAGTATTTTAGAAGCCAGCTAACCTTGGGCACAACATATGAATCGACCCAATCCTCTCAATTTGCTGTACTTAGGGGAGAGTCGGGTAACTTCGGACAGGCGGGTAAATTTGGACATACAATTGCAAACAAAGAAAATCCAGATGAGACGGCTCATAATGAGCAGTCTCATCAGGATTTTCTCTGTTTGGCCAGTTAATTTTTGTTATAGTTCCAAAAAACTGACATATAAAGGAAACAATGTCACTGTCCGAAATTACCCGCTGTCAGAAGTTACCTGACTCGCCCCTATACCTTACCTGATTCAAATCAGACACCCATATACTGCTAGGTACTCAAAGATTTGAACCATCAACCATCTGCACAGATGCCATGCATTCAATCCCCATGACTCCAGCACCTCTTTTGAAAGAAAAAGAACGATATATAATGTAGTCTAGACCAGACATGCTTTTCTCAGGAGCAGTTTTATTTAAGCTCAGACTGTTTGCAAAATTGAAAGTTTAAACTTATAAATTCTATCTCTTTAGCCTTAATTACCTTTTAGCTCATCTGAAGAAAGGTAAAGAAAGAGATATTTCTGTTAAATCCCAGTAAGCAAATTATTTCATTCAGGTCGAAATGTTGCTTCGGAATTGGTAGGACTTTTACCCGGACCTGAGATAAACAACCGCCTAGGAGGTCTAAGCCAGCCCAGGAATAGAGCTTTTAGGTTATCTGACCATCCCGACGTGACCATAGCTGTTTACTGTGGACGTTAAACAATACCACAACACAACAACACTTTCAAAACAATCCCAAAAATTTAGATCCATCTTAAAGGTGGATCTAGATTTTTGGCATTGTTTTGAAGAGCAAATTAAAGAAAAAAATCTTACAACCAAATAAATATGGTATTACATGTATCTTACAGCTGACAATTCAAGCATGTGACAACGGTGTGCCGCAGAGGTGTGCCCAGGACGATATGCGCATTACAATCTTAAGAGACCACTTCCCACCAGTAGCAACAGCTGATCCTTTCGAAGCAAGAATCATGGAAAATCATACTGTCAGCACAAATGTGCTAACTTTGACAGCCACTGATTCCACCTTGCTGGTAAGTGGTAATTAAGTTGACTAACGGATGACTCAAGGTTTTACGACCCTTTCAGAAGTATTTTAGTCATTTCATGCCAATAGGGATGACGGATGCAACTCTGGTTACACTTGACAGCTAGAGGAGGAATAGGATGGATGGATGACTTGCAATTTTACGTCCTTTTCAACAGTATTTCAGTCATATCAGGACGATGGGAGGGTGATAATGAAAGGCTGTATGCAATGGGTCCCCGTTTACAACAGGAAAGATTCTCGCCTCAAGTGGGGCTCGAACTTGGATCAACTGGATCAGTAGGCCAGCCCTTAACCTACTGAGCTACCGGGGCTTCAGGAGAATTAGGACCTTGGCCGCACTTAAACCTACTACCTCTGGCTTATGTGTCAGAACTGTTACGTTAACCAGAGCCCTAGATAAGAGGGAGTATTGGGTGATAATTAGGGATAATTTTTGTTAATTCTGCATAAAAACATATGTTGTGACCCTCATCTGAACCGTCTCGACGAGACGGTTCAGATGAGGGGTCACAACATATGGTTTCAATGAGAAATAGTAAAAATTATCCCTCAATTATCATTAAATACACCCCTTATCTAGAGCTCTGATTAACCTTTGGAGCCAATAGAGCTAGTGTATTTATTTGGCTATAAAAAATGGTGTTTTTCCATCTCTAGAATGACCCCAGATATCTAAGTCAGTCTTATGAAATTCTTCTGTAAGATGGGATATTCCCTTCTAAAACAACCCCAAAAATCTAGATCCATATCCAGATTTTTGGGATTGTTTTGGAAGGAGAAAAACCCTGGCTTGTAACAGAAGAAATACATGTATAGTGGCTCCACCAGAGGTTGCCGATCAGCCCAAAATTTTTAAGATGAATTTTTTTAAGTTTGCGTGTCACCACTAGGGTGAATGGGTGTTTTTTCAGGGGAAGCAACTCTGCCTTTTTACCTCCCATCTCAATGGGAGTCAACTCTTAAAAGAAAGAATTTGTTTCCCAAGAAGCAAATTCTTTCCTTTAAGGGTAGACTCTATTTTGGGGCTGATTTAATTCTTTGCTGGGCTCACATGCCACATCGTTGGTTTTTATTGTGTCATGGCTCATTAGGTTCCATGGAGAAGCAAGAGACATCACTTTCTGTTTTAATACCCATGTTTTTTGCCCATGTAAATCAAAATTATCATTTGACTAACTTCGCTAGGGTTGTCGTAATGGCAGTCTTTTAAAAGACCCAAAATATTTGAATCAGTCTCGTGTAACTCTGCTATGAGATGGTATTTCTACTCCAAAACAGTCCCAAAAATCTAGATCTATCTTATAAGACAGATCTAGATTTTTGAGGTTGTTTTGGTCTTATAATTGAATAAATATATATGTATGATCCAGCTTATATTGTCTTGCCTTTTTTTCAGGGGAATATCATGTGGAAATTGGTTCCCCCATACCCACGCTTCTTCGCACTAAATGAATCGACAGGGGAGATAACACTGGCTAGGTCAGTCCTCTACTATCCAGATGAAATATATGAGGTATGTCAGACATGATTCATTTCACACCTGAGGTGTTAAAAAAAGTGAGCACTCCCTGATACTTGAGGTACAGGTGCAAAGCTGTGTATAGGGTATAGTGCTCCAGATAGGAAGGGGTAACAAGGATAATTTAGGGATAATTTTCCACATTTCTCCATAAAAACATACGTTATGAACCCTCATTAGAACTGTCTCACTGAGACGGTTCTAATGAGGGGTCACAACATATGTTTTCATTGAAAAAGAATAAAAATTATCTCTTGATTATCTTCGGTACCCCTCTTATCTGGAGCTCTGTACTAAGTGTAGTATTCTACTTGGTACCAGTACATTTATCACCAACAAGCGCTATGTGGGCAGTCACATTGTTGAATTCACCTGAGCTAATAGTCAGCAAGGTGATAAAAACAGTAAAAATTATAAAAATTGGGAAACACAAAGTCATTGCCATAATTTTTTTTAAAAAGAAACGGACACATGCATGCACACGCACACAAAGGGTATTGCATAATCACGTCTTTGCTTTGCACAAAGTCACACATAAAATGGAAGAGTTTGTTTTAACTACACAGAAATGCATCCAAAAGAGTCAGGTGGCATGGCAAACAGTGTAGACCCTAATCAGCCTGCTCCTTCAGAAGCAGTCTGATCTGGGTCTACACAGTTTGCTCAGACCTGTCTGTTCCAATACTTAGAATTTTTATGTTAGGTGAAATTCATAATTCCTTTCCAAAAATCGTGTTCTTGAATAAAACCCAAAGCAGACTGGCAAAATATATTACCCCATTCCTGTCCAGACAGGCCCTGAAAATTGAAAACACAACCCCAGCTGCCTGAAATTTATAATACCCTCATATACCATGGAATGGTCAGTATTAAATTACTGTGAGGCTAAAACTGGTTTTACAGGATCTCAGTCCTCGCCCTTAGCTTCTGTAATGGTTTAAAACATTGTTAGTTGCTCGGTTCTCTGTCTATTGCTCTTAACTCTTTCAGTGCCATTGTCGCCCAGGTGCGACTGCTAGGCAGAGCACCAATGTAGCTTTCATGCGACCAGCACAGTGTCGTTAAATAGCTCCATTTTACGACGTTACCACAGGAAATAATTCAAAGTTTACGACCAGATTCTGGCAAAGAAAGATTTTTTTCACAAAAAAAAAAAAACTTTGGCTGTTTTTTTATGAAATATGGAGACTTTCAAGGGTTATTATGGATCAAAAGCGCTCAATCTTGTAAAATGAATTTAGCGCTGGAAAGTGCATTTCTATATAAACTTGGCTGTGAAAAAGTTAAAGAGAGCCAGTTAAGAAGAGAATATTAACCACATAATGCATAAAGGTTGACCTGCAAATCTGTAATTATAGACAACTACCGTAATGACCCTAAATATTCGGACACAGAGGTCTGAGCAAACATTGTAGAGCCATATCAAACTGCTCCTGAAGAAGCAGTTTGACCAGGGTCTACAATGTTTGCTATCCACTAAGCATCATTTGGATGCATTAATGTGTGTAAAATCTACTTTCTAAGAATTTTCGAACAATAATTTGCCGACTTCCAGGTGTCTGAAATTTTAGGGTCATTACGGTAACTAGTCTGTGAATCCGCCCTGTCTAGCTAGAGCCATAAGCTTGTGCTTGTAGGTTCCTCAGGGTCCATACATGATGTGTGTCAATAATTAAGGCTCTTACCAGTCTGTGATGATGGCAGGTTGATCTAAGCATTCAATATATGAGCCGCGACGTGAGAAAACCAACAAAGTGGGCGTGTGCCCAGCGCAGACTTAGATCAGCCTGGGCATCCGCCCAGTCTGATCAGAGTCTTCACTGTCCGCATGAAGGTAGCTTAGACCCTTAGCTACCCTGTAAGCACTTAAGGAAGACTCTGCTCAGACTAGGCGGATTCCCAGGCTGATCTGAGTCTGCGCTGGGCGCACAACCACTTTGTTGGTTTCTTGTGTCGCGGCTCATATTTAAATTTCCTCACTTTATGGTAAAAAAGCCTTTAATCTGGCAACCATTTTAATTTAATTTTTCATCTGTTTCAGTTCCAAGTGCAAGTTTATGATGACGGAGAGCCTGATTATATTGGAATAGCTAATGTTATAATTTACGTTGATATTAATCCCAGTGGACCATTATTCGAGCTGGATCCCTATGCCCTTGAAATACACGAGACCTATGCTGTGGGAGCAGAGATTTTTGATACCAATGCCTTTGATTTGGATGGGGTAAGCAAAAACTCTGGATTAGCAGATTATTCTGGGATGATTTTCTTATTTTTTCCATAAAAACATATTGTGGGCCCTCAATCATTAGGACTGCCTTTGATTGATGATTCTAATGAGGGGTGTATGTTTTCATGGAGATGTAATAGATGTTATCCTGGCATTATAAAGTATTGCAACATAATGTGCCTATGGAAGCAATGGAAAATTTCTCTGTTTTTTATACGCCCGTTTGAAAAACGGGACGTATATTGTTATGGCACTGGCGTCCGTCCGGCCGGCGTAAACTTTTCGCTTCCGGATAACTCCTCCTACAGTTTACATCCGATCGAGCTGAAACTTGGTATATAGTAAGACTATGAGGTGGACCAGCGCATAGTGTTTCGAGGTTACGCTCCAATAATTTTTAGCAGAGTTACAGCCCTTTACTTAGAATTTTTGGGGTGTTTGTTTCCGGATAATCCTCCTACAGTTTTCATCCAATTAAGCTGAAACTTTGTGAAAAGTAAGACTACGATGTGGAGTAGCGCATATTATACGGAAATTTTGCTCTGATAATTTTTAGCAGAGTTACAGCCCTTTGAAAAAACTCGACTATATGGCAGTTTGTATGGCAATTCTTTAGCATTCCATAACTTGGTTACTCTTTGGAATATCATGATGAAACTTTATACCAATGTCTACCATATTTACCCTAAATTTTCGGACACCCTATATTTTCCCAAAATGCCACCTATATTATGTACCCTATATTTCCGGACACGTTCTGAACAGGGTATTTTTGTTGTCCGTAAATGTTTGGACACAAAAAAAGTCCCTTGTTCTCTCATAAAATTTTCATGTATAAGCTATCAGTTTTGACTGTTAGCTATGTTTACCTTTGCCTTCGGCTAGATGAGGTTCTTTAATTCTTCGGCTATAAGGCGAGTCGTTTATAAGACCGGGGGGGGGGGGGGGGGGGGGGGGGGTAGGGGGTAGTTTTTGGACTGTCTGGGCAAGTATTTAGCTTAGCCTCGCCTATAAGACGGACCTATCTTTTTGCCAATTCCCCAAAGGTCATCCCCAGTCGCCAATGCTTACGTATATTTAAACTGGTTATGCAGTTACCGTAATATGCATAAATATCTTGGATCTCATACCACATTATGTACCGTATGTATATTTCCATAAGTTATCCACATCCTAACTCCGATGTACACAACTGGAGAAAATATATTCGTGACATATTCCAATTTGCAATTGATCCATACTAAACAAATTTTTTCCACAGGCCAAATATTTAGCGTAAATACTGTATCCAAACTAGTAGCACGTGGTCAGTCTAACACACCAGTACTTCAACAAACAAATTGTGTCACCTCAAGGTCATTGACCGCTTTGATCTTTTTGTGTACTCTAGTCCAATACCACATCTCAAATTACATAATTGCTCCCCTTCCTTATTTATGGAGTTACATCCCTTTGATTAATTTCTGCGGCTGTTCTTGGGCAAGTCATTACTAGGTAACCGTATGGAATATCTTGACGAAACTTTATAGCAATGTGTATTAGGTTGAGACAGTATGTCTAATAAAAGAATAATTGCTTCCCCTTCCTTTTTTTTTTTTAAGTTACATCCCTTTGATTACTTTTTTAAGGCTTTTCTTTTGAGAACCTTAATGTTTGGAATGTCTTGATAAACTTGATAGCAATGTAGACAAGGATGAAACGGTGCAAAAAAACCCATTCAGAAACGGGCGTATATTGTCCCGCTTGCGGAGCTCTTGTTTTATTCTGCATCAATTCACTGTTTCAGAGCGTGTGAGTCTATTTGCTGATGTCACTGGCAATCACTGTTGTGTTTTTGAGATGTTACACAGTGTAATGTCTCTTTTTCTTTCTACAATGGTTATAATGAAGCACATGTATCTTAGATACAGTTCAGAATATTAGCGGGAGCATGAATCCGCTGGCAGGAAGGCTGGGAGAATTTGAATGAAAAATTATTGTTTTTGAGTGTTATAATCAAAACGGTTCAGCTCTACCAGTGAATTGCTGTGTAATAATTCACTGTTTGTGGTTAGTTATAAGTTGATATATGACTTGCTGTACGCGCTCATGGTATGAACTACTTTACAACTGACCTCCAAACAGTGAATTATTACTCAACAATTCACTGTTGGGGCTGATCTATTTCTTAAATAGTCTGAAATAACTTACCTTATTTCTCAGCAAAGTTATTTTGTGAATCCTCATTAGAGCCACCCCAGTGAAGCAAGGTCACTATGTGACCTTTCAGAACAACCTTAGGCTTTTCTAAAGAGGTCACAACATACTTTTTGCTGGTAAAAGAAAAGCAGAAAAAAAATAAATAAATGAATAAATAACCCATTCTATGGCCTTTTTGTGGAACAGCGTGTCATAAGGCCTATGAAAAGGGGCATGTGCAAACTGGTCCTTGCACATTCAGTCTGGTCAGAGCATGCACAGTTTGTCCACCCAGCATTTAGCTTTTGCAGTTTTTAGGACAGGTGAGTACATCTACTTGTTTTTCTACCATTTTTACAAAGGGAAACAACTTGTTTGACTTTCTGTTTGCTTCCCTGGATACCGTACTTCTATTCTTATTTTCTTTAAAAATTGACCTTACTTTTGAAGGGATGGATGACTTTTCAAAAGTATTTCAGTTATATCAGGGCCATGGGATGGTGATAATGAGAAGCTGTGTGCAATGGAACCCCGTTTATGGTAGGAAAGATTCTCGCCTCCAGCAGGGCTTGAACATGGTCTGCTAGATTCATAAAGTTGGCTTCAAAATCTGGCCAGCGCTTTACCCACTGAGCTACCGGGGCTTCCATTTTTAGCTCACCTGGCCTGAAGGGCCATAGTGAGCTATTGTCATACCAATGCGTGCGTCGTGCGTTGTGCATCGTGCGTCGTCACGGAATTTGTCCGTCAACACCTAAAAACAAATATTCAAACATCTTCTGTAAAACTACTGGTCCCATGGTTCTCAAATTTCACATGGAGCATGACCTGACTCCAAGGTCTCAGAATTGTAAAATTGGGTCAGGTTGAAAATCCAAGATGGCCGCCGTTACTAAAAATAGCAAAAACAACAAAATAAACTTCTTCTCCAGAACCACTGAGTATATTTGTCTGAATTTTGGCATGGAACATCAATGAAACCTTGGTATTCAAAATTATAAAAATGAAAAAAATCTGTAGCGGAGTTTTGTCACAGTGACCTACTTTCTGTTTACGTGTGTAATTTTGCTCAAATGCCAATGTCAAAAAATGACCTATTTAAACAACTTCAAACAACTTCTTCTCTAAAACCACTGAGCCCATGGATCTCAAATTTCACATGGAGCATGACCAGACTGCAGGGTTTCAAAATTATAAAAATTGGGTCAGGTCAAGAATCCAAGATGGCTGCTGTTACTAAAAATAGCAAAAACAACAAAATCAACTTCTTCTCCAGAACCATTTGGTATATTTGGTTGAAAGTTTGCGTGGAACATAAGTGGGACCTTGGTATTAATAATTGTAAAAATAAAAAAAATCTATAGCGGAATTAGGTCACAGTGACCTACTTAGCGTTTACAAGGCCGATTTTGCTCAGATGTCAATATCTAAAGAAAATGCAACCAATTCTGACCAGATTTGGTCAGAATTGGTTCTTGAATGGAATTATTTCAATTTTGTGCAAGTTGACTATCCAAGATGGCCACCATGGGGGCCGTTACTAAAAATAGCACAAACATAAAAATGACAATTACTCAAGAACCCTTGAATGGAATTGGACCAATTTTGTGTCAGAATGTTCCTTGCATGAAGCCGTTTCGATTAATTGCAATTTGGCACTCCAAGATGGCCACCATCTGGTGTTACTAAAAATAGCACAAACATAAAAATGACAATTACTCAAGAACCCTTGAATGGAATTGGACCAATTTTGTGTCAGAATGTTCCTTGCATGAAGTCGTTTTGATTAATTGCAATTTGGCATTCCAAGATGGCCGCCATTTGCCGTTACTAAAAATAGCACACAACATGAAAATGACAATATCTCAGTAACCGCTGAATGGATTTTGACGAAATTTGTGTCAAAATGATTCTTGCATTGAAATGTTTCAAAATATCTAACTGTAAGACCAGTCATATTGGCCTCTGTTACTAAAAATAGAAAAATGTGAAAATCAGAAAATCTCAATGGAATTGGACCAAATTTGTGTCAAAATGGTCCTTGCATGAAGGCTTTTCGATTTTTTTGCATTTTAGCAATCCAAGATGGCCGCCATCTGCCGTTACTAAAAATAGCACAAAACATGAAACTGGCAATATCTCAGTAACCCCTGAATGGATTTTGATGAAATTTGTGGCAAAATGATTCTTGCATTGAGGTGTTTCAAAAGTAAATATATAAAGACCAGGCAAGTTGGCCTCTGTTACTAAAAGTAGCAAAATGTGAAAATGAGAAATTCTCAGTGGAATTGGACCAATTTTGTATCAGAATGGTTCCGTTGCACAATAGCCAGGTGAGCGATATCAGGCCCATTTGGGCCTCTTGTAAGGGAAGCAAAATGAGGACAGAGTTGCTTCCCCTGAAAGAGTATCCGATCATCTGTAAAATGAATGTTTTTGTCCTGATCAGGCTGAATACATCAGGCCCCGAGGTTATAAAACTTTTTTCGTGCTCAACTCAGCTGAGCATGAAATTTTCTCTGCTGATAAATATGAAAATGCCAACTTATGTTGGCATTTTCATATTCATAAGCTGAGAATATTTCATACTCAGCTAAACTGAGCAAGAATACAACTGTACTCATCAATGATTTGCTATATATCAGCAGAAGAAATTTCATGCTCAGCTGAGTTGAGCATGAAAAAAGTTTTATAACCTCGGGGCCAGGCTGATACACAGACTTTGAAATGTAGGATGGGGATGTGAAAGTAAACTCAGATTTTGAAGCAAACTTTAGGAATTTAAACTCAGTTTCTGACAGAAAACTGTATGAGTTTGAAATACACGTAATTTGCACAGTAATTGGGTGTGTTCACACCCTTCGCTTCCCCTCTATATTTGGAAACTGGTTACCTCTAAACATGGCTTTTACCATTTCAGGATACTTTGCGGTACTATCTCGGTGGTCCAAGGGCAGTAACCAGCTACTTCAGAATTGACCCTGACACTGGCATGCTGAAATTGAGTAATGCTCTTGAAAATCTCCCTGGTACCACAAGATTACAGGTAGGCTGATCTGGGTTTACACTGTTGGGATAAAATATACAGCAATTTCAATAAAAATGATAAATAAATGTTTCAGTCACCCCTAAATTGAAGAATGGGCTCATTCATTTTATAAGGATGGAAGAGACCACTAGGCATAAAAGGGTTAAGGTGTAGCCATTTTTACAAGGGAGACAACTTTATCAGAATGTTACCGTAAAACTTCTGAATATTGGGACAAATAGGTCTGAACAAACAGTGCAGACCCAGTGATCCGTGTCTACACTGTTCCCCTTTCCATTTGTATCTTTTGGGTGCATTTGTTTATTGTAAAACCAAACATTTCCACTCTTTGGGCAATGACAGTAATTATGGGGGGGGGGGGGGGTGTTGGGGGGGGACATATTATTTTTGGTGTCGCTTCTTGTCTGCACTTTGTCTCCTGAAGGGATGTATGGATTTTGACCAAACTTGCACAGATACATCACTAGGTGGGGGGAAAAACTGATTAAATTTTGGTGACCTTGACCTTATTTTCAAGGTCACAGGAGGTCAGAGAATGATGAAAAATAGCTGGTCTGCACCATATCTCCTGAAGGAATAGATAAATTCTTTACAAACTGGCACAGATAAATTATTGAGAGATGGCAAAGAACTGATTAGATTTTGGTGACCTTGACCTCATTTTTAAGGTCACAGGATGTCAAAGAGTGTTGAAAAATGCCATGTCTGCACCATATCTTCGAATGGATGGATGGATTGGAACCAAACTTGCACAGATATATCATTGAGAGATGGCAAAGAACGGCTTGTTTGCACCAAATCTCCTGAATGGATAGATTGGATTTGAACCAAACTTACACAGATATATAATTTGGAAATGCAAAAGAACTGATTATATTTTGGTGACCTGGACCCTATTTTCAAGGTCACAGGAGGCCAAAGAATGTTGAAAAATTGCTTGTCTGCACCATATCTCCTGAATGGATGGATGGATGGATTCAAACCAAACTGTCACAGATACATCACTGGGAAATGGAAAAGATGAATAAATTTTGGTGACCTTGACCTCTTTGTTAAGACGGCAGAAGGTGACCTTGACCATATTTCAAAGTCACAGGAGGTTTTAACTTGGCAGCATTTAGAAAAAATGATACTGCTGGAAAAGTGCTGGTGGGGGTACATCTGTTTTTGTCAAAAACATTTCTAGTTAGTATTTTTGGTGTCCTGATTGTTTGAGTTTTTATGGTAATTTCAATGAATTTCCTCAAACTGGAGAGTGTTTGTTTAACATCCCCAGATATAATTTATCGGAGCACAGTTTGTGTTTTGGAAGTACAGTGCTGGTTGGTACTGATTTGAGAGTTTCTTTAATGTAGAAAGATTAAATATAGAAATATTGATGGGACATTCAAACCATTTTACCAGCTAAATAAACCATTGGGCTTAAAGTATTTGGATAAGAAAGAAAAAAAAAGTCACCACTTTGTTTAAAAAAACAAACAAAAAAACAAAACAAAACACGCACACACACATACAAAATTTGTAATTCTACATATTTTATTAACCTTTCATATTTCTTAACCCACAGTTCCAAGCCTATGCCCGTGATCAGAGACCAGTGAATGAGAAAACAGCTACAACACAGATCATAATTGATGTAGACCTGGATGAGGCACCTCGGTTCACTAGCACCGACTTTGTTCCCCTTGTTAGTGAGACTGCTTTAGCTGGCGATTCTATCAAGCAGTTAGAGGCAAGGGATCCTGATTTAGCGGTAAGTTTAAGGAATTTCAGAACCCAGAATTTAAGAGAAAAGGACCTTGCAAATACAGAACTGTCACTCTATATTGTTGTGTTTGGGTCCACAAGATTTTTGTGGACCCAAAACATGATCAGTGTTCACACCTTGGAAAGACAATCAATGCTTTGTTTGATAACTTTTGACAGCAGTGCATGAATATTGGATAATTATGGACAATAAATGGTATTGATGTCACATGTCTGAAATCCAGGTAATTGTGTCAAAATGCATCTGCAAATTGTGTTTTTCGGACTGATAAAAATGTGCCTTATGCCAACAGAATCGGTTTTTCGAACTCAGATTCGGTCAGAACTGACAAATATTCAGATTTCTGTAGCCCTGATAATGAGACATCGTTCTGAGAAAGGAGGGATGATTTGCAATTTATTGTCCTTTTCAACAGTACCACAGTCATATTAGGATGATGGGAGGGTGATAATGAAAGAATGTTTGCGATGGAATCCAGTTTATGGTTGAAAAGATTCCACTGCCAGCCAGAATCAATTTTACCCTTCCAAAATTACTGCCAATGTGTAATTCAGTCATGTGTAATTCAGCTATGAAATGGGTTTTTCGACTTCCAAAACAATCCTACAGATCTGGATCTGTCTCACTAGATGAATCTAGATCTTTGAGATTTTTTTTTGAAGGGAAAAACATGCCTTATAACGGAATAAATGGGGTACTGATATGAAGCTTTGCCTATATTCAAAAAGCATGACTGTTTAAATTCAGACCGTCTTAATGACTGTAAATATTAAATCAGAAACTGTAGACCCAGATCAGGCCTGGAGGTTATAAAACTTGAGTACATTCTCAAACTCAAAATAAAGCACACTGATTGGCTGCTTTGGGGCACATGCTTAGAAGCTGCCAAATAGTGTGCTTTATTTTGATATGCTTGGAAGCAGCCAATCAGTGTGCTGTATTGTGAGTTTGAGATTATTCTCAAGTTTTATAACCTCAAACCCTGACTACAGGAGAAATAGTTCAAGATTATTTGCTTTTATTTGCCAGCAGCTTTGAACAGCTTGCCAGTTATTTGATTATAAGACGGAGCTTTTTCCTCCAGATATCTAACTATTGTATTTGTTTGGTTATTAAGGATAGAGGTTTTCCCTTCCAAAACAATCACAAAGATCTAGATCCATCTGATCAGATGGATCTAGATGTTTGGGATTGTTTTGGAAGGGAAAAACCCATCTTATAGCAGAATTTATGGACTGAGATACTTGGGGTCATTCTAGAGAGGGGGATAACATTTGATAGCCAAATAAATATGGCACAATAATTTGCTAAAGCTTCTCACATTTTTTCAACAAAATAATTTTGGCATATTTGAGATGTGATCTTTGAAATTTTAATGAAACGTTAACTACACATTTATATTTGCAGGGTAACCTGACCTTTATACTGATTGGTGATACCCCAGGACCTTTCATGTTTAGAGTAGACCCCTACACTGGCCTGATTACATTGGTGAAAGATATTTTGAACAGCGAGTTCAGCCGTTTCCAGACATACCAAGTAAGTCTTTAGTATTATCAATTTATATCATGTTAGTTGGATACTGTTTTAGCTAGACATATCAAGGGTAACAACCAATGTCCTATATTGGCACCTCACAAATTGATCAAAGAACAACTATAAGTACAATTAGCTATTTGGAATCCTGATAAATCTCGCGCTGATATTTAATTATTTTTGTGGATTCGAGAGCCCGTGACATTTTTACGCTAAATTTCATGAAGTCTTACTGTATGCAAATGTTACTGACAACTTATAAATTAGAAACAGAGGCGGCAACATCAACACAGGATTTGATGCATCTTATGTGTAGCAGCTAAATTCAGTTGCCTGAATAAGCAACACTATATTTTTTATATATATATATATATTAACGCACTCCATTCAGGATACCCCTTTGAGGGTATCTGGGCAAATAGTTTGGATCCAGATCAGGCCCCACAAATGTGGGGCCTGATCTGAGATCCAAACTGTTTGCTGCCTAGACATCATTTCTACAAGAGTTAGTTGGACCAATATTGTCAAAATATTCTTGATTTTTGATGCTGCAGACAACAATTTCAGCAGACGACAAAAAATACCCAGAATACAATGGGTTTAAACAACTATTGACTGTTGAGTTATTAAACATGATCATTAGACGTGAGGTGATGTAGACCAGAAAATACCAATATTGACCTCTACTATGGTGTTGGTCAGTATTAGCCTTCTCTGGTTGACATAAAATCATACCCAGCATTTGTATAATATACCTCATTGGAAACATGTGTGCACCTATTAACCCCTAAAGGGCTAAAAAAGCAGATGACAAAATTTAAAACTGCAAAATTTCAAAAAATGTTTCGTCCAGGCTTTATCATACTGAGAATCAAAGAGTAGAGGGCAAACATTCGTATCCCCAAAATGCTGCGAAAACATGTACAGGAAGTCAAAACCAAATCTGCGCAACTGTAATTCACTCATTTGAAATTTCAAACAGGGAGATGTCTTTATAAAGAAGGGTATATTTGAGTCATGACATGACAAAACCAACAAAGTGGCATGTGTGCCCATCAAAGACTCAGATCAGCCTGGGCATCTACCCAGTCTGATCAGAGTCTTCGCTGTCTGCATGGAGCTAGCATAGACCCATAGCTACCCATTAGCTGCAAAGCAAAGTTTCTGATCAGACTGAGTGGCTGCCCAGGCTGATCTGAGTCTTCACTGGGTGCACATGCCCCTTTGTTGGTTTTGACATGTTGCGGCTCATTTTATCTTGATAGCGAGATTTGATGCAAAATTTGTAGTCTCTTTCTAAAATAAGAAGATGTAAAAGGTCCAGGGGTCGTATTTATAAAACGACTTAAGTGGTTGCTATGCTGTTGCTAAGGCTAAATATCTATACAGGAAATTCCCTATAACTATGACATTTGGTCTGGAGGAACAGTCTTTGTAAGACTGTTCCTCAAGAGCAAATTTCATAGTTGTAGGGAATCTCCTTCAAAGAAATTTAGCCTTAGCAACAGCATAGCAACGACTTAAGTAGTTTTATGAATACGGCCCCTGGTGTGGTGTAGTTTTCAGGATAATTTTGAGACATTTTTTTCTTATTTCTCTACAAAAACATACATTGTGGTCCCTTGTTAGGACTGTCCTACTGAGATGATTCTAATGAGGGGTTACAACACATGTGTTTACAGCCCCGGATCCAGGGGGTGGGCTTTGGGGCTGCAGCCCCGCCATTTGGCCTCTGTGTTATGTATAATATGTAGTCCTCCAGATAAAAAGAAGTATCTGATGACAGTTTGAGAAAAAATATCTAATGTGGTTAGATCAAAATATTCAAAGTATATGTTGCGATATCTCATTAGAATCGCCTCCCGAGGCAATTCTAATGAGATGTCACAACATATATTTCAAGCAAATTTTTTTTTTATAAAAATTCTCTTGAAATTGAACCATAAATATGTCATATTTTCAAGCCCCCTCCCCAACATACATACATTTCGGCACCTCCCAGCTCCACCAGTTATCCAGAGCCCCACCAGTACGTGATGGTCTGGATCCGGGCCTGTGTTTATGAAGAAATATGGCCAGTTATCCCTAAACAATCCCTGTCCCTTCTTATCTGGAGCATTGGATTTGTATGTACTAACTATGTTTTCTAATTTCATAGCTGAGGGTTCGAGTCTTTGATAACTTGTACCCGGACAACTACGATGAGCAGACTTTGATTGTCAATGTCAATGTGAATCCTGGAGCACCTAGTTTTAGGCCAAACAACAGATATGAAGTCTTTGTCAATGAATCCGAATCTATCGGCACAGTCATTGAAACAGTATTAGCTGAAGACCCAGATGGGGTGAGTCAGTTTTTAATCTGTTGTCACATATGAGCTGTGACACGTCAAAACCAACAAGGTGGCATATGCGACACACGAAGACTTAGATAGCTGGGCAGCCACCCAGTCTGATCAGAGTCTTTGCTGTACACTTAAAGGGTAGCTAAGGGTCTGAGCTACTTCCATGCCGACAGCGAAGACTCTGATCAGACTAGGCGGATGCCCAGGCTGATCTGAGTCTTTGCTGGGTGCACATGCCATTTTGTTGGTTTTGTCATGTCCTGTCTCATAAAGGAACATAATGCAGGGTCCTTTAGCCATTTGATCTGCACTGTTACATTAATTATTGTAAAGTTGTGAAAAAGTTAGATAAATATCCCGGCACAACCTATTTTCGACCACTGCCTAATTTAGAGCACCTAAGACTTTGCCTCATAAAAATCTAAACAAGCTGAACTTTGCAGATGTGATGGTATCTTTGTTAACAGTGGAGACATGCATGTTAGGCAGTGGTGTCTGTTTAGATTTGGTAGCTGAGAGTGAGCCATGAATAAGCATTGCAGTGAAGTACCTGTTTTTTTTAGGTTTATCTTATTACCAAATTATCTGCTTGTTTCTATGGCTACTATTTATATATTTTTGAAACAGTAGTCTTTGTTTATACATCTTTATGATTAAATGTATTTTCCGTGACCATTGTTTCGCAACAAAACTAAAAAGCTTACCATACAAATATATTTTGAGGAAAATATTTGGTCTACCATGCTTATGGCAGTTTTCTTTATTTTCTCAGCTTTTTTAAATTGTTATGTGCCAGAAATTGAAAAATTAAATGCCACATCATGGTCTTCAACAGTTATCTTTTATACTGATGAGAGGCCTAGGTTTCCTTGTGTTGAAATGCACTTTCTCTGTCTCTGTTGATTACGCAAAAAATTATTGTATACCAGTAATATGAACCTTGCCCCCAGTAATGCATCTGTTCATTCAGAGAACTGTACCTTATGTACATTGACAAAGTGTGTTGGGCTTCATGCTTGTATCCAAAAGTAGCTTGTAGTATATTGCTTTTGTATGATGGTATTGACAGAATAGAAACATATATAAAACGGTTTCTTTTTATCAGAAAATATTTACCCCAGGTGGTCGGATTTAGGTTGTTTATTTTCAGAATGTCCAACCTCTGATAACTTCGGAAATGAAAGGCCTTGCTAGACCAAAAGGAGGGAACTCAAAACTTCACTGTCCTGTACTTGTTGCTCTTTGACTGAGGGACTATATAAGGCAATAATCATAAGAATTGAACTTAAAGGGAAATAAAACGAGACAAAATAATGCTTAAGCAGTCGAAAACAGGTTGTGCCAGGCTATGTTTAAACCAAATATACCGTAATTGACCCTTTTAGTGCCCTGTGCACTTAACTTTTTCAAAATGAAGACTAATACTTGTAGTAAATTTTTTTTTGTATTAGCATGAATTTCATCGATTTATTATATATTGAAGGAAACAAATTTAAAGATAAAGCATAGAAGAAAAACTGCATATGGTATAAAAGGATAGAGAAGTTTTACAAATGAAAAATGAAAAATTATGTAGCATTTTCAGCTCTTGTAAACTAGCAAACAAAGGGATAAACCAGTAAAAATATGTGAGCCGCGACACGAGAAAACCAACAAAGTGGTTGTGGGCCCAGCGCAGACTCAGATCATCCTGGGCATCCGCCCAGTCTGATCAGAGTCTTCACTGTCCGCATACCCTTTAAGCGCATAGCGAAGAGTCTGATCAGAATGGGCGGATGCCCAGGCTGATCTGAGTCTGTGCTGGGCACACAACCACTTTGTTGGTTTTCTCGTGTCGGGGCTCATGTGCGCTATTTACGGTAATAGCAAAAAAAAATAGTGAAGTCGTGTTTCTTGTCATTTTCAGGACCGAGTGACGTATTCTGTTGTAACCTATTCAAATGATGCAGAAGAGTTCTTCAGTGTAGATGCCAGCTCTGGAGAGGTCAAGATAAGACAGTTGTTAACAGGGGCACGTTTTGACCCATATGAGGTACGTGTTTTTTTTTTGTTTTTGTTTTTTCACAAAATTAGCAATAAGGTGAATGGGTACATGTATATTTCCATGGCAACCTGGCCCGGAGGTTATAAAACTTCAGTACATTCTCAAACTCAAAATAAAGCACACTGATTGGCTGCTTCCGAGCATGTGCTCGGAAGCAGCCAATCTGTGTGCTTTATTTTGAGTTTGAGATTATTCTCAAGTTTTATAACCTCGAACCCAGTTTTGCCATTTTTTTTACCCCCCTTCTCAGTGGATGTCACCTTTAAAAGAGTTAACTCCCTGTAAAGAAGTCACAGAAGTAGTTTCCCCTTGCAAAATGTGCAGAAACTGTGCAGGTGTACCCATTCACCGTAGAAAATTAGTCAAAGGTTCATATAATTCAGTATTAAAAAAATTTAATTACCATATTCACTGTTATTAACGGACACATTCTAATAAAGGCATGCTGGTGTCTTTTTAAAAGCAGTCTTTTTGTCTTTTTAAGTGCATGGAGTTTAACCAAATACGGTTCCAACCCAAAGCTCGTATTTCATCTGTTATGCCCACTTTTAAGGGGCAGATTCACCCAAGTTTTCTCAATAGTTACGCTGATTCAATAAGGGCAGTTGTCAGTTACTGGCGAAAGTATGTGCACTTAGTTCTGGTTAACCGCTTAGGAGGTCTAAGCCTGCCCAGGAATAGTGTGGTTAGGTTAACTGACCGTCCCAACATGACCATAGCTGTTTACTGTGGACCTTAACCCTTTTTAGACCGGATACCCGTTTTGGGGACATTATGCAAACAGTGCAGACCCAGTTCAGACGCCGCAAAACGCGGCGTCTGATCAGGGCCTACATTGTTTGCTTACAGGAATTTCTATGCAAAGTACAATAAAAGTGAAAATATTCACCAGAAACCCCTAAACCTAGTAATGGGATTATCTGAATGATAAGAATGGACAAGTCCACTGGTCAAAAAAAGGTTAAGCATTAAATCAATCAGTCTCATTAGTTACTGAACATTTATTATTTTCAGATTACCGTACGAGCGTCTGATGGCCGCGGCAATGAAAATGATGCGATTGTTTTAATCAGGATTCTCAGATTGGATCCAGATCAGAAACCGATTTTCACTGGATTGGATGCTGACAGAGTGTACAGAACAACAATTTTCTTTGATCAACCACTCGATGTACCATTTTTCACTGTCACAGCCACGGACAGTGACCTTAAAGTGAGTATTTTGAGGTTCTAGTAGTTTTTTTTGTTTTTTTTTTATTTATTTATTTATTTTTTTATTTAAAAAAATCATAATATATATATTCAATGTTTTTATTTTTTTTATCAAGAAAAAAAAAAAAAGGGTTCAGGTAGGGGTTGATTTTGAGGAAACCGTAAAATTTATAGGTAATTGGACGGATAGGTGTGAGCAAACAGTGCAGACCCTGATCATACTGCTCCTTCTGGAGCAGTCTGATCAGGGCCTGTAATGTTTGGAATAACCACTCCATCTGCATCTTTTGGACGCATTACTGCATTGTAAAGCCAAACTGTTCCATTTTTTAGAACAGATAGGGTAATTAATTTAGGTGTCCCAATTTCTAGAATTTTTACGGTAATTTTGAGGTTGTTTCTGTTCTTACCATCTGAAAACATTTTGTAACCCACTGAAATGTCAGACTGTATTTGATGAGCCGTGACACAACAAAACCACCCAAGTGGCATGTACACCCAGCAAAGACTCGGATCATCCTGGGCATGAGCCCAGTCTTATCAGTGTTTACTGTGTATATAAAAGGTAGCTAAGAATCTAAGCAAGCTCCTTGAAGACATCGAAGCTTCTGATCAGACTGGGCAGCTGCCCAGGCTGATCTGAGTTGTTGCTGGGTGCAAATGCCAATTTGTTGGTTTTGTCTTGTCACGGCTCATTTTCACACTGGTCTGGCATCCAACACAGGTAACGAAGCCTACGTACATGAAACTTGCTTGTTCCGCTCATCAAGATAAGTTTGTTTCAGAAGTATAGTCTCACGGACCATCCGATCCCCGACTCTTGAAATAGGAATCAAAAGTTTTACTCAATTGATATGCGTAGTCAAGAAATGCTCGAAAACAATTTTTGGGCTACAACGACTAGGCAACGAATTGGTGTAGAAACTTATTCAAGCACTGTATTTATACTACACGGAATTTCTTCGAAAATCTGACCTGACAAAGAGGTATCACAAACTGCCGGGTCCGTAAGAATAATAGTTTGAAATTAATCTAAGAAGTATGCGAAAACAATCGAGTTTTATAGTACGTTGCCTCGTTGCCTGTGTTGAATGCCAGACCAGTGTGATTTTATTGTTTCTCCAAAAATGTTTTAAGTAGTCACTCTTTAGAATAGCTTTCATGTGGTATCCTCCATGTGGTTTCTGAAAAAAAAAAAAAAAAATGAAAGAAAAAATTTATTTCTTTTATCTTGCCTGCAACTAGCAAAACGGAAACAAAGGTGTTACTCCTACTGGTATCTATGCTAGCTTTACCCTTGTGTGTTTTCTGGTTAAGCTCTTTTTTGTGACAATGCACTCATAGGCTAGCCCTGCATTCTGTGAAATTCTTGTTTGGGCAAAGCATGATTTTCATTCAAAAATTTTGACCTGTCTCAAAGCCCTAGATAAGAGGGAGTATTTGGTGATAATTAGGGATAATTTTTGTTAATTCTGGATAAAAACGTATGTTGTGACCCCTCATCTGAACCGTCTCGATGAGACGGTTCAGATGAGGGGTCACAACATATGGTTTCAATGAGAAATAAAGAAAATTATCCCCCAATTATCATCAAATACCCCTCTTATCTAGGGCTCTGCTGTCTGGAACTCTGGAATCTCACACATTCTTTACAAAAACAGAAACTATCTCACTTTGAGGTAACAAAACAACGTCAAACGACTTGTTGATGCTAATTTCATAATATTTCGTTGGCAATATTATGTTTTTTCAGCTGGAAATATGCAGACATATTGCAAAATAATGAAAATGCTGTTTTTTTTGTTTTGTTTTTTAATGTCAGGTATATTTTCTCTCTTTAGGAACAGCTTGTATACGAACCTAGGGGAGATCCAGCAGCTGAACTATACTTCAAAATAGAATCGGTGCCAGGATTAGCGGGACAGAATGTTGGACAAGTCTCTGTCCAGCGTGATCTTTTTGAAGATGCAGCATTGGTCTACAAGGTTTGTTTATTTTTAGCGTTATGATACTTGGTCAGCACATATATGAGCCCTGACACGACAAAACCAACAATGTGGCTTGTGCGCCCAGCAAAGCTCAGATCAGCCTGGGGTTCTGCCCAGTCTGATCAGAGCCTTCCCTGTCCGCATGAGGCTAGCTTAGACTCTTAGCTACCTTTTAAGCACAAAGCGGAGACTCTGATCAGACTGGGTGGAGGCCCAGGCTGATCTGATTCTATGCTGGGTGCACATGCCTCTTGGTTGGTTTTCTTGTATAGCGGCTAATATCTAGATGAAAGCATCTTGTGCACCCAGCCACATATGACTCTTACCTATATTTTACTCCTCAGTTCACTGAGATATTTTTCAATCCCTATAAGGGTTAGAGTTACGATACTGTGCACCCACTTACTTATTGGCAATAAATTTTAAGACACTCATCTTTGCATGGATTTGACCTGTATTTTATACTTCATTGACTGTTAGATACATTTGAGCCGCGGCACGAGAAAACCAACAAAGTGGTTGTGCGCCCAGCACAGACTCAGTTCAGCCTGGGCATCCGCCCTGTTTGACAAGACTCTTGTTAAGTGCTCAAAGGGTAGCTAAGGGTCTAAGCTACCTCCATGCGGACAGCGAAGACTCTGATCAGACTGGGCGGATGCCCAGGCTAATCTGAGTCTGCGCTGGGTGCACAACCACATTGTTGGTTTTGTCGTGTCGCGGCTCATTTCACTGTTTGACTGACTACAAGATATTTCTAGGATCCTTTATGGGTAAGGGTCTAGACACTTGGCACACACGTTCATGGAGACAACAGCATTTTAACACCACTTCTCATGCTTGGATTTCACCTATACTGTATCATTACAAAATAGAAAAAACAATCTTTCATTGATCTTGCACATGTTCAGGGCTCTAGATAAGAGAGGTATTTGATGATGATTGAGGGATATTTTTTTTATTTGTCATTGAAACCATATGTTGTGACCCCTCATCTGAACTGTCTCGTCACAACATATGTTTTTATGCAGAAATAACAAAAATTATCCCTTATTATCACCACATACTTCTCTTATCTAGAGCTCTGATATTTGTCTAACATTTTCTGTTCTTTCAGATGTTCATCCGTGTGTATGACAGTAAGCATCCCGATAATTATGAGGAAACATCACTCCTTATAACTGTGATACGTAACAGAAATCCGCCACGCTTTATCAATCCAGCATCAGGAATTTTAGAGGTCACAGTTTTGGAGTCAAGAGGAATTGGTTACGTTGTGTTTCAAGTGAATGCCACAGATGATGATGGGGTAAATACCTTTTTTTTTTGTCTTTCCAACATAGATGAAATTGCAGTTTGCTGCTTCTTGTTAAAACAATCAAATGCAGCCTTGTCATTAAGCGGGAGGAAAAGCATTTGTTTAAGATTTAGATATTTGAGGCATTGCTTTAACAAAGATGCATATCATATAAATGTCTTTGAGCAATTTACATTATTACATGTATATGGATAAATCATGTCTCTTTATCTACTGTGGCTTTTTTCAGCTTTTGAAAGGAAGAACTAGGTAGCTGATCTTAGGAATAATTTGAAATTTAATGTGACAGTCATTTCAGTGAAGGATAGTTTATGCTATATTCAATATAAAATTTTACTAACTTATTCCCAGTTTTCTTGTTGTCCTGCTAGTGATCATACGCTTCAGGGCAAGCCTATGGTTGGGGCGTACTGTATTTCTTGGTTATAAGACAGGAATTGTCCCTTCCAAAGCAATCTCAAAGATCTAGATCCATCTTGTAAGATGGATCTAGATCTACTGGATTGTTTTTAGAGAAAAAAAAAAAACATTTTGTAGCTGAATTACACAAGACTGATTTGAGCCACAACACGAGAAAACCAACAATGTGGTTGTGCGGCCAGCGCAGATTCAGATCAGCCTGGACATCCGCCCAGCCTGATCAGAGTCTTCCCTGTCCGCATGGAGGTAGCTCAGTCCCTTAGCTACCCTTTAAGCACTTAATGAAGAGTCTGACCAGACTGGGCAAACAATTTTCTAGTTTCTTCTTGTTACAGGACACTATTCGCTACTTCGTCAGGGATGGCTCTGATAGCGACGGAGCTTTGATCTACTTCATTGTTATGCCTGATGGTAGAATTCGTGTCAACAGACCGCTCAAGCCAAGCAGCAGTATTTCTGATGTGTTTTCCGTAAGTGCTTTGCTTTGAGTACCTGTTTATACCTATTTAAGGTAAATGGGTCCACTTTCAGGGGAAGCAATTTTGCCCTTTTTATTTTTGCCTCCCTTCTTAATGGAGTTCAACTCTGAAAGGAAAGAATTTGTTCCCCTTGCAGCAGATTCTTTCCTTTAAAAGTAGACTCCAATTTGAAAGGGCTGTTCTGTCTTGGAAAGCAAGAGTAAAGTCCAAAAGCTGTTTCTTTTTGTAAAAATGGCAGAAAAATATGGCAGTAGACCCATTTATATACTGGGGCCGTATTAGTGGTTGCTATGCTGTTGCTAAGGCAACATTTCTATGAAGGAGATTCCCTACAACTATGAAATTTGCTCTGGAGGAACAGTCTTTTAAGACTGTTCCTCCAGAGCAAATTTCGTAGTTGTAGGGAATCTCCTTCATGAAATTCCCCCCTAGCAACAGCATAGCAACCACTTAAGTCATTTTATAAATACGGCCCCTGGACTCTTCCAGAGTCAAGTTAGAATGCAAGCAGTCAAAGTACCCAAAACATAAGTCTGAACCCGTAAGTCATGTAAACATAGGCAATTCCAGAATATTATAGATACACAGACATGGACCCCAAAACAGAGGTGTGTTCTGGTTGGTTGGTTGAATTGGGTTTAACGACCCTTTGAGACAGTATTTCAGTCTATATCAGGCCGTCTATCAAAGAGAGGGAGAAAGAAAAGAGAAATTGTCCAAACAACCCCCACCCGCACCTACTGCAAGCACAGTAGGCCCTTGCCCTACTATTATCCAAATCAGTAGGACGCCCCAGCACTGGAAGTTAAACCCAGCATGTGATCAGGTGCACGTGGGTAGTATGCATCATCACCTGCCTATAATAATACACCGGCCATATCTATGTATCAGTGGAAAAAGTCAGTGAAAATGAAAGTCCGGAATTTGTAAGATTAACTAAGCTTTGGCTGGGGCCATCAAATCGGAAATTAGTTTAGAAACGGCCACATTGTAGGGATCAACAAGGTTATGGTATCTCCAAAAGTTTTATCTGCAGGGTATGCCTGGTGAACTCTTCTGTCCTTATAAATTGCAGGAGTCCATTTGTCAATTAAGAGGTGTCTGGCCCCGAGGTTATAAAACTTTTTTCGTGCTCAACTCAGCTGAGCATGAAAGTTTCTCTGCTGATAAATATGAAAATGCCAACTAATGTTGGCATTTTCATATTCATAAGCAGAGAAAATTTCATACTCAGCCAAACAGAGCAAGAAAACAACCATACTGATCAGTAATTTGCTTTTTATTAGCAGGTAAAATTTCATGCTCAGCTGAGTTGAGCATGAAAAAAGTTTTATAACCTTGGGGCCTGGTTTAGTTTGATTTTGTCATTTTCATCTAACTTTAGAGAGAAATATCCATTTGTATTATGCAAAAAGTGTAGACCCTGATCAGACGCCGCATTTTGCGACATCTGATCTGGGTCTGCACTGTTTGCCTTTGTCCTTATTATGGGATGCTAGGCATTAATTGGTTAATCTGGAAAAGAATGCAGACCCTGATCAGACAGTGCCTATTCCTTTCAAGGATCTACACTGTCTGGACAAAATATATACTTAAGGACAAAAGTTCTGCACGGATGTTGATTTAACATCCTTGCGGAACTTTTGTCCTTAAGTATAGTTAACATTTAGAAAAAGGCCTAGAACACTTACTTCAATATTTCTATAGTTTGAGATAACAGGAGTTGAAATGTAAATAAAAATATGAAATTAATCAGATATCAGTGTTCGAGATATCAAGAGTTGACTAATGGTATTTATTTTACAGTTCACACTGATTGTTGGAGACCAGGGTAACTTGGAGAAATTTGATGAGCTTCAGGTCAGAATAACTGTCGATAGAGATCGAGAGGATCCCCAGTTTGGTCAACTTGAGTACTTTGAAGAGATTCCTGAGACATCACCTGTGGGCTATCTAGTAATAACTGTCAACGCTAGGGATGATGACGAGAGACAATTCCCGGTAAGAAATTTCCAGAGGTATACATGGGTGTTTTTTTTAGAGGATTACTCTCGGAATAATTTTGATTGTGTCTCTCCCAAAACATTTGTTATGAATCCTCTTGCGAACCACCTTGTAGAGGCATTGCTAATGATCAAAATTCCGTGAAAATTCTAAAAATTGGGACACCAAATATTGTCATGATATGCTAAAAATAGAACAGTTAAGTTTTTAAATTGCAGTACTGTATCCAAAGGATGCAGATGGAATGGCAAACAGTGTAGACCCTGATCAGACTTCTTCTTGAGAGTAGTCTGATCTGTGTCTGCACCATTTGTGCAAATGTACCTGTCCCACTACTTAGAATTTTTACTGTACAAATTATGAAGTATGAAAAAAAATTATTTGGTAGTTACCTTCCTACATGTAGCTCGCTCTGATCTCTGAACTTTACTTAACCCTTAAAGCATTAAAAGGCAGACTACAAAATTTACGTCTGCAAAATAGCAAAAACTGCATGGTCCGAACTATATCATAATAGGAAGTCAAAAACTAGAGGGCAAACAGTGTAGATCCAGATGAGGCGGCTCATTATGAGCTGCCTCATCTGGATCTACTCTGTTTGCAAATTCAACTTTGTTTTTCTTTTGGCGCTTTATGGGTTAAAAAGCTTGTTTGATCAATGGTTAAGACTTCAAATCTCAAGATAACATTCGGTGATGATTCCGAGACAGTTCTTATCAGTTCTGTCTGAAACCATACATGTACATAGTGGCCACTTCAGCAGAGCTGCCTTTCTGAAGTTGTTGCCTCTTGTTAAAATTGCCTCAGGAAGAAGCTACTATAACATACATGTTTATAGTTTCGAAAAATATATAAATAAGTGACAAATAAGTGAACAAATAAACTTGAAGTATTGATATGCTTTTAAGGGAGCCCACTCTGGCAGGGAAATATCCGCCTCTTTTTTCAGAAGGGGCTGCTTTTGAAGGAAAGTTAGAGAGCTTCTTTCCTTTCAGAGTAGTCTCCCTTGTAGAAATGATTCACTTAATAAGAAAGCAGAATTAAGCAAGGTGGTACAAATTGATAGGCCAAACCAATGGGGTGCTTTTTATTGTTCATATTTGTCATTTTCCCCACATGGCGGGGTCTCCTTAAAATTGAATTGAGGCCATTCAAATGAGCTCCCTTTGCATATTTTTAGGGGCAACTATGATTATAATATCAAATTTATTACAGATTGGTAATGGTATACGATACAGAGCTGTTGGGGATGAAAACGCAATGTCATACTTCTCTGTTGATGAAACCTCTGGCCAGATACGAGTGAAGAAGAACTTGACCTTGACCCTTGATACACAATACCAGGTACTGTTACTCTTGATTTCAGCTTGCATATATTGATAGTTATTTCTAGATTATCTCCCTTTTTCAGTTGTCAGTAAGGGGAGCAAATATTTTCAAGGGGAGGGAATGCATACATGCCAAGCAGGGCTACAGAAATTTTGAAATCCGAATCGGTCCGGAGGGTTGATGACGTCATACGAATCCAAGATAGACACGAAAACTAATGACAACACTGTGTATTCCACAATCCAAAAAAAGTCACGAAAACTAATGACTACACTGGAGCGCCGTTATAACGCAGATGTCATCGCTGAAGTAGCCATTTAGTCCACATGTTCTTACTTATCGTGAAAAATGCGCTTTAAAGCGCAGACAGTCAGACCGAAAGTGAAAGTACACATACACATTGGTACAATCGGACATCCTCGCGATCTTCATTTACGGAATTGGCCGAAGTATTACGATTGACGTATTTTTTGTACTTTATTCGAGTTAATTCCCTTGAAATATGAATATACTTGCAAAAAGGTGCCTTCGGACGAAGAAAAAAAAAATTCTGCGCGAGAAATGACGTCGGCTAAAAACAAAACTGACCAGACTGCACATAATCAAGTGCGGTTTAAATTTTCTTTTTGCTAGTCAAATTCTTTCCTTCTGCTATCTTTGAAAGTATACAAGAGTCAGTAACTTTACGTTGTACAGCCTTTTTCCGTGCATCGGCATGTGTGTGTGTATTACGAGTTTTGCAAAACCTTCGCCGCTGGCCAAAATTGTGACACGTGCTAATTATCGAAGATTTCTGTTCACACCTTGGCAAGACAATCGACACTTTGTTTATCTGTGATAACTTTTGACAGCAGACTGAGCAGTGCGTGATTATTGGATTAATAATATGACACATGGCTTATGTCATCATACATCGCAAATCATGTTTTTCCGGACCGAAAAAAATGTGCCTTATGCCAACTGAGTCGGTTTTTCGAACTCAAAATCGGTCCCGACCGACAAAAATTCTGATTTCTGTAGCCCTGATGCCAAGTCTTACCAAGTGAGATCAAATTTTACTTAATTTTACCATACTGGAAACAAAGTCAGTTCCCATAAGATTTCCCTTTCCAAAAGACAGATATGTACATTGATAAGGAGAGATAGCCTGCTAATACTGTTTCGTGCTAAATCTGAGCACCAAAAAGTCACAGTGTGGTACACAAAACAGCTGCATGCAGATCTCTTGTGGAGCCCTAGAATTATCATCTGGGGCCGTATTCATAAAGCCACTTAAGTCGTTGCTATGTGATTGCTAAGGCTAAATATCTATAAAGGAGATTCCCTACAACTATGAAATTTGGTCTGGAGGAACAGTCTTTGTAAGACTGTTCCTCCAGACCAAATTTCATAGTTGTAGGGAATCTCCTTCAAAGAAATTTAGCCTTAGCAACCGCATAGCAACGACTTAAGTGGCTTTATGAATACGGCCCCAGGGCCCAGTTGTTCAAAGCATTGGTAGCCTAACAAGGTCATTAAGAGGTCAACTCATTAAGTGTTTTATGACTTGACCAAATATACTGATATTTCTTGCTGAAAAACAGTGAGTAGCTTTTGCAATGCAAAAGCTTCTCACTGTTTTTCAACAAAAATTTTTGGCATATTTGAGATATTAATGTTTGAAATTTTAAAGAAACATTATCTAACGACGTCGTTAGTTTCAAACAGCCAGGCCCAGTACTCTAGCTTACTTGAACTTCTGCTGCATTGCTCAGATTAAAAATGTACATGATAGTTCTTTCAGCACTTCAATATGATCAAATATTTGAGCCACATCATGTGATTTCTAACAGTGTGGCGTTGGTGACAAACTAAGGCTCTAGTCAGACTGCACATAGCCTTTTCTTGTCACATCAGCCATCTATGGAAGTGACACAAGCCATAGATCTATAAATTGCATGCCTGTTGTTTTAAATAAAGATGTTGAATGCTCTTAAGTGTGTGACTATTATTTATATTTTTGTGATTGTAATGTAAGTCCTTGGTGCTATAAAGTGCATGCTTGTTGTTTATATCTATGCATCTGTAATCATTTTCCTTGACACTGTAAAGCGTTTGCCTGTTGTTTATGTTATAATCATGCATTTGTAATCTTAGTCCTTGTTGCTATAAAGTGCATGCCTGTTGTTTGCATATTATATGCATTCATAATCTTAGTCCTTTGCTATAAAGTGTGTGTCTAATGTTTACATGTGTGCATCGTAATCGTAGTCTTTGGTGCTATAAAGTGCATGCCTGTTGTTTACATGTATGCATCATAATCTTAGTTCTTGGTGCTATAAAGTGCAGGCCTGTGTTTTCATGTATGCATTGTAATCTTAGTCCTTGTTGCTATAAAGTGCATGTCTGTTCTTTACATGTATGTATTGTAATCTTAGTCCTTGGTGCTACAAAGTGCATGCCTGTCATTTGCTATAAAATGCTTGCCGGTCAGTTATATTTATGCATTTGTAATCCTTGTCCTTGGTTCTTTAGAATGTGTGTATATTTTATTTGTTTGTTTACATAAAAATTTGTAATCTGTGTCCTTGGTGCTATAAAGTGTGTGTTTTGTCCCTGGATTTGTAAAATGCATGTCTGTATTTTTTTTTTTTTACAACTCCATTTATGATCTTTGTCCTTGGTTCTTTGAAGTGCATGCCCATGTTCTTCAGAACCTTTGCTACAGGAATCAGCTTAGGACGTAACATTAACAAACAAGATGTTAGACATAACTTTTCCCCAAGCTTTACCTGATCTCTGAATAAACGAATAGTAAATCAAATAAAAAGGCATATAAATAACTAGTCGTCACAGTTATTTGATTTGTCTCTGTATCCTGTCTTGTGGCTGGGCCCAGAGTTCTGGGACAGACACACTTTATGCAAGGATCTCCTGTAATCTGGGCAGAACCATTTGATGTGATATAGCAGGTCAGAGCAAGCTACTGCATTAATAATGTGCATTTATTGTATTATCTAACTCTTTGTGTTGATACTCTGATTCTTTATAGTATACATACATTTATACCATTCTTTGTGTTTATACTTTCTGATTCTTCATACAACATACATACATTTATACCATTCTTTCTAATTATACACTCTGATCTTTTATTCAGTGTCCATATATTTATACAAGTCTTTGTATTTTATGCTCACCAATTCTTTATATGCTCTGCATACAGTTATAATGTCAGATTCTTTGTGTTGTTTATGCACTGTGTCTTCCGTCTATTATGTGTATTTTCCCATGTATTTGACAGCAATTCCAGGTACATATAATGTAATCTACATGCATACCTGCCCTAAAATGAAACCTGCTGTAGATGTATTGCCAAAGCCTTTGAATATGCATGAATTGCAGTATACAAATCAGAGCTTAACATTATGAGGGCCTGCCTCAGAGTTCACATGTTCCTAAAGAGAGTACCATATCAATTCTAAGTATTGGGACAGACAAGTATGATTGAACAGTGCAGACCATGATCAGACTGCTCCTAAAGGAGCAGTCTGATCAGGGGCTACACTGTTTGCCATTCCATTTGCATCAGTTTGACACATTACTGAATTGTAAAACCAAACTGCTCCATTTTTAGGATAATTACAGTAATTATTTTAGGTGTCCCAAGTTTTAGAGTTTAAATGGTATTATATTGTTAAGCTGCTGTTTTGTACGATGCAGTTCATTATTGCTTTGCCTATGTATACCTATGTATCAGAAGTTGAGATTTTAAGTTTAGAAAAATGAATATGTTAATGCTAATTAATATATGTATGTAGGTAGTTTAGGGCAGAATTTTACTTTAAAATGTTGCTATACTTTAGTGCCATTAATTAGACCAGGAGTGAGCAGGCGATTTTTTTATGAAATTTGGGATCATTCGTTTTATTCTTTCGTAAAATGTGTTGTTGTTCCTCGTTTGAACTCTGCTAATGAGGGGTTGTAATGAGGAGCCACAACATACTTTTTGGTAACACCTTTTTGTTTTTCCACAATTTTTACAAAGGGGAACAACTTTTGTCTTCCTGTTTACTTCTGTGGATGATGTAACCCTTCCAAAATGGAAAGAATTTGCTCCCAGGTAGCAAAGAATTTGCTCCAAGGCAGCAAATTCTTTAAGAGATAACCTGCATTGAGAAGGGAGGCAAAACATGAAAATGGCAGAGTTGCTTCCCATGAAAGTGTACTCACTCACCTGAATAAAAAGAAAGAAAAAATGACCCACAACATGAAGAAAGGTGGCTTTACATATTTGCATGCCTTCAAAGATTCAAAGCAGCCATTTAATCCTTGGAGTCCAACTGGAGACTTCCTTTTGTCAGGATCTAGGGTTGAGTCGGTAACTTTGGACAGTGGATAAATTCAGACATACCATTGCAAACAGTAAAAATCCAGATGAGACGGCTCATAATGAGCCATCTCATCAGGATTTTCACTGTTTGCCCAGTTAATTTTATTTCAGTTCCAAACAACTGACATATAAAGGAAACAGTGTCACTGTTCCAATTTACCAGCTGTCCGAATTTACCCGACTTTACGTTATAATATCTGCAAAACAGCAAAGACTGACCAGACTGTGCAGATATGCAGGCTGGTCTCAGCCTTTGCTGTGTCCATGTGTTTAGCACCTTTCTTGCATGTCTTGTCCCAGTTATTGTAGAGTTACCATCAAAAATCCCACCTTTCTATAGTATGTAGAAAGTAGCTAGTCTTTAGATTGTCGATCATGCTCAGGATGAAAGAATTAATCATTATGAAAACAAAAGTTTTTTATCATTTGACGTCACTCTTATTCAGTGGATAACGTTGTGTAATAAAAATCGTATGATCACACGTGTAATAACACTTTGGGGCATACACGTAACGTCATTGACAATGTCAATGTCAACAAAGCATTTTCTTATTGAAATAATGTTCATTTTGAAGGCTATAAAATCCCATTTTAAAGGGTCATATGATAAACAGAATCTGACACTCTTGGTCATTTCATATGAAATTTATGAAACTCCCCGAAGGCTCGTTTCATAAATTTCATATGAAATGACCAAGAGTTTAAGATCCTCTATATATGTATGGTATTAAAATCACTCCAAATTGTATGCAAACTAAACACATATAAGTTTTTTGGATACAGATCATTGGTTTGTCTCCAGTAAAGTTGGAAAATAAATGCTCAAATATGTTTGAGTTAAAGCCACTTTTTGCTTCAGTAATTTCGTAAAAGGAATTGATTAAATGTTTGAGCTCTGACTGGTGAGATTTTTTATGCTCAATGCTCAATGTTTTAATTTAGTATTACGCTAAACTCAAGGTAGGCTGGTTAGTGTGTTGATTCATTGAATATTTGTTGTTGTTTTTCGTGTTGAAGTGCATAGAAGAAAAATGTGTACTGATTAGCTGTGATGTGCACAAAGTATTCTTAGCAGTTTTCCAAATAGCAGAGGCTCTGTCTAGCCTGCAGAGTAGGATCCTGTGCTGTCTTTGTACACAGACAGCAAAGGATCTTAATCTGCAGGCAGTAAAGGAAGGTTCTAGCTCTACTGCAAAGGGGCATAACTGAGCAGCATCTGAGATGAGTATCCTTTATATATCACAGCTCTTAAAGTAGTTTGTACTTTGATTTGCATATGCTTCAGTAATGCTGACCTCCAGTTACACTTCTGGTTAACTATGTATATACAAGGGCTTTTATGAATCCAAAAAGAGCAGTTACTTATCAGAAAAAAGTCATAGTTACCAAATGATCTGATGACCAGGTCGTTTGGTAACTATGACTCTTTTTTGTTTCGTAACAACTCTTTTTCGTTTCGTAACATCCTTGAAAACATAGTTAACCAGGTGTGAATTAAGAAACACTTAAGATGAAATGGTACATCTCCATGTCCTTCCACCATTCTAACGAAGGAAGACAACTCTTGTGACTTCCTGTTTGTTTCTTTAGATGGCGAAGTCACTTTCAAATAGTGGTCTACTATTAAAGGAAACATTTTGCATATGCTGACAGCCAATGAGAAAGGAGGCAGAAATAAAAATAGAGTTGCTTCCCCTGAAAGTGTATCTGCTCACCTTAACCCAGTAGGAGCACATAGTTGCATTAGCATGTAAAGTGCCAAAAGAGAAAATAGTTCCATTTGCAAACAGCATAGATCCAGATGAGGTGGCTCATAATGAGCCACCTCATCTGGATCTACACTATTTGCCATTTAGTCTGAATTCTCAATTTTCTTTTAATTTTGCAGACGTAAATTTTGTTGTCTGCTTTTTTGGTGCTTTAAAGGCTAATGTATACAGTGTCAGTGCTGTGTTCCTGCACAGAATTAATGCAAATCAAACTGTCCATGAGGATATAATTGAATGGCATTGCCTTCTTAATAGCTTTAGCTTTAGTATAAAAAAAAATGTTTTAAGGAGATAAAGAAAATTCCCCATAGAAAGCTGAAGCATATTAATATATTGCTTTATGAAATTGCGAAGTGTTTTAATTATATTCTTATGACTAACAACTAATTTTCTTAGATTTGTTGTGTTTTAGTGAATGAATGAGTGACTTTAATGAGTGATTATGTTGCAAATCTGAGTTGCAAATTAACACTTAAAGCGATTGAAAAATGAAAAAAAGTTGAATTTAAAAATTGTAATAAAACATTGAACAAACAGAGAGAGAGAGGGAGAGAGAGAGAGAGAGAGAGAGAGTGAGGCAGAGACAGGGAAAAGGAGGAGAAAAAGCAAGAAAACATTAGGTCCTGTCAAGTCAAGACAAAAGGTCCTGCATGTTGTAGTGTAGACAGAATGCTGATTTGGTTTGTCATAAAAATTCTAAGTGTTGTGACACAGAGAGCAACCAGTGCAGACCCTGGTCAAGGAGCAGTCTGGTCAGGGTCTGTACTGTTTGCTATTCTGCTATCACTTTTGTCTTGAGAGGACAAATAAACATGTCCCAGTTTGAAAGTCATCATTTTATTGCAGGAAATAGTCCGGGAAGGATTTAGTCAGTTGATAGAACAGTATGAATAATGCATAAACTTATTTTGCTTTCTAAGATGTTTTGACATTTTCATATTGACATCTGACATCCTTATCCTTATGAAGTTACAATGTACTCCCTGGTTTGCATTATGATAAAAGCATGCAGTTTTGAACGACTATATTTACTGTTAACCCATTGCATTCTGGGTATTTTTTGTCGTCTGCTGAAATTGTCGTCTGCATCAAAAATCAAGAGTATTTTGACAATATTGGTCTAACTAACTTTTGTAGAAATGATGTCTAGGCAGTAAACAGTTTGGATCTCAGATCAGGCCACACATTTATGTGGCCTGATCTGGATCCAAACTGCTTGCCTAGATTTCCGAATGGAATGGGTTAATCATAGTTAGCTCCCAAATTTGTATTCGTATTCCCTGGTATAAGGTGTACTAAAACAAAACAGGAATTCCAGCAATGTGTAAATAGTGAAGAAACTTTTCTAAAATCTACTACTTATTTTGTCTTTCCAGCTTCGAGTGGCGGCGTACGACAGTTACTTCCCAGATAACCTCGCCTACGCAACAGTCTATATCAACGTGACAAGAAATGATCTAGGACCTATCTTCATAAATCCGCAATCGTACTTCAGATCTGTGAATGAATACCTCAATGAATTCACCGAAATATTCCAAGTTGAGGCTAGAGATGCTGATGGAGTAAGCATAACTTCAGATAAGGGTGGGGGCAGGTTTGGTGATAAATCACATATATATTTTCTTATTTCTTGATTTGATAGTATGTGTTGTGGCTCCTTATATGCGGGGCCATAACTCATTTCCATGGAGATTGTATAGAAATTCCTCAGAATTGTCATCAGAACTGCCACTCTCCTGGAGCTTTGAATTACAGGACGTTTTCTGGATTGTGATGGGATGAGTATGATTTACTGATAAGATTTTGATGGGATAATTTAGCTTTTTTCCATTCATAACCATAGATTTTGATGGGATAATTTAGCTTTTTTCCATTCATAACCATAGGTTCTTTATAAGATTCAGATAGGAGGTTCTTTATAAGATTTAGATAGGATAATTTAGCATTTTTATGCAGAGGATTTAGATGGAATTACTGAACTTGGCAGATAAGAAAAAAACAATAAATAAATAAAGCACATTGATATTAATATGGAAAATATGTCATAGGTATTTTCAATGCCAGGAACATATTTATTTTCTTGATCAAATAAATTTATGCATGCATGTAATGAAAAGAAAGAGAAAAATTATCTTTAAGATTTTTGCTTTTGTTTTTTCAGGATGTGGTTTTCTACCGTATTGTGGATTCACCAGAGGCGAATGAATACTTCAGCGTTGGCCGAACAAGTGGTAGAATATATATCAGAAAGCTGCTGGCCAAAAACCCAACAGTGGATAGATATGAGGTGAAATATTATCTATAAATACCGTAATCGACCCATTTACCGCACATGACCCTATACCCGCACATCATGGCCATTTCCGGAAAAAACTGCACAAGCGCACACTGTTTTTCCTTTTGAAACTCTCACAAAACCTAACAACCTATCATTACTGTTTCAACAGCAAACTCAAGGCTTGAGTATCATTTTCTGCCCCATAGAAAATATAAACTCACAGTATTTCCAGTCCTACTCCATGTTGTCTCTTTCCAGTCATCCTGCATTTTATTGATTAGAGAGTATGGTTATTAGATACATTTTTAACCACACCTTTTTGTTGCAATTTTGATAAAGTTAAGCGCAGGGTGCTGTAAATGGGTCGATTACGGTATAACTTAAAAATTCTAATATTGAGACACATAAGTCAAAGCAAACCATGTAGACCCAGATCAGACTGCTCCTAAGGAGCAGTCTGATCAGGGTCTACACTGTTTGCCAATCCATCTGCATCTTTTGGATGCATGACTGCATTGTAAAACCAAACAGTTCCATTTTTAGACAATTTCGGTCATTATTATAGGTGTCCCAATTTTTTGAAATTTTGAGATATTTTTTTTATATCACCTGTGTTAAAGTACAAGAAGAGTATTATTATTGCCTCAGCATTGGCATCCACATTTGAAATGTTTTCGATTTGCCGGAGACTTTCAGAAGTGAGACAGAGGTTTTACTTTCCCAATGTCTGAGGGAGAATGTGTGTGTGTGTGGGTGGGGGGGGGGGGTGGCATCATAAACTTTGCATTGAGTTTTCTGGTTTAGCTCTGTTTTGTGACAATGTTCAGACAGGCGAGACATCACCTTCCGCAGAGTTCTTGTTATGTGATGGGCAACTGTGAGTCAGGTGAGCTGTGCTGTATTTGGACAGAGCTTGTCGTCTCACCTGTGTGAAAGTAAGAGAAAGCTGCTATCTGCACTCAAGATCAGCATGGGAAATTTGTATCCAAAAAATGTTAAAAAAAAGTTTGTGTGCAGGAGAGGTACAAACTCAGGCAAGTAGGGAGCCCTGGTAGCTCAGCAGGTTAAGTGCTGGCCTGCTGAGCTAACGGTCCTGGGTTAAAGCCGTGTTGTAGGGAGGAATCTGTTCATTCGTAAACAGGGTTCCATGCACATAGCCTTTCATTATCACCCACCCATCATCCTGATATATCTGAAATACTGTTACAAAGGACATAAAATCGCTAGTCTACCAATCAACAACTCAGGCAAGTGATACTGTCTACTGACAGCTCTTGTTTGTTTACAGTGTTTACCTTAATATTCAGACATCCTGATAGCCCATCTGTACAAGCAGTGTAGACCCAGATCAGACTGCTCCTGAGGAGCAATGGGATCATGGTCTTTCCAATCAACTTTTATATTCAGATTTATTATACATTCTATTTTTTTGCTCTGTTTTTTTTCCTTTCAAAAATACATGTATGATGTTTACAGATAATTTAATTATTATGTTTTACTAGAGAAAGGGCTTTAACTTACTAAAAATACTGATTTTTGCTTGGTGAAAGGTCATAACTCTTTCATTTGATCCATTTCTTGTTTTTTATAGTTTGAGATTGAAGCCTCCGATTTGCGAGTGGCCTTTGGAAAGTCAGTAAGAGCTACTATGGTCGTAAATGTTGTCGACAACCTATCTCCAGTCTTCACAAACCTCGATGCTCGTATCCAAGTTTCGGAGTATGAACCAAAGGACACAGTGGTTTACCCTGTCCAGGCTCGGGATGATGATCTTCTCGATGGGGTAAGTGCTACTTTTTATTTCATCGAGTTTTTATCATGATGTTCTCCAAAAGCCTCAAGGATATTACCATATTAATCCTATTAAAGGCCCCAGGAATGTTGCATTTTGCAAAAGGGGATGTTAATTGAAGCCTGAAGTATAGTAAATTAGCCACTACCAAAAACGCTGAATAAGCAAACTTTAAGGTTCTACTATTTTTTGCCTCCCTTTTTCGTAGGGGTCAACACTTAAAGGAAAGAATTTGCTCCACTAGGAGCAAATTCTATCCTTTAAGAGTGGATCACGTTTCAGACAGCTACCTTATCCACCTAAACAAACAGGTATTCATGTAGCATAATATAACATTATTTTCAAAAAGGAGGCTGGGGGAGTTTATTAGAGCAAGGATGTTCATTAGGATTAATAATTTTTTTTTAATTTAGATTTTTATTTCATTTAACTGTTTATTTTTTTCAGAGTGCCTTGATACATGTTGTGGCTGGTCTTGGAAATGCACCTGGATTCTTTGACGTAGATCCTCTGAGTGGGCAAGTTAAGGTGATTTATGACCTGAGAAAGGGCAATGAACTAGAATATACGGTAAGTTTTCTCATGTACAGAACAACTGTAAATGTGATACACTTTAACACTTTAAGCACCAGTGACGAAAATAGCAGAGTTTGCAAACAGCGTAGATCTTGATGAAGCGGCTCATAATGAGCCGCCTCATCTAAATCTACACTGTTTGCCCTCTAGTCTTTGAATTATCAATATGAAACGTCTTGGACAAGGAATTTTTTTAATTTTTGCAGACGTAAATTTTGTCGTCTTAAAGAGTTAACCAGTTGTGTCTATCACACAGGCACTCGACAGAAAAGTTATAAAATTTCCCTATTACTGTCAAATCTGTCAAATTTTATTTGCCTGTCTGTAAAAATTTCAAGTTGATCAGTTGTCAAATAAGGAAGTTACTATTTATCCCACTGCATTATCATACAAACAAGAAGGTGCTCCAATACGGCCATTTTGATTTTGTGTTTACACTTGGAGTTGCAGTTCCTCACTCATAATAAGCATTTCAAGCAAGATACTCCCATATTAAAAAACGATGATATATACCTGCACTTATCTACAATCTAATCATTTCATGTCAGTGAAGGATAATGTGAAATTTACAAAGTTCTGAATCACAATGAAAAACAAGGCAAATGACAGAAGTGGTAGAAAACACAAGAACCTGGGGCCGTATTCATAAAACGACATAAGTGGTTGCTATGCTGTTGCTAAGGCTAAATTTCTTTGAAGGAGATTCCCTACAACTATGAAATTTGCTCTGGAGGAACAGTCTTACAAAGACTGTTCCTCTAGAGCAAAGGACTTCTATAATTAAGGCGAGGATTTTCCCCATTAGACCGGCGAGACAGGTCCGAATTTTCAGAAGTATACAGAGGGCAAATTTTTCTTGGGCGAGCTTCCACAAATATGTAAACCGTATGAAATCAGATCATTTGTGATTCAGACCCAAAGACATGGGGAGATAATCCAGTCTGACCCTACCTACCCTAAATTCAAGGTTTTTTCATACCTCATTTTTTGAGGTAATGAAAATATTGAAATCAGTCATTCATTCCATAATTTTTTGTCATAAATGCATGCTTAATACACGCATATAACAATACAAAGCAATGATTTTCTTCTTGTTACGCTGTATTGGAATTTAAACGTGCAAAACCATAGTTATACTTCCGGTCAAAGCGGCCAAAAGAGAACGCTTCACTATAAATGAAATACAAGTACTTTCCTCCCCGTGACCCAGCATTTCCTTCATGCAGCAGACTTATGTGATGCAAATACGCAATATATATGAGTGGGAAGCTGGGTCACAGGGGGGAACGATACTCTGTAAGCCAAAGATGAAGAATGGTCGACAGTTGCACTGTGATCTTCAAGGATTCTATTGTGTACCATGACCTTGACATGAGGTCAAGGTCACATACATCTAGTCAAAACTATCCAGTGTTGTCTGTTATGTAAGTAATGTGAGTCAAAAAAGGGTGAAATATATACAATAAATCATTATTTCAACGATCAGTTAGAGGATAATTTACAATTTATCTCAACAATGACGTCAACGTCAACGTATGTTTAACGTACTTTACATAGACACAAACACTTGAAAATTCATTTTTCATGCAAGTTACATGTCATAGTCAAAAATGCAAAGCAAAAATCAGTGATCCGTATAACTTTTTAATCATGGGGAAAATTCACGCCTTAAGCATAGAAGTCCTTTCATAGTTGTAGGGAATCTCCTTTATAGATATTTAGCCTTAGCAACAGCATAGCAACGACTTAAGTGGCTTTATGAATACGGCCCCTGGCTCTTATTCTTCCACTTACTTGTTTTCTCAGGAACTTTTTTTCGGGCTTTGCAAGTTGAATTCAATATTTATTGCTCTTTTTTTACAATGACAGTGTGTTACTTACATGTAAGCAGTGCAGGGGGCTATAGTCAGATTGTCTGACAGTCCTAGTTATCTTAGTGTCCCATGTTTTAGAAGTTTTATGGAAATATTGTATTTGTCTGTGTTCTGATTTGTAGCTGACGATTGCTATATATGACAGCCAAATCCCTGATATGGTGACTTATGCTAATCTGACAATCGAAATGCTACGTAATGCCAACGCTCCAGTCTTCAAGGAAAAACCATACAGGCGGGACTTGGACTGGAGGGACACACCCAGCAAGCTGGTGGTTACATTACAGGCAGATGATGCTGATGGGGTAAATACAGTTATCTCCCTTCGTCGCTCATTAGATGGCTAATTACGGACCCTTAATAGAATCATTGTGGTCAGCATGATTTCATAGAATACAAATACAATACAATACACATGTAACTCAACACAACAAAACAACAAAGTGGCATGTGCACTCAGCAAAGACTTACCCTAGATCAGCCTGGGCATCCAGTCTAATTAGAGTCTTTGCTGGCCGCATAGCAGTAGCTTAGACCCTTAGCTACACTTTAAGCCCAGACTCTGATCAGACTGGCCAGATAACCAGGCTGATATGAGTCTTGAGCACACATGCCAGTTTGTTGGTTTTGTCGTGTCGCGGCTTGGAACACTGGAAAATTATTTTAGGTGTCCCAATACTTAAGCACAGTCTGGTAAATACATGTAGTTGCATGACACCTGTGTCTTGCAACATGTGTTGCCAGCTAAACCCACCTTTAGATGAAATTAAACTGACTGCTGATATTTCGTAAGAGGGACGTTTATTTTCTATCAAGTTGATTTGTTGAATGGAGACCCCTTCCATTATCAGACATTTCTAGAAAATGTTGAACCAGAAGAAATGTTTGCTGTTAACAACGTCATAAAATTTTGGGTAGTTTTTTTTTGAAGGGGTCAAAATATTTGGGGACCCTATTTTGCTGTGGAATGAATACAGTACACATTAACACAACATAAAAAGGTTTCATATTGTTGATGTAAAAAAAACTTGCAGTAATCCAAGTAGTCTTGCTACTATTCATTTTTATCATATGACGTCGCAGCTGAGAGTGTAATAAAGCCATGCATTAAAAACGATCATCCATTAGTGGATTAAATATGCAAATTACGTCGTAACGTTATACGTTGACGTCCATAAAACGTCACGTTTTCTAATGGCAAAATAGTGACGTTTTGGTGCAAAATTTGCTAATAAAATGCGATTTTAGTGTTGTATGATAAATAGAATCTTGCATTCGTGCACCTGTATTATTGAATTTATTAAACTCGTTGGGAAAAACGATAAGATGCTCGGCAGAGCCTCGCATCTTACCTCTTTCCCCAACTCGTTTAATAAATTCAATAATACATGAGCACTCATGTAAGATCCTCTATTTAAAGTACCAAGTTATTATTGGATTGCTTGTTTTTTTCAGGATACCGTGATGTATTACTTCGGACTAAATCCTTCTGACATCTACAACTACTTCAGGCTTAATCAAGTAACAGGACAAATGTTCCTTCAGAGAATGTTGCCACCAACTCAAAGAGAATTTGTAGTAAGTACCAGGTTTTACCCTAAATATTTAGATCACCTTGAATAAGCACACAGTATAATGAGACTACTCGAAAGGATGAGCCTGCTTCTGAGGAGCACTTTGATCAGAATATGTACTGAATGCTGACAGATTCGTGGATTTACATGTGTTGCTTCCCAGCAGGCACATAACGTCAAAGTGACATCTACTGATGTCGATGCGAGGTGATGACGTCGCATCCACGTCAGTACGACGTCATTTCGACGTGATGTGCCCGCTGGGTTCCTGTGTGCACTTGTAAACAAGAATTATCTGCCCTTGCTTCTCGGGGAGCAAATTCTGTTTCTGTAAGATTTTACCTCTATTAGAAGTGACTGAGTGAGTGAACTTGGGTTTAACGTCCCACCAACAACTAGGTCATACAGAGATGGGGCATCGATTTAAAGTCTCATCTGAAAGATCGGAGAAGCAGCGAAATTGATCTTGTGACCCCTTGATTGGTAGCCTAGCCTGTTATCCACTATACTATCCCCATGAAAATGGTATAGTTACTGCCCCTGAAAGTATCTTATTCCATCTTTAACCCTTTTTTGACCAGTGGACTTGTCCATTCTTATCATTCAGATAATCCCATTACAAATGTACTAGTTTTAGGGGTTTCTGGTGAATATTTTCACTTTTATTGTACTTTGCATAGAAATTCCTATAAGCAAACAATATAGGCCCTGATCAGGCGCCGCGTTTTGCGGCGTCTGAACTGGGTCTGCACTGTTTGCATAATGTCCCCAAAACGGGTATCCGGTCTAAAAAGGGTTAAAATGCCATTTCCTGTTTTCATTTGTTAATTTACAAAACTATCTCTTAATTTCACGGCATTTGAGCTCCATATATAAGCATAGCAATGTCAGTGAATAGGGTTATGTTGAGACAAAACAACAAAGGAATATACATAGTGCAGCAAGAAGCCAAAGTCAATAGCCCTCATGTTTCTATGCACTGCCTAATATTTCTGTACATGATTGTATTATATGCAAAATAGCTGTTTTTAATGACAAGCAGTATAAAGATCATTACTTACTTTTTTTCCCGAGTAAAGCTCCCCTCTGTATTACAGAGGGGGGCTTAACTCGAAAGAAAACAGTAAGTAACTAAACTCCCCTCTTGCCCTTCCTGTAAAATTAGTGGCCAGATACCAACATAATGGGTTCTGTATCACAGTTTTCCCAGATTTTGTTCCAAGAGCCATTTTAGGGACACGTTAATGGCAATGTAATGGAATGTTTATTAGAAGAAATGAGCCATGACATGACAGTACCAGCCAAGTGACATTTGGGCCTAGCAAAGACTCAGATCAGCCTGGGCATCCATCCAGTTTGATCAGACTCTTTGTGGTGTGCTTAAAGGGTAGCTAAGGGTCTAACCTACCTACATGCTGACAGTGAAGACTCTGATTAGACTAGGCTGATCTGAGTCTTGGCGTGGTGCTCATGCTATTTTGTTGGTTTTATCGTGTCGCAGCTCAGATACAGTTTGTATAAACTGAAGTATAAATTTCAGATAAACGTGGAAGCTCGAGATGGTAGGGACCCAGAACAGTTTGATGAGACGCAGGTGATCTTCTCCATCGAAACTGACTTATCAGATCCCGGCTTTGGCCTTACAGACTACCAGATTGTGATATCAGAGACGCAGGCTGTTGACTCCACCTTCTTTTCTGTGTCAGCTTCTGATGGTGATAGAAGAGTGAGTACTGTTTTTGTGAAATTTCTCAGATGATTTTTTTTCATGCATGCCATAAATAGAGGATCCTACGGAGTGATCATTTCTTATAAAATTTATGAAACAAGCCAAAGTCGAGTGTCATTTCATTATGAAATTTATGAAACAAGCCTTCGGCTCGTTTCATAAATTTCATATGAAATGACCAGAGTGTAAGATTCTGTTTATCATATGACCCTTTAAAATGGGATTTTAGCGCCTTCAAACTGAGCATTATTTCAATAAGGAAACGCGTTATTGACATGGATGTTGTCAATTACGTTACGTGTATGTGCCATAGTGTTATTACACATGTGGTCATACAATTTTTATGACACAGCGATTTCCAATAATAAAAGGAGTCTACACTTTTTACTTGGGTTACAGTGTTCCAGCTAAAAAGTGATAATAGGGATAATTAGGGATAATAAGGGATAATTTTGCATATTTCTCCACATAAAAATGTATGCTGTGATCCCTCATTAGAGACAGTTCTAATGAGGGATCACAACATATGTTTTCTTTTAGAAATAAGAAATTACCCTTTAATAGAAAATTATTAACAATACCCTGCCTTATCTGTATCCCTGGGTTATAAATGCTTACCTGGCCCACTTGACTTTACCATATGGTTGAATAAAAATAGAATCACTCAATTATGTACTACTCACTCCATGTAATACCACTCCATATACAATGTAGTACTCTTCTAGAGGTGTTTGGAGTACATAGCAGATATCATTTGTAGTCCATTCATTGATTGCATAGGAGGTCATGTATATGCTGTCATCAAGACATTGGCTGTACAGAGGCTGACATCATGCTGATGTCACAATTGACATCGGTTTTCATCATGTCAATTGTCAGAATGTTTTTAACACATCAAAAATATACTTTTTTGAAATTTTAGAGTGATTACAATATTCAGTTAAATTGTCCTAATCTTTAGAATAATATAAATGGTACATTTCTGCTGTCAGTAATATGTGTCTGTATTTCTTCTAGGGTATAATTATGTACTATGTGGATGGATTGTACCCAGCTGACAACTTCTTTGATATCAACGCGACAACAGGAGATATCTACGTAATACAAGATCTGACGTTGGATCCTTTTGCAAGAGAGACTTACGAGGTATAGCAACTAATGAACTTAGCATTTCTTGCATTTATGAGACACTATGTACTTCATACTTAATAGTTAAAAGGCTAAAAAAAGAAAGAAAAAAATTGAATTTGCAAACAGTGTAGATCCAGATGAAGTGGCTCATGATGATTGATTGATTGACTTGTTGCTTAACGTCCACGGTAAACAACTATGGTCATGTCGGGACGGTCAGTTAACCTAACCACACTATTCCTGGGCAGGCTTAGACCTCCTAAGCGGTTAACCAGTACTAAGTGCACATACTTTCGCCAGTAACTGACAACTGCCCTTCTTGAATCAGCGGAAGGAGAAACGAAAGTATGTGGCCAGACCGGGTTTCGAACCCAGGACCTCCGACTTATGAGTCAGGTGCCCTACCGATTGCGCTACGCGGCCCGGCGCTGGCTCATGATGAGCCACCTCATCTGGATTACACTGTTTGTCCTCTATTCTTTGAAGTCTCAATATGACATAGCTTGGACAAAATGCATTTTTGAAATTTTTGCAGACGTTATTTTTGCCGTCTGCTTTTCTTGCACTTAAAGAGTTATGGTGTATGAATACAGATTTGAGTGAGATTGTCCTAAGGAAAACTATCCTATCTTCCCATAAGGGAAAGGAAAAAAATCCATCCTTTCTAGAGAGCAATGTAGTTGAGAAGCCAGTGATGAGGAACCAATACATGTTCAATCAAATTTCACATCTTGTCCCTACCACCAAATGGAAAAAGAAAACAATAAAGACATCGCACTAAGCAAAGAAAGACAAGCTTGCCTTACATAAGACTAAATAATCTAAATACTATCCAGAGATTTCCTTGTTTCAGTCTTAACTCCGTATAATGTCTTTAGATCTCATTGCAGAATTAAGGGAGCCATAATAATAAGAAATAATGGCATAACATCCAAAGTAGCATTGCAATTAATGGTGATGTAATGATGTGGTATTTTCTCATTGCAGCTGCACGTTTTTGCCTACGACTCGGAAGTGCCAGACAACATAGCTTCTGCTACCGTCTTAATTACGGTTAACAGGAATCCAGGGTTTCCGTTCTTGGACAGACTTGTATACCAACTTGACATTGATGAGTTCTGGAATACAGCTGTCGCTATTCTTGATTTAAATGCCACTGATCCTGAAGGTGTAAGTACTTATCATAATTCTTTCTTTTAAAATTCTAGTGGCTATGCCCAAGGTAGTAAAGATAAATAGGGATAATTTAGGGATAATTTTCCTAATTTTGCCATGAAAACATGCGTTGTGACCTCTCATTAGAACAGTCTTGGTACATATGTTGTGACCCCTCATTAGAACCGTCTTACTGAGACGGTTCTAATGAGGACTCACAACATATGAGTTCATTGAGAAGTAAGAAAATTATCTCAGAATTATCCTGAAAAGCTCCTCTTATTTGGGGCGCTGCATTAAGAAGGTATTACTTCACTCATGGCAGCGGCTGTTATTGTTTTATAACCACTCTCTTAACAGACAACTGGGCCAAGCCAGATGTGGAGTAAGAAAAGTTAGTTATAGTAATCATACAGACTTTCATTTAGCTAGAGGTTTAAAGATAATTTGTGGTCAGTTTTTCCTGATTTTTAAATACCATATTTGTTTTATTATAAGACGAGCTTTTTCCCATCAAGAATGACCCCAAATGTCTAAAACAGTCCTGTTATAATTCTTCTATAAGATGGGTTTCCCCTTTATAAATAGTGCCAAAAATCTAGATCCATCTTATAAGATCCCGGTCTGGCCACATACTTTCGTTTCTCCTTCCGCTGATTCAAGAAGGGCAGTTGTCAGTTACTGGCGAAAGTATGTGCACTTAGTACTGGTTAACCGCTTAGAAGGTCTAAGCCTGCCCAGGAATAGTGTGGTTAGGTTAACTGACCGTCCCGACATGACCTTAGTTGTTTACCGTGGACGTTAAGCATCAAATCAACCAACCATCTTATAAGATGGATCTGGATTTTTGGAATTTTTGGAGGGAAAACCCCTTGTCTTGTAATCAAGAAAATATGGTATGTGGTCCCATGATGAGGCAGTTCTGTTGATGTCACAAAAATGTGGTTGTATCTTCAAACCGTGCTTTGTCTAGATCACTGATAATAATGAAAATGAGCCGCGACACGAGAAAACCAACAATGTGGTTGTGCGCCCAACGCAGACTCAGATCAGCCTGGGCATCCGCCTAGTCTGTTAAGACTCTTCGCTAAGCACTTATTGGGTAGCTAAGGGGCTAAGCTACCTTCATGCGGACAACGAAGGCTCTGATCAGACTGGGCGAACGCCCAGGCTGATCTGAGTCTGCGCTGGGCGCACAACCACATTGTTGGTTTTCTCGTGTCGCGGCTCAAATGTTTTAATTATAATGTGAATACAGTCAACTCTGGATATCTCCAAAGCAAAGTTCATCTCAAGCAACTGATATCTCAAAGTTAATTTTCTGGTTCCAGAAAATTTACTGTGAGATACCAGTAGTTTGAGATAACATGGGTTGAAATGTAAAGAAAAATAGGAAATATGTTCAAACTGTATACTTTGTTATAAGAGGGTAATTTGAGATATCAGTGTTTGAGATAACAAGAGTCAACAGTACTATGTATACCTATATCTTTTCAGACCGATGTGTTCTATCAGTTTGAATTGGACCTCAATGCACCACTAGCAGGCGACTTTTTCTATGCCGACAGAAGAACAGGACAGATATTCCTCAAACAGAGCCTAGTGAACAGTCAGCCAAACTTTTTGCAGGTAAGTTGGTTATCAACTCAACAGGAGCAGTAGTAGTGTAGTTGATAACAGGCTGGACTACCAATCTAGAGATTGCAAGATCAATCCCCGGCTTCTCTGTTTTTTTGGATGAGACTTTAAACTGAGGTCTGGTCTCTGTATGACCTAGTTGTTTGTGGAGGTTAAACCCGATTTCACTCACTCACTCACTTACTAACTCAACCCTTAAAGTTTCAAAAAATGAATCAAATTTGGAAATTTGCGATAGTGAATATGCAACGTATTGTTTCAAAGGTATACTTGGGATTCTTGTATTTTTTTGTGAAAGGCAAAAATAAAATGAGCCGCGACACGACAAAACCAACAATGTGGTTGTGCGCCCAGCGCAGACTCAGATCAGCCTGGGCATCCGCCCAGTCTGATCAGAGTCTTCGCTGTCCGCATGAAGGTAGCTTAGACCCTTAGCTATCGTTTGAGCACTTAACATAGAGTCTGATAAAACTAGTCGGCTGCCCAGGCTGATCTGAGTCTTCGCTGGGCGCACAACCACATTGTTGGTTTTGTCGTGTCGGGGCTCAAATTATTTCGAAATGTTTGTGGTTATTATAGATGCAAAGAACTATTTTGAGAACCACAAATTCAAGGTTGATAGATACACTTCCAGGAGAAGCAACCCTTAATATGAGTGGCAACACAAGAAAACCAACAGTCCTGGGACCGTATTCATAAAGCCACTTAAGTGGTTGCTATGCGGTTGCTAAGGCTAAATATTTATGAAGGAGATTCCCTACAACTAGGAAATTTGGTCTGGAGGAACAGTCTTTGTAAGACTGTTCCTCCAGAGCAAATTTCATAGTTGTAGGGAATCTCCCTTATAGATATTTAGCCTTAGCAACCGCATAGCAATGACTTAAGTGGCTTTATGAATATGGCCCCAGGACTTTGCTTCTCTGGCAACCAATTCTTTCCATTTAGAATAAACCTTTTTAGCTTGCAGAGGTAAACAAACATGAATTCACAAAATTTGTTTCCCTTCCCCATGAAAAAACGGCCAAGAATATAATGATGCACTCATTCTTATTAACTTCAATTCATGAAAATCAGTATTGACTGAAATTGCCTGGGTACAGTTATTCAAACCCAACGATATGGTTAGTTAATGAGACATTAATTTTCAAAGGTATTGTATGTAAAAACACTGCCAATTTTTTCGGAAAAAAATGTGAGGAGCTTTGCTCTCATTTTTTCAGCCAAAAATATTACTGGTAGCTCTCTTGATTTTATGGGTACCTGAAGACTTAACAAATCCTTGACTAATGATATCCTTGACTAACGATATCAGGGCCCAGTTGTTCAAAGCTTGGCTAAACAAGTTTTGAACAACTGGGCCCTGATTGATAGTATGGTACATGACAATGCATGAGCAAAGATATTAGTAATACAATGTATGTTATTTCATTAGATTTGTTCAAACTTTAAGCATCACAAATGAAAATGGTTCAATTTGCAAACAGCATAGATTAAGATGAGGTGGCTCATTATGAGCCACCTTATCTTAATCTACACAGTTTGCCATCATTCTTTGATTTCTCAGTATGACATAGCTTGGAAAAAACATTCTTTTTTTTTAAATTCTGCAGAGGTAAGTTTTGTTATCTGCTTTTATGGCACTTACAGGTTTATAATTATTGTATAACTTGACTATTTATAGTTCTTTGTGGACGTGTATGATACGGGACGGCCAGCAAGGTCTAGAAGAGTCACTGTGAATGTGAACATACTTCGTGTTGGAGTGCCAACCTTTGAGCCCCCATATTCTACACAGATTGTGGAGACTATTGGAATTGGTGTTGAGGTCATTAAAGTCAATGCTATTCACCCGATTGCTGGGGTAAGTTTCCTATTGAAACTATACTTAAGGACAAAAGTTCTGCACGGATGTTAATTTAACATCCGTGCAGTAATTTTGTCCTTAAGTATACTTTCATGCAGTTTTCACCATAATGGATGGATGGATGACCTTCAAGTTTGTGCCCTCTTCAACGGTATTTCAGTCATATAAGGATGATGGGAGGGTGGTACTGAAAAGTTGTGTGCAGTGGAACCCTGAATACAGCTGGAAAGATTTCCAGAGGTAAAAATTTGGACTTGTTATATGTTAAAGTTTTGCATTAAATCTTTTCAATTGCTCATATGTCTGCCACAAAATCATATTTGCTACACAATGTTTACAAAATATTGCCTTTACTATGACATTGTGGTTATGCCTCTGTATGGTGCCAGGGTTCAATAATCATGATTTAGTGTGGAATAGGAGCTGGTCAGGAGTATATGTATAAGCCCCCCCCCCACACACACACACACAAACACACACTTTCTGTAGTTTTTCTTGCAGCAATTATATATGAGCCTGGACAAGAGAAAATCAACAAAGTGGTTGTGCGCTCAGCGTAGACTCTGATCAACCTTGGCATCCATCCAGTCTGATAAGTATTTGCTGTCTGCATGGAGGTAGTCTAGACCCTTAGCTACCCTTTAAGCATTTAGCAAAGAGTCTGATCAGACTGGGTGGATGTTCAGGCTGATCAGAGTCTGCACTGGGCGCACAATCACATTGTTGGTTTTGTCGTGTTCCAGCTCACATGACTGTTTTTGCAGCAAACATATAGGCTAGTAATTTTTGTTGCAGCAAACATACAGAATGGCAGTTTTCATTGCAACAATTGTATTTGCATGTCATTTCATTACGACAAACATATAAGTGGGTCATTTTTATTGCAACAAACAGGTAGTCTGTCTGTTTGTTATTTGTGTTTTTTATTGCGGCTAAAATGTAAGTTTGTGGTGTTTCTTTCAGCAAAATGAGAGGCTGGTGTTCGAGCTTGTTGGCCAGCCCCCTGGACCATACTACTTTACAATTAACCGTGAAGATGGGGATATCAAAGTGAACAAGAGCATCAAACAGGACAGAAATATGCAATACAGAGTAAGTGTTTATCTACAGTCAAAGGTCAAAAGTGATTCCTCAAAAATATTTTCCCACAATCTTTACTGTATTTACATGTTTACAAGAAAATTAATTTTGGAAGTTTTTCCAGGCCAAGCATAAAATATACAAATGTGCTTAAGTATTGGGACACCCAAAACAATAAATTTTCCATTTGTCCCAAATGGAAAATTCATTATTTTTAGGTGTCCCAATATATATGCAGATTACGGTAATTACTGTGGTTGAAAAGCTAAAAGAACAATTCAATAAATATTGTTTACAAAACTAAATTTTGTCACCTCAGTGTTAAGATACATGTTGTCAAACTCAGCATAAGTTTTGAAAACAACAAGATTCCATTGAAAGGGTATGGAAAACTGTCAAATATCAGGGAAAAATCAGGGAAAAGTCAGCATATTTTGAAGTGGAGGATAGGTGGCTACCCTGCCATAGACATTACAGTAATGTGCTTACGTATTGGGACACCTAAAATAATTAATTTTCCATTTGTCGCAAATGGAAAATTAATTATATTAGGTGTCCCAACTAATTAGGGTCAATACAGTAATCTGGATTTTCTGTTTTCCAGTTAAGAGTGAAGGTATATGACCCAGACACACCGACAAGATTTAATTATACAACGATCATCATTAATGTCCTGAGAAATGTGAACTCTCCAGAATTCGGTGCCGATGTGTACAATATCATTATCTCGGATGATTCACCTTACGGTTATATCGTCACACAGCTGAACGCCACTGATGATGATGGGGTAAGTTTTTGGAGTGGTATTGATTTAGGCGTAAAAAAACCCAGCTGTGTTTCCTCTAACATGCTGAAAAAAAATCTGGTCGGTAGGTAAGAAAAACTTTTTTTTATTATTTTTTTCTCCCCCAAAAAATAGGGTCAGACCTGTATTTTTTATGTTTTTTGTACATGTATTTTGTTGATTAAATTGTATTTTTGAGACTTGCATTGTATATGATAAGTCAAATCTCTATTTGGAAGGTACTGAATGCCAAAAACTACAAAAGGTAGTGAAAAACCAAAATTACTATGGGAAAATGCAAAGATAAAACTGGGTAGGGTCGGAAATGGAAAATGGTAGGGTTGGTGTTTTAATTTTTCTTTTGTCCTTTTATTGATAAAAATAGCAGAGTCAGGGGGTCTGACCCAGGGTCGGTCGGGTTAGTGGAAACACGGCTATTTTTTTTAGGCCTTAGTGAAACTGTGGCAAGATAAATGTTTGGGGTTGCATATTTTTCTTATTTGTCCACGAATTAGAGAAATGAAAATAGCAGACTCAGTTTGAATCTGTTCATGTGCAGTGATCGGTTGGTTTGTTTGAGTCTGTTTATGTTCAGTTATGTAACTATGCAACGCTGTCCATGCCCTTAGCACCAGTTTCAGCTTAACTCTAATTTAGACTGAATCAGAATGAGCCCAATGATCAGAAAGACTAGAAAATTATATTAACACTTTAAACACCACTGAAGAAAATAGCATAATTTGCAAATAGCATAGATCCTGATGAGGCAGCTCATTATGGGCTGCCTCATCTAGATCTATACTGTTTGCCCTCTAGTCTTTGAATTCTCAATATGAAAAGTCTTGGACAAGGCATTTTTTAAATTTTTGCCGACGTAAATTTTGTCGTCTGCTTTTTGGTGCTTAAAGAGTTAATCTGCACTTTGATGAAGAACCGCCACTCTGCACTTTACACCAGTTGAAGTGAAGATAAAACTAATTCTGGTGGAAGATCTTTGGAAGCAATGAATGCTCGGGGAAACAAAAATAGCAGACTTGGTTCATTTGAGTCTCTTTGGCACTGGCTTGAGCTGAACTCTATTTTCAAACTGACTCAGAATTATGAGCCCATGTAGGATTTAATATGCTGTATTAATCTGAACAAACACCTCTAATAAATGCACCCCCCTGCTGTACTAATCTGAACAAACACCTCTATTAAATGCACCGTTTTCTCCAATAATAACATATTCACACACTTTGATTGTTCTTTACCTTCTTGTTTGTTTCAGGATACTTTGACATACAGAATTGTGGGTGATACCAGATGTGACAGTAATTTCTTCCTCTCACCAACATTTGATAATCATGCATTGCTGAATGTTGGAGGGGTACTAACACAGACACAAGGAAACTTCCAGGTAGGAATTATCTCCCTTTATTGCCCATTTTGATACTCTCTTTTTGTACTCACTTTGATGTTCTTCGTCTTTGCTGTACATTTTTATGGTCTCCCCTTTTAATGCTCATTTAAATCTTCTTTTGCTGCACATTTTAGTATACTCTCATTTGCAGAGGTCTTTCGGATGAGACTTTAAACCGAGGTCTCGTCTCCATATGACCTCGTTGTTGGTGAGACGTTAAACCCAAGTTCACTCACTCATTTGCAGCCATTTTGATGTTTTCATTTTTGATGCCCATTTTAATATTTTCCTCATTACTGCCTATTTAGATATGTCTCTGCTGCACATTTTGCTATGCCATTGAATGTTGGCTAATAGCCATTTATAGCTATGCCCATTTTAATATTCTCCTCATTACTGCCTATTAATGTTGGCCAGTAGCTATTTATAGCTATGCCTATTTTAATATTCTCCTCTTTACTGCCTTTCAATGTTGGCCAATAGCTATTTGTAGCTTATCTTATAATGTTTACAGAGCTCCAGATAAGAAGGAGTACTGAGGATAATTCGAAGATAATTTTTCTTATTTCTCAATGAAAACATATGTTGTGACCCCTCATTAGAACCGTCTCGACGAGACGGTTCTAATGACGGGTCACAAAATATGTTTTTATTGAGAAATATTGATAATTATCCCTAAATTATCTTTGTTACGCCTTCTTATCTGGAGCACTGGTTTATATATACCAATGGAAACTAAAATTTGTATTCAGTATTCTAGTCCTGAAAGTAATGAAATTATTCATAAATATATATTATTGTGGACTTGACCATTTTTGTAGTGTGATATTGTGGTAACAGACAACGGGTACCCACAGGCCAACACTGACACAGTCCGCGTCAATATTCAAGTTGCTCGTGGCCAGGTCCCGCAATGGCAGCCAGATGAAATCTATTTGGCAACTGTAAATGAAGGCGATCCCAACGGTACTTACGTCCAGGATGTCCGAGCTGTTAAACAGAATCCACTGGTAAGATTTGTAAAACATTGCAAGAATATTGGACTTCAGGCATACAGAAGCTGTATGCACATACCTGTCTATTCTATACTAGGATTCATTAAACTTGATAGGATGTGTTCCTTTATTCTGTGTCAGATTTATCCAGATTTCTAATAAAATAGGTACCGTAATGACCCTAAATATTCAGACAGACAGGTCTGAGCAAACACTGCTCCTGAAGGAGCAGTTTGATCAGGGTCTACAATGATTGTCATTCATTATTGGATGCATTAATGTGTGTAAAATACACTGTCTAAGAATTTTTGAACAATAATTGTCCAACTTTTGGGTGTCCGAAATTTTAGGGTCATTACGGTAAAGTATAGCATTTGCAAGAGCTTGAAGGAGCGTTCTTTTTAGATTAAATTTTGTATTTACCCTTAAGATAAGAGCGCACTGTGCAGACTCCGGCAGTCTGAGCAAGGTCTTCACTGTTTACCAAGTTTTATAAAACATCTTAGATGACAAATGAGCCATGACAGAGAAAACCAACAAAGTGGTTGTCGCCCAGCACAGACTCAGATCAGCCTGGGCATCCACCCAGTCTTATCAGAGTCTTCGCTGTCTGCATGTCAGTAGCTTAAGAGCCTTAGCTACCTTTTGAGCACTTCACAAAGAATCTGGTCAAACTGGGCAGATGTCCAGGCTGATCTGCGGCTGCACTTGGCACACAACCACTTTCAAATTGTTGGTTTTGTCATGTCAGGGCTCAAATGTACCTTGAGCTATAATGATCTTAACATCAATGTTCATTTCGATTCGGAGCTGTTAGGTAGAAGAGGCTTGGATGATAACTTTGGGATAACCTTCTTAAATTTTTCTTGAAAACATTTGCTGTGAACCTCCACCTGAATTATCTTGTCCAGTTGGTTCAGCTGAGGGGTCACAAAATATGATTTTATGCAAAGTTGACAAAACTTACACCTAATTATCACAATAGCCCAATAGCTCAGTCGGTAGCGAGGTTTACATATCAACCGTATACTGGTGACATACCTCTGTCAGGTAGATTTAGACCTGGCTCTGGCAAATATGAATGGTTGGCTGTTCACTTCGGGGTTGTGGCGGTTTCACAGAGTATTTCCCAGCCCCTATACAGCTGAGAACTACTTATGGTATTCTTCTACCACAGAACAGTCCTCCGATATAAGGATCAGATATGATCGAATTGGAGTATGAAGGAAGAAGAACAACAACTATTCCCTCATATTTACAGCAGCTGTTCTGATTTTCATTTTTCAGGGAGATATAATGTACAGAGTAGTCGGTGACCCGCCAGCGGACTATTACTTCGGTGTAGACAGTCTTTCGGGAAGGATTACCACAAGAGTACCGTTGTTACCAAGGACCTTGTTGGGAAGTGCATATACGGTAAGGCTTTGAATACCAAATTAAGATGAACGGGAATTCTTCCTTGGAATGTAATTCTTACAGGAGAATGTTCTCTCATTTCATTGGAGGCTTCGCTTAAAGGAAAGAATTTGCTCCATTAGGGAGCAAATTCTTTTCTCTAAGAGAAGCCTCTATTTTTGAATTGATTCTCATCCAGGGTTGTATAGTCCTGTAAAAATGACAGAAAAGGGAAAAACACATAGCCGTGCATCTGTACATCTTTGTACTAATTAATGTCTCGGCTAAATAAAGAAGCCGTCTCTACCCCTTTTTTTTTTTTTTTGGACATATTGTATGTTGACTTACAAACTTGCAAATTCCAGGCATAATATTCTCAGTACTGATACAACAGACTCAGAATGTGTCATACTGTATGATATTTCATGGTATTGTCGGCAATTTGTTGTAGTGGCAATGTGCATCAGTTATTCATACATTAGTAAAGGACATTTGGTGTTATTGACATCATTCTGGTGGGTGGCTGTTAGCCTGAGGCTGTAAATAAGGCTTTTCTTCCTCACTTCCTTGGTTTTATTTTTTTCTATAATTAAACACCACAACATATCTCTTGATGGAGAAATAGACACGACAAAACCAACAATGTGGTTGTGCGCCCAGCGCAGACCCAGATCAGCCTGGGCATCCGCTCAGTCTGATCAGAGTCTTCACTCTCCGCATGGAGGTAGCTCAGACCCTTAGCTACCCTTTAAGCACAAAGCGAGGATTCTGATCAGACTGGGCATATGTCCAGGCTGATCTTAGTCTGCGCAGGGCGCAAAACCACATTGTTGGTTTTCTCGCGTCGCGGCTCATACATACTATATGTATTCAACTGTAAGACTGGGGTTTTGCCCTCCAATACAACCCCTCTTACAAGATGGATCTAGATTTCTGGGGTTATTTTGGAAGTAAAATTAAATATTGTAACTTATAATAGAATAAAACTGACTGATTGGTGAGGTGTGACAAAGTTGCATGTGTGCCCAGCGCAGACTCAGATCAGCCTGGGCACCCGCCCAGTCTGATCAGAGTCTTCACTGTCCGCATAGAGGTAGCTTAGACCCTTAGCTACCCCTTAAGGGCTTAGCGAAGAGTCTTATCAGAATGGGTGGATGCCCAGACTAATCTGAGTCTGCGCTGGGCAAACAAACACTTTGTTGGTTTTGTCGTGTCATGGCTCTTGTCATTTTTGAAGGGGGAAACACCTTGGCTTACTTCTGAATAAATATGGTAAAATGTTCTTAGGGACTGTTTTTGCATTCTGTAACTGAATCAATATACATGTAGTAAAATGATCTTAGAGACTATATCTAACTTTTGTTGTTTGTTTTTACAGCTCAAGGTGATTGCCTATGACTCTGGGCGGCCAAGCTTACAGACAACAGCTACAGTGTATATCACAGTAAATCGTAACTTGGGCGGTCCAAGTATCTTGCCACCAAATGAGATTATCGATGCTGACGAAGATGAGGACCCAAGAAAATGGCACCATCCCCTCAATATTACCGATCCCGATAGCGTAAGTTCTAGATGTACACAATTACAGTCAATTCTCATTATCTCGGTTGAATTCCAGCTCAAACTACTCATATCTCAAAGTAAATTTTTTGGTCCCAGAAAATTTTCTTTGAGATATCAGTAGTTTGAGGTAACATGAGTTGAATTTTTATAAAAATTGGAAAATATGTCTATAAACTATAAGAGGAGCCCCTGTAGCACAGTGGGTTAAGCGCTGGCCTACTGATCTAGCGGACCAGGCTCAAGCCCTGCTTGAGGTGAGAATCTTTCCTACCGTAAACAGGGTTCCATTGCACACAGCCTTTCATTATCACCGTCCCATTGTCCTGATATGACTGAAATACTGTTGAAAAGGACGTAAAATCGCAAGTCGTCCATCTAAACAACAAGAGATTTGAGATTTCGGTGTTTGAGATATCAAGAGTTTACAGTAAGTTTTGAAATGAAGCTATTCATTGATGGAGTAGGAATTTAGAGTAGAAACAAGGTCATATTGGCATTGATCCAGTTCTAATTTTGTTGCATAATTGTTGATTGGTGAGTGAGTGAGTGAGTGAACTAGGGTTTTAACGTCCCACCAACACATTCAGATGTGATTGTTGATAGGACCTTGTTTCAAAGGTATTTGCATTAGTGTTGATGTAACTTCCCAGCAGGCATACAAGGTTGAATCAATATTGATTCAACCTTAATTCAGTGTCATGATGGTGAATCAAGGTTGATTCAATATTGATTCAACCTTGTGTGCCCAGTGGGAAAGCTCTGTTCAAACAGTGTGAATTTGTTGGCTGATCTGAGCCTTTGCTGGCGGTCAGGCTCTAAGACGTATTGTAGCTTGACATAGCCAAAGTGGTACTCTGGAACCTTAGGAGCTAGTTATACCCCCTAAGCTAGGGATCCCAATTAAAATGCCACTTTTCAGTTGTATATTGGGTTTTGTAGGGCTTTGCAAAGGGCTTCTTGTAGAAACTGGATTCTCAGTTGGCTGATTGGCAGGGTAACACTGTCGATAGTGCATTTGACTCAAGAGCCAGAGGTCTTGGGTTCGATATTCGGTCTGGCCACTTTCGTTGAGATTAACTCTTCCCCTTGAACTGATTCAAGAAGGGCATTTGTCAATTACTAGCAAACATATGTGCATTTAGTACTGGTTAATGTGGTCTAAGCCTGCCCAGGAATAGTGCGGTTAGGTTGTAGGTTAATTGACCATCCCGACATGACCATAGCTGTTTACCGTGGCCGTAAAGCAACAACTTCAGCAAATTATGTGAAGTACTCATTGACTCTCTTTTAGCTCGGCCGTCATAATTTTTAACCCTTAATGGGCTAAAAAGCAGACGACAAAATTTACGTCTGCAGAATTTCAAAAAATGTTTCGTCCAAGCAATATCATATTAAAAATTTGAACTCTAGAGGACAAACAGTGAAGATTCAGATGAGATGGCTCATTATGAGCCTCCTCATCTGGATTTACACTGTTTGCAAATTTAACTATTTTAATTTTTGGCGCTTTAAAGGTTAATGTTTAACTATTTTAATTTTTGGCGCTTTAAAGGTTAATGACACTGTTGTTACTGAAAATTAAAGTAAAATAAATATATATGCATCATCTGAAGACTCTGCAGTAAAATGCTTATTTCTTTACAGGAAACATGGACATGTAGCATAATTGGAAATGCCAAGGCAAGGGAATATTTCGAAATTAATCCTCAAACATGTGTCATTACCATCAAGAAGAGTTTGAAAGATGACCCTGATAAGACAGTAGAATATCCAGTAAGTATGAGTGAGATTGCTTTGATAATAATTCTGCTATACATGTACTGTAAAAATTCTACAAATTCTACACATTTGGACAGCTAGGTATGAGCAAACAGTTCAGACCCAGATCAGACTAAGGAGCAGTCTGATCTGGGACTACACTGATTGCTATTCCATATGCCTCTTTTTGACTCGTTCCATTTTTAGGACATTCATTGTCATTTTTTTTTTGGACATTCATTGTCATTATTTTTTTTGGACATTCATTGTCATTATTTTTTTTGGACATTCATTGTCATTATTTTTTTTTTTGGACATTCATTGTCATTATTATTATTTTTTGACATTCATTGTCATTATTTTTTTGGACATTCATTGTCATTATTTTTTGGGACATTCATTGTCATTATTTTTTAGGACATTCATTGTCATTTTTTTAGGACATTCATTGTCATTATTTTAGGTGTGTCATATGGTAACTTGGGGTTTTCCACCTTCTAAAATGACCCCAAATATCAAAACCAACAAAGTGACGGCCACCTAGTCTCATCAGAGTCTTTGCTGTGTGCTTAAAGGATAGCTAAAGTTCTAAGCTGTCTCCATGCTGACAGCAAAGACTCTGATCAGAATGGCCGGATGCCTGGGCTGATCTGAGTTTTCGTTGGGCACACATGTCACTTTGTTGGTTTTGTCATGTTGCGGCTTACTCGTCAAAGACAGTGCTAGCAAGTCCATTATTTAAAATAAAGCCACTGTAAAATTTCAAGAATTGAGTCAGATAGGTCTGAGCAAACAGTGCAGATCCTGATCGGAAAGTCTGATCAGGCAGTCTGATCAGGGTCTACACTGTTTGCCATTCCAGCTGCATCTTTTTGACGCATTACTGCACTTTAAAACCATGCTGTTGCATTTTAGGACAGTCATGGTAATTATTTTAGATGTCCCAATTATGAAATTTTTTACTGCAGTGTCAGTTCAGTTAGGTGATATCTGTACTCAAAATTGTCAATTGGGGAAGTAAATTTTTGGTTTTATGGTCACAGATTTCTTTTTACGGCAATGCTTCCGCCAACTCAATTTATGGCAACCCAATTTGCGACCATTTAACCAAGGATTTACCTCCCCAAATGACAATTTTAAATACAGTTATCCCCATTCTAATGCTTTTTTTCATATTTTCACCTTCGGAAACTTACCTCTTTGCACCCTACACAAGAGCTTTCAGAAACATATCAGACGCTAATGAGAAGCGACGTTTCTGTATGATGTCGGGTTTCTGACAGTATATTGCAGGATACACTGTCACAAATTTTTGATGTCAGATGTCTCATTATACTCATAAGTGCATTAGAAATTCGGATTGTGTGGAATACTGATTTTTCTTTCTGTTTAGATCACAGTCCAAGTCACGGATGATGGTGACCCAGCTCAGTCAACAACAGGCGTCGTAACAGTACGTGTACCAAGAGATATCTACGCTCCCACGATAAATCTTCCAGATTTGAGAATCATTGAAGAAGATGTTGGTAAAGACACATTCGTGTTCGATGTCAACCTTGATGATCGGGACAAACGAGTAAGCATTATTTCTTTTTAGCTCACCCGGCCCGAGGTTATAAAACTTGAGTACATTCTCAAACTCAAAATAAAGCACACTGATTGGCTGCTTCTGAGCACATGCTCGGAAGCAGCCAATCAACGTGCTTTATTTTGAGTTTGAGATTATTCTCAATTCTTATAACCTTGAACCCTGTTTGAAAGTGCAAGAGGAGCTATTTTTGTCACCTCTGTGTCCGTGTCAGCACCTGAATTGGAAGTTTTGGTTATATTTTGTTATGTGATGGGCCAGGCGGTGTTCTGTATGCGGACAGGTCTTGTTGTACACAACAGTAAAACAACTTTGCCTGTGGAATCTGTGACATTGCAGAGACTGTTAAGGTTAAGATGGCAAACAAGGCAGCTCAGTAAGTACCACCAAATGATGCCAAACACCGTACTGTGCCATTGCAACAAAGCGCAAAAAGCTGAGTATGAAATTTATCTCTGCAAAATTTAGAAAATGTTCTGTCCAAGTTCTGTTTTGAGAATTAAAGACTAGAGGCAGATGAGCCACTCAATATGCAAGTTGGGGAAGTTGGAAAGGACTTCAACAACCTGGGAAAACTGAGAGAATTTGAAAATTAATGGCTACTGTGATAGGGGTATTTAGAAAGTATATGTGCAACATGACAAAACCAGCAAAGTGGCATGTGCATTCAGCCAAGACTGATTAGTCTGGGCAGCCCCCAGTCTGATCAGTCTTTGCTGTCAATTTAAAGGATAGAAAAGAGTCTAAGCTAGCTGTCTGTGGACAGCGAAGATTCTGATCAGACTGGGCTGATCTTAGTCTTTGCTGGGCGCACAAGCCACTTTGTTGGTTTTGTCATGTCGGGCTCATTTATTTGCTCAGAGAGAAAAGATATACTTCCAGGACAGATAACCCATGCACAGAAGTATTTATCTCCTCATTTGAGGCTACTCTTAAAGGAAAGAATTTGCTCCCAGAAGGAGCAAATTCTTTCCTTCAAGAGTAACCCCTTACTTTGAAGAGTAAGCTTTAGCATTGTTAAAGAGTAAATGTATAATCAAATGTTGGAATAAAAAAAGGGCACAGAAAACTGGAAACTATCAGGGAAAAATCAGGGAATTTTGAAGTGGAGAATGAGTCGCAACTCTGAACATGCTTCTGTGTTGTAGTAACAATCATAGTGTACTATGCCATATGTACGTCACAGCTTTAGATAAGGATGGGTACTGAAGATAATTTTGAGATAATTTTCCTTATTTCTCAATGAAGACATATGTTGTGACCCCTCATTAGAACCGTCTTGGTGAGACGGTTCTAATGAAGGGTCACAACTTATGTTTCTATGGAGAAATAAGGAAAATTCTAACATGATGTTAACTTTTTCTCCATTGAGCCTATAGGAAGTGGCACCATGCGAAAATTTGTGATAAATCACTTTGTTAATGCTAGGCGTGCACATTTTACACCTTGATGACATCGGACATAAACATTTAAATCCTGGCGACGTCCACCTCCAAAGAGTCCATTAGAAAATGTCACAATATCCATGCAATTTGATCGTATATCATGTTAGACTTGAAATAATTTTTCCTTACTGGTAAGTTATCGCAGATTAACACATGCGTTGTCTCGCAGATAAGAACATTAATTCACTCCGGCCTGTGACCGTCGTGAATTAATATTTTGTGATCTGCCCTCAAACAATATGTTAATCTGCGATAATTCACGTGTAAGGAAAAATAATTTCTCTGAAGCTCTGGTATGTGCATTAATTGCAGTTAACAAAGCCTTGCAGTGACGAATATGCTGCTACTCAAGTGTTTTGTTTCATTTTTTTTTCAGGGAAATTTCGTGTACCGAATAATCGGATATGAGCCTGCGACATTTTACTTCACAATTGATAGAACTGATGGTCGGATCACTGTCCGTGTTCCTCCTAAACAAGATCCTGAGGAGAGTGAAACATTCACAGTTAGTATTACTTTTAGAATGTATTACCGTAAAAATTCTAAATATTGGGACACCAAAAGAAATTACCATAATTATCCTAAAATTGGAACCGTTTGGTTTTTCAGTGCAGTAATGTGTCCAAAACATGCAAATGGGATGGCAAATAGTGGAAACCCAGATCAGACTGCTCCTTTGAGGAGCAGTCTGATCTGGGTTTGCACTATTTGCTCAGACCTAAGTGTCCCAATATAGAGAGTTTTTAGGGTACCACCATTTACAGTAGAACTTCAATGGCCCAAAGCCTAATGGCTTGTTAACCCTGCCTCACTAGAACTTTTTCCTGGGTCTGTATAGGTCAGTTTATGTATAAACTAACTCTGGATGGCTAGAACTACCTTTGGCTTGAACTTATTTTCTACGTCCCAAGCCTCTTCAAACCATTGAAGTTTTACTGTACTTAAACCACGACACGACAAAACCATCAAAGTGGTATATGAGCTCAGCAAAGACTCAGATCAGCCTAGGCATCTTCCCAGTCAGATCAGAGTCTTCGCTTATTTGCTCTGCACTGAAAAGGTAGCTAAGGTCTAAGCAGCCTCCATGTGGACCACAAGGACTCTAATCAGACTGGGCAGATGCCCAAGCTGATCTGATTCTTCCCTGGGCACATAATTATGCCACTTTTTTCGTTTCGTTGTGTTGCGGCTCACTTTTGAATACAAATGGTTTAAATAAGATTCAACTTTGTCTGTTTTTACCTATTAACACTCAGCGTCCCGTAAAATGATACAATGACATTTGCACTCGCTGCATCTGATCAGGGCATACACAGTTTACATTAAATGCATGAATTTCTTTTAAGTTTAAAAGTATTAGATAGTGGATCTTACACAAGCATTCATTCATATGAAATTTATGGAACAGCCATTTGGCATTAACCCTATTGCACTCAGAATGGCCAAAACTCCAAAGAGTTTTGGCTATTCTGAGTGCAATAGGATTAAGAGTTAACCCCATTAGGAAGGGAGGCTTGTAAGATCGATCTAGATTTTTGGGATTGTTTTGGAAGAGAAAACCCCATTTTACAGCTGAATACACAAGACTGATTTACATATTTTGGGGCAATTTTTGACGAGGAGAACTACCTTCTGTCGTATAGCAGAATATATACGGCAATTGTTACAGAAACATTTGTATCATATGACGTCGCTGTTATTCAGTGGATAACATCATGTCATAAAAATCGTATGGCCACACATATAATAACACTTTGGCGTGTATAAAGGCTCGTTTCATAAATTTCACATGAAATGACCACTCATGTAAGATCCTTTGGCGTGCCAAAGGCTCGTTTCATAAATTTCACATGAAATGACCACTCGTGTGAGATCCTCTATTTCTCACACGATTTTACTATTCTGTTTTAGATACTCGTAGAAGGATACGATGATGCTTGGCCCACAAACAGAGTTCAAGGGAATCTTACTATTACAGTCAACCGCAATCCAAGTGGTCCGCAATTCGACAGGTCATTCTATAGTAACAGAATTCGTGCGGATTTCCCTCCAGGAGACCCTGTCATTACTCTGACAGCCTCAGATCCTGATAACGTAAGTTCTTAGCTCTCAGGAGCCTCAGCAGTCCCAAGTTCGAGTCCCGCTGGAGGAAGAAATCTTTTCAACTGTAAATCCAGATCCACTGAACACAACCTGATCCATTGAACACAGCCTTTCATTATTATCCTACCATTGTCCTCATATGACTTAAACACTGTTGAAAAGAACGTAAAATTGCTAGTCATCCATCCATCCATCTTAACCCTCAGACTGTAGAATTCCTGTGTTTCTTTTGCCGGGCCGCGTAGCGCAATCGGTAGGCACCTAACTCATAAGTCAGAGGTCCTGGGTTGGAAACCCGGTCTGGCCACATACTTTCGTTTCTCCTGCTGATTCAAGAAGGGCAGTTGTCAGTTACTGGCAAAAGTATGTGCACTTAGTACTGTTTAACCGCTTAGGAGGCCTAAGCCTGCCCAGGAATAGTGTGGTTAGGTTAACTGACCATCCCGTTACGACCATAGCTGTTTACAGTGGAGGTTAAGCAACAAATCAATCAATCAAATCTGTGTTTCTCACTTTGCTGAGGGAGATTTTCTTTGATATAATCAGTAGAATAGAATAAAATAGCATAGAACCAGTATTAAACACTAGCCTTTGTTTAGCATATTTTATTGAAAGCCTAATTTTCCTCAATTGAAATATAAGTACAGTCAACTCTGGATATCTCAAACATATGATATGTCTCAGTACCACTTATATCAAAGAATAATGTTTGGGCATAAACCCTATTTTTATTTACTTTTCAACTGCTGTTATCTCAAACTACTGATATCTCAAAGTAAATTTTCTGGGACCAGAAAATTTAATTTGAGATATAAGTTGTTTGAGATGGATTTCGACTTTGAGATAACAAGTGTTCAATGTAGCTTAATATCAACTGGTGTATGCAATCTATGTAGCATACACCATGATATAGAAAAGAGAAGGAAAAGGCTACTTTTGTGTTGACCGTAATGTGGGTATGTATTGGGACACCTAAAATAATAAATTTTCCATTTGGGACAAATGGAAAATTTATTATTTTAGGTGTCCCAATACTTACGCACATTACGGTAGTTCACTTTCTAAGTTTAAGGCTAGAGTCTTTTACCATGCCACACGTTAACACCTGGGGAAGGACAGCTGAATGCAGTGATGCATAATGGACCATGAACTGTATTTCATGTTTTTTCTTTTAACATAAAAAATTTAGTTTCACTGCTTATGTTTAGTTCACTCTCAAAATAACCAAAAAGGATAAAATCTTTAAACCTGCCAGACATCTGGGGAAGGACAACTAAATGTAGTGATACATATTGGGCCATTACGTATATTTCATGTTCCATTGAGCAAAGAAAGTTTTAAGTGAATATTTTAGTATATTTTCAGCAGACAAAATTGTATAAGTATCAGTGTTATGTCTGGATTTTGAAACCTTATTACCAGAGTTCCAGATAATGTTGGGTATTGAAGATAATTTTGAGATAAATTTTCTTATTTCTCAATGGAAACATATGTTGTGACCCGTCATTAAAACTGTCTCAGTGAGACGGTTCTAATTAGGGGTCACAACATATGTTTGTATTCAAGAATATGAAAAATTATCCCTAAGCTATGTCTGTAACCTTTTCTTATCGGGAGCACTATCAGTACTATGCCAGAAGATGATGTATCAATGGCCGTCTTGTCTTTTTGTAGGATGAGCTGTCATTTGAGCACTTGGGAACTGATGCACAGAAGAGAATCTTCTCACTTGACTCACGTAACCGACAGATTATTTTGTCCGCTAACATGAGAGGCTTAGATGATGAGACGACTTACACGGTATGTATCTTGTGATGAAAATTTTGTACCGTATTTGTCATAAATGAGCCGCGACACAACAATACCATCAAAGATGCATGTGCCAAACATGAAGACCCAGATCAGCTTGGGCATACACCAAGTCTGATCAGTCTTCGCTATGTGCTCAAAGGGTAGCTAAGGTCAACAGCGAAGACTCTGATCAGACTGGCGTATATGCCCAGTCTGAACAGAGTCTTCGCTGTTGACATGGAGGTAGCTTAGACCCTTAGCTATCCTTTGCCTGGTCTGATCAGAGTCTTCACTGTTGACATGCAGGTAGCTTAGACCCTTAGCTACCCTTTGAGCACATAGCAAAGACTCTGATCAGACTGGGGGATGCTCAGGCTGATCTGAGTCTTCGCTGGGTGCACATGCTACTTTGCTGGGTTTGTTGTGTCGCGGCTCAAATATTTATATGCCCAGACAACCATACTTATTCAGTTATAACACAGGATTTTTTTGCCCTCCTTTTTCTTCTCAAAAACAACCAAACAAAATCTAAACCCTACTTACAAGAGCGATCTAGACTTTTGTGCTTAGTTTAGAAGGAAAAAAAAAGAGAGAAAAAGACAACAGTACCTTGTCGCAGAATTAATACAAGAGTTGAAGACTGATTACATAGTTGTCAGTTACGAGTGAAAGTAAGTGCATAGCTGTTTACAGTGGATGTTAAACAATAACACAACGCAACAACATACATGTATTTGGAAAAATGTTAGCGAAGGGTGGGGGAGAGTGTGTGGTGGTGGGGAGTGGTAACCCTCTGTCTTGTAGTCAGTAATATACAGTTTGTATCGTGGGACTGTTCTTGTTAAGAATTTATACATCATCTCCATATTGAACCTGCTAGCAGAGGCCCAGATAAGACAGACAAGAAGTTTAAAATAATTCTAAGATAATTTCTGTTAATTCTGAAAAAAACAACAACATATTTTGAGACGCTTCTAATGAGTGGTCACAACATAGGTTATATGGAGTATGGAGTACTAAAAATTATCCCAGAGTCCCAGAAATTACTTTTGTGAATCCCTGTTTACTTCTCTGAACAAGCTAGTCCTTCAAAAAAGGGTCTACTCTAAAGGAAAGAATTTGCTCCTAAGGGAGCAAATTCTTTCTTTTAAGAGTTGACATTCTTAGGGAATAGTGGAAAAATTGAAAATGGCAGAGTTGATTCCCACCCCCACCCTCCCAAGATGTGTATCCATACACCAAAATTATAATAAAACTAAAAACAAAATTAACCCATTATTGCCTAGCCCCCCAAAACTGGGATATAGGCAAACAGTGCAGACCCATATCAGCTGCCGCAAATGCGGCATCTGATCAGGGTTAACACTTTTTGCATACAACAAATGGGTATTTTTCCTCAAAATAAAACAAAAAATCGAAATATAAACTAAACCTGACACCCCTTAAATGACAAATGGACTCGTCCAATATATACAGATAGAAGAGTCCACTAGACATTAATGGGTTAAGTACTTGTGGGTTAAGTACTTGGCCAGTCATGATTATCCTTATTACCTGCCATACTTTGTTTCGTTCTATTCCAGTTCGATGTACGAGTGAGTGACAACAGAAAGACAAACCCGCGGTCAGACATAGCAACTGTATCCATTACAGTTGTTCCTCTCTTTGGGCCACCAGTCTTTAGCTCAGACAGATATGAGTTTACAATTCCTATCACAACACCAGTTGACACAATGGTTTATAACCAGATCAGGGCAACAGATAATGATCAAACGGTATGTTTAAACGAGTTTATATCTTAGCTCAGAAGGTGAGCTAAAAGTATAAACAGGGGCTGTTGTCGTTACTTGTTGATAGTTTCGAACAAGAATATCTCTAAAGCTAGTTGAGCAAGACATGATCAAATTCCATATTTAGCATCAGATTCTATGGGGTGGGGGAATAACTGCATTTAGGAGCAGATTGGATTCAAACTGGTTGCCATTGAAACTAGAACTTCATAGACCATCTCTGCGTGGTAGAGTGATTAACACCTCCCTTAACTCTGACTCTGGATTATTGAGTTGCGAGATTCTGTCCAAAATTAAAGGTGTTAAATTGCACAGAGCTCTTCATAATCACCCTCCCATTTTGCTAATATGACTGAAATACTGTTGAAAAGGATGTAACACTGCCAAGTCATCCAGTCATTTATCTCACTAAATGAGATAAAATTTTGCATAATTTTTTGCCATTCTTGAAGCCAATTCTCATTAGATTTTCAGTTTGCAGTTCTCATTAAGCTCATATTAAAGTGTAAATAGCTCCAGATAAGTTAGAGTTTTGAGGATAATTCAAGGATAAGTTTTGTTATTTCTCAACGAAAACATATGTTGTGACCCTTCATTAGAACCGTCTCGGTGAGACGGTTCTAATGATGGGTCACAACATAAGTTTTTATGGAGAAATATGGCTAATTATCTCTCATTTATGCCTGTTACCCCTGCTTATCTGGAGCACTGATATTATTACTTAAGATTGGATGTTTACATTTCAAGAAGAACTGTCTTTGATTCTTACCTAAAGAGTGCCAAATGAATGACTTTAAGCCTGTATAGATTAGCTTGGAAGACAGACTATTTTGTCAGAGTCTCTTATCAAAATCTCACAGACTCATCATATCACACATTGTAGCACATGTATGGTTTCAATGAAGAAATTACTAGAACCCCACCCCAGCCACCCACCCACCCACTGCCATCCTGTTGTCTCGGGTACTGACCATATTCATCTCTATTTTGCAGGGAGATCTGAGGTTCATGCTCGAAGGCTTTGCTCCTGGCACTAACTTCTTCAAGGTCGATCCAGTATCGGCGGCGATCACAACCACAGCTGATTTGAACAACAGAAACAATCAGTACACAGTAAGTATTAGTGTGGACTTTCGGGTAAATTATGCTCTTAAAGCTCCATAACAAAAATAGCTGAATTTGCAAACAGTGTAGATTCAGATGAGACGGCTCATAATGAGCCACCTCATCTGGATCCACACTGTTTGCCCTCTTGTCTTTGAATTCACAGCACAATAAAGTTTGGACGAAACCTTTTTTTTTTATTTGGGAGACGTAAATTTTGTGGTCTGCTTTTTTTTGCACTGTATTTATTTATAGAACCTGTGATTTCATGCATTTGTTTACATTATTGCCACTGGGATAAACGGTCAGAGTCCTGTGGTATGGTTAACTCTCAAATCAGCCTGCATAGCTGTGCAAACTTATCAGGGCCCGGTTGTTCAAAACTAACGACATCATTAGGTAACGACTTGTTTAAATTTCAAACATGAAAATCTCAAATACCCCAACATTTTTGTTGAAAAAATGTGAAAAGCTTGCATTGTAAAGGCTTCCAACATTCTTTCAACAAAAAATATCAGTGTGCTTGGTTATAAAGTCATAAAACAAGTGTCGAGTTGACCTCTGAACAAGCTCGTTAGGCTAACAATGCTTTGAACAATGGGGTCCAGAGTTTTAATTTTTACTTTAAATTTTTCACTTTTAATGCTAGCCAGGATTCATAAATTTTATATTCAAAAAGGAAAGATTGCAAAAAGGCTAATCTGAGTCTTGCCTTTTTGCACATGCAATAAAGTATCTTTTCATTTGATGCCACCCATTCTATTTTTAGCTCCGCATAGCTGCATACGACACTGATGCAGAAGACGACAAAGGTTATGCTCTGGTTATTATTTATATCCAACGCAATCTTCATCCTCCGGTGTTCCAGCCCGGCGGTCAACTCAATTTCCTTGCAAGGATCGTGGATCACGAAGGAAGAGGAACAGAAGTTATTAACATGACGGCTCTCGATAGCGACCTTACTGTAAGTTTTCCAGTTCAAGTAAGAGATAAGCCAGTGATATAGCTGCCTGTAAAGATACGATACATTTTCAAACAATACACCTTTCCGAAGCCAAGCCTACTTTAAACAGGTATGCATCTCTTCATTACTGTAAGATAAAATCACAGACTTATTTTGGGACTTTCAACCTGAGTGATTTTGTTTGTGGGACCATGTCACATGCTAAGTTGTCATTGCATTGGTCAGTTATACACTATCATGTGACTTTTGAATGACATTCTGGGTGTGGCTGGGAAAGGTATATTGAACACTTCCTGTACAAGTCTTAAATTTTTGTGCATTTGTTCTCATGTGCCATATGCAAGTGTTCTGAGATGTTTATGCAAATTAAAATTTTATTTCTGTTCTGTGCAAAATCTGTAATCCCTGGATATGAGGTAAGTATGTGATTGCCTTGATTTAGGTGTATAAGTACCTCTCCAGGGTTTTGTGCCATTTTACAAAGAGGAACAACTTTTGTTACTTCCTGTTTGCTCCCCTTTAGGGCACAGCCGTTTGAAAAGGGGGTTACTCTTAAAGGAAAGAATTTTCTCCAAGAGGAGCAAATTCTTTCCTTTTAGAGTTAACCCCCAATGAGAAGGGAGGCAAAAATCAAAAGGACAGAGTTGCTTCCCCTGAAAATATGCCCATTCACCTTAAAGTCACTGTACTAAAATTGAACTTAACGTCTTTCTTTACTCTTTATTTCAGAGGCCAGAAAACTCCCTGACCTATTCTCTGATTCGTGACGACACTTTTAGATGGTTCACAATAGATACATTGAGTGGTATGATCACAGTTAAAGAGCGTGTGTCTGCAGATGGAAACAAACCCGCACAATATACGGTAAAGTCAGATGCTTATTTGAATCATTGCCATTGAGACATTTAGGCCCGACTTCACATTGAACTTTATACATGGTTTTAGCATTCTCAGCAACGACATTTTACATTTAATTAAACCACTGACTTAATAATCAGGGCCCGGTTGTTCAAAACTAACGACATCGTTAGTTAACCAGACGTTAAAATTTCAAATGTTTATATCTCAAATATGCCAATATTTTTTGTTGAAAAAATGTGAGAAGCTTCTCACATTTTTGCAACAAAAAATAACAGTGATTTTCATTATAAAGTCATAAAACACTTAACGAGTTGACCTCTTAACGAGCTCGTTAGGCTAACGATGCTTTGAACAACTGGGCGCTGAGTTATAACTGTGATGTGAAATTGGGCCTTACTGTGTGTGTATTTGATTTAATTTTTGGTTTAAGCAATATTTTATAGGACTGGATTTTATTTTTGTTGATTTTATCGATGAGTAAATGCCTGCAAAGCACTAGCATACTGAATTAATTCCATTTTGATTATATTGATCATTACAAACTTTTTTTTTGATGATGGACAAATACACATCTTGATTGGATGGAACAGTATACATTCTGTTTGGATAAAGTGTGTTCACACTAAATGTACTGCAAGACAGCCTGTGTTAGATAGAATGGATTATAAAGGGACTAACTAGTGTTAATTCAGAGATAATTATGGTTAACATTCTCCATCAAATATATGATGTTACCCTTTAATAGCTCTGCCTCACTCAGACAGATGGTTTAATGAGGGGTTAAATCAAATGTTTTAAATCCAGAATTAAAAATGATCTGGATAATTTTTATCAAAATCTCCCCTAGTCCTTGCTCCAGTCCCATGCTCTGCCTTATATCTTAGAAATAGATCAGCTCTAGCAGTGAATTGTTGAGTAATAATTCACTGTTTGGAGGTCACTTGTAAAGTAGATCATACTACAAGCTCTGAGTATGTGTAGCAGTAGACATAGAAAGAAAAGAAAGAAGTAATCAGGAAGTTTTAAAAGTTGTTACCCTCTAGATAGATGGCAGAAAACCATGAGTTACACCCACACATCTTAAGCAAGCTTTTGCATGTTGCATCTCCATTCGAGCCGGGACACGACAAAACCAAAAAGGTGGCATGTGCGGCCAGCGAAGACTCAAATCAGCCTGGGAATCCACCCAGTCTGATCAGAGCCTTTGCTGTGTTCTTAAAGGGTAGCTAAGGGTCTAAGCTACTCTCCTGTTGACAGCAAGAACTCTGATCAGGCTGGGCGGATGCCCAGGCTGATCTGAGTCTTTGCTGGGCACAAATGCCACTTTATTGGTTTTGTCTTGTCGCAGCTTGTTTATTGTTTCATTGACATTTTCAGCTGTACGTTGTCGCCACTGACGCAAGTCCAGACAACCCACTTACTACAACAGCAACTGTGACAGTACAGGTTGATAGGAATGTGCCCCCAGAGATACAGAACCGTAATTCATACGTCCAGTCAGTGTCTGAGGGGATACCTCTGAGCGAAGTTATTATTACTGTCAGAGCCACAGACGCCAATCCTTCGGTAAGTCACAGGTGTAAGAAGATTTCCCCACCATTCTGAAATTTAGGTTTGACCATTATCAGGAGTGTTGAAGAAGAAGAAGAAAGAAGAAGAAACTTTATTAGCCTCGTAGTAGGTCTATGGAGGCTTGAGGCCATCCTCAATAAACCTTACAAAACATGACATAATGTACTACACATCAATTATTTAATGCAACGGACATCCTTCTAAAGGGAATGAAAATTTGTTACGGTCAACTGTCAGATTAAGCATTCCATCAAAAACCGGTTCAGATGGTGGATGGCATTATATGTTTTTATGCAGAGTAAACAAAAATTATCCTTAATTATCACCAAATACTCCCTCTTTTCGAGAGCTGATGAAGTTCGGCGGTCTAAGTTTAATTTTGGTGGACTTTTGGCCACTTTATACAAGAAATATAGTACTGTACTGCTATGTAGCATTATATTATGGCTATACTGTAATCATTTTAGGATGATATAAATGGTATGTTGGAATACTACATCGTTGAACCACTGGCTAGAAGTGTCTTCATGATTGATCCAGACACCGGAGCCATTACATCGAGGATCAGTCTCAAAGATGTCACCATTACAGAATGGCAGGTAAGTACCTGGCCTGGAGGTTATAAAACTTGAGTACATTCTCAAACTCAAAATGAAGCACACTGATTAGCTGCTTCCGAGCACATGCTCGGAAGCAGCCAATCAGAGTGCTTTATTTTGAGTTTGAGATTATACTCAAGTTTTATAATCTCGGACCCTGGTTCAAATACATGTACAGAGATTTTGAACCATTAATGCCTTGTCATGGCATGTATGAAACACAAACATTGTGACTTGTTTAGAAAAACAGCAGAAAGATCAGATACTTATCAACAGCAAAATACTATTGTCCAATATGCTGCGCATGGAAAAAGTGAAAAACTGACATTTATGTATAGTAACACCATTCAGGCGTTTCAGGTAGAAAACTTTCTGAGAATTGGGACACCTAAAATGATTGTCCTAAAAAGGAACAGTTTTGTTTTACAGTACAGTAATGGCTCTAAAAGATGCAAATGGTATGGCAGACAGTGTAGACACTGATCAGACTGCTCCTTTGGGAGCAGTCTGATCTGTGTCTGCACTTTTTGCTGCGACAAATCTGTCCCAATGCTTAGAATTTTTACAGTATATAATAAAAAATATCATCAGTGCAAGGTCACAACGTCAGTGTAAGGTCTTGACATTGTGTGGATATTCATGGTAAGTAAGTAAGTGAGGACTATTTAGTGAGGGTGGCTCAGTTGGCAAAGCCAATCTTCCCTGAGGCCCTCATAAAACATACATGACATACAAAAATGGAGAAAAAGTGAAACCGTCATTTCATCATACAATACAATACAACCTTCATTACACCCAACTTTACATATACATGTAATAACATGGGGAGCAATAATGAACATTAATTCATGGTTCTGAGGTGCCACTCAAAGCTAAATAGCACCTACCTAACTACTCATGGGGCCCGGTTTGCGTTGCACTCGCTTTCCACCTCTGCGGCCCGGGTTTGGTTCCCGGCGGCGTCATGTGGGAGGGTAGTGGTCCCCCGTCCGAGGTCGATTGTTTTCTCCGGGTACTCTGGTTTCCTCCACCAGTATAGGACCACAAACGCGCCAACATCTGTGCCATTATGAGTATTTAAATAAGTTCGCGTGAGCTTTCAATGCAATCGATGTAAAATAAATAAATAAAGTTTACATTTACTTAACTACTGTTCACTGGCCAGTCAGAAGTGCCACTGACTGAGCATGCTGTGAGAGATAAGATCAAATTCAGCCTTTTAGGGGACTAGGTCCCACAAACTTGCTGAAAATGATTAAAATATAAAGTAAATTCTTACCTAAATAACTCATTAACTATAGAACTTACATTTCTGAAATTTGCAGAATAACTTTTGTATGTCATTAGAAAAATATCTACTAAATTTGACAAAAATTGGAAAGTTCTTATGCAAATGAGGGTAGACGGAGCTTAAGGAAACTCATGGAACTATGAATTGATAAAGCATTATATCAGCATTGTGTAGCCACTTGGTCACAGAGTTGCCCGTCTAGATATGAAACAATTTTTTAATTTGTTATTTTTTCTTTTAATTTTTTGCAGTTCAAAGTTGGTGTAAGAGACAAGGGTATTCCGTCATTGTCTGACGAGACGGATGTCACCATCACCATACAAGCAATTGGTCGGCCGTTCTTCAGTCCGCTCGAGTTTTTCCTGACAGAAGAAGAAAACCTGCCAGCTGGTTCCCAGATATTTACTGTCCGTGCCAACGATCCAACTCCAGATGTAAGTTAAACAACTAGAGTAGAACTTCAGTGGCTCGAACCCTAATGGCTCGTTGACCCTGCCTGGCTAGAACTTGTTCCTGGGTCCCTAGAGGTCACTTTATATAGAAACTTACCCTGGATGGCTAGAACTACCCTTGGCTGGAACTAATTTTCATGGTCCCAAGCCTGTTGGAGCCATTGAAGTTCTACTGTACATTTTCTCTCTTTAAGTGAATAGGCCCAACTCCATGTTTTTCTGCTAGTTTTCTCTCAGGTGGGACTAGTTGAAGAGAGACATAGGTATTACTTTTGTTGCAGTGTTGGCATCGGCATTAGTGTAAACTTTTGTTGAGTTTTCTTGTCTAAATCTGTTTAGTGGCAATGCCCACTCAGGGGAGACACCGCCTTCCACAGATTACTTGTTTTCTAAAAGAAGACATAATTTTACTTTTTATATGGGCTTCCATGTAGTTAAGAAGAGTCCTAATTCAAAGGGGTCTACTCTTACAGGAAAGAATTTGCTCCTAGAGGAGCAAATTCTTTCCTTGAAGAGCTGACCCCCCATTGAGACGGGAAGTCAAAAAAAAATTGCAGAGTAGCTTCCCCTGAAAAAATGGCAGAACAGTTTCCCCTGCCTGTATCCATTCACCTTAAATAATAATGGTTGGGAAGGTAAAGAGAAAATGTTTGAATTGTCTCCCCTTTGTACAATATTTACTTCACTTAGAACAATTTAAGGCAAAAGAAGGACTCCCTTCAAATTTTACATTTCAAGGAAAACAAAACAAATTTTCAAAATGAAAAATAGGTGAGATTTAAAAATCTTGTTTGAATTGGATGCTCCAAACCAGTGTCTGAACTGTTGGCCTTAATTGACTTTGTAAGCATTTTTTTTTTTTTTTTTTCACATTGCTCAGTTTAAACTATATTTTATTTGTATGAACAGTATACAAGAAAGATGCATACATTTACACACATTTCTGAATATAACATTTTATACAGATGGGATTCAGAAGACAGTCAGTTGACTTTTTTAAGTCTGTTTCAAAATTTTTTTACTTCAGTTGCTTGATAAAAAATTCAGAGGCAATATTCAACCATAAATGAGCCACGACACGACAAGACCAACAATGTGGTTGCGCGCCCAACACAGACTCAGATTAGCCTGGGCATTTGCCCAGTCTGATCAGATTCTTCGCTGTCCACAGGGAGGTAGCTTAGACCCTTAGCTACCCTTTAAGCGCTTAGCAAAGAGTCTGTGCAGACTGGGAGGATGTCAAGGCTGATCTGAGTCTGCATGGGCGCACAAACGCATTGTTGGTTTTCTTGTGTCGCTGCTCAAATGACTAACTCACTCAAGCTTTCTCTTTGTATGATACTATTATTATATTGCAACGTTGTTTTTAGGGACCACTGCGATACGAATTGAGAGGAGAAGGCCTGGCTAGATCCTATTTCAGAGTTGACGAAGATGGAAACATATTCCTGAACAGGTCCTTCACTGAAGATAACAACAGGACTCCAAGCTATAAGGTATTAATCACAGGGTATAATCGATTCCGCTAATTTTCGCTTCCTGCAGAGACTGTACATCATATTTGGCTTTCGCCAAGACTGTCCGCGAACTCTTGCTTCCTGCAGAGACTACTGTCCTCGAAAATTGGCTTCCTGCCGAGACTGTCCGCGTGACTCTGCTTCCTGCCGAGAGCCTCGGCAGGAAGCAGAATCATGCGGACAGTCTCTGCAGGAAGCCATTTATCATGTACAGAAGTCTCGGCAGGAAGCAAGAGTTCACGGACAGTCGGCGGAAGCCAAATATGATGTACAGTCTCTGCAGGAAGCGAAAATTAGCGGAATCGATTATACCCTGTGTTAATAGCTACTCAATTTCATGACATCTGCTAAAAAGCCACCGGGCAAATTGTAACCAAATTTCATATAGAACCTCCAGGTGCTTAGGGAAACGAAAATTTGTTCAAATGGTCCTGGCCACATGACCAACATTGCCAACATGCCCATAATAATTATGGTAAAAAAGTTTTAAAGATCTTCTTTTCCAGAACAACTTGACTGATGGCCTTGAAACTTGGTATGTAGCATCGGATACTTGAGTACTACCAAGACTGTTCAGATGATGACCTCGGGTTGACCTTGACCTATTTTTACAGCAAGCTCAAATATGGGAAAATGCTAGAGCATAAGATTTCAGGGAGACTTTTGAAGGTTTTGGCCTGAAATTATGGCCCCCCACCATGGGGGGGGGGGGACATATTATTTTTGGTTCCCATATTTGAGCTTGCTGTAAAAATAGGTCAAGGTCAACCCGAGGTCGGCGTCCGCGTCCACGTCGGCATAGCTTCTTGTCTGCACTCTATCTCCTGAAGGGATGCATGGATTTTGACCAAACTGGCACAGATACATTACTGGGAGGGGGGAAAACTGATTAGATTTTGGTGACCTTGACCTTATTTTCAAGGTCACAGGAGGTCAAAGAAGGATGGAAAATAGCTTGTCTGCACCATATCTTGTGAAGGAATTGATGGATTTTTACCAAACTGGCACAGATATATCACTGGGAGATAGCAAAGAACTGATTAGATTTTGGTGACCTTGATCAGATTTTCAAGGTCACAGGAGGTCAAAGATTGTTGAAAAATGCCTTGGCTGCACCATATTTGCAGAAGGAATTGATGGATTTTTACCAAACTGGCACAGATATATCACTGGGAGATGGTAAAGAACTGATTAGATTTTGGTGACCTTGACCCAATTTTCAAGGTCACAGGAGGTCAAAGAGTGTTGAAAAATGCATTGTCTGCACTGTATCTCCAGAAGGAATTGATGGATTTTTACCAAACTGGCACAGATATACCACTGGGAGATGGCAAAGAATTGATTAGATTTTGATGACCTTGACCTCATTTTCAAGGTCACAAGAGGTCAAAGAGAGTTGAAAAATGCCTTGTCTGCACCATATCTCCTGAATGAATGGATGGATAGGAATCAAACTGGCATATATACATTACTTGGAGATGGCAAAGAACTGATTAGATTTTGGTGACCTTGAACCCATTATCAAGGTCACAGGAGGTCAAAGAGTGTTGAAAATGCCTTGTCTGCACCATATCTCCTGAATGGATGGCTGGATTTGAACCAAACTTGCATACATATATCATTGGGAGATGGCAAAGAAGTGATTAGATTTTGGTGACCTTGGCCTCATTTTCAAGGTCACAGGTGGTCAAAGAGTGTGTCTGCACCATATCTCCTGAATGGATGGATGGATTTGAACTAAACTGTCACAGATACATCACTGGGAAATGGGAAAGAAGTGATTAAATTATGGTGACTTTGACCCTATTTCAAGGTCATAGTAGGTCTTAACTTGACAGCATTTAGGGAAAATGATACTGCTGAGAAAGCGCAGGTGGGGGGACATCTGTTTTTGTCAAAAACATTTCTAGTTGGTATATATAGTCATCTTAATAAGTACATGAAGATTTATGAGTTCAAGGGGTCAAGGTCATCTTTTGACCTTTGATCTAGGACTCTCATATTTTGACAATTTTAAACATCTCAACCAAAAAACAAATTATAACCAGATTATGTATAGAGCCTTCAGGGGCAGAGGGAACAAAAATCGTTCAACTGGTCCAGATCACAAGACTTCTTGGCAAAAAGTGACAGTGTTTTGCATACAATACAATTGCAAATATTACATTTTTTTAGCTCGCCTGAACGAAAGTTCAGGAAGAGCTATTGTTGTCACCACGGCGTCCGCGTCCGCGTCGGCGTCCGGATTGGATGTTTTGGTTAAAGTTTTTTGAAGACCTATATCTCCCTAACCCATGGATGGATTCTTTTGATACTTGCACTGTAGTTAGATATTGGTCCAAAGTTTAACATGGTTCCACCCCCACCCCACTCCTTGACCTTGATGTCAAGGTCATGAACTTAGAAAATTGGGAGTTTTTTGGGACTGGATGTTTTGGTTAAAGTTTTCTAAAGCCCAGTATCTCCTTAACCCATGGATGGATTCCTTTGATACTTGCACTGTAGTTAGATATTGGTCTAAAGTTTTCCAAGGTACTACCCCCACCCCCCTCAGTGACCTTGATGTCAAGGTCATGGACTTAGAAAATTGTCTTTTTATTGATTGGATGTTTTGGTTAAAGTTTTTTAATGACACATATCTCCTGAAACCATAGATGAATTCTTTTTATATTTGCACTGTAGTTAGATATTAGTCCAAAGTTTTACAGAGTACTACCCCAGCCCTGCTCGGTGACCTTGATGTCAAGGTCAGGGACTTAGGAAATTTGGTCTTTATTAAAGTTTTCTAATTGCGTACTGATTCATAATGCTTGGCAGAGATTTAGTTTACACTTGAACTGATGTTAGACACTTTTTTGAGTTTTTACAAAACACTATATACTTACCCGACTGGATGACCTTGATGTCAAGGTCATGGACTTTGAGTTATGTCTTAAAGATTTTGATTAGTTTTATATTAATGAAGATATAATTTCACAGTGCCACAATGGACTCAGTTGATACTGATACTTGGACTGATGTTAGATAACGGTTAAAGGCTTTGATACATCCTAGCCCTGCCCTCCTCCCCCATACCCCTTAGTTCTTTGACCTAAAGCTCATGGACTTTGAAACTTCCTGTGGATTTTTTTTTTATTTTAAGACATTTCTGAGATAGCTTTTGTTTATAAATGTGTTGTCATTAGGAACATGCTTGCCTGAGGTTTTATACATCGCAGTCCACACCACCATAGCGACTGTGTGATGGGCAAGCACCTATTCAGGCGAGCTATGCTGTCAGGCGACAGCTCTTGTTTACTAAATGGTTTCTTGCTTTGTCTTTCAGATTGTGATAGCAGCCGTTCGAGTGAGAGACCCAACCATAACTGCAACTGTGAATGTGTACGTGAATGTGAGAAGAAACCCCAACACACCAACATTTGATCACGGTGACCTCTTCTTCAATATTACAGAGGATTTACCTCTACAGGCAGTCTTTGGTGATGTTAATGCTACAGACCTTGACGTTGTAAGTCCAGGGATAATCCTCCCGTATTTATTCGGCTATATAGAGGATCTTACATGAGTGCTCATGTATTATTGAATTTATTAAACGAGTTTGGGAAAAAGATAAGATGCGAGGCTTTGCCGAGCATCTTAACGGTTTCCCCAACGAGTTTAATAAATTCAATAATACATGAGCACGAATGCAAGATTCTATTTATCATATGACACTAAATTCATTTTTCATTAGCAGATTTTGCACTAAAACGTCACGATTTCGCCATTAGAAAACGCAAAGTTTTTATGGACATCAACGCATAGCGTTACAACGTAATTTGCATATTTAATCCACTAGTGGATTATCGTTTTTAATGTATGGCTTTATTACACTCTCAGAAGCGAGGTCATATGATTAAAAGATGTTTTTCTCTCTCTCCCTGGAATGACCCCAAATTTCCAAACCAGTCTTATCAGTGCTCCAGATAAGAAGGGGTAAAAGGTTTAATTCAGGTCAGGGACGATTTTCCGTATTTCTCCATAAAAACATACATGTATATTGTGAACCCTGATTCAAACCGTCTCTCCAAGATGGTTCTAATCATCGATGGATGGATGACTTGCAATTTTACATCCTTTTCAACAGTATTTCAGTTATATCAGGACAATGAGATGGTGATAATAAAAGGCTGTGTGCAATGAAACCTGTTTACGTTATGAAAGGTTCACGCCTCAAGCGGGGCTCGAACCCGGCCTGCTAGAGTAGTAGGCCAGTGCTTAACCCACTGAGCAACTGGGGCTCCTAATCAGTGGTCACAATATACTTTTTACTAGAGAAATAAGATAAATTGAGCCAACAAAGTGGCATGTGCCACCAGTGAAGACTTGGATCAGCCTGGGCATCTGCCCAGTCTGATCAGAGCCTTTGCTGGGGCTTAACAGGTACCTAAGGGTCTGAGGTACTGCCATGCCGACAGCAAAGACTCTGATCAGATTGGGCGGATGCCCTGGCTGATCTAAGTCTTCGCTTGGTGCACATGCCACTTTGTTGGCTCAATTTATCTTATTTCTCAAGGAAAAAGTAGATTGTGACCACTGATTAGGAGCCCAAAGCAGCTTAGTTGGTTTTCTTATGTCGTGGTTCAGTTATCTTTGAATTGTCCTCGATACCTCCTTTTATCTGGAGCCCAGACCCCCTTAGCTAGGCTTCCCGCCTTCAGCACTCACCAAACTGATTCTTGCGCGCTGTCTCCCTCTTTATTTTCAAAACTTAGCATGTCTGATAGTCTCAAAACAAAATTGCATGTGTTCATTGTCTCACAATCAGTCTCTGATTTTACCTTACAGATAACCCTTAATGCGCCAAAAAGCAGATGACAAAATTTACGTCTGCAGAATTCCAAAAAAATGTTTCGTCCAAGCGATATTATGTTGAGAATTCGAACACTAGAGGGCAAACAGTGTAGATCTACACTGTTTGCCAATTCAACAATTTTAATTTTTGGAGCTTTAAGGGTTAAGGGAGGGATGCATGCCTGTTTAAAGTAGGCATGGTTTTTGGAACAGGGGATTAGGTGCTACAGTCTTTTGTTTCAAGGTTGACGTTGGCTGATTGTATTGAGAGTCCACCTTGTACGGCACTTGCACAGAAATGTCTAATGAGCCACGATACAGCAGAACCAACTAAGTGGCAAGAGCACAGCAAAGACTCTGATCAGACTGGTGGATGCCCAGGCTGATCTGAGTCTTAGCTGTGCACACATTCCACTTTGTTGTTTTTAGCTCACCTGTGAAGGTGAGCTTATAGTATAGCCTTGGTCCGTTGTCCGTCGTCGGCGTCGGCGTTGTCGTCCACACTTTCAAACATTTTCTCCTCTGAAACCACTGGGCCGATTGAAGCCAAATTTCATATAGAGTCTCAGTGGGATGGGGGAACGAAAGTTTATATATTTGGTCCAGGTCACATGACCAAGATGGCCGCAACGCCCATATATGGTAAAAACCCTTCAAAAATCTTCTTCTCCAGAACCAAAAGGCCTATGACCTTGAAACTTGGTATGTAGCATCGGGCATGGGGGCCCATCATAATTTATATAAATCATGACCTTGTGATGACCTTGACCTAATTTACGGCATGGTCAACTTTGGTACATTAGGCTTTTATATGGGAAAACGCTTAAACGGTGGATTTCTCAGAAACTGTTTAAGTCTAAGGTACAATACTTGGTATACATGATCGACTAAATGACCAGATGAAGATATTATGTCACTAAAGGTCAAGGTCATTCCGTCAGACCATCCGTCGTCAAGATTTTCTAACATCTTCTCCTCTGAAACCACTAGGCCGATTTAAGCCAAATTTCATATGGAGTCTCAGTGGGATAAGGAAACAAAATTTTATACCCAGGGTCTGGGTCACATGACCAAGATGGCCGCCATGCCCATATATGGTAAAAACCCTTCAAAAAACTTCTTCTCCAGAACCAAAAGGCCTATGACCTTGAAACTTGGTATGTAGCATTGGGCATGCGGGCTTATCATATTTTATACAAATCATGACCTTGCGTTGACCTTGACCTAATTTACGGCATGGTCAACTTTGGTATGTTAGGCTTTTATATGGGAAACAGTGGATTTCTCAGAAACTATTTAAGTATTAGGTACAATACTTGGTATACATGGTCGACTAAATGACCAGATGAAGGTATTATGTCACTAAAGGTCAAGGTCATTCCGTCGGACCATCCGTCGTCAAGATTTTCAAACATCTTCTCCTCTGAAACCACTGGGCCGATTGAAGTGAAATTTCATATGGAGTCTCAGTGGGATGGGGGAACGAAAGTTTATACCCGGGGTCTGGGTCACATGACCAAGATGGCCACCATGCCCATATATGGTAAAAACCCTTCGAAAATCTTCTCTAGAACCAAAAGGCCTATGACCTTGAAACTTGGTATGTAGCATCGGGCATGCTGGCCCATCATAGTTTATACAAATGATGACCACGTGTTGACCTTGAATTAATTTACGACATGGTCAACTTTGGTATGTTAGGCTTTTATATGGGAAAACGCTTATACAGTGGATTTCTCAGAAACTATTTAAGTCTTAGGTACAATACATGGTATATATGGTCAACTAAATGACCAGATGAAGATATTATGTCACTGAAAGGTCAAGGTCATTTTGTGGGTCTGTCCGTCATCAAAATTTTCAAAACATCTACTCCTCTGAAACCACTGGTCTGATTGAAGCGAAATTTCATATGGAGTCTAAGTGTGATCAGGGAATAAAAGTTTGTTCTCAGGGTCTTGACCAAGATGGCCGCCATGCCCGTATATGGTAAAAACCCTTCAAAATCTTCTTCTCCAGAACCAATAGGTGTATGACCTTGAAACTTGGTATGTAGCTTTGGGCACTCAAGCCCATCATAGTTTATACAAATGATCGTGCATTGACCTTGACCTAATTTATGACACTGTCAACTTTGGTACATTATGTAGGCTTTTATATGGGAAATGCTTAAACAGTGGATTTTTCAGAAACTATTTAAGTCTAAGGTGCAATATTTGGTATATATGGTTGACTAAATGACCAGATGAAGATATTTTGTCGTTAAAGGTCAAGGTCATTCTTTGACTTTTGTACAAGGTCATTGAGATTCTGTCACCCGTCAACATTTTCAAACATCTTCTCAGAGGCCACTAGGGTCAATTGAAGCCATATTTCATATTAGGGAGCTTCACCGGCTTAAAGGAACCATAGTTTGTTCAGATGGTCTTGGTCACTTGTTAAAGGACTTCTCCTCTGAAACTACTGGGCCAATTTTAATTAAATTTCATAAACAGCCTTCAGGCAAAGCGGGAAAGAAACTTTATATATTTGGTCAAGGTCACATGACCAAGATGGCCACCATGCCCATATATGGCAAAACCCTTAAAAAATCTTCTTCTCCAGAACCACTGGGCCATTTGCCTTGAAACTTGGTATGTAGCATCTGGAACTCTAGTACTACTAAGTTTATATAAATGATGTGTTTTGCCACAAGGTCAAATTTGGGCTCTAATGCTTTTGAGTGGGAAAAGCTAAAAAAAGTGCATTTTTGTGTTGCTATTGTGCTCTGTGATATGGAAATGCAGACAATTTGAACCCCTAGGAATTCTAGGGGTCAAGATTGTTCAGTGACCTTGGATTAAGGTAATTTGTCTGTAATTTGTCAACATTTTTAAAGGACTTTTCCTCTGAAACTACAGAACCAATTTCAATTAAATTTCATATGCAGCCTTCAGGCAAAGTGGGGAAAAAATTCATATATTCGGTCCAGGTCATATGACCAAGATGGCCACCATGGCCATATATGGCAAAAACCTTGAAAAATCTTCTTCTCCAGAACCACTGGGCCATTTGCCTTGAAACTTGGTATGTAGCATCTGGGACTGTAGTACTACCAATTTTATATAAATTGAGCATATACTGACAGGTGAGCGATTGTTGCCCTTGGGCGACTTGTTTTATGTTGTGACGCAAATGGTGAAATGATCTACTGCCCATATTTTCTTATTTCTAAAATTCCAAACGGAAATACATTTGAGCCGCGACACGACAAAACCAACAATGTGGTTGTGCGCCCAGCACAGACTCAGATCAGCCTGGGCATCAGCCCAGTCTGATCAGAGTCTTCGCTGTCTGCATGGAGGTAGCTTAGACCCTTAGCTACCCTTTGTGCACTTAACAAAGAGTCTGGTGAAACTGGGGGGGGGGGGGGGCTGCCCAGACTGATCTGAGTCTGCGCTGGGCGCACAACCACATTATTGGTTTTCTCGCGTCGCGGCTCATTTCTTTTCTGTTCAGGGCCCCATTGTTCAAAGCAATGTTAGCTTTACAAAGTCATTAGTCACAGATTTGTCAAGTCTTTTAGAACCCATAAAATCAAATGTCTTAATATTTTTGCTGAAAAAATGTGAGGAGCTTTTGCACTGCAAAAGCTCCTCTCATTTTTCTGCTACATAATTGTAGTGCTTGTACCTATAATACATACATGTATGAAATTTTCAGGTCTTGTTAATAATAACAGTTTTAGTTTTGAACAACTGGGCCCAGATTTTTAAGTTATCTAGCATATTTATTGTCCAGATGTAATGTGTTTTAAAACATTTTTTTTAAGGGCACGAATGGAGAAATCACCTATTTCATCGGCAAAACCGATTCAATTCCACAATATGTGAGAGAGTACTTCTTCATAAACCCAGTCAATGGTGAACTGTCCATCATCAAAGATCTTCGCGTGGACAAAAACATATTTACTTATGTGGTGAGTTTGTAGATCCCGTTTTATGAGGTTTGTTTTTACTACTGTAAAACACTTAATTGTTTTTGGCACTTACTGAATTTTGGCGATATTGGAGGTTGGGGCAAACAGCGCTAAAATATAAGTCTGCCAATAATACAAACATTAAATACAGCTGCATAGCATAACGGAGGCTCAGATTAAAAAGTAGTATTTGATAAGTGTTTAAGATTTTTCATACCTTTCCATTATACTATACATTGTGGCATCCTATCAGAATCGCCTTGATGAGGCGATTCTAATAGATGCCACACTGTATAGTTAAATAGAAAAGTATCAAAAATTGTTATAAATTTACGAGTAAATCAAATTTTCTTTACTATTTTGAGCCATGGTATATCATGACCACCAAAATTAATATATGCCAATATGTCATTTTTATTAAACCACGAAATTTTGATAACGCATATATTAAGTGTTTTACAGTATTTATTGTGTAGAAAAAAATTTAAATAAATAAACACCGACTCTTAAAATTAGGAATATTTTCTTGTATCAAAATCTAATCCATACAACAGCTTAAAAACCACTTAAGTCTGTCATTTGCAACAATATTTTGATTGTCAAAATTTGTCTACTCCAAAAACAGATAATCTTGTATTAAGTTCGTCTTATTCTCATAATCATGCTAAATAAATTCTGGCCTATTTTCTAGATGCAAGTAGTTGCTGAGGATCAAGGAGCGCCTGACAAGCTGCGGTCCTCCATCAAGGTGACAGTGTATGTGACTCGTATCTCCAAATGCCCTGTGTTCCAGATGTCGCCGTACTCTCTCTCCGTCAATGACACTGTTCAGCCGGGATACGTGGTTGGAACAGTTCTTGCTATTGACGATGATGGGGTAAGATGCATCCCACTTTCTTCCTACAGACTGACAAACACACATACACCCCCTGCACACACACAAACACACACACCAGTTCTACCTGTCAGCTGAGAAAAGGAGCAGTTGCTCAAATCAGGACAAAGCCTCTTATTTAAACCTTAAAGCCCCTAAAATTAAAAAAGTTGAATTTGCAAACAGTGTAGATCCAGATGAGGTGGCTCATGATGAGCCACCTCATCTGAATCTACACTGTAGGCCCTCTAGTGTTTGAATTCTCAATATGATATCACTTGGACGAGACATTTATTGAAATTCTGCAGATGTAAATTTTGTCGTCTGCTTTTTGGCCCATTAAGGGTTAAAGTTCATGGATGAATTTATCTTTATTTTTGGAAAAGTGGCAGGGGGAAGTTTTTTTTAAAATGGGCGTTTATTAGGATAAATACGTTATCCTAAAAACTTTCCGTTTTCAGGACCTGAGAGAGAGCGCTACTCTACCCAGAACAGCTACCTTTCTCAAGGAATTTTCTGTGTGCAACTCAAAATAATCACTGAATTCTTTCAACCCATACATGCCTAGCATACCATTCCATAAAAGGGTTCTTGGGAAATGATGTAAACCCGGATTAGATGCTCCAGAACATGGCATCTGATCTGGACCTAAACTGTTTACAGTAGGTTGGGATTTCTAGATAGAAAATTTAATTTAAATAAAAAAAACATCAGAAGGAATCTGTTAGCAGAAGGAATCTCTTAGAGAAGGCTTGGATTAAAATTTATGGTGCATTTGTCTTACCATCACTTTGAAATGATGAGGGCTAAGCATGAACTGTAAAATTTCTACATATTGGGACAAATTGGTCTGAGCAAACAGTGCAGACCCAGATCAGACTGTTCCTAAAGGAGCAGCCTGATCAGGGTCTACACTGTATGCCATTCCATTTTCTCCTTTTCAATGCTTGGTTGCCCTGTGGAACCAAACTGTTGTATTTTCAGGACAATATTGGTAATGATTCTAGGTGTCCCAGTTTTGAAATTTTTTAACTGTTTACTTTCAGGACGATGTGAAATATCGTATTGTACCCAATGAGCCTGCCTCTTTACTGTTTGAAATTGGAGAAGACTCTGGTGTAATAAGCACAGCTGCAATACTGTATGAATATCAGGCTGCGAAATATGATGTAAGTTGTTGTGTCCCACACAGCCAGCAGAAGCAAGATATACTGGGTTCGAGGTTATAAAACTTGAGAATAATTTCAAACTCAAAACAAATCACACTGATTGGCTGCTTCCGAGCATAGGCTCGGAAGCAGCCAATCAGTGTGCTTTATTTTGAGTTTGAGAATGTACTCAAGTTTTATAACCACTGGGCCTGGTATTACTTTTCTGGTGTCGTCTGTGGAAGTGGCGGGGTTGTATTCTTAGCATGGAGTTTTCTTGTTTAGCTTTTTTTGTGACAGTGGGCTGACATGCGAGGCACTCCATTTCGCTAAATTCGTATTTGATAATACAGTACTGTAGAGATATCTGGCTGGGAAGTATGAAGAAAGTTGTTTGTAATGTAGTGTGCAAAATGTATGAATATCAGGCTGCAAAGTATGAAGTCAGTTGTTGTATAACACAATATGCACTGCTGTCTGATTATTAGGCTGCAAGGTATTATGCAATACTATTTGAATATTAGGCTGTGAAGTATGAAGTGAATTGTTTTATAATATGGTATGCAATATTGTGTGACTATAAGGTGGCAAAGTATGAAGTTAATTGTTTTATGATACAGTATGCAATACTGTATAAATATCAGGCAGTGAAGTATGAAGTGAATTGTTAATGATTCAGTATGCAATACTGTATAAATACCAGGCAGCAAAGAATGAAGCGAATTGCTTTATAATTATAATACAGTATGCAACACTGTGTTAATACTAGAGGGCGAAGTATGAAGTAATTTGTTTTATGATACATTAGGCAGTACTTGGCATACATATCAATTCTGAGGTATGGTTCCTGTGTTATTTCAGTTTGTTGTTGTGGGCAGTGACGGGAGGCAAGCACCATGTGAAACCCTTGTTAGTGTGACGGTCTCAATTAATCGCAATCCCAACGGACCAAGATTCGATCCTACTGCTTATACAGTGAGGATATCAGAATATAAGAGCGTCAACTCGGAGATAGAACAGGTTTTCGCCTCTGATGATGATCCTGTCGCAAGTCCAGGAGGAAGATTGTTCTACCGCTTCCCGAGCTCCAATAGGAATGATCCCTATTCGTACTTCACGATTAGTCCAACAACTGGAATAATATCTGTTTCCAAACAGTTAACAACAGATGATATTGTGGATGAATTTACGGTAAGTATCAAATTGCTAAAGAGTTTATTTGAGCTGCGACATGAGAAAACCAACACAGTGGTTGTGCGCCCAGCGCAGGATCAGATCAGCCCAGTCTGCTTAGAGTCTTTGCTAAGTGCTTAAAGGGTAGGTAAGGGTCTAAGCTACCTCCATGTGGACAGTGAAGACTCTGATCAGACTGGGCGGAAGCCCAGGCTGATCTGAGTCTGCACTGGGCGCACAACCACTTTGTTGGTTTTCTCTTGTCATGACTCATTTTATGAATATTTAAGAATTAACATTTGATTTTTCAGCATTCATCATGTGATGAAGCTAGTGGGCGGAGCTGAAATTCTATGGAGGGTGCAGCGCTTATTGTAGAATTTTAGCGATGACCACTGGCTTCTTCACATGATGAACACTGAAAAATTAAATTTTAATTTTTATATTTGCACTTTATTTTAAAGGTAGGTTCCTGTACTTTGGAATGCATTATAATTTTGATAATAGATAACGCAGATGAGGTCATGCTGCATTGCATTTTGGGATAGTTCTAACCCATCCACCATGCCAGGACCTCTAGGAGAGCTCACGACAAGGGAAAATTGACCTTTGGAGAATGGCATCATAAATCGCGCACTTATAGACATAATAAACATAGTTATTTTTAGAACTGGAGTTCCAACGCAAGAAAATAAACCAAAAGGGAAAACGACTATTTTCTTCAACATCTGACGAGTTTCTCAGTAGCAACAAATTCAGAAAAATAAGAGAATTCAATACTGCTCAGAAAAAGATGAAATTATTTTGTGGACATAATTGTTATCTCTAGTACAGGAACCTACCTTTAAACCATTTCTGTGCCATTTTATGGTAATTTAGTGTAGAATATGCAAAATATGGATTGGAGAAAAGTTAGTAACAAAGTGTTTGCCCATTAGGTTAAACAGCTGTGGCCATGATGTGGTGTCTATCGAACGTTCTTTTTCAAATTCACTTAACTGTTTACTTTTCTTACCATGTAAAGAGTATGGATAAAGTTCTCAAAACAAAATTTGGGCAGTACATTACATGTGAGCAGCGACACGACAAAACCAACAAAGTGGCATGTGCGCCAAGCGAATACTCAGATCATTCTGGGCATCTGCCCAGTCTGATCAGAGTCTTTGCTGTGCACTTAAAGGTAGCTAAGGGTTTAAGCTACCTGCATGTGGACAATGAAGACTCTGATCAGGCTAGGCAGATGCCCAGACTTATCTGAGTCTTTGCTGGGCCCACTTGCCACTTTGTTGGTTTTTTCGTGTCGTGGCTCAAATTTTGGTGGGCTAAAGCCAGTTTTGGTGGAATATGGCAACTTCTACATTGAAAAAAATAGTGGGAGCGTTTATTAGAGAGGGGCATTTATGAGCAGAAATATAGTTATTAGATCTTCAATAAACAATAAATGAGCCGCGACACGACAAAACCAACAATGTGGTTGTGCGCCTAGCGCAGACTCAGATCAGCCTCGGCATCCGCCCAGTCTGATCAAAGTCTTCGCTGTCCGCATGGAGGTAGCTTAGACTCTAAGCTAACCTTTAAGCGCTTAGCGAAGATTCTGATCAAACTGGGCGGATGTCCAGGCTAATCTGAGTCTGTGCTAGGCGCACGACCACATTGTTGGTTTTCTCGTGTCGCGGCTCAAATGTTATTTTTATTCACAGTTGGAAGTCATTGCATTTGATCGGTCATTGAACCCCAAGAGCGCTACAGCAGAAGTGAGTGTCACGATTATCCGTAACCAGTTCGCCCCAGTGTTTTTACATCCGACTATTGGTTCTGCGACCGTTAGCGAGTACGAACAGATTGGTAGTGTCATCTACAATGTAAATGCTACAGATCCAGATTCTGGGGTGCCGGAAAGCGTCGGTGTAAGTATAATTGCAGAAAGATTGCTTAGCCCTTGTAAGATGGATCTAGATTTTTTGGGTTGTTTGGAGGAGAGAAAACCCCGTCTTATATGCAAATAGATAAGGTGTTAGGAGAAATATTTTTATTATCATTTTTTTTTAATCATTTTATTGTCTCCTCGTTGACTGGCAGAAGGGAGACCAGACTGGCTCCAGTCCTTGTGTTTTAATTGCATATCTAGTAGAAAGCTAACTCTATAAGGAATAATTTTACATCAAGTAATTGCAGAGTTACCCTAGAAACACAAGGACTAAATGGTTGGCCATCAGAATAAAAAGAGCCTCATAAAGAATTGTGCTATTGAATACATATAACCATTTAAACTGTTTTCTTTCACAAAATAAGGACTCACAGATAACGAGTATTTTCTGTATTTCCATCTTTCTAATAGTTTATTCTTTAGTGCTCTCTCCTGAGCAAAGTGATCTACTGAGCAAAAGCAATGCAGTTAATTTTCTTGCACACTGACCACTGTCACCTGCTTTTTTGCACTCTAAGGGTTAAAAGCTTATCTCTTACATTTGGCTTTTCCACTACCCCATTCACCACTGGACCATTTGCTGATGAGAAAACCATCGTAGCACCAGGTGACTCTCCCACTCTAGACTAAATGTACTTCTTTCCTGGTGTTGTGTGCATCGGTGGTGTAAACTTTTGTCCAGTTTTCAGATTCAGAGCCCTAGATAAGATAGAGAATTTGGTGATAATTAGGGATAATTTTTGTTAATTCTGGATAAAAACATAGGTTGTGACCCCTCATATGAACTGTCTCGAAGAGATGGTTGAGATGAGGGGTCACAACATATGGTTTCAATGAGAAATAAAGAAAATTATCCTTCAGCTATCATCAAATACCCCTCTTATCTAGAGCTCTGAGATTTAGCTCTTTTTGTGTGACAGTGCCCTGACAGGCTAGACACTGCATTCTACTAAATTCTTTTTTTGTATATTAAATTTTTTTCACTCTGCTACATGAATTCTGCTTCTTTTTTACAGACTCCCAATGCCCAAGTGAAATACAGGATCATACCAAATTCTTTCAGTAGGTTCTTCGACGTTGACGCCACTGGCCAGGTTGTCACTCAGCAACAACTCTCCGTGAGCAATTTGGAGCGCAATAACTTCAATGTAAGTAGTGATATGCCCTGACCCCCCCCCCCTTCAAAGAATCTCAATAGGACAGAGTAGTACTTGCTGATAATTTATTTAGACGGTTCAGATGAGGGGTCACAATGTCTGTTGTATGCAGAATTCACAAAAATTATTCTTAGCTATCACCAAATACTCCCTCTTATCTAGAGCTCTGCCCCTGATTCCATTCCTGACTGGAAATTAAAACCTGGATCTTCTGCAAATGGTTAGCCAAATTGTATCAATGCTGTTTGACTTGCATGTATGTAAAGTATATTAGCGCTTAAAGCGCCAAAAATTAAAATAGTTAAATTTGCAAACAGTGTAGACCCAGATGAGGTGGCTCATAATGAGCTACCTTATCTGAATCTACACTGTTTGCCTCTAGTGTTCTAATTCTCAATATGAGCCGCAACACGACAAAACCAACAATGTGGTCGTGCGCCCAGCGCAGACTCAGATCAGCCTGGGCGGCCACCCAGTCTGATCAGACTCTTCACAAAGTGCTCAAATTGTAGCTAAGGGTCTAAGCTACCTCCATGCGGACAGCGAAGTCTCTGATCAGACTGGGCGGATGCCCAGGCTGATCTGAGTCTGCGCTGGGCGGACAACCACATTGTTGGTTTTGTCACGTCGCGGCTCATATGATATCGCTTAGATGAAACATCTTTTGAAATTCTGCAGATGTAAATTTTGTTGTCTGCTTTTTGGCATTAAGGGTTAGTACAGAATTTCAGCTTTGTAAAAGGTAAACCGTAAACATGGAATTAAATGACTTGAAAATAATTATTTGTTCTGAAAATCTGAAGTTTCTGTCAAAAGAACCTCAGTTTGTAATGTCATTGAAAAATTGGCCAAGCATGGCGAACACTGTATGCCATTGCAGACATGGATGATATTGAGGCACCATTACCATAGCAACTAGGAGTTCATATTGATGCCGAAGTAATGTCATTAAGATGTCATTCTGCCAAGGTACTAAGCACAAGAGTTAGTGATTCCACAGTTGCTATGGTATCATACTTATGACCTTTTTGGTATCTGCTTAGGCAATTCATGTACAGTCAACTATCCATATCTCAAAGTCGAAATTCATCCTAAACTTCTGATATCTCAAGGTAAACTTTCTGGTCCCAGAAAATTTACTTTGAGATATCGGTAGTTTGAGATATCCGGAGTTGAACTATAAATAAAAAAGAAGATGTGCCGAAACTATAATATTTGATATAAGAGGGACTTTGAGATATCAGTGTTCGAGATATTGAGAGTTGACTGTATACCATACTCCACTCGAATTATAAGTGAGTTGCCACCTGAAATTCATACAATAAAAAAGTTTGATTTTCTCAAACCTGTTATTCATTGACTATATACATTATCTTTGAGAATTCTGGTCTAGCACTGAATACGTGACACTTCCCAGGCAGGTGAGATGCAGCGTTTCATGGAATTCTTGTTCATATAACAAGCTCCTTATTCTATACTTACAGATCACTGTTGAGGCTTCAGATTTGAGCTGGACCCCATTAACGAACCAAACAACGATTATTATTCAAGTTGAGAAACAGAATGGTACCGAACCAATTCTTGGATTCATTCAGCCAATCTGGAAGTAAGTATCCTATTTATAAAATGAGTTTGGAGCCCTGAATCTGTTCTTTAATGGCCTTTTCTATTTTTGAATATTGTGAAAATTCTTAAAATTGGGACACCTAAAATAATAATCTCAACTGTCCTGAAAACATTAAATAATTTTTGGTAATTCAGTGCAGTAATGCATCGAAAGAAAGATACAGATGGAATAGCAAACATTGTAGATCCTGATCAGACTGCTCCTTAAAGAGCAGTCTGATCTGGGTCTGCACTGCTTGCTCAGACCTATCTGTCCCAATACTTAGAATTTTTATGGGTAATTTTGAATATGGATAGATTCAGTTATGACCATTGAGGGATGTTCTATAAATTTATGGAGCACTGAGTAATAGATATCATGGTGAGAAGATATATATGAGCAGGGCTCGGGAAATATTGAAAAATGAATCGGTCCAGCCGATGACGTCATCACCTAACTAATTTCCATTGGAAAAAAATGATACCTGTCACGAAAACTAATGACAACAAGCGAAGTCCTATGAATTAATCCCGATTTCCGTACAATGGTCGTACATTGTTGTGTTTGGTGGAGTTCTTGGTTTCAAACATTTTAAGACGTTTAGCTACGCATGTAGAAGCAAATACAGGACTAGAACGTTTTCGTAGGCAAAGCGGACATGATAGAAGACATCACACTTGATTGACAGGTGGACAGGGGAGACAACCTGTTCAAGCCCATTGCATTGACTGTCATTCCTGTTTGTTTGTGAACAATACGTAAGTCCTGAGCATTAACTCGCCCAAGTTATGATAGTTGTACTGTTTAACGTACCCAAATTGCATAATTTCCCCTCCACTGCCGCCGAATGGGCCGCGTTAGAAATGGTTACTTACGGAACGCGTGAAGAGCGTATAATGACTAGCTTCCACCGAAGTATTCTGTTGTCGCTAGGTCGCCGTTCATTATTATTCATGTTAGATGCGAACAAGAAAGACCGGTCTGACTGCTTAGTTGCGCTGGCTGATACGATTGTTAGTCATCTGTGTGTGTACTTAGGTACCTTTAGCCGACGTTATACTCACAGCGGCGTCTTTTATCTTTACATCAAAGACAAAACGTGCTTGACCCATAAACGAGCGGGTAATTGCATATCAACGCTACCGTTAGTATTATACCCAATATAATAATCGCGTAGACCCTGATCAAAATGCGCTATTTTTGTGCACTGATCGGCATTACTTTCGCACTGGTCTGCATGACGATATGACGATACAACTAGGAAAATCGGTGAAATGGACGTTTCCATTATCAGATTTTATAGTTCCATTATTTTTTTACAAGATGTACACCTTTCGTCCCAAAGCCCAGCCATCGTGATTTTGATAAGTTGTTTTGCAGACTGTCGTAAGAGTGCGCGTCATTATGACACTTGTTATTGACAGGTAGGCGGTCCGACATGTGGTTCAGTGCTCCATACTGACAATCTCGATTGGCCCGTAGGCGGTCTTTTCGTCTGGCTAACACCTGCGTTAATCCGATTAGTTATGACACTTGCTAGAATTTTAAAGACAGTGGCGATATTTCATACGTCGGGACAAGTTCAAACGGCCGTATGTAACAATTATCGGACGAATCGGAGAAAATTTCCTAAGTATTGGGCCAGTATGGGACCGATTTTGGGGGGCTTTGGGCTGTTTCCAATCGGTCCCAATTTCTGAATTTCGGTCTGGGACCGAAAGAAATCCGGTTTTCCCGAGCCCTGTATATGAGGTTTGATAAATAAAAAAGGTGAAAAATAAAAAAGGTGAAAGAACTTGGACTTGTTAGTAAAGAAAGATGGAATTCTGGACATAAAATTTCAGCTCAGCAAAGCAAGAATTACAGGTTCAGGGGTTTAAAGTAGTTTAGCAGTTCACACCCTTCCCATCTTATATCCAAATAAATACGTCAAAATTTTCTTCTCTGACAAGAACTCATAGTTTTTTGTACATCCGTGCCAGCTATTCTTGAAAAATTTGCAACTGTATTCCTTGGGTTATAAGAAGGGGTGGATATGGGTGGGGGGGGGGGGGGGGGCTTTGAATATATATTTTTGTGTGGGGGGAGGTATCCTTCCAAAACAATCCAAAATCTAGATCGGTCTTGTGAGACAGATCTAGATTTTTGGGATTGTTTTAGAAAGGAAAAACCCATCTGAAAGCAGAATTTCTTGACTGACTCAGATATTTAGGGTCATTTTAGGGATGGTAAGACACTGTTTTATAGCTGCCTAAATATGGTAAGTCATTTTCATTTATCTCTTCAGATTCGATATTGAGGAGAATACACCCTACAGTCCACCCTATGAGATTGATATACTAGACGTTGCAAATCAAGACGGTTATGTTGACTGTGACATGCCAAGAGGGAACCAGCAAGGAGCTTTCGGACCTCCATTTACCTTGCAGCGGGACAAATATTTCAAAAACTGTATTCTTTTACTCAATGGGGAGCTTGACTATGAGAAAGCTCAGTCGTACCATCTCTACGTAAATGTGAAACATCAAAGAGTGAAGAGACAAGGTGAGCAGTCTTCTGAACTTGTTTTAGTAAATATCTTAACCCTAAACCCACTTAATAAATTAACATGCCCAACCCACTTTGAATTTTCAACCAATTGGATTGCTTGGTACTAGGTATGGCTTTAGATTTACAATCAGAATGACAAATAGTGTAGATCCTGATCAGATGGCTTCTTCAGAAGCCAGCTGATCTGGATCTACACTGTTTGCAAGCCAGGATACTTTCGTGCTCAGCGGGTTAAGGGTGAAATCAGTGCTGCAGATAAGAAGGGGTAACAGGGATAATTTGAGGGATAATTTTCCATATTTCTGCATAAGATTTTGTTTCATCTTTGTTTTTTTATACAAAAATAAGAAGAATTTTACTGTGTCCCCAAATTCTCATCAAATAATCCTCATTTAAAGCAGGTGCAACAAAAATGTTGAAATGAGTGCATTGGTTAGTTTTCTGTTGAGATCCAGGAATTTAAGTGAAGGTCTACTTTAGAGCCCTGTCATTTCCTTTGTAAAATTCACGAAAAAGTAATGGGTACTCATTTAAATGTTTGCAACAGTCATCAGATACTGGGAACACCTAGCTGAAATTTATGTAAAGTTACTGTCAAGATGCTGCTTTAAACAAATAGCCATTTTTTTGATTTCAGTTATAATTTTCATTCGGGAACAAAAGTTTTAATTTAACAATTTTATGAAAAATTTAGATGGGGCTTACCTTTTTTGACGGGTATACTGCATTAATCCTATTAAATGCCCTAGGAGCATTTCTCTGTACGAAAAGGGGGTGATACTTAGAGCATATCATGTTGAAAATCAGCCACTGCCAAACTACTTCAAATAAACAATGTTGCGGTGAATTGATGTACTTTCAGAGGAAGCAACTCTACTATTTTTTGCTTCCCTTCCCATATAGGGGTCAACTTTTAAAGGAAAGAATTTGCTCCTCTAGGAGCAAATTCTTTCTTTTAAAAGTAGACCCCATGTCAAATAGCTACAGCTTCTAGAGAAGCAAACGGGAATTTACGCAAGTTAATATAACACTATTTTTGGAAAAGAAGCAGGGGGCGCTTATTAGAGCAGGGGCATTTATTAGGATTATTAGGGTATTTAGGGTCAACAATATCTTTTCTTCAGATCCCAACTACCAGAATCAATACCAGTATAGAACATGGCCGGACGCACAAGTCTTCATCTACGTGATCGACATTAACGACAACAGCCCCGAATGGGTCATACCATATTACCCACAACAGAATATACGTACTAAGGATAAATACTTTGCTGCAATCGATATAAACACCAGGCCTGGCAAAGATGTCCTGACGATATTGGTAAGTTTTGGTAGTGACTGTGAAAAAATAAAAGTTTCCAGTAATTTAGTGGCTTTAGCTAAAGAGAGCCCCAGTTAAAGGGGTAGAGTAGGGTGAGCTAGATTGGGTGGTTGTTTTTCCCTTCGAAAACAGTCTGATGCTGTCAGTCTTCTTGAGACTGTTTTATTTCAGCCTCATCATGTGAAAAAGGTTGCTTAACATATCTGCAGCGCTGTAGATAAAAAGTACAACAAGGGATCTCGGGATAATTTCCCGATTTATCCATTTACACATGCATCATGACCCCTCATTAGAACCGTCTCGCTGAGACGGTTCTAATGAGGGGTCACAATGTATGTTTTCATTGAGAAATAAGAAAAATTATCTCTGAATTATCCCTGTTACCCCTTCTTATCTGGAGCTCTGGTACAGATAGAGCCATAACTTTGTGTATACAGACAGAGCCTTTAATTTAATAATTATGTGCCTGTAGAATCCTCAGGTTCTATATATGGGTAGTGTGAACAACAAAGGCTCTAAATAGACTGTGCATATAATATTATGCAGGTTGGTTTGAACCATGGCTGTTTGCATTGGCCATGAGCACCTGTTTTGAGTCACATTCATATTATTTCATCCATATCATCTCATTCATTTGCCTGTCAGCCCAAAGAGACCAAAAATACTGTTGAAAGGACGTATTTTATTTATCTGTCCATTTATGCTGTAGGCCACAGACAGAGATTCTGGTGAGCTTGGAAGAGTGACGTACAGACGTGGTTCCAACGACAGAGAGTTCCCACTCGATCCACCCTTCTTACTCAATCAGGCAACAGGTAGAATAATCAGCACAATGGAGTTCGGACAAGAAGACGATGATCCACGTACATTCCGATTTGCCGTTCAAGCTCACGATCAGCAGACCAACAGAAGTCGCATACTTAACACAATTGACGGAGAAGTTATCGTAAGTCATTTTTAAAATTTATTCTATACAATAAATTACCCTAAAGTGCTCAGATATTGGGACACCTAAAAACCATTAATTTTCCATTTTGGACAAAATTAATGGAAAATTAATACTTTTAGGTATCCCAATACTTAAGCACATTAGGATAACCTGACACTTCAAGGTGAATGGGTACACTTTCAGGGGAAGCAAGTCTGTCATTCTCATTTCTGCTGCCCTTCTTAATGCGGGTCAACTCTTAAAGGAAAGAATTTGCTCTTCTGAGAGCAAATTCTTTCCTTTTAGAGTAGGGGGTGATGCGATGGTGCTGTGTGTAACTTCCGGTGCCGGGGCATCCTACAAATTTGGAGCATTGTAAGGTAGGGCCTACTGTGCTTGCAGTAGGTGCGGGTGGGGGTTGTTTGGACATTTTTTCTCTTGTCTATCATTTCTCCTCTATCTCCCTCTCTGGAAGACGGCCCGATGTAGACTGGAATACTGTCTCAAAGGGCCGTTAAAGCCCAAACAATCAATCAATTCTTTTAGAGTAGAACCCATTTTAGAAGGGTTTCCTTGTTCAGGGAAGCAAACAGGAATTCACAAAAGTTGTTTCCTTTTCAAAAATAGCAGAAAGAGGTGTACCGTTGCCTAAAACTTTGAAGACAAACAGTTATTGCAGACACAGAGGCCCCTCACAAGAGGGCATTTCATATGAAATGTATGAAAAACTATTAGCAAGTTTTATCGATGTCTATGAAATGGCCATGTTTGTGATTTTCGGTTTATTGTAATATTTTTCTTGCACATGCCATGGCTATAAATAGCATGGTAATGGCTATTGATATGATTTAGTAATATGATATTTTATGTGTGATCTCACTATTTTAAGGTAATGATGATTAAGTAATTTCTGAAATTTCTCAAAAATTTTGATTGCTGAAACATTTTCTGAAGTTTTTGTTGTCAGCTTTTTTTGTGCTTTAAGAGTTAAAAAAGAAAAAAATCTTCTTTGCCCGAAAAATGTAAACAAATGAAAACATTTAAAAAAAAAAAAAAAAAAAAAAAAAAAAAAGCATATGTAATTCATAACAAAGAGAAGTTTAATCAGTGCTCCAGATAACAGAAACTTAAGTTGTGACCCCTCATTAGAATCGTCTTGTGGTTCTAATGAGGGGTCAAAACATGTTTTCTTTGAGAAATAAGAGAAATTATTTTTGAATTATCCCTGTTACTCCTTCTTATCTGGAGCTCTGAGAGTCCAGATCTAGCAATTATCACAATATTTGGGGGCCAATATAGCTGCCTCATCTGAATCTACACTTTTAGCAAATTCAAATTCAGCTACTTTCATTTTCAGTGTTTTAAGTGTTAAGGTGGTCTAGCACCTTGGATAATTATGGTATTCACTCTCATTTGAGCCGCGAGACGAGAAAACCAACAATGTGGTTGTTTGCCCAGCACAGACTCAGATCAGCCTCAGCATCCGCCCAGTTTGCCCAGACTCTTTGCTAAGTGCTCAAAAGGTAGCTAAGGGTCTAAGCTACCTCCATGCAGACAGCGAAGACTCTGATCAGACTGGGCAAATGCCCAGGCTGATCTGAGTCTGTGCTGGGTGCACAACTGCTTTGTTTTCTCATGTCGCTGCTCATTTCATTCTATTTATACAGATACACTTGGTTGAACCCAAACACCGCTTTGTCCTAGAAGTGCCAAACAGAACCCCAGATGAGATTATCCCTGAACTCGAAAACATAAGACTGTAAGTCCAAAATCACTATTTCTTGGGTTTTAAGATGGGAGTTTTTCCTTTCCAAAACAATCTAAAAGATCTAGATCCATCTTATAAGATATATATAAGATGGATCTAGATCTTTGGGATTGTTTTGGAACGGTATAAGATGGTATTTCTTGGGTTAACAATTTGTGGAATTGTTTTGATGGAAGTTTTTTCTTTCCAAAACAATCCCAAAAATCTAGATCCATCTAATAAGATGGATCTAGATCTTTGGGATTGTTTTGGAAGGAAAAAAAAAACACAACATGTTATTGCTTGATTTCATAAGACTGATATAGATATTTGGGGTCATTCTAGGGAAAGGAAAACCCTGTCTTATAGCCTTAAGCTATTTGCACCTGGTTGCATTTTTACCGTGTAAAAAGTTAGACAAATTTGGTAAACTTTGTTATAACATGATTCATGGTCTGCTGTTAGTCTGATACAATATTGTTTCTAATAAATGCCTCTCCTCTCCTCATCTTTTCTAGGGTAAAGTACATTTTTACACTGTATGCCATGCTCCAATACCAATGACGTCATAGATTTGTTACCAAAGCAATATTGTTCATAATGATGTCAAATGATGTTGTCGAGAGGTCATTCTGCATGCTACTAAGCACAACAATCTGTAATTCAGTAGTTGCTATGGTAACAGGTCTTTAACATCATTGGTATTAGAGCATGGCATACAGTGTATGCCATGCTATTCTCAAATTATAAGATGCTATCTGAAATTTATAGAATGGAAAAGTGTGATTTTCTCAAGCCTATAATTAATTCTCAAGTCTAATTCTCTGTTTTATATGCCGATAAAACAAAATGTTTTCTTCTAAAATGACCTTATATGAAGAGCTGTTGGGTTGGGGGTGTGGGAGATGGTGGTTCCGGGGGTTGCAAATTTCAAAGAGCTTAAATCAAAATAATTTGTATGTGTATTTAAGTGCTCTAACTTTGAGAAGTATGCTTACGGTACATTTAACATAGTTTATTTTTTCTTTTCAGTGGTATTCAAGAAGCCACAAACAATTATATTGCATTGATAGAGAAAACCGAGTTCAGAAGATACAAGCGTGGTGCAGAAGTACTTGTTGATCCAGATGGGTAAGTTGTCTGCTGTCATAAAAATCTTTATTAGTCAGTAGATGGAGAATATAGGGTTTTAAAGCCCTTTCAACACTATTTCAGTCATTTTGGGCTGATTGTTTAGAGCAGGCTTGCAGTTGGTTGGGGGGAGGGGAATGTATGAATGAGGCTGAGGATGAGAGGAATTACAGAGAAGAATCACAGGCTTGAACGAGTAACCCCCGGATTGTGACTCCAGAGAGCTAACCCCTCCTGAGTCCACAAACAGTACTTAACCAGGTGGATACTGCCACTTACATAAGTGAAAAACACAGACTTCAAAATTTATAGCGGAGCACCTGGCCTAATAGATAGGGTGTTTGCTTTTTCACACAGGGTGTTACAGGTTCGACTCCCATAAGCAGCAGCATTTATCCAATCCAATAGACCAGGCCCGGGGGTTATAAAACTTGAGTACATTTTGAAACTCAAAATAAAGTACACTGATTGGCTGCCAATCAGTGTGCTTTATTTTGAGTTTGAGATTATTCTCAAGTTTTATAACCTCGAACCCAGGAAATCTGGTATTGTTGGAGGAGGCAATAATTAAACACTAGGTTTTACATATTTATAAATAGGTTTCACCATTTTCATTTCACTTTGAACAATTTGGCACCGCAAATACGGTTTTTAGCAACAGCGCAAGAGGGAAATCAGACCGTGATGTCATTTTTTCACTAGTGCAATCATTCGGAACTCCTCGGCCAATTCCATGAATCAGACCTCGGGCGTATGTAAGGCGGAGCAATATGCAGCAAAATCCAACATTTTGTTGTTCGGCCGAAAGTATACGCCGAAGCCGTAGATCTCTAGGTCTACGAATGAATTAATTCTCGACCTGCTACCTTTTACAGCTGTTGCACGGACATTCATTTAATGCTTTGCTGTTGTTAAAACAAAATAGTCAATTATTAATGACGAGACAGAAAATACATTTGCTTCTTCTCATTTTTAGCTCACCTGAGCCGTAGGCTCACAAGGTGAGCTTATAGTATAGGGAGGCTCTGTCGTCCGTAGTCCGTCGTCGTCCGTTCACATTTTCAAACAAGAATATCTCCATAACCACTTGGCCAATCTTGGTCAAATTTTATGTGTAGCATTGTTGGGGTGAGGGATTGTCTGCATAAGGTTTAAGAGCAGATTGGGTTGGAACTCTGGTTGCCATGGCAACATATAGCTCCCATAGACTTATAATGGGAAAAACTTCAAAAATCTTCTTCTCTGAAACCATGAGGCTCAGACCTTACATATTTAGTTTGTACCAATGTCTAGTGGTCCCCTACATAAATCCTGCCAACCATGCCTCTGGGGCCCAAATGGGCCACGCCCCAGGGGTCATTAGCTCCCATAGACTTACAATGGGAAAATCTTAAAAAATCTTCTTCTCTGAAACCATGAGGCCCAGAGCTTACATATTTAGTATGTACCAATGTCTAGTGGTCCTCTACATAAATCCTGCCAACCATGCCCCTTGGGCTCAAATTGGCCACACCCCAGGGGTCATTAGCTCCCATAGACTTACAATGGGAAAATCTTAAAAAATCTTCTCCTCTGAAACCATGAGGCCCAGAGCTTACATATTTAGTATGTACCAATGTCTAGTGGTCCCCTACATGAATCCTGCCAACCATGCCCCTGGGGCCCAAATTGGCCACGCCCCGGGGGTCATTAGCTCCCATAGACTTACAATGGCAAATCTTAAAAAATCTTCTTCTCTGAAACCATGAGGCCAAGAGCTTATATATTAAGTATGTGCCAATGTCTAGTAGTCCCCTACATAAATCCTGCCAACCATGCCCCTAGGGCCCAAATTGGCCACGCCCCGGGGGTCATTAGCTCCCATAGACTTACAATGGGAAAATCTTAAAAATTCTTATTTTCTGAAACCATGAGGCCCAGAGCTTACATATTTAGTATGTACCAATGTCTAGTAGTCCCCTACATAAATCCTGCCAACCATGCCCCTGGGGCCCAAATTGGCCACGCCCCAGGGGTCATTAGCTCCCATAGACTTACAATGGGAAAATCTTAAAAAATCTTCTTCTCTGAAACCATGAGGCCCATAGCTTATACATATAGCATGTATCAATGTCTAGTGATCCCCTACTAAAATCCTGTCACCCATGCCCCTGGGGCTCAAATTGGCCATGCCCCAGGGGTTCATTTGTTTATATATAGCTATATAGCTTAAGAACCTTCAAAAATCTTCTTCTTTGGAACCATGAGGCCCAGAGCTTATATATATAGTATGTAGCAATGTTTAGTGGTCCCCTACATAAATCCTCCCAACAATGCCTCGGGGGTCCAAACTGGCCAATCCCCTGGGGTCATAAGCTCCCATAGACTTATATTGGGAATAACTTCAAAAATCTTCTTCTCTGAAACCATGAGGCCCAGAGCTTACCAATTTAGTATGTACCAATGTCTAGTGGTCCCCTACATAAATCCTGCCAACCATGCCCCTGGGGTCCAAATTGGCCATGCCCCGGGGGTCATAAGCTCCCATAGACTTACAATTAGAAAATCTTGAAAAATCTGCTTTGAAACCATGAGGCCCAGAGCATATATTTGTAGCATGTAGCAATGTCTAGTGGTCCCCTACATAAATCCTCCCAACCATGACCCTGCGGTGCAAATTGGCCATGCCCAGGGGGTCATAAGCTCCCATAGACTTACAATGGGAAAATCTTAAAAAATCTTCTCTTTAACCATGAGGCCAAGAGTGTACATATGTAGCAAGTAGCAATGTCTAGTGGGCCCCTACATAAATCCTGCCAACCATGCCCCTGGGGTCCAAACTAGGCACGCCCCGGGGGTCATTAGTTCCCATAGACTAACAATGGGAAAATCTTAAAAAATCTTCTTCTCTTAAAGCTAACTTCTTTAGTACATATGTAGCAATGTTTAGTGGTCTCCAACTTAAATTCTGCCAACCATGCCCCCTGGGGTCCAAATTGGCCATGCTGCTCCCATAGACCTATAATGGGAAAGACTTCAAAAATCTTTTTCTCTGAAACCATGAGGCCCAGAGCTTACATATTTAGTATGCAGCAATGTCTAGCCACACCCTAGAGGCTTGTTTGTTTATATTGAGCTATATAGCTAAAGAACCTTCAAAAAACTTCTTCTATGAAACCATAAGGCCAAGAGCTTATGTATTTAGTATGTTGCAGTGTATAGTGGTCCTCTACATAAATCTTGCCAATCAAAACCCTGGGGTCCAAACTTGCCACAATCCATGGGGTCATTGATTCCTATAGAATTGCAGCCTGTTTATTAGCTTACCTGAGCTGGAAGCTTACAATTTATAACTCAGGTGAGCGGTCGTTGCCCTTGGGCTACTTGTATTATTTACTCGGTGCGACAGTGCGGCCATCTTTGTTTATATCGTTGTTCCTAACAACAGTCGTGTGACGTAAGTAGACCCATGTCATACATCCGAGGTTGATTCACAGAATTGGCCGAGCGGTGTTCCGATTGTAGTGCAATATCACTGTGACGTCATTATTGGACTGTTGCTGGTTTGCCGTGAATAGTGTCGGAAAACCTCAGTTTTCAAAATTTGATAAATTTTTGTACTCAAAATATGACTTAAGAACTTTGAGATTTATTCTGATTTTGCATAGAGTCATATCTCATGTGACATCAAAAACAAATGATGTCATCCATTTTGACATCATTGGACACTAACATTTCATTATAGCAATAAAGTCTGAGATTTGTAATTTAATAACAAACAAGCTTTATTGGTCTAAAGAAGGGTAAGATTTTGATGTTGTATTCCGATATTGAGAAATATAGGCATCATTGTTCCTTTGATTAATCCTTGATTTCTAATTATCTAATATTTATAGCTATATAGTAATTGTTGTTTATTCCTTCCAGAACGGATATCACATTTGTATTTGCTGAGATCAAGGAACCAGACTTCCCTCTTCTTGTGCGTGACCATGGTAGTGTGAACATGTAAGTATAATAATTTGTCTCAGGGCTCAAAATAAGGGGAGAAGGTGGTAGGGGGAGGGAGGGCAATGGTTATCTATGATATCTCTACTATGTAACATCCTACATTGTGGCTGCTTATTCGAACTGCCTCAATGAGGTAGTTCTAATTAGGGGCCCACAATGTGTTTAATGAGGGCACAACATGTATTTTATATAGTCTCTAAACAAAAACCTCAAAGCAAATGCAAAATGCACATGTAAGAATTTAAGAGAGGTTTTATAATGGCTGAGTGATCACACAAGTTAATGCCTGATCCTTCTGCATGAAACAGATGTTTGAACTCTTGTTAGAAAGGCCTGACCACGACAGTCGTGAACATCAATACACCGTGAACATTTGTACAATTACTGTATGTTAATTGCACCAATTTTAAGTTTGATGATGGTGCTTGTAACTGGCTGATGTTTGGAAACAAAGTACAGTGCATTTTACTGGAAACAGAGATTTCCAGCTTTTCATTTGTATGTAATTATAGTAAATATTTCCAAAATTTGCATGTACGGTTGTGTGCAAATTACATAGAATGATTATTATTTTGTTCATAAATTTAGTCTGGTACCATCAACTCAGAACAAAACAATACGTCATCCTTCTACCATCCTTAGTTCAAAACATAGTAAAACCAACAGAGTCCCTTTTCTGTATTGCACATATCATAATGGTAGTTGCAGTTAGCACATTTCTCAGATGCTACATACTTCAATTCAGAGCCCTAGATAAGAGGGAGTATTTGGTGATAATTCGGGATAATCTTTGTTAATTCTGCATAAAACCATATGTTATGACCCCTCATCTAGACGGTTCAGATGAGGGGTCACAACATATGGTTTCAATGAGAAATAAAGAAAATTATCCCATTTATCATCAAATACTCCTCTTATCTAGAGCTCTAATTCAATTGTACTATATTCAACAGATACTTAGACAATGGACAGCCTATCTTTACAAGTGTGAAGGATAAGACCAACATAGAGGCTATCGACATTCATGAACCATACGTTGATTCTCAGATCCGGGTCACAGTGCTCACGAAATCCTACATATGGTGGACAGATGACCCCTGGGCAGCTCTTATTGCTCTCGCAGCCATCTCTATACTTCTGTGTATCGTTGGAATCATAGTGATAGTGTTCACACATTCAAGGTGAGTTAATCATAGTGATAGTGTTCACACATTCATGATAAGTTAAACCTCAGGGGTCGTGTTTAGTTGTTACTATGCTGTTGCTAAGGCTAAATTTCTTTGAAGGAGATTCCCTACAGCTATGAAATTTGCTCTGGAGGAACAGTCTGAAAAAGACTGTTCCTCCAGAGCAAATTCCATAGCTGTAGGGAATCTCCTTCAAAGAAATTTAGCCTTAGCAACAGCATAGCAACGACTTAGGTTGTTTTGCGAATATGGTCCAAGATTAAGGTGAATGGGTACACTTTCAAGGGAAGCAACTATGCTATTTTATCTTTTGCCACCCTTCTCTATGGAGGTCAACTCTGAAAGGAAAGAATTTGCTCCTTTAAGAGTAGACCCCATTTTAGAAGGGCTTTGATGGTATACCTACCCTTTTACCTCTACTTGTTCAAATGGTGCAAACATTTCAGGGATAGAGGTTGTTGTGGTGTTGTGTTACTGATTAACGTCCATGGTAAACAGCTAAGGTCATGTCTGGACAGTCAGTTAACCTAACCACACTATTCCTGGGCAGGCTTAGACCTCCTAAGCGGTTAACCAGTACTAAGTGCACTTACTTTCACCAGTAACTGACAACTGCCCATCTTGAATCAGCGGAAGGAGAAATGAAAGTAAGTGGCTGGACCGGGTATCGAACCCAGGACCTCTGGCTTATGAGTCGGGGGCCCTACCGATTGCGCTACCCGGCCCGGCAGGTGATAGAGGTACCAATTATGTTAGTTAGAGCTATGACCAGAGTTTGGAATATGCAGTACATTGGTTCATATAAACGAACAAAAAAGCTTGCAGCTGCTTATCTATATAATTCAACTCCTTAACCCTTAAAGTGCCAAAAATTAGAATTATTGAATTGGCAAACAGTGTAGATCCAGATGAGGTGGCTCATAACAAGCCACCTCATCTGAATCTACACTGTTTGGCCTCTAGTGTTTGAATTATGTCTCCCCCCTTCAGGGTCGGGAGACATATTGTTTTTCCCCGGGCGTCTGTCCGTCTATCCGTCTGTCCGTCCGTCTGTCCGTCTGTCTGTCTGTCCGTCTGTCTGTCACAAATCGTGTCCGTTCAATAACTTGAAAACCGCTCAAGCTATATTCGCGAAACTTCATATAAATATCAATCAACATGAGACGACGTGCAGAGTGCAAGAATGGTAACTCTGGCATTTATACTTTTTGAGTTATTTCCCTTGGAACTTAGTCCATCACAAAATTGTGTTTCAATCGTGTCCGTTCTATAACTTGAAAACCGCTCAAGCTATATTCGCGAAACTTCATATAAATATCAATCAACATGAGACGACGTGCAGAGTGCAAGAAAAGTAACTCTGGCATTTATACTTTTTGAGTTACTTCCCTTGGAACTTAGTCCATCACAAAATTGTGTTTCAATCGTGTCCGTTCTATAACTTGAAAACCGCTCAAGCTATATTTGCGAAACTTCATATAAATATCAATCAACATGACACGACGTGCAGAGTGCAAGAATGGTAACTCTGGCATTTATCCTTTTTGAGTTATTTCCCTTGGAACTTAGTCCATCACAAAATTGTGTTTCAATTGTGTCCGTTCTATAACTTGAAAACCGCTCAAGCTATATTCGCGAAACTTCATATAAATATCAATCAACATGAGACGACGTGCAGAGTGCAAGAATGGTAACTCTAGCATTTATACTTTTTGAGTTATTTCCCTTGGAACTTAGTCCATCACAAAATTGTGTTTCAATTGTGTCCGCTCTGTAACTTGAAAACTGCTCAAGCTTTATTCATGAAACTTCATACAAATATCAATCAACATGAGACGTTGTGCAGAGTGCAAGAATGGTAACTCTGGCATTTATACTTTTTGAGTTATTTCCCTTGGAACTTTGTCCATCACAAAATTGCGTCTCAGTCGAGTCTGTCTATAACTTTAAAACCATTCAAGCTTTATTCATGAAAGTTCATACAAATATCAGTCAACATCAGATGACGTGCACAATGCACTCTGGCGTTTATACTTTATGAGTTATTTCCCTTGGAACTTTGTCAATTACAAAATTGCGTCTCAGTCGAGTCTGTCTATAACTTTAAAACCATTCAAGCTATATTCATGAAAGTTCATACAAATATGAATCAACATCAGACGACGTGCAGAATGCAAGAACCATAACTTTAGCATTTATACTATTTGAGTTATTTCCCTTAGAACTTTGTCAGTCACAAAATCGTGTCTCAGTTGTGTCTGCTCTATAACTTGAAAACCATTCAAGCTATATTCACGAAACTTCATACAAATATCAATCAACATTAGAAGAATTGCATAGTGCAAGAACCATAACTCTTGCATTTATACTTCTTGAGTTATTTCCCTTGGACCTTTGTCAGTCACAAAATCGTGTCTCAATCGCTTTATTACTTGAAAACCGGACAAGCTATATTCACGAAACTTCATACAAATGTCAGTCAACACTAGACAACCTGCAGAGCACAGCATTTATACTATTTGAGTTATTTCCCTTGGAACTTTGTCATTCACAAAATCGTGTCTCAATCGTCTAAGCTCCATAACTTGAAAACCCTTTAAGCTATATTCATGAAACTTCAAACAAATATCAGTCAACATATAAATAGACGACGTACAGAGCACTGTAACTCTTGCATTTATATTTTTTGACAAAAACTAATTATGAATATCAGTCAACATTACATGACATGCAGAGCATAACAACTATAACTCTTGCATTTATACTTTTTACTTATTATGAATCCCTGCTTCAGGGTAGGGAAACATATTGTTTTTTCCCTTGGCGTCTTAATGACTGATCCTTTTGACATCAAAAAGGGGGGAGACATCTGTTTTTTCGTAGGAAAACAATTCTAGTTCTCAATATGATATTGCTTGGATGAGACATTTTTTGAAATTCTGCAGACGTAAATTTTGTCGTCTGCTTTTTGGCGCATTAACGGTTAATCCTACTGCACTACTGTTCTGAATGCAGCAGGATTAAAAAGCAAAAAAAAGCTGACTTTAGCATGAAATATTTCCGCAGTGAGCACAGTCTACACTGATAAGGGTGGTATAAAATAGTTATTCATAGTTTGTCCGCCTGTACGGGAGATAATCCACTCACTAAAGCTTGTGGATTGATTATCTCCTCATACAGGTGGACAAACCATGGTATAACTATGACATTAATAGTTTGTCCGCCTGTACCGGAGATAATCCACTCACTAAAGCTTGTGGATTATCTCCTCATACAGGTGAACAAACCATGGTATAACTATGACATTGAATCAGTGTTGATGTGGCTTTTATGAATTTCTGCTTTTTTTTCAGATACTTAAAGTACATCAACAACTACAGAGTATACCAACAGACATATGAACAACCAGAGTTCATTGAACCACCGAGCTTCCTGAGAGAGTATGAAACACAGGTAATTATGAACGTTCTCTCCCTTTGACATTGTTTTGTCCCTTTGATAATGAAAGCTTGCCCCATATATTAGTATGTCCCAGGCAGAGCTTTAGATAGAATTGGTTTTGAAGATAATAATACTGTATTTCTGTGGGTGCAAGGTGGGAGTAAGTTATTTTTTCCCTCTGAATACATCCCAAAAATGTAGATCCATTTTTTTTTTATAAATTTTGCAGACATGCTTTTTTGTGCCTAAAGGGTTGACCCATTACTATGTTGTGGACTCTTGTACCACATACTTTGGATAGACCCATTTCCGATATATGAGGCGAGTAACTGGATTTAAATTTTGTTTTTTGAGAAATTTTTGTGTTTAATGCAAACATTTTAGACTTGAATTAGATGCTGCCGTATGCAGCATCTGATCTGAGTCTACACTGTTTGCCACAACCCCTGGGATGCCAGCCATTTATGGATAAAATATATTATTTCAGAGCCTTGCGATGTATGTGCCACCAGATGAAGCTAATCAACCAGGCGGTGAAATCCAGATGAGTTTGTCCGCAGAAGAAGGAATATCCAGCGTTGAAGTTCAGGGCGGTGCTGCAATAAACCCTGTCTACCAGGCGTAAGTATATATACAGTGATATATTATCCTGTAACTTTTCTCTCACCTGTGACCACACCGGGTAGGTGGCAATCGAAAATGCTCTTAACGCTCGATTAACACGGATCAAAAACCGTTAGAAACAGCCTTTTCGATTGCAAATTGTCACCAACCTGTTTCCAACGGTTTTGATCCACGTTCGTCGACCTCATGAGCATTTTTGATTACCGCCTACCTGGTGTGGTGACTAGCAAAAGTGGGGCATAGATATTACTTTCCTGGCACTGATAGCATTGGCGATGTAATTGTCAAGTTTTCTAGTCTAGCTCTTTTTTTGTGACTCTGCGCAGGCAGGCGAGACACCATCTTTGGGGAAATTCTTGTTTTGTATAGTAATGCCATTAGAAAACAGTGTAGATCCAAATCAGACTGCTCTAGAGAGCTGTAATCAATCCAGTTTTCTAGGGGTATGTATACCATAATGGCCCTAAATTTTCGGACAGACAGGGCTAAGCAAACATTGTAGACCCAGATCAAACTGCTCTTCAAGGAGCAGTTTGATCAGGGTCTACAACATTTGCCATTCACTAAGCATCATTTGGATACATTACCATATGTAAAATCCACTTTCTAAGAATTTAGGAACAATAATTGTCCAGCTTCCGCGTGTCCAAAATTTTGGGGTCATTACGGTACATATAGTACAATATTAAGCTAAATTTTTGGACAATAATACCTGAGCAAATTGTAGACCCAAATTAGGGCCCGGTTGTTCAAAACGAACAAAGTTGTTAGTTAATAACAAGATGTTACATTGCCATTTTTCACTGGAAAAATGTGAGGAGTTTTTGCACTGATGCCCAAGCTCCTTTAATAAGTGTTTTCAGCAAAAATACCTACATACTTGATTTTTTTTTGTGTACGTGAAGACTTATCAAATTCTTGACTAACCAGTGACTTCGTTAAGCTAATAATGCTTTGGACAACTGGGCCCAGACTTCTCCTAAGAGCGCTAATAATGCTTTGGACAACTGGGCCCAGACTTCTCCTAAGAGCAGCCTGATCAGAGTCTCCAGTATTTGATATTTCTTTCAGGATGTTTTGGTTAACTCTTCAGTAATTAAAATGTTAGGAAAGTTACAGTTAATGCTCGAGGCATCCCAGTATTTTGAGTAAGGCTTGGGGGATAAGGGTGGATTTGGGGATGGTGGTTGTGAGTAGTAGAAAATCAGAGTCTTTTGATAATGATTCTGACATAGGGTAGAGTTGGGTAACTTCGGACAGCAGGTAAACTTGGACAGTGACATTGTTTCCTTAATAGGTCAGTTGTTTGGAATTAAAACAAAAATACCTTGGCAAACAGTGAAAATCCTGTTGAGACGGCTCATTATGAGCAGTCGCATCCGGATTTTCAGTATTTGCAATGGTATGTCCGAATTTACCCGCTGTCCGAAGTTACCCGATGGGACTCCATTGTTTTAGTTTTCTTTTATTTATTCTCTCTGCTTTCTTTTCAGAGATGAGGGTCCAGTAATCAGGACAGTGTTATACCAACAAGAAGAGGAACCAGTAATCAGGACAACGACATACTCACAAGACACTACCCTCCTATAATCATTTCACCAGCTGAGATTCTCTTGCCATGAATTCCTCTACTTTTCATATAAATATATATCCCAATAAACTTCTAAAGTTAGCATAGCTACAACAAGAATATATCCCAATAAACATTTGAAGATGGCATAGCTACAAGAATATAGAATATATACCAGTAAAAATGGAAGAAAGCAAAACAAGAATATATGCTTTATAAAGTACAGAAAAAAAAGTGTAGCTACATGATATACATAGTTAACTATAATAAAATACAAACTGGTAAACAACTATGTGAATAAACACCATTAAACTTAAAAAAAAGATACAGCTACACGAAGCTATCTTTATAAAGTACAGAAAAAAAGTGTAGCTACATGATATACATAGTTAACTATAATAAAATACAAACTGGTAAACAAATATAAAAGGTGTAACTATGTGAATAAACACCATTAAACTTCAAAAAAAAAAAAGATACAGTTACACGAAGCTATGCCTATATAAACTATAGAAGAATATATAGCTACCTGAATATATACCAGATAAAATACTGAAAAGGAGAAATACTACTGATATTCATTCCTATAGACTGCTGAAGAAAGAGTAGCTACATGTATGAATATAATGCATTAAAATACAAAACAAGGGTAGCTTCATGAAAAAAAGTAGCTACACGAATGAGTAGCTACATGAAAAAATGCAAATAGAATATGAGGATGTAGCTATGTGAAAATATGTATACCAGTGAACAAGGAGGTATAATCCACCCAGAGCTCAAGATAATAAAAAAATATTAGATATCAGATTTTCCTGAAAGAATGTCGTGGACTTGCATTAGAATGGTCTCAATGAGACAGTTTTAATGAGCTCCACATCATTTTTTATTGGAGAATATTAAAATAATTTTTTCCTCTCTAGAGCTCTGGAAATCCAGTTTTAACTACTGGACTAGTAGTTTAGCTTGACAACTTTCATAAAATGACCAATAAACATACAATAAGCATGCAATAAACATAGGATACTAATTCATGATGCCAGTGCACGTAGTTGCTGTATAGTGGAATTCATTATTTGCACAAGTAAGGGAGTCGTATGACGACGATTCCCTGTGAATATAATACTCAGGATTTGCTTTTAGAAGATATTGATGGTGCTACAAAATGTATAGAATATTCGTAGGTCTGCTGGTTGGTTTAACTCTTAAAAGTGCTGAAAATTATATAAAAAGAAAGTAATTTGGAAACAGTGTAGATCCAGATGAGGTGGCTCATAATGAGCCACCTCATTTGGTTCTTCTCTGTTACCCTCTAGTTTAAGAATTCTCAGTATGATAAGCTTGGATGAAACTTTTCTTTTAAATCTTGCAGATGTATTTTCTGTTGTCTGCATTTTTGGTGCTTTAATGGTTAAAATGCATATGGATTTGACACAAGGAAAATTTGACACAAAGAAAATTTCATAATTCTTCTGGAAAAGGATACGATATTTGTGCTCATTCTGTTTCAGACATATTGGGCTTTATAACTGTTAGTGCATTTCTGGATATGACTCGGAAATATGGTGTAAATGGAAGCAAAACACTGTTACATATCAGTCAAATGTTACATATCATAGAAAATGTTACATATTGTACAAAATAGTGAACAGTTTTGAAATATTATCAGCTGATTGTTGAAATTTTGTTGTGAAATTGAAATGCAAATTGTGATAGTAAAATCAAATGAATCTCATACTTTTTACATTCCTCAATTTATTATTATTAACTTTTTTTTCTTTTTTGACTTTTTCTTTTGAGTTATATCTGATTACCATATACTAACTGAGACAGAGATTATACACTCTACCACTGTTGCATTTTGTAAGCCCAAAAACAGAGTTTGGGATTTAAAGATGAACATAGATTTAAGATGTAAAATTTGAAACATGACAAATGTGTTTCCATGGAGGATCATTTTCATACAGTTTTAAAAAACAATAACACCATTGCATTTTGTCTAACATTACCAGACTGTGTCTCATAAATTTTATATTTCTCATAGTTAAGTAAAAGCTTTGTAGAGCTGCTGTGTTTTCATATTTTCACTTTCACCACATTTACTGAAAAAACTGTGTTCGTCTTGGTGCGTAATTCTTTTGTTGTGGTTCAAAATACAGAAATGGAAAGAATTTTTATTTGAATTTACTAAGTTTCAATATAAGTTTTATCTTTTGGAAAGTTTACAGTTGTTTGTTTTGTATGACTTGAATACCATAATTATTCAGACACCTCAAAAAATTCAGACATGTAAAAAAATCTAGATGTCTGAAAATATTCAGACACCTTGTAATATGTAGACACCTCAAGCATATCCAGATATATAAAAAAAAAAATATTCAGATACTTTGAAACACACCACACCTCAAAAGTATCCAGATATCAAAAAAATATTCAGACTCTGCCAAATTATTCAGACAACACAAAATTATTCAGACTGCAAAAATAATTCAGTCAAAATAAAAAGATTCAGATTCCTCACAATATTCAGACACCTCAAAACTGCAGGCATCTGAATAATTATGGTAATTGCATTTGACTTCTTTTGCTACTATTTATAATGTCACATGCTGCTGATATTTTGCATGCTTTTACGTATATATATGTACACATATAGTGCTTTTCTAGAATATTTTTGTATGTTAATTCAGCCTGGCATCTCTGAAAGAAAATATATGCAATAATGAGAAGACTTTAAAGATTTTTCGTCCTTTACCTATTTAGCTGAAGGGAAGTAAATACATTTTACCGCCCCTTCTGCTAAATTGGCAAAGGGAGATTATCTGAGTAATGATTCCAGTTAAAATATTGTACATTTTGTTAAGTTGATTAACATGAGACTTCAATGTTTATTCAGTTGGAGCTGTTATGAAATTATTAAAAGTTTTCCTACAAATTTAAAGATTTGTATTTTTATAAAAACTCAATAAAATTATTTTCTACATAAACGGTTTTGTTGTCCTTTGATGCAGCCTTCAATAAGTATATGAGCCGCAACGCGAGAAAACCAACAAAGTGGTTGTGCGCCCAGCGCAGACTCAGATCAGCCTGGGCATCCACCCAGTCTGATCAGAGTCTTCGCTGTCCACATGGAGGTAGCTTAGACCCTTAGCTATCCTTCAAGCGCTTAGCAAAGAGTCTGATCATACTGAGCAGATACCTAGGCTGATCTGAGTGTGCGCTAGGCGCACAACCACATTGCTGGTTTTCTGGTGTCGCGGCTCATGTTAAGAACACCTGCCTGTGCAGTAGTAACCTATAACAGGCCCAGTGAAATGGAATGAAAAGTGCTAAAAAAGAATATATAATAAGACCAATCCAGTCCCATTGACATCAGTTTTTGGCTAACATTTTGATATTTTAGCCATTCTTGAGAAGATTTCAAAGAGTGAAGACTTAGGTCAGCCTATGCCGCTGCTCAGTCTGATCAGTTTTCCTGTGTGCGTCACCTGAGGTGTTGATATAGCCAACGGGGCTGATCTTTCTATGGGGACTCCTATGGAAGGATAGCTTGCAATTCTCTGTCCTTTTCAACAGTATTTCAGTCATATCAGGACACAGAGAGGGTGATAATAGAAGCCTGTGTGCAATGGAACCCCATTTACTGTCAATTCAAACCTGGACTGCTAGCTTAACAGGCCAGTGCTTAACTCCCTGAGCTTCCTGGGCTCCTGATCGGGCAGGAACTGCGGAGGTGTAGTGGATAACATCCTAGACTACCAATCCAGGGATTGCAAGAACGATCCCCGGCTTCTCCGGTCTTTCGGATGAGACTTTAATAAGATCCAGGTCCCATCTCCATCTGACCTCGTTATTGGTTGGACGTTAAACCAGAGTTCACTCACTCACTCCTGATAGGGCAACTAGTGTGAATCTTGGCTGTGCATATTCTACAACATACCTTTTAGTGTGGTGTGGCTCATTTTTGTCCAAATTCTTTAATGTGTATGGGTACCCCTTCATGTTTTTCTCCATTTTTACTAAGGGAGACAATGTTTGTGACTTTCTGTTTGCTTCCCTGGGTGACAAAACCCTTTCATAAAGGGGTCTGCCCTTAAAGGAAAGAATTTGCTCCTAGGGGAGCAAATTCTTTTCTTTAAGAATAGACCCTCATTGAGAAGGGAGGCAAAATGAAAATGGCAGAGTTGCTTCTCCTGAAAGGTACTCATTCCCCTTAAGAAGCAGGAACAACATAGGGATCACTTTCATGCAGCATTGTTCTCATCAACAAGATAATGCACATCATTTAGCTTCATTTCTCAGAGACTAAAATCTGTCTTGCAATGAAACTTCATAGAAGCTTCTATCATGAAACCTATTGCCGTCCCTGTACCAGGATCGCTTGCAGAGGATGACTTGACTGGCAGTCATGACTTATCCATTTCACATTTGCAGGATTATTTTCCTTGTCATATGCAACATCCCTCACACACTTCACTGAATGTTCAGGGAACTTGAAACTGACATCATCAGACACTTCTCTGAATGTTCAGAGGGACTGGAAACTGACATCCCTCACACACTTCTCTAACTGATCTGAGGAACTGGAAACTGGCATCCCTCAAACAGTCCATTGAATGTTTAGAGGATCTGGAAACTTGTGTCTCACATACTTCAATGAATGTTTAGAGGAACTGAAACCTAACACATTTCACTGAATGTTCTGAGTAACTGAAAAGTGACTTCCCTCACGCACTTCACTGAATGTTCTGTGGAATGGGAAACTGACACCCTATACTCACTTTCATTAGTTTCTGGTGAAATGAAATCTGACATCTCACACACACTTTACTGAATGTTCAGGAACTGAAAACTGGCACCCCTCAAACTCTTCACTGAATGTCCTGAGGAACTTAAACCTGACATCCCTCGCACACTTCACTGAAGAACTAAACACTTCTGAGGAACTGAAAATTAACACACCTGCTTCACTTCATTGACTGTTGTAAGGAATTTAAAACTGGCTATTATGATACTGTTATAGAATGTCCTGAAGAGCTGAAAATTGTCACACACTTCACCGAATGTAATGAGGAACTAAACTTACATCCCTCACACACTTCACTGATTGTTATGAGGAACTGACTTTTCTTACTTCACAGAATGTCCTTGGAAACTGCATGACACCCCTCACTCACTTCACTGAATGTTCTGTGGAAGTGGAAAACAGACATCCCTCACACTCTTCATTTAATGTGCTAAAGAACTGAAAACTGGCATCCCTAACACACTTCAGTGAACTACAGTAGAACTTCAATGGCTCGAACCCTGATGGCTTGTTCACCCTGCCTGGCTAGAACTCTTTTCTTGATCCCAAGAGGTCACTTTATATGGAAACTAACTCTGGATGGCTAGAACTACCCTTGGCTGGAACTAATTTTCATGGTCCCAAGCCTGTTCGAGCCAATGGAGTTCTACTGTATTTAATGAGGTGTTAACCAACATCCCTCACACACTTCACTGAATGTTCTGAGGAATAGAAACTGACATCCCTCAAACACATCACTGAATGTTCTAAGGAACTGGAAATTGACACTCCTGAAACACTTCCCTGAGTTTTCTGAGGATCTGGAAACAAACACCTGTGACACACTTCAGTGGGTTTTCTAATGCTTAAAATCTGACATCCTTCTTACAATTCACTCCACTGAGATTTCTGCTTAACTGAAAACTGACAACCCTCACATACTTCGCAGAAAATTCTGATGAACTGAAACCTGACACCCCTCACACTCGTTGCTGAATGTTTTGAGGAACTGAAACCTGCCATCACTCATAAACTTCACTTTATGTTCTGAGGAACTGGAAACTTACATCCCTCTCAAACTTCACAGAATGTCCAGAAGAACAGGAAAGTGACATCATCCACGCTTTTCAATTAATGTTCTTAAGAACTAAACCTGACATCCCTCACACACTTCACTGAATGTTATGAGGAATCTGAATCTGACATTCCTCACACACATCACAGAATATCCAGAAGAACTGGAAACTGACACCCCTCACACACGTCACTGAATGTTATAAGGAACTGGAAAACTGAGACCCCTGACACTCTTTATTGAATGTGCTGAGAAACTTGGAACCAAACCTCCTCATTCACTTCACTGCATGCTCTGAGTCACTGAAACCTGACATCCCTCACAAATTTCACTGAATATTCTGAGGAACTGAAAGCTGGCATCCCTCACACACTTCACTAAATGTTCTGAATAACTGAAATGTGACACCCCTTGCACACTTCACTGAATGTTCTGAGTAGCTGAAACCTGACACCCCTCACATCCTTCACTGAGTAGAAGCTGGCATCCCACACTACACTGATTCTTCTGAGGAACTGAAAGCTGGCATACCTCACACACTTCACTGAATGTTCCAAGAAACTGAAAGCTGGCATCCCACACTACACTGATTGTTCTGAGGAACTGAAACCTGACATCCCTCAAACACATCACTGAATGTTCTAAGGAACTGGAAATTGACACTCCTGAAACACTTCCCTGAGTTTTCTGAGGATCTGGAAACAAACACCTGTGACACACTTCAGTGGGTTTTCTAATGCTTAAAATCTGACATCCTTCTTACAATTCACTCCACTGAGATTTCTGCTTAACTGAAAACTGACAACCCTCACATACTTCGCAGAAAATTCTGATGAACTGAAACCTGACACCCCTCACACTCGTTGCTGAATGTTTTGAGGAACTGAAACCTGCCATCACTCATAAACTTCACTTTATGTTCTGAGGAACTGGAAACTTACATCCCTCTCAAACTTCACAGAATGTCCAGAAGAACAGGAAAGTGACATCATCCACACTTTTCAATTAATGTTCTTAAGAACTAAACCTGACATCCCTCACACACTTCACTGAATGTTATGAGGAATCTGAATCTGACATTCCTCACACACATCACAGAATATCCAGAAGAACTGGAAACTGACACCCCTCACACACGTCACTGAATGCTATAAGGAACTGGAAAACTGAGACCCCTGACACTCTTTATTGAATGTGCTGAGAAACTTGGAACCAAAACTCCTCATTCACTTCACTGCATGCTCTGAGTCACTGAAACCTGACATCCCTCACAAATTTCACTGAATATTCTGAGGAACTGAAAGCTGGCATCCCTCACACACTTCACTAAATGTTCTGAATAACTGAAATGTGACACCCCTTGCACACTTCACTGAATGTTCTGAGTAGCTGAAACCTGACACCCCTCACATCCTTCACTGAGTAGAAGCTGGCATCCCACACTACACTGATTCTTCTGAGGAACTGAAAGCTGGCATACCTCACACACTTCACTGAATGTTCCAAGAAACTGAAAGCTGGCATCCCACACTACACTGATTGTTCTGAGGAACTGAAACCTGACATCCCTCACACACTTTACTGAATGTTCTGAGGAACTGAAACCTGACATCCCTCACACACTTCACTGAATGTTCTGAGGAACTGAAACCTGACATCCCTCACACACTTCACTGAATGTTCTGAGGAACTGAAACCTGACATCCCTCACACACTTCACTGAATGTTCTGAGGACCTGAAAGCCTGCATCCCTCACACACTTCACTGAATGTTCTGAGGCAATGTAACCCGACAACTCTCATAGACTTCACTGAATGTTGCGAGGAACTGTTAACTGACATCCTTTACTTACTTCACTTAATGTTCTGTGGAGCCGTGAAATGACATTCCTCACACACTTCACTATCAATGTTGCGAGGAACTGGCACATCTGTCACACACATCACTGGATTTTTTCTGAGGAACTTGAAATTGAAATCCCTCACACATTTCACTGAGTTTTCTGATGAATCGGAAACGGACATCCTTCACACGCTTCACTTAATGTTCTGAGGAACTGGAAACTGATACCCCCTCACACACTTCACTATATGTTCTGAGGAACTGAAAACGACACCCCTTGTTCACTTCACTGAATGTTGTGAATTGTTGAAAGTGAAAACTGACTGTACTGATATTGATAATCTGGAGATTATTGTTTTTTTTATTCGTTTTTTTTTTCGAAAAACCTGGATTTTTTTAGATTTTTTAGTTGAATTTGAAAATTAACATTTTGTCAAATAAATCATATGTGAAAAACATCTCGTCAGTTCATATTTAAAGGCCGCATTGCTCTATTAGCAAGAAATGTTTTAATAATGATTTTTCGCTTCAAGCTTGTCACTACAGTTTTGCCATTGTATATGATCGTGATCGGCCGGCTTAAAAAAATTAAAGCGTCCTGGAGTTTCTCATTAAAAAGATTTGAAAACATATCTAGGTCATTTTAGTTGGCAACTGTAATGTCCTACTTTCGATTTACAAACTTCTTTACATGGTAAAAATACAAGGTGCAGAGGTTTTGATAGATAGTAAAAATACAATGTCACACACGGATCCCATTCATTATCCCGCTGTTGCGTAATTTCATTGCTCAACGGGGAACCGGAAACGAAACCCGTATTTTTATGGAGTGACTTGTCATTTTTTCCCAAAAACTTTATTCGTCCATTTTTTGCCAGTAATATGACACAAAAAAGCACATCACCTGAAATTTTTTTATCAGTTCTGAAGGTGTACCAGTTTTATTATGATTCGTTCTTTGACGATTTCTTTTTTACCACTGGTAGGACTTTGGAGACTTTAAAGTATTATGAGTCAAGACAAGTCTGTTACCTCCCTAATGAATCAATACTATTCTGCCAGTAATCAGATATAATGTTTTATGTATGAGCCATATCTCAGGTAAAGATCGAATTTTTCCCATTCAGGAACACAAATATCAGCCGGAGCACAGAAAAAAGTTTCCTTTTAAAAGGAAAGACTTGTGCAAACAATTGCGCAAATACTCAAATAAGCGTGTACATTCCCGCTTTGATATTATAGGAACCTTATAAAAAGTATATTGCAAACAACGAAATCCTAGACCAGACTGCGCAATGCGCGCAGTCTGGTCTGCGCATTCGATGTTCTCATATGCCAATTTATGGATTTTCCCATGATCAGGACACAAATGCTATTGTTTGTAATCAGGGTGTAAAGTATGGGATAACAATAGTCAGTGATGACAACGCAACTTATGTTATGATTTCAGCTGTAAAAAAGGATACTTTTTTGTTACCGTTTATGGATATAGCCTGAGACTGCTAATTCAAGGTATTTTTCCTTTCCTTTACTAATTCAAGGTATTTTTCCTTTTCTTAAGTATGTAAATTTTTCGACAAAAAAAAAAACAAACAAACAAAAACATAGCCCACTGTAAAGCCCCTTGCATTAAACGGGAACAGGCCGGGCCGCGTAGCGCAGTTGGAAGCGCGTCAGACTTTAAAGCTAGCGGTCCCGGGTTCGATACCCGGTCTGGCCACATACTTTCGTTTCTCCTTCCGCTGATTCAAGATTACTGGCGAAAGTATGAGCATTTTGTACTAGTTAACCGCTTAGGAGGTCTAAGCCTGCCTGGAATAGTGTGGTTAGGCTAACTGACCGTCCCGACATGACTATAGCTGTTTATCGCAATAAAACAAAAACAATGAAACGGGAACAGTGGAATAAACACGTGGTCACTCGTTCCATGTCAAGACGTCTATTCGTTTGCTCGTCCAAGACACGAATCGCATTTAGCATATCTCAGTTTTTAGGGGATGTGCCATTACCTTCGAAACTCGGTCTTCTTTCGCGGAAATCGGAGTTATAGGCAACCCACCTTATGAAACTTTGTTTTATAGAAATCAAACGGGTCGCATCATTATACTACATGTACAATATAAATGATCCGGCCCGTTTTCACGTCCAATTATACAAACCGTGTCCGTACTGAGCGGTACTGAGCCTGATTCGCCCTCTAATTTCTGTATGTAACGGCCACGAAGTAGCCTCTGCACAGAAAATGAATATATGAATAAACATGAACAAGATAATAAAGTTAACTATCGTGTTATTGGGAAATGACAAAAGTAATAATTCTTACAAATACAAACTGATAAAAATAAATATCAAATATATAAAAAAATGAATAAGCGGAATCTTTGGTATTAGTCAATACATGTATATATTTAGAACAACCCAAAATCAATATTTTGACATTAATAATTAACACAATGATACCCGATCGTAGTATTATTTTTCGAGCAGAAAAAGATATAGTACAAATCTCGTACTCGCCCCATGGATTAATTATTAGCTGAAGAATTATCAATACTTAACGCACAGTAAACATTTTAAACGGACTCATATTTGCGTTCTTAATTCAAATATTTTGAAACTTAAGCTCCCCTATTATTGTTACTCACGGTTGCATGATAATGTACTTGATCAAAAACACGAGAAAACGTGCCCTTTCATATATGGGAACATGTGCGAACAGGGAGGAATCAGATAACTCTATAATAAGTCTATATTACCCTATATAGATATTCTCTATCCCTCTATATTTTATAGTAAATGGCAACACCGTCATGTATTTTCACCATCTCTTTCACCATTTTTACAAGGGGTAGGGGCAACTTTTGTGACTTCCTGTTTAATTTTCTGTATAAGAAGCCCTTCGAAAATGGAGTTAACTCTTAAAAGAAAGAATTTGCTTCTACAGAAGCAAATTCATTCCTTTAAGGGTTTATTCCAAGGAGCAAATTCTTTCCTTTAAGAGTTGATTCCAGTTTAAAAGGGAGGCAACATGAGTGGTAGAGTTGCTTCCCCAGTTGTACCCACTCACCTTATGGATCCTATGGAATCTTTAAAACGAAATTCGAAGACTGTGATCAGTCTGCACATGTGCACAAGCTTATTTGAGAACTGGTTGCTTGCACATGCACGAGATACTTTTTTCCATGTCTCACATTTTAAATGATTGACCATATTGAACTTGTTATGGTGTAAAAGGTCTAGTTTACTCATAGTTTCGTGTTCTTTCGGTATATTCTGGGTGTGTTTCGGTGGACATGAATCTTGGACAAAAAGCACCTATGAATGTGAATTTCATAATTTGAAATTTACATAGTTTTGTGTGGATTAATATATTCCTCTCTGATTCTGTGACGGGAATTTTGACAGAAGAAGCGAAGGTATTTTAAAATAATTTGAAACATGCGGCCGGAATATATCCCCCAACAGACCATTTCACGTGCAATTTACATGTCTTTTCTGTAAGTCTCATTGATATATAAGCCACAACACGAGAAAACCAACAATGTGGTTGTGCGCCCAGCGCAGACTCAGGTCAGCCTGGGCATCCGCCCAGTCTGATCAGAGTCTTCGCCGTCCGCACGAAGGTAGCTTAGACCCTTAGCTACCTTCTAAGCGCTTACGGAAGACTCTGATCAGACTGGGCAGATGCCCAGGCTGATCTGAGTCTGCGCTGGGCGCACAACCACATTGTTGGTTTTCTCGTGTCGCGGCTCGTGTTGTTCTTACAAACAGAGAGGTTCTGATTAGACAGTGCTGATCTATGCATACATGTACATTGTAAAAATTCCCGTAAATTTTACGATTAATACCTGACAACTGGTTCCGTGAATTTACGGGACAGAACTGTATTAACATTTTAGCAAATTAACAAACCCGCATATTGATTCCTCATCTAATTTCTTGATATAATAATCAAACGGGGAAGTCTCCAAGACAGTGTTTCGGGTTCATACTATACTGTTCTGTAATTTTACGGTTGGTTGGTGGTTTTGGGTTTTAACGACCCTTTGAGACAGTATTTCAGTCTATATCGGACCGTCTCACAGAGAGAGGGAGAAAGAAAAGAGAAATGATAGACGAGAGAAAAAAAATCCAAACCCCGCCCGCACCTACTGCAAGCACAGTAGGCCCTTGTCCTACTTTTATCGAAATAAGCAGGACGCCCCGATACTGGAAGTTTTTAAGCAGCACCATCACCCCCTCGTAATTTTACGGAATAGGACCTGGCAACCAGTTGTCCGATACATTGTCTTTGCCGTTCATGCAGTGAAAGCTGATTTATGTGATTTCCATTTGCACGTGCCATAAGTTCCTAATTCTGAAGGAAAGACTCATTTTCAAGCCTAGTTATTATAAGCCTTACAGAAGCTGCAGTCATTCTTAGTAGGTGTGTAGCTGAGATTGAGATTTTTCTTCTTTTTTTTCTTTCGTCACCCCTCTCTAAGATTGAAATTTGTTGTCAGCACGTATTAGCGTATTGATCATCATCAGTATAATACGCAATTGTATCTTTGCATACTATGGATGCTATATGGCTGGTATGGCCAATCTCGAACCACGTGGAGTGGTTCTTGTGATAAAAGGTCATTATAGAACATCTCTACGTGTTTGTTAAGTCTGATAAATTACTACTTTTATTTGTTCGGGAGTGAAATATTGAACCCTCACGTTGGTAACCTCTGGTCCCAAACTACTTTCAAGTGCTCCTAAATTCTTTAACATCTACTATCGGTTGGTCTAGAGATATGAAAGGCTTCTTTGATACCCCAGAACACCAAAGCTTAAGATAAGTCATGTGTATGCCAAGTCTCAATAAGTGAGATGAAATTTCACTTGAATTTGCTATTCCGGCAAGGACCTTATTTTTTTCAAATCTCATTTATTTTCTATTATGCGGTTCTTGTTTAGGTATTCTTGAAATTTTGCGTCTACCTGGCCACTGGCCGTGATATGCGACAGCTGGTTGTAAGTAAGGTCCTGTTCCATAAAATTATGGAAACTGTCTCGGAGACCCCTCACCCCATCAGGCACATGACCTCGTAATGACGTCGCACTGACGTCGATGCGACGTGATGACGTCGCATCGACGTCAGTACGTCATGTGCCCGCTGGGAGAACTAGTACCATACTTCTTTTGACAAATATTATGTATAATGAAATAAAATGCGACGGAAAGTGGGCCTTTAGCACGAGCACGAAGTCATTTAGAATAGCAAGAAATCACGAAGGGCGGAGCTCAAGGTGATTAATGATTCGACATATTATGATGCATGTATTTTGCATAGGCAGCGGTCCCCTTTTCCTAGTAATGTCTATCATTTTATCGATAAAAAATAACGTGATTGTATAACAGTCAATGGAAACTTCTGGTTGAGTTAAAAGAACAAATAGCAGCCAGTTTATAATATTGAATGTCAGAGCTAATTCAGGAAATCGTTATATCAAGAAGGAGGTCCAGGTATGACATGACTATAGGTTTGAAGAAATACCTCTTTTAAGCCATTCCCCAGCAGGCACATGACGTCAAAATGACTTACTAACGTCAATGCGACGTCATTACGTCGCATCGACGTCAGTACGACGTCATTTCAACGTCATGTGCCTGCTGGGTCGTAACATCACAGCATGTGCTTGCTGTTCTTACAGTCCATCACATGCTGTAAACTTCTCAGCACTGAGATCTTATGACATTAATTTTTAATGATATAAGCTTGTAAGGCAGAGCAAGCAAGGGCTTACTGTCCTTGCAGTAGGTGCGGGATGGGAATGTTATGACAAATTGTTGATTGTAGCGGTGTGTTTATCAGTAGTACGGGAGTTACATGGAAGTCAATGTTAAATGGTAGACGATTGATTGATTGATAGATTGAATTCTTTGCGTTTAACGACCCTTTGAGACAGTAATTTAATCTATATCGGGCCGTCACCAAAGACAGGGAGAAGAGAAATGATAGACGAGAGAAAAAAATGTCAAAACAACACCCACCCCACCTACTGCAAGCACAGTAGGCCCTTACCCTACAATGTACCAAACCAGTTGGACGCCCCGGCACTGCAAGTTATACACAGCACCATCGACTCCACCCAACCACCTCCCTGGTAGACTATTAGCTGATTCTTTTCTTTTTCATTTTTTTTTAATTTTTCGTCAGGAAGATCAACAATGAATGACCCTAATTGTCTTTAAGTCCTTTTAAAATCTATATGAAACTCAAGGATGTTGTATCTGTTTCAAGTTGGCTAATCACGGTCATTTACTATGACGAAACTGGGGGAGGGGGTGGGGTCGAGAAGGCTGCAGCGATACCTAATGATAAATCATGGTCTCATGAAGTTTTACCACTGACTGAGCAATGGGGCTTTAAAGTGACTTGATACCACTTCAAGAAGAAGCAACTCTCTCTCTCTCTATCTCTCTCCAAGGGGGCCAACTCTTGAAGGAAAGAATTTGCAAGGGTCCATTTGTGAAGAGCTCCGTTTCTGAAACGGCGGATTGGCTTTAGTTTTTACTGCCTTTTCAGTAATATTTCAGTCATAATGAGCCGATGGAAGGATGATACTGAAAGTGTGTGTGCAATGAACCCCGTTTATGTTTAAAGAAACCCATAAAACTTCGTCTCCAGCGGTATTCGAACCCGGACTTATAGCTTAGCGGGCAGGTCCTTTCTACTGTGAGCTATCGGGCTTCGGTGTACCCATACACCGTAAGTTAACCGTGTTATAAAACGTCATGCATTGTCCTATGTGTCTTTTCTCATGTCTTGACTAATAATACCTTCTTATCTCGTAGTATCTACTATTATGATTGTAGACAATTTTTGTTTCCGGGCAGGTCAGAACTTTTGAAATGATAAATGACCATATCTACATAATTTCACAAATAAGACAGATTAACCTGGGCTTAGATTGTTGGGAGAGGCCAAATACATGGTTAAGTTTCTATTCATTGTCATTTTGTACTGTTATACCGTAAATGCCCTAAAATTGGAATTATGGTTGAGCAAACAGTGTAGACCCCGATCAGACTGCTCCCAAACGGAGCAGTTTAATCAGGTTCTACGCAGTTTGCCATTCCGCCAATATTTATCGGACAGATCACTGGACAGTAAAAAAAACCAAGCCCGCCCGTCATTTTTTCAAAGGGAGGCATTTTTTTTTTTTTTGCTTAGCGTGTGTTTTGCTGGACGATGACTCCCTTGCAAAAAGAATATTGCTCTTAACGAAAGAATTTGCTCCAAGAGAAGCAATTTCTTTCAAGAGTTGACGCCCATGGAGAAGTGAGACCAAAAAAAAAAAAAAAAAAATGGCAGAGTTGCTCCTCCCGAAAGGGTACCTAATCATCTTAAGATACCTCAATATTTTGGATAATTACTGTTCGACCAAACAAACGGACAGAAGATGTTTTGTATGATGTCTTGTGAGGTAGGCTCAAGACCTCCACCACAGAGTATAATTGATTCTGCTAATTTTCGTTTCCTGCAGAGACTGTACATCATTTTTGGCTTCCGTCGCGACTGTCCGCGATCTCTTGCTTCCTGCCGAGACTTCTGTACATGATAAATGGCTTCCTGCAGAGACTGTCCGCGTGATTCTGCTTCCTGCCGAGGCTCTCGGCAGGAAGCCGAGTCACGCGAACAGTCTCGGCAGGAAGCCATTTTTCGAGGACTGTAGTCTCTGCAGGAAGCAAGAGTTTGCGGACAGTCTCGGCGGAAGCCAAATATGATGTACAGTCTCTGCAGGAAGCGAAAATTGGCGGAATCGATTATACCCTGTGTCCACACAAAAAGTGAATTGGATTTTGTTTCGCATTATTGGCCAGTATACCGTAACTAGATTTCAGACTAGGTCCCGAGTTTGGAATCTCCACCGGTCCCCTAAGAGGCCATAAGTTTTTTTAAAAAAAGCTCATTAATCACCCAAAAATATTGCTGATGTTGTTGTTTTATTGGTTTATGTGCACGGTAAGCAACTATGGTCATGCCGGCACGGTCAGTTAACCTAACCACACTATTCCTGGGCAGCGGTTAACCAGTACTAAGTGCACATACTTTCGCCAGTAACTGACAATCTTGAATCAGCGGAAGGAGAAACGAAAGTAAGTGGCCGAACCGGGTATCGAACCCAGGCCCTCTGGTCCTTGAAAATTAAATTTATTAGCTTCAATTCAGAGATTTACAAAGAACATGAAATGAAAAGATAATTATGTTTACAAGCCATGTGAGTAAATAAAGATGAAAGGGAGAAATATGTAATTTCGAGACCTTTTACTGCGTCAAAGATTGATTTTAAACTCAAATTATTCACAAGTCAATTCGAAAAAGGAGGATTTGTTTGTTTTGAACGCGGCATATATCTGGGTCCGTTTTTTTTTCAAAACTAACGGACGCCGTTAGTAACAAGACGTTTCGTTTTCAAACATATTCTATGCAAAAACTCAGGCATATATTATACCCCGGCATTTATGCCACGGGATATGTAGCTATCGTCTTTCCGTTCGTATGTTGTTCGTTCGTTATTTTCCTGTCAAGTAAGTGGAATTTACGTCAAAGTTTTTGGTTGAAGTTTCTCGAAGTGAGTACTTATCAGAAAGCATTCATATTTGGACCATAGGTACCCTAGAGGGTCTACTTCCAGCCCGGAGATTTGGCCCCAGGGTCATGTCTCAGGGTGGGGCTGGAGGTCAAAATGTAGGACACTGTTAAAATGTGTTTTTCACAAAATCTGTTTTGGAACAAACTTATACAGACAGTTTGTCGTACTTGGCTCCACCCTTTGAAATTGCCTTGTAGATCATGAAGTGAAGGTCACAGTGACCTATATTTCATTATTCAGTGATTTTGCCATATATCTGGACGACTATTAGATGTATGAACAGGATAGCTTCGGGTATCGAGTCAGTATGACCTGATGTTTGAGCTCAAAATAAAAGTAGGTCACAGTCACCTATATTTCACGGTCCAGTGGTTTTCCCGCACTATATTTCACGGTCCAGTGGTTTTCCCCGCACAACCACATTGTTGGTTAACGCGCCGGGGCGTGCTTCTGATTTGGAACATTGTAGGACAAGGGCCTACTGTGCTTGCAGTAGTTGTGGGTGCGGGTTGTTTGGACATTTTTCTCTCTTCTATCGTTTCTCTTCATTCTCCCTCTCTCTGGGAGACGGCCCGATAAAGACTGAAATACTGTCTCAAAGGGCCATTACACCTAAATAAATCAGTCAATCATTATTGGTTTTCTCGTTTCGCGGCTCAAATCTTTAAAGCCTATCCGACACTTCATATCAGGATCAGGGAAGTCCCACGTGCTCCAAATCAGGGCTTGGAACTCTCACACTGTCTCCGCTCTTCTCCCCGCCTCGCTCCGGGTCCCGCACTCTCACAGCTACCCAAAATGTGCATACAAACAACCTCCTGTGCAATCTGAACGAATATGATAGATTTATTGTTTGGTTGACGTTCGTGTGCGAACAGGAAATTAAAGACTCAGCTCAGCCAGTGCAGCCACACACTCTGACCAGAGTATTCTGTGCTTGAGTCATCAATCTAAGAATACAGTGAAATATAAAATGTGAATATAAGACACTGATCAGTCTGAGACGAACTCGCTGATTTGATTATCTATACTATGCATATGGCTTAGGTCGCGTTTCATGTGGCACCAATGAGCGCACGCTTGATAAAACGTGTCTTAAACGTGCGTAAATCTGATCACAGTCATAGCAGTACGCTCTACATTGAAGACTGATCAGGGTTCGAGGTTATAAAGTTTGAGAATAATCTCAAACTCAAAACAAAGCACACTGATTGGCTGCTCGGAAGCAGCCAGTCAGTGTGCTTTATTTTGAGTTTGAGAACGTACTCAAGTTTTATAACCTCTGGGCCAGATTGCGTGAATCCACCGTCTTATCTAGATCTGACTTCTTCGCATATACATTTTGACAACGTCCTCGTGGGTGGGTAATATATACAATGACCTTTAAGTAAACGCCCACAGCTATTATTTCCATATTCATATTTATCGTAATAATATCTTTCTATAAATTATCTCAGATATCATCATAACGTCAGAATGTCATCATGCAGATATTTGGGAACTGACATTTTGGATGTTATGGTTGGAGAGCCCCGACGGCTCAGTAGGTTAAGCGCTGACCTGCTAATCTAGCGTTCTCGGGTTCGAGACCCGCTGGAGTCGGGCATCTTTTCAATCGTAAAGGGTAATTCACTGCACACAGCCTTTCACCGTCATCCACCCATCGTCCTGATATGACTGAAATATTGTTGAAAAGGGCGTAAAATCGCGTGTCATCCATCCATCTTTAATGGTTGGTTCCTATTATACCAGCGTCGGGTGCACAAGCTTCCAGCACATCCTTGTGACATTTTCATCCCCCTTCCCTCCTCCCCACACACTAGGCACTCTCGCGAGCGACATTCTCGGTTCCTAGATTTTCATTCAGCAATTTTGCAGCTGACCGTTCCGAAAGTGTTTTTACCATTTCTCAGTTGTTGTTTTTTCTACGTCACAAACAGACTTAAAACTAAAAGAAAAACCAAAAAACATCTGTTACAAAATGAAGTTGAGTTTAAATTCTCGGTACGGTAATCTCAATTCCGGATGCAGGTCTTGTCTTATCTTGTCAATCGTACTTTTGAATTCTACATCATATTTTATTACGGAAGGCGTTCGATATATACAGTTTTTAAAAGCGCTAGACTACCAAGTCAAGGACCCGCAGGTTCTAGTTTAAACATATTTTATTGCAAAAACAACTGACAAATGGGTCGGACCACAAGTTCTAACAACATTAATTACGGTCCTCCCCATATTTCGGTCCTCCCCATGGCCCGCAGGTTCCATCCCTCGCAGGTTAGATCCCCTGCTCCTCCGGTCTTTTGTATGAGACTATACCGAGGTCCCCGTCTCCGTATAGTCTATGTGTTGTTGGGACGTTAACCCCCCGGTTCGATGCGAAATAGCTATATCAGAGGAGAGAACCAATTTAATTAACAGGGTTTACATCAATACAAACCTCTATCCTTATCCTACCAATTTCTGTAATGTTGTCCACCCCCCAACCCCACGCCCGGCCACCATCAACTTTTTTTTTCATTCATATTTGGACAAACCTATTTGCTAACGTGTGATCATTAAAGCAAAACAAAACAGTTTAGACCCGGATCAGCCAATCGCATTTCGTTCGAGTATTTCACTAAACTACGGCATACGATGGTCCTCTGGCAATGAAAATTGTTGTACTTGCACAGGTGATAGTCAGCTAAAGATCCCTTGTTAAACAGTGTAATAAAGCTTTTTATTGCAATTTGATGTCTGTTTAATGGAGGTCAAACTTTTACAACGTTTTTTCAAGATCTTACCTAGGTTGTGATTCAAACTGGTAAACTCACATATTTTCCTATCGGAAAATTAATTGTATTTTGACTATTTATACAACTGAAATATGACATTTTTGAACTGAGGGACTGGCATGTTCTCTCTGCTGGCGTGCGACCAGTATAGCAGCCGTTATTTATTTATTTTATTTTTTTGTTACACTTTCTTATCCAGTAGCGTACCTTAGATAGTAAGATTATATTTTGACTGAATATACATTGGATAACGATCGTCACAAAACGGATTTGTTTTTTTTTAAGTAGACTGTCGCATGTGCCTATGACATGACCTCGAGATACGTCACCAACAAGCAGCAAAACTCGCCCGCACTATACAAGTGGCGGCCATCACATGTGCCATGCAGCTAATGATGGATTCTCCAAAAACTGAACACGAATTTAAATTTAAATAACCATTTGCTGATGTAAAGCTGCGGCATGTGTCACAATTCCACAGAGAGCGCGATTGGTATACAAACCCAAACGGTTCTACTATGTGAGGGTCAATGGTCATTGTCCAGGCTCGGATCCAGACCACGGCGTACTGGTGGGGCTCTGGATAACTGGCAGGGCTGACGGGCGCCGAGATGTTTATGTGCGAGAAGGGGGTGGAACGGTGGGTTAGTGGGGGCTTATACTGTAATAAGGCATTTAGGGATCAATTTGATGAGAATTTTTATAATGGCTTTTTTACCTTGAAATATATTTTGTGATATCTCATTAGAATCGCCTCGCCAGGCGATTCCAATGAGATGTCACAACATATATTTTATTTTAACCAGGCCCAGGTGGCGGGGCTAAAGCCCCAAAGCCCACCCCCTGGATCCGGGGCTGTTGTCCCCAAGAAGTATGAGGTTGGCTTGGGGAAGCTGTTTGCCCTCTAGGTTGCAATTTGTGCCGATCCATTTTTTAGGCGTTCCTTTTTGTTGGTTACTACATGTTTGAAATTATGGCGCAAGGAAATTTGTAACTGCGTGTGGTAAACGAATATGGCCACAACCAATAGTACGCGGCCGCCACTGGTCTCCTCATGGGCTTTATAGCCATTTGGAAGTTTTATTCATACTATTGGTTAACTGTGCCCTTATTGCTTTATGATTGTATGTAATTTCATACAGGTATGTCATTCATAACCTGTCATCAAATCATTTAGCGCTCGTGACAGCTAAAAAATTTAGTGTAAAACTTGATTTATTTCAATGCCAGCCTTAAGAATGGCCTAATGATGACACACGTTTAAAGAATTTAACATTTTTAAGATAATTGTCCTGCATAGACAATCCTACAGTAGAAAAAAGAAAAGAATTTAGTTTACAAAAAAAATGCAAAAAAAGGAAAATTGTGATGAACAGTTATAGTAAAAACCAAGCAATTACACCTCAGTACGGTCAGTACACTGGACATATAAATTGACACACTGCATTACAGTATAGTGGACTATTTACAGTATATAGTAATTTTGTGGCAGGTAACGGCGAATTTAGTGTAATTTTATTTCCTTACGGACAACAATAGGTGTAGGACTTCGAAATGAGATAACACAGTTTGTTCATATGGACGGATAAAATGACTGCGACCAGTTGAGTGAAAATTTGGATTAATATTTCGGAGATTATCCCATAACGAGCTAAAAGGTAAAATTTTATATCTGTGATTGGCTTGTTCCTAAACATGATAAAAGATTATGAGCAAAAATGACCATATAGTCGCTGCAAAGTACAATTATTCAGTAAAAAAAGTCAGTCTAGTTCGCTATGATATTGCATCGAACGGTTGCTTCAACTTCGTTTTGATCCGAAACATATTCATTTTACACTAACAGTTAACTATAGTTATAACACTAACAGTTATAACACTAACATTTAACTATAGTTATAACACTAACAGTTATAACACTAACAGTTAACTATAGCCAATGAACGCTCATGAGCGTTCATTGGCGATAGTTAACTGTTAGTTGCGATTTAGCATCGCTTTATTTCTATGAATCCCCTTAACAAGAATTGCCAGTGAACTTAAAACAAATAATGATATAAATAAATAAAATAAAACAGTAGCTTCCTGAGGCATGAACACAACTGGTGATATCTGAGCCCAGTTGTTCAAAGCATCGTTAGCCTAACGAGCTCGTTAAGAGGTCAACTTGTTAAGTGTTTTACAACTTCATTACCAAATGTACTGATATTTTTGTAAAAAAATATTAACGTTTGAAATTTTAACGAAACGTTAACTAACGACGTCGTTAGTTTTGAACAACCGGGCCCTGATGTATATAAATGTCGCAGCAACTGCATAGTCAGCCGTTAAGAATTAGGATGCGTATATGCTGACCATCAACATAGACACTTGGTTTCAATAATACTAATTTTGCCCGTATTTTCTGTCGTTAAAATGTTGGACAACGGAAGTTCGGATGGTTGGGTGGTGCTTGGTATAACTTCCAGTGCCGGGGCGTCCTACTGATTTGGTTAATAGTAGGTGCTTGCAGTAGGTGCGGGTAGGGATAATGGACATTTTTTCTCTCGTCAATTATTTCTCTCTCTCTTTGGGAGACGGCCCGATATAGACTGAAATACTGTCTCAAAGGGTCGTTAAACCAAAAAAGTGTTCATTTAGTCGATAAAACGGGTACTCAACATTCGGGTCTTGGAATATAATCATATGTATCCCTTTGTGATTTATGACTCGACATCAAACATTATTATAAGAAAGACTGACTAACAATGTTTTGTCTGCCGGCAGCTATTTGAATTTTAGCATGGTACGCAAGGATCATTCGTATATTTGCGAAAAAGCGAGGACTCGGCTCCGTCTGCGTATCCACGAATTTCTGGATCGTGTCTCCAATCAACGACTCTAGGTTTACATTTTCAGAGGCCCAAATAGCAAAGACTGACCAGACTGCGTGGTTGCGAAGACTGGTCTTAGTCTATGGGTTTTTTTTGCAGATGTAATACGGGCCATTTTGCGTGCCAACATATTTGTACAGTTCAATAGCCGTTATGATTTAAAATTGATTTTAACACCGATTTCTGTTTGACAACGTTTAATAATTATTTCTTTCTCTCCATAATTTGGACAGTCACGCTATAAAGAAGTTAGATTTCTTCAAGTTCACACAATCTACATACATATTCGGTCAAAAGTGTAAAACAACAATCCAATAAAGGCAAGAATGTTTCGGTATGCGGACACCAAGAAACTAGTAGCCCAAGCTGAGCATAATTGAGCCGCGACGCGAGAAAACCAACAATGTGGTCGTGCACCCAGCGCAGACTCAGATCAGCCTGGGCATCCGCCCAGTCTGATCAGAGTCTTCGCTGTCCGCATGGAGGTAGCTTAGACCCTTAGCTACCCATTAAGCGCTTAGCGAAGAGTCTGATCAGACTGGGTGGATGCCCAGGTCGATCTGAGTCTGCGCTGGGCGCACAACCACATTGTTGGTTTTCTCACGTCGCGGCTCATGTTTTGTTTGATGTCTGTGATTAGTCTTCATAGTCGTCCGAGCAGTGACGGCATCTAAATCTAAGATAATCAAGAACAACATTTCTACCTATATCCATTAGGGGGTCGTGGTCGGGCGGGGGTAGGTATACTGGATAGAACTTCCAGTGCCGAGGCGTCCTACTTATTTGGATTAAAGTACGACAAGGGCCTACTGTGCTTGCAGTAGGTGCGGTTGGAGTTACATGTATTTGGCTATATTTTTCCTCGTCTATCATTTCTCTTTTCTTTCTGTCCCTCTGGGAGACGGTCCGATGTAGACTGAAATACTGTCTCAAAGGGCCGTTAAACCCAAAACAGCCAACCAACCAACCTTCCTGTTTGGTGATAAAATGTGAATGGATGTGCATGTATTGACATAGAACCAGGAACATTTTCAGATTTTTTTTACAAAACTGTGGTTCTGACCCTCGCCCGTACATTGTATTTTTACCACGCATTATCGTTTATGATATTGATGGTTGGTGCATGGTTGCTTAAAGGCCCCATTGCTCTATCGGCATGAAAAACTTTATCATGAGGGATCGCTGCAAGCGTCTCACTATAGTTTCGTAATTGTAAATGACCGTGATAAGCCAGCTTTAAACAAATAAAACGTCCTTCAGTTTCACATAAAAAGGGTTTGAAAACTTATTTGGGTCATTTTAGTTGGCAACTAAAATGACCTACTTTCGATTTCATAAAATGGTAAAAATACAATGTACAAGCGTGGAGTCCCAATCACTATCCCGCCTAGGTTTATATATCATTGCTAGACGGGAGACCAGAACAGGAAATTGTATTTTATGAAGCGACTTGTATTTTTTTCAAAAACTTGTTTTCTCCACTTTTTGCTTGTTATATGACTCAATATATGCAGACCAACCCGCATTTAATTACTAAACGTGAAGGTTGAACAGCTTTTTACAGTGATTTGAATTGAGCCGTTTTTACCGCTGATAGGACTATGGAGACTTTAAGTTTAAACGACTCTTTGAGACAGTATTTCAGTCAGTATCGAGTCGTCTTCAAGAGAGAGGGAGAAAGAAAGATACGATAGGCGAGAGAAAAAAATATACAAACAACTAGCACCTATTGCAACAAGAAGGCCCTTGGCCCATCATCATCCAAACCAGCAGGACGCCCTGGCATCGAAAGTCCCCAGCATCATCGCCCGACCCGACCGTCCCATTATGTTATCGATAGGAGGTCATTTGGGTTGCCAACTAATATGACTTTTTTTTTTAAAAACACAGTTTTATTATATTCTGGCTGAAAACGCCGAAATTGTAGCGGAAGGCTTGCAGTGATAAAAAACTTTAGTTATAGTGGCTCTGTATTTTTTTCATCACAATGTTTCAGAGAGAGAGAGAGAGAGAGAGAGAGAGAGAGAGAGAGAGAGAGGGAGAACAGGCTAACTTGCAGAATTACTTTTCATAAAAATTAATTGATTACCGCCGCCGGACATACACCGGTATTTCATCGCTTACATGTAACATTGGTCAAACTGCGGGTCTCTAGGTAGTGATATGGGACGAAAAACGCCCCTGATGGTCATTTTTGGATATTTTTCTTAAACTCTCTTTTTCTCTGTAACCATATATTGTGACCCCATTTTAGAACTGCCTCGCGGAGGCAGTTCTAATTTGGGACCACAGCATATGGGTTTAAAGAATTATCATTTCTAGAGGTCCTCATACTGAACTGACGGCGAGTGCCTGGGGAAACTCTCTAAAATCCAAGTTATGATGTCCCGCCATATCGAAGGCGGTATGATTGATTACTGTTGTTACGCCATTGTTTAATAATTCACCTTTTATCACTTTACAAGATTTACTAACGATAACGTGTGAGGGAAATTAATTGTGTACAACTGTTGTCTGATTGATGATTCCACAACATGCTTTATCATTTTTTCTACTCTCTCTCTCTGTCTCTCATTGATGATTCCGCAACACGCTTTATTATCCTCTCTCTCTCTCTCTCTCTCTCTCTCTCTCTCTCTCTCTGTTTTGAATTTAAATCTGCAGACTGGATCGTGATGATGATAGGGTGACATAGAAGTCTGATCATTGCCTACAATGTGTTCAGGGATCTGCATTGTTTGCCTTTCAATCGGATGCAAGCAATTCTGTCACTGCAGGAGAATTTAGGATTGTTCTTCACTATTTAGGGTAATTACGGTTCAAGTGTGGTGCTAGTGTAAACCAATGAAGCCTATTTGTTAGCCGATGAAGTGTTTGGTAGTACCATGTTACACTTTACAAATGAAAAAAAAGTTTTAGATTGTACGCACCAAATGTAGAAAATGTACGATCTGCGTGACAAACAATACAGTTAAAGCACGCTCTGGTCATACATAGCATTACCGCAGCTACCACAAATATGCAAATCATTTGAACATTTCTTTAATGGGTTCTCGTCTCTTCAAATTTAACCACGTACATTTTATATTAAAAGAATATTTGCAAAACGATATGACAAACCTATAAATTTGTGTGCCCATGTTTTTTCTCATCAAATATTTAGGATAAATAAGGCTTTATTACGCTGTTTGGATACACATTTATGGGAAGCAGCTCTTTCATTTTCATTTTGTAGCCCTTCTAAATGGGATCCACTCTTAAATGAAAGAATTTGCTCCCTTAGGAGCAAATTCTTTCCTTTAAGGGTAGACTACATTTCGGAAGGGCTCCGTCGTCCATGAAAGCAAGCACGAAGTCACAAAAGTTGCTTCCCTTTGAAGATATGGTGGAAAACATTGAGGTGTAATGATACTCGTCATATACTATATTCTCTCTTCTTCAAATCTGAGAGGACACGGGCCGACTCGGTGCTAGGAAGTGTGAGTTATGGATTTGTTCCCTTAACTCTTTAAGTACCAGTTACGGAAATAGCAGAATTTGCAAACAGTTTAGATCCTGATGAGGCGGCTCATAATGAGCCGCCTCATCTAGATCTACACTGTTAGCCCTCTAGTCTTCGAATTTTCAATATGATATAGCTAGGACGATTTTTTTTAGAATTTTTGCAGACGTAAATTTTGTCGTCTGCTTTTAAGCCTCCTGGAGAACATCGTTATATTTATGTGAATTGGACGAAAAAAGTCGTATGTTTTAATGCATCATATTATAGCACGATGCATCAGCGTTGACTTGTTTCTTCAAAATGCACATTTCTCGCATATTTTGCTTAAATCAAATATTTAAGAAAGGGATTGACACTATCCAGGGTTTAACTTGACATTCTTTGACTTCAAAGTATTGTAATATACTTTTAAACTTCGTTTGTATTTGTATTTTATACAAACAGTAGTATTTGTTTGCAAAATAGCCAATACAAGAGAAAAGGTAACCTCATCATGACGTGTGCGAACAGTAAGGACTCCAGTCGGCCTGCACATTAGCAATTCATTCCAGCTTGCATTACTAATGTATGAATGCTGGGGAACCTATAAAACACTATAAAGCAAAATGAAAACACAAAACGAAGACCCTTTTCAGCCGGCGCAGTGCTGTGCGCAGGCTTATCTGAGATTTTGTCACTTGTAGCCTATGCCTTATTGAAAGCGCGTTCTTACTTGGCGTTGCTCAATGCTCTTTAAGTTGATAAATGCTTCTCAAAATATGTTTTTAACAAAAAGAATACAAGTTTCGATAGCCTTGTTCTTCAGTGAGCCTATGCATTTTTTTTCGTTTTGTCAGAGACTGACAGAGCATGGGCAAATGGAACGGGCCAGCCTGCGAATCACCTTCGGATAAGGGCCTTAATAATTCATTGCAATCCTGCTGTAATTTGAAAGACTTTCAGAAAAGAATACCTAACTGCGAAAGCACAGACCAGGTTGCGCAAATGTAAAGCTGGCCTTTTTAATTTGTCTCTTGCAGCGTGGCTATATTTTAAATGCAACATTACAGCAGGGGTAGATATCATTATCGTAATGAAAACGCATAATGTTAGAAAGAAAATGAAATCAGATGAAATAAAGGAATTTTAGGTAACCCTAGAAGGTAAATTTACACAATTTAACTTAAAGATATGTTAATTTCAATGTTTTTATGCAAAATGATATGCATAATTGTAGCTTCTGGACACTTAGTAACAAAGATAACCTAGTTTAGGATATCTGATATTTGATGGTATTTCATTAAAATGAGCCGCGACACGACAAACCCAACAAAGTGGTTGTGCACCCAGTGCAGACTCGGATCAGCCTGGGCATCCGCCCAGTCTGATCAGAGTCTTCGCTGTCCGCATGGGGGTAGCTTAGTCCCTTGGCTACCCTTAAAGCGATTAGCAAAGAGTCTGGTCAGACTGGGCGGATGCCCAGGCTGATCTGAATCTTCGCTGGGCGCACAACCACATTGTTGGTTTTCTCGTGTCGCGGCTCAAATATCTTGAAGTTGGGTGAGTCACGCAATGAGAAAAAGGGAGTCTTCCTGCATTTACGAACAGCGAAGGCTCAGATCGGCCTGCGCATTTGCGAAGACTGAACCGGGGGTCCTCGCTGTGCATAATAATTGTTGAATCTTTATATGGGTACCGAGGAATATATAGAGACTGATCAGACAGACTGTAAATATGAGTAGGCTTTCAAGTGCTATAAGACGCTGGGACTAGCTATCTCTCCCCCCACCCCCACCCCCCTTCCCAGTCCAATTTTTCAATGGCATTACAAACTGAAATTCTTTCATTAGAAACTTCAGATTTTCTCAAACAAATAATTATTCTCAAATCAGCTAATTCCGTGTTCTGGGTGACCCTAATACAAGTTTGACTGTACGTGCACTTGTGAGTTTTATTGGACGTTGAGAGCTAGCGAACCCAGGCCATACGTTTGCTAGACCAGACAGAAAACAGGTACAGAATTTGGTCCTGCCTGGCTAGGGATCGAAACCTGTGGCATCCAGATTCAGAGTTGCACACTTCACAGATAGAATTCCTGGTTGAGGGAGTACAGATGATTCCTATAGGTCACTGTGCTGATATTTTTGCATCAGTCAGACCACTGACCATTAAAATGACCAAAATGATGGATTGATTGAATAATATTCTTTTCTAGTGCTAATTTCTAGACATTGTGTAAAGATGATTGATCATATTGAATAATTTTCTGACCACCAGTGTGAATCCCGACTGTAGTAAAGGGTGCCACTACGGGGACTGCTGTCTGGAGACTTATAGGGACAGTCTGCCTAATCACCGGCCGGCCGGTGATTAGGCAGACTGTCCCGATAAGTCTCCAGACGGCTGTCCCCGCAGTGGCACCTTTACTAATTCCGTCTGCCCTTGCGTAGTATTAGGTCTGGACTGGACTGCATATGCTTCTTTTCGTTGAAGCACACTGGGCATGTAGTTAGTACAACGTCTAAATAACATGGACGAAACGTCAGGGGAAGCAACTCTGTCATTTTGAGTTTTGCCCCGCCCCCCTCCCCCCTTTCCATTGGAGTCATTTCTGAAAGGAATAGTAAAGATGCTCTTCTTCGTAGTTCTACCAGTCCAGTGGTAAAAACGTCTAAACACAAATCCTTATGAAAAGCGGCTCTTTTTTTTCCATATTTTGAAATAAATGTGAGCTGATATGCATATATAGACTGAGTCATCTGAAAAGCGGATCCTTTTTCATATTTTGTAAGAAAATGTGGGCTGATGTGCATATATACTGAGTCATATAACTGACAAGAAGTATGGGGAACATGCTTTTGAAAAATGACAACACGATTTCCTTTTCTGGTTCCCGTCGAGCGATGCTATATAAACAGACGTGGGACAATGAATGGGGGCCCACGTCTGTACATTGTATTGTTACCATTTTATTAAAATTCATGGTTAACAACAGTAGGACAATGACAAAACTAAATATTTCACAAATTTATACCACTGATAGAGAATACCCGTATTTGGAAAGGTTTTTTTCCAACGTGGAAGCAAAAGTTATTTCTCTGGTAAAACGGCGAAAAACATTAAGGTATAGCCATTTTCCTTAAAAACGTCATAGTGACGTCGATGCAACGCAATTATTTGGGACATCGTCCTCAACCCGTATAGACTGGCTAAGTGGAAATGCGTGTAGCACGGGCAAGTGTACTCGTAAATCGTAGTAGCACGGAGCCACAAGGCGTAGCACGGCGATTGTTTACCAAGGGTAGGTCACTTGAAGTGACAAAGACGAAAAGGAAAGAGGTAGGTTGACATGCTGTTTTACTTAACTTGGCTTGATATACCTTGCTGAGTTTATACACCAAACTTTAAAATCCGAATTTATGCTCATACTGTATTCTGGAGCTGTTGAAGTCGTAAATACGTTTAAAATTTACCACGTTATATCTACGATGTTTATTCTCACTAAAGGTCAATAAAATCTTGATATAAATACATAATTCAATACAGATATGTTTAGGCATTTGTCAATGGAAGTTTCATCAAGATTTTCTATGATGCCACCTTGAAATCGATTATTGCAAGACACCACCCAGTTTCAAAGTCACGGTGTAATAACGGATACCTTTCTGAGACGGTCACGGCTTTACCCGGAGCAGGCATCGGTATAACCCGGGTCACGCAAAAACAAATTCTTTCTTTTCCGGTCTTTTTTCCCCACCTGGAGCACAATAGAATCCTATTTTAGACCAGTAGTAGACAATGAAAGATTTCTCAGACAAACATTGCTGCTATAGGCCAGGTACATAGTCTTTACCTCCAGTATTACTGTAAAGACCGTTTCACACTGCCGGAAAAGATGGATGGATGGATGACTTACAACTTAACGTCCTTTTTAACAGTGTTTCAGTCATATCAGGACGATGAACGGATGATACAGAAAGGCTGAGTGCAATGGAACCCCGTTTACAACTGAAGAGATTCAAGTCTACAGCGGGGTTGGAACCCGGGTCCGCTAGATCAGAAGGCCAGCGCTTAACATACTAAGCTATCGGGGCTCCCCTGACAATATGAAGGTATTGCAAAAGAAACAAGAGCTGTCGCCTGACAGCATAGCTCGCCTGAATAGGTGCTTGCCCATCACACAGTCGCTTTGGAGGTGTGGACTTCTATGCATAAAACTTCAGGCAAGCATGTCCATAATGAAAACACATTTATAAACAAAAGCTATCTAAGAAATGTCTTAAAATAAAATTAAAACAAAAAAAAATTTCAAAGTCCATGAGCTTGAGGTCAAAGAACTAAGCGGTAGGGGTGGTGGGGGGTGGGGGCTAGAATGTAACAAAACCTTGAGCCATTATCTAACATCAGTCCAAGTATGAGTATCAACTGAGTCCATCGTGGCACTGTGAAATTATGTCTTCATAAATATAAAACTTTAACCAAAATCTTTAAGACAAAATTATAAGTCGATGACCTTGACTTCAAGGTCATCCAGTGGGGTAAGTATATAGTGTTTTGTAAAAATAAAAAAAGTGTCTAACATCAGTTCAAGTGTAAACTAAATCTCTGCCAAGCATTATGAATCAGTATGCAATTAGAAAACTTTAATAAAGAACAAATTTCCTAAGTCCCTGACCTTGACATCAAGGTCAATGTGCGGGGTGGGGGTAGTACTCGGCAAAACTTTGGACTAATATCTAACTAAAATGCAAATATAAAAGAATTCATCACTGGGTTCAGGAGATATGTGTCTTTAAAAGACTTTAACCAAAACATCCAATCAATAAAAAGACAATTTTCTAAGTTCATGACCTTGACATCAAGGTCACTGAGGGGAGTAGGGGTAGTACCTTGCAAAACTTTGGACCAATATCTAACTACAGTGCAAGTATCAAAGGAATCCATCCATGGGCTAAGGAGATATTGGGCTTTATAAAACTTTAACCAAAACATCCAGTCCAAAAATACTCCAAATTTTCTAAGTCCATGACCTTGACATCAAGGTCATGGAGTGGGACGGGGGTGGTACTCTGTTAAACTTTGGACCAATATCTACCTACAGTGCAAGTATCACAAGAATCCATCCATGGGTTAAGGAGATATACGTCTTTAAAAAACTTTAACCAAAACATCCAATCCGGACGCCGACGCTGGCTGACCCTATGCCAGCAGTTTGAAAGTTCTGCATATTAATTGAAATACGCCAAGCCACGTAAGACTGCATGGGTGTGCAGGATGGGCTTAGCTGTTGCTCACACACAACGAGCGTACACAGTTAATGCTCTTCAGGTACTTCACTCCAGCCAGCTTCACACACATGAGCCGCGTCACACAATAAGTTTGGGTAACTATCAACAGCAACAGCAAAGATTCAAACCAGTCTGTGAGTCCATGCATCTACGAACAGCCTTCATTTTGTGTCTGTAAAATTCGAAGGATCCACATATGGTCTTCGTGAGCAGCAAAGACTGATTAGACTGCAAAGATGCAGACTGATCTGAACCTTTGCTATTCGCATTTCCCGTAAGCACCATGCTGCGTGTCGCGGCTCATATAACAGCGCCTGGCACAGGCCGAGGCTCAAGCAAGCTAAATTGAGACGTTAATTGATGAAGATGCAAAAGTCTATACTCAAGCCAGGAACCCAGTACGTGATCAGTGGTCCGCATCCCTGCCCGCACCCGTATATATGAGAGGCAGTCAAAACCACTGAGACATGTTCGTACTTTGGAAACCATTCAGTTTTTGCCTGCCCATCTATATAAAGATGGAGACACGTACAGAGACCTCGCATCGCGTATAAATGGATTATCGGCTTTACAACTACTTAGTCTACTAAAAGTCGAAGATTTCCGGAAATTAACAAGTTCACATTATTCATTTTTTCCCTTTTAATGAGTCCAAAAGAAAAACGGTGCCCGTTTTATACCGTAGTCTTTCGAAAACACTGAGCCGTATTACTCCGTTGCCACACCCGTGTTATCCCGCAGCGCCTACTGAGGTATATTCGCAATTTATGTTTGATTCTGGTCGGTTCAGCGTAGGGATTCTAACTAGCTGAACATGCTGATGCATGATTAACATGTAAAAAATAGAATTGTAAAGAATATTGCCTCAAAAGAGCAGTTTGAAGGAAAAGTGGTGAGCTTGACTTTGTGGCAGCATACTTAAAAAAATAGTGTAAGTTTTGCCAAATAAACCGTTGTTGGAATATGAAAAATATATTTGTTGAAATCAAAAAGTGTCAGATGAAACTTACATCTCGATTTGTCGGTGAAATCGAACATTTTCTCTAAATTCATCCGTAAACAATCGCCGTGCTACGCCGTGTTTCTCCGTGCTACTACGATTTACGAGTACACTTGCCCGTGCTACACGCATTTCCACTTAGCCAGTCTATACGGGTTGGTCCTGTGCCCACAGAGATTCGTAAAAAGACTATAACCGTTTTATAGCAGTGCTCATTAAATCTTCGTCAGGGCTTTACCTAAATATATTATTAATGATGTCATACACATCAATTGATCACAAAATATGTTCCCAAATTAAGGAAGTCCTCGCGTGGGGTAATTTTCATAGATTATAATTGAGCCGCGACACGAGAAAATCAAGAAAGTGGTTGTGCTCCCAGCGCAGTCTCAGATCAGCCTGGGCATCCGCCTAGTCTGAGCAGAGTCTTTCCTAAGCGCTTAAAGGGTAGCCAAGGATCTAAGCTACCTCCAAGCGGACAGCGAAGACTCTGATCAGACTGGGCGGATGCCCAGGCTGATCTGAACTTTGTTGGTTTTCTCGTGTCGCGGCTCAATTATCTTAAGACGTTTGATGGTTTAAAAGATATCAAAATACTGGCGCCTTTATTAGAACAAATGACTACCGACATATGTCCGTTGGTGTTCATGTAACTTTCATATAACTTTACAGAGCACATTGTACATTGACTACATACTCCATATCTCGGGGCCGTTCTGACCCTGGTACCCAAACCCAACCAGCAACCTTAGCTGTTTTTATACAGAATAACCGTCAACATTGGCTGAAAGCTGACATTTTTGGTTTCGGTTCCTTGCAGATTTTCCGATCTTGGTACTAAATGGTTGGTTGTAGGTTGTATTTTCATATGGAAGTCTTGTCAGTCTTTCGGGGGAATGGGGCTGGGGAAGCTCTCATATTTTTATGACTTTCAGATAACATAAAATGCATAAAATGGAAAAAAAGGTAAAAGCGGTTTTATTATCAGTTAATTGAAAATAAACATATTTGTAAACAGAGTGTGTATATTCATTGCCCTAGGTAACGTAACGCCAGCAACTTCCGTTAGGGAGTAAAACGTGGCGTTGATGGATGGAACGTCAAAATTAATAGTCATGCCCATACTAGAGATAATTTGTGACTTACTGATGGTATCATAATCATACGCCGTGTCATGAGAAAATAACATAGAAAAATAAAAATTGGGACACCTAAATTTACCGCAATTGTCCTGTAAATGGAACAGTTTGGTTTAATAATGCAGTAATGCGTCAAAAAGATGCAGACGGACTGGCAAACAGTGTAGACCTGAGCAGTCTGATCAGGATCTGCACGGTTTGCTCATATATTCATGTCCCGATACTTAGAACTTGAGCGGTAACCTCATGTAGGCCTATATTCAAACTGTGCATGATCAGATCAGCCACGGACAGAGTATGATAGCAAAACTGAACCATACAGATTTTGAAAAATTCGAACAGCTTATGACTCGACCAGACTGCTCGCTTGCGGCGTCTGTTGAAGGCATGCGCAATTCGAATGTAAAGATACACGGTAAGAAAGGTTTTTCTAAGACTAATCGCAATCGTGTTGGTGGCGTTTTTGTGGTTTCCGAGTTCTAGGTCATCTTAAAGTTTGAAGATTTTGTTTTCTTATTTTAACTTTTGTATACATACTTGTAATAATAAATTGTTTGGGTTTAAACCTGTTTATTGCTGATATCTGCATTCTAACTACAGATATCTGTATTTAAATCAAGATATGTCTATTTAAATACAGATATATGCATTTCAAAGATAGATATCTGCATTTTAAGTGCAGCTATCTCTTTTCAAACAATTAAAATGAGGTATCTATATTTTAAACAGTGATATCTGCACTTCTAATACAGGTGTCAAGACGGTACATACAGATATGTATGGCTAAAATGTAAATGCCTGTATTTAAATGCATTTAAAATACACATATCTGTATTTCAAATAGAGATATATAAGATATATACTTGAATTAAAGATATGTGCATTCTTTATAAATACAGATATCTATATCTGAACCAGATATATCTGTATTTGACATGCAGACATCCTTAAATACAGATACATGTCGGCTTTAGATAAAGATGTACGAAAAGAGATATATGCATTTGAAACGCAGACCTCGAGCTCTGTGTTCAAACATTAAATGAGCCGCGACACGACAAAACCAACAATGTGGTTGTGCGCCCAGCGCAGACTCAGATCAGCCTGGGCATCCGCCCAGTCTGATCAGAGTCTTCGCTGTCAGCATGGAGGTAGCTTAGACCCTTAGCTACCCTTTGAACACTCAACAATGAGTCTGACCACACTGGGCAAATGCCCAGGCTGATCTGAGTCTGCGCTGGGCGCACAACCACATTGTTTGTTTTGTCGTGTCGCGGCTCAAATATATTGCACAGATGTCCAGTTAACCAACTTTCTCATTACAGATATGTTGGTCAATGTCAGTCGATGTCACATTATGCAACTATGTAAGAAATTAGTGTATCATCAGTAATTAAGACAGATGGTAATCAATATAACTTGATAAAATTTAATTTAGAATGACCTGTCTCCAGCCAGTCACTAATTTGGCATGTCAGTAAAGAAAATGTCAAATTAACATTTGATGTGTGTACTTATAGAGAGAGAGAGAGAGAGAGAGAGACCGCGAGTAAATGTAAATGTGCCGTATACTGGTAGCATGTGCGAAACATCAGACATGTATCAGCTTGCACAACAATCTTGAGTACTTGCCAATATATAGATGGACTCATAAAACTCATAGACATGTGTAGAAGGGAACGATTTGGTTTCAAGCTGTTCGGATGCGCAGTCATTGCCGTTTGCACATGCCCAGTGAGCCTTTCACTTAGTGGCATGGCTCATATTATAGCCCCGCTTAACTTGTAAGACTGAATCCGGACAGCCTAACTAGAACCTTCATTTTATGCCATTATACTTCTTAGGCTCCATACTTGATGTGTGCAGGCTCGTTTGAGCCTCCGTTTCGTATGGTCGCATGCACATTACATGCCCTTTTTGCGTGTCGGTTCTCAAAAGAGACCAAACAAAACCAGTCTGTGCAACCAATGTCACCAGTCACCAACTAGACCGCCGATTGAGAAGCCAAAGTCTCTCGAACAAAGAGCAAAAACAATCTCACTGTCACGTACCAGAGGAAGCGCGGACAGTCAGCACAATACCTGAAATATCAGTTCGCGAGGAAATAACATGCGTGGTTCCTGTGACGAAAGACTGCAACACCGATCGGATCTTCTCGTTGCAGATTGCGGCGAAAGAGTTTTGAACGTGACAGAGACCAGTACTCAATTGAAGGACCTTCTATCTATAATTAACCCGCGACACGACAAAATCAACAATAAGGTTGTGCGCCCAGCGCAGACTCAGATCAGCATGGGCATCCGCCCAGTCTGATCAGAATCTTCGCTGTCCGCATGGAGGTAGCTTAGACCCTTTGCTACCCTCTGACCGACAAGCAAAGAGTCAGAGCCAACTGGGTGGATGCTCAGGCTCATCTGAGTCTGCGCTGGGCGCACAAGCACATTGTTGGTTTTCTCACGTCGCGGCTCATATGTCTACCAATTAATTGGCATGGTCAACCTTCAGGATATACCACAGACAGAAGTGTATTTTTCAAGGGCCTTCTAGCAACTTGTACATACTAGCCATGAATGTGGTTTATACATGCACTGGGTCCGTTTTCCGTTCGCTGTGGTTGGTTGAGTATTGGCCAATCACAATGTTGGGCTATGCTGCTTTCTTCATCTGTTCAAAGTCATGCAGCCGCTTTACTATGGTGGATTTTCTTTTGGCGTTTCTACCGACCCTTTCCCGAATCTCCTTCTTAATGTCGATATGTCAAATCAGAACAAGAATAAGAAATCAAAACAAAATGATACAGACATAATTGTCACATAATACATACAGGCAGGTTAGAAAATTGATCCAACAGGTGTTACATTTCGAATTTACATTTATATGAGCCGCGATATACCATAAAGATTCATTTTCGCCTCTTCGAACAGGGAAAACTTAGATCAGCCTGCAAAGCCGCGATCAGAGACTCTTCTACTACTGGTCCCGCGAAAAGTGAAGACTCGAGCAGGCTAGGCTGAGCCTGTATCTGCTGAAACAAGCCTGTTCATCTTTGCAGTCTTGCTAGAGTCATATGCATTCCTCATTGTTCATACATGGTATATGCAAACAGCAAAGGCTCTGATCAGACTGCGCGGATGCGCAGGCTGGTTTCGGCCTCTGCTTGCCGCATATACTATATAAATCGTGTTTTCGTGTGGCGGCTCATATGGTATAAGACCCCTGTTTAATTAACCTATATTTTTACATGTAATTGAAAGATATGTTAAAACAACAAATCTGATGATATTTTCAGAAAAAAAAAAATGAATTAGCCATGTATTGTTTTTATGCAACTTTAGTTGCAGCCGTCCTTGGGGAGGACTGTGTAGGAACTAGCTTTGCGCGAACTTGTAGCCGGACCTCATCACCACCGTATGATGCAGTACAATATGTGAAACAACTTGTAGCCGGACCTCATCACCACCGTATGATGCAGTACAATATGTGAAACAACAACTCTTTCAAAATGAAATTTGGCAATCCAATTTGATTCGGCTCCCAGAAGAGCAAAATTTAGTAAGACATGGATGGTCTCACATGGTGAGACTTGGATTTTGCTGATATAGGATCTGCATGTTTATAATTTATTCTAATAATAAATGTACCTTCGTTGCGATATTTTCAGCTACCTGAAGGATTTATTTTACTATGTTACACATTATAACAATAGTATTGTAACAAAAGACATGTATTTATTGAAATATAGGTGAAATATGGGAAGGTAATACTATATGGGGCGTTAGAAGGCGTGAGAGTATCATTTTTATACTATGAATAAAAGAGCCGCGACGCGAGAAAACCAACAATGTGGTTGTGCGGCCAGCGCAGACTCAGATCAGCCTTGGCATCAGCTCAGACTGATCAGAATTTTCGTTAGGTGCTCAAATGGTAGCTAAGGGTCTAAACTACCTTCATGTGGACAGCGAAGACTCTGATCAGACTGGGCGGATGCCCAGGCTGATCTGAGTCTGCGCTGGGCGCACAACCACATTGTTGGTTTTGTCGTGTCGCGGCTCATTAAAGACAACGAATATCGTACATAGAAATAAAACGGTCATATTTCAACCGGCAGGCATTAAGTAGGGTGACAGGTTTTGTTTGAAATGCAGGGACGCTATTTTAATGCACCGTTCCGCTTTTATTTATGGTTAGCCTACTACTGATTGCCGAGACAAAACATGGTATAGAGCTGGCAAGCTTTTTAGAAAAGCTTTAACTTGTGTCGACGACATGTAAAAAGTGGCGCATTACTTATTTTATTGAGTTAAGACGAGTCGTAAAAAGTGGCGCATTACTTATTTTATTGAGTTAAGACGACTCGTCTTAACTCAATAAAATAAGTAATGCGCCACTTTTTACATTTCATAATTATGATGTGCATATATAAAATTCATTGTTAATCACTCTTTCAATGTTTACTGAACACTTCTTGTATGTATTTTCTCCATAAAATATTAATGCCTTATATAAAATTTTGTTATACACACACACACACGCTGAGCTGGGCATGCAAAATTCACTTTTTATCAGACAGGCTTTATCAAGCCAGGAACCAAAATGCCCTGGCCCAGTTTTATTTGAATTAGCCTAAAAATTGGGGACTTGAGTTATCTGCCTGCCATACTTGGGCTACATTACCGTCACTCTGTTTTGGTTATCTTACCACTTAAAGCGACAGAAAAAATAGTTGAATTTGTAAACAGAGAAGATCCAAATGAGGCTACTCATAACAAGCCAATTTATTTGGGCTTACACAGTTCCGAGAATAGCCGCTAAGCTCCGCCTGCTTAGTTACTGTTACTACGTCTCACAAGCTTACACAAAGATGGCGGAAAAACAAATGACAAATCCAAGTGTCTGCAAAATGTTGGCGATCTACGTCGAAAAATCAGCCTCCTCATTACCTACACATGGCAGTCGTCGCATCATGCATTTCCGATGCGTTCTGTTCTTGCAAAGCAGGGTAAGTTCATCAAAAATGGTGTTACTTTGTTATCTTTAAACAGGTATACATCTCTTCATTAGCTGTAAAGTAAAATCACTGACTTATGTTGGATACTGACCACGTGCGTTTTGTTTGTGAGACTATGTCACGTGCTAAGTGGTCGTTGCATTGGCCAGGTATATGCTACCATGTGATTTTGAGTGCCATTCTGGGTGTGGCTCGGAACTGTGTATTGGTCGATTCTCCTATTCCTGTCAGAAGGCGTAACCGTGATAAATACTTTACATCTCTGCAGATAAAAGGTATTGTTGTTATTATCGGGTGATTTTTTTTTTCAAATATTTTTTCATACATGTAAGAACCTCCCCAACACGGCGGTACTTTTGAGCGGTCACAAGCTTTTTTAGGGAGGATTACTAGAAATTATCCAGGAATTATTATCAAATAGTGTCCGTTCGGCTCTTATTGTTGACTAGCGAAATGTAACGACTCTACAGGCCCGGATCCACATCAGCAGCTGGTAGGAATCTGGATTGGTGGGGCTAGGAGGTGTCGATATGTTTGTGTGTATGAGGGAAGGAGATGGGAAGGAGGGCTTAAAAATAAGGCATAATTCGGGATCAATTTGATGAGAATTTTTGAGTATGTCTTTTTTGCTTGAAATATATGTTGCTACATCTCATTAGGCGATTCTAATGAGATGTAACAACATATATTTTAATCTAACCACATGGATAAATTATCTCAAACTGTCACCCGATACTCCTTACCATCTGGGGGCCTACATATAATACATAACACAGTGGCTCAGAAGGCGGGGCTGAAGCCCTGGATCCGGGGCTGCTTTAAGTAAATTGATAGGGAATGGCCAGGCTCTGATACAACCGTTTAGAACATCCTGCCCGAAACACCAAATGGGAAAGGAAACAACAACAAAAAAAAAAAAACGACACACAAAGCAAAACAAGACAAGCGAAGAACCAAGAGAGCAGATAGCCCGAGGCTATTCCGGATAATAGAGATCTGACACTGACAATAATAGTAATAGTAATAAACCACATCAGAAGCACCGCCCTGGAACGTTCAGGGGGTGGTTGAATGGTGCGATTATGCTGCGTAAAACTTCCAGTACCGGGGCGTCCTATCCTGATTTGGATTTGGATAATAGTAGGGCAAGGGCCTACTGTGATTGCAGTAGTTGCGGGTTGGAGTTATTTGGACATTTTTTTTCTCTCGTCTGTCGTTTCTCTTTTTCTCTCTCTCTCTCTCTTGGAGACGGCCCGATACAGACTGGAATACTGTCTCAACCAGCCAATGGAGCGTTCAGTTATATATTAATGGAGAATGGGGGTGGGGAGGCTTAAACCGATTTTGCATGATGAGCCTGTGGGTGGGGAGGCCTAAACCAATTTTACATGATAAGCCTGATTTGGGTTTGAACTGTTGACTAAGAGGCCTATCTGTCCGAGTACTTAACGAATTTAACGGTTTAATCATATTGATTTTTAAAATTGACATTTTACTTAGTAAGTACTTGTAAATACACATAAGTATATGTTTATATCTTTCAGAAATAAAAATCCTTTTGATAAGCAATGGCTTATAGTATTAGCTGTTTCAGGCAGAATTGATTTGGAACTAGTCAAATAAAATAATATGAACTCTGTCAACAAGTCAATAGGTGCAAAAATATCATAATTGAGCCGCGACATGAGAAAACCAACAAAGTGGTTGTGCGCCCAGCGCAGACTCAGATCAGCCCGGGCATACAACCATTCCAATCAGACTCTACGCTCAAGGCTTAAAAGGTAGCTTAGGGCCTTGGCTACCTCCATGCAGACATCGAAGATTCTGATCAGACTGGGCTGATGCCTAGGCTGATCTGAGTCTGCGCTGGGCGCATAACCACTTTGTTGATTTTCTCGCGTCGCGGCTTATTATGTTAAAAAGGATTCATTTTAGGCCAATTTTTACTGCAAGCTATATACATTTTTGTCAGTTTGAAATCTGTTGGTGTTGACTCACGGAAAAAGAGGTTTAATATAAGTGCGAACCGCGAAGACTCAGATCAACCTGCGCATCCGCGCATGCTGCTAAGAGTCGTCTTTTTTCGCTCTTAACTATCTACGAAGTTTGAAGAAATGATAGAGTGAAAATCAGAGGTTCTGATCACTCTGTGCAACTGTGCAGGCTGATTTTAAACTTCGCTGTTCACACAGTTATGCGGTACCTTTTCTAGAGCCGCAACCGCAAAAAATGATAAAGTCAATCTTAACAGTTTGTTAGAAAGGCGAAACAACAAAGTGTAGTTAGATCAACATAGACCATCTTATTTTCGGGGTTTTTGGATGTAGTTGAGAGGTATGTTATTGTTATCTTGACCCTATGGCTTCCGATGCAGGACGTCACTTCAGCCTACACGTCTTCGGCCACGGCGACCTGATTTTATCTGTGTTATCAGTAAATCAGATTGTCTGAGAAAATTTTTCCGACTTACTATTTTTGTACAAATGTCAATGATAGATTCCATGTTATACATGGATTCTTGCCAATCCTGCAAACTGCACATAAATAATAATAATAATAATAGGCAATCTTTTCAATTCATCATTATCCTCATACATTGTGTATCCAATGAAAATTCTTTACACCAACCCCGAGGTAAGACAGTATAAAAAACGCAAGAAATGAGCATAATCAAATGTGTAGGCCTATCTGACCTCATGATTAGAGTGCTTGATTTCATAGTGGGCGGTCGGGTCAGGCGATAGTGCTGGGTATAACTTCCAGTGCCGCGGGGCGTCCTACGGAGTTGGATTATGGTAGGGCAATGGCTTACTGTGCTTGCAGTAGGTGCGGGTGGGGGTTGTACCTACTGTGCTTGCAGTAGGTGCGGTGTGGTTGTTTGGATTTTTTTCCTTGTGCTTGCAGTAGGTGCGGGTGGGGTTGTTTAGACGTTTCTTAGCATTTTTCTTCTCCTTCTGTCTGGGAGATCTAGACTGTTCGATATAGACAGATATACTCCCTCAAAGAGCCGTTAAACCCAAAACAATAAACCAGTCAATTGATTTCAGAGCATAGACTAGCCATCCCAGGCAGTGTTATCTATTCGGGGCCTGGATGGCGCTTAGTACCCAGCAGGCACATGACGTTGAAATGACGTCGTTTCGACGTCGATGCGACGTCATTACGTCGCATCGACGTCGGTACGACGTCATTTGGACGTCATGTGCCCGCTGGGTAACAGCCAGCGGTTTCAGGTGTCCGTGAAAAGCAATGCAATACATACGTGCGTCACTTACGCATAAACTGAACTATATAGCATGTTATGCTTCCTCGTTCAATTAACACAACTGGACAAACAAGCAACGACAGCATTATCGGATATACTAAGTTATTCTTTATTTCAGCTGCGCCAATCTTAATTTGAAAACCTCAAATAATTTTTAACAGACCGGTGCTAGCATAAGCTGATTAGGCTCCGCCTGCGCATAAGCCTCAATTAAAGCGTGCATCAAAAATGAAGGTAGATCTGGTTGAATTTGGTTTAAACATATTTTATTTCAAGCGATCTAACATTCATGACAGTAACAATATAACATAATAGGATTAGAACGAAAGCATAAGGTTATTTAGTTCTTCTCCTGGTTGAATGGACTTCTCAATATGATATAGCCTATAGCTTGTATTCTTTGACATTTTTCAGAACCACTATTAAAAGCACCAAAATGCAGACGACACAATTTACGTCGACGTAGGCCTAAATGGTGTTGTCTGCATTGCGCTTTATTGGTTAACACACGGTTGTGGTGCGGTTAATATACTTGATACATTCATTTAAATTTCTTTCTGTATATTTTCAGAAGCCAACAGCCATGGATCCCACTGACAGACTAGTGGCCATAGTAGCAGGCTCTCTGGCTGGCCTGATTCTACTCCTAGCCGTTGTAGCTATTGCTCTCTACGTATGTATGGGGTAAGTTGTACTATATACATATTTCCAGGCTGTCGGAAGCAGCCAATCAGTGTGCTTTATTTTGAGTTTGTTCAGTTCAGTTCAGCTCAATTCTCTTCTCTTATCGACGTTACCCAAGTGGCTCAACGGTACGTAACACACACACTTGGCGCCGTGTGTCCGTCCAAATTTAGCCGGGCGGGTAGCGCAATCGGTAGGGCACCTGACTCGTAAGTCAGAGGTCCTGGGTTCGAATCCCGATCTGGCCACATACTTTCGTTTCTCCTTCCGCTGATTCAAGAAGGGCAGTTGTCAGTTACTGGCGAAAGTATGTGCACTTAGTACTGGTTAACCGCTTAGAAGGTCTAAGCCTGTCCAGGAATAGTGTGGTTAGGTTAACTGACCGTCCCGACATGACCTTAGTTGTTTATCGTGGACGTTAAGCATCAAATCAACCAACCAATCGTCCAAATTTTGAGTTTGAGATTATTAAGTTTTATAACCTCGAACCCTGGTCAGATTCTATTTAAGTTTCAATGTTTTCTTGTACTTTCTTGTTGTCAGGATTGTAATAAAAGCAACGAGGAGTATAGTGGCGCATAGCCTGGCCCAAGCTGATTTTGTGCATTTTTCTCTTTGCTGAGCAGCAGTGGGATATATAGTCAACTGTCGATATCTCGAAGTCAAACTTCAGCCTAAACTACTGATATCTCAAAGTAAATTTTCTGGTACCAGAAAATTTATTTTGAGATATCAGTAGTTTGAGATAGCAGGAGTTGAAATGTAAATGAATATAGGAAATATATTCGTTGATATAAGAAGACACTTTGAGATATTCAAGTGTTCGAGGTATCGGGAGCTGACTGTATGAACATAGAGTATGTGTCCAGACTTAGTGGCACAAAATGAGCTTTTTTGTTTGGCCTGCAATATGGTAATGAAAAGGCTTTTGTAATCCTTCAACATGGGCGTCAACATAAGCATTAAATGGAATGATGCACTCCGAATTTAGACACTCCCAGACCGTTCAGTGCCTGAACATCTTAGTCACGAGGTTGACTGTTTCAATATTTTACTAAACTGATTGTGTCTGATACTTCAAAGAAATCTAAAATCTAAAGTGATGATTTATTTTTATCAGTGAACGTTCGAAAATTAAATGCATTTTAGAAGAGAGGGTTTTATCTGCATTATCAAGTACCATTAGCCTTGGGTTCTGAATGTTTTATATGTATAATAATGCATATGATTTGAACATGAATATATTATATATGGACTATGTATTTCGCTTTGTCGAGATGTCGAGCAATAAGTCAAACCATTTATCAAATCATACAAGAAAGATTTTTTTTTTCATTGATCTAGACATCCAGAGTTGATCATAGTTGAACTTGTAGTTCAAGGTTGACCTTCTTTTAACCCGTGGGGCAACGCTGAATTATATATCAGAACAGAAAGGACCCATATCAGCCTGGACATCTTTAAGCCCATTTCTTTATAAACAGCTTAAGCCGAGACATAGCACGCATATATGCAAAACAACCCTGCCTCATCTAAGAAAGAAGGAGTTTTTCCTGATAGTTCTTGGATAGGCCTGCCGTAATGACCCTAAAATTTCGGACACCCGAAAGTTGTTCAATTATTGTTTGAAAATTCTTAGAAAGTGGATTTTACACACATTAATGCATCTAAATGATGCTTAATGAATGGCAAATCTTGTAGACCCTGATCAAACTGCTACTTCAGTCCTAAATTATTCCTATTACCCTTCTTATCTGGAGTACTGAATTGAACAGAGTGTGTGAATAGCTGTTGTACTGCACGTTCGGTTATACACAATTCAAGGACATAGTTAGGGACACTTTCACGATAAGCTACTTCTTAAGGAGGTCTATGTTTAGCCTCCAAGATATTTTACAGTCATGTTTACTGGCACTTGCTATTAAATGATTGCCTTATTACAAATTTCTGCGTGCGAACACGCAGGTGCGTATTGAAATTTTGTCAGTTTGACAAAATTTCAATACGCACCTGCATATGTGCGTATCTAAGCTACCCCATTGCAAATTGCTGTTGATAATTACTGAGATGCGGAGTAACCAGAACTCCGATTGTGGATTTCATTACACGCACACATAGCACATCTTATTTTGCCTTATACAGAAAGCGGAAAAGGACAAAAAGAAAAGACCCACGGCATTTCGCCCACCACCAACTTTCGCCACACTCAGATTCAAGCCTAAGCAAGCATTCTACGCTCTCTCAACACGATCCACGGCTGATGGACCCGCGTGACCCACGGGAAATTGATCCTCGCCTTCCTAAGGTCGGTAGCAGCAATCTCTGGTTTGGTACGCCGTCTCTGTATTCAGGCGGACCTTCAGAGGCGTATCAGGGAATGAGAAAAGGCAGCAGCAATAGGCCACCGCCACCAACGAACCAACCAGCATTACAAGGTTTGTAGACTATTAAAAGATTAGATTTTTTTATTTGGGTGGGGTGGCGTGGGCGAGGGTAAGAGGGGTTGTGGGGGGGGGAGGGGTAATAATAATAATTCTAGGATATTTTTCTCATATTCTTGACGCCCAAGTTGTGTTTCCTCATTAGAGCCGCCTCGGCAAGGCGAGTCGGTTCAAATGAGTGGCCACAACATTTGTTCAGTAAAGAGCGAATAGAAAGTGTTTCAAATCATGGACCTATATGAACATTATGCGGGTTCACAGAACTCCTCTTTATGCTTGTCACCACTTATGTTTTAATCATTTGGCTAGCTATTTCTGGTAATGTTCTTTAAGGTGTATGGTTACACTTTCAAGGGAAGCAATTGTCATTTTCATTTTTGTCTCCCTTAGTGAGGATCAACTTGAAAAAAGAAAGTGCTCCTCGAGGAGCAAAGTCTTTTATTTAAGTTAATAACTTTTGGAAGAGTTTTATCGACCAGGATAGTAAATAGGAAGTTTTCAAAGTTGTCGCCCTTTGGAAAAAATGGTGGAAACACATTTCAATGTACCCATACACTTTAAACATGTCATGCATAGTAGAAGAGTTGCAGAAATAACTATAATAAATATTTAATATAACTCTGAAGTCGCCTGACTAAAATTAGACTTTTTATTGGGTTTATAGTAAGGCGCGCTCCTATTTTTTAATTAATCAAAGTGCCAATTTTCAACTGACCTTACATTTCATTTACAACGGGGAGGGGAAATTATTTCAATATCAGCTTTTAAGCTCATCAGAGCTGAAGGCTCCGAGGGGGGGGGGGGGGGGGGGCTTATAGGATAGGCAGTTGTCCGTCGTCGTCGTCCGTCGTATGTCGTCGTCCGTCAACACTTTTAAACAACATCTCCTCTGAAGCAACTGGGCCGATTGGGCCGTAGCATCTTTGGGCTGGGACATTGAAAGTTTATGTGTTTTTTTAAATGAAAATCTGCCGTTTAGTTTGGTTGCTATGTCAACTTAGAGATCCCATAGACTTATAATGGGGAAAATTGAAAAATGGCAATTGCAGATATGTTGACAAAACTTTTATAGAATTGTTCCTTGAGAAGTCTTCTATCAGCTATATGTTTTTGGCCCACTGCCCGTTTTATTGGTTGCCATGGAAACCAAAATGCAAAAACAAAATGAAAAAAAAAATACTTAAAAAATACTTAAAAATTATCTCCTCTGAAACCACTGGGCAAATAAGGCCCAGATTTCATCTGTAGTATCCTTAGACTGGGGGATTGAAAGTTTGTGTTTTTTATATGAAAATCTGCCCTTTACTTTGGTTGCTATGGCAACTTTAAGTTCCCATAGACTTATAATGGGGAAAATTGAAAAATGGTATTTACTGCCAAGCCATTGCAGATATGTTGACAAAACTTTAATAGCAATGTTTTTCAAGAAGTCTTCTATTAGCTTTATGTTATTGGGCCCACTGCTCCATTTATTGGTTGCCATGGAAACCAAAATGCAAAAATAATGGGAAAAAATACTTACAAAATTATCTCCTCAGAAGTCACTGGGCCGATAAGGCCCAGATTTTATCGGTAGTATCCTTAGGCTGGGGGATTGAAAGTTTGTGTTTTTATGAAAATCGGCTCTTTCGTTTGGTTGCTATGGCAACTTAGAGTTGCATTGACTTATAGTGGGGAAAATTGAAAAATGGCATTTAATGCCAAGCCATTGCAGATATGTTGACAAAACTGTTATAGAAATGTTACTTGAGAAGTTTTATATGATTATATCAGCTGTATGTTTTTGGTCCACTGCACTTTTTCATTATTGGTTGTCATGGAAGCCATAAAGCAAAAGAAGGAAAAAATTCCCTTAAAAAAATGATCTCTTCTGAAGTCAGTAGGCCGATTGGGCTCAGATTTTACCGTTAGTATCCTTGGGCTGGGAAAGTGAAAATTTGTGTGTGTGTTTATTTTTTATGAAAATCAGCTCTTTCGTTTGGTTGTTATGGTAAATTATAGTTGCATTGCCTTACGAGGGGGGAAATAAAAAAAAAAATGGCATTTACTGCAGTCAAAATATGGAAAACAGTTATATATTTTTTTTTATTCAACTCAACAGACTGTCAGACTGAGACTTTGTAGTTGTATATTTTGTATTAGCCTATACATTGTTACAGCAATTTTGATAGCAATTTTGAGCTGGAGATCTGGTGAGCTTTGTGGCCCGTGGGCCTCTTGTTTAATATTTTAGATTGATCAGAGACTGAGATAAAGGTCTGAGAATAGACGAGCTTGCGATAAAATTCTTTTAGATGGTACACTTTCAAGGGTAGCAACTCTGCCAATTTCTTTTTTGCATCCCTTCTATATTGGGGCCAAATCTTAATCGTAAAGGGAAAAACTACATCCCTAATAAGGTGCATACGCTTTGCTCTAGGAATAGACTTTATTAAGAAAGGGCCTTGTCGTCTAGGATAGCACAAGCTGTTTCCCTTTGTGAAACTGGAGGGAAAACATGGCAGTGTTTCCTTTCACCTTAAAATATGACCATGTCACAGAGTTGTGTATGGTCAGATTTAAGTAAGCCTTCTGACTTAAGTTAAAAGAGTACACTTTCAGGGGAAGCATCTCTGACGCCACTTTCATTTATTCCTCAGTTCTCAATTCGAGACAATTTCTAAAGGCAAGAATTCGGTCCAGTAGCAAATTCTTTCATTTTATAAGTAGACACCTTTTTGGAAGAGTTTTGTCGTACAGGGAAGCAAACAGGATGTCACAAAAGTTTTTCCCCTTTGTAAAATGGCAAAAAACATAGGGGTATACCCATACACCTTATTAGGTGATGGTTTATAAACCTGTTGTCTGAGTTTTTCTGAGAGTTCAGACCCTTATAAGATGGCTTTATCGGTTCTGTCCCAACGAATTCGAGTTTTTACGTCACTCGTATGAATTCTTGCACTTGAGATATTTGTATCGCGAAAACCATACCTGCTCTATCTCCTTTTTGTTATTTCATCATGTTCATATTGTCAAAATGTTTATTTTCTTATGGGGCAAACATTTCATTCATTTCTACGTTGATATTTTAGAAGTGCTTAGTCACATTATCATATTTTTCTCCTAGTTCCTGTCTATAATAAACTTCCCCGACCGGTCTACCTTACCCGAGGCAAACCCGGTGAGATGCCACACCCATCTGGTGTTTATGGTAGGTCTACGGTAGCTAAACGCCGGTTGAGGGTTCATGTTTTATATCTGCTGTTCTTGGTGTTGTGTTTTTCAATATTATTTTGCAGCAGTTCCTTAGTTATAAGTGTATCAAATTGTTTTGGGCGACCGTATAATTCGTCGGGACACGAGAAAACCAACAATGTGGCATGTGCGCCCAGCAAAGACTAAGATCAGCCTGGGCATCTGCCCAGTCTGATCAGAGTCTTCGCTGTCCGCATAGAGGCAGCTCAGATCCTTAGCTACCCTTTAAACGCAATCGAAGACTCTGATGCCATCTGCGGCTGATAAGAGTCTTTGTTGGGCGCACACTGCCACTTTGTTTGTTTTGTCGTGTCGCGGCTCATATATTAAGTTGATCTGCATGTATACAACAACAGCAACCAAATGGCTTTGTGTCTCCAATTGTGTGTAATTTTGGAAGTAAAAGACAATCTTACAGCTAGCGACGACAGAAATTCATTTAAAGTTAGCCCGTAAAGCTCCAAAAGTACAGACGGCAAAATTAACGTCAGAAAAAAAAAGAAATAAAAAAATGTTTCGTCCAAGCTATATGATACTGAGAATTCGAAGACTATGGTAGAGGGCAAACAGAGTAGATCCAGATGCGGCTGTTCAGTTTTGGCCGTCATGAGCCACCTCACCTGGATCTACCCTTTTTGCAAATTCAACTACATGTAATTCAGTTCTGCGTTTTGGGTGCGAAGTGACTGAAAGATTCATTTATATACACTTGCCTAATAATGCGAACATATACATACAAAGGCAAGCATTGTCCGAGTCGTCTGAAGTGATTATTTGGTTGGTTAGGGTGCATTTTCATCATTTGTAGGCGGTATGGGAGTTGGGGATGTCTAAGTAAATGAAAAAGAAGTAACATTTAGAACCTGTATATTTTCTTCTGCTAATTGCATGGCTTAGTTTTGCTCTTGCATGCTCAGTTCAGTGTTCTGTTTTGCATGTTCTCGACGATTGCCCTAAATTGCATGTTACGTTGCTTTTGCATGAGATTATTTGCTTGCCTTCCCGCGGTAAACTTTTCGAGCGGCATGCTAAGTTCAGTGTTTTCTTTTGCATGTGTTTCTCGACGATTGAGCTAAATTGCATGTTCAGTTGCTTTTGCATGAAATTGCTTGTAGGATGCAAGTTCAGATAATAGGACGCCAGGCCTTCCCGCGGTAAACTATTTGAGTGGCAAGGAACACACCCCTGGTTAACTATGTATATACAAGGGCTGTTTCGAAAAAGAGTTTCGAAAACGATAAAGAGTCATAGTTACCAAACGACCTGATGACCAGATCATTGGTAACTATGACTCTCTTTCGTTTCTATCAGTTCTTTTTCGTTTCGTAACATCCTTAAAAACATAGTTAATCAGGTGTGGAACAAGGCTTGATGGAACTCCTGCACGAGCACTTATCCCAAGGAAAGAACTTTTTGTCCGCAACATAGTATCCATAATAGACCTCTGTCCTTGCATGAGTTTTCCTTGAACACGAATACAATAATGTATGTTCATTTATATCGCAAAATAGATGCAATCGTGCGAGGCAAAATAGTGTGAATACCATCACACCTGGTTACTATGCTTCTGAGGCTGTTACAAAACGAAAAAGAGTCATAGTTCCAAAACTCTTTGGTCATCGTGGCTAAACAAATTTGTTTAGCCACGAAAATTTGTTTAGCCACGATGACCAGGTCCGTTTGGAACTAGAACTTTTTTTTTGTTTGTTAACAGCCCTGCCTTGTATATATACATAGTTAACCAGGAATGACCATGCCATGTTAGCACTCGCCTTTGACTGAATATCTGGCACAGATCAGAACTTAGGAAAATCAACTAGAAAGGTCAACACTATTCTGCTAATCTGTCTGCTGGTCCCGTTGCCTTTGTAACAGTAGCCCGTCTATCAAGGGCCTTACCCGATTTGAATGTCAGTTTGGATCGCTTCAAATGCATTAAAACACCCCTGGTTAACTATGTATATGCAAGGGTTGTTACCAAAGGAAAAATAGCTAAAAGAGTCTTAGTTACTAAACGACCTGGTGATCGTGGCAAAACAAATCCGTTTAGCCACGATCAGCAGGTCTTTTGGTAGTTATGACTCTTTTTCGTTTCGGAAAAAGAGTTGTTACGAAACGAAAACGAGTCATAGTTATCAAACGACCTGGTTATCGTGGCTTAACATATTTGTTTATCCATGATCACCAGGTCGTTTGGTAATTACGACTCTTTTTCGTTTCGTTACAGCTCTTTTTCGTTGCATAACATCCTTGAAAACAGTTAAGAGGGTGTGAAAAGTGTGTGCGTGACTACGACTAGTCTCACTTCTACGCAGACATCACGACTGTCCTCATCCAGTTGGAGAGGACACGGACAGACTCGGTGCCAGGAGGTGTGGGAGTTACGGATTCATTCCCTTGAGCCTTCTGTGGAACATGATTATGAGAATTGGACGAAGTCTGGAGCCTCCTGGGGAACAGGGAACATCGTTATGAGAATTGGACAAAAACAAATAGCAGTGATTGCAATTTCATGTAGTTTTAGTGCACGTCACCCAGCGGGCACATGAGATCGAAACGACGTCATTACGACGTCGTTTCGACGTCACATGCCTGCTGGGTATATGGCACTGTGATACTGTTCAAATGGCAGCATTGTTTTAGCGACGCAATATAAGAGTGTAATAAGTTTAATTGGGCCTGGACAACAGACTGCAATTTAATGTTGTTCTCCAGGATTTGGTAAAGTTGATGGGACTGCCTATAGTAATTTAATACAGCTGGGTGGACAACACAGCACAATTTGATACTATTAAAGTGAGTGGACATCACTAGATAATTTGATATTGCTGAATTTAAGGTGAGGTGGGAGTAATTCAGCGCCGCCGTGCGGCAGTTTCCGTCACTACGTTACGTAATGACGTCGAACGTTCCATTTTATAGAAACAAAATGGCGTCAACGTTAGCCGCTTCTGTGATCACTTCATGGTCTGCTCGCAAAATGCAAGGAGGCTGAGCGCTGGGCGAAATTTAAAGGAAATAGAAAGTGCCGTAGAGGAGAAACTGGAAAAGATAGTTAGTTTATGAGACGGAGTTTGCAGCTTTTGAGTTAGAAAGTGCCGTAGAGAAGAAACTGAAAAAATATAGCTAGTTTTCCGTGGGGAGAAAGCTGTTCTCTGACAGTTCCTCGTTACGGTTTGTTAGATGGAGTTCGCAGCTGTTGAGTGCAATAACAAAGCCTCGTGAAATTGAATCCAGAATCGTACAATAAATAGTCAGATCACTGTCTACACTTCCACCACGTACTTAGCAGTTAACATGGTAGCAGCCATAGACAGTCGTTATCATACCACCCACACTTTAAATACTAATCAGCAAAAGCTACTCCAAATTTCAGTTATATAAAAAATTCTTAGACTGTCCCTAGCATTTGAACACCGCCAGGCAGCCTTATCAACGTCGACGCAATGTCGTCAGAATCTTTTATCGACGTTGATACGATAATTCAACATCTGTTCTGTCAATAAGCTAAAAACAATGTGGCGTTTCTTTTTCCTTGCCTTTCTTTCACTTTTCTGTTGCCGGACAGGGTAGCGCAATCGGTAGGGCACCTGACTCGTAAGTCAGAGGTCCTGGGGGGTTCGAATCCCGGTCTGGCCACATACTTTCGTTTCTCCTTCCGCTGATTCAAGAAGTGCAGTTGTCAGTTACTGGCGAAAGTATGTGCACTTAGTACTGGTTAACCGCTTAGGAGGTCTAAGCCTGCCCAGGAATAGTGTGGTTAGGTTAACTGACCGTCCCGACATGACCTTAGTTGTTTACTGTGGACGTTAAGCATTAAATCGACCAAATCAATCACTTTTCTGTTTTTCATTTCTTATTTCTGTTTCAAGTGTATATCAAAGTATCTCTGGACGCTAAAGTGAATCAAAGCTGACTATCATTTTTACAGAGAGAGAGAGAGAGAGAGAGAGAGAGAGAGAGAGAGAGAAGTTCGACGAAGTCCAGTCGTTGGACCACTAGGTTACCGTGCAAAATATTATAGGCCCTTTCTTGGGCGGGTCAGGAACTGGAAAACTTCACTCGCTTACACTGTACAAAAGCCAAGTGGACAAGGAAATTGTTCAAATGTCATAACACGTGGAAGCCCGCCCCAACTCGGGTGCCCCTCAACTGTCTCGGGTGCCCGTCAACTGTATGGGGGGGGGGCATAATGGCAATGCTTTCGATTTTTTTAAATTAAAAATACTTAGTTAAGACGGATTATGCAGAGATTTAGAGAAACGTATTAAATCTGCCTTCATCCTGCACTTTCCAGACAATGACAATCATGAGTGATGAAAGTTCCAGACAAATTTTGCCGGTAGCCTACAAAAAACGATAGTTGATATGTGGCGCGAAAAGTTAAGTAACGTTAACGTCACCATGCGCAACGTCAACATTTCAGTCTTAAGAGACGGCAGGCCGGGCATTTAATGCACTTTAACTCGAAAGTTAAGTCGGCGACCTACTATTTTTATTGCTTTAATGTGAACTTCTATCATTGGGTCATACTGTGCTAGTTTTTGAAGAAAAAAATGTGTTTTGTTTTCTCAGAATGAAAGTTTTTATCCAAGAGGTACGAGCAAAAAAGTGCATTTTCCATAGAACGCCATTATAACGTCGGGTCGAAAAAGTGGAAAAATTGACGTTTTCTAGGTCAGATATCTTAAAAACGACATCGGCGACCCCCCTTTTTTATTACATTTTCTGATAGAGGGACTGAAAATGTACAATATAAGGAAGTATGAATAAAATCATGTGTTTTGTCAATTACTCCCACCTCACCTTAAGGCACATTTCAAGTTAATATGAAGTGGATGACACCTGTTCACGATGAGACAGCGCAATACAATTTACATTACAAAAAACACTATTGAGATGAAAGGGTCAAGTGACCAAGTTTTATAAAGTGGACAGTCTATTACATTTTTGTTGGCTGCATAGATAACAGCAGGGTTTAGCTGTTGATATATTATATGAGCCGCGACATGACGAAACCAACAAAGTGGCATGTGCGCCCAGCGAATACGCAGATCAGCCTGGGCATCCACCCACTCTGATCAGAGTTTTCGCTGTCTGCACGGTGAAAGCGTAGACCCTTAGCCACACTTAAAGCAAACAGCGAATACTTTAATCAGACTGCCCAGACTGATTTGAGTCTTCGCTGGGCGCACATGTCACTTTGTTTTTTCGCGTCGCGGCTCAATTTTGATACCCACTGTCATGTTTTATACTCCTAGCGGGGAAGTATAGTGGTTTAGCCCCAAATATTTCAAATTACCATGTCTGTTTGCAGTCCGTATTTAAATAGTGCCCAATTTACAAATTTCCAGCATGCAAATACGCAGGTGCATGTTGAAATTTTGTCAGATTGACAAAATTTCAATACGCACCTGCGTATTTGTTTATAGCCAGCTACGCCCTTGAACACATCAAAATTTAGTACTGACTATAAAGGACAACATACACAGGTATTGCAGATTCCAACAGAATGGCTAAATCACACAGGATACCATTTAGTCAGTTTTATTTTGCTTGAATTCATAGTCAGAATAATTATTAATTTCAGCGGCCCCGGGCCACATGGTATACCAGGGGCGCATCTTCCATAGTCAGCATATGGTGCCAGATATGTACGACTCCGGGTACCCCCGTCTCCCCAGGAGTGGCAGCTATATGGATGTTTACGGGCTTCCTTACAACTATGACCCGGCAGTAGTAGGTAAGTGCAGGGCACAGTTTATGGTAGGAAGTCGTTAAACACGGTCTTGTCAAATATAAAATGCTAATATTTCTGCTGAAAAAATGTGCACAAACACTGCTATTTTTCGCTGAGAAAAATGAAAAGCTTTGCAGTTCAAAAGCTCCTCACATTTTGTGGCAGCAAACGAAAAAAATAGCATTGTTAGTGTGAATAATTCATCTGAAACTGTAGCGTCTGGTTAACTTTTCGACATTGTTAGTTTTAAACATCCGGGCCCTGATCTTCAGATGATTGGGGAAGGATGATGGTAGTATTGGGATGATTTTTATCTGTTGATCCGATAGAAAGGATACATGTACATTGTGTACTGTTTATTAAATAAAGCTTCGTTGAGACGGCTATGGGTAGAGGCCACATCGGTATGCTTGGAGAAATAACCAAAAATATCCCAGAGCCCAGAGTTATCATTATTCTCACAAAAAGATCTAGCGAATTGTCTTGTACGGTGGCGCCTGTCTATATCTCTGTGAATTATCCCCAACCTGAGCTCTGTTACCTGCTTGGTAGTGTTGTTTATATAAAAGGCCTGTTGCAGAGTACGTTTGTCTTGCCATAGTTAAAGCGTCTAAGGAACTACTGAATAAAACGCTTATAATCAAAGTAATAGGTCGACTGGTGCAATTTTAGTTTTGAATCACAATTAAAGAGAACATATATCAAAACTGACACGCACACCAGACGGCTTTTACTGTAATAAACATATATATTGGGACACGTTTGACGCTTTCTCCTACCCTACTGTTATTGTTATATCATAGATTAATCGGCAGTTGTGGTGGGGGAGGGGCCGCAAAGCAGGTTGCTGAATGACAAACAGTGCAGGCCAATGTCAGACTAGCTTGAAACAGCCTAATCCGGGTCTGCACTGCTTGTCTCATAGTTCTGTCACAGTAGTTAGAATCGCGGGCAGTATGGGTATTGTTGGGTGTATATGGGTTTTAATTCATAAATTATAAGTAAATGAAATCAGGTTATCTTAAGGTCAGAATATAAAAGCCTCATTTCAAAGTCTGTTTATCTAGCTAATTCGATTTTAATGGTTAATACTATGACACGCGGGTACCAAAATACCTTGGAAGCGCAGTGATAAGAACATATTAATACTACTGTTGACAAATATTAAAGGGTATATTCATGTATAATGAGTTTTAATGCTTTCCTAATAGACAAGGTTACACATTCTGACTTCAATCAATGTGCAGCTAATAGCTTGTCAAAATATCTTATAGTCATAAATGCAAAACAGCTGAAACGAAAACCGGAATGAACAAATAAACTTGTTCTGAAAAGAAGTCCCTTGCAAACAAGGAACGCGTCAAAGAAATGAAAAGCTGAAAAGCGGACTCAACATAAACCCCTCCCTCAACCCTCTATCAACGATTGGAGCAGAATCATATTGTCAGAATAACTCTTAATGACGTCAATGGTTCCAGAGAAATTATATATAAACTTTATACTGAAATAGAGGCTTGTCAGACTGCCCTCTTTATATGCGCATCATAAAGACCCGGTATCTGACTTTGGTGGCCAGACTCGAACCCACGTCCTATGGACTGTGAGTTCAGAGCTCTATGTGATCCTTAGTTCTGTGTCGGCACAATGCCTTCCTTCACAGGTATTAACCCATTCCATTCTGGATACCCCTTTAGGGGTATCTGGGCAAACAGTTTGGATCCAGATCAGGCCACGTGTGGCCTGGATTGAGATCCAAACTATTTACTGCCTAGAAATCATTTCTGCAAGAGTTAGTTAGACCACTATTGTCAGAATTTTCTTGATTTTTGATGCAGACGACAATTTCAGCAGACGACACAAATGCCCAGAATGCATTGGGTTAATAAAGACAAGTATCGAAATTTGTGAATCCTTGTTCTAAGTGTTCCTCAGCTGAAAGGGGCGTATACATGTACCAAGTACGTGTAAGGGTACGTCAAAACTGATGAAATAGGTAGATCAGCATTGCACGAGTTTAGCCTGAATATCATTATAGCCTGTAACTAGCATAAACATTTCCTGTTTATCTTTCAGATATGAACAACTCCCGAGCCATGCTGGTAGATTATGCAGAGCAAGACGAGTATTTCTTAGATCGCTACAGAGAAAGGGAAGTGCGCAGAACCGGAAAACGTGTACGTCGATCACAAAGTGACGTTACTTTACATTCAACAAAACGACCCAAGAACAGAAAACAGCGTGGCGAGGCTCCTTTCGATAAATCAGATAAAGAGGATCATCACGAAAATAAGCGTGATAGTAAAGAACATGGACATAAGCACAGAAGTAATAGTCATGACCGTATGTTAGATAAACAACGTACTACAACTGCTGATGTTCATAAACCAACAAGAAAGGTTGCGCCGCCACCTCCAAAACCAAAACCACACAGAGAAGAGGTTCAAAGTAAATCTCTAGATTTAATTGACCCAGATAGTCTTCCTTCTGCTACAGATAGTGCCAAGCTTAGAGCAATTGAGAGAAATCGTGAAAAAGAACAGTTAAGACAGGCCAGTACTAGTGAAGTTATAAGTGATTTAGGTAAAGATAATTATGGATATGTTCCACACGAAAAAGATATGAACGAATTAAATATAAAATCCTATAATTATGAAGGAAAGCCATCTGTGTATGAAAGTCCAGTTGTAGCTAAAATGGCGGAATTGACTGATACCCCGCGTGTAGTGCGTAGCAATCAAAATAAACTGAGTAGCACGGGTAACGATTATGGAAGCCGGGAATCATTTCACGCGGAGGTATCACGGAAGTTGGAAAAAATTCAAGTAGGTGCCAATGTAAACAATCGTGTTGACATGACTGACGGACCTGTAGCGACATCTACAGGGAAGCATTCTCGTTCCAGTCGACCAACCAGCGGGAGAGGTCGCAGAGGGTCAAATGTCACAGATCAAGATGGTAAGTAAAGTTTTTTCAGAAATGAGCCTACATTTAATTCAAACATGTTAGCACTTAAAGGACAACAAAAGCAGACGATAAAATTTACGTCTTAAAATTAAAAAAAAAATACTGTTTCATCCAAGCTATATCATATTGAGAATTTAAAAAACAGCGGGCAACTAATGTAGATGCAGATAAGGCGACTCATTATGAGCCGCCATATCTGGATATGTGCTGTTTGCAAGTTCAGTTATTTCCGTTTTTTGGCGCTTTAAGTATTAGATTTGGGGTTAGATTGCTAAGAAGAAATGACAGATTCGGTATATGTCCAGTACTGTTTCTTCCAAAATCAAATTACAACAGTTAACAAACAGTTTGTAACTGAACTCAGTGTGAAATAACTTTATATTGATGGTTACTATAGCGAGAAAAGTCTGATCAGAGTCTTCCTTAAAATTTCCATATCGCTCTGATGTGGCAGGCTGATTTAAATAATTAATGTACGCAAATGACTTTAGGTACTTTTTCTCGCAACGTCAACCGTTTGCATTTCTGCGACTCATTTTGGACCGATTTGTTTCAGGCAATATAGTAACAACGGAAGCTTTCGGGTTCTTGGATGGTTACTCAGACGGAGAGGGGACAGACTTTATGGGTAGTGGGCAGATAACTCCAACACAAGCCAGGGGTAAGTTATCGTTGGCAGATTCACTTTAATTTTAGAATGCCCTTAAGAGAATGAGTAAAGGAACAAGAGGACCAAATAATTACGATGACAAAAGGATTATAATATGAGCCGCGACACGAGAAAACAAACAATGTGGTTGTGCGCCCAGCGCAGACTCAGATTAGCCTGGGCATCCGCCCAGTTTGGTCAGACTCTTCGTTAGGTGCTCAAAGGGTAGCTGAGGGTCTAAGCTAACTCCATGCGGATAGCGAAGACTCTGATCAGACTGGGCGGATGCCCAGGCTGATCTGAGTCTGCGCTGGGCGCACGACCACATTGTTGGGTTTCTCGTGTCGCGGCTCATATACATTAACTCCACAGTCGTATTGGTGCTGTTTCATTGATCTGGAGAGTATGGAAAACGGATTTAATACATCAGTAAATCACTTGTAGCTATTTACTTTGGCGCAGTTTTTATGATTTTCGGTATAGCCGGCAATTATAAAATACAGATTACCAAGGTTGAATTATAACAATTTTATTTTGGTGGAGGTTTTCGAAGCGTAAAAGCCGGCGAATCACTCATAAACTTAACATAAGGCCTACGGTATTTTTTTTTCAGTTTATGAGTGATTCATCGCCATTTGCACATTGATAAAATCTACAGAAAAAAAAATCATTCCCACAGTATATATCAGAACTGTAATAGTATTGCTATTGGCTGGTGAATTCTGATTAATGGTAGGTCCTCGTATCCTTCTGTGGACTTTTTTTTTCATTGTTGGCTCTGGGTCTTTACTTACGACAAGTATTATGTGTGTTGGTTCGCAGACCTGACATAGGATTTGCATATTCTAATAGCAACACCACGAAATCATTTAAAATGTTTGGCATTTATGTAGTCCTGTTTCACATGGGTCTTCTTGATTTTAACTGATCTGAGCAGTAAAAGCTATTGTAGCATTGTTAGCATCTGCGTCGGCGTTTGGGCATCCCACACACTGTTTGTGGTTAAATGTTTACTCGATGAGCTGACTTTTTATATGACCGGCAAATGCAACTCAATCGAGCTTTCTTGTACGGCGACAGTATTGTTGGGTGTAGAATTAAAGAAAAACAAATCCTTAATTATCATTCGAAATGGAACCATGTGTCATTAGCTAGTATATAGGATTTTTTTTTTGGTGGGGGGGGGGGGGGGGGGGGAGGGGGGCACGTGGGTTTGTTTTGATACTCTTCGAGAGAAAACGGCGATGCTGTGAGTGAATCTTGATTTATGTCAGCATGTTATTTCCCGTCTAAATATTTTAAGCAAGCTGAGCTAGGCCCCACTTTCTTGTCCAAATATTACGGTTCTAACGACACTTTGACTGAACCACAAAAATTTGTAGTTTGGGCAAGGACTCTGTGACAAAATTTCAAGTGACCTGCGTGCAGATCACGCCGCCATTTTATTTTCGATATTGTCGGATTGAAATTTTGTGACACAGTCCTTGTTCAAAGTGTGAATCTTTGCGGTTCCATCAAAGTTTCGTTGCGATCGAGAAGATGTGGGCTGGAAAGTGACGCATGACTCAATGAGTGTAAAATAATAAGCTAAATGTACTTACCGCGACGATCCAGTCACATTTGTCCGTGCATGGTATCAAAAAAAGAAAAAAAAAAAAAAAAAAAAAAAAAAAAAAACACGTGATCCCTAACCCTGGATTGCATTGTGATATGGGTGTCTTGGCCTGGGATCATTGCTATTAATTTTTCTTTGTAATTTCAGATTACGATATCAACTTATGATCAAACATGTCATGGAGGCCAATATAAAGTCTTGCCACACCTAGGCATAGCCTGCCCCAAGAGTGCCAAGTCTAGGAACCGTCACTATGCCTTGCCAGTCTACCTTAGCACTTACTGAGGCAACCGTTCAATCAAAACATATAGTGATAAAGATATTAGAATGACTAGTATTTATGTTACTTAGTAACTTAATATATTATAAAACTAAAAGAGAACTAGTGGCACAACTTTTGTCAGATGATGTTATCTTGCCAAAAAGACCTGGGCCCAGTCATTCAAAGCATTATTAGCCTAACGAGCTCGTTAAGATGTCAGCTTGTTAAGTGTTTTATGACTTTATAATCAAATGCACTTATATTTCTTGTTGAAAAAAGTATGAGAAGCTTTTGCACTGCAAAAGCTTCTCACATTTTTTCAACAAAAATATTGGCATATTTGATATCTTAAAGGTTGAAATTTTAACGAAGCGTTAAGCCAATGACATCGTTAGTTTTGAAAAACTGGGCCCTGTAATGTAAAAGCACCTTCTTCTACGTAAATTGTGTTTCGGTTTCGCACGATTGACGGAGAAGTCAGAGGGTGTACATGGTTGTATAAATCTTATCATCTAGCATATATACAGTGTTCAAGGTATCCTTCATAGCGTTGGGGACATAATCACAAGGGAGACAACTTTAACAGTACAGCATTAATTCCCTTATACTCCCTTTTCATTATAGCCCACTTTTGAAATTAAAAAAAAAAAGTCTTTCTAGAGAGAAAGCAATTTTTTGTTTGAAGAATGTGCTCAATAGAGAGCAAATTCTTCATCTTTAAGGTTGTAGAAAGAGCAAACTCTTCCTTTTAAGGGTAGACCACTAAGAGAAGGGAAACAAATATTACCATGTCAAAGTGATCTCCCTTTGAGAGGCATATCCATACACTTTTATGAATAACTGAAAGGACGAGAAAAATGCTGAATCGTTGATAAGAGGTATTTTTTCTTGATGTGCAAAGATTTCTTCATTTTCCTCAGGAGACACATATTGCTGCTGCAAAAGAGCAAAATCCTGTCATAAGCAATGCAGTGAATCATTATTTAAATCAAAACTCCACCCATTATGAATTTGTTCTTTTACCCTGATAGAGTTATCGTTTCTTATTTAATTACTCATCAGTTTACTAACTTTCTCACCTATTCAGAACTTCAGATAAAGAAGGGGTTTTGAGGATAACTCTGAGAATCTTTTCTTATTTCTCAACAAAAGATATGTTGTTTTACTCCTCATTAGAACTGTCCCAGCGAGACGGTTTTAATAAGGAGTCACTACATATGTTTTCGTTTCGAGAGAAGAAAAAAAAAAAAGCTTTGAATTATCCTCAAAACCCCTTCTTATCTAGAGCTCTTTTTACTCACCATTTTGCTCCCTTTCTCACTTATTTCTGTCTCACTGTAAATTTACTGTTGAAATACCTCTTCAGAGCTTTGGGTTAGCCAAAGTTGTGGGTGTGAAAATTTACCTTTTCATATCATGTTTTTCACAAAAAACATAATCCTATAGGACCTGGCTGGGATCATCATTTCATATCATCAGCTTAGTGCACTAACATATGTTGTAACTCCGTCGATGCAAACAGGAAGTCAAATAAATTGTCTCCCTTTGAAAAAAATGGAGGAAAACATAGAGGTGTATCCATTCACTTTATTGTCTCAGCGAGATGGGTAAGTGTAAGTTCAGGCGAGCTAATCTGTCCGTTATACAAGTCTTGTTTTTGCTGTATCAAATTGGCGTCGCCTGAATAGGCATTGACTAGAGCCTTCAGTTTTCCTGGCCCAGAGGTTATGAAACTTGAGTATACTCTCAAACTGAAAATAAAGTACACTGATTGGCTGCTTCATGCTCGGAAGCAGCCAATCAGTATGCTTTATTTTGAGTTTGAGAATGTACTCAAGTTTTATAACCTCTGGGCCTGTTTTCGAGCTTTAGATTTGACAGGTAACACAGATGGTAAAGACTCTGAGCAGACTTCACGGATGCGCAGGCTGATCTGAGTCTTTCCTGTTCGCACATACCGTAAGGTACCTTTTCACACGATACCAATGATTTTCTTTTTATGTGCATTTAGTGGCATTTCGAGAAATGTATTTTTCTTGAATCTGTGCAATTTTCATTAATTTGGTTTTGCCGTTTTTCGACTAACGCAAATGAATGTTTTATGTTTATAATTCATTTTCTTTTCAGACTCTATTTATTTCAACATCAGTTTCAATCACACTGCACCATAGGTATACTTTTTCATGCTTTTTATTTTCTCTCTATCTTTTTCTGTAGTTGGACACTTATAATCAAAAATCAACAAATTGCAAAATATTTTATACTTTAATAAACTGACAAACAACCTGATAAGTTATCCTGAGTTATTGTTTAATTTCCATAATGTTATATGTACATGTACGGTCAAATTATTCTATAAGGCATTCATCTGACAAAATAGGGTAAACCAACATCATGCTCCTTGTCTAGAACCCGGCATACCAAAGCCTTTAAAGCGCCAAAAGAGCAGACGACAAAATATACGGCTGCAAATTTAAAAAAAAGTTTCGTCCAAGCGTGAATATTTTGAGAATTCAAAGAATAGCGGGCAAACAGTGTAAATCCTGATGAGCCGCCTCATGAAGGTCTACGCTGGTTGCAAAAACAGCTACATTTATTTTTCTCTATCCTAGTAATTTCTGAAATAAGGCCTTGCCCTCTCTAATTTTGGTCATCTGTACTATTTATACAAACGTGATGGTATTCATTAACCGCGATGAGACTGCTTCTCTGGGCCATTCCTGTCTTTGCCTTGCATTTCTGGGCCATTCCTGTCTTGATCTGTGCTTTAAAGTCCGTACAGTACAGGTAAATATGACATCCAAACATGTACATAGTGGCAAACAGATTATATACTTGTCATACTGAATACATAGGCCCATACAGGCAAAATAAGCTGTGTTTGAACAATCAGTTTGTCGGAAAGATAACACGAATTGCGTTACCATATCTACCAACATCACCATGTTGAACCGTTACATTACAATACGCCATAATCCTGATACCCCATAATGTATTTATGGAAGTAGGAGGGATTTTACTGTTGACGCATAACACTGCTGCTTATTTTTTATGTATCGCAGATTTTTTCACATTTAACTAAGGCATTACGGGGCGCACATTTTCAAAGAATGTTGCTAGTGTACATGTACCTAGTCTAGTCTAGTTTAGTCTATCTCATCTCATAATCTTGCAAGGGGGCACCACAGATACCTACAGGCCGGAATATCATCAACCTGGGATCTGTAGGAGCATCATGTTTTCTCCCTACTGGTTGCAAAAGAATACATACTGCTGGTCAAACCAGTTCGATCTCTGGCTCCCTATGAACATTCTGTTCAAGGGTTTACCACTGGTATTTGAATTTATAATTTCCTGTTACGGTGTATGGGTACAACTCCACATTTTACCTTCCATTATAACAAGGGGAAACAACTTTTGTGACATCCTATTTGCATCTATGGACGACGAGGCTATTCTATAAAGGGTCTTCTCATGAAGGAAAGAATTTGCTCCGAGAGGAGCAAATTCTTTCCCTTAAGAGTTGACCGCCATTGAAAATGGAAACAAAATAAAAACGGACAGAGTTGCTTCCCCTGAAAGTGCAGCGTTCACCCTTAACACTCCTTAGAACATTTCCATATACGGACACTCAACATGCGAAAGGTAAAAAGTGCGTTTAGTTTTCGTTTCACACAGTTTTATGGAGGCTGTCGTTCTTTTCATTCCTCACAATTGTGTCTGCTAAAACAGCATCCTTAGTTTCTGGCAGAGGGAACAGCAACAATACCGATAGCAATCCTGCTCCAGCACAGACAAAATACATCAGGCCCGGTACCATAGAATCCTGTAAAGAAAATCAGACAGGATTTACAAAATCAACATAACAATATGCTACATGTAAGTAAATTAAAATACCTTGAGAAATGTAAGCCATTGGTAAGTGAATAAAACGTAGTATTTAAAGTAATCTTGATAGATTGAAATGTCGAAAGTTTGTATTTGAGAGAAAAGGATAGGTAAATCTGCTACAGTGGTTTGATTTTGCAGAACAAACTAAAGTCCACTTTTGCTTAAGCTTTGAGACTTTTGCAAGGTTTTAACGGATGACATGAGAACCTATCCGCCTTAATGTCCGCACATGCAATTACTTTTCTTTGTCAAACTGATAAAGATTCATCACCAATGCAGCTGCCACTTGCAAAGGCTCCAGTTTGAGCAAACAGAAACTTTTAAGGAAATCATTCAAATGCACGTTTGACTTTGAAAAGTTCATAAGGTTAGCTGGGGAAATTTCAATTGCGTAATAATAGTCTAGCCCAGTTTCTTTTTTATGTTAGACCCAGACCAGGGATGTCTCTATAAATTTAAATGTTTTCCAGATGGCAGAGCACACGAAAATATATTATTATTGTACATTTCTCCAGAGACGTTAATTGTCGTCACTACTGTACAACTGACATGTGGGAAACTTATAAAGCCCAACACATATAAACTGAATTAAATGACTTGAGAATAATCAGTTGATTGAGAAAATCTGTAGTTTCTGTTGAAAGAATTTCACTTTGTAATATCATTGAAAAATTGCCAGAGCACGACATACATTGTTTGTCATGCTCCGACACCAATGGCGTCATAAATCTGCTACCGTAGCAACTAAGAGGTCACATTGATGTCAAAGTGACGTCATCGAGATATTATTCAGATGGCACATTAGTCGGTAAATTCGTAGTTGCTATGGTAACAGATCTATGGCGTCATCTCACTTATAATAAGAGAGGAGCATGGCATAAATTGTATACCATGTTCCTCTCGAATTATAAGTGAGATGTTGAAATTCTTACTACGGAAAAGTGTGATTTTCTCAAACCTATAATTCATTCTAAAATAATTTAATTCCCTGTTATATGTCTTACGTAGATCAATAAGATGTACTGGCTTGAAAACACCACCAGTCTGTTTTCAAATAATATCTTCAAACTAGCCCTGAAATCTTCTTTATCAGAGTAAAAGAATAATAATGACAATCATAATATTAAAGCGTTGAACTAAACAGTTATATACGTTACCAAAGTCACGAGCTGTGGCCCAATTATAGCTCCTACTCTGGCCATGGTGTTGAGTAACCCGTAACCAATGTTTCTGTGGAAACAAAAAATGAATAAAAAAAGTAAAAATAAAAACAGTTACTGAAATCAAACTATTATCCCCATTACATGATTACTAGAGTAACAAGGAATAGCCCATCGATGGCTTCTACTCAAGTAATGAATCTGTAAACAATAGTATCTGTTGAGATAAAATGAATAAAATATTGAAATCAATAGTTATTTACGCTACCAGACTAACATATTGTGGATCTATTCCGGCTCTTAAGTCTGGCATGGTCAGATGGTGTAAACCATAATATTGTGTTGAGGACTTGCAAACAAAAATTAGTCACAGTGTGTCAAAGTTGCAAACGTGTCATATCTGAAGGTATATGTCATATGGATACACACCCATGTTTTCTGCGTTTTTTTTTTCAAAGCAAGTGTTCGGGGATTTGTGACATCCTGTTTGCCTTTCTGGCGACAGAACTCTTTCAAAAAGAGGTTTACTCTTAGAGGACAGAGACTTTTAAAGCAAATCATTCAAAGATGGACTTCAAGAGGTGATCCCCACTGAAAACGTAAACATGTAAGATGTACACTGTAGAAAATGTGTTTAGAATCAATGCAAAAAATGCAGTCCGATTTTTTATGTGTTTAAATCGTAACATGTTCAATTTGCAACATGTTCAGGTTTATGTTTAGAAATTAAACATGTACAAAACTGGTTATATTTACCTTTAATTTTGAAAATTTCCTCTGTCAACATTTTCGTCTTTTTTTTTTCGTTCTTCAACGGGGAAAAGAGAGAATGGATTCATCCGAAACGCGTAACAGAATAAAACGTGTTTAGCAGACTTTGTCCGGGAAAATAATGGAAAAGGCGTACATGTTTAGCTATATGACATATTCCTAAACATGTTTACACCTAAACATGTAACCACTTGTGTTTTACAGCTAAGCGCGATTTTTACAGTGTACCCTTTCTTTTAAAATAAAGACATCAAACACACAAATTCTTAGCCCCCTTGCACACTTGCTTAGAGCACAAGGACAAAAATTCGGATACAGTCTTGTTTGATTACCTGATATAAGAGGATGAAATGCAATATCTACTCAGGTACTCACCTTACAACAGTCGGATATACTTCTATTGTGAGTGTCTGTACTGGTGACCAACCTGCGTTTATCAATGTTAGTGACGTTATAGCAAATATGTTCCCGAGTAGATCTTTCGTATCCTCATCTGCAAAAGAGACTTAACTGTTATGAAGCTGCCCACATGTGTTAAGATGGAGTACAACTTGGATAGCTATAGATTTTTTTTAAATATCATAAGAAGACATATTATACTTAACGCCATTAATTCTGCAAGTTGACGGCTATAGTATTTATACAGTATTGCCCAATAAGACCAGAATTTCAGCTGGACTATGTTATTCTGTGATAAATATGCTACTCAAGGTTCTCTGATACATTTGAACCTATTAACTACAAGTACAGGACATTATGAAATAATCAGTTGGTAAAACTTACATTTCAGATGACGTTAAGTATTCAGGCATGATCTGGTCATGGTAGTTTGGTTTTTGAAATCTAGGGTAAATTCGGACATACCATTGCAAACATTGAAAATCCAGATGAGACGGCTCATAATGAGCCGTCTCATCAGGATTTTCACTGTTTGGCCAGTTAATTTTGTTTCAATTCCAAACAACTGACATATAAAGGAAACAATGTCACTGGCCGAATTTACCCGACTTTACCCTACTTGACCAATAAATGTGGATGCTCTGACTGGAGACTGTGGATATTTCATCTTGTTTAGCTGCATTTGTCTTAATATTCTAGCGACACGGTACCTATGTTTCCATTTATTTTTAAATGAAACAAGTCTTATCAAACGACAGGCCGAAGTACACATGATTCAAAATCTAATCTGCAATTAATGCAGATCACAAGGAATCATAAAATCACATACAGACATATAGAGGTCCAGATTCATTGTAAAATGTCCGTATTCTTGAATGGATAAAAGATGCAATTTGATAAAAAACTTACTCTCAATCTCTATATACTGAATTATACCAACAAGTGCAGCAAAAATCGAACTTGTGCTGATGAATAGTACAGCTGTCTTTTTGCGTCCTAGCCTGAAAATAAAAACAAAAGATTTATCATGTAACGAATACATGAGCTGCGACACGAGGAAATCAACAAAGTGGCATGTGCGCCCATCGAAGACTCAGATCAGCCTGGGCATCCGCCCAGTCTGATCAGAGTTTTCGCTGTTCGCACGGACCTTAGCTTAGACCCTTAAGAACCCTTCAGCGCACAGCGAAGACTTTGAACAGACTGGGCCGCTGCCCAGGCTGATCTCAGTCTTCACAGGGTGCACATGCCACTTTGGTTTTCTCGTGTCGCGGCTCACATAATGTACATGTATATGAGAAGGCAATGATCAGGAGCTAACACAGTCTATTTCCACATCCAGCCCTAGACACCAAATGGGAAAGGAAAAACAATAAAGAAGCACACAAATCAAAGTCAGACAAGCGAAAAGCCAAGAAGCCAGCTCTTTCCCAAGCAGATGGACCTGATGCTTTCCTAAATAAAGTACAGAAATTCAAGGACTAATAGAAAGCCGAGAGACAACGACAATTGCAGGTTACTACAACAGAAGCACCGCCTTCTGACTCGTATAAATAACGAGCATGGGATAGATATTTTCAGGCTTTTATTAGTCTTTAGGGGTTCATATGAGTGGGCTGACTGACGAACACTAATTGAGCCGCGACACGAGAATACCAACAATGTGGTTGTGCGCCCAGCGCAGACTCAGATCAGCCTGGGCATCCGCCCAGTCTGATCAGAGTCTTCGCTGTCCGCATGAAGGTAGCTTAGTCCCTTGGCTACCCTTTAAGCGCTTAATAAAGAGTCTGATGAGACCGGGCGGATGCCCAGGCTGATCTGAGTCTGCGCGGAGTTGGTTTTCTCGTGTCGCGGCTCAATTATTATATACATACCAGTTGCACAAAAATATATTGACGAATTGCAGAGGTGCCCCGATGATGCCAATAAGAAACATATTTAAATATAGACTCCCAGAAAGCTTTTGTATTCCAAACTGTATTCCGTACCCTGCTAAACCCAGTGTCAACCTGCAAAAGAAATACATAATGCACAGTTGGGTTAAAACAAGAGCAGTATTAGAACGGTGAAGATACGTATCTATATAAACATTTATTAATTTCGGCTACATGTGCCTGAAATGTCATCATGTTTAACTACTTAAAGCGCGAAAAAAAGAGGAAAATAGCTGAATATGCACATGGCGTATTTCTTGTTAAGGCAGCCTTAAGTCTAAGTTCTTAATATGATACAGCTTAGACTTAAACAGTTGTTGAAATTTAGCAGACGAAAATTTTGTTGTCTGCTTTCCTGGCGCTTTAAGAGTGAATGAGCTTCATCCTAAAGAAACTTAGCTGCAGTCACTTTGCTTAGAACCGAATCGGTAAAGGAGAAGAACTAAATAAGCTTACGCTTTCGTTCTGGTCCTGTTGTGGTCATACATGCATCTTTTCATTGCTGTAAACCATGAATGTATGCTTATTGGAAATAAAATATGTTGAAACAGAACCGTATCAGAGCTACTTAGGCATGTAGCAAAACGAGATGATTTTTTAAAACGTGGATCAAAATTGTAATCGACTAAAAAACACTGACAAAAACAACAGATCGTGAACCGTAATCAAAATCCAGCTAACAGCACATATTTTGTTAATTAAAATCGTCTTCTACTCAAAAACGGTAACATAAACCGACAGATCGTGAACCGTACCAAAATCACGCTAACAGCACAAATTTTGCTAAGCAAAACTATTCTCGACTCAAAAACTGAAAAAAATAAAAAAATAAATAAACGGTGAAAAGCTCCAAAATCTGTCTAACAGCACAAATTTTGCTCCAAAATTATTCCCGACTCGTCTTGAAACTGTGACAAAAACCAACAGATCGTCAAAACGTAACTAAATCAGGCTAGCATCACAAATTCTGCTAGTTAGAATTGTACTCTACTAAAAACTGTGACAGATCATGACCCTCACTAATATGACGCTAACAGCACCAAGCTTGCTTATCAGCAAAATTATTACTTACCATATCCACGCCAACAGCAGTGTGTACTTAAGAAGCTGTGGGTGCCTAAACACATCTATTACAGTATACTTTTTATCCGCTGCCATCTCTTTCTGCATTTGTTTCTCTGTCTCTGTGACCTCGTGTAACATCTTCAGATCAACGTCTTTGTAACCATTTATTTTACCTATAAACTTGATCACTTTCTCAGCCTCTTCTGTTCGGTTGTGGGAAACATACCAGCGAAAACTTTCAGGGACAAACCTAAAACGAACGAAAACGCATATCATATTCCACAATGTACTCGTACATGTACATATGAGCCGCGACGTGAGAAAACCAACAATGTGGTCGTGCGCACTACGCAGACTCAGATCAATCTAGGTTTCGCCAAGTTTGAGCAGACCCTTCGTTAAGTGCTCAAAGGGTAGCTAAGGGTCTAAGTTACCTTCATGCGGACAGCGAAGACTCTGATCAGACTGGGCGGATGCCCAGGCTGATTTGAGTCTGCGCTGAGCGCACAGCCACATTGTTGGTTTTCTCGTGTCGCGGCTCATATGTTTTTTCAGGTCTGCTAATTAATATCAGAACTGCATATATGAAATCAAAGATTCGTAAGTGACGGCTTTGCGTTGTGCGACAGATCGAAAGAGAAATGCTTTGCACACACGCACACGATATCATTAGATTTATATCTATGGAGCTGTACTCACACACGCAACTTTTCTTTCAGAAGAGCATTTTCTTAACAAATTGATTTACTTCAAGATTTCTCGTAGTACCGGCTTTGAAAGTACCAAAACCAAAGGTAATACAAAATTTAGACCATATCTCTTAAAAAACGCAAACTCTAGTGTTAAATATCTCGGCATGTGCAAATTTTACGATGGAAAAAGTGGAACAAGCTAGTTACAGAATGATTTGTGCGTCTATGCGGGCAACAGTCGACTTGTTGCGAACTGTTGTCCGATTGGGCGCTGAAACTATGCTCTGACGTGTACTAATTTACCTACCACCAAGTGGCTAGCAGTGGAGCTCCAACACAGGCGGTTGCGATATGAATGTACTGCCAGTCTTTTATCAGCCATGCCACCAGGGCGAACAGCGCCAGCTCTACATGCCATGACGGCATGGTCACAATCCAGGAGCGCCATCTCGCCAAAGTGAATTCTGATTGGATGTTATATTGCACAGTCAAGTCTACACCCATTGCAAAACCCATGAAGAATCTCAGAATGGCGAACATGAGCCATGAAGTTGAAAAAGCAGCAATGATATTTAAGACGACTAGACTTGCAATAGCAAGAAACAACGGTGACTTTCGACCAATCAGATCCGCTATCTGTCCAGAGATCAGGTTCCCTGCTAGCACACCAGCCATCTGTATAGAAGTTATTGTCTGCGGGATCCATGACTGATCACACAGCAAATCCCACTAAAATAAGGAAATGGAAAGGAAAGTTTTACATTTAATCACCTCGAACCATATCAAAGCTTTGAACCCAGCCATGCTAACCCTGCTTACTTAAAGTCTCCATAGTCCTATCAAAGGTAAAAATCGTCAAAATAAAAATCATTATGAAACCTGTACAGCCTTCAGAATTGATGAAAATATGTCGGTTGATGTGCTCTCTTGTAGCATATAACTGGCAACAAAGAAGGAACAAGGTATTTTTAAAAAATGATAAGTCTCTCCATAAAAATACGGGTTTCGTCTCTGGTTCCCCGTTAAGCGATGCAAAAATGCAACAGCGGCACAATCAATGGGATCCTTGCCTAATTATTTTGTACATTGTATTTTTATCACCTGTTAAAACGCCTGTACCTTATATTTTTACCACCTGTACGTTGTATTTTTATCATGAAATAAAGCTTGTAAAATCGAAAGTAGGTCATTTTGGTTGGCAACTAAAATGACCTAGTTATTTTTTCAAACCTATTTCATGGTAAACTCAAGGACGTTTTGATTTTTCAAAGCCGGCCAATCACGATAATAATCAATGGCGAAACTGTAGTGAGAAGTTTGCAGCGATACCTCACGATATAATATTTCATGCTGATAGAGCAATGGGGCCTTTAAACCACCCTCGCATTGCCAAAAATTAAGAAAATCTCTCGTAGAACTCTGCTCTGTGCTTCAAAACTCCTGACGAAAAAATTACTAAAATCAAAAAAAAAAAAAAAAAAAAAAAAAAATTTTTAATAAGCTTAGCTCTGAAAGGATACAACCAACTAACCAACCAGCCGAGTGTAAAAATGGCCTTAGTTGCCCCGATGCATAATAAAAAAGAGCAACACCCTATACAACAGTAACTACAGACCACTTAGTATATAGCTAGTAGTATCCAAAATATACATAAAAATTCTAATGACCATCTTATTGCATTCTTTAACTAGCATTAGAGTATATCGAGTACTTTCTTGGCTGGATATGTCTGACAGAGTGCAATTTGAAGTGAGAATTACAGAGGACTGGAAACGAGCTTTGGATGAAAATAAATATTGTGCCGCTATACTAATAGACTAATTAAGTGACTTCTGGCCACACGACCTTTACTATTGAAAGTAAATCACGATGGCTTATCAGACAATGCACTAAAACTCATTCATACTGTCAACTCCCGTTATCTCGAACACCGATATCTCAAATTATTTTCTTATATCAAAGAATGCGTTTCCTATTTCTATTTACATTTCAACTCCTGTTATCCCAAACTACTGATATCTCAAAGTAAAATTTCTGTTACCAGAAAATTTACTTTGAGATATCAGTAGTTTGGGCTGAAGTTCGACTTCGAGATATCGAGAGTTGACTGTAGTTATCTATTAATCCACTTCCATTCCCTCATGAAAATTTATAAAAATCCTTCTGCAAATGGGAAGTGAAAATGGCCTTTAACAATGATATTTGACACATACGTATAATTGAAAGTAATTAGTACAAAAACAAAAAAATCCTGAAAGTGGCCAAATCGAAATTTCGGTTTGTCCACTTTCAGGAGTTTTTGGTTCATTTCAAAGCAAAAATTACGCACAAATATGCTCCTTATGCATACACATAAGTCGAACAGCATTGTTATATTTTGGCTAACTATATGCAGAAGCTATAACTTTTAAAACCCAGAATGGAATGGAATTTTAGCACTTAACAGGCCTGTACATTATACATTTCTATATATACATACAACAAAGCAGGTTTCTTAACTCTTTAAGCCCCAGTGACGCAAGTAGCAAAATTTGCAAACAGCGTAGACCCTGATGAGGCGGCTCATAATGAGCCGCCTCATCTAGATCTACACTGTTTGCCCTCTAGTCTTTGAATTCTCAATTTGCAGACGTAAATTTTGTCGTCTGCTTTTTGGTAATAGTCAGGCCATGTGAAAATCTGTCTTCCTTGATATGCAGCCGGTAAAGACTGCAAGTTCAAGCAGTTCAAGCAGTTTTCAAAGATGTCTCAATAGCGCTTCTCGTGTATTAGCAATTCATTCTGAAAATATCAAGAAAAGAAAAAAAGACGCCTCTAACAAAAAAAAAAGAAAAAAAGAAAAGAAATGTTTTAACAGTACAAACCTCAGTAACCACTGTTCTCATCGTATCGTCATAATGAAACTTGGAACATGAATTTGTTTCGTTCGCTAAAGCACATGCTTTGTACAGCGAGTTGTTGTGAGATTCGATGACGTCACTAGCATTTTGACCAATGATCTCATCCATACACCACCAGTTCGGAACTGCTGCGCCAAACACCATAGCAACCATAGTGAAGCAGACGATGCATTTCATAGAATGGACAATGACAGAGAGGGTGATCTGAAATCTTCCGCATCCACCAATGCTCTTGATGATGTCCTCTAGGTTAACTCCTGGTGCAGACGTCATTTTGGTGCAAGTTCAAGGTCACCAGCACGTACCACTATGAAAGAAACAATTAAGATACATAGAGGATCTTACATGAGTGCTCATGTATTATTGAATTTATTAAACGAGTTGGGGAAAAAGATAAGATGCGAGGCTCTGCCGAGCATCTTATCGTTTTCACCAACGAGTTTGATAAATTCAATTATACATGCGCACGAATGCAAGATTCTTTTTATCATATGACACTAATATCACATTTTATTAGCAAATTTTGCATTGAAACGTCATGATTTCCCCACTAGAAAAAGCGACGTTTTATGGACGTCAACGCATAACGCTACGACGTAATTTGCATATTTAATCCACTAGTGGATTACCGATTTTAATGCATGGCTTTATTACACTCTCAGATGTGACGTCATATGATAAATGTATATATTTCAAACAGCTGATAATTTTACATAGTAGTCATTTTATCCAATATGCAACAGCGTTGAAATGGTATCATATAGACTTCAATGTTTTATGTGGCCGTTTTGGTGCCATAAAGCTGTGTTTGACGTTCTGTCCGGTAAAACATCATTTTGAATATGAAATCCTCTTATGACACACACGCTTTGATGTAAAACTGTGTGGAAATAATTCATGAACATAATGAGTAAGGTCAACTGGACGGTTTAAACTAACACTAACACTTAAAGTTCATGGAGATCAAGCATTATATCATACGGTTGTAATAGTTATACCATGGTTTATCTACCTGTACGAGGAGATAATCCACGATTTTTAGCGAGTGGATTATCTCCCGCACAGGCGAAAAAAAACATGGTATAACTATTCTATACCACCCTTATTGCGAAATTGCGAAACATTTCGTGTTAAAGTTGGCGTTTTCTGGAAAGGGTGGTATAAGAAAATGAAAAATTTAAGTGGAAATAGGACAAAACAAAAATGTTCAGTTTGCGTGCATAAAGGAATAATGATCAAGAAGTTCAGCCTTTTCTAAATCTCGAAATGATTTTGAGCGTGCAACGAATAGTTATTTTCTATTACGTCGTGAAAATGTGAGGGTTTGACGTGTTTATGCAAAATAAACGACGTATATGCATACATACATGCATAAACTGCAATATGATGAAGTGCGGGTAGACACGATACGGCTCCCACACGTATTTAAGCACAGCGACAGCAAAGAACGCGTTGGAAAAACGTAACTGTCAGACTCGGTTAAACTGAGTCTATTCATGTGCAGTAATGCAATGTTACAACACAGCCCACGACCCCTTCCACACTGAACACATATTTACAGTGATTAGAAAGCCCTCCCAGGGTTTTCTGGGCAGCTGTGGAGAAAACCAGCTCCCTGAAAATAATTGCTAATGCTCCCCAGCTCCATGAAAATAGATGGCGGAGCAAGGTCCAGATTTTGGGGAGCTGGGAATCACTGTCAGAACGTGATTTTCTAAAATATTTTGTAAGACCCCATTACCGCATGTTATACCGAGTTGTTCTAGCACTACCGACATTCTGTTGATGGACATTCACACCTGACACAATAAACAATATATATATATATATATATATATATATATATATATATATATATATATATATATATATATATATATATAGGGAGAAATGAGACAAACATCAAACAAAAATCTTCCCGGTAGCACTGGATCCAACAAATGGATTCAAAATGATTGAAATAAGTATATGGTAGGATTAAATCATCAACAGTGCAAAACAATATTTACTGAGCGCTTTCGGCTTTCGCCTTCTTCAGAGTTTACAGGTACAAGAAAAAAATCAAAATTTCAACATTTCTACAGGTAAATCAAGAAAAAACAAAATAATCATGAAAACGTTTCTCAATTTACTATTCAAATTCACATTAAACGACCAAAGAAATTGAAGAAAGGTCGTTTAACAAAGCAAAATTGCTACAAGGCGGCCGTTTCACGGCCCCAGTTCGAATTTGAAATTGCAAATGGCTGCCAAAATGAGAAAAATCGTATTATGCGATTTGTAGCGGTGTATTTATAGCGATATACATACATTCTGTATACTGGCCATTCAGCTATGATGCAAAACTCACCATAATGAAGGAAAAAGAGAATTTTACATGTAATTACATCGCTACAAAAGCAAGAGTGGAACACTGTATGTCTGGAATAATGCAAGATGCCCCTGCAGAAATAGACTGAAGGTGGGACCGAGGCTAATCTCCTTTGTTAATGCCGCTTGGATTCAAAGTGTTAAGACGACGTATCCAGTAGCTCTCACGACTTTTTCTGGCATTGTCTTTCCACTCTGAATTGCTTTCTAAGCAGCAAACAGAGGCATGACTGAGAAAGTCATGTCCTTGCAAGCAAAAGTGCTCAGCGGTAGGAGATCTTTCAAATCTCTTGTGTCTCCAGTCATCTCTGTGACCATTCATTCTGATATTCAGAGGGCCCTTGGTTTCCCCAACATACTGCTTTCCACACTTGCCACAAGAGATCAGATACACAACATTCTGTGTCCTACAATTGGTGTCACCTTTAAGCTTGACACGAGCACCACTGGACGATGTGGCTGTCTGAGAGGGGGTTATCATTCTACAGGTCTGACATCTTGATCTGCCACAGGGTTTACATTCTCCAAGAGGTTCGTCATCGGTCGGATCTGGCTTCAGTCTAGCCCGCACAAGATGGTCTTTGAGGCTTTTTGGTCGCCTGTAGGCCATGATTGGCTTCTGCGGGAAGACTGTGCTCAGATGGTCTGATGAGTCTATGATGGACCAGTGTTTGTCGACGATACCCCTGGCTTTAGGAAGGTCTGGATGATATGTCAAGACAAATGGCAGAACAGCTTTGTTTGCTGTCGGCTTGGGCTTGTACGACAAAAGATTTTGTCTTTCCATGTGCCTGACCTTCTCTATGGCTTGGTCAATTACCTGCTTTTGATAACCCCTTTGTTTGAGCTGTTCACAGAGATCCTTTGATCTTTTCTCAAAAGTCTCATCATCCGAGCAGATGCGTCTGATGCGGAGTGCAAGACTATATGGTATATTCTTGCTACAGTGAGGAGGGTGGCAGCTTGTGGGCAAAAGATACTGGTGGGAATCTGTAGGTTTAGTGTAGAGGTCTACAGCAACCTTGTCGTCAGCAAGATGTGACATCGTGTCTAAAAAGACATGTTTGTCATTGGAGACCTCTGCAGTAAACCTAATGGTTGGATGGAAGCTGTTTGCTGTTTCGAGAAATGCCTCAAGAGTTTCTCTGCCATGAGTCCACTTCATGTCAATGTCATCTATAAACCTGAGCCATGAAAATGGTTTCAGGATTACTGACTGCAGTAGTCGTCTTTCAAGCCTACCCATAAATATGTTGGCATACGATGGAGCCATTTTTGTTCCCATGGCCGTCCCTTGAATTTGCAAGTAGTGCTTACCATTGAACTCAAAATTGTTGCATTTGAGAACAAGTGTAAGCAGATTGATCAGAATCTGTGTTGGGGGATCTTTGACAGCCCGTGCTTCCCAAACCTCTTCACATGCCTTGATACCATCTTCATGTGGTATATTTGTATACAGGGATGTGACATCCATCGAAACAAGAAGAGTTTCAGGTGGGAGTTGGCCCATAGCATCTTGTTTTCTCAGGAAGTCTGTGGTATCCTGCAAGTAAGATGGTAAGTTCTGCACATGGGGCTGAAGATGTAAGTCCACAAATTCTGATATTTTTTCTGTAGGGTGTCCATTGGCAGACACTATGGGACGTCCAGGGTTTCCGGCTTTATGTATCTTGGGTAGGAGGTAAAAACGGCCTGCTTTTGGTTGGTCTACAGTCAGATATATGGCATTTTTCTCACTTATGTGGTCTCCATTCAGCATTTCGCTAACAGCATCAGTTACCTTCTTGGCAAATTCATGAGTGGGGTCATGATCCAGTGCCTTGTAGAAGGTGGAATCATTCAGTTGCCTCTCAGCCTCTGAAATATAATGTTCCCTGTCCATGACAACAACAGCTGATCCTTTATCGGCAGGCTTTATTATGATGTCTTCTCTTTTTTTAAGACTGTGCAAGCCTTGCACAGTCTTAAAAAAAGAGAAGACATCATAATAAAGCCTGCCGATAAAGGATCAGCTGTTGTTGTCATGGACAGGGAACATTATATTTCAGAGGCTGAGAGGCAACTGAATGATTCCACCTTCTACAAGGCACTGGATCATGACCCCACTCATGAATTTGCCAAGAAGGTAACTGATGCTGTTAGCGAAATGCTGAATGGAGACCACATAAGTGAGAAAAATGCCATATATCTGACTGTAGACCAACCAAAAGCAGGCCGTTTTTACCTCCTACCCAAGATACATAAAGCCGGAAACCCTGGACGTCCCATAGTGTCTGCCAATGGACACCCTACAGAAAAAATATCAGAATTTGTGGACTTACATCTTCAGCCCCATGTGCAGAACTTACCATCTTACTTGCAGGATACCACAGACTTCCTGAGAAAACAAGATGCTATGGGCCAACTCCCACCTGAAACTCTTCTTGTTTCGATGGATGTCACATCCCTGTATACAAATATACCACATGAAGATGGTATCAAGGCATGTGAAGAGGTTTGGGAAGCACGGGCTGTCAAAGATCCCCCAACACAGATTCTGATCAATCTGCTTACACTTGTTCTCAAATGCAACAATTTTGAGTTCAATGGTAAGCACTACTTGCAAATTCAAGGGACGGCCATGGGAACAAAAATGGCTCCATCGTATGCCAACATATTTATGGGTAGGCTTGAAAGACGACTACTGCAGTCAGTAATCCTGAAACCATTTTCATGGCTCAGGTTTATAGATGACATTGACATGAAGTGGACTCATGGCAGAGAAACTCTTGAGGCATTTCTCGAAACAGCAAACAGCTTCCATCCAACCATTAGGTTTACTGCAGAGGTCTCCAATGACAAACATGTCTTTTTAGACACGATGTCACATCTTGCTGACGACAAGGTTGCTGTAGACCTCTACACTAAACCTACAGATTCCCACCAGTATCTTTTGCCCACAAGCTGCCACCCTCCTCACTGTAGCAAGAATATACCATATAGTCTTGCACTACGCATCAGACGCATCTGCTCGGATGATGAGACTTTTGAGAAAAGATCAAAGGATCTCTGTGAACAGCTCAAACAAAGGGGTTATCAAAAGCAGGTAATTGACCAAGCCATAGAGAAGGTCAGGCACATGGAAAGACAAAATCTTTTGTCGTACAAGCCCAAGCCGACAGCAAACAAAGCTGTTCTGCCATTTGTCTTGACATATCATCCAGACCTTCCTAAAGCCAGGGGTATCGTCGACAAACACTGGTCCATCATAGACTCATCAGACCATCTGAGCACAGTCTTCCCGCAGAAGCCAATCATGGCCTACAGGCGACCAAAAAGCCTCAAAGACCATCTTGTGCGGGCTAGACTGAAGCCAGATCCGACCGATGACGAACCTCTTGGAGAATGTAAACCCTGTGGCAGATCAAGATGTCAGACCTGTAGAATGATAACCCCCTCTCAGACAGCCACATCGTCCAGTGGTGCTCGTGTCAAGCTTAAAGGTGACACCAATTGTAGGACACAGAATGTTGTGTATCTGATCTCTTGTGGCAAGTGTGGAAAGCAGTATGTTGGGGAAACCAAGGGCCCTCTGAATATCAGAATGAATGGTCACAGAGATGACTGGAGACACAAGAGATTTGAAAGATCTCCTACCGCTGAGCACTTTTGCTTGCAAGGACATGACTTTCTCAGTCATGCCTCTGTTTGCTGCTTAGAAAGCAATTCAGAGTGGAAAGACAATGCCAGAAAAAGTCGTGAGAGCTACTGGATACGTCGTCTTAACACTTTGAATCCAAGCGGCATTAACAAAGGAGATTAGCCTCGGTCCCACCTTCAGTCTATTTCTGCAGGGGCATCTTGCATTATTCCAGACATACAGTGTTCCACTCTTGCTTTTGTAGCGATGTAATTACATGTAAAATTCTCTTTTTCCTTCATTATGGTGAGTTTTGCATCATAGCTGAATGGCCAGTATACAGAATGTATGTATATCGCTATAAATACACCGCTACAAATCGCATAATACGATTTTTCTCATTTTGGCAGCCATTTGCAATTTCAAATTCGAACTGGGGCCGTGAAACGGCCGCCTTGTAGCAATTTTGCTTTGTTAAACGACCTTTCTTCAATTTCTTTGGTCGTTTAATGTGAATTTGAATAGTAAATTGAGAAACGTTTTCATGATTATTTTGTTTTTTCTTGATTTACCTGTAGAAATGTTGAAATTTTGATTTTTTTCTTGTACCTGTAAACTCTGAAGAAGGCGAAAGCCGAAAGCGCTCAGTAAATATTGTTTTGCACTGTTGATGATTTAATCCTACCATATATATATATATATATATATATATATATATATATATATATATATATATATATATATATTCTGAAAGTCTGTCCTCCAATGAAAAGTAGTAAACAAAGACGCATACGCAACACATAAGTGTGCCTACTTAGTAAGAAGGGGATCCTCTTAAAATTGCCTGCTTGTAGAATAACTTGCTAGGTCAATGCATCAGTTCATGCAGATCCTATATGTCATTTCTGCCACACAATTTGGCAATAAGGAGGTAAGCCTGATCACAGGTCCGTCTTTGAACGTATCGCCAATAAACAATTCTGGTTTTGATTCAATGTTTTCTTAGCATATCTTTCTAAACAAGCACGATGTTTAGCGTTCCTATATAAATTTAAATTAATTTCCCTCTTCAATTCCCTTTCCAAAGATAAATTTTCGGAATAAATATGCTACATGTAATAATAACGATTTAGAATTAACCGCAACACATGACGAGGTTAAAAAGAGTTGACTATTTTTTTTTTGTTACGGATTATAACTTTATCGCAGGTATTTTGTTGATACGAGGAATTCATGACTTCAAATTTCACATGTTACTAGAAGTGACTTTGTCAAAGAACTTACCCGAGCCTGACGATGCCCTTTTGCCTATTGAATTATAGTACACCATTTGTTTTCATGATGCGCATCTACAGTCACAATTCATTTTGATATGATAGGTAAAAGAATTACATTTAATAAATGCCAAGGTACCAAGGTATTCTAACTTTATAATTTGACCAAGATATTAATATATCAACTACATCGGTCAGAGAAATAGTTTTGTTGAAGGAAATTTTGAAATATTACACATATTGTCCGAAACTTATCAGCTGATGACCAAGGAAACAGGTAGGAAATTATCATCATACGTAAAATGGAATTCGCAAGAAGGCCTGCTTTTAAAGGCTCATTGCTGTCCCAGTGGCGTGAAATACAAGGGCCGCGACATGACAAAACCAACAAAGTGGCCAATGAAAACTCAGATCAGAGCCAGTCTTCGCTGTCCGCATATAGCAAGCTTAGATCCTTATCTACCTTTTAAGTGCATAACAAAGACCTTGATCAGACTGGGCGAATGCCCAGGCTGATTTGAGTCTTCGATGGGCGCACATGCGCCCAATGAAAACTCAGATCAGAGCCATTCTTCGCTGTCCGCATGTAGCAAGCTAGATCCTTAGCTACCTTTTAAGTGCATAACAAAGACCTTGATCAGACTGGGCGAATGCCCAGGCTGATTTGAGTCTTCGATGGGCGCACATGCCACTTCGTTGGTTTGTCATGTGGCGGCTGATATAAGCTGCTACATGTGCATGTGTCAGCATCACTACTGGTCTAAACATTCTTCTTTACAGACATTTCAACCAAAAAAAGTATGAACATCTCGTATATGAGTATCTGACCGGTTATACAAATCTACAATTATTCCACAAAACATATGACAAAGCATATAGCAAAACCTACTGCTCCACAGAACATTTAACAGAATACGCACCTACAGAAGTATCTCAATAAAGATAACATTAAATGATCCGTGACACGACAAAACCAACAAAGTGGCATGTGTGCCTAGCGAAGACTCAGATCAGCCTGGGCATCCGTCCAGTCTGATCAGAGTCTTCACTGTGCACTTAAATTTTAAATCTTTTTAAATTTTTGGGGTTTAACGACTCTGAAGAAGTTAAATACAGAAACGCGCGTCTCACTGGGTGGTAGCTCGGTAGGCGGTGATTTTTTCTGACAATCGTCAACGATTTTTTCTGACAATTTATGTCTCATAAGCGTGACGGAGCAATAAGGTAAGTAAACAAACTTATTTTAAATACTTTCTTGGGATCTTTCGCAATCAGGCTGTTTACTTGAGCATTCTATAGGCGTATTTTGTCGTTTGTCATATGTTTCTTTGTGAAATAGCCTCGGCAAACCAAGAACAAAAAGTTACTGCAAATGTCAAGGATTTTTTCCTACAACGGCTTTATTGTCCCGGATTTTTTCCTACAGTGCCCCGGATTGTTTCCTACCACTTCTACTGCATTTCAGAGTCTTAAACTAGCAGCATAGTAACAGCAGTTAGATTTTTTTCAGTGTGGGAACTAATTTTACTTCACCGAATGAACATCAAAAACATTTCTGTCATGTATGCCTTATCATGGTGATGAAATCGAAAGTATGGACCCTTTAGAAGCAAAGAATACGTAAAAGACATTACATCAGAAGTCTTTGTTTACTTGAGTCCTCTTTTCAAGTGCAGGCTCAATAAGCATAGTCTGCTTTTTACATTCTTTCTGACCATTTCTTGCTTCCAAAAACTCTAACATTTCAAATCTTATCTAACTTCACAGGATGCTGGAGGTGTTGTGCGGCAGCCGTAAAGTCTCCCCATACTCCATCATAGTGCAGATTATATAATTTCTAGTCCTTTGGAATCAATGATTTCATTTCGAGTCATTCTGAAAACAGAGTAGCCCAGCTGCTGCTAGGGGTGGGGGGGGGGGGGGGGGGGGGGGTGAGGGGCATGACTGGATTTTATTGAAATCTTACTGAAACTGGTGTTAGGTACCGTGTGACGGTCCTTAGTCGTCCCTGGGTATTCATTCATAGTGTAGATTGTATAAGTTCTGGTCCTTTGGAATCATTTATTTCATTTCGACTCATTTTAATAATACAGTAGCCGCTGCTGGTGGCATGGCCGGAGTTGCACATTTCATGACTGGTCATGAGCAGCCGCAGTTAAACCGAGTATGCTATTTTCATTTCTTTGGTGTTTTCCTTGCTTTCAAAGAGTCTGACTTTTCAGAACTTTTTCTGCTAAAGTTTTGCAGTGCTGTAATCAAAAACTGTACAGGCCCTCAAGAGAAGTACTGGTTGGCTGGCTGGATGGATGACTTGCGATTTTGCGTCCTTTTCAACAGTATTTCAGTCATATCAGGACGTTGGGAGGACGATAATGAAAGGCTGTGTGCAATAGAACCCCGTTTACGTTTGAAAAGATTCTTGCCTCAAGCGGAAATCGAACTCGGGGCCGCTAGATCCGCAAGCCAGCGTTTAACCTACGGGGCTCCAGCACCGGCTGGACATGTGCACTACTTTCAGAATTATGAAGCCTCACATTAACTACGTTATAGTGAGGAACAGGTAGCTTGTGTACACCAAGGATAGTACAAATTGATGCATTGGAATCACACACACACACACACACACACACACACACACACACACACACACACACACACACACACAGAGGCACGCATACACAATTTTGAAGAAAATATATAAATCTTCTACGCCGCCTAAGCGAAAAAAATACCCTGGCTGCGGTGGAACTCGAGTCTTCAACCTTCTCGGTACTACTGAGTAAAAAGATAGGCAATGATCAGGACTTCTCTGCCAACTGAGCTTTCCTGGCATTGGACGACCATGTGGCCACGTCGCTCAGTTGGTAGAGTTAGTACAGCAGTCTCGCCTGCATTGGGAAGGCCACTGAATATTGTTTTAATCTCAGCTCTTTACTACACGATATGCCATTGTAATTTTTTACATATGGAGCAATAGAATGGTCTGTATATAATGAAAAGGCTGGTCTTTTAATGACCAACAAGTATTTCGTCTTCCATTTATGCACCACAATTTAAGTTTGAGACATGCTTAAATCTTGCTACTCAATCTATGCGCAATAAAGTATCATACTGACCACTCATTTTGTAGTTTGCGTTGTCAGAAAAAATCAGGCGCTTAAAATTTATTGTAGGAGCAAATCCGGGAATTGTAGGAAAAATCCGGACTTCTGAAAAATTAGAATCTGCTGACAGACCCATTTATATCATTGTAAAGTGTCAAAAATTAATATAATTTGTTTCCCAACACCGATTTATGATTTAAAGTAGCTTTTCCCTATGGTAAACTTCGAAGACATAGACAGAGCGGACAGTTCATCAAGATGTACCCTAAATGAAAATATCCGGGTTTAATTTATATGTTGACAACGTTAAACATTTGTGTTGTATCTAATCTGCCTCAGATCTACCAGGAATACGCTTAAGATTTGTAAAATAATGGTTTAATTGACAAAATTTACCATTTTGTCGCATCAGATTTGTGTTATGACGTCACGGAGAAAAAATCATTGACAATTTGGAAAAAATCCGGGACCGTTGTCAGAAAAAATCGTTGACAATTGTCAGAAAAAATCACCGCCTACCGGGACTAAGCAACCACCCAGTGCGTCTGTCGCACTAAATTTGGTATGAATACGTTTATATTAGAACCACTGGGCCGATATCACTGCTGTCGTCATTTTTAGTAAGCATTCTAAAGACAGAACTTCTGATAGCGAAAAACTATAAAGCTGTGATATGTCTAGACAACTCGGCAAACGCATTGCATATTTTCTAAAGGACGCATTTTTTAACGTCTTTGAAAGAGGTATATATCGTACAGCCACTGCAATTTCTTTTTTCGTTAGAAGGTCATAACTCATATATAAGCAGTCTTTATTTTTTTTTCATCATTGCTGTTTAAACATAGTCCCTAGGCAACTCTGTCCTGTAAATATCGCGGAAATTATATTTAATCTAGGTTCCATAATGTCTCGTAAATTTGGATTTTCTGCTTTTTATGTTATAGCGAATTCCCCCGTTCTACTAAAGTCATCATGATTGTGTAACGAAAACAAATGCCTTAGCATTCAAAATCTTGTCGGGACGATCTTTTGGATGATCCAATTCAAAATTGTCGAAAAATTGAAATTAATGTAAAAATCGAGGCTGCTACAATCTTTAAAAATGACGTTGGCGTCGACTTCAGTAACGTCATAAGAACTGCGCATTGCTTGCACGGAAAGAATCGGTAACGTTTGCTACCCTTTTAACTTTTAAATGGGTATTGATGGCAACGCTTGACAAACAGCTGATAAAAAATCATTTTGTATTTACAATAATTTTTTACTTGAATGACTCACTGAAAATAAATTCACATATGAACTTAACCCAGTGGTATGACTGGGGCCTAATAAAATGGCTTGTAACTAAAACAAAATTGAATCTTTCTTTAATGTTTGGTATCACTGTGAAGGCAAAACGTAGTGATTTCAATACATGCCAAGCATTTGCCCCCATCATGCCGCTAAACAAAAGTATGCGGCGAGAATCAGAACTTTCTGAACACCCCTCGCAGTCAGTGTTTCAGTGTTGACTCTGGCATTGGGGTCACTACTTTAATGCTGATTTAAAGTATTTCTTATTAAATTTGATGTTTATCTGGTTACATTTCTAAATTATTCTAAAACTAAGACTAAATTATCATAGCGACATGAATCTTATCGGAGTTTGGCTTCCATTCTTTTGAGTTGTTCTGGCTTTTTGCGGGTTCTTGCTGCATCGGACATCTTCCTGATGGCCTTATCTGTCGCCTTACTCGAGACGCGGGGGTTGAGGTGGCTGGATGGGGGCGCCTACACTCGCGGGTTAATACGTAGGCGTCTCTTACCTATGTCTGCAGCCAGTGTGCCCGCAGAATGTGACAGAAAGTGTGGCTCGGAGAAGGATGCTCGTTGCCTGCCGAGAGCTGCCCATCATTTCTTTTCTTTCAGACTTTTGGGGTTTAGCGAGACTGTAGTTAAATACAGAAACGCGCGTCTGTCGCACTAAATTTGGCGTGAATACGTTTGTACTTGATTGACACTTTACATGTACCAATCCATTGCAATTGTTTTAACTTTTTTCTAATTACCATCACAAAGAAGTCAACAGAAAATCTTCATTTTGCAAGTTTCTAGACAAGTTCAAGACCCATAATTGTCAAGCTCAAACTAATGGCTGCATAAATCTGGTAGAGCCTTTGCTTGAGCATCTTTAAACTGTGCTTACTGAAATCTCTAGCTTCGACTGCATTAAATTAAAATGGGCACAGTTGCAAATGTTAGCTAGCTTTCTACATTCCAATCAGATGTCCCTGAAATGTCTGTCAGCATGTAAATCTTGTATACTTTCGGACCTGGCCACACACAGATTCATTTTGATGCGATGACGCAAATCTTTTGACGAGCTTTCTTTGAATATTTGTTCGTACTGATACCTCTTTCTTGTGATTTAAATTGATTTTTGTCTTTTTTAAATCATCGCCAGATACTGAGGACACTTTCGTTTCAGCAAGTGTAAAAAGCATATTTTCAGCCCTCCGTTCGTTGATTTTACAGATTAATCACTGATTCAGTCTAGTTCTAAATAACGAGTGGCGGCATTTAAACCCCGCTGCCGAGAAATTAAATTCAAGAGTAGCGTTATTTGTGGATCCACATTTTAATGTCGCCAGAATTGATTAACTTGGTATAATGCCCATGCACACGCTGACCAAATTGTCTCAATCCTTTTCTGACCAGTTGACTTGTCTATACCCAGCAGGCAAATGACGTTGAAATGACGTCGTACTGACGTCGATGCGACGTGATGACGTCGCATTGACGTCAGTCCGACGTCATTTTGACGTCATGTGCCCGCTGGGTATTTATCATTTGGATGAGTCTGTTTCTAGTTTTAGGGGTTTCTGGTGAATGCTTTCATTTTTACTGCATTTGCATTGAAATTTCTATAAGCAAACATCGTGATCAGACGCCGCGTTCTACGACGTCTGAACCGGGTCTGCACTGTTAGCATATGTCCTCTAACAGTCTAAAAAGGCTTAAAGCGCCCCTCTGAAGAGAATGCATGTATATTATATGATTCCAATTATATTGTTGTGCGCTTACAAACAGCTGTCTCTAGGACAGACATATCATGCATTACCAACTGAAGATGACGCAGCGCAGGTGTTGATAATTATCTTGTTTATTTACGCACATGTAATCCCTGATTCAGGATACAGAACATATGCATGTACATGTACAAGCTAGGCGACATTATAGCTGTTGAAGGCGCGTTCCGAAACTAATTAAGAGTAATGGAATACCTGAAGAAATACTAAGCACACCACTAAAATAATACAGGGTTTCATGCTTTAAAATACTTCAGGTCTCGCAGCAGATGTTTCAGCGCCAGCCTGGAAGGGCATGCTTTTTTGTCAGACCATGAGAGTCATGAGAATGTAATACATCAATAAAAACCTTCTCCGTCCCTTGCAACAGAGGCAAGTTCAACAGTGTGTGTGCTCGCCCCGAGCGCTCTCTGCTGATCGATGCAATGGCACCAAGCTTAGTCACATCGATCAACAGTGAGCGCTCGGTGAGCATCCACGTCCTTGAAGTTGCCTCTGCTATGCGAAAAAGAAAAACAGTCCAGTTCTGATCTGTGAAAAGATTGTTACCAGTTTAAAACCCTTGTTGGGGTCAGCCAAGCATACCTTCTATCGCCTTCTCTCTTTAACATCTTTCTGGAAAGAATCATGTCAGAAACCCTTGAGTCAGATGAATCAGAAATCTGCGCTATGCAGATAACATTGATTAGATGGACTGTCAGGAAATGTGCAAGAGTTAAAGATGTCTTGCTGTCTTCCAACAGGCTTTGTAGAGTTTTCTACAGACCCTGAGGGTTACGTGTCTTGCACGTAACCCTTAGCGTCTGTTGAAAACTCTACTAAACCTACCTTTGTATAGAAATGAAGAACATAAATGATTGCATATAGGTTTATATCGTTTCAAACTATATGCTGGTTGAAAGGTTACAGTATCTCGGAGATTTTACATTTAGAAGCACATAGATGGATGGATACCTTGCGATTTTACGTCCTTTAAAATAGTATTTCAGTCATATCAGGACAATGGGAGGGTGATAAAGAAAGGCTGTGTATAGCGGAACCCCGTTTACGATTGGAAAGATCCGCCTCTAGAGGATCTCGAACCCGGGACCGCTAGATCAGCAGGCTATCGCTTAGTCTATTTAGCTACGAGGCGCCCTTTAAAATCACTTTTTACGAAATGGTAGACTGCATTATTGTCGAACACCCCTCGTACTAAAACTGTTATCAGATACAGGTTAATTTAGATGCATCGACATGCAGGATACATATTCCTGAAAGCCATAATTACAAGCAATGACCTATTATACAAAAGAATAGTACCTTGACATAACTGTACCGAAACACGAAGAAAGTCACTTGAGAGCACAATTACGATTTATTCATAGTCTTTTCTGCCCTATTCAACAGTTTATGGAATCCGATCTGGAAAAATATACTAAGGTGCAACTCTGCCATTTTTATATTTGCCTCCCTTCTTAACCCTATTACACTCAGAAAGGCCAAAACTCCGTTCTGAGTGCAACAGGTTCATTAGGTCAAGCCCTTAAAGGTAAGGATTCGCTCCTCTCGGAGCAAATTCTGTCCTTTGAGAGTAGATCTCTTTTCATCATCCGGGGACCTTGAAAGTACACAGGAAGTGACGAATGACGTGCCACTTTGTAACACTGGTGGAAAAACATGAGGTGTACCCATATACCTTAAATGAAATTGAAGAACCTATTTAGGAAGCGCGGATGCAAAGACTAAATTTTGTCTTGACTTCGGGGGCATTTTCTTGTAACACGTATTATATATTTGGGAAAGTACCCATTTAGTTCAGTGGCAATTGTTCAATTATCCTTTCTGTTTTCTGTTATTGTTTTGTAACTCTTTATTCAGGAATTTAAAAGCTTGACGTTATTCACGTCAGAAATTCATCATAAGATGGCGTCCGCTTCTGGAGCGCATTTAGAGGATATTATCAGAGATATTGGTGGCTGTGGACGCTTTCAGATAATTCTGTCAACAATCGTACATTCTATGAAGTGTATCATCTGCTTCACCATGATATTTATGGTCTTTGGAGCCGCAGTTCCGGACTGGTGGTGTACAGACGATCTGATTGGTCAAAATACTAGTGACCTCATTGGAAATTATAATGCGTCACAGTACAAATCTTGTACTACAGATAATGCTACGAAAACTTGTTCGAAGTTTCTTTATGACGATAAAATAAGAACAATTGTTACCAAGGTTTGTGATATACATTTTATTACAATAGATCTTGATCAAAGGAACAACCCAAAAGGGCTCACATCATTTTACATTTAAAACGAAAAGAAAAAAAAATTGACCCCGCTGGGAATTTGCTTTCTGTCTAGAAATGAATAGCGTTAGTCTAGAGACACAATGATCAAAATTATTCTGGACTGCTTTGTTAAAATTTGAAAAAAGTCATGTTACATTGTCAAATACAAAAACTACTTTGGAGGTTACTAAACAGTTCTTTGAAGATAGAAATCTAATGCCCCAGTCACACACACATATATGGATTCTGCGGATGCTACTGATGGCCAGTCCGTATCTATTGGTATCTATCCATTTAATCCGTAATGGATCCGTGTCGCATCCGCAGAGTCCTTTACTGCCCGTATCATATCCGCAGGGTCCACAGGATCCGCGTCGAAATTTTGATAAGGTTCAAAATTCGGGCGCGGATGAGTAAACCGTAAAAGTCCGCAACTGAACGCATTCATCTGCATCTATCCGTATCTAATCCGTGTCTCATCCGTATCTATTCCGTGTCTTATCCGTAACTGAACCCATCATTCCGCAGTCCCAAGTTGAAGACTGATACGGTTTCATACGGATCTTTACCTTTAGTTACGGAAGTTATGGGTCATGACAGGGTCATTGATGAGGCTCTAGTAATCGTAACCTCGAAGCATGGCCCATGCTCCTTCTCTCGAATGTGTTAAGTGTTCTGTGCTCATGAAGGATTAGATTTTTATTTAAATTTGTATACCTGGATCCAAACTATAAATTGGGTAAAAGTAAAGGTTTCCTATAGCCTAATGACTGTAGAGGCGGTGGCAACGGGGAGGAGGAAGATGGGGGTAGGTGGTTGGGATCTATGTATCTTGGGCATAGCATATGAAAGGCGAAGCCCATCTCTCTCCTTTCGCTGCCTTGTCCTTCCCTGATTTGAAAATAGTACCCATTTACTGCTTGGTTGACATTGATATTCAGTCGGCAGTTAATAAAGTAGATACTATTCTAATCCTTCAAGAACACTGCACACATTCGAAGGAAGGTACATGGACCATACTTCGAGAATTCGGCTACTCAAACCGCATCAGTGACCCCGATATGATTTGGTTACGAAAACCAGAGAAAGCATATGTAATTTCTTAATTTTGATAAGGCAGTAAATTCAAACACTGAATAGTACCATAAAAGATCTAAAAGGAAAAAAAAGCAATACTCTAGACTATAAATCTAAACCAATCAAAATTTTCTGATTTCTCAGAATATTTTCCTGACCTGGAAGGAAAAATTATATATAATCTACACTACAGATGACGTACGGGGAGACGTTTTACGGTCGCCGCACGGCACGACACCAGTGGCACTGAAGTAAAATAGAAATCTAAAAGAGTTCATTCAAGAGCACAAAATACATTCGAAAGAAGGAACATGGGCCATCTTCGAAGTTTCGGCTATTCAAATTTAAAGAGTAACTACACTTCAGGAACTGACTGAATCAGATCCCGAAACCTATCCCCTACATCAAAAGGAAGGATTGACAAAGACATCCCAATAAACAATAAATTACAAGTGATAAGCCGAGTCAGCAGCTCTTTTCAAAATAGGTGGCAACTCAGCTATCTTTATTTAACTAAATAATTTAGACCAATAGAAGGGTTACAACAGACTAAGCAAATTATACGAAAAACATTTAACAACTATTTTCACCCATTTTCTATTTTTATTATAGAAGGGTTAAAATGAGAACACAATAAATTGAACAGCACCGAACATAAAACAAATGCAACCGCAACGAAAGTACTGCCTTGGGACGGTCAGTAATAACTAGTGGGGGGTTTAAACCGGTTTTACTGGGCCCAAACCTTCACCCTCACCCTCCGCCGCGGTGCACACAATTAGTTGGTAGTTCGGTTCGTATGGAGCTCCCCTGACCAGAAGATATTTATTGCTTATTTTTACCATTAAACTTTGTCCTATATTGGACAACTAATAGGAATTTATAAAAGAATTACTTTGTCCTGTATTGGACAACTAATTCGAATTGATAAAAGTCAAATAAGTTTATGAAATGATGGCCCTACTTTTGCCATTGGCAAGTTCGTGAAAAGATGACCCCACTGTTCCAAAGAAGAAACATAACGTCGCACCATAACTGCACCATGCGTCACTGCCATTGCACCGACCCGGCCTCTCTGTTATTGTAGTCCTTTGCCCCCTCTACTGGTGTTGTTGCCGTACAGCCGCCTCTCCAAACCATCCTGTAGGTATCTGTCAGTATTGGAACGCAACATTTTTGTTTTGAAACGTGACTGTAGAAAACAGTCCGTTACAGTACGCCGAACGAGACCCGTAACTTCCGTAACTAAAGGTAACTATCCGCTTGAAACCGTATCGGTCCTCAAGTTGGAGAGGGACTGCGGAATGATAGGTTCAATAACGGATAAGATACGGAATAGATACGGATGAGACACGGATTAGATACGGATAGATGCGGATATATGCGTTTAGTAACGCACCATTACGGTTTACTCATCCGCGCCCGAATTTTGAAACTTTTCAAAATTTCGACGCGGATCCTGCGGACTTTGCGGATATGATACGGACAGTTACGGACTCTGCGGATCTGATACGGATCCATTACGGATAAAACGGATAGATACGGACGGGCCATCCGTAGTATCCGCACAATCCGTACGTGTGTGTGTGACTGGAGCATACAAGGAACAGACACAGATGTGGACGTCGCAGTTAATCTTCTCTATTCTTCTATCCGCTAGGCATGCACAACAGTCCGCATCTGAAGGTATTTATCCGCATCTAAAGGTTACAATCGGTAACGGAAGGTTAGTAGTTCGTACCTATCCGTATCTATACGCATCTATTGGTAACTATATCCGTAAATGTATTAAATAAAAATAGGCCACGCCCACAAATTCTGCGGATAAACTGAGGATTTTATCCGCAACTATCCGCCCTTTCCGTAATGTGTGTGTGTGACTGGGGCTTAAGAGACACGAAATAATAAAAATAATAATAACAATAATAATAATAATATTAATAATAACAATAAAACAAGATACTAGAACAGTGTTCTAGAATCAAAGATTTATTCCTCAACAAAGAAAAATGTGTCTAAAATTATGCCAAAATTATGTATAATCACGTTTTCTATACTGTTTCCGTTCAATTTGGTTGTGCTGAGTAATCCAGTTTTAAATGGATGTCTTTAATTGGTTATATACACCTTCAACTTACAATGCAGGTTATGCATAGGACCTACAACAATTTTGACTAGTTTTTGGTAAGCTGTACATACATAATTGATTGCGGTTCTCTACATTTCAGTGGGACCTCCTTTGTGACAAGTCCTGGGTTCCGCAGACGATCACATCTATACAGATGGCCGGTGTATTAGCAGGGAACCTTCTAGCTGGTCAGATAGCGGATCTCATTGGTCGAAAGACTCCATTGTTTCTCTCAATAGCATCCCTCGTTGCCTTGAATATAATAGCTGCATTTTCTGTGTCCTGGTTAATGTTTGCAATTGTCAGATTCTTCATGGGCTTTGCAATAGGTGTTGACATTACTATACAGTATAACATCCAGGCAGAGTTTGCACTGGCAAGATGGCGGACCTGGATTGTTCATGTACCCTCCTGGACTATTGATATTACTCTATTTGCACTGGTGGCGTGGTTAATACAAGACTGGCGGTACATTCATATTGCTACCGCATGTGTGGGAGCACCTTTACTTGCTTCCTGGTGGTATGTTTATCATTAGCCTTTAAGCGCCGCCTGCCAATTGAAATAATAATGATAGAAAACCCCAATATGTTTCGTCCAAGCTATATCATATTGGAAATTCAAAGAACAGTAAGCAAACATTGTTGATCCAGATGAGGCGCTGTTCAAGGTTTACGCTGTTTGCAGACTCAGCTAGTTTCATTTTTGTCACTTTAAGTGTTAACTCTAAATACAATCTACAATGTACATTGGTGACACTTTTTATTTGCTAAGAAACAGCCATGTGCTTCTTGAATTTGAAAATTGTGATAATTTCACCATCGTCGAGATGTTTCGAGATCTTCTGATTTGGTCGTATAAAGGGATACAACACATTGGCTATTTAGGTTCTTGTATCTGTAGGGCAAAAAACTGAACTGAAACGAAAAGTCTCCCTACACTTAATCTTAGTTCAGGTAATATTCTCTGGTCCTTTCGAATTATGAAGCTCATTCTAGTAAATTTGAAAACAATTTTTTCGCTTAAGTCTGCGCTGTCTTGCACGTTACATGGCTCCTCATGCAACTGAGTCTCCTGTTTTCTGTCTTGATTGATTTTTTTATTATGTTTCAAGGTTTTTTCTCCAGAACTGACCTACGAAAGTGCCATATACCATGCTTTGATATAGTACTATCAGACGTAACTTTTTATACATGTTAATTAAAACAGCATGTATTCAGTCACTTCAGAGCCACAAATTTTTATTCCACGAAGTCTGTGCTATACACCTAACATAGACTTTTACCTATTCATTCGGGAAAGCACTGTTTGCCTTTTTGTCACTAATCATATTTGAATAACCAAAATAAAATGAACGTGTTTAATTTCAGAATAATTACAATAGGCTTGTCGATTAAGCTGTCCAAATGAGTAGCGTAATTATATCTTGTCCAGCTTTAATCATATAGTTAAGTTCTTTTCTAGGTTTGTACCTGAAAGTTTTCGCTGGTATGTATCTCATAACCGCATCAAAGACGCTGAAAAAGTCATACAGTTCATCGCCAAAGTCAACGGACACCGTGAAGTTAACCTAGACAAGATACATGCAGTAACGGAAACAGAGACTGAGATTCAAAAAGATACTCTAGCTAAGAAAAAGTATACTCTAATAGACGTTTTTCGACATGCGCATATACTACGTCTTACTCTGCTGCTAGGCTTTATTTGGTAAGGCATTCCTTATATTTTAAAGCACAGTATCAAGAGCGTTTCTGCATATATGCCAAAAAAACAAAACAAAACAACAACAACAACAAAAAAACAAACAAACAAAAAAACAAAAAAACACTGGTGCGTATATAACCTTGTTAGATTGATAAAAATTCAATAGGCATCTGCATATAGGAGATAACGGGAATCCCCGGAGTGACGTCATCGGATGATCACGTTGGGAGATTGGTTGGCAAAAAGGTAGCGACAGACAGAGGTCTTCTATGTTATTTTGCTAAAAATTAACCGCTGAAGGGCGTAAAATGTAATCTGGAAGGCTGCGAATATGTAGCAACCGATAAAACTATTGCAGATATTGTCTTAATCTTCTGTCGCACGAAAAAATATGGTTATGTAATTACATGTAGCTAAATTCATTTAATTACTCGGTCTGGACCATTGACTCTCTCCGGAATCGGACTGTTTCTCTTAATGACTTCGACTGAATAAATAAATAAAATAAATTGGAAGTATTTAAGATCAGTTTTTTAACCTTTTCGACGATCAACGTGATTTTTAAATATAACAGGGGTAATAGAAAATACATAGAAACATGTATCTAACGAGAACTATTGCAAAAAGAAATAAATGCAGGAAACAAAAATATTGATCTGATCTAGGGACAAGAACATTTAATGAATAAATGATAAATAAATAATAAATAAATGAATTAATATTCGTTAGTGCAATTCAAAAGATTATGTTAGAAAACGGTAAAGAATAATATATGAACAGAGAATTTTCTCTGTTTTGAAATGACTATCAGTAATAACCAAATTATTTAGTCCGAGCTCATGACTTCTAAATAAACAAATTCTCTCTCTCTCCCTCCCTCTCTCTCTCTCTCTCTCTGTCTCTACTTGTTTGCCTCTGATATTATAGGAAGAGACAAGCACTTTATAATAATCAAGTTTTATTTGATATGTGAATGAGCTACGCCGCGTAAACAGTTTGTTTATTATACACACAAGTTGATCTGAAATTGTCACAAGACACCGGCGGCGTTCTTTGTTACAATTAAATACACCCCTTATCAAAAGACCCGCAGCATACCGGGTACATTCATTTATAAACGATAAGATAAACAGCCGAATTAAAAGAAAATGTATTCCAGATACAGCCACAAACAATTTTTATTAGAGTATCCATGATGAAATGTACATCTTAAAGCACTTCATGTTGAACCAATTTAAATAAATTATGAAAGTCAATTAAACAATATTTTACACTAAGATAACTACACTTCTCAGCATCATCATTTTAATAAAGAATATGCATCATAATGCGCAAAATACAGGGCATAATTAATTGCGTATTTTTAACACCACTCCATAAAAGTTCAACATAGCGTGATTGACTATCGATTTCTTGCCAACCAGCGTGAGGAATCCCCTTGCCACAGAATGTTTTTATTTCAACTGCAAACATGTAGCTGAAATTTAATAAATTAAAAAAAATTCTCCGTTGTTGACTCACTCCGGCAGCAGGCTTCTTTTTGTAAACTTTTTGTTTCGACGGAAGAAAAGTAGCTTACTTCACATACCCGATTCAATCCAATACTATTTCTCATATTCAGATTTGTCTAGGAGGGTTTTTCAATTTCACTCACATGCTCTTACATTTGAACAGTTCATTTTTTCTAATGTACTTGTTTTTGAATCCAACATGGCTACCGACTACAACAGTTTTGAGGCAGGGGAGCATGTTTTAAAACCATCAATGGAAATAACCATTTTCTAGAAAATCAGGATGAAATCAGTTCAAAACAATCATTCATACTATTTCATGCCCATTCTTTACAAAGTGAATATTTTTTGGGAAACAATATAAGACGAAAAAAGTGGAAAATTTATACTGCAGGCAACCCTGTGCTAAAATGATCAAGTTCCGAAAAGGGTCATGTGATTGGTGATGTCAAAAATTAGTGTTGTGATGTCATGACAAGTGGTACCCAGCTTTAGGAAACACTGTCCCTCATTATCTGTTGGAGACCAGAAGAAATATTTTTACCAGTGAAAACCAACCTCCGAACAATAAATGATAATTTACGAACGTCGTTAGGAGAATTGAACAGAACAGAACATAAATGATAATAATAGTCAATAGCCGCCATGCAATATGCTGCAAAGTCAGTTTTCAGCTATAAACATTGGTTTTGGGTATGTAAAGCCTAAAATTTCGACATTTAAGCAGCTTTTAAGAAAGGCTTCCACCAAAAAACAGCTAGTGAAATGATTCAACAAAAAAGTAGGGGATAAATCCTGTAGGTACAATTAGACAATTACAAAGCTAGTTTAAATGATTGTATGCATGGATGTTTATTTTAAACTTGCTTTATTAAATGTTAAATGATAAAAACTGGGAGAAAATGTGTTAAAGTGCACAGTAACAAATTACTATTAAAACAGCGCATATTGCTGGGTCAGTGAACTAATCATACGATTGAGAAAAACATGTTTTTCCTGATATATTATGCAAACAAACTTTCAGTATTATGTTAATTTGAGGGAAGTTATGCTATCTTTATAGCGATAACATAATATAGGATAAATTATTTATTGTAGGCCACATTTTGGTAAAGATTCTTTAACCCGTTGTTATACCTAGTTATATATAGCAATGGATGAAATATGTTTGGCCAAATAGGTGTCGTACCATTTAATTAAACCTTTCGGCTATCGGATTTTTTTAACTTAAAACATTATTCATATATAAATACAGCTAACTTTTTAAATGAACTTATTTCTAAATTAACTATAAATATGTAATGAATAAAAGCAAAATGATGATGATGATAATGTTGATAATAATTATAATATTATCAAAAAGACGATTCACGTAAAAGAGAACCTCTTTGTTTCTTTTATTATGCCGTTTAGGCTAAGTTGAGTATAATGTGCGTTCATGAATTACCCTACTAACGTCCATTGGTACAATAATGATGATAATAATAATTTATAAATAATATTGTCAATAATAATAATAGTAAAAACAAGAATAATAATAAACGATAACAATAGTGCACATATTATAAAGTTAAACTTTAAACACAATATTATTATGTCTATGAAATCACATATCGTACAAGAAAAATAGAAGCAGCAAGCTTACAAGTTATCAACATTGGAGTTATACACGGAGATAACTTTTATTCTCAAAAATGACAAAAAAAAAGAAAAAAAAGACGTTAAACTCTTTTAGAAACATTATCACACAGCTCTATCCTATTAGGTTAATGTTAACAATTAGAAAAAAGCCGTATCATGTAACAGACCCTCGCCTCATCCCCAAGAAGGGGGTGGTTGCGATCGAGTGATGATGCTGGGAAACTGTCAATGCCGGGGCGTCTGCAAAGGACGGGTTTTTGTGCCCACGACCAATCTTGATAAAATTTACGTTTATACAAGCTTGACATTTGGCAGTTTATATAAGCACATTTTTAAGTTTGCGGTTTCATAAATAATCACGTGACTTCCGGTTTATTGCATATGGGATGCTGAACGGGATACACTAACTACCTGCGGTGTTTCGATATAATCAGCGATTCCGCTGACATATTAGCCCTCCAAACTGACAGATATAATACATTTGGTTCTTATCAACAGTCTAAAAGAGATATACTTGCCCAAAACATCTATAAGGAGAAATTTTATTTGAATTATTACGAAACCACAGAATAGTAGATTTTACAAGTGTTTATTAACACAATAATAGACATGTAAAGCGTTTGTTTTTGTGAAAATAATGAAACAAATGAACAGGAAGTCGATTATAGCCGATATTGTAAGCAAATGTATTCTTGGCGAAACGCTTTGCACGCTTGTGCTCTGGCAAGTGAGTGAAAAGGTCATAAACCTTCTTCTTTTCTTAAGCATTATTCACTACTTATACATATAATGAAAGCTTTATCATATCAAATATTAATAAACACGTATGAAATATTACGTATTTATGGATGAAACACAGCTGTTAAAAAATATTAGACAAAATCAGTGAACCAAAAAAATAAGGTCACAGGGACCTACATGTAGTACCAAATGAGATGCAGTGCTGACGTGACTTACTATTCCAGGTCCGAGGAAGATTCAATTAAATATTAGTTCGAAATAAAACATTTATTCAATGGATCCTGAAATACAAGTCACAATGACCTAAAGATAGTTTGTCGTCATTTGCAATGTCTGACTGAACTATTGTCTTTAGTATTATGCATATATAATGTTGAATATATCAGCAAAGAACAGTGAACTTTTAGATATACCTCACAGTAACCTACAAATAGTATGAGGATTTTTTTGCATCGTTTGACTGACCAACTATCTGTAATTATGTTGCGAATCCAAAAACCGTGTTGTGAAATAAGTGAAAATCCTGGTCCATGCATATGGTTTAAAGACTCAGTGTGCATGGATGCTTTGCAGTTCCTACATTTAATGGATATGATCTGATCAAATATCAGCACTCTTACTCCAATGCAACAATATCAAAAGAGGGAAGGAAAAAGCTCATCCAAGTAACTTTTCATACAAAGTTAGCGGTGGACCAAAGTTCAAGGTCACAAAATTTTACAATGCATCAGCTTTAGGCAGAGGAATACATCATCTGACCACGTCGCAACATTACAACATCAGAGGTTATATCACAGCATGATGATAGAGGACATTCAGTCTAACGCCTTACATACGCATATTACGCCATACCGACACCCATGCCTAGCGCTGCGCCCCCCCCCCCCCCCCGATAACCCCCACATACACACACACGGAATCTTTGGTAGTGGCATTAGGATCACATACTACATGTATATAGATGAACACTTTGAGAAAGAATGTATTGTGTCGAATAATGCCTCTATTTTCTATCAGTTACAAAATATACTGCTGCGATTTTGATATAAATCCTAAATAGTCCTAGTGTTGGATACATGAAAATTTACCCAAAAAGTTTATTTTTCGTTGACTCCTACCCTCGTAACCACTCCAATATAACCCGATTATGATGAATATGTATATGAGGAATAATTATATATAAACATTGTCGTGGTTACGAAGGTAGGATGAAGTGAAATTTGGATGCATAGTGGACGTTGGTAGTTCAAATTCCCATAGGCTCAATGTTAACTGCTGCAGACAGTACATGTATTCAACCGCAAAATTAACCTAAAAGGCATTAAAATACGGGAAAATGAAATCACACAGAATAAACTAGAAACATATAGCTAATATTTCTGCATGTTTTTGTGGTTATCTGCCTACCTTCGAAAATCGGCATTTTCAGTGGGCACATTGCAATAGTAAAGTGTAACTCGTCCTTTGGATGATAAGAAAACAAGAGCCTACTGTACTTGCACTTGGTGCGGGTGGGGGTTGTTTGGATTTTTTCTTGCCTATCATATCTCTTTTTCTTTCTCCCCCTCTCTCCGGGGGCGACTCGATACAGACTGAAATACTGTATCAAAGAGCCGTTAAACCCAAACCAACCAACCAGCTAATAATCCCCAAGAACACCCTTCCAAACGAAAAAAGATTTTCTGACACCACAGTTAAATAGCTCTCTTGTTTTGCAGGATAAGCTTAGGCCTAATGGGATATGGCATACAGTTTGGTATACAGAAACTGTCAGGAGACCTCTACCTCAACATATTTCTCATTGGCAGCATAGGTGCTCCGTTACAATTTGTCAATATTTATATGTGTAACAGGTAGGTTTTCATACTTTTTGTATTCATTTGTTTATTATAATTTGTTAAGAACTATTATCTAGATTTATAAAACTGGTAAGTTTTCATAGGTGCTCCAATACAAATCAATAAACATGTATTTATGTACAATCAGTGAGTTTTCATAAGTGATCCGTTAAAATTGGCACGTACGGCAAAAATACTTCGGTAAACACGAGCAATAAAAAGATATTCTCCGGGCTTCTCGAAGATATGTATTATATGTACATAACTTCGAGTAGCTCGGGGAATACCTGCTTATTGCTCCGGTTTATAAACCCAAGTAATTATGCCGAACGTCCCCGAGCAATACAGGGTATTCCTCGAGCTACTCGAAGAAATGTTTGATACGTAAGTTCGAGTAGCCCGGGGAATACCTGTTTATCGCCCCGGTTTACCCAAGTAATTATGCCGAACGTGCCCGAGCAATACCCAGGAATTCCTCAGGGTATGTATAATACATTTTTTGGAGTAGCCTTGGGGAATCCCTGTTTATGATTGTTCGGTGTCACCCAGGTAATTATGCCGAATGTGCCCAATTTGTAAGAAAGGTTTGTGTGACCATGGTTACTTGTATGTTTTCATAGGTATTGGCGTGACGTGTGTAATCAACGTAGGACTTCACGCATAGTAGAAAAAATGAAGGTTGTTTCTTGGCTTACTTTCGCTGTATTGCTTCATGGGGCCAGGCTGAACCAGGCATTAGTTTTGAAACATGTTTTAACTAATTGGGCTTTTACAAACGTAACCATTGATCATGTTAAAAGTGTACTCTCTCATTTTTTCACCATTTCCAAAATAAACAATTTTACTAATTTCGTTAGCTGATATATAATCATTTCTAAATCCATTATAAAAATTAAGAAAAAATGTTTCAGTTTTATGTATTTTTTAATTGAAATAAAGTATCGAAATTGAAAATGTAAATGAACACTTTCGTCAGCCAATAGAAAAGTCGATCCAACGCCTTACGGTCATATGACGATACCTAGGTATTTTTCTGATTCGTGCACGCGCTAGTGACGTCAGAGCAAATTAATTCTATCCAATAAGGCGAGTTCGGCCGCGGACCGCGTTTTTATAAACGTTGTTTTATTTCTTGGTTTAAAATTCCTTTTCACAAAAATGCTCTTAAGATCTGTTGTCAAATGTTAAATGGGCCATTTCGAAGTTACCGTGAAAAAAAAATCATGGAAACGTTTTTGTAATCATAAACAATGGCGTAAATGAACAAGATGGTCATCGATTTTTATACTATAGATTTGGTAGAAAGAAGACAGCAGTAGTTTTCTTTAGTACAAGCTCAGTGGGAGCAGCACTGGTTGGAATATTCCAGTATCTGGACTTCGGCAGTAAGTTATTAGCGACAGTTCTGTATATACACGAGAAAAGAATTTTAAAATATTACTTACGTGGGGAACAAACCAGTATGGCATAATTAATAATAATATTGATACATTTGCAAAATGTTTACCCTCTTTGCCTAGGTTTCAGTTTATGCTTATAATGCGTCCTGTTCGAAGATGACAATCACTGGCGGAATAATTGATGCCATTTCTAGGACAGCTTCAACTGGAATACTGCATTTGAAATAATTAGGCTTCATCACGTACAATACAATACAATACAATACAATACAATACAATACAAATCTCTTTATTATCATCTCAGTCCATACAATGGCAACATGAGGCATAATGATACAGGTTATAACAGAGGCATAAATGTGTACGATCTTTGAAAATAACAAATAATAATCATGAAGTTTTGAATATAATTTTATTCCCCTTCCCGCTCGAATGCAGACGGATCGATCACACCAGGCGTTCAGAGAGTATCCACCAAACGCTCAATGCCAGTCCTAGAATCGGGTTGACAGTGAGCGTGTAGAGGATCGCTCCAAACCAAAAACGCTTTCTTCATGAACAGAGCCGGCTGGATCGTCTGTACTCGAATGTTCAGAGCAAAGTATAAATAGTAAGGTAACTATACTGATAACTGTATATTGCTGGACCATGAGTGTAAATGTATGCTACATGTAGATACCCAGCAGGTACACAACGCTGGGTCGACATTGAATCAACGTTGACTCAAGGTCGCCCCAGCGCTTTGCGCCTGCTGGGTAAGCAGTCACTTTTCTGTTTAACAGGAGATAAATACCATAATACACATCGATGGGTTCACTCGCTTTGACTATGAAGGGCTGGCTCACGCTTTTATAATAAGACTAATCGGTCAAGTGCATGATTTCCGTGCGAGAAACGTGCTTGTCTGGCGTAATATAATCCTGTCAGTATTTACGTGTGAGGTTTGTCAATGGTGAAACGGAAAGGCTAAACGATAACTGAAATTGGTGTATTATTAATGGTGCATTTTAAAGCTCATTTGTTCTTCTTTGAATTGTTTGATAAAAAACTAATTATACAAGTGTTAATTTTTCCTTTGTAAAAATATACGAAAAAAGATTTTGGGTGAAGAAAACCAGGCAGCCAGTAGATTCAAACACTTTTTGTTCGGCAAGCAAAAAATAACCGATACAATTACTGTTTAGCTTGCTTGCCGTACGACAAAATATTAATTTTCCGATTCATATAGTAATTACACTTTTTGATTTTGGTTGATTTGATGCTTAACGTCCACGGTAAACAACTAAGGTCATGTCGGGACGGTCAGTTAACCTAACCACACTATTCCTGGGCAGGCTTAGACCTCCTAAGCGGTTAACCAGTACTAAGTGCACATACTTTCGCCAGTAACTGACAACTGCCCTTCTTGAATCAGCGGAAGGAGAAACGAAAGTATGTGGCCAGACCGGGATTCGAACCCAGGACCTCTGACTTACGAGTCAGGTGCCCTACCGACTGCGCTACCCGGCCCGGCTACACTTTTTGAACTTTATTAAATTATTTTTTTTGCAAATATACATGTAATTTTATAGTACTATGCAGTGTAATTCAAATACTAGCTTAGCTTTAAGTTGCATTCTATGTATGTTTCCAGATGACACTACAAAAGGTTTACTCATAAATTTACTCGCAATAGCCGCTCTGCTTCTAATAAGTGCAGGTTGGTCACCTGTGCAAACTCTTACATTAGAGTCCTATCCCACAGTTGTAAGGTAAGTTGAATTTTAAGATGCTAGACATAAAGAGCAGGGTCTAGTTGTTCAAAGCTTTGCTAGCTCATAAGGAAAACACTCACTTAAATACACATTAGGCTAAAATTGAAGATTTTGATAAACCATTAATTGTGCCGAAAATTTCATGAAAATCGGACTGAATTTAAGAAAGATATGAAAGTTTATGAGTTTTAAAATATTGGGCTGAGAAACAGCAAATAGTGAGTAAATTTTCTTTCTCTCGACGATGCTCTCGGTCAGTAACTGGCCATGATGGCAGGCGCGGGATGTGGCTCATAAGTTTAAAAAAAAGTATAGTATTACAGAACCTATGACAAAGCCACACATATTAAAACTATTTACAAGCAGTCCTCAGAGATAGGCATTATGCTCTATCCCTGCCCAACCTGAGGTTTACACTATTTTGGACTTAAACCCCTCAACTGTCTCCGCAGAGACAGCTTCAGTTGTAAGCCCATTCCAAGCTGCAATTGACCTGGGGAAGAAGAAATGTTTCAAACCATCTGAATATGCAACTGGACGGTGATACTGAAAGGGGTGTGGATCTGCCCTCTATCGGTCTCAGACAGGTATCTATCCTTATCAATCATTGCCTTGTTATGGTAAATTTTGTAGAATAGAGATAGAGAAGCCTGCTGCCGCCGTTCCTGCAGATCCGGCCATTCGAGTTGTTCTAGCATGTCACTTACATGGTCTGGTTGCGTCAGCGTCTGCAGGCCTAGCGTGCAGCAGTCCTCTGTACTTTCTCTATTTTTCGAATCTCAGTCTGGTGATGGGGGTCCAAACAGGTGCCACATACTCTTATTGGGCCCGGACCACAGCTTTTGTATGCAGCAGCCTTGATATCCTTAGGATCAAAAGCTAGGTTTCGGCGAAGGAAACCCAGAAGCTTTGTGGCTTTGCTGGTTATATTATTGTGTTGACCCCATTCGAGGTCATCAGTAATTGTGACTCTCAAGTATTTTGTAGAAGCAACGTTCTCCAAAACTTGGTTGTGCAGAACATAGTTATGAAGGATCTGCTTTGAAGGGAGATGCTTAGTTACCCTTAGCAACATTAAACTTCATGACCCATGCCTCTTTACAATGCTAGACATAAAGAGCAGGGTCTAGTTGTTTAAAGCTTCGTTAGCTTAAAGGAAAATGCTCATTTTTATACAAATTAGGCTAAAATGACATCATGAATATTCAAAGTGAAAAATGAAAATCCTTATTTTAGATTTAAATATTTATCAAGTGACAGGAACTTCCAAGATGGCGGCCTCCATGTCCGCCTTTCCGAATTTTTAAACATTCATATCTTCCTTTTATAGGTCCGATTTTCATGAAATTTTCGCCAAATTTATTGGCTTGTTGAGGTCTAAAGTCTAAAGTCTAAACTCAATTTGTATTTAAGTGAGTGTTTTCCTTGAAAGAAATTCGTTTATTAAAAATTCGTTAAGCCTTCTGGTATCCTCGCATTTTTTCTGCAAAACATGGCAGTGATTTTCACCCAATGCTTTTGAAACTATATGTCTCGTGAATTAATAACAAAGTAGTATTTGGAGAATTTTAACCAAAATATTATTTAAAAATGCGTGAGAGTGTGGATAAGATATCTTTATTAATGTTTTATTTATAGGGTCTCCCATGAGTTGCTAGAGTACCGTTTCCTATATTACCTGAAAGTATTGTCTTATAAGCCCAACGGAATATGACTGTTAGATTTCTTTTTATCCAAGTTTTCAGTGTTGTTCTTGCTGTTGAGTGTACTTCTTCCTAAATATCATTTTTGATTTATATGAATACTGTTTTGATTCGTTTTTGTTTAGAAGCCTTCACACTGACCGAATAACTTGTCTGTTTTTGAACCACAACAATCCAAAGAGAGGTTGTGATCACAAAAAATCGATTTAACCCCACCCTCTCCTCACCCCCTAGTACCTGACCGTTCCAAAGCGGTACTTCTTGTAGTTGAATTATTATTGTACTTGTGCTTCGTCTTTTCAGTAGTCTTTATTCATTATTTGGAATAGCTCCTTGGCCATCTGCTGGGAAAGAGCTGACCTCTGACCTCTTGACCCTTTTTTGTCTTCATTTTCCTTTCCCATTTGGTGTGTAGAATAAGATGTGGTAAGCGATTGTGTCTGTTTCGGATCGTTGACTTCTCATCAACTTTGACAATGCCCCTCCCCTACCCCCGTGATTTATGCTTAAGGTTTTCTAAACATTTTTATAAGTGTTCCTTTAAGCTATATAAACGCTACAGATGTTTCTTTGTTTTTAGAATGTTTGATAGCTACTGAGCTATTCTCTTGCTTTCCAAACCGAACGTGTTACTTGGTTTGCAAAAACCGTGTTGGGCCGTCTAGTAATGTTGTTAGATTTGCTTTCGGTACTGTCCTTTCCAAGGCGGACACTCAGTTCTGATGCAGATCCCGTTTCTGTGGCATTGTGGTCACCTGTGTGACACTCTGCTTTGCTTGCCGCTTTGTTTTGTGGTTTTGAAATAGAAAATACATGTATTTCTATTGCTTTTGGTGTTGAAAATTGAAATGGATGTTTCAAACATCCGTTTGCATCTACTTTCTATTCTTCGAAACCGAAAACCATAGTATGATTTTTTTATTTTATTTTATTGTCTTCATTTTTTATATTTATGTATGGTTCCTATGTGTCGGTTGTCGGAGGTGTGCTGTTTTGTTCTGTAGTTTGCATGCGTTTCTCATTCTTACTTTCGTTGTCGTAGGCCGGTGGGCCGTGTTTTACGATTTTGGCTTTTCCTCGGTATCTTCGTTTATTCGCCTCAAATCAATTTTCTCATCTCATGTTCTTTTCTATTCATATTTCCGAAAACATTTGTTACGGTTAACAGACATGATAGGGTCACACCTTTTGGCTCTTGTAATATATATTACCGGGATGATTTCAATTGTGTTTTCATTTATACAGAGTACATAATACAAGGAATCATTATCATCAGTTTCTTTCTCTGGTAACGAACATGTTGATTTTTTTTATGTCGTTTGTCTATTTTAATAGAAACATTGGTTATGGGTTACAGAACACAATGGCCAGGGTAGGAGCCATCATAGGACCTCAGCTCGTTACTATGGTACGTAACAACTTAGTTCATGATACAAAAGTTGTAGCTACATTTAAGAGCTATGAATACATTTATCTGCCATCGTAAGGACACGTATTTACAGAACCGAGTTTTAAAATTAAGCCAGGTGAATTTTCATAAAATACCAATAAAATCTTTTGTCTTTGATTTTGGGTCAATGAAGTCATCAGGTTCAGGAATTCTGGTTTCAACTGCCCCTAAGACATTACGGACGTCAAACCAACGAGTGTGTATAAATAAAACATATGTGTAGTCCGCCAATTTTATAAAAAAATAAATAAAGTATACCTATGCATATTTACATATAGGTCAAAAGAGCAATCTGGACTGAGTCAAACTTTAGACATTTTCATGCATGACAATAATAATGATAATGATAATATCAAAAATAATAAATTACCTGATTTTATTCTCGTTTCATACCAAGTCTTTTGTTTTTCTCTCAGGGTAGCTTGGTACCTGGACTGATGTACTTTGTGTGTGCAGCATGTGGATTTGTGTCTATTTTGTTGATGTTTCCACTCACTGAGACAAAGGATGCTGTACTGGAGGACAGTATTGCTAAAAACAAACCAAAAGAAACAAATAGTAGCATTGTGTGATACACAGCCAGTCTTGAGTGAAATGATGTACTTTTACACATTGCTTAACTTTACTTTGTATGAAATCACTCCAAGCGGGCGTGCAATGTCCACATGAATGCATTCATTGCTCTTGAAGGACACTCAGTTTAGATTTTATATGCAACGACAGATGACGTCGTTTCAAAGTCGGTGGGACGTCATGCGCGGATGACGTCGCACTGATGTCGAAACGACGTCGTGTTGACATTGTGTGCCTAGTGGGGCTATTCAGACGAGAACATTTGTAAATCGTTTATGAATAATTGTCGGTCGGTGGTAAAGAGCATTTATAGCAAAGGTCGCCGGTACATATTCGGGTTGCGTCATCTGGCGACTGGAAGACTCTGTCAACCCAGCAGTAAATTGGTACCTGTTTCGAATCAGGGAAGGATAAGGAAGCGAAAGGAGAGGGATGGGCTTCGCCTTTCATATGCTGTGCCAATGATACAGTGGGCTTCTAACCCAATTTCCCCTACGGCCAGTAGGCTTTGAGAAACTTTTACCTTCTGTGGACAAAACGCGTTTAACAATATACATGAGCCGCGACACGAGAAAATAACAAAGTAGCATGTGGGGCCAGCAAAGACTAAGATCAGACTTCAGTGTCCGATGGAGTAAGCTTAGCCCTTTAGTTAGCCTTAGTTAGTAAGCGAAGAATCAGATCCAATTAGGCGGATGCCCAGGCTGATCTGAGTCTTCGCTGGGCGCACATACCGGTTGTTGGTTTTCTCGTGTCGCGGATGATATAATAATATTGACGTCACGTGAAGGACTTCACTTTTGTGCCTACAGTAAAAACACAACTTAGCCTGCGAGGCCCCGCTAACTGACCAGAATCTTCACTATTGCGAGTATTTATATGTGGTATATGCGAAAGGGAAAACTCTAAACAGACAGTGTGCGGATGCGCAGGCTGATCTGAAACTTCCCTGCTCACAGATGCCGTAAGCCTGGACACATTTTCACGCGATGCCAAAACGTTATGAAATGTATACCAGAACTGAAAATCATGAAACCTTAATTAAAATGAGTCGCGACACGAGAAAACCAACAATGTGGTTGTGCGCCCAGCGCAGACTCAGATCAGCCTGGGTATCCTGTCAATCTGATCAGACTCTTTACTAAGGGCTCAAAGGGTGGCTAAGTATCTAAGCTACCTCTATGCGGACCGCGAAGACTCTGATCAGACTGGGCGGATGCCCAGGCTGATCTGAGTCTGCGCTGGGCGCACAACCACATTGTTGGTTTTGTCGTGTCGCGGCTCAAATGTCCTGTGTATTTTAACAATCAGACGGTGATGGAACGATAGCTAGGGCCTATCATATTTGTCTTGATAATCCGATACCTAGAATTACGTCAAAGGTAATAACCATATTTCATGTGGGCTACAAAATCCGCTTCAAGTTTTTATATGCTACATGTATGTCCTGAAACCCCAACATAGTCCCAATACACACGGTAGCTGTGGAATCCAGTGGAATTACTCTGCCAGTGTTCAGATCACAGGTTTCCCAAACGACTGAGGCTCGGGTGAGTTTCGCAAATTTAAATGTGCAAAGATTTTATTTTTTTAGAATTGGTAAAATTGCCTTTTGGCTCGACAGTTGAAGATGGTCTGTTTTTTTTCACATATCGAAATGCATTTCATGTATATACTGTCGCTTTTTAACTTTACTATTGACAAGCCTTTAGCATCATAATATCATCAGAAACTTTCTGTGGGAGTCATGAAATTGCTTTTAAAGTTAAACAGATTCTCAGATGACTGCCTTGGCGAGTCCCTGAAAACAAATTGAAGGACTGCCCAAGCCTTAGCTTTGGGAGTTTGCATTGTTTCATTTATCTTAGCTAGTTCTTGCTTCCAAATTGTTAAGTGTTATTAAAATGATTTCTATAATTTGATAATTATAATGGTTAGATCTGTATTATATGTTAAGCCCTTTTAGACTGGAAACCCGTATGGGGACATGTGCAAACAGAACAGGCCAAGTTCAGACGCCACAGAACGCGGCGTCTGATCAGGGTCTATACTGTTTGTTTACAAGAATTTTTATGAAAATACAATAAAAGTGAAATCATTCATCAGAAAACTCTTAACCTAGAAATGGACTCATCTAAATGATAAGGAGGACAAGTCTACTGTTCAAATAAAAAAAGGTAAAACAATCACGCTATTGCGACAACTGGAATTATGGTAATCTTCTCATCCAGCGGTTTTTCCACTTTCCTAATTTCTTTTTATGTTTGCTCTCAGATTTTAAAAACTGATTAACTAGTATTAAACTCACGAGACTTTCCATGGTCTCCCAGTGTTTCATTCATTGCCTCCATATCTGACACATTAGCCTCTACATTTGCCTTCATAGTTCCTATCTCCGCCTTTTACTCGTCATACAAGTTAGAGAATTTCTCATTCAGCTTATTTATCTTTTGCTTATTCTATCACCTATGTTTCCAAACAATGCTTTCATCTCATCCTCAAATTTTTAAACTTGTCTTCCACGCCACTGTGTTTTACTGCAGCCTCCGCTCCGGTTTATGTGATCCAGCTTAGCTCAGCTTTCAAATACCAGACTTTCTTTTTCACTGACTATTTCCACTGATACATAGATATGGCGGGTGTATTATAATAAGCAGGTGATGCTTACTACTCGCGAGCACCTCACTGCACCTCTATTTTGGGTCTATATCTTATACATCTAAAATATTCCGGAATTGTCAATGTTAAAATGACTTACGAGTTCGGACTTATGAATTTGGGTACTTTGACCTCTTTCATTCATTTCTAATACCTGTTGGAATGGTGATACCTAACTCGGCCAAAAGTAAAGTTCTCAGTTTAAGGTTAATAGTTGTACCAAAGTGGGCGGGGTGAATTTCACAAATTAAATACAGTTCTCCCACATCTACTGATAAAATGTCCTCTACGACATTTATATTTTTTGACGCTGTTAATACACTTTTACTTGGAATACCACAACTGTACATTAGATACCCGTTAGGTATTGTGTTAGTTTTCGAACATCTTTTCTTCGCGCGAAAATACGGTCCCTCATGTTTGTTTGTAGTGTAACCATCGGAAATTGTACCAGCTTTAGTAAAATCCTGACCTACCTTTATTCCTCTCCCTACCCTCAATTCCGAGTCTCTTTGACGACAACGACGCCTGTCTTCTAGTGTTGTAATAATTTCGGGATTCAATGAATTGAGCCGCGACACGAGAAAACAAACAAAGTGATTGTTCACCCAGTGCGGACTCAGATCAGCCTGAACATCCGCCCAGTCCGAGTAGAGTCTTGGCTAAGCGCTAAAAAGGTAGCTAAGGGTCTAAGCTACCTCCATGCGGACAGCGAAGACTCTGATCAGACTGGGCGGATGCCCAGGCTAATCTGAGTCTGCGCTGGGCGCACAACCACATTGTTGGTTTTGTCATGTCGCGGCTCATTATTAAGTGTTTTGTGGTCTTGATTAATACTGAAGTTTCCTCACGTTTTTTTTAACTTTTATTTTCTTATTACTACGACTAAGAAGCCCAAGGAAAAGCTATATATGGCATATTCCTAAGGTGCCAGCAAGTTAAAGACACAATAACCCTCCACCTTTGCACGTTACAGGATGAACTGTTAAGTTATAACTAAAGGCTTCATAAATCTGGTAGTAGTCTTTGCCTATTTTTTTTAAATATGCCTATTGAAAATTTATTTCTAGTTTCGACTGCATCAAGCATATTTGGGCACAGTTGCAATATAGATATAAACTGTTTATCTTCATTGCGATCTAATGTAGCACTTTGTCCCTGAGATGTTTGTATGTTTACTCTTGGACCTGGCTACTTAATGTTTCATCTTCATTCGACAACGCAAACGTTTTCCAGAGTTTTCTTTGAACATTTGTTTAAAATTTGAAATTAGACAATTCAAATCATTTTTGTTTTTACTGAGGAAACGTCCATGTCTGTTAGTGTGTACAGCAGAATTGTCAGTCCTGTGTTTCAAATATTTAGATTTTGTTAGTAGGATAACATTTAAATTTATTTTAAGTCACTACTCTCTAACCATGTCCTATCATGCTCGCTGTCACGTGCCCAAAACGATGTTTGTATGTATACTTTCCGACCTGTCTACTTGAAGTTTAATCTTCATTCGATGACGAAAATCTGTTGACGAGTTTTCTTTGAATATTTGTTCGTGTTTACACTTCTTTCTTGTAAAATTAGAAAAACAAGTTAAATCAGTTTTTGTTTTTACTTGGAAAACATCCGTTTTTGTTAGTGTGTAAAGCAGAATTGTCGGCCCTTTGCTATATTTTGGAGGGTTTAAAGATTAATATTAACTTCATTCAAGTTCTGAATAACGAGGAGCAGCATTTAAAACCTTCTTCTGTGAAGATGCGTATAAGAGTAGCGATATGCGTGGAAGCACATTTCAATGCTACCAGAATTGACAAATTTGGTATAATGCCAATGCATATGCCGACAAAATTATTTCTAGACCTTTTTTTTTTGACCAGTTGACTTGTCCATCCATTTCTAGTTTTATGGATTTCTGATGAATGGTTTTATTGTATTTTGCATAGAAATTCATGTAAGCAAATAGTTTTCGCTCTGATTGGAAGCCGCGTTCTGCACTGTCTGAACTGGAATTGCACTGTTTGCATATGTTTCCAAAGCGCTTGAAAAGGATTGAAGTGCCCCTCTGAAGGGAAAACATGTATGTGGCTCCACTATTACCTATTTGTCTGCTTATTAACAGCTTTTTTTAAAGACAGAACTGTCTAAATGTCTTAGCAGCCGGTGTTTAAACACTAGCCTGGAAGGCATGCATATCTCTATGAGTCCATGAAGATGTAATGCATAAACGAAAGTCTACTCCGTACTATGCACCAGAGGCAAGTTCAAAAATGTGGGCGCTCGTCACAAAATCACAACATCCCGGGGGTCCATAGACGCTTCCGTAGCGCTCGCTGTTGAGCGATGTACTTGTACCAAGCTATACACAAATAGTGTAGAGCTCGAGCAACAGTAAACGCTCGGTGAGCGCCTGCTTCGCTGAACATGCATCTGCTGTGTGAAAAGGATAGCAGTCTAGTTCTCATATGTGAATGGCTGGTGATCAATTTAAAGCCACAGTTGGGTCAGCCAAGGATACAAGTTATCACCTCTCTCTTTAACATCTATCTCAGTCACTAGGTGAATTAGAAATCTGCGCTACGCAGATAACACAATTAGATCGACTGACAGAAAATGTACAACAGCTAAAGATGCCTTTGCTGTTTTCTAGCAGGCTTCCTAGAGTTCTCTACACACACCGAGGGTTACGTTTCTTGCACGTACATGTAAATTTAAAGAGTAACTACACTTCAGGAACTGACTGAATCAGATCCCAAACCCTATCCCCAACATCAAAGAGAAGATTGACAAAGACATCTAAACAAACAATACATTACAAGTGATAAGCCGAGTCAGCAGCTCTTTCCCAAATATGTGGCAACTCAGCTATCTTATTGAACTAAATAATTTAGACCAACAGAAGGGCTACGAAAGACTAAGCAAATTACACGAAAAACATTTAACAACTATTTTTACCTATTTTCTATTTTTATTATAGAAGGGTTAAAATGAGAACACAATAAATTAAACAGCACCGAACATAAAACAAATGCAACCGCAACGAAAGTACCGCCTTGGGACAGTCAGTAATAACTACTGGGGGGTTTAAACCGGTTTTACTGGGCCCAAACCTACACCCTCACCCTCCGCCGCGGTGCACACAGTTAGTTGGTAGTTCGGTTCGTATGGAGGCCCCCTAACTAATCAGAGAGTCATCACGGTCAACAATTAAAATCAAGAATAGACCATGATGAAGCAAGGATGAGGACTCGACAGCCAAAACGTCTTGAGACACCTGGAGATCCCTGGGGCGTCAGCAACACCACTGGAGCACTGGAGCAAAAGAAGACCACCAGTTGAACCCCGGTGGGCCAAGAAACAGACAAACATCCGGTCCCAACCAACTAATATATAGCTTTATGTAGGGGCTATCATAGAATCTGAACCCGACCCACCGGCGTGCAATTAAAGAGGACAGCAAAGTTGTCAGCCGTGATTGGGTTAACCACTAAGCATGCAGACTGTCACATTACATCTATGTTATAGCCAATGCGTTTAAATCGTATGATAATTTTCTTAAATTGATCAGGAAATTCTGTTTTCCCTACAATTTTGCGTAATTTGTATACTAAGTCACCATAAAATTCAGGTTCCGATAGGCCTTGTTGCAAAAGTGACCATAGCCCTGTATTATACATGTACTTAGAAACCAATTCAAAGTGTCTATGATAAAATTTAGAAAAAACTTTCCGAAGTTTATGATACCGATACCCCTGGTGTAAAAGCTTGGCAGTCAAACTTTTATTACGAGCATTGAAATCAGCCAAATGACTAGACACCCTAGCGAAGCGAATAAGCAGAGAAATGTAAACACCATAAGAAGTGGTGCGGGGTAACCCTCATTATCTGTTGAGAACTCTACGAAACCTAACTTTGTTTAAGACATCGATTCTTGCTTACAGTGATTTGTTGCCCACTATATCACTGATTGGAGGTCAGTCGTGAAGTGGAGATATAACGAGCGCAAAGCGTGAGTGATATATTCACTGACGATTCACCGATAATCAGTGATATATTGGGCAACAAATCACTTGTTAACAATTATCTACTTCGATTCTTACACGCAAGAAACGACGAAATAGCAAGTGTTTCCTTCAGATTTTCCAGCTTTCCGCCATGATTACATGAAGAGATCCCGCCACCAACTTTGACTGTTACAGAAGCATTTGCATGTATTTCGTAAGGTTTTGATGCGAGAAAACGACGTTACACCATTTAACGTCATCGAAATTAAAACTGACGTCACCAAACGAATCAAAATGTCGTCCGAATTGCGCTAAATAACGTCATTCTAGTCCATCCAGTAATTTGTAACGCAATATATCATTAGATTTTCCACTTGCTACATAGGCGACCAGTGTTAGAAAAATAAATGAAGGGAATAAATGATCGCAGATAGATTATGTCATTTCAAACTATGAGGCTAGTTGGCAAAACTATACTTCCTCGGAGATTTTACATTTAGAAGCAAACTTTCAACGAAATAACCGACTGCATTATTGTCGAACGCCCCTCGTAGCAGAAAATGTAATCAGATACAGGTTAATTTAGACGCATTGACATGCACGATACATATTCCATACATAATAACAATGACCTATTATACAGAAGAAGAGTACTTTGGCATAACTACTAAAATACGAAAAGAAAGTTACCTTAATTTATGAACAATTCGATCGAAGCATCAAATGTCTATGAATCTGGAAGAATTAAATAAGGTGTAAATACATAAATTCAGGGGAAGCAACTCAGTCGATGTCATTTTTTGCATCCCTTTTCAATTAGGGTCCACTTTTAAGGGTAAGAACTTGTTCCTAGGAAAGCAAATTCTTTCCCTTAAGGCTAGATCCCCTTTTGGAAGGGCCTCATTGTCCAGGGAGGCAAATAGACAGTAACAAAAGTTGCATCCCTTTATAAAGATAAAAAACCAAGGTGTTCCCATACACCTTAAGTGAAAGAAAATAAAGAATCTAGCAAGTGAGCGCAGAAGCAGACTGCATTGTGTATTGACTTCGGGAGCATTTTCTTGTGACATGAATTATATGTTTGGAACAATGGTTGTCCATTTTGTATAGTTAAAATTAATGTAGCTTTCGTTCCTGTTTTTTGTTTCTTTCCTGTCATTCTTTATTCAGGAATTTAAAAGCGTGTCGTGATACAAGATGGCGTCAGCTTCAGGAGCCAAGTTAGAGGATATAATCAGAGATATTGGTGGCTGTGGACGCTTTCAGATAGTTTTGTCAACCATCGTACATTCTATGAAGTGTATCATGTGTTTCACTTTGATATTCATGGTCTTTGGAGCCGCAGTTCCGGACTGGTGGTGTATAGACGATCTGATTGGTCTAAATACTAGTGATGTCATAGGAAATTCGAATATGTCACAGTACAAATCTTGCACTACAGATAATGCAACGAAACCTTGTTCCAAGTTTCTTTATGACGATAAAATAAAAACAGTTGTAACCAAGGTTTGTAAAATACACTTTATTTCACTTCTTAATTAAAGCAACAACCCAATAGACATACAACATTAACCCTTAAAGCACCCAAAACGATAACAATTAAATTGCAAACAACGTAGATCCAGACGGGGCGGCTCATATTGATCCGCCTTATCTGAATCTATTCTGCTTGCCCTATATTCTTTTAAATCTCCATAAAAACAGCTTGAACAATTTTTTTTTTTGAAATTTTGCATACGTTAATTTTGTCGTCTGCTTTCTTGGTGCTTTAAGGGTTAAATTAATTTCATGTCAATATCGACGCAAAGTCCTGTCAAACTCGCTGATTCGACGCTAATCTGAGAAGTGTCTAGGCTGTGTTCTTGCTGGAAGTTTGCTTTCCGTGTATAAAAGAGCATTATCAGTCTAAAAGTACATTGAACAATAAAAAGCATGACCTTGCAAAGGCAGTTGCTCCTCAAATAAACTAGTCATAATAAGTAAAGGTCCATGTCATTTTTCCTATAAGCGCAATGTTGAAATTGTTAAACGAAAGCGATTATTACCAAATGGAAAATAAAAACTAAAATCTAAAACTAGCTTAAACAATAGTTTTATAACACTAGCTTTACAACTTTCAACTGTATGTTTCAAGTATATGGTGACTTGGGCAAAATGTTACTGGAGTGTACATTTTTTTCGAGATTTTTATTGTAAAAGTGATAAGGCGCAGTAAACACGACCTTTACTGAAATTCCTGAATCTCACCAGAAATAGAGGATCTTATACGAGTGGTCATTTCATATGACATCAATGAAACGAACTTCTGCAAGTTTCATAATTTCATATGAAATGGCCACGAGTGTAAGATTCTGTTCATTATACGACCCTTTAAAATGTGACTTTAAAGTTTTCAAACTGAATATTATTTCAAAAAGAAAACGCGTTGCTGATATGGATGTTGTCAATGACGTTACGTGTGCGCGCCAAAGTGTTATTACACGTGTGGTCATATAATATATCCACTGAATAACAGCGACTTCATATGATAAAATGAATTAATACACGTGAAATACATCATATTTCGAGATGGCACGTTTCTGCTACCTCATGGATGTATAAAAATGTGAATTTAAAGATACGGTAAATCAAATGTAACGCTGATTTTATATAAAGTCTATGGAAAGAAAATTAGGTGAATATTACTTCTGTGAAGGAAATAGATTTATCATATGACGTCGCTGTTATTCAGTGGATAACGTCATGTCATAAAAATCGTATGACTACACGTGTAATAACACGTTGGCGCGTACACGTAACGTCATTGACAACGTCCATGTCAACAATGCGTTTTCTTATTGAAATAATGTTCGGTTTGAAGGCGTTAAATCCCATTTTAAAGGGTCATATGATAAGCAGAATCTTACACTCGTGGTCATTTCATATGAAATTTATGAAACTCGCCGAAGGCTCGCTACATAAATTTCATATTAAATGACCACTCGTGTAAGATCCTCTATATCATACAGTCAATGACAGAAGAACCTTTGATGTGTTGTGAAAGAAAAGCATCTAAACTGCACGAAAAGAAAAAGAAGAAGAAGAAAATACAATAATAAAAACATGGCAATAAAGAATGATAAAATCAAAGATTTTTTCCTCAGTAAAGAAAATACTTAAAAAAATTAAGCCAAAAATTGGATTATTTTTTTGTTGGGCTGGGCAACCTTGTGTCAAATGCATGGTCTTAAATGGGATACACCAGTCTTCAACTTGGTGTATAGATTTTGCATAGGATTATAACAATTTTGATCGGTGGATGGTATATACACATCGTCCATGTAGATTTCTATGAAAGCAGTTTTTGTTCATTTCAGTGGGACCTCCTCTGTGACAAGGCCTGGGTTCCGCAGACAATCATGTCTATACAGATGGCCGGTGTGTTACATGTAGTAGGAAACGTTTTTGCTGGTCAGATAGCGGATCTCATTGGTCGAAAGACTCCATTGTTTCTTTCAATAACATCCCTGGTTGCCTTGAATATAATTGCTTCATTTTCCGTGTCCTGGTTAATGTTTGCAGTTATGAGATTCTTTATGGGCATTGCAGTGGGTGTTAACGGTACAATACAGTATAGCATTCAGGTAGAGTTTGCACTGGCAAGATGGCGGACCTGGATTGTTCACGTGCCTTCCTGGACTATTGAAGTCTGTCTATTTGCATTGGTGGCGTGGTTATTACAAGACTGGCAGTACATACATATCGCTACTGCATGTGTGGGAGCACCTTTACTTGCCTCTTGGTGGTACGTTAATCGATAATTAACTACTAAAGCGCCAAAAAGCAGTAGACAAAAGTTATGTCTATAAAATTTCACAAAAGGTTTTGTGTAAGCTAAATTATACTGAGACTGCAAATAATAGCAGCAAACAAGTATAGATTCAGATAAGGTGGCTCATTATAAGCAGTGTCAGCTGGATCTACGCTGTTTGCAAATTCACCTATTATTTTTAATTTTAGCGCTTTAAGTGTTAGCTTCAAGTACATGTACAGTCTACAATGTATATTGTGTTGTTGACATCTTATTCTCTTCAGTTTTCTTAAGAATTACCCATCCGCCAGTTGAATTATTTCACCGTCATCAGACGTTTTGAAATCTGCTGATACTTGTATGCTTGTATTCCATGTAACAAATATGATGTATGCAAGCATACGCCACATTCGTTACATGATATGCAAGCATACGCCACATTCGTTACATGATATGCAAGCGTACAACACATTCTTTACATTGGTACCTGTAAAACAAGACGCAGGTTCGACTTCCCTCAACTCCCACCCCAGTCCCTGCGCTCCTCTGGTTTTGCGGATGAGACATTAAATCGAGGTCCCGACTCCGTATGACATATGTGTTGTTGGGTTGTTAAACCCAAATGCACTCAGTCAATTCTGTGAAACAAGAAACGAAGTCGAAATGAAAACGAAAGGTATAGTCATACGTCATCAAAGTACAGATTCTGTTTACTGGTCCGTTGGAAGTGAAGCCCATTCTAGAAAAAACTGGAAAAAAGGTGTTTGGCTTAAGCCTGCGCTGCCTTGCCAATTACATTTCTCTTCATGCACACACTACGTAAAACCAAGTCTCCTGTTGTCTTTGTTTAATAATAATTAATTAATAATTAATAATCTTTATTTACATGTATAGTCGCTTATTTTTATTAACAATTAACATAAGCTCTGTAGAGCTTTTATTGCAACATACATATATACAAGCGGAGCTGTGGATATGTGACTTGCTCAAGGTCACAACGCTAAGGCACTGGTGGGATTCGAACTCGGGACCCTTCGATCATGAGTCGGGCACACTACCACTGCGCCACTGCGCTCCAAGTGATATTTTTTCAGCACTTATTTACTAAAGTGTCATAAATAATACCCTGTAAAATCTATTCAGGCGCAATAGACACCCCGCTTTTTTATACAAATAAAACCAACATTCGTCAGTCATTTTAAAGACACAAATTTAAAGGCTTCAAAGTCAAGTCTCTGAGCCTAGCAAAATGGCCTATGCGGTAAGGGCAGATTCTGTAAGCCACTGTGCCATCACATAATTTTAACACTCAGAAAAGTAAAATCATCCTGTTCAAATGCTAACAAAAATTGCATTAAACTTTTTAAGGTTTGTACCTGAAAGTTTTCGCTGGTATGTATCTCATAACCGCATCAGAGACGCTGAAAAAGTCATACAGTTCATCGCCAAAGTCAACGGACACCATGAAGTTAACCTAGACAAGCTAAATGCAGTAACAGAAATGGAGACTGAGATTCAAAGAGAGACTCTAGCTAAGAAAAAGTATACACTGATGGACGTCGTTATTCGACATGCGGACATGCAAAGGCTTTCCTTGCTTCTAGGATTTATCTGGTAAGATATTATTGTTTATTATAAAATCTAAAAATAAAGTGATTTCCATTGGTGCAGAGCATGATTATTTAATATTCTGATGTTTATCGAAGTATAAACTACATTGGGTCGCGTGCAAAGAAAGTGAACCCCGATATAAACTTTGTTGGCGACCCAATGTAGTTTATACTTCGATAAACACCAGAAAAATTAAATTCGTTGCTTATATTTACATTCTTTTCTGTATATTATTTGACCACAAAGGACCTCTGACAGTATCAATGCATATATGCCTATTTTTTTGAAAAATTATTGCACCTTCCTCGGGCAGCAAAAGTTGAAATATTTGGCATTTATATGTTAACTTGTGTACTATATAGACATTTTAACAGTGATTTTGAAAAATTATCATGCCTCTAGATTAACTTAAACAGATTTTATCAAGAGGGGTACGTGAATTTTTCTGTCTCTGATAATAAGTTCTTTTTTTTTTTTGTTTTCTAATACGAGGGGTGTTCATTAAATAATGGAAACTAGCATTTATCTCATTAGCTGTGTGTTAGAACAGTATTCTAGATATATAATACCGAAGAGGCAAGCATATGACATCTAATTACCTTTTAAAATATACTATTTGGGAATATCGTTGCCATGGCATCGATGCGTTTAACTTATTAGGGTTTAGTTTCTAATTTTCATATATATGTTGCTGATAGGCAACAGAAAATTGATAAAAGATTGTGTTTGTGTGATGGCTTGATGTAAGTCTCGGATACTAAAAGAAATATATCACGATTCATGACTTGCTGTCATATCTGGCAGAAATACAGATTGTGACAGACTTTCGATCGAGCAAAATGTGACGTTCTTCGCTGATTTTAAGCCTGAGGGACCAAAATTGTGACGTGATTGCAATTACACAAGCATAGTCTGGGGAGAATTGTAGATTGGTAAAACATTCGAACAGGGGGCTGCGTATTTGTCTGTAGAAATTTTGTAAATGCAAATATGCATGTTAATTTGAGAGAAAAACTATTGGGTAAATCCTTAGACTTACCTCCCATAGATACTACAGAACTTAGCTTAAACAATTTTATTCATGGATAATTAATAGATTTTAAGCTTGTTTTACTATGAGTTATATATGTTAAAATGCTGAGAAAAAATACTAAAGTGTACTGTTAAGATAAAGTATTAAAACCTCGCAATATTGATGGGTCAGTGCACCAATTATGTGACTGGGAATAAGCATTTTTTTCTGATGTAATATGTAAACACCGTTCAGTATTATGTTAATTTTATTTTTATGTCATGTTAAAGAGATAACATACATTATGCATGAAATATACAATTTATATACTTTTAAAAGCATTTTGTTGCTACTTCAGTTGTGTAACACACACCAATCGAAAAGATAGTCGTAGCACTGGAGACAATCTGCTGTCTACCTATATAATTTCATCAAACAGATGCAAGGTTCAAGGTTTTAAGTGCCAAAAAAGCAGACGACAAAATTCATCGGCAAAATTCCAAAATATGTTTCTTTCAAGCTCTATCATATTGAGAAGTAAAAAAATAGAGGGCAAACAGGGTAGATCTCGATGAGGCAGCTCATTTGGAGCTAGCCTCCTGAAATCCGATTGGAGTGAGCTACCTTGTTTCATTCAAAGCGACGACTTCTATGGCGAATTCAGTACAGACTAAAATCACCGTCGTGTGGCTATACTGACTGTTCAAAGCTAATATTAAATATTTCGGCTCTGGTGTCTTTTTTTCGGCTTTAGCAGTATAACTTAAGTATTGACCTACATTTTAAAAGTATTTTATTGGCTAATATAAATGCACCCGGGATTTTGATGTAAGCAGCTTACTTTCGCTCTCTCTTTCTACTTTCAGTTTCATTTGACCGTTGACCTATAAACCAAGTCATGATGAATCTAGATATTTCGGTCCAAATCGCTTTTTGCCAAAGAACATTTCGCCTGTTATGCGCTCATCATGCTCATGTAAAATATAAAACCAACAAGATAACTGGACACAGAAATTAAAGACGAAATTAAGTAATTGTTTTTGGCTTAGTTGTTGATGTTGTGTTGGAACTACGACACTTTAAAGATTATATGTGGGGCGGTCAGCCAACCAATCCTCATTGTTATATGCAACACAAACAGACTCCAATCAAAATTCAATAGCATTTTCGAAATCGAAACTCCAGCACCAACAAAAATTTGCATATCAACATGCGCATCCATACAATCTGATCAGCACAATCGATATCTTATATGTACCCGACTCATACATGTATTACAATACACACTTCTATTTAATCTAAGCCGATTGTTTTTAAAGGTATTTCCTGTTTAAATTCAGATAATTTAAGGACTTAACAAAACTTGAAATTCTGAAAGTAAAACTTTGATATTAAAATAAAATCTAAAGTGACTTTAAATTTTCAATAATAAATAAAGTTCCATGATTCATGAAAAAGGGGCACCATTGTTTGTCACACTGCTCTGTCCTATCAAATTAACGTAATAGATGTTTTCCCAACCCCACAAGCGTTCTTTCAAACAAGGCATATAAAGGAAAACGAGATTTTCTGACACCACAGCTGATACAATTCACTCTTGATATCGCAGCTACTGATATCTCAAAGTGCTCTATTATATCAGAGGATATAGTTTAGACAATTCCTATTTTTCATTACATTTCAACTCCTGTTATCTCAAACTACTGGTATCTCAAGAAAATTTCTGGAACCGGAAAATTTACTTTTAGTTATCAGTAATTTGAGATGAACTTCGACTTTCAGAGCGAGAGTTGACTGTAACTCTCTTCATTTGCAGGATAAGTTTAGGCCTAATCGGGTATGGCATACAGTTTGGTATACAGAAACTGTCGGGAGACCTCTATCTCAACATATTCCTCATTGGCAGTATAGGTGCTCCGTTACAATTTGTCAACATATATATGTGTAATAGGTAAGATTTCATATAGACTTCCGTTGCATTTTGCCAATTTTATAGGTTTTATCAGCATTATACATGTAAATGTGTTACCGGTAAGTTTTGATAGGTGCTATCAGCATTACACATGAACATGTACATGTGTGGCCGGGAAGTTTTGGCCATATGTTCTCTGTATCTTGATTATTTGTAATTTTAGTTGTTTCCAACTATGGTTTGAGGGCTGGATTTGGATTTTGATTGTTTCAGTTCCTGGTCTTTGCATACTTTTTACTTGATAGGTGCTGTCAGCATTTTACATGTATATGTGTGACCGGTAAGTTTTGAAGGTGTTGATAGCATTATATATGTGTATGTGTAACCGGTAAAGTTTGATAGGTACTACTTTAACCGGTAAGTTTCATCTAGATGACTCATTACAATTTGTCAGCATACGTATGTGTGCCTAGGTTTCATACGTGCATTTTTACACTATGTCAACATCACATATGTCTGTTTGTCTCTAGTTATTAACAATATACTATATGTCATTATTGAAATTGTTAATGTATCATTTGTAAACTGAGATTAAACAATAAACCATTGTAATTGTGTAACCGGTAATTTAAAAAAAATGGGCTCCCCTGACCAAATGTTTGAAACACGGTAATTATAGTTTTAAGCCGCTTAAATAATGTAAAACAGATCCAGCGCGACTGCACTAAACAAAATTTCTAACTGGTCACTTTCTTCAATGGGATAAAGCCTTCTTCAAATCATAATTATTCTGGCTCCAACTGAATAAAGAACAAATGCACATACATCGTATATATTCTTGTATTTTACAAGCAGCACAGTCGCGTTTAATGCATTTGCAAAATGATGTACTGTAATTTGTGGCATCTATTAAGATTTATATCAACTTTCAAAGCGAGATTACTTGAATAGTTCAATATTAAAATTCATATTTTATGAAGACTGAGAATAGATTTGATGTTTGATGTTTGATTTGATGGAAAACTTTACGTACTTCTGAAATGTCTTGATACTGTGGCAGTTTGATGTTGTTTTTATGCGTTTTAAAATCATTCTGTGATTTACAAAGAAGGGGTGTATTGTCACTATAAAGTCTTGATTACAACATTCACTTTTAAGAAGAAGATACCAGCCCAAAAGTTTGATTACAATACTATTCAAAATTTTTATTTAAAATTCATATTTCTGTAAAGGAGACTCAAGTCTGACAAATAAGACATTCTGCTTATGTGTAGTATAAAAAAATTCGGATAATAAGCGTCCGCGCACTGAGACAAAGCCGACGTTATTCGGTCTGTATATTCCTCATAGTCCATAAATTGTGTATGTTTGATTTGAAAACATACCAATTATTTAGGTATTTATAGAATGAACTATTGTTTTCAATAGAACTTTGCATGTCATTTAAAGTCGACCAACTAGATCCTCACTCTCTCTAATTGTTGTTTTCTAGATTAGGAAGAAAGAAGACAGCTATGGTTTTCTTCAGTACATGTTCGGTGGGAGCAGCACTGGCTGGAATTTTTCAGTACCTAGACTTCGGCAGTACGTAAGTTATAGGCGACAGTGGTGAATATCCGCCGAATCGAATATCATACTAAGGGCGGATACGATTATGGCATATGAGGCATAGTATATTTCTATACTACTTCATTTAGTTACCCAAGTGTTCAGAGATTGTATATCCGAGACAGGAAGACTGATCAGATTGCGCGGCTGAGCATGCTGAATCTTTCTTGTTCGCACGTGCCAAAAGTTACATGTTCATGCTACATCAGTCATGAACAAATTGTTACTCCACTTGCGTATATATTGCTTTAAGGTAAATGAGTACATTTTCAGGGACAACAATTCTACCATTTTCATTTTTGCCTCCCTTTGCGATGGTAATCAACTCTTAAAGGAGTAAAATTTCCCGTAAAGGAGAAATTCTTTCCTTTAATGCCCCAGTCACACACACACATTACGGATTGGGCGGATAGTCGCGGACTTTAAATCCACACAATTTGTGGGCGTGGTCTCTCTCCATATCGAATCTGTATCGTATCCGTATGGTATCCGCAGGGTCGGCAGGATATGCCACCAAATTTTGAAAAGTTTAAATATTCAGGCGCGGACGAGTTAACCATAATGATCCTTAACTGAAGGTATTTATCCGCATTTATCCGTATCTAATCCGTATCTCAACCTATCGTTCCGCGGTCCACCCAAAATTTATGGACAAATACGGTTTCATGCGGATTGTTACGGTTAGTTACGGGTCTCGTTCTGCGTATTGTTACGGATTAATGCCCCAGTCAGATTAGCTGTTCGCAATTATCCTCACCAATACGTATCTGTCAGTATTGAAGTGTAAGTTATCCGTAAAGAAACGTATCTGAAGGTAAAAGTCCGTAAAACAACTCCGAAAGAGACCCGTAACTAACCGTAATTGAAGGTAACGGTCTGCGCGAAACCGTATCAGTCCACAACTTGGGGTTGGGCTGCGGAATGATAGGTTTATATACGGATTAGATACGGATTAGATGCGGATTATATATGGAAGAATGCGAATGACTGCCTTCAATTACCTTTTGTTACGGATCAATACGGTTTACTCGTCCGCGCCTGAATTTTGAAAATTTTCAAAATTTGGAATCGGATCCTGCGGACCTTACGGATACGATACGGATAGTTACAGACTCTGCGGATGCGATACGGACCTTTACGAATAACACCGGACAGATACGGATGGGCCATCCGCAGATGTGAAACGGACCATTACGAATAAAACCGGACATATACGAACGGGCCATCCGTAGCATCAACAACATCTTTCCGCATCTAGAAGTAACAGAAGGTAATGGATGGTAAGTAGCACGTATACATTCGTATCATCTCTCATCGTATTGATTCAAAGGGAAAATATCTGACCGCAGACATCCGCATTTATCCTTAATCATACGCATCTATAGGTAACTGTATCCGTAAATTAATCAAGAAAATAAGCCACGCCCACAAATTCTGCGGATTACTGTGGATTTTTATCCACAACTATCCGCCCAGTCCGTAATGTGTGTGTGTGACTGGGGCATAAGTCTTGACCCCTCTTTGGAAGGGTTTCGTCGTCCAGGAAAGCAAACAGGAAGTACAAAAATTGCCTCCCCCCACCTTTAAAAAAGAGGTTACGCGTACGCTTTAAGGGGCCAGTTCCGTCTCCTTTACTCTAGTATCCATCCGAGATTGACTTTCTGCAGCTGGTGTTTGCCCCGTGTGGCGGCCGTGAAACGTCTCCCCGTACATCATCATAGTGCAGATTATATTTTCTGGTCCTTTGGGATCATTGTGTTCATTTGAGTTATTTTGAAAATAGAGTACCGCTTAAGCCGGTGCTAGGGGCGTGGCTGGTGTCGCACATTTTATTACTGGTCATGAACAGACTGAATTAAACCGAGTCTACTATTTTCTGTTCTTAGATGTATTCCTTGCTTCCAAAGGATCTTACTACTCAGAACTTATTTACTGGTGCCATTTCTAGGAGACCTACAACCGGAGTCTACGATCACTGATCATTTGAAATGTTTTGGCTGCATTTACAAATTCAATGAAAAAAATAACAGGGTTAAACAAAAATTGAAGCTGGTGGATGAGTTATGGTGTATTTCAAAGCTCATTTTTGCTTTTTTAAATTCCTTGACAAAAAATTAGATTTACTTACTATGTTTTTGTTTCTTCTAATTTTCCCTTTTATTAAATAAAATCATGCAAAAAAATAAAACCCTGAAAATATAAAAAACATGTTACAAAAATTTGAATAAAAGAAACCATACGAAAAGCATTTGCTGGAACAGATTGCCAGCATATTAAAACAGTATTTAGTTGATTCATGGTTCACAAAATCGCGGCAAAATAACCACAATAATCGAAACCTGCCAGATAACAAAATACACATGATTTTCATTTTTTTATTCATCATATTTCTTGTGACTGTACTTGTAATTTTATGCTGTTGTGCACTTCAATTTAATATAAACGTATCCATAACAATTTTAGTGCGACAGACACGCGTTTCTGTATTTAACTTCTTCAGTATCGCTAGACCCCAAAATTTTGAAAGAAAAGAGATGATGGGCAGGTCTCGGCAGGCAACGAGCATCCCTCTCCGAGCCACACTTATTGCCGCATTCCGCGGGACACATTAGCTGCAGGCATCAGGTAAGAGACGCCTACGTATTAACCCGCGAGCGCATGCGTCCCCCATCGAGCCACCTCAGCCTCTGTGTCTCGAGAAAAGCGACAGACTAGGGCATCAGGAAAACAGCTTCTTGGCTTTTATTAGCATTCTGTATATCTTTTCAGATGAAACTACGAAGGGTTTACTCATTAATATACTTGCCATTGCCTCCCTTCTTCTAATCAACGCTGGCTGGTCCCCTGTACAAACTCTCACAATAGAGTCATATCCAACTGTAGTTAGGTAAGCTGATTTATATCGATGTCTTTTTTCTATCAGGAAACAACGTTTTAGAGACATAGAAAACAAGGTTCAGATGCTCAAACCTTCGTTAGCTTAACCGAGTCGTTAATCAAGAATCAGTTAAATCTTCTAGTATATATACATTCAAGTGCACTAACAGTAATGCTGCAAAAACAACAACAAAACAAACAGTAATTCAAATGACCTTACGTATGCAACGCGACGTTCGATTGGATAACGTCCAAAATTTGTGACAGTATATCCTGCGATATACTGTCGGAAATTCAACGTTATTACGTCACGTCGCTTCTCATTGGTTGACGTCTGGTTCACGTCGCTGAAATCGTTTGCTATGGGTGAAAGTAGCTAATTTTTAAAGGTGAAAAAGTGGAAATGGCGATGATTAGAATGGGGATAACTGTATTGAAAAAATGTCATTTTGGGAAGTAAATCGTCGGTTTTATGTTCGCAAAATGCGTTTTACGGCTCCGCTAGCGCGTCGCCGTAAAAAGAAATTTCCGACCATAAAACCTACGGTTTACCTCCCCAAATGACAATTTTGAGTACAGTTATCCCCTTAATTTTATGTAAAATACCAGACACACAGGAAACGGGATAGGTTTGAAAAGTGTGCGTCTTGGCAAGGACAGTTGCTCATGTCATAAAATCACTTTGTATTCCACAAATGACACACTTACATAAACTTCGGGAAAACAAAAAACACATATCACACCCTGTTAACTATGTTATCAAGGATGTTACGAAACGAAAAAGTCAAAGTTACAAAACGACCTGGTCATCAGGTCGTTTGGTAACTATGACATTTTTTCGTTTCGTAACAGCTCTTTTTCGTTTCGTAACAACCCTTGTATATACATACTTAATCAGGGGTGCATATGGTCAATACTAGAGTAGCACAGTAGCAAACATTTGGAAAACAAGGCAACATTTGTATCATTTATGCAGTTTTAGAAATCACTGAAAATACTGTGTTGGAAAACATTGGCAAAAAACAAGGAAACATTGTCCAAACTTACAGGATATATAGTAACTGTACTCCACATTTTCATTTCATATTTCCAATGTATTGGTTACACTTTACAGTCAGCCTTTGCCAAGGAAGGTTGTTACTCTGGTAATATATATTCATATAACTGCTGACTTCAGCTGTGATTTCATTGCAATTGAAACTTGATTACAAGCTTGTTACTATGGTAACGAATCTGTCGATTTGCATGTCTTTTTTCTAACAGAAACATTGGTTATGGGTTACAGAACACCATGGCCAGGGTTGGAGCCATCATAGGACCTCAACTTGTTACTCTGGTAAAGTATTAACTTACTTCATGATATAAAAACGTAGATACAGGTAAGACCTATGCGTACAATAGAACACTTTACTACAGCACCGAGTTTTAATATTGAGCCCGTTGAATTTGAATAAAAAATCTGTCTTGGTTTTGGACTTGTCCAGTGATTCGTTTTAGGGAATCCTGTACTTTTCTATGGTCCTAAACGTATATAGGAGGTCAAACCTACGTCTGTGTGTAAATTATGTAGATACGCGTAGTCCACCAATTTTACAAAGAAAAAAAAACAGAATAAATAAAACAAAGGTATGCCAAAACATAGTTACTTAATTTACTTATTTACTTATAGGTAATCAGAGTAACTTAGACTTAGTCAAACTTTAGACGTAACTATTCATTTTCCATATCTTATAAATATTAAATGATAATTATAATAATGATAATGATAATAGTAATAATAATAATAATAATTATAAAATTGCTTGTTTTTGCTCTTGTGATTGTACAAGGTCGTTTGTTTTCTCTCAGGGTAGCTTGGTGCCTGGACTGATGTACTTTGTGTGTGCAGCATGTGGATTTGTGTCTATTCTCTTGATGTTTCCACTCACTGAGACAAAGGATGCTGTGCTGGAGGACATAATAGATAAAAAGAAACCAAAAGAAAACCACAATTTAATTGTGTGATAAATAGGCAGCTCAGGGTGATATAATGTACTGCTACACAATGCGAAAGTTATTCCTATCAGTGATTGTAATTATGTCTTTCAAAACAGCAGCTTCGGTATCACTGAGTGGCTACTCGATGACACTAAGCTTTAGGAAGACATAATTAAAAAGAAGAAACCAAAAGCAACCATGCACTTGTGTTGAGTTATAAAATGGTAGGCTGGCGGTATACATTTTCTCGAATTCCTGCACAATTTTGGACTATGCTGTTGATGAGAAGAAAAATAAAACGTACTGAAAATCACTAACAGAGAATACTTGAACTTACACTAGCAGTCGTGTTTTAGGGTAAACAACTCCATTTTGACGTTGCATAACTGCATGAATAACTTATATGAAAAATAATTAAAGTTCATTTTTTATTCCATCATTTTTTTCTTCCTGTGAATTATCATTTCCAAATCATGAAGTTGCTGATTGCGAAATATTCTGACAACCGCCTGAATTGATAATGATAATTGAAGGTGAGAAAACAATCAGGATATAGGATCAGTATTCTGTATGAAGACGAATATGTTTCTTTCCTTTAAGAGTAGAGCCCTTCTTGGAAGACTTCGTCGCCCAAGGAAAGCAATCAGGAAGTCTCTTTTGTAAAAGTGGCTGAAAAATAGTGCTTCACCTATACACCTCAAAACCGAGATCATCGTGTGATGTGTTACAGCATTGATGCAGGAAGAAATGCACGCTTTGTTTAATGGGAAAACGTTAACACCATATTAATTAGTATTACATATATTCATATAAATTTAAAAAAACCCAACTTTTATTAAGCTAAAACAGTAACTAGTCATATTAGAATGCTGGATCATTTTGACTCTCATGTGAACTTAGATCAGACGGAATAGATGATACTACATATGCTTTTATGGAGAAATGGTCAAATCAAGTGAAATTTCTTAAATAAACAAGAATGCTGAAATTTATCAAATAAATAAGAATGCAACCCCCCCCCCCCCACAAAAACAAAAAACAAAAAACAAAACAAAAAAAAACCTAGATTCAATATTACCTAACCCTCGAAGTAGTTAATATCTTGGACAATATCATATGTATAAGAATAAAGATTGACCTATTCGAACTCCAGGTTCGAAGTTTACACAAATGAAAGCTGTGCCATAAAAGTGATTTTATGGCCACATAATAATATTCCTAGAAAGCTCAAAGTACACCAGACTCAGGAGACAAAGCAGCACGGATTTCTGTGCTTTTATTCAGAGTTTAACGCACATATCTTAATAATGCCAGGTCAAAATATGACTCAAGAAATTTAAAAGCCAAAATCACAAAACAGTTATTTTATCAGATCTTACGTAAAATGTTCGGATTGCAGTCACACAGACAGACAAAACCTTCATTCTCTCAAGACATGATAACATATTAACAGACATATGAAGCAACACATATTAGAAATTTACAGTTGGAGATGCATGCATATTTGCTGGTGAAATATAAGCATGCATACACCGTAATAGCTAATTTCCAACATGTCGGTAAATTGACAAAAATGGCAAATATCTGAAAAATAGAAACGTCTTCAATTAAGTGTGGACTATTCTTCTAATCTCAGTCTGGTGATGGGGTTCCATACAGGTGCCACATTCTCTAATTGGGCCCAGACCACAGCTTTTGTATGAAGCAGCCTTGATATCCTTAGGAGCAAAAACTATGTTTCGGCGAAGGAAACCTAGAGTCTTTGTAGCTTTGCTGGTAATGTTATTAATGTGTTGACCCCGTTAGAGGCCACTAGTAATTGTGACTCTCAAGTATTTGGCAGAAGAAACGCTCTCCCAAACTTGGTTGTGCAGAACATAGTTATGAATGATCTGCTTTGAAGGGGGGATGCTTAGTCACCATAATGGTGTGACATTTAGCAACATTAAAACTCTTTACAATGCTAGACATAAAGAGCAGGGTCTAGTTGTTTAAAGCTTCATTAGCTTATTAAGCCTTAAAGGAAAATACTCATTTTAATACAAATTAGGCTAAAATGAAGCCATGAATTCAAAGCAAAAAATGAAAATCCTTATTAAGATTAAAATATTTATCACGTGACAGGAACTTCAAAATGGCGGCCTCCGTATCCGCCATTTTGAATTTTCAAACGTTCATATCTTCCTTTTATAGGTCCGATATTCATGAAATTTTCGCCAAATTTATTGGCTCGTCGAGGTCTAAAGTTTCGACTCAATTTGTATTTAAGTGAGTGTTTTCCTTGAAAGAAATTCGTTTATTAAGAATTCGTTAAGCCTTCTAGTATCCTCGCATTTTCAGCAAAACATGGCAGTGATTTTGAGAAATTGCTTTTGAAACGAAATGTCTCGTAAATTAATAACAAAGTAGTATTTGAACAGATTTTACCAAAATATTTTTAAAAAATACGTGAGAGTGTGGATAAGATACCTTTATTAATGTTTTGTTTATAGGGTCTCCCATGAGCTGCTAGAGACCGTTTCCTATATTACTTGAAAGTATTGTCTTATGGGCCCAACGGGATTTGACTGTTGGACTGCTTTTTATCCAAGTTTTCAGTGTTGTTCTTGCTGCTGAGTGCACTTCTTCCTAAATATCAGTTTTGATTTATATGATTACTGTTTTGATTCGTTTTGGTTTAGAGGCCTCCACACTGACCGAATAACTTGTTTGTTTTTTGAACCACAACAGTCCAAAGAGAGGTTGTGATCACGAAAAATCGATTTAATCATTACCCCCTCCTCTCTCCTCTCCCCAAATAAACTGACCGTTCCAAAGCGGTACTTCTCTTATAGTTGTACTATTATTGTACTTGTGTTTCGTCTTTTTATTTGTTTTTATTAGCTCACCTGTCAAGGTGAGCTTATAGTATAGCCTTGGTCCGTCGTCCGTCGGCGTCGGCGTCGTCGGCGTCGTCCATAATTTTAAACATCTTCTTCTCAGAAACCACTGAGCCGATTGAAGCCAAATTTCATGTGGAGCCTTAACAGGATGGGGAAACGAAAGTTTATATATTTGGTCCAGGTCACGTGACCAAGATGGCCGCCACGCCCATATATGGTAAAAACCCTTCAAAAATCTTCTTCTCCAGAACCAAAAGGCCTATAACCTTGAAACATGGTATGTAGCATCGGGCATGCGGGCCTATCATAATTTATATAAATCATGACCTTGTGATGACCTTGACCTAATTTATGACATGGTCAACTTTGGTACGTTAGGCTTTTATATGGGAAAACGCTTAAACGGTGGATTTCACAGAAACTATTTAAGTCTAAGGTACAATACTTGGTATACATGGTCGACTAAATGACCAGATGAAGATATCATGTCACTAAAGGTCAAGGTCATTCCGTCAGACCATCCGTCGTCAAGATTTTCAAACATCTTCTCCTCTGAAACCACTGGGCCGATTGAAGCCAAATTTCATATGGAGTCTCAGTGGGATGGGAGGACGAAATTTTATACCCGGGGTCTGGGTCACATGACCAAGATGGCCGCCATGCCCATATATGGTAAAACACTTCAAAAATCTTCTTCTCCAGAACCAAAAGGCCTATGACCTTGAAACTGGGTGTGTAGCATCGGGCATGCGGGCCCATCAAAGTTTATACAAATCATGACCTTGCGTTGACCTTGACATAATTTACGGCATGGTCAACTTTGGTACGTTAGGCTTTTATATTGGAAATCGCTTAAACAGTGGATTTCTCAGAAACTATTTAAGTCTAAGGTACAATACTTGGTATACATGGTCGACTAAATAACCAGATAAAGATATTATGTCACTAAAGGTCAAGGTCATTCCGTCGGACCATCCGTCGTCAAGATTTTCAAACATCTTCTCCTCTGAAACCACTGGGCCGATTGAAGCCAAATTTCATATGGAGTCTCAGTGGGATGGGGGAACGAAAGTTTATACCCGGGGTCTGGGTCACATGACCAAGATGGCCGCCATGCCCATATATGGTAAAAACCCTTCAAAAATCTTCTCCAGAATCAAAAGGCCTATGACCGTGAAACTTGGTATGTAGCATCGGACATGCGGGCCTATCATAATTTATATAAATCATGACCTTGCGTTGACCTTGACCTAATTTACGGCATGGTCAACTTTGGTACGTTAGGCTTTTATATTGGAAAACGCTTAAACAGTGGATTTCTCAGAAACTATTTAAGTCTAAGGTACAATACTTGGTATACATGGTCGACTAAATGAACAGATGAAGATATTATGTCACTAAAGGTCAAGGTCATTCCGTCAGACCATCCGTCGTCAAGATTTTCAAACATCTTCTCCTCTGAAACCACTGGGCCGATTTAAGCCAAATTTCATATGGAGTTTCAGTGGGATGGGAGAACAAAAATTTATACCCGGGGTCTGGGTCACATGACCAAGATGGCCGCCATGCCCATATATGGTAAAAATTCTTCAAAAAACTTCTTTTCCAGAACCAAAAGGCCTATGACCGTGAAACTTGGTATGTAGCATTGGGCATGCGGGCCCATCATATTTTATACAAATCATGACCTTGCGTTGACCTTGACCTAATTTATGACATGGTCAACTTTGGTACGTTAGGCTTTTATATGGGAAAACGCTTAAACAGTGGATTTCTCAGAAACTATTTAAGTATTAGGTACAATACTTGGTATACATGGTCGACTAAATGACCAGATGAAGATATTATGTCACTAAAGGTCAAGGTCATTCCGTCGGACCATCCGTCGTCAAGATTTTCAAACATCTTCTCCTCTGAAACCACTGGGCCGATTGAAGCCGAATTTCATATGGAGTCTTAGTTGGATGGGAGGACGAAATTTTATACCCGGGGTTTGGGTCACATGACCAAGATGGCCGCCATGCCCATATATGGTAAAAACACTTCAAAAATCTTCTTCTCCAGAACCAAAAGGCCTATGACCTTGAAACTGGGTGTGTAGCATCGGGCATGCGGGCCCATTAAAGTTTGTACAAATTATGACCTTGCGTTGACCTTGACATAATTTACGGCATGGTCAACTTTGGTACGTTAGGCTTTTATATTGGAAATCGCTTAAACAGTGGATTTCTCAGAAACTATTTAAGTCTAAGGTACAATACTTGGTATACATGGTCGACTAAATGAACAGATGAAGATATTATGTCACTAAAGGTCAAGGTCATTCCGTCAGACCATCCGTCGTCAAGATTTTCAAACATCTTCTCCTCTGAAACCACTGGGCCGATTTAAGCCAAATTTCATATGGAGTTTCAGTGGGATGGGAGAACAAAAATTTATACCCGGGGTCTGGGTCACATGACCAAGATGGCCGCCATGCCCATATATGGTAAAAATTCTTCAAAAAACTTCTTTTCCAGAACCAAAAGGCCTATGACCGTGAAACTTGGTATGTAGCATTGGGCATGCGGGCCCATCATATTTTATACAAATCATGACCTTGCGTTGACCTTGACCTAATTTATGACATGGTCAACTTTGGTACGTTAGGCTTTTATATGGGAAAACGCTTAAACAGTGGATTTCTCAGAAACTATTTAAGTATTAGGTACAATACTTGGTATACATGGTCGACTAAATGACCAGATGAAGATATTATGTCACTAAAGGTCAAGGTCATTCCGTCGGACCATCCGTCGTCAAGATTTTCAAACATCTTCTCCTCTGAAACCACTGGGCCGATTGAAGCCGAATTTCATATGGAGTCTTAGTTGGATGGGAGGACGAAATTTTATACCCGGGGTTTGGGTCACATGACCAAGATGGCCGCCATGCCCATATATGGTAAAAACACTTCAAAAATCTTCTTCTCCAGAACCAAAAGGCCTATGACCTTGAAACTGGGTGTGTAGCATCGGGCATGCGGGCCCATTAAAGTTTGTACAAATCATGACCTTGCGTTGACCTTGACATAATTTACGGCATGGTCAACTTTGGTACGTTAGGCTTTTATATTGGAAATCGCTTAAACAGTGGATTTCTCAGAAACTATTTAAGTCTAAGGTACAATACTTGGTATACATGGTCGACTAAATAACCAGATAAAGATATTATGTCACTAAAGGTCAAGGTCATTCCGTCGGACCATCCGTCGTCAAGATTTTCAAACATCTTCTCCTCTGAAACCACTGGGCCGATTGAAGCCAAATTTCATATGGAGTCTCAGTGGGATGGGGTAACGAAAGTTTATACCCGGGGTCTGGGTCACATGACCAAGATGGCCGCCATGCCCATATATGGTAAAAACCCTTCAAAAATCTTCTCCAGAACCAAAAGGCCTATGACCTTGAAACTTGGTATGTAGCATCGGGCATGCTGGCCCATCATAGTTTATACAAATGATGACCATGTGTTGACCTTGAATTAATTGACGACATTGTCAACTTTGGTATGTTAGGCTTTTATATGGGAAAACGCTTATACAGTGGATTTCTCAGAAACTATTTAAGTCTTAGGTACAATACATGGTATATATGGTCAACTAAATGACCAGATGAAGATATTATGCCACTGAAAGGTCAAGGTCATTTTGTCGGTCTGTCCGTCATCAAGATTTTCAAAACATCTACTCCTCTGAAACCACTGGTCTGATTGAAGCGAAATTTCATATGGAGTCTAAGTGTGATCAAGTAAATAAAAGTTTGTTCTCAGGGTCTTGACCAAGATGGCTGCCATGCCCGTATATGGTAAAAACCCTTCAAAATCTTCTTCTCCAGAACCAAAAGGTGTATGACCTTGAAACTTGGTATGTAGCTTTGGGCACTCAAGCCCATCATAGTTTATACAAATGATCGTGCGTTTACCTTGAAGTAATTTATGACACTGTCAACTTTGGTACATTTAATATGTCGGCTTTTATATGGGAAAATGCTTAAACAGTGGATTTTTCAGAAACTATTTAAGTCTAAGGTGCAATATTTGGTATATATGGTTGACTAAATGACCAGATGAAGATATTTTGTCGTTAAAGGTCAAGGTCATTCTTTGACTTTTGTACAAGGTCATTGAGATTCTGTCACCCGTCAACATTTTCAAACATCTTCTCAGTGGCCACTAGGGTCAATTGAAGCCATATTTCATATGGAGCTTCACCGGCTTAAAGGAACCATAGTTTGTTCAGATGGTCTTGGTCACTTGACCAAGATGGCCACCATGCCCATATGTGGTAAAAACTCTTCAAATGTCTTTTTCTCGAGAACCGAAAGGCCTATAACCTTGAAACTTGGTACCGGTTTGTAGCATTGGGCACTCAGAGCCATCATAGTTTATACAAATGATTACTGTCTTTCATATATTATGGAGCTTTAATACTGGGTCAAAGGAATCAAAGTTTGTTCAGATGGTCATGGTCGTATGAACATGGTGGCCGCCACACCCATTTATGATAAAAACCCTTCAGAAATCTTTGTCCAGAAACAAAGTCCCAGTGACCTTGTGGCTTGGTATATAGAATTGGGACTCAACATTAATCCCCAAGGGAGGGGGTTATCTGCCCCTGCCCTGGTGCTATATACATGTATAAAAGCATTAAAATATATACCAGGACCAAGTGTCAGGTGAGCTACAGGACCATTGGTCCTCTTGTTTATTATTTGTAATAGCTACTTGCCCATCTGCTGGAAAATAGCTGACCTCTGACCTCTTGTCCTTTTGTTTGTCTTGTTTTGTTTTGTGTGCCGTCTTTATTTTTCCTTTCCCATTTGGTGTGTAGAATAGGATGTGGTAAGCGATTGTGTCTGTTTCGGATCGTTGGCTTCTCATCAACTTTGACAATACCCCTCCCCTTTCCCCTTGATTTATGCTAAAGGTTTTCAAAACATTTTTGTAAGTGTTCCTTTAAGCTATATTAACGCTATAGATGTTTCCTTGTTATCAAAATGTGTGATAGCTACTGTGCTATTCTCACTGAACGTGTTCCTTGGTTTGCAAAAATCGTGTTGGGCTGTCAAGTAATGTTGTTAGATTAGCTTCCGGTACTGTCCGTTCCAAGGCGGACACTCACTTCTGATGCAGATTCCATTTCTGTGGCATTGTGGTCACCTGTGTTACTCTATCTCGTCTTTGCTTGATGTTTTGTTTTGTGGTTTTGAAATAGAAAATACATAATAATGCACGTTTTATAAGTTTTCATGTTTTTCGATTGCTTTTGTTATTGAAAATAGAAAGTAGACATAAATGGATGTTTGAAACATCCATTTGCATCTACTTTCTATTTTTCGAAACCGAAAACCATAGTATGATTTTATTTTATTTTATTTTATTGTCTTCATTTTTTTTTGTATTCATGTATGGTTCCTATATGTCGGTTGTCGGGGCGTGCTGTTCTGCTCTGTCGTTTGCGTGCGTTTCTCCCGTTTACTTTCGGTGTCGTAGACCGGTGGGCTGTGTTTTGCTATTTTGGCCTTTCCTTGGTATCTTCGTTTATTCGCCTCATATCAATTATCTTATCTCATATTCTTTTCTGTTCATATTTCCGAAAGCTTTTGTTAAGGTTAACAGACATAATAGGGTCACAGTTATTTGCTCTTGTAATATATATTACCCGGATGATTTCAGTTGTGTTTTCATTTATACAGAGTACATAACACAAGGGATCATAAGCACCAGTTTCTTTCTCTGGTGATGAAAATGTTGATTTCTATGTCTTGTGTCTATTTTAATAGAAACATTGGTTATGGGTTACAGAACACAATGGCCAGGGTAGCAGCCATCATAGGACCTCAGCTCGTTACTCTGGTAACGTAACAACTTAGTTCATGATACAAAAGCTGTAGTTACATTTAAGAGCTACATGTATGAGTACATTTATCTGCCAGCGTAAGAACACGTATTTACAGAACCGAATTTTAAAATTAAGCCAGCAGAATTTTCATAAAAATATCAATAAAATCTTTTGTCTTTGATTTTGGGTCTGTGAAGTCATCAAGTTCAGGAATTCTAGTCTCAACTGCCCCAAAGGCATTAAGGACGTCAAACCAACGAGTGTGTTTAAATTAGAAATATGTGTAGTCCCCAAATCTTATAAAAAATAAAGTATAGCTATGCATATTTACGTATAGGTCAACAGAGCAAGCTGGACTGAGTCAAACTTCAGACATTTTCATGCATGATAATAATAATGATATAATAATATCATCATTAAGAGTAACATAAAAATGATAAAAATAATAATAATAAGGAATAATAAATTGCCTGACTTTATTCTTATTTTATACCAAGTCTCTTGTTTTTCTCTCAGGGTAGCTTAGTGCCTGGACTGATGTATTTTGTGTGTGCAGCATGCGGATTTGTGTCTATTTTGCTAATGTTTCCACTATTGGAGACAAAGGATGCTGTACTGGAGGACATTATTGCTAAAAAGAAACTAAAAGGAACCAACAGTAGCATTGTGTGATACACAGCCAGTCTTGAGTGAAATCATGTACTTTTAGACATTGCTTATGAAATCACTCCAAGCGGGCGTGCAGCGTCCATATAAATGCGTTCATTTCTCATGAAGGACACTCAATTTAGATTTTATTTGCAACGTCAGATGACGTCGTTTTAAAGTCGGTGGGACGTCATGCACGAATGACGTCGCACTGATGTCGCAACGACGTCGTGTTGACATTGTGTGCCTGGTGGGGCTATTTAGACGAGAACATTTGTAAATCGTTTATGAATAACTGTCGGTCAGTTGTAAAGAGCATTTATAGCAAAGGTCGCCGGTACATATTCGGGTTGCGCCATCTGGCGAGTGGAAGACTCTGTCGACCCAGCAGTGAATTGGTACCTGTTTCGAATCAAGGAAAGATAAGGATGCGAGCCAATGATACAGTGAGCTTCTAATCCAATTTCCCCTACGGCCAGTAGGCTTTGAGAAAATTTAACTTTCTTTAGACGAAACGCGTTAAATAATGTATATGAGCCGCGACACGAGAAAATAACAAAGTAGCATGTGGGCCAAGCAGAGACTTAGATCAGACTGGGCATTCGCCCAGTCTGATCAGAGTCTTCAGCGTCCAATGGAGTAAGCTTAGTCCCTTAGTTAGCCTTAGTTAGTTGGCGAAGAATCAGATCTAATTAGGCGGATGCCCAGGCTGATCTGAGTCTTCGATGGGCGCACATGCCGTGTGTTGATTTTCTCGTGTCGCGGATGATATAATAATATTGACGTCACGTGAAGGACTTCACGTTATTAGCCTACAGTAAAAACACAACTTAGCCTGCGCAGCCCCGCAAAGTGACCAGAGTCTTCACTTTTGCGATTATTTATATGTGGTATATGCGAAAAGGGAAAACTCTGAACAGACAGTGTGCGGATGCACGGGCTGATCTGAAACTTCCCTGTTCACAGATGCCGTAAGCCTGGACACATTTTCACGCGATGCCAAAACATTATGAAATACCAATACTGAAAATCATGAAACCTTAATCAAAATATGAGCCGCGACACGACAAAACCAACAATGTGGTTGTACGCCCACCGTTGACTCAGATCAGCCTGGGCATCTGCCCAGTTTGATCAGACTCTCCGCCTTGCGCTCAAAGGGTAGCTAAGGGTCTAAGCTACCTTCATGCGGACAACGAAGATTCTGATCAGACTGGCCGGATGCCCAGGCTGATCTGAGTCTGCGCTGGGCGCACAACCACATTGTTGGTTTTCTCGTGTCGCGGCTCAATTATCGTGTGTATTTTAACAATCAGAAGGTAATGGAACGACAGCTAGGGCCTATCATATTTGTTTTGATAATCCGATACCTAAAATTACATCAAAAGTAATAACTATATTTCATGTGGGCAGCAAAATCCGCTTCAAGTTTTTATATGCTACATGTATGTCCTGAAACCCCATAGTAGTCCCAATACACACGGTAGCTGTGGAATCCAGTGGAATCACTCTGCTAGTGTTCAGATCACAGGTTTCCCAAACGACAGAGGCTCGGGTGAGTTTCGCAAATCTATTTGTGCAAATATTTTATTTTTTAGAATTGGTAAAATTGCCTTTTGGCTCGTCAGTTGAAGATGGTCTGTTTTTTTTCACATATCGAATTCATTTCATGTATATACTGTCGCCTTTTAACTTTACTATTGACATGCCTTTAGCATCATAATATCAACAGAAACTTTCTGTGGGAGTCATGAAATTGCTTAAGTTAAACAGGTTCTCAGATGAATGCCTTGGTGAGTCCCTGACAACAAGTTGAAGGACTGCCCAAGCCTCAGCTTTGGGAGTTTGCATTGTTTCATTTATCTTAGGTACTTCTTGCTTCCAAATTGTTAAGTGTTATTGAAATGATTTCTATAATTTGATAATTATAGTAAGATCTGTATTTTATGTTAAACCTGTTAAAAATGGAAACCCGTATGGGGACATGTGCAAACAGTGCAGACCCAGTTCAGACGCTGCACAACTCGGCGTCTGATCAGGGTCAATACTGTTTGTTTACAAGAATTTCCATGAAAATACAATAAAAGTGAAACCATTCACCAGAAAACCCTTAACCTAGAAATTGATTCATCTATATGATAAGGACGGACATGTCTACTGTTCAAAAACAAATGAAGGTAAAACAATCAAATTATTGCTACAACTGGAACAGAATGGTAATCTTCTCATCCAATGATTTTCCACTTGCTTCATTTCTTTTTTGTGTTTGCCCTCAGATTCTAAAAGCTATTTAGCATTAAACTCAAGACTCTTTCCATGGTCTCCCAGTGTTTGTTTCGTTATCTCTATATCTGACACATTAGCCTCTATATTTGCCTTCTTAGTTCATATCTCCGCCTTCAACTCGTCATACACGTTGGAGAATTTCTCAGTCAGCATATTTATCTTTTGCTTATTCCATCACCTAGCTTTTTAAACAATGCTCTCATCTCATCCTTAAATTTGTCAAACTTGTCTTCCATGCCACATTGTTTAAATGCAGCCTCTTGTTGGAATGGTCATACCTAACTCGACCAGTAATAAAGTCTTCAGTTTACGGTTAGTTGTAGTGCCAAAGTGCGTGGGTGATATTTCATATTCTCTCACATCTACTGATAAATTGTCCTCTACGAAATTTATAATTTTTGACGCTGTTCATACACATTTACTTGAAAGAACACGACTGTGCATTAGATATTCGTTAGGTATTGTTTTTTTCTCTTAGATCTTTTTTCACGCGAAAAAACGGTCCGTCATGTTTGTTTATAACCATCGGAACTTGTACCAGCAATGAGAAAATTCCTCCCCCCACCAATTCCGAGTCGCTTTTGCCATTGACCACGACGTCTGTCTTCTAGTGTTGTTATAATTTCTGGATTCAATGAAATTAGTGTTTTGTGATCTTGATTAATCCTGAAGTTTCCCCACTTCGGTTTTTTTAACTTTTATTTTCTAATTACTACGGCCATTTTCTTATTACTACGGCCAAGAAGCCCAAGGAAAAGCTATATTTGGCATATCCCTTAGGTGCTAGCAAGCTTAAGGCACAATAACCCTCCACCACTGCCTGTTACAGGATGACCTGTCAAATCATAACTGGTGGCTGCATAAATCTGTAGTAGTCTGTGCTTGGGTATCTTTGAGGTGAGCCTTCTGAAATTTCTAGTTTCGATTGCATCAAGTGGATTTTGAGCACAGCTGCAAAATTAATGTAAACTATTTTTCTACATCGCGATCAAACGCAGCACTTCGCCCCTGAGATATTTGTACGCATATTTTCGGACCTGTCTCCTTAGGGTGTCATCTTCGTTCGACGTCACAAATCTTTTGGCAAGTTTTTTTTTTTAAATATTTGTTCGTCCTGACACTTCCGTCTTGTAATACTTGAAAGACAATTGAAACAAGAGAACCATCAGGCCCTGAATCTCTCTCCTAAGTATGGTGGCCATGTAGGTCATGCGACATAGACCGCTTAAATAAATCTTCGTCCTCTCAGGCCCTGGAGGCTGTGTATGAAATTTGGTTACAATTAGCCCAGTGGCTTTTAAGGAGACGTCTGAAATTGTTAAATATGAGGGACATGGGTCAGAGGTCAAAGAATGACCTTGACCCCTTGTACCCGCAAATCTTCCATGTTCTAATTAAGACGACTGTATATACCAATTTTAGGCCAAAATTTTTTAAACTTGCCTTGAAATCTTGTTTTGGCATTTTTCCATACTTGACCTTTTTCTTTAAAAGGTCAAGATCAGCCCAAGGTCATCATTTGAACAACCTCGATAGTACTCAAGTATCTGGTGATACATACCAAGTTTCAAGGCCATACGCCTATTGGTTCTGGAGAAGAAGATTTGTAAATGTTTTGCCATATATGGGCATGGTGGCCATGTTGGTCATGCGACCCAGCCTATTTGAACAAATTTTCATTCCCTTAGCCCCTGCAGGCTCTATATGAAATTTGATTACAATTGGCCAAGTGGCTTTTGAGAAGATGTCTGAATGTGTCAAAATATGAGAGACCAAAGGTCAAAAGGTCAAAGAAGGACCTTGACCTCTTGTACGCATAAATTTCCATGTACCCATTAAGATGACTGTATATACATCAATCATCAGGTCAAAATCTTTAACAGTTTCCAAGAAATCTTATGATCCAGCAGTTTCCCATATAAAAACTACAGAAAGCAAATTTGACCTTACCATAAAAAAGTCAAGGTCAACCCAAGGTCATAATTTGAACAACCTTGGTAGTACTTGTGTACCTGATGCTACATTCCAAGTTTCAAGGCCAACGGGCCGTTGGTTCTAGTGAAGAAGATTTTTTAATGTTTTTACCATTTATGGGCTTGGCGGCCATCTTCATCATGTGACCTAGACCAAATATATTTAGTTCCCAGAAGCCCTGGAGGCTATATATGAAAATTTGGCTACATTTGGCTCAGTGGTTTCAGAGAAGAAGTCGTTTGAAATTGTGGTCGGACGACGGACGACGTACGATGGACGGACGACCGAGCCTGCCTATACTATAGGCTCCCCTGAAGCCGCTGGCTCAGGTGAGCTAAAATGAGCCGCAACACGACAAAACAAACAAAGTTACATGTGCGTTCAGTGAAGACTCAGATATCAGAGATTCGGTGTCCGCACGGAGCTAGCTTAGATTCTTAACTACCCTTTATGCGCACAGCGAAGACTCTAATCAGGCTGGGCCGCTACTCAGGCAGATTGGAGTCTTCGCTGGCCGCAGATGCCGCTTTGTTGGTTTTGTCGTGTCACGGCGCAAATCAGTTTCTTTTTTACTGACGAAATGTCCGTTTTTGAAAGAGTAAAGTAGAATTGTCAGCCCTGTGTTCCTTTTCAGATGATTTAAAGACTAATATTATTTCATTCTAGTTCTAAATGACGAGGGGCAGCATTTTAAATCCTCTTCTGTTAAGTTGCCTTTCAACAGCTGTGATATGCGTTAAACCACATTTCCATGATACCAGAATTTTGGTATAATGCCCATGCATATACTGACCAAACTATTTCTTGACCCTTTTTTGACAAGTGCCCTTGTCCATCCCTATTGTTGATAAGTCCATTTCTAGTCCATGCGTTGATGGGCCATAGTCTGATGGATGTTTTCATTTTTTTGTATTGTGCGTAGAAATTCCTGTAAGCAAACAATGTGTCTTAATGATATATATAAAGGATAAACATAGGGGAACTTTGGAGGTATTTAAAAACAATTAGGAACACTTTTAAAAGAGCCTTATTGCTGTTCTGCATTTATGCATTGCATGCATGTACATATAAATGCTTTATGCTCAAGTTTTTTTTCCAAAATATTTTCAAATACATGGTTCCGAGTTCCCAAAAAACTGTTGGCTAGTTCTAACTGCTATCATCAGTTGCCCTTGGGCAGCATTAGATGGAATCCATCCCTCAATATGCTGCCCAAGGATATACATATATTTATATATATTATGTATGGGATTACAAACAGCTAGCATCAGTTTCCCTTGAGCAGACAATGGTGGGACCTGAAATATTTAGTTCAACACAAAATTATAAGTAATGCTCAAATACGTACTCATGCTTCAACATACTTCAGGTCTTGTAGTTGGTGTGGATATTCTGCACTTTACCGGTCTTTAGTCGGCCATATTGGTTGTACCGAGTGCGCATGAGCGACCTGTTGCTAAGTGGGCGGAGCCTAATTTTGTTTACAAGTCGGCCATCTTGGATTCTACCGGCTGCGATTCAGTGTAGTTTTCGACATAATAATAGCATTTTGATTATGTTTTTCGACGTACTGTGATAATATTCAGCTGAAAAATTTACTTTAATTTCACTTTTAGCCTTATTTATGAAGAAACAGCTGTTTTAATTGAACATAGAGCGGGAATATGGGAGCAACTACAATTTCCATTGACAAACAGTGACAATGTGACAAAATAATACCACTTACCTGAAAATTAATCATCAAATAGGGCCTAGGTCCAAAAGACTGTTGTTCACTGGCTCATCATCACAGAGGTCCTGTAGACTTGAATTTAATGTCTCTGGTTGTTGTTCTTCTTCCACATTTCCTTGGATGTCAGTTAAGGGCTGCCTTTTTTTCTTTCCAGGGTAGACTTTTTTAATCAGCTCCAAGAATTCTAAGAATTTGTCCTCAGCATCATTTAGGTACTTTTTCTGATGATATATTCCACTAAATAACTGTCATAGAATTGCTTTTGAGCTCCATATTTGGGGAATGATTTTTACAGCATTCCACGTGCTCTCTATGAGATTGGTACAGGCTCCAGTTTCTTTATTTTTAAATGTCACAGAATGGTTGACTGTAAGGTGGGTATAGCCTTCCTCTTTCAAAGTACTATAAGCTTTCCAACAGTCTGACAAAATTACAGAACCTGGTTTAACATACCTTTTAATGATTGGGATTAATGTTGCAGCTGACCGGTCTTCAACAATTTCAAAGAAACATTTTTTACTTTCACGCTCTATCCCACCGAAAACCCAAACATCTTCTACACGCTGTCCCCTGTGATATTTCCGTTTACCTAACTTCGACTCATCAATTTCTATTTCTTTGCCGACCCCTCCTATCTGCTCATTTTCAGACTTTATAATTTCAACACAAACTTCTCTTGCAAAATTGTACCAGTCTGGAAGAGTATGAGCACTTCCATTTTTTAAATCCCTTGCAACATATTCAGTTGGAACTTTATACACCCAGTAATATGTAACTTGATAGCTTGTTCAAGCAACAGATGTGTATTAGAAAACCAGCTACCTTCTCTGATGGATGTCTTCTTGTAACACTTGCTGTTTTTACATCTCCAAACCAACCTGTCTTTGCTGTATGATGAATCAGCGCTCAAGTTAATTTTTCCTTTCAAGCACTTGTCGCACAGGCCACCAAAATCACCTAAAACTTCTTTTTCTTGAAGCCAAGATATTAAATTCCTTTTATCAGCACAAATTAGAGCCAAATCATCATAAACAAATGGCATTATTTACATTTTGGCAGCCGCAACGTGGTTTTGTTTACAAAACAAATACTTCGAACGCCGACCCCAACGGTTGCGCGATTCGAGGTCAATTGAATAAATTAGCGCTAGACCAATGAAATACAAGGAACTTAGCTCGGCCCACTTCGCACGCTTCCGCTTTTCTTGACGGGCTAGCTTCGGAATGATAGGGCAGACAAGGCTAATTTTCCGGAATTTAGTTAAAACTTACGGTTTAAAACCTTAGTTTTAACCCAAAAAAGGTATGATCTTTTCATTTTTAAAATCGTTTTTACGATTTTTTTGCTTATTTTTCATTTTTAATCGCGCTCACGCGCCTCTCTTATACAGGCCTTAGTTACCTACCTTCACAAGGATTTTCCTTCGGAAAAAGAGCGACCGGTAAAGTGCAGGTGTGGAGGGCTCGCATTTCTCTCTGAGACCATGCGGATGTACAACATGTACAAAAGTCTACTCCGTACTATTCAACAGAGCAAAGTTCAACAACGTGGGCGCTTGTCCCGAGCGCTCCCTGTTGATCGATATACTGGTACCAAGCTATATGCATATAGTGTAGATAGAGCTTGAGACCAGTATATTGTTCAACAGTGAGCGCTCGGCGAGCGCCCACGTTGCTGAACATACCTCCGCTGTGTGAAAGGATATCGGTACAGTTTTCATCTGTGAACAGACTGGTGATCAGTTCAAAGACACTGTTGGGTCAGCCAAGAATACAAGCTATCACCCTGTCTCTTTAACATCTATCTGGAAAAAATCATGTTAGTCAGATTAATTAGGAATCTGTGCTACGCAGATAACATAATTAGATGGGCTGACAGATAAACGTGCAACAGCTGAAGATGCATTTGCTGTTTTCCAGCAGGTTTCCTAGAGTTCTCCACAGACACTTAAAGTTACGTTTCTTGCACGTAACCCTCAGTGTATGTTGCAAACTCCACGGCACCGGCAGTTGTTAATAAACGAAGGGAATAAATGATCGCAGATAAATTTATGTCATGCTGTTTGCCACAATTATGCTTTCTCGGATATTTTACATATAGAAGCACACTTTCTACGAATAAACTGAGTGCATTTTTGTCGAACGTCCCTCGTACTGGTGCTATCAGATACAGGTTAACTTAGACGCACAGACATGCAGGATACATATACCTGAAAGCAAACATTACAATGACCTATTATTCAAAAGAAGTGTACCTTGACATAACTGTACTCAAATTCGAAGATAATTATCTTAGCATGTTCCCTGTCTGTATCAAATGTCTATAAATCTGGAAGAGAATTTATTAAAGTACATACTCAGGGAAAGCAACTCGGGCGATGTCATTTTTTTTCTTTTCGCAATGAGGGTCTACTCTTAAAGGAAAGAATTTGCTCTTAGAATAGCAAATTCTTACCTTTAAGAGTAGACCCCTTTTTGGAAGGGTCTCGTTGCCTAGGGAAGCAAATTAGCAGTAATGAAATCTGCTGCCCTTTATAAAGATAAAAACAAGGTGTACCCATACACCTTAAGTGAAAGAAAATGAATCTTAGCAAGTGAGCGCAGGTGCAAAGAATGCATTTTGTCTTGACTTCGGGGGCATTTTCTTGAGACACGAGTTATAGGTTTGGGAAGATGGTTGCTCGTTTTGTTTAGTAACAATTTCTCTTCTGTTTTATGTTATATTTTCTGTAATTCTTTATTTAGGAATTAAGGAACGTGTCGTGATACAAAATGGCGCCCGCTTCAGGAGCAAAGTTAGAGGATATTATCAGAGATATTGGTGGCTGTGGTCGCTTTCAGATAATTCTGTCAACTATCGTACATTCTATGAAGTGTATCATCTGCTTCACCACTCTGTTCATGGTCTTTGGAGCCGCAGTTCCAGACTGGTGGTGTGTAGACGATCTGATTGGTCAAAATGCTAGTGACGTAATTGGATATTACAATACGTCACAGTACAAATCTTGTACCGTAGATAATGCAAAGAAAACTTGTTCCAAGTTTCTGTATGACGACAAAATGAGAACCATTGTAACCAAGGTTTGTAAAGTACATTTTATTTTATTAAACCCACTCATTCACTTATTGTTCAAAGTAACAACCAAACATACACACAACATTAACCCTTAAAACGCCCAAAACGAAACAAATTGAATTTGCAAACAACGTAGATACAGATGGGCGGCTCATTTAGATTCGCATGATCTGCATCTATTCTGTTTGCTCTTTATTCTTTTAAATCTCTTTTAAAAAAGCTTGAACAAAACATTTTTTTTGAAATTTTGCAGACGTTTAATTTGTCGTCTGCTATCTTTGCGCTTAAAAGGTTAAAACAATATCATGTCAACGTCGATGCAACATCCCGTCAAACTCACTGATTCGACGTTAACCTGAACATTGTCCAGGCTGTGTCCCTGCTGAAAGTTTGCTTTCCGTCTGTAAACGAGTGTTATCAGTCTAAAATATCACATTTTTCATATGATGTCGCTGTTATTTAGTAGATAACGTTGTGTCATAAAATTGTCTGACCACACGTGTAATAATACTTTGGCTCTATACGTAACGTCAGTGACAACGTCCATGTCAGCAATGCGTTTTCTTATTGAAGTCATGTTCAACTTTAAGGTGCTTAAATTCAGTATTAAGGGTCATATGATAAACAGAATCTTACACTCGAGGTCATTTTATATGATGTTTATGAGCCTTTACAGAATCTTACACTCGTGGTCATTTCATATGAAATTTATGAAACTCGCCGAAGGCTCGTTTCATAAATTTCGTATGAAATACCACAAGTGTAAGACGCTCTATAGAACAACAAAAAGTATGCTCTTGAAAAGCCAGCTGCTTGTCAAATGAACCAGTCATAATAAGATAAGGTCCATATTAATTTTTCTTATAAGCGCAATGTTGACCCAGTTAAAAGAAAGCTCTTGTTACCGACAAAAATCTAAAACTCAGCTATAGCCTAACAATAGTACTATAATGGTAGCTTTACAATCGTTCAGATTTATGTTTCCAGTGTCTGCTGACTTGGGCAAAAGTTACAGGAGTGCTCTTTTTTCGAGATTTTTTTCTGTAGAAACGATAAGGCAGTAAACACAACTTTTACTACATTCCCGGATCTCACCAGAAGATTATCTATACACGTGAAGCACAATATATTTCGAGATGGTACTTTTCTGTTCTCTCATGGATTTGTTTCTTAAAAAATGTAACTTCATTCAAATAATTTAAAGATACGGTTAATGAAATATGACGGGAATTTGATTTAAAGTCTATGAAACGAAAATAAACTGGGCTTAACTTTCTATAGCACAGTATATTTAAAGGAAATCTATGTCATATAGTCAATGACATAAAGCTTTTGACGTGTTGTTAAACGATCCTTTGAAGATAAAAAATATCTTAGATTCACAAAACACAACGTACATTTTAAATAAAAATATTTTTTTTTTATCCTCAATAAATAAAATCCCAAAGAAGACTTTTTAAGCCGAAAGTTATATCATTTTTTGTTGTTGTGCTGTGCAATCCAGTTTCAGAGGGATGGTCTTAAATCGGTAATAGCCTTCAACTTACTGTGAAAATTTTGCATAGGATTATAACAATTTTGAACTGTGGATGGTATAGGCACATCTTCCATGTAGATTTATATGAAAGCCATTTTGTACATTTCAGTGGGACCTTCTCTGTGACAAGTCCTGGGTTCCGCCGACAATCATATCTATCTACATGGCCGGTGTGTTAGTAGGAAACGTGCTGGCTGGTCAGATAGCGGATCTCATTGGTCGAAAGACTCCATTGTTCCTGTCAGTAGCATCCCTCGTTGCCTTGAATATAATAGCTGCATTTTCTGTGTCCTGGTTAATGTTTGCAGTTATCAGATTCTTCATGGGCTTTGCAGTGGGTGTTAACGCTACAATACAGTATAGCATTCAGGTAGAGTTTGCACTGGCAAGATGGCGGACCTGGATTGTTCACGTGCCTTCCTGGACTATTGAAGTTTGTCTATTTGCATTGGTGGCGTGGCTAATACACGACTGGAAGTACATACATATCGCTACTGCATGTGTGGGAGCACCTTTACTTGCCTCTTGGTGGTACGTTAATCGATCATTAACCCTTGAAGCGCAAAAAAAAGTAGACAAAAGTTACATCTGTAAATTCACAGGGTATAATCGATTCCGCTAATTTTCGCTTCCTGCAGAGACTGTCCGTCATATTTGGCTTCCGCCGAGACTGTCCGCGAAATCTTGCTTCCTGCCGAGACTTCTGTACATGATAAATGGCTTCCTGCAGAGACTGTCCGTGTGATTCTGCTTCCTGCCGAGAGCCTCGGCAGGAAGCAGAATCACGCGGACTGTCTCGGCAGGAAGCCATTTCTCGAGGACAGTAGTCTCTGCAGGAAGCAAGAGTTCGCGGACAGTCTCGGTGGAAGCCAAATATGACGGACAGTCTCTGCAGGAAGCGAAAATTGGCGGAATCGATTATACCCTGTGAAATTTCACAAAATGTTTTGTCCAAGCTGAATCATACTGAGACTGTTAAGAATAGCGACAAACAAGTGTAGATTTAGATAAGGCGGCTCATTATAAGCCGCGTCAGCTGACGCTGTTACCAAATTCAACTATATATATATTTTTTTCATTTTTAGCGCTTTAAGTGTTAGCTTCAAGTACTTGAACAGTCTACAATGTATATTGTAATGTTGACATTTTTATTTTCAGTTTAAAAAATAATAATAATACCCATGCGCTAGTTGAATAATTTTACCGTCGTAAGAAGTTTTGAAATCTGCTGACAATTGTATGCTTGTATACCATGTAACGAAGTGTGTTGTAGGCAAGTATACGACACATTCATTACATGATTTGCAAGCATACAACACATTTATTACATGACATGGAAGCATACAATATATTCGTTACATGATATGCAAGCATACATTATATTCTTTACATTTGTACCTGTAAAACAAGATTGCAGATTCGACTCCCCCTTCCCCCTCTCCCCTGCACTCCTCTGGTCTTGCGGATGAGACATTAAATCGAGGTCCCGGCTCCGTATGACCTTGGTATTGGTGGGTTGTTAAACCCATGTTCACGCAGTCACTTTCTGTAAAACAAGAAACAAAGTTGAAATGAAACGAAACGAAAGGCATAGCCATACTTCAAAGTACAGATTCTATTTCCCGGTCCGTTGGAAGTGACGCCCATTCTGCAAAAAAAAAAATAAATAAAATGAGCCGCGACGCGAGAAAACCAACAAAGTGGTTGTGCGCCCAGCATAGACTCAGATCAGACTGGGCATCCGCCCAGTCTGATCAGTGTCTTTGCTGTCCGCATGAAGGTAACTTTGACCCTAAGCTACCCTTTAAGCGCTTAAGGAAGACTCTGCCCAGACTGGGTGGATTCCCAGGCTGATCTGACTCTGCGCTAGGCGCACAACCAGTTTGTTGGTTTTCTCGTGTCGCGGCTCAAAGAATGAAAAGGTGTTTGGCTTAAGCCTGCACTGCCTTGCCCATTACATTGCTCTTCATGTAGACACTAGACACTCCCTAAAACGGCTCCTGTTGCTTTCTTTGTTTTCAAGGGATACTTTTTCAGAACGTGTTAACTAAAGTGTCATAAACTTTAATAAAATCTAGTTAGGCGCATTAAACTACAACATTTTTATACATACAAAACCAACATTATTCATTTATTTTTAAGGCTTCAAAGTCAAGTCTATGAACCTAGCAAAACACCTATACAGTAAGGGCAGATTCTGTTTGCCACTGCGCCATTAGATCATTAATGAAATCAGATTCTTCAAATGCTAACATAAATTGATTTTAATTTTAAGTTAAGTTCTTTTAAAGGTTTATTCCCGAAAGTTTTCGCTGGTACGTATCTCACAATCGCATCAAAGACGCTGAAAGGGTCATACAGTTCATCGCCAAAGTAAATGGACACCGTGAAGTTAACCTGGCCAAGCTACATGAAGTAGCAGAAACGGAGACGGGGATTCATAAAGAGACTCTAGCTAAGAAAAAGTATACACTGATGGACGTTTTTCGACATGCGCAATTGCTAAGGCTTTCCTTGCTTCTAGGATTTATCTGGTAAGATATTATCATTTATTATAAAGTCTAAAAATAAACTTATTTTCATTGGTGCAGAACATGATTAATATCTCTTGGCGTCCTTGATATCTACTGGCATGAGGTTTCCTATATGACATAACTTTCTAAAATAAGCTTTCCTGAATTTTTGCAGGCTTAAATCCGCAGTATTTGTTGTTTAATCGTTTTGTGGATCCGAAACCCAGTGACGTTTTTTATTCCAAACTTTGATGACAGTAATCTTTAAGCAATCTTTCATGTCGTCACAGAGGTGGCAACGTCTATGCACGATTTAATGACTAAATGGGTATCAGGCAATGCGATATTTTGTTAGATTATGTAATAAAACAATTGTTGACCATTGAATTATTAGACATGATGTATTACCAATATTGATCTCCGCTGTCGCTATATTGGTATTCTGTAGTTGACATCACATCATGTCCAGTGCCTCAGTAGTCAATAATTTTATATCATTAAGCAAAGTATCCAGAGCATTTCTGCTTATACGCAAAAGTGCCCGAGCTTATTGAAACTTGTCAGATTGGTTAAATGCTGCGTATTTGTCTGTTGAAAATTTGCAAATGCAAACAAGCATGTTGATTTGAGAGAAAAAATAGGGGGTAAAGCCTTAGACTTACCTCCCATACGTACTACAGAGCTAAGCTTTGAACAATTTTATTCATGAATAATTTAGTGATTAGTTGATTTTAAGCTTGCTTATCATGAGGTATATATGCTAAAATACTGAGAAAAATACTAAGTGTACTGCTAAAGTAAACTATTAGGTTATAGTATTAAAACGCAATATTGATGGGTCAGAGCACCAATCATGTGATTAGAAATGCGCATTTTTTTTCTGATGTAATATGTAAACACCTTTCAGTATTATGTTCATTTTATTTTAATCTCATGTTTACAGAGATAACGCACACTATGGATAATATATACAATTAATAGAGGATCTTACATGAGTACTCATGTATTATTGAATTTACTAAACGAGTTGGGGAAAAAGATAAGATGCGAGGCTTCATCTTATCGTTTTTCCCTAGAACGAGTTTAATAAATTCAATAATACATGAGCACGAATGCAAGATTCTATTTATCATATGACGCTTAAATCATATTTTATTAGCAGATTTTGCACTAAAACGTCACATTTTCGCTACTAGAAATGCGACGTTTGCATGGACGTCAACGCATAACGTTACGACGTCATTTGCATATTTAATCCACTAGTGGATTATCTTTTTTAATGCATGGCTTTATTACACTCTCAGATGCGACGTCATATGATAAATGTACTTAAACACCTTGTTGCTACCATACAACAATAGAAAAGGTATTTGTAGCAATGGTTGGAACATCCTGAGACAGTCTGGTGTTAACCTGTATAATTACATCAAATAGGTGCAAGGTTCAAGGTTTAACCTTTTAACTACCAAAAAGCAGACAGCAAAATGTACGTCTGCCTAATTTCCAAATATTTTTCGTCCAAGCTACATCAAATTGAGAAACTAGAGGGCAAACAGTGTAGATCTAGATGAGGCGGCTCTTTATGATCTTCGCTGTTTGCGAATTCTGCTATTTCTGTTACTTGCGCTTAATGTGTTAAGGCGCCTCTAGAAATCTACATTGTTTCATTCATCATTCCCAGCTTTGTATAAAAGCGATTACTTAAGCATGCATATTGAAAAAACTTTCACATGAAGAAATGAAATTATTTTTATTTCATTATAAACAAACGACTACAACAATGCTATTGAAATAAAAATGAACTAATTAGCTGCTTAAATTTAAAAAGAAATAGTAAATTTACTGCTTCCAAAACAGAATAACAATACATGTAAGCCGCGAGACACAGAATACAGTCAGAATGATAGAGAAAGTATTTTGGTAGCAAGCGCTTCCAAATCGATGTGTGGCATATGTCTTGGAGGTTAGATGGATCATGGTTGACTGGGCTTAAGGAAGTGCTGTTTGGATATTGGTTCCGTCAACGTTCCTTAAGCCCAGTTCACCGACAGAAATACTGTCACAGCATACGGGATGTCTAACGCTGATGGGGGCTGGCGAAGCGATTGCCACATATATGATCTATTGATAAAGTTAACAAGTTTTATAAGCACCTCTACCTTCAGGACTTGATAATAGTCATAATAACGTCAATGCACGTTAAGTCGTCAGGTTGCGGCATATTTTGTATTACTATACACAAACGAACAAAGGTATTTGAGAACGGTTTTTTGCAACGGGTACCAGAATTACTAATCTAAACGATTATTTAATTCAGTTATTCCTGAAATACAAACTTTTTACGTGAAAAATCACTGAATGACAGAAGGGTGGACCTGACGACCTTATATGACATGGCATATTAAGTCGTCATCTTATGTACTGGAATGTCGTCAGTAGGTCTTAAGTTATAGTCTTCGTGGATTCTTTTGAAAAGAGGCAAAGGAACCATATTTAATCAAATAATTCGACCTGTTGCAAATAATAACACGTAATATCAAGAACAGAACTCTATCATGACGAAGATAATTCAGTAAATGAGCACTGAAATCAGAACCACATGTGTGCGTGTGCAGGGGGGGGGGGATATGTGTGGTTGTGCATGCATTCCTGTTTATGTGCATTTCCTTCCGGTGTTCATAGAAAAATGGGAAGCAGTTCTGGGCAGTTTATTCAAACTATGTCTCAGAAGAGTTGCGCATCTGCAAAGTCTGAGACCTCACTGACTGCCTGTATAAGCTTTCGAACCTTTGGAACCAGGCCTTGAAGGCATTCCTGAAAATCAGATAATAGGAATAAGAAATTGAATAATTTGAGAGAGAGAAGATGGAGAGAGAGTTTAGACATGCTTGCTTTTATAGAAAGTATCCAATGCTCTTCGAGGATGCTTGCAAGGTGCTACCACCACCCCATACTTCTCAATAATACCAACTTAGTTCGTTTCGTGCGATTTGATTGGCTAGAAGAAAAAATTTAGACCTCGTAAATTCCAGCATCATACATGCAATCTCATTGAGCTATTTTCCCGCAAGCTTCTAAAGTCAACGATTTACAACTATTTTCCATGATTTTATGATGCAGTTGGAATTTTAAGGCATAAAATATTGTGGACTTTCTCGATGTCTACAGGCCGGCGAATCCCTCACAAACATAGCATAAAGCCTTTCGGGCTTTACCCAGTTTATGCGTGATTCGCCGGCGTTTACACATCGAGAAATTCCACGGAAATAAAATTCATTCCTACAGTAACATCAATACAATTGCTTTGATGAAGTGAAACATTCTCGCGATTTATGGATCTGTTCGGTATCTAGTGTAAAAGAGTGGAGACAAGAATACATAAAAATGTAACATTAAGTCGTCAGATGTCATATTAGGTCGTCAGTGCTCTTTCATGATAAATATTTTAATCGCATGATTTGGCACAAGGGAAACCACCCTTTCGCTTCTTTAATCATTCTTCTCAAGGCCGAGCACTTTACTATGGCACGTGGCCGCAACGGAAAGTTTTAAAACTCATTCGCCGCAACCCGTTAAGTCTGGACTATTCCGTCGTCCACTTTTTTATCAGGGTCGAGAAACAGTACCCCTAAATAACAGCATATATCTTGCAAATATTAAAAATAATTATATTTATGGCAGAAGAATATAAAAGCTGAATAATTTTGTTTTCAATTTTTGCCGCACCTCCACTTCTGTGATGACGCAGGAAAAGAGAGCATTGCGAGAAGGGAAAGTGACGACTTAATGAGCCTGACGACTTAACCCGAATTTACGTTAGATATTTTTGGCTTGCCGTCTCGGCGGCAAGCCAGTATTCAAGTGGTTTAGTGATACCGAGTTATTTTCGGAAAAAACGATACGTCACACTTAGTCGGAAAATACCTGGAGAGTGTGTACTGCAACGATTCGTTTTAACTTTTTTAGGGCCGCAATATTAAGCCAAAGAGATTGGAAAGCTCGTTCCGGTTTGAGACTGCATTTCTTCATTATTTTCTTCACAGACATAACAAACAAAGACCTCGTCCGATTTTGTCTATTTTTATCCATATCCGGTGTACCTCATCTGCTAAAAATAACAGATGGAAACATTAGTATTCTATTTTTGATAGTACATGTACTTTTTTAATTCCGTTAAAAAGCACGTTTTTCTTTTACAAGTGCCTTGAACTTGGCCACATTTCTTTTGCTTTTTACAAACTGATTGCATTAAAAATGAAACTCTAAATTTAATGCAAAGTATTTGGCTTTGCATCCGAAGAAATATACCAAAAACCTGCGTAAGAAACAGTGTTTATATATAGCAAATATTATTAATAGCGCAAAGCATTAGCTTTTCCAAAAATTGTGCAGCGGCGTCGCGAAAAACAGGCCTTAGGGCATCGCATAATCTGACTGGTCAGAGCAGCCGGCACACTGTCCAGCGCCGGTGCATTCAGGGCATCTGATCAGTCTTTTTCGGCATATATATTCTTCATGATGATCCATGATCATCTTTTTTGCTGAGGATAGACTGATAAGACTGCGCTTATGCCGGAGTGGGCTGATCTGTGTATCTGTAAAAACTGAAAGAGCAGAGTTCAAATTTATTGTTTAGATTTAGAAACAAGCGCTTTGACGATTTTTTCCCTTATCACATTAACTGAATTTTTTTATTCCATCTATCTGTGTGTGTGGCTTGCTTATATGTAGAACTGACAGTGTTATGTATATACAAGTCGGTAAAGTCGGTGAGTACTTAACGCTTACGCATTGCAACAGGCCTTTCCATGGCACAAAGCGATATATTATGTACACATTTTTAGCATCTGATAAACTTCCTTTTGGCCATCAACATGTTCATGAATAGCCTGAACAATGATACAGAAAAGGGCGACAATTCATAATTGTTAATATTTGAAACTCAGAATTGTTAAAATCTGAAACTGTTAGGGATTCATTGACAGCTTTATGACAACGGATGGTTTGGTTGGTTGGTTGGTGCGATGATGCTGGGTATAATTTCCAGTGCCGGGGCGTCCTACTTATTTGGATTGTAGTAGAACAAGGGCCTACTGTGCTTGCAGTAGGTGCGGGTTGGGGTGTGTGGACATTTTTCTTGCTTTTATAACACAAAATAGCATACATATAAAAGATAAATTTCATTTGTCGGGAGTTCATGGAAATACGAACGCAATAGGTTCCGTGCTTTGTTGTTCCCAAATGGTGTAAAGTTAGTTATTGTCCAAACAATAACAGCATGCGTTTTCTTCTCAGAGTGTCAAAATTTTGTTCAAGTCACTGCCACTGATGCCACTTAAACCAAAAATAAACTATTTACTTCTTTTTTGATGCCAAGTTCAGATGTGCCCAGATTCCATAGACATGGGTTTGAAACAGTCTTTCCTAAAATTTTGAATCAGACTAAATGTGACTCAACAGCCGTAAAGAAAAGCCTTGAAATAGGTCCATAAAGTTATTATTTTCCTTGAGACATGACTAACGGCCGGCCAAAATGTTGGGAAACTGTTTTGTTGTTGTTGTTGTTGTTGTTGTTGTGTGTGTGTGTGTGTGTTTCCTCAATTCGTTTTTCAAATAAATTCCACACTTGTATTTGGTTTAAACATATTTTATTTTCAAAAAATGCACATAATAACCTAAAAATAACACAATTACACAAAGCAATAGGATCAGAACGAAAGCTTGTATTTACCTTACCCCCGTGGATAATGCCACCATTCAAGAAGTTAGAAATTAAATACTTAGCTAAATAAAAGTAAGCAACAGAAAGTGCACTAACAATCGGGTTCAATAACAACTCATGAAAATTTCACTGTTTTAGCTGTGCAAGCCTTCCTTTTAAAAGGAAATTTTATTTGTTTACAAGCAAGTTTATGCGCTAAGAAGTTTATGTCGTGCTCGCTACCGTGTATATAAATATGTAATTGTATATGTATATATGCTTATGGGCCGTATGGCTTAGTGCATTAATAAATGATCTATGTCGAATTCAATACCATCGTGTGGCTATACTGACCGTTCAAAACTCTTCACTGGACATTTCGGTTCTAGGTGTCTTTTTTTTAACTTCAGACAAATTTAGGTCTAAACAAAGCAACGAAACTTTGAAATTAAATTTTTTTAAAGAATTTAAATGTTCAGCAATAAAGAAAAGTTCTATGATTCACGGAAAAAGGAATTCATTGTTTCTTTAAATTATATCGAAGTGCTAACTATGTAAGTAGAATGTACGTGTGGCGAAATGTGCCCCTCCAAATTACGTAATGGTAGTAGTAGTTATTGTAGTAAATAATAATAATAATAATAATAATAATAATAAAAATGATAAGGCATACAGTTTTACATAAGGCTAGAAGGGAAAAAGAGAAGTAGAAAAATAGCGAGAGAAAAAGAGAGGTAGAAAAAAAGAGTTTACAAGTTTTTGGAGTTTCACTACATTGGTTGTTTTAAAAAAGAAGATACAATATATGAAACTTTATCACACTGCTGTATCCTATCGAATTAATGTAATAGATGGGTTCTCGATCGTCACAAACTTTCTTTCAAACGAGGCACACGACGAAAAAGAGATTTTCTGACGCCACAGTTAAAGCCACATTACTCTCGTTACCTCAGTTACTGATATCTCAAAGTACCCTCATTCAGATAATCTAGTTTAGACCTATTTCCTATTTTCCACTACATTTTCAAACAACTGGTATCTTAAGAAAATTTTCTGGAACCAGAAAATTTACTTTTAGTTATCAGTAGTTTAAGATGAACTTCGACTTTCAGATCGAGAGTTGACTGTAACCCTCTTGATTTGCAGGATAAGCTTAGGCCTAATCGGGTATGGCATCGGGTTTGCTATACAGAAACTGTCGGGAGACCTCTACCTCAACATATTCCTCAGTGGCAGTCTAGGTGTTCCGTTACAATTTGTCAACATATATATGTGTAATAGGTAAGGTTTCATATATACTTTTGCAATTTGCCAACGTATATCTATGTAACTGGTAGGTTTTGATAGGTGTTGTCATCATTATACATGTACAGTAAGGGTAAGCGGTGAGTTTTGATAGGTGCTATCAGCATTATAGATGTATATCCGTAGCAGGTATGGTTTGATACGCGCTATCTGCATTATACATGAATATGTGTGACCGGGAACTTTTGGTATGTGCTGTCAGTATTATACATGTATATGTGTAACCGGTAAGTTTTGATAGGTCCATGCACAATGTACTACTATAACCGGTAATTTTCATCTAGATGATCCATTACAATTTGTCAACATACGTATGTGTGCTTAAGTTTTCATAGGTGCATTATTACACCATGTCAGCATTACATATGTGTTACCGGTAAATTTTAAAAGTTTGGGCTCCCCTTATCATCTGTTTGAAACACGGTAATAATAGTTTAAAGCCGCTTAAAATAATGTGGTCAATATTATTTGTTACAAATAGTAATAAATAATTTGGGTTTTTCGTTTACCCTTAAGCTTACCACTCGGACACATGTGGATCTGAACCTATTTGTTTTGCTGTACATAGGGAACTCAGAACCAAGGAATAATTGATATCCCAGGCAGTGGTCCATTGGATTTCCTACGTCTCAAAGGAATGGTGTGAATAGATGTTTTTACGGTCCACTAACATTGTTTTGCAACATGTACAAAATAAGGGAGTCACTGATATCAAGAAGATAATAGGTAGGGAGAATATCTCAAATGGCACCTGGAACGTGAGGACTCTGAGGCCAACTGGGAAACTTGAAGAGCTGACTCATGCAATGGACAGGTATCACTGAAACATACTGGGGCTCTGTGGGATGTGCTGGAAAATTTTTGGTGAGATGTCTACAGATAACAGATACAAGGTTTATTTCAGTGGAGAAGAGGACAAACATTAGTATGGGGTTGGATAGCTTGTGCATAAGGACATGGTGAGTGTTGTCTTGGGATGCCGACCAGCTTCCAGCAGACTGATTTCAATCCGCCTAAGAACAGCCCCTTTCAAGATCACCATCATAAAGTTTATGCACCAACATCTGGGCATGACGACAATGAGGTAGAACACTTCTACTAGCAACTCCAGGAAATCATAGACCAAATACCCAACAAAGACATTCTGGTTTTACAAGGGGATTGGAAAGCTAAAGTTTGAAAGGATGCACAGGTAGTCTGGGAAAACGTTTGTGGACCCTACTGCAATGTCGGGACAATTGAGAGAGGTCTCAGACTTTTAGAGTTTGGAATCTGTAACAGCCTTGTACTGACAAACACCCTTGGCCCTCACAAACCACCAAAAAGATGGACATGGCACAGCCCAGATGGGAAATATCAGGAGTTAACATCCATAGGACAAGGAGGTTTCCTGGAGCAGACATAGGAAGTAACCATGACCTGGTGATGATGACCTTCCGAGCTCGTCTGAAGAAGGCTAGAAAGCCAACCCAGCCAAGACTGAAGTTTGATCTTAATAAGTTTAGAGACCCAGATGTTGCATGCACTTTTCAAGCAACAAACTGTAGGAAATTTGCACCACTCATTGGTCTGAGGGATGATGACACGGTCATAGATACCATGATTACCACCTACTATACAGTAGTAACTGATGCAGCCAGTGAGATACTTGGGAAGAAACGTCGCAGGAAAAAGCCCTGAATCATCATAAATGTTCTCGACCTCTGTGATGAGAGGAGAAATTTGAGGAAGTAGCGGTATGAAGCAGGTGGGGCAAAAAATACAGGGAAGCTAACACGAGGATTCAGAAGGCAGTGAAGAAAGTGAAGTAGGACTGGATAGCTAGTCAGTGCGAGGAGATCGAAATTTGCCGGAACATAAACAATAGCTAGAAAGCATACCAGCTGGTGAAGGATCTAACTTCAGAGAAACAGGGTAGATCCACAACTATCCAGGACAGGTCTGGGAAATGCCTTACAGAGGAACAAGAGATTCTCAGCTGATGGACAGAATATTGCTCAGAACTAAACAACCATGAGACTCACGGTGACAATGCGTTTCTGGACTGTAATCAGCCCCTAGAACTTCAAGAAGATCAACAACCGATCCTTCGTGAGGAAGTTGAGATTGCAGTAGCAGCACTAAAGAAGGGGAAGTCTGCCGGAGTTGATAATATACCAGCAGAACTTGTTCAAGCTGGCGAGGAGACCATGATTGATGTTTTGACAGATATCTGTAACAGGATCTGGAGAACGTGAGAATGGCCTACCCCTTGAAATCAGTCGCTGATTATTACACTCCCTTAAAATGGCAACCTACAGCTCTGCCAGAACTACTGAACCATCAGCCTCATCAGTCATTCAAGCAAAGTCATGCTGAAAGTAATCTTGAACAGGCTTAAACCACAAGCCGAAGAGATAATCGCTTTGGAACAGGCTAGGTTCCGAGAGGAAGGAGCACCATAGACCTTCAACCTTAGAATCCTGTGTGAAAAGTATCTCCAACATCAGCAGAATCTGTACCATGTCTTCATTGATTTCAAAAAAGCCTTTGACAGGGTAAGACATGCAGCCTTATGAGCCATCATGAGGAAGTACAATATCAGTGCAAATCTAGTTCGCACCATCGAGCAGTTATACGACAAGTCTACAAGTGCAGTCTTGATGAATGGCAACACATGAGAATGGTTCATAACAACAGTGGGAGTAAGACAATGATGTCTTCTGTCACCCATCCTCTTCAAATTTTTATCGAACGGATCATGTCTGAAGCTCTGGAAGAACAAAAGGGAAAGGTAAAGCATAGGCGGCAAAAACATTACCAATTTGCGGTTTGTCGATGACATAGACGCTCTAGCTGAGGAAGAGCAGGAACTAGAAGTCCTAGTTGAAAGTTTCGACCAACCTGGTATAGGATGGAGATCAGTGCTGAGAAGACCAAAAATGAAGACAAACAGCGCAGATAGAGGGAGATCAAGGTAAGAGGGCAGAAGCTGGGTACCGTAACAAGCTTTAAATACCTTGAAGCAGTTGTCTCAGACGATGGCTGAAAACAGGATGTTCTCTCAAGGATTGCACAAGCCACTTCAGCTCTTACCAAGCTGAAACCAATTTGGAGAGATAACAACATATCTCTTGGATCAAAGGTGAAACTTATGCGCACCCTTGTCATTTCCATATTTCTGTATGTCTGTGAATCGTGGATCTTGACAGCAGAGTTAGATAAAAGAACGCAGGCCTTTGAGATGAGATGCTACCGAAGAATACTGAACATTTCGTACAATGCAAAGACGATTGTACAGGGCACAGAGAAAAGAAAAGGAAGAAGAGGTAGACAGACGAAGAGATGGGAAGACAATATTAAAGAGTGGACAGGGGTGGATTTCGCCAGCTCAGCTGGGGCAGCTGAAAATAGGACAAGGTGGAAAGGGATTGTTTCGAAGTGATCTGTCGTGCCCCAACGACCTAGTTAAGTTATGGGATAGAATAGAATAGAAAATATTCGCCAAGTCTGATCAGGCTCTTCTTTAAGCGCTTGAACGGTTGCTAAGGGTCTATGTAACCTCCATGATGACACCGATCACTGGGCGGATGTCCACGCTGATCTGAGCCTGCGCTGGGCGCACAATACTTTGTTGGTTTTCCCGTGTCGTGGCTCGAATTTCTTGTTGTTTTCTAGATTAGGAAGAAAGAAGACAGCTATGGTTTTCTTCAGTACATGTTCTGTGGGAGCAGCACTGGCTGGAATTTTTCAGTACCTGGACTTCGGCAGTACGTAAGTTATAGGTGACAGCGGTGAATATCTGAGTATCTGCCTAATTAAATGTATCTGCCTAATTAAATATCATACTAAGGGCGGATACGATTATGGCATATGAAGCATACATATACTGAAGGGATTTAAAAATTTCCACTTTTTTTATTGCTGGCTGATGTTCCTTTCGCCCGTAACATTGTTTATTATTATACGATAAAATGCTTGAAAATGAACAAATTTGGAAATTACGCAGTTTATTCGTATCATTTACTTCACGTACGTCTGTGAAAGAGCGTTACATCTCTTAAACGCATAAGGCAATGACGGCGCTACCTATTGCAAGATTCTTTTAGACGATTTTTAACTGTGTCAATATTGTTACGTCATCCACGTTGGTTTGCAATTATCATTGCCGTCGATTCTGTTGCAAAACCTATTACGGAGACGGCGTTGACGTAAGTTAGCTGCTTTTCTGACAGTCTTTTGAGCTTCCTGTAAACCGTGCACGTCGTCTGAGATTGTAAATTGCCGTAACTAACACACAGAATGGACTCGCGACGTCACTTTTTGAAATTTCAGCATTTAACTACCCCAGAACTCTGCATCTGTTTGCAGTATTTACGCTCGGTGTGGTAAATAAAGCCCCAGACCGACTTCAAACTTTTAAAATTCAATTGGATATTGTATGAGAAATGTTTCCTCAGAAAACTGTGTACATGAAGTGATTCATCTTCATGTAAACTGTACTAAAACGCGAGGAGCGTATGCTTATGAATTCCTGACTGATTCGGTCGAACGATTTCCAATGCCGGATACAGAATTTATATGTTGTGGAATTCCGGTGTACGTAGCTGCATTTATTTTTGAGATATTCAAAATTAAAGGGTGGAAGTTTTTAAATCCCTTCAGCATATTCCTATACTACTTCATTTAGTTACCCCAGCGTTCAGAGATTGTATATCCGAGACGGGAAGACTGATCAGACTGCGAGGATGAGCATGCTGAATCTTTCTTGTTCGCACGTGCCAAAAGTTACATGTTCATGCTACATCAATCATGTACAAATTGTTACTTCACTTGCCTATATATTGCTTTAAGGTAAATGAGTACATTTTCAGGGACAGCAATTCTACCATATTAATTTTTGCCTCCCTTTGCGATGGTGGTCAACTCTTAAAGGAGAAAATATTCCCGTAAAGGAGAAATTCTTTCCTTTAAGATTTGACACCACTTTGGAAGGGTTTCGTTGTCCAGGAAAGAAAACAGGAAGTTACAAAAATTGCCTACCCCCACCTTTAAAAAAGAGATTACGCGTACAATTTCAAGGACCAATTCCGTCTCCTTTACACTAGTATCCATCTGAGATGGACTTCCTGCAGCTGGTATTGGCGCCGTGTGGCGGCCGTGTAACGTCTCCCCGTACATCGTCAAAGTGCAGACCTTCGGGATCAATGTGTTCATTTGAGTTATTTTAAAAATAGAGTTCCGCTTAAGCCAGTGCTAGGGGGCGTGGCTGGTGTCGCACATTTCATTACTGGTCATGAACAGACTCAATTAAACCGAGTCTGCTATTTTCTGTTCTTTTATGTATTCCTTGCTTCCAAAGGATCTTACTATTCAGAACCTTTTTACTGATGTCATTTCTTTAAGACCTACTACCGTTGTCTACGATCACTGATCATTTGAAATATTTTGGCTGCATTTACAAATTCAATAAAAAAATAACAGGGTTAAACGTAAATTGAAGCTGGTGGATGAGTAATGGTGTATTTTAAAGCTCATTTATGCTTCATCAAAATCCTTGACTGAAAATTAGATTTACTTATAATGTTTTTGTTTCTTTTAACTTTCCCTTTATTAAATAAAATCATGCGAAAAAAACTTAAAATATAGAAACATGTTACAAAAATTTAAATAAAAGAAACCATACGAAAAGCATTTGCTGGAACAGATTGCCAGCATATTAAAACAGTATTTGGTTGATTCATGATTCAAAAAATCGCGGCAAAATAACCACGAAAATAATCGCAAGCTGCCAGATAACAAAATACACATGATTTTCGCTTTTTGTTCATCATATTTTTTCTTGTTATTGTACTTGTAACCTTATGCTTTGTGCACTTCAATTTAAACAGCATCTTGGCTTTTATTAGCATTTTGTATATCTTTTCAGGTGAAACTACGAAAGGTTTACTCATTAATATACTTGCTTTAGCCTCCCTGCTTCTTATCACCGCAGGTTGGTCACCTGTGCAAACTCTCACAATAGAGTCATATCCAACTGTAGTTAGGTAAGCTGGCCCCGAGGTTATAAAATTTTTTTTCATGCTCAGCTGAGTTGAGCATGAAATTTTACCAGCTAATAAATAGCAAATTACTGATAAGTACAGTTGTTTCATGCTCAGTTTAGCTGAGTATGATATTTTCTCTGCTTATGAATATGAAAATGCCAACATTAGTTGGCATTTTCATATTTATCAGCAGAGAAAATTTCATGCTCAGCTGAGTTGAGCACAAAAAAGCTTTATAACCTCGGGGCCTGATGTCTTGCGCTGTTCGTTTTCAGGGAACAACGTTTTAGAGACATAGAAAACAAGGTTCTGATGTCACACCTTCATTAGATCCACGAAATCGTCAGTCAAAAATTAGTTATGAGCAACGACACGACTAAACCATCAAAGTGGCATGTGCGTCAAGCGAAAGCTCAGATCAGCTTGGGTATCCGCCCAGGCTAATCAGAGTCTTTACTGTGCGCTAAAAGGGTAGATAATGGTCTAAGCTACAGCCATGCCGACAGCAAATACTCTGATCAGACTGTGTGGATACCCAGAATGCTCCGAGTCCTCCCGTGGCGCACATGCCACTTTGTTTGTTTTGTTATGTCGCGGCTCATATACGACTACATTCAAATGCAATAACATTATTGCTTTAAGGCTGCAAACGCAACAACAAACAAACAGAGATTTTAGGTAAAATACAAGACACACAGCAAAATGTATATGTATCAAAAGTGTGCGCCTTGGAACGGAACGGACAGGAACTTATTTTACAATATCACTTTGTATTCCAAAACTGACAGCCTTACAGGAATTTCGGTATAGGGTAACACATAGCACACGCAGTTAGCTATGTTTTCAAGAATGTTACGAAACGAAAAAAAAACTGTTTCGAAACGAAAAAGAGTCATAGTTACCAAAAGACCTGATGTTACGAAACGAAAAAGACCTGTTACGAAACGAAAAAGAGTCATAGTTACCAAAAGACCTGATCAGGTCTTTTGGTAAGAATGACTCTTTTTCGTTCCGTAACAGCTATTTTCGGTTCGTAACAACCGTTGTATATACCTAGTTAAACAGGGGTGAATATGGCCAATACTAGAGTAGCAAAGTAGCAAACATTTGGAAAATGAGGAAACACCTGTTTAATCTATACAGTTTTAGGGAGCACTGACAAAAATGTTTTGAAAAACATTGACAAAAACCAAGGAGACATTGTCCAAACTTATAAGCAATATAGGAGACTGTACTCCACATTTTCGTTGCAATTTTCCAAACTATCGGTTACACTTTACAGTCAACCTTTGCCACGGAATGAGCTATCATAGGGTCACAGCTAGTTACTCTAGTAATATACTGAACGTCAAAAGAAACGCATACAATGTATACGCCCAATTTATTTGAAGGTATAGGTATATACTCTTATTTAGACATTTTGAGTTTTTTTATTTATGATATTCCGACAGAATGAGCACCTTAACGCATCGATATTCCATAAACTTTAGAGACCAGAACGCTTGTTTTTGTGATGGGGTTAAACTTAAAGTCACCATACTTTCAGAAGCTGAATTTTAATTTCCTTATAATGCTCAGCTGATTATTTTCTCCAGACATAATGTCCGCGGCAAGGGTAAGAAACAGCGAAAAAAATCAAAGCAGTCGAGTCTTGTGTTTTAGAGAAACAATCAGGTGAAAGGTGGCAGTAGAAACAGAAACACTGGCTTACCATTGGATTTCCATGGACATTTTAACACCCTGTATTTCTTGAAAAGAACAGAAACCGTTTATACGAAGAGGTTAAATGAATTAACAAGAGTAAACTGAAGAGGTTTGCAAAGAAATTTTTCGCAGCACTGCAGAACTTTTGATGTTATTGGACTTCCCATTTTGCTATTTGTTTAATTGCAAGGGAGATAATTTGACAAGTGTTCAACTTCAAACTGCTGTCATGTTCCTAAGAAGAATACCATGGTAATAAAACCGATGTTTTTTTCATAACCACACATCAGAGTCGTGTTGTGGAAACAATTTGTTATGCCGCCAAAGGAAAGACAACTCTTACAACAACTTTGAATGTTTCATGATAAATTGAGATAACTCTTTAATCCAAGTTTAATTTTGCAAGAAAATAAGTTTATATTGTTGGCAGACGTCAGTAGTGTTTTCTGCTATATATGATTTAAAATCATAAATCAGTTGACAGAAGAAAACTGAACCTAAACTTGTATGCGTTTCTTTTGGCGTTCAGTGTATATATACTCCAGGACAAAAGTTCTGCACGGATGTGAATTTAACCTCAGTGCAGAACTTTTGTCCTTGAGTATATTTATGTAACTGCTGACTTCAGTTGTGATTTCATTTCAACTGAAACTTGATTACTACCTTGTTACTATAGTGACGAATCTGTTGATTTTCATGTTTTTTTTTTTTTAAAACAGAAACATTGGTTATGGGTTACAGAACACCATGGCCAGGGTTGGAGCTATCATAGGACCTCAACTTGTTACCCTGGTAACGTATTAACTTAGTTCATGGTACAAAAGTCGTAACTACATGTAAGACCTATGCGTACAGTAAAACACTTTACTGCGGCACAGAGTTTTAAAATTGAGCCCGTTGAATTTTCATAAAAAATGTCTTGATTTTGGACTTGTCCAGTCATCAGTATTAGGGATTCTGGTAGGTTTCCATGGCTCCAAACGTATGCCAAAACATAGATACTTAGTTTACTTATAGGTAACCAGAGTAACTTAGACTAAGTCAAACTGCAGACGAATTTTTTCATTTTCAATGTGCAATAATATTAAATGATAATAGTAATAATGATAATAAAATTGCTTGTTTCTGCTCTTGTGTTTCATACCAAGTCTCTTGTTTTTCTCAGGGTAGCTTGGTGCCTGGACTGATGTACTTTGTGTGTGCAGCATGTGGATTTGTGTCTATTTTGTTGATGTTTCCACTCACTGAGACAAAGGATGCTAATCTGGAGGACATAATCGATAAAAAGAAACCAAAAGAAAACCTCAGTTTAGTTGTATGATGGATAGGCAGCTTGGGGTAAAATAATGTATTGCTACACAATTCGATTTTTTTACAATGTTATTCCTATCAGCGATTGTCCTAATTATGTCTTCCAAAACAGTATCTTTGTTATCATTGAGTAGATACTCGGTGAAACTAAGATTTTGGAAGACACAATTACAAATAAGAAACCAAAAGAAACCATGAACTTGTGTAGTTATAAAATGGCAGGCTGGAGGCATACATTTTCTCGGGTTCCTGCAACATTTTGGACAACGCTATTGTTAGAAGAAAAACAAAACTTACTGAAAATCACCAACAGAGAACACTTGAACTTACACTAGCAGTTGTGTATTAGGGTACACAACTCCATTTAAATGTTGCATAACTGCGTGAATAACTTATATCGAAAATCACTAAAATGTATTTCTTATTCCATGAATAGTTTTTCTTCCTTTGACTTATTTCCGAACCATGAAGTTGCAGGGCTGATTGCGAAATATCCTGAAAACCGCCCGAATTGATAATGATCATTGAAGGTGAGAAAACAATCAGGATATATGATCAGGCCTCAAGGTTATAAAACTTTTTTCATGCTCAACTCAGCTGAGCTTGAAATTTTACCTGCTAATAAACAGCAAATTACTGATAAATACAGTTCTTTTCTTGCTCAGTTTAGCTGGGTATAGAATTTTCTCTGCTTATGAATATGAAAATGCCAACATAGTCGGCATTTTCATATTTATCAGCAGAGAAAAGTTCATACTCAGCTGAGTTGAGCACGAAAAAAGTTTTATAACCTTGGGGCCAGTATTCTGTATGAAGACGAATATGTTTCTCTCCTTTAAGAACAGAGCCCTTCTTGAAAGATCTCGTCGCCCAAGGAAAGCTATCAGGAAGTCAGAAAAGTTATACTCTTTTGTAAAAGTGTTGGAAAAGTAGCGCTCCACCCATACACCTCAAAACCGAGATCATCGTAACGGCATCGATGCAGGAAGATACTCGTTTTGTTTAATGGAAAAAACATTAACATCATCTTAGAATTACTTATACTAAAAAAACCTCTTAGTGAGCTAAAACAGTAACTAATCATATTAGAATGCTGGATCATTTTGACTGTCCTTCTCGAACTTAGACAAAAAGGAATTGATGATGATACTTAATACGTTTTTATGAAGAAATGGTCAATTCAAGTGAAATTTATCAAATAAATAAGAATGCAAAAAAACAACAAACAAACAAAAAACCAAAACCAAAACAAACCTAGATCCAATATCACCTAACCCTCGAGGTAGTTTAACCCTTTTTCGACCAGTGGACTTGTCCATCCATATTATCTGGGTTAGTCCATTTCAAGTTTTAGGGGTTTCTGGTGATTTATTTTGGCGTTTACTGTATTTTGCATAGAATTACCTGTAAGCAAACAGTGTAGACCCTGATCAGATGCCACATTCTGTGGCATCTGAACTGGGTCTGCACTGTTTGCGTAATACCCCAAAACGGGTATCCGGTCCAAAATGGGTTAATGTCTTTGACAATATCATATGAATAATAAGAATGATTGTTCTATTCGAACTCCAGGTTTGAAGTTTACACAAATGAAAGCCGTGCCATAAAAGTGATTTTAAGACCGCATAATATAGAAATGGACCTAAAGTTAATAACATTCCTACAAAGCTCAGAGTACACCAGACTCAGGAGACAAAACAGCACGGATTTCTGTGCTTTTATTCAGAGTTTAACGCACATATCTAAATAATGCCAGGTCAAAATATGACACAAGAAATTAAAAAGCCATAATCACAAAACAGATAATTTTATCAGATCTTACGTAAAATGTTCTGTTTTCAGTCACACAGGCAGACAAAACTTTATTCTCTCAAGACATGATAACATATTAACAGACATATTAGAAATTTACAGTGGAGACACATGTATATTTGCTGGTGAAATTTAAGCGTGCATACACCGTAATAGCTTATTTCTAATATGTCAGTGAATGGACAAAAATAGCAAATATCTGAAAAATAGAAACGCCTCCAATTAAGTGAGGAACGAGCAAACATAATATTTTGTTGTGTGAAACCAGCTGATAATTGTCAGCTTAAGTCTGAATGCAATAATTATCAAACTCATTTTAACTTTTAGAACAGTAACGCATGCATGTCAGGCATAAAACAACGCAATTGCTTAATTTTTATCATGTTCTATTTTGACTTAGTCTCAACCGAACATAAATCATTTACATTTTAATGAACTATTTAACAAACCCTGCCCTCTGCTTACTGAATACTATACGGGACAAACTTGCGACAGCCTCGTAAATTCCCAACACGAATACATTAACAAAACAACTCAGCTGCAAAAAGTCTTACATGTAACACCTCTTGCACACCAGAACAGTCTCATGCGATACCGCAGGATTATTGAAGTGACGACGGCTGGAACAGTTATGGTATTCAGTTTGGCAGCTCGTCGGTTCGATAAACAGATAAGTAAAGAAAAAAAAATACAGTGAATTGATCATACAATAAAATATAAGACTACGAATGAAAAACAAGATGAATATATATCCAAAATGAATTAGAGAAATAGAGTGTGTTTAAAAGATATTCAGTGTATGCATTTGCATTTACATCAAGGAAAACAATTGTATTTTAGAGCCATATCTTAAACAATGCTATGATTATAATACTAAGTGATGAATATCTTGTAGGTGTTCAATGAGTATAATTGAAATATTGTTTGTCTTTTTTAGGATGTATTATTTGTGACAGAGAAAACGTACAGTCTCAAACAGCTCATGTTTTTAAAGACATGCTTTTCTTAGTCGGTACTTGGTGGATACACTGGGGTTTCTATGGTGCCGGGGACTTTACTTGTTTTCTATTTCATTCGTACAATACGTTTCTCGGAATAAATCGAACAGCTGATGATGCCAACAGACAACTGTTCGATTAATTCCGAGCGACGTTTCGTACAACTGAAATATCAGAAAATAATCTATGTCCCCGGCACTATGAAACCCCAGTGGATCCATCAAGTACCGATTATTAAAACATACTGGTTTGCACACAACAACTTTCAAAGTTCTTATAGGATGTTAAATTCCTGGGGCTGTTTCTAACGTAGGCTCGAGTGCACACAGCTCACTGATGAGCTTAATCCAGCTTCGGTCCGATGTAGGGAGCTTTACATCATCTTTGAACTTTAGGGCGTCGACAACAAAAGAGATTAATACATCCCTCACAACATGTGTCAAAACAGGTGTCACAGAGCTTACAATAAGCATCTAGACAACAGTACTCTTTCCCCATACTTTGAGTTTCACTGTCTGTTCTTTTACATGATGTCGCCATATCAATGTCACCTGTTGTTTTAGTTACATCTTGTTTGCCTTGTTTATTTTCGGTTGCGTTCGTAGGACCTAGCGAAGACTGTTCAACACAAATTCGTTTGTCTGTGTCCACGGGCTCCATATATCCTCTTTACAGTACTAAATGTTCTCAGTCGAATTCGACACAAGAGGGAATTATACTTGTTATTTAATATTTCAAAAATACAAAATAATCCATGTACATTTTACTGACACTCAAAACAGGACAGTGAATATATTGTCTACACACAATGCAACAAAACGTGTTTACACGTTTATCTTGGCCGGCGTCGATATCAAATATGGTGAGAGATAAATTATCCTACTGTAAATATCGACATTGTTAACCGGCGTCTTCATCTATAATAATTTAACGCAGGATTAAACGGCGCATGTTTTTGCGTTAAAAATGCGTATTAATTTTTTTGTTTTAAGGATGTCCGCTGGTGACAAATTTGAGACCGCTGCGCAACGCGAACTGCCAACAACTGTTCGGAATGTCAAATGTCGGCTGTCGTAATTTTGCCGCCTTACAATTAAGAAATAATATAAAATCATTATGTTTTTTAAAACTTTGGATGCTGTTGTATAATTTTCATTCGAGCGCTACCATTTTTTCATTCCCTCAAGAAATATTAGGTCCCACGTACCCGTGATGTCGTTATTTGGCTGCACACCAGGCGCTTTACTATGCTTTTACAATTTGCCAAATATATTCTTTGGAGCTCTAACCACACTGCATTTAGTTTCTGTGTCATCCGGCATCCCATCCGTCAGACAGTCTCTGGTTTTACTTGACAAAATATTCGACTTTCTTTACGAGTTTCGGAGCAAGTTGCCGCAACCCATACACCCCACCCACATTTGGCCGCGAGAGGCCAAATCCCTTAGACACCAAAGGAGCTCTAATGAGTCTGAGGGCTAGACATGACATAAAAATATGCCTGTTGACAGATATAATCTTACTTCAGCTAATATGTTCTGCAACGCAGGCCTAGTCCTAGGCATACGGCTGAAATTCTCTCATCTCTGCAAATACACTGCAGCTGGTTTGTTTAGGTTCGTTGGTACACGTAACGATGACGTGTGATGTTGCTGTCAATTAGAATCTACAGCTGACTTCATATGAAACTGCTAGTGAATTGCTAAGTGGTGTGTTTAATTTACTTTGGTATCAGTTAGAAAGTGGTTTTTCGCGCACCTGCAACAGACAGCTAGCACATTCAAGCGCAAAAACTGACCAGAGTGACAGTGGTGGAGTGAAGTTTCTGTCATTAGTGAACTAACTGCGCTGAAAGCCTACATTAGACTTCATTAGTGCACGCCTCAGGCTGCTCCAAATGTCCTCTACGAAAGCAGGTCACAGTAAAATAGTCTATGTTCTTGAGACCCGACACCATATCAAAATTTTGAGGTTAATACTGTATTTTACTAATCAAAAGATTTGATGTTACCCGCTCACAGCGACATGATTATTACGGACAAGTCATTTATCACAGGGTATAAACCAGTCCGCCAATTTTCGCTTCTTGCAGAGACTGTCTTGCTTCCTGCAGGGACTACTGTCCTCGAAAAATGGCTTCCTGCCGAGACTGTCCGCGTGACTCTGCTTCCTGCCGAGAACCTCGGTAGGAAGCAGAATCACGCGGACAGTCTCTGCAGGAAGCCATTTATCATGTACAGAAGTCTCGGCGGGAAGCAAGAGATCGCGAACAGTCTCGGCGGAAGCCATTTATAATGTCGTTTCTACAGGAAGCGAAAATTAGCGGAATCGATTATATCCTGTGTTTATTACTAGGTGGGGGACCGGGTACATTCAGTAGGGATGGGGTGTCGGATTTTTTTTTTTTTTTTGATTTTTTTTGGTGGTCTACTGGGGAATCGAAAATAATTAAGCCATGGGGCAGGGGTGGGGGTCATATATTTTGTTAGGCATATGGGGTGGCGGTCAGAATTTTTGTATCCGTCTACGTTAAAAAAAAAGTTTCAGCTTTGGGGGGTCGAGAGGCTACCTCAGACCCCCCCCTACCACCACCACAATTACATGTTGTACTCAGACGTTTTCAGATTAGTTCTATTCGATCAACCTTGTCTTCCAAGCATTTACCGAAAAAAAAAATCGCGTGCTTCATGTCCAGAAAAAAAATCATAATTTGCCAGTAGAACTGTATGACTTAATCTATGAAATCATGCCAATCCGTAAATTTAATGTCTGCGTTTGTGACATCAAATCTCCAGGTGCTGTCATCAGCAAAATTGCTTTTGACTGCTGGGTAGGGGAGACCGGGGCTAGTTGGTCCGAAAATTGCATTTTTTCAAATGCTGAGGCCAATGTTCATTTGCTGTTATTATTTTTGCATTGCATAACAAATACAATCATTTTTCTAACTTATTTTATATTTTTGCGCTGGGGAAAATGACAGATTCTGATAAATATAGCCGTTTTCCGATACGAAGTCAACCGGACCAACTTACCCCGCTATCGGGGTAAGTTGGTCCGGACAGCGGGGTAAGTTGGACCGGCGGGGTAAGTTGGAATGAAAATAAATTTAATCCTCAAACCAATATATTTTCATAATAAACAACAATAGATAACACGAAACTAGTTCAAAAGAATGTGCATCTATGTTTTTCACTGATAATATCTCAGTCACAAAGATTTTGACTATGTTATTTTGTGGTGTCGAAAAATAAGAAAAATGCATTTTCTTAACAGTCGTCTGTTTTTCTTCACAAGTGTACTGTTATTTTACAATATATTTCTGTGTAAGATGTTACTTTTGCCGAAGACGCATCTGTTTTATTGCAAACATACAGTGGCACAAAAGTGGCCCGTTGGCATTCAAAGGGGTTAAACCAAGTAAATGTTGACGGCTGACTTTCTGAGTTCTTTGGGATTAGATTGTAACATTTATTATAATGTCACCTTTTCTGCGATTTTAATGCATAGGCTACCTATATGAACATCGAAATTCCATTCTTTGATACTGTATATTGTGTCATGTTAGCTGTGTCTGAAAAGTCACGTGAACATGGTAAACTCAAAAGGGGGAAACATGTAGGGGAGACCGGGGCTAGTTGGTCCTAAAATTGCAATTTGTTTTCAAAGGCTGGGGTTAATATTCATTTGCTTGTATGATTTTTGCATTGCGCAACTCGTATAACATTTTTCTGACTTATTCTATAGTTTTTCGTTCGAAAAATGACAGATTCCGACGGACCAACTTACCCCGTCGCAGATGGACCAACTTGCCCCGACCATACCACACTCTTATTCTTCACTCATGACCGAAACGCCATTGAACGTAGAATCAGCGAATATGTACGATTGGATTCTATAGATGTTGAGCTTTCAGGAAATGTATAACATTAGGGTGTAATTCGATACACAGAAGATGCAAAAACAAATGGTTACAGCTGCAAGAGAGTTACTTATTTGGTACAAAATCGATTTTTCTGCTCAATAATTTATACGCGTTCCCCGATCGCCATCTTGTTCCCTTCAGTAAATGTGACAAAATCAAAGATTTCATTGATCCTATACTGTTGTCATAACCTTTTCTCAGTAAACAGAAATTGCCCTAGGACCAACTTGCCCCGCGGACCAACTAGCCCCGGTCTCCCCTACTTCGCCCCTACACGCTCTAAATATTATTAACAGCTTTACAGAGCATTCAGCATTAGCTTTCTTGTGGTAAAGGACCTGGGTAAAATATATATATATAGATAAGGGCCCCTTTTTGGCCCCCATTCAAATTCTCTTAAAATTGTATGGATTTTATTGCTTATCATTTATGCGTATTTGATCAAACAGAAATAATAGACGTCAATGGAAACAAGGTTTTACATGTATAAATAAAAAAAAATCGCAACTAGAGAAAACAAACATACAAAATTATTTTTCTTTTACATTGCATATCGTTTATCTTAATATAAATATAATTTTCATGATGGTATATGTTGTGCTTTTCAGATAATCAATTTGTCAGCATATATTAAGTGGAAATGCACCGAAGTTAACGGCAATATTTTGATTAAACACTTTTGTCCAATCTCTGAGTCTCTGTAGGTATATTTTTTTCAACTCGTTTTGGAACATGACGGCTATATATAGTTTGGTTGTGAAAATAACACCTAACTATTTAATTTCAGACACAAGGAGGGGGCTCTGTTCCAGCAACACACCTTGAGGGGAGGTGGGGGGGGGGGGGGGGGGGGTGGGGGGGGGGGGGAGGGGGCTGACGCAAGCATCAAGGCACGCCATTTCTTTTAAACAAGTTGAGTTACCGGACGTTCATGTTCACTGACTTTTCCATCAGATATATAGACATGGCGGGTGTATTATGATAGGCAGGCGATGCTTACTACTCGCGAGCACCTGATCACACTTCCTGTTTTTGGGTCCATATCTTTGCATCTAATCATTTCGGATTTGTCGACGTTTATTTCGATTAAATGAGTTTGGACTTAAGATTTAGATACTTTGACCGCTCTACTATTTAAATGGCTAAACGGTTTGAGAAAAAGGAAACAGAACAGTGTAGGTCTCGAGGTGCGCGGGGCGTCTAGGCGTTTGCGTAGTATGGGTGGGATGTAGATCTGTATGATGCATTATAGGCCTCAGTCTTCCCATGTTATTAATAGCATGACCAATACCGAGGCACGCTGTGGGAAATTCAACATTACAATAAAATACACTAGCTTTCGTGGAAATTATTGAATCTAATTTGTAGAGAGATTTGTTGCATTTGATGCGAACTCAGCCATAGTATCCGCTCAGTCAATTAATGCGCGCGTGCCAATTTGTCATTGTGACGTCACTGAACTGACAGTTTAGTTCAACGCTACGCAAAACTATATTTTTCTCTTCAACACGAAAGGTCTTTCTATCTATTTTCCTCGGGCAGTGGTCCAAATCGAGTGCATTGTTGACCCGTGTAGACTGAGATCAAGCTGCTCATTACACTGGCTTATTCAATGATTCAAAAGATTTTAGGTAAAACAATAAAATGCTACCCGACAGTAGCATACAAGCTGGGGGATATTTAGAATATCTTAGAAAAACAAAAACAAACAAACGCTGACTGAACATGTTATAATCCTTACTGCATTAAGAGGGAACCAATCCTCTGGAATAATGAGACCCAAGAAACTTATGCATTCGTTCATGTGACATTATGTAGTTTCCCCTTTCAATCTCACACTTTTGCTCGCCAAAGCTCGAAAATATGCAGTCTGATTACCAAATCTGTTGAGTGTCACGCTTATGTTACATATGCATCTTGCATCCAAGACTATTTTACATGTATCAATAAATCTAAGGCACATACAGATAGTTTAAGAGATTCAGACTGACTTTTTCACCTTTTATTTAATTATTTCCATTCTCTATCATCCTTGCTCAAGCTCGGAAATAAGGGACGTGTCATTTATGGTGTGTGTGTGTGTGTGTGTGTGTTGGGGGGGGGGGGGGGTACATTTCATACGGTGCACCAAAATTTTCCGACCCCCCCCCCCTAGTCTCCCCAGAATTATTTTTCCGACCCCCCCCCAGATTGGTGACATTTTTTTTATGAACCCCCATTGCCCAAGCCCCCCAGAAGCTGAGACATTTTTAAAAATGAATTCTGACTCCCCCCACCTCCCAATATGCCTTATAAAATATATGACTCCCCATGCTCCGAGGCTTTTTTTATTTCCGACCCCCCCCCCCCCCCCCCCCCCCCCCCAGTACACCACAAAAAATCGACCCCCCCTCCCCCCCATTAATAAATGACTCGTCCCTAATGTAAAATTTAAATTAAAAAACTGTTGAGTTAAAATAATACAAATGAGCATGCATTCAAGAGCATTTATGCATATGTAAATTTACACGTACCAGAGATTAAGCAAGAAATTTACGTTGACTGTGTGTCATGTTAAAATCAGATCAGTTGAAGTCTTGAAGTGGGTCCCGAAGTGGGTGGGGTAATTACCATACTAAAACTGCTTTTCCATATAACAGCTTATTTTTGTCATATTTTTCTGTATGCATGTTAAGAATATATTGAAATCTAGTCAAGAAAATAGACTTTTGAAATGATTTCATCATAAACATGAAAGAAACATATTATAGTTTACCAACACAGGCAGCCATTCTTTCTACATGGGGTGGCTTAGAATATGCGTCGATTAGCCTAAGATCCAATTAGTTGTTTATGAAGTTCTCTTTGGTTATGAAAAGGCTATATAATTTTAGAGTAACATGGCTGTTTTCAGTTTTAGATTAAAATTCTTTCATCGGACTAGACAGATAACTCAGATGCAGCCGTGAGTTCTCCATTAATTTACACATAGCCAAAATCAAAAGGGGATAGGCTTAAAATTTTCAAGTTTTCTTTCTTATTTGCACACTAACCTATATTTTTCTACCAATTTTCCTGAAGATAATTGTCTGAACGATAAACTATCAGAGTTTAAGAAAAAGTTAGAATCTGCTTCTGTTATTTTTCATCACTTTGGCGCAGCATTACAAAATATTAAAAATTTTACATTGTTATGGGGGTAGGGATAAATTTTGTCATTTTTTGCCAAGGCATTTACAGTTTTTAATATAAAATCTTCAATAACTTGTTTGATAATAAACTTTGTGTCAGGTATAGTCAAATTTTAAACGAAATATCTTTATTTAGTCAATATTTTGCCCTTTTTTCCACAATTAATTTTAAATTCAATTAGAAGAGAAGATATCATAATACCAATATATCTCAAGTGCTATTTAATAACAGAGTGTTTCAGGACATTATTTTTGGCTTAATTATCTTTAGACAAGAGCCTTGCAATATAATATTATAAACAGAAACATTGTGCTAATACCCTCTGTAGCTATTTTTTGAAAGTGGCCTGGGCTCATTTTTATGGCTTCAAAAATAGGCCAAAGTCAAGGGGGTGGGGTAACACTTTCTTTAAATTTTTGGAAATTAACAAAAGACTGTGTACAAATTATGCTTGAAATCAATGTAACATTGTGTGGTCGTCTGAGGAAACGCATGTAATTATTTATTAAATCAACTGATTCCTCTTCATAAAAGATTTAAACACATGGTTAAATATTTCTATATTATGCCCAAAAATTTCATGATGGCCGGGTACCCTCACAAGCTTCCATGGCATGTGCTGCAAAAAAATCCACACTAACGTATACTTTATTTTGCATTTTTGGACTACATATTGATGGAAGAAATGAAATAACACAAAAGTAAAAAAAGTTTGAATAAATGATTTTCACCAGCGGACATCCTTAAGTTTGGGGTGCCGTTTTACTTTATTTTCCCCATTTATACATAGATCCATACATAATTTCATCTATGGATGTCCATAATTAAAATCATCAATATCTGCCCATTCAATTTAGCCCATTTATTGATATCACTAATTTGAATGATGGATATCCAATATTCGAATTTGTAATATAATGAATATCTATGATTTAGTTCGATTGATGGACATCACTAACTCGGATTTCGACCTCACTGATTCGAATTATGGATATCAATAATCTGACTTATGGATGTCTTGATATCCATAATTTAAATTATGATTATACATAATCTGAATCAGTGTAATATCAATTAATCAGGCTGAATCAATCAATCAATTGTTCGAGTTATGGATCACCTTAAATCACCGTGATTTCAAATTTGCAGAGACAAATTATTGATATCTATAATTCTAATTAGTGATATCCTTAAATATGCCGAATCATTGATATCCATAATTATGGATATCACTTATTCGAATTATGAATATCCAATTATCTAAATGATATAAGGATGCCACTTATTCGAATTATGGATATCACTTATTCGATATAGTGATATCCATAATTCGAATCAGTGATATCCTTATATGGGCAGAATAATAAATTAACAAAATCTGAATTAGGGATACCCATTCATCAAAGTAGTTATTACATAATTCGAAGTAGTGATATGCATAAATCATTTCAATGATTGAATATCCTTAATTTGAATTATGGACATCCATTATTCGAATTATGGATATTTATAAATGATTATGGATATTCATAAATAATTATGGATATCCATAAATAATTATGGATATCACTATTTCGAATTATGGATATCCGTAAATAATTACTGATAACTGAAAACAAGGAACAAAAAGTAAACCTCATATTATACACCACCTTAAGGTTTGGTTTACTTTATTCTTCATGTCCTGATTCATTCCTGCTTAAATATCGGTATACGAAAATCTTCTGCTGGGGCCGTATTCATGAAACGACTTAAGTGGTTGCTATGCTGTTGCTAAGGCTTAATTTCTTTGAAGGAGATTGCCTACAACTATGAAATTTGCTCGGGAGGAACAGTCTTTTTAGACTGTTCCTCCAGAGCAAATTTCATAGTTGTAGGGAATCTCCTCCATACAGTTTTAGCCCTAGCAACAGCATAGCAACCACTCAAGTCGTTTTATGAATACGGCCCCTGGTCTAATCTCTTTTAATGAGACAAAATCTCACTCACTTTGGCTTTATTAAAATCATACTCCCATATGATTTTTCAAATCTCCCTTATTGTAAGTCTCACTTAATTTGATCAATCTCACTTAATATTTGAACCGCGACACGACAAAATAAAAAAGTGGCATGTACGCCCAGCAAAGGCTCAGTCTGGGCATCCACCAGTCTGATCAGAGTCTGTGCGCTTCAAATTTGAAGCGCACAGCGAAAACTATGATCAGATTGGGCGGGTAGCTCAGGATCTACTTTTATGTCGACAGCAAAGTCTCTGATCGCAAAAGGCGGATGCTCAGGCTGATCTGAGTCTTCGTATGACGCACTTGCCACTTTGTTTGTTTCTCGTGTCGCGGTTCATGTCATCAGACCACAAATATTCAAGTCCAGAGCTTATGGCACGTATTACATGTAGTCTCTCTTTTCTGTCACATTTATAATCTAGTCACGTACATGTATCAGTACTTTTTTTAGTTCTTGGCACATTTACCAATATATGCATTAGATCTGTATCTCTCCGTATTATAGCCAACTGTTTAAGATATTCATGTCTCATGCTGAAGCAGGTATTTATGGAAATTTATGTAACATTACAGTTAGTTTTAAGATGGGTCCGAAAAATATAAATCTGCAGTTCGATATAGTAATGACTATATTAATGTATAAACTATCATGGTTTTTAAAGAAGAACACAATACATGTATAATGTTTCATCAGCTGTAATAGATTGGCGGTGACTGTTAACCAATTGAATTGTAGTCAAGCTTATGAGTTTATAATACAAAGCCTTACATTTATTGAAATCCATGTTATGAATTTAAATATAAGCCTTAAACAATGGTGGTATAAAACTAAACAGAACATTTCTTTAATTCAGGAATCAAGAAACACGTCAACTACATGTTTGCCTTTTACTGCGCATGGAATAAGCGCTCCTTACAGCCTCTACCCATGACTTGGCTCAGTGACTCTGTTTTTTATATGTTTCTTACGTTGAATGATCTATCTTTGTCAGAATTTAAAAAAAGATACACACACACACACACACACACACACACACACACACACACACACACACACACACACACACACACACACACACACACACAGACTTGCTCTAACAAGGCATAATACTCAGTTAAAAGCAGAACAATTTATCAAAACAATTATGTCTTGCGTACACAATAATGAGGTGACAAATTTATAAAATAGACTACAGCGTTTATTTATTTATTCTTTTTTTAAATCATGCCATGGAGATTGCTTACAGGAATAAAACATACATGACAACTAAATATTATGGTAGGCATGCATATAACGAAGCCAATATTTGAACAATAATTCAGGTCTAGACCAATCGAAGAAATCCTTCTGCATGTACAGCACTGGGCGTAAAGAAGGTATGTTACATTTAACAAATGAACAGCGACACGAGAAAACCAACAATGTGGTTGTGCGCCCAGCGCAGACTCAGATCAGCCTGAGCATCCGCCCAGTCTGATCAGACTCTTCGCTAAGCGCTTAAAGGGTAGCTAAGGGTCCAAGCTTCCTCCATGCGGACAGCGAAGACACTGATCAGACTGGACGGATGCCCAGGCTGATCTGAGTCTGCGCTGGGCGCACAACCACATTGTTGATTTTCTCGTGTCGCGGCTCAAATGAAAATGAAGCTTGTAATAGTCTTCATGTACACGTTATAATAGACACAAATTAACTCCTGGAAAATGTGAGGAGGCACATAATCAAAATAGTTTTGTCATAGAAGTGACCTTCAGGGGCGTACCTAATGTAGGGGCAATTTCATAATACGCACAACCATGTTTTATTCTCTACTTCTTGAAGGGAAAGCTAGTATTTCAGCCACTTTGGTAATTAGTTTTGAAATCTTGTCTAATTTATAAATATTCAGCATGCAAATATGCAGGTGCGTTTTGAAATTTTGTCAATTTTGACAAAATTTCAATACGCACTTGCGTATTTGCCGTATAGGTAGCTACGCCCTTGACCTTCAATTGGTTCCAGTCTTTATCTTTAATATTCGATTGCAATAATTATTGTAATTCGGCATCACAACGAAACAATTCTTAGCTGATGCGGAATTTCCTGTGCAACGGACTAACAAAATATAATAATACTTAAGCCTGTTTCACATCAGCCGTGCGATTTTTTGTTCGTACGATTTTGGAGGCCATGGGTGCCGTAGACAGATCGCAGACAAAATCGCAGTGTATCTGGGCGGGTCAATCGTGGTCTCAGAGATCGTAAGGCAGCCGTACGATGTTCGTACGTCTGTCTCACGGGTCGCACGATTTTGTAGCTTAAAAGTAGAAAAAATAAACAACATTTCGTACGGCTGCCGCAAGATGGCCGTGCAGCAGCCGTAAGACTGCCGCAAGACTGCCGTGAGACGGTCGTAAGAATTTGTCAAAACTCTTGCGGGCACCGTACGACGAACAAGAATTCGCAAGGCTGTCTCACGAATGTCTTACGATGACCGTACGTTCATCGTACGAATTCGCCTCGAATGGCGAATAATATGCAAGAGCACCACCCGCAACCCTCATAGTTTCACCACCGATTGTCGACACCACATTGGATCCTGATGGCTATCCCACAGCAGCGTATTGTCCTTCTAAGAAGGAGGCTCCGTGATGAAGAAGAGCGTCCCGCCGCCATCCTGGTGCTGCTCATCCGAGCACGGCAAGGTAGAAGAGGACATGCGAGGCGTTGGTGGGGCAAACCCTGGGGGGCATGCTTCTTTTCTGGAGTCAAGACTGTGAGTACCGATTTACTTTTAAGAGAGACGCAAGTGACGCAAAAATCGTAGGACTGTCGTGCGCCTGCCGTGCGGCTGTCGTGCAGCTGCCGTGCAACTTGCGCGATTGTCTTACGATTCGCAACATTGTTGCGATAGCATTCTGTCAGGACGCACGACTGTCGTAAGATGCTCGTGCGGCTGTCGTGCGACTGTCGCAAGACAAACGCAAGCAATGATTGACAGCAGCCCCGCCTCCAAACTTGCGAACTCCTGCAAAATCGTGAGTCAATCGTGCGGTTGTCTCAAGACTGTCGTGCGGCAACCTTGTGGCGTCCACAGATTGCCAAAAAATCGCAGAAATAATGTGCATGTCGAGAATTTAGTTTGCGACCTTGCGACGACCTTGCGACGTCTAAAATTCGTACGACGATCTTGCGGCTGCCGCACGAAACCCAGCGATTTTTGCCAGAAATGTGATCGCAGAGGGCCGTACGGCTGCCGTAAGGCTGATGTGAAACAGGCTTTAAGGTACATGTAATGCATGAGAGATGTGCGCGTGCGTATATGTGTGTGTGTGTAAATAAAGTGACATATTTTCTTTTATTTCTCAATGACAGTTGCAGAAAAGAAAATTTGTCCAGTTGTCATTTAATGTAGCATGCTTGAATATTTGTTAATTGAAATGTCGATCTCGGAGTTTTTCATTACCATATCTCTGTACATCACGAAAATTTTTTGAGCTATGGGAGCGTTTCAGCACTCGTATAAAACATATAAGGGGAGAAATATTAAAAAAGTACCACTTACTGGGACCGATATCTATTAAAAGAAGTATTTGAACGTAACTCAGTATAAACTAGTTTAAAACCTTGCAAAAATACATAAGAATACAATACTGAACGAGACTTTTCAATAATGAAACATGACCCCCCCCCCCCCCCCCCCCCAAAAGAAAAAACAAACAAAAAACAACGGTTTTAAACAAATATTGAGCAAGAATAATGTCATTAAAGCATTTTGTATTGCACTAACCAGATATACTTTTAGAAAAAGATGCATACATGTATAGACACATTTGAAACGATAGACAACATATTGAAGTAATACCACACGATAACGATTCATTTGACATCATAATTATCTAAGCAACCAGTGTCGATCCATGTCAGACTGCTCCTCGCAGTTTTATCATGGTCTGCACTGTTTGCTATCGCCAGCAGTTTCTGATACGCTGCTGTGTCACTTTACAAAGGGTACAATCGATTCCGCTAATTTTCGATTCCTGCAGAGACTGTACATCATATTTGGCTTCCGCCGAGACTTCCACTATCTCTTGCTTCCTGCCGAGACTTTTGTACATGATAAATGGCTTCCTGCAGAGACTGTCCGCCTGATACTGCTTCCTGTCGAGGCTCTCGGCAGGAAGCAGAGTCACGCGGACAGTCTCGGCAGGAAGCCATTTTTCGAGGACAGTAGTCCCTGCAGGAAGCAAGAGATCGTGGACAGTCTCGGCGGAAGCCAAATATAACGGACAGTCTCTGCAGGAAGCGAAAATTTGCGGACTGGTTTATACCCTGTGCTTTAGAATATTGCTAGTTACAGTATTTTGTTAAGGTGTATGGACACATATCAGGTTCTTCCGCTTTTTTTTCAAAGGAAAACAGCTTTTGTAACTACCTCTTTGCTTTCCCTTTAAGGAAAGAATTTGCTCCTAGAGGAGCAATGTTTTTTCTTATAGAGTTCTGTGTTATTGTTTAACGTCCACGGTAAACATCTATGGTCATGTCGGGACGGTCAGTTAACCTAACCACACTCTTTCTGGGCAGGCTTAGACCTCCTTAGCGATTAACCAGTACTCAGTGCACTTACTTTCACCAGTAACTGACAATTACCCTTCTTGAATCAGCGGGAGGAGAAATGAAAGTGTAAGTGGTCTGACCGGGTATCGAACCCAGGGCCTCTGGCTTATGAGTCAGGTGCCTTACCGATTGCGCTACGCGGCCCGGCTCTTAAAGAGTTGACTTTGATCAAAAAAGAAGAGAAAATTAAATAAGCAGAGTTCCATTCATTAACCGTGTAGCTGTCCCATTTATAAAATGAAAAAAAAAGTGATATATTTTGCACTTTAGAGGATAACTTCCTTATGAGCATTTCAGTTCCTTATTTGTTATGCGATACCGCACGTCTAAAAAACAGAACATATTGCTCGAAAAACATATATCTGTGAAGTAGTCTTAAGGCTATCATTACATAATTTAGATGACTGGAAATATCTCCGTGTTTTATCGCCATTTTTACAGAAGGAGACAAGTTCATTGACTTCCTTTTACCTTCCAGGCCCAGAGGTTATAAAAATTGAGTACATTCTCAAACTCAAAATAAAGCACACTGATTGGCTGCTTCCGAGCACATGCTCGGAAGCAGCCAATCAGTGTGCTTTATTTTGAGTTCGAGATTATTCTCAAGTTTTATAACCTCGAACCCTGGACGACGATGCCCTTCCACAATGGTAGTTACACTGAAGGAAGTATTTTTAAATCAATGTTTATTCAACGGCGTAACGTTTCAAATCAACATGTCAAATCAACAGTGATTCAACATTGTTTCAACGTTGTCTGCCTACAGGGTTGACAAAAAATGCAGACCATGATCAGACTGCCCGCTTCTCCTATGCAGCAATCTGATTACAGTCTCCACTGTTTGCTTAGATTTTTCTTCTTCATATCAAAATTTATATTAGCTACGTATTTCCTTTCTACGGCGTGAATACAATTCCTTTTAACATCAAGACCAATCACAACAAAGAACTACTTGCAGGCACCGATAACAACTTAACAGACACGGACATAGACAAGGATCCGGTATTCTGTCAATCATTCCTATAATACAGGCGTTACATGTTTCTGAATACCAGCATCTGTAACAACAGTTCCGATGTTCGTCGGCGCTTAACGGGTACAAGTCTAAATCTGTATCATGGTGAGTTAACCCTTCATCATCATGCATATGCATATTTCTTTCTTCTGTTCTTTGTTTTGCAGCAAGATCTTTCTGGGAATCTCTTACATTGTTTGTTTCAGTTTTGACTGACAGGCTTCTGACAGGTTGAATTGTTATAGCTGACGTGACATTTAACTCTGCTACGGGCTCTAAGGCTTCGTCATGAGAGTCATCAGTTTTAAAATAAACTTCCACAGTATCTTTTTCATCTATTATTATGCTTTTTGAACTGCTAGAGCTGTGCAGTTCAGGTTCGTTACTGACTTTTAACGTGTTATCATTATCACTAGTCACTTTCGTATCCTTCTTACTCTCCAGTGATTTAATGGAACCTGCTTCAGATATGTTGTTTGAATGAACACTTTCACGGAAATTGTTTGCAGTATTTTTAGCCGTCACTTCTGTCGCTTGCGACTCACCAACTTTTTCTTTTGTATCATCAAATGCATTATTTAAAATAGTTTTAACTGCACTTTTACTTTCATTTTCATCACCGAAAACCGAATCATCATCTGACGATTGCACTGTTATTTCGATATGTTCCGTATGAATGAGTTCTAATGTAGAACCCGCCTCTGTGCTCATTTCGTCGCAGATTATTTACAGCGCCATAAACTGCAGGTTTCATTGTAAATATCCACATTAAACAATGCGGAAGCGACCGTCAGCGTAAGTTACCATACAAAATTCCAAAGTATTGGGAAAGATAGGTCCGAACAAACAGTGCAGGCCGATCAGACTGCTTCTACAGATGCACTGTTATCAGTGCCTACGCTCTTTTTCACTTCATCTGCAACTTTTGGACGCATAACTGCATTGTAAAACCAAGCTTTTACATTTTAGGTGCCCCAATTTTCAGAAGTATAACGGTCTAATTGAATCACATCAAAGGAAAAGGCACAAGGCAATAGGGCTTCACATTTGTACCCACTAAACAAGTTCTCATTTTTCAGAAACACTGAAAGACATTTATACAGAAATCAGCAGAAACTCTGGAAAAGGACCTAGCTGCTTATGCTGATCTGTGGCATTATGTTTGCTCTAAAATATAGTTGGAGGACATCATATGGTGGAAAAGTTTTGTTGTGGGTTTTAGTAACAACTATATGCATAGAAACTTGGAAAACATCCTGTTGAAACATATCTTCGTTTTATATCACCGTCAGTCAGTAGTACAGTGAGTAGCAACTTCCGCATATAAATTTAAGTACTATAATTGAACAGTCTTAAAGTTTAAAAAAAAAAAAGAAAAACAGAGGAAATACTCAGGGCATACTAGTAACTTCAGCTGGTTTATTGAAATGCATGTTTTGTAGCCCTGCTTTAACACCGAGTGATACAGGGCAATGATATAGTCATTCTCGACCGTCCGTCAGACCGTACTTACATCCACACTGGGATTTTCATTTCTCTCATCGATATTGCATTATTTCCTACACTTGTCATATCTTATGTCCTGTAAAGATTACGCCAACCGCAAATGTCGGGCCAAGTGTTATGTCTGGCTTAAAGTTTCTGTGTCTTTTTTTTAATATTTCACGGGTATGTTTCATAACTTGTGTTTCAATTTTATTTTTTTTTTCAGTCCACTTTTGCGTTTGGTGTGTTTCCTTTTATGTATGACTGTTGTACACATGTACCTAAAATTTTGCTAAGGTAAAACCAATGCACTTTCAAGGAAAGCATCTCTGCCATTTTCATTTTGGCCTCCCTTCTCAATAGGAATAAACTCCTTAGCGAAAAAATGCTACTCTAGGAGCAAATTCTTTCACATAAGAGTAGACCCACCGATCAAAAGGCTTTGGTCGTCTGGAAAAGAAAAAAGGAAGTCACGAAAGTTGTTCACCTTTGTATAAATGGCAATAACAAAAAAAAACAAAAACTCACCTTAAGTGTCTGTTAACTCTGCTTTTTCTGAGACGCAATATTATGTGTGCCTTCCACTATTATTTCAGGCTCTGTTGATTTTACATGTATAAATGCGTAAACCGACGCAGTTGTTCAGTCACTTCATACAAATGGACCATATACAATCGTGATAGCTATATTTTCTTAGGTATTGCCCTTGCTATTGAAAAGAGCAAGACGCGAGACTAGCGGACAAAGCTTTCATCGATATTTGCGCATATCACAAAACATGATTTACCAGTCTCCGCATTCATGCAATTTACGAGTAAAACAAAATAGGTAAAGGCAATGATCAGGAACTGACTGAACATTTTTCAACAGCTTGTCTTTAACACCAATTAGGGAGGAAACATAATAAAGAAGGCACAAAAAGCAAAATAAGCCAAGCGAAAAATCAAGAGGTCAGCTCTTTCTCAGCAGAAAGCCGCGAGGTTATCCTAAAATGTGCAAAAAGCTAAAGACTAAAAGAAAGCCGACAAAGATTCACAACAAAACTGAACCACCAAACTACAAGAAAAAAAAACACACACACAAAACACACACACACACACACACACACACACACACACACACACACACAACAAAAAAAACAACAATAACAAAAAAAATCCAGAAAACAACAAAAAACAAAAGGAAACAAAAAACAACAACAAAAACAACAACCCCCCCCCCCCCCCCAAAAAAAAAAAAAAAAAAAAAAAAAAAAAAAAACAACGGGAAGCAGGCTGGACAGCTATACTGGTGGCCACACTTCTAGAAAACTAATGATAAGCGGACACAACAAAATTTATATCAATAATCTACAACAAGAGAAGCGCCTTGGAACGTTCATCATCACAAAAGTATTGAAATCGGGTTTACACCCGCGAACTCTAGCCCTGAATATGTTTTGGTTAAAAAACATACATGTATTTTCGGTCTATTAGAAGGACTGCTTTACCCATCAATGGATCAAAACAGCAAATGTATAAAAACAATATGAACACTCAACAGCAAGAACGAATATGTTCTCTACTCTCGGAGGAACTCTTTAAGATTTTAATTTGAAACCTAGAGCAAAAGAAATCTGCTTTGTCGCAAGTTTCACGCTTCCCTGCATGTGAAAGAGCAAAACTTGCGACAAAGCGTTCCTTAGAATTTGAATATATATCAACTCACCACGCTTAACCATTCTCCTCATTCATGCAGTCCACGAAGAACGCAAGCCTCCATTTTACGCCTGCCGCTCCAAATAGTCCTTATATACTATACCGGACAAAAAAAGTTAATGATCAAACATTTGACTGAAGCTAAAATCATGAAAAAATAAATTCTCCAAAAATAATTTTCTTTTATTCAATACATCTGTTAAAGCGGCACAAGACTGCATGAAACATATTGGAATCTTATCACGTGACACACCAGTAGAATGAATGAACAGATATACCCCTAAAATTGAAGTGAAAATTGGTATCACCACAAAATCGAATGTCCATGGTTATTGTCTTTATCCATGCAAAATCATTTCCAGTGTTCATCGATATCTCTTGGGGACTGAAAAACTGCATGACTGGTACTCGGTATGTTTTTAGTAAAGCGCTAGAGGCTCATTTGGGGACTCGTTTGCCAATTTTCATGAAGGGTCTGAATTAACTCTCCAGGAGGTTTGTGAAGCCTCTGATGAATAGAATTGGTGTGTTGAAACATCTGTAAAGCATGTTCAATCTGATTTAAAACTTGGAATCGACTTGACCTGTTCAAACGGACGATTATCTCTGTCGCAAGATACTGAATCATTACAATAACTCTGTTAGGATGCGCATGTTTGTCCATTAAATGTTTAAATAAACCGATTTAAGCGTAAACGGTTACAAAGAGACTTTATACAGCTAAATTGTGCGATTTCATGCAGGTATAGCTCTTCTGTGAATTTTAAAAACTGTTTACACTTTCTAGTTAAGTGGTGGTAAGGTTTATTCACTGAATAAGGGATGTCACACCAGTATGATTTAGCATACTATGCATGTGCAATCAGTGTACTGTTCAAAATCTCTTACCTTGCTAGTTGTGCGTAAGTACATGCTTAGAAGCCATCTTATGGTTCCTTAAATTGAAAGCATAGAAAATGCGAAATTCTGAAGTTCATGATTCGAATGCTGATATTCGGCTGTTGAAATATTTCAACTGATTTTTTGACTAAAAGTAGATATTTGTGGAAACTGGACCTAAAACAGCTATTCAAAAGACATTGAATAAAGGGCATATAAGCAATACTGAAGGCCCTGAGAAACAGTTTTCAAACTATAAGAACTTGTTGACTGGCTTTCACCTTGGCAGTTTAGGCTTTCCAGAACTGATGCTTATTAATATATCTCTTTGCAGAGACATAACTAGATTCCGATATTTTTCTGTCTTCATCTTATTCATTTTACTGTTTACCATGTACATGCATATACTTGGATTTTCACTCAAAGTGATTTATAACACAGGTACGAATGTGGTCTTACAAGCAAATAAATGTTCCAAAATGATCTGTAAAACTTGCACCACCTTACTAAATATTGGGACATGAATGTCTGGACAAACACTGTAGACCAAAGCCAGACTGCTAAAGGGCTGCAGTAGTATTTGCCATTCTGCCAGCACCTTTGTGCCAAATTGATGACAGTCAAATCAGTGAAGGTAAAATCAGCTTAATTTAGGTTTACAATGGTATCTGCTGCAGAGATGGCTTCTGTCAATATTAAAGCTGCCATGATAAGGTATCGTATCAGTAAGCAGTCAGCTGTAGCAGAATAGCTTTAAATTGTGCTAAAATGGGCAGTCAACCTTAGCAAAAAGTGGACTTGTCGGTTACGCATCAGACCAGTTCTTAAAATTTGTATAAGATCTATAATGAGTCCAGGTTTGACGCGTATCAATAGAAAAGCGAGGTTACAAAGGGCAATAACTGACGCAAATTCGCAACTGGTTCATTGGACCCATGTATTTTTCACAGATGAGTCCAGATTGTGTGTAGATATCTACGGTGCTAGAAGAAGCGTGTGATGCCTGCCAGGCTTTGGTCGTGTAGACTATAACTCAAATCTTCATGTGCAATATGGCATGTCTTGAGGAGGGTGGGCGACGGTATGGGCAGGCATCTGGATTGGCAGCTGCGTGGATTTGCGCATGTCAGACAGAGGCGCTCTGACTGGTGTTCAATTTAAGATTGACATGTTTTGTCCAATTACGAGACCGTTTGCTGAAGTTTATGGCGATGACACCATCGAATCACAGGGCAAACGTGGTGGACCAGAAACTTCCGCCAGAAACAATTGTCCTCACTGATATGTCAATTCCATCACAAGTTTTAAATCCGATTGAACATGCTTTAGACATGTTACATCGCCATTTCTAATCACCAGAGGCTTACTGAAACTCATGGAGAGCTCATCCAGGCCCTCTATGAAAAATGGCAAACGAGTCCCTAAATGGCCCTCTGGGGATTTACCACAAGCATACCGTGTAGCTTATATGCAGTTATTCAGGCCCTTAGAAGTCACACTGAGAACTGAACTCATTTTGCATGGATAAAACCAACAATAATGCTAATTTTCGCTTTGATTTCAGGGGTATGCCTGTTTATTCATTTCTGCTGGTGGGTCTCGTGATCAGATTCCAATATGTGTCATGCAGTCTTGTGCAGCCTTGACAGTTGTATTCAACAGAAGAAAATGATTTTTGGAAAATTATTTTGTTTCGATATGAAAATTTCACACAAATGTTTGATCCTTAGCTTTGTTGGTCCAGTATATATTGGTCAGCGATGGCTTTAATTTCTTGATTGCGTGGATACACAGGCTAATTTGTGTCTTTGAAATTCACATATCTTTTGAAGATACCTTCTGTGTCGTAGCTCCTAATATTCTTGTTAAATATGAGCTAAGCCCTAACGCAGGGGACATTGTATCTCGTGTGAACAGCGAAGACTCAGAGCAGATCATCCAACTGTATAAGGCATCGAAAGGCTCCTTTTTAAGGGTCGTGCTAGATTTTGTTTATTCTAAACATTTAATTGTGCGTAAAGGTGGGTTCCCACTGCCGATCAGATCGCCTCGACCGTACCATTAGCCCAAATTCCCTGACCGATTTCGACTTGAGGGCCTCATGGAAGATTAGCAATTACATGTACTATTGTATGTCTAAATGTTGTTACCCTCACAAAATAAAGTCTTTACTTACTTACCAACTGCTTGATCGGGCTTGTACACTACTTTATCCCTACCGCTAACCGAACTTTCACACCCCCACACGACTCCTCTACGACTTCATCCCGACAAGCACCCCGATCACTACCAGATCAGTCTCACCCCTACACGAACCATAAAAATTCTCTATCGACCATCTCGATTTTTACTCGATCTGGTCGTATAAGGGTTTAGGGTAGTCGTGGATTAGTCTTGAACGGACGATTTTAGCATAAAAACTTCGAAGCTTTTGGGTTAGCATTCAGTTATCCCAGAAGCTCTAAAGGATAGGCATCAGCATCAGCATCATAATTTTATCATGGGGGTAGAGCAGTCGCAGTTGTGGGCCATGCGGTAGAAGCTAAACAGAGACGGGGTCATGACTGTGATGGCGCACGAATGCAGAGACTGGCTGACTGCTGGCCTTTCTTCTTCCCTTCTTAGCCTTCTAAGGACAAAGTCAAAGCGATGAGGTTTCATCGTCAAAATGTAAGATCAAGCGTTCTTTGCTACCCAGTAGTTGAAGATGTGATCTCTCCGTGGTCGCAGCAGCTCATGAGACATTGTCGTTGTTATTTATTTCAGTGGTTTTTGATTAATTATGCCACAGTCCCTTGGTAGGAAATCACATCAGGCATATTACCTCAGTGTATGTTGTGCTTTTTGTGCACATGTACTGTTTTGCATGTTTGATTAGGTGAACGCCACCGCCATTCAGTAACACTGCAGTCAGCGACCGCCGCCCTCGCTCGGCAGGAGTGGGCGGGATTGTCTACCTTGCTCCGGCTTCTTACCCAAAAATTTTGGACATGTCCAAATAATCCAAGTGGAGATCAAGAAGCAAGCGCTCGAGGAGCCATCAGGAAGTGATCGGCCGTTGGTTTAGTATAGGTCAAGAGTTAATCTAGAAATGATCAGTCAGTCGGGATAAAATACTTTACCGATCAGTACCCGAAAAGTTCGACCTCCATTCGACCAAAACCCGATCGCTTCCCGATCAACGCAATCCCTGATCAACATATTGCCCAGATCAACTCGACCACAACCGGATCGCTTCAGTGCACCTGATCGCTTTCCGACCGCTATTCGCCCGGTCTTCAACCTTACACAAGCGCACCCGACCGCGACACGGTCCTTCAGAATGGGTGCACGGATCTGGCAATCTCTCATTAGCTGCCACTAGTACGAAGACATAGCATCTACATAATTAGAATGCCATGAAGAGCTCCTGCATCTGTTGCTCTTAGTGCCAGTACAGTGGTCGCAGTGTCAGCCACTGCTTCGCCCAGATTCCCCTGCGCAGTTGATGCCTAAACCTGCTGGTGCGTCTTCTACGCTCCTGTGCCACTTCCATGACCCTGCCTCTCTCGAGCTCTAACCACCTGGCCCACAACTGTATCCGCTCTACTTTCAAGAATAATTATGATACTGATACTTATCCTATTAACGCAATGCTGACAAAAAATTTGAAGTTTTTATACTTAACTTGTTCGCAAACAACATTCACGATTGCCATAACCCGTGTACAAACAGGTCGATCTGGTCGGGTCGAGATCGAGTAGTGACCGAGTAGAGGTCGAGTTGGTCGAGTGTAGATCGTATACGGATCGTGCAGAGGTCGGGATGATCGAGGAGGTCGAGTAGGGTGGTCGTCGGGTTGAAGTCGTGGATGATTCGGAAGTGTTCGTGTGGGGATCGTGCAAGGTTGAGTATCGGTCGGAAAAAAAGATGTCTCAAGCCCAATAAAGCAGTTATTCGAGCTTGTACAGGATATTAGGGCGATCGAAATGATCGGATTGATCAGGGGCTGTATTTATAAACGACCTAAGTGGTTGCTATGCTGTTGCTCAGGCTGAATTTCTATGAAGGAGATTCCTACAACTATGAAATTTGCTCTGGAGGAACAGTATGAAAAAGACTGTTCCTCCAGAGCAAATTTCATAGTTGTAGAGAATCTCTTTCCTAGCTAGAAATTGAGCCTTTGCAACAGTCTGAAAAAGACTGTTCCTCCAGAGAAAATTTCATAGTTGTACGGAATCTCCTTCAAAGTAATTGAGCCTTAGCAACTGTTCCTCCAGAGAAAATTTCATAGTTGTACGGAATCTCCTTCATAGAAATTGAGCCTTAGCAACAGCACAGCAACGACTTAAGTGGTTTTATGAATACGACCCTTGATCGGCAGTGGGGAACCTACCTTTATGGACAATAAGTATCTGAAGGAAAGCCGAGAAGGGTCTCCGATCCTAATGCTAGTATCATGAGTCTCAGGCAGAACCAGACTAGAACATATTCGCTCTTTGTGATTTCCACTTTGGCGGCTTACAGCGAATGGGTATCCGATTTAAAATTGATGGTGAAATAATAGAGCTGCGACACAACAAAACAAACAAAATGGCATGTGCGCCATGCGCAGACTCAGGTCAGCCTTCGGAGCCGCCGGCTCCGCCCGGTCTGATCAGAGTATTCGCTGTGCGCTTAAAGAGTGATAAGGGTCTGAGCTACATCACTGCCGGTGGCAAAGACTCTGATCAGAATGGGCTAATGGCCAGGTTGATCTGAGTCTTTGCTGGGCGCACCTGCCACTGTTTTAGTTTTGTCGCGTTGCGGTTAATTTTAAAATAAGAAAAGTATGTGACACTGTCCAAAACAGAAGCTTTCTCAAACTAAAATCTTGTTTTTGGGTTTCGGAGGCCAACTCAAGAGTATCATTTTATTTTGGAATGGTCTCAAATGTTTATTCGTCTCGATCGGCAGTATTATCCACCCCTGAATATGTCGGTTATATGGCCAATATTCATCCTCAATACAAAAAGTTTTGTCTTAAATAACTTAACAGAATATGATTATGTTGAATTTTAATATTTTGTACACAATACTTGCACATCATAAACATTGTTTTACAAACCAATATTGTTCGAGGCTGTGTATGTCTGCCTAGATTCACTGGTGTATGGGTGAAACTCATTTACACGCTCAATATTCATACCATTGTTTGCCATCCGTTTAATACCAGTTATTTCTAAATCAATAACATATCAGTCTTCATATCTGTTTTAAATACAATATATTTTAATTGATACTGTTCGTACCAACGGCCTGGAAGAATATTGGTATCAAGAATTTCGGCTTATAAAGTATCGATGATTATCATACTTTAGACTAGTTTGCATTTCTCCGTAGAACAGATCTAGTGACCCCGAATTAGACCCGCTATTATTTCAAAATTACAATGAAGATTCTCCTCCTATGGATTTTTCTTATATATGAGTTTCCTGTTCTGTAGTGGTATTTGCTATTAGATCCCTTAGATCCCTGCCTTTGGTTTCAGGAATGGCAATCAGCAGCACCATGGACACAAAGCAAGCTACAGCGCAGATGAAATACAGGAGGCCGGGAACCATTGTGCTCTGAAATATGAACATGATAAACAGACAAATCTCAAGCCAGGCCCCAAGGTTATAAAACTTTGTTCATGCTCAACTTAGCTGAGCATGAAATTTTCTCTGCTGATTAATATGAAAATGCAAACTAAACTAATGTAGGCATTTTCATATTCATGAGCAGAGAAAATTTCATACTCAGCTTAACAGAGCAAGAAAAGGACTGAACTTATCAGTAATTTCCTGTTTATTAGCGGGTAAAAGTTTATGTTCAGCTGAGTTGAGAATGGAAAAAGTTTCATAACCTTGGGGCCAGACTGATTATTACAGTTGCTGAAAGCATCGCAAGTTTAACGAAATCATTTTTCAAGGACTCATTAATTTTCTAGAACATATAAGATTAAGGTCCTCACATCTTTTTTGATAAAATGGGGCAGTGTTATGCGCACTAGGGTAAAGTCGGGTAAATTCGGATAGCGGGTAAATTCGGACAGTGACATTGTCTCCTTTATATGTCACTAACTGGACAAACAGTGAAAATCCTGATGGAACGGCTCATTATGAACCGTCTCATCTGGATTTTCACTGTTTGCAATGGTATGTCCAAATTTACCCAATGTCTGAAGTTACCAGACTCGACCTCGACAGTACGTTAGAAAATGTACTTGCGGGCAATCAGTGCCCGCCGTTTTTTTTCTTACACTGTTTTATCTCGTTACCGACATATTGTGTTTAGTGATTGTCTATTTTGATTAAATAAACTAGGGGTAACTGATATATAGTTTGAAATAGCCTATAATATGCCTGTGACAGATCCTCAAACTAGATCATCGACAAGCATTAAAATACGAACGTAGCGTATCTGTGGTGGCCATCACGATTTTCATGTGCTGAATGATGCTTTTTTTCTAAAAACTTGTGGTAGGTTTAAACTTTGATGATATGTTGCTATAAGTCTGTGGTCTTTGTCACATTTTAACAGTTTTAGTGCGTTCGGCAAAGGCGGGGTTTGAGCAACAGAAACATTTATCAGAAACGGACTTTACAACTCTGACGAAGTCGTTTCGTAGACACACGCTACATATTACGTCGAAAACAAGCATAAATAATGGTTACACCTGTGCTGTGATTTACAAAAGCTTAGATGCTTTTTTTGCAGTTTGGTTGCAGGTTAAACTTTTTTCCGTGATAAGTAGACATAAATATAGCAATTTGTACATGTTTGTTATTGTATTTAATAATTTGTGTGTATCAAGGGTTGTAGTCCCCCGGCAATGCAATGATGTTCGCACTAGGGTAGCTCGGGGAAATTGTTTATCTTTTGCCTAACAGGCAGAAAATGCAACCAATCTTTTTTGTGGGCATTTCTTTTGTTTTCGTTTATAAAATGGAGGAATCTGTGACGCAACAAATACGTAATTGCGAGTGCAGTCGCAAACGGCCACCACTTGTACGCAGCCACTACTGGTCGCCCAGGCGCCAGTAGGCCTATCGTCTCATGAACTAACGACGTCATTAGTTTTGATCAGCTTAGTCCTTGGCTTTTGGTGTTTACATATGCCAGTTTGTTAAATTTACGAAGCAACAATCGATGCAATACGACTGTAGAACGTCAATTTAAATGTCCGGCTTTGTCCGCTACAAATTATATCCAAGACACGGAAATGCAAAAGACAAAACAAAACAACACATCTACACAATCTGTCCAACAGAGAAGAATTGTATGTCAATCAAATATTCATAAACCATATAAAACATATACTTTACCTACTTTTTATCTCAAACCACGCAACAAATCTCGAAGCAAACTGAACCACAGAGCTTACTGGTGACCACAAACAATAAATTTGAGCCGCGACACGAGAAAACCAACAAAGTGGTTGTGCGCCCAGCGCAAACTCAGATCAGCCTGGAAAGCATTCGCCCAGTCTGATGACAGTCTTTGCTGTACGCAAAGAGCTAGCTTGGCTACCCTTTAAGCGCAAAGCGAAAACACTGATAAGAGTGGGCGGATGCCCAGGTTGATCTGACTCTGCGCTGGGCGCACAACCACTTTGTTGGTTTTCTCGTGCCACGGCTCAGTTTGAATATATATACAATAAACAGGATCAATATCAGAACCAGGCCTACCAGAAATACTAGCTGAGGACCCACAATAGCTCCGATTCGGCAAAGGGTGTTTAGTGAGCCGTAACCAATGTTTCTGCAAGAGAGAGAAAATATTGATAAGTTGCTAGCAAACAATGACACAATCTTTGCATATATTTAGCAATTATATTTTATGCTTATACCCTTGGACGTTATCTAGAGGAACTAACCAAATTGTATAAACGAATAGTAAATAATATTATGTAAATTCCTTATCGAATGACAGCCTTCTACGAATGCAAAAGGACTTGGAAAAGTGCTATTGATCAAAAAGTAAAAAAAAAAAAACACAACAAAAAACAACAACAACAACAAAAAAAAAAAAAAAAAAAAAAAAAAAAAAAAACAGCAAAGTTTTTGCTTAGAATTATAATATTTATACACAAGCTCTATCCTATATACAAACATCTGTTAACTTGAAGAATGATTTCAAAATATGACATAATAAAATTTATATTAAACTTATCCCTAGCAAAGTTCAGCATTATACATAAATGTCACGTGAAAAGGTAATTTATTGCATGCGCAAGTTGGATAAAATAAGATCAACCTGTGCATCCATAGTCTGATCAAAGTCTCCCCTTTTCGCATAGATGAATCCTTGCAAAAATGAAAAATGGAGACTCTGGTCAGCTTGCACAGCTATATGAGCCGCGACGCGAGAAAACCAACAATGTGGTTGTGCGCCCAGCGCAGACTCAGATCAGCCTGGGCATCCGCCCAGTCTGATCAGAGTCTTCGCTGTCCGCATGAAGGTAGCTTAGACTCTTAACTACCCTTTAAGCGCTTCGCAAAGAGTCTGATCAGACTGGGCGGATGCCCAGGCTCATCTGAGTCTGTGCAGGGCGCACAACCACATTGTTGGTTTTCTCGTGTCGCGGCTCATATAAGCTTATTTAGTTGTGCAAACTGACCAGAGTCTCCACTTTTCATTTACGTTCGCACAATGCTTAAGGTTTCTTTCACAACCACATTAATACATATAATTAATAATGAAGCAACATATACCTACCTCACCACGGTAGGATAAACTTCTATAGTAAGTATTTGTATGGCTGACCAACCGGCATTCAACAAAATCAGCGATGAAATGGCACAGATGTTTGTCATTAACTTTCCAGCGTCATCATCTGAACAGAAAAAATACCAATGCGTTCATCCCTAAATATCTGAAATCGATAATTCCAGCTTTGAATTGGGACAAATCATTCATTAGACAAGGGTATTTACACCTCATTGGACTATTTAGCCGACTTTTTACACATATTTCAGTTTGTTTTTCTTGTGACCTTTCAGGATTATTGAATCATTAAAGAGTAATTTGCGAAATAAAGATACGCCAGCACTACTCTTTTGTATCAAACTGTTTGTATACAGTCAATAAAACCGAGTCTGTAAGTTTTGTTATTAACTTTTTCTTGCCTCCAGTGGATACATGGACATTCCATCAGGCACTCACAATTAAAATGCCATCGCGTCAATACCAGTGCGACGTCATGACAAGATCTCGCACTCTTTGACTCGACGTCATTTTGATGTTGTGTGCCAGATGGGATGTGTGAATGCTGCAATTTACGCACGATAAGTAATCATTTTGGAGTTAATCTCGAATTACGAAAGACTACTACCATCAATATACTTAGCTATCCCAACAAGAACTGCAGTCACTGTGCTTCCAAAAAACATTAACCATATCGTCTTCTTTCTTCCAATTCTAAAACGTAAATTTTAATGAATTAGGACTGCAGAATCACTAACGAGAACATTTGAGACAGCAGACATCGGTTAATTAGACATAATAAAACATATAAAATTATTTATGATCATATCATTCAAAAAGGATGGAAGATGAGGCCCGGAACGTCAAAAGTAAGTAGGAAAACTCACAGGAACTGACATAATTCAATCCCAGGTCCCATCCAAGACACCATGTGGAAAAGAGACAATACAAAGACCACAGGGTATAATCGATTCCGCTAATTTTCGTTTCCTGCAGAGACTGTACATCATATTTGGCTTCCGCCGAGACTGTCCGCGATTTCTTGCTTCCTGCCGAGACTTCTGTACATGATAAATGGCTTCCTGCAGAGACTGTCCGCGTGATTCTGCTTCCTGCCGAGCCTCTCGGCAGGAAGCAGAATCACACGGACAGTCTCGGCAGGAAGCAATTTTTCGAGGACAGTAGTCTCTGCAGGAAGCAAGAGTTCGCGGACAGTCTCGGCGGAAGCCAAATATGACGGACAGTCTCTGCAGGAAGCGAAAATTGGCGGAATCGATTATACCCTTTGAAGACGTCACCAGCGGCAGCCATGTAAACAGCCATTTCCCATGTAGATGGTCAACGGGCTAGCCTTAACATCACAAGTAATATGTCAATAACAAACACAGCAACAAACAAAACGTAAAACAACCAATAAGAACCAAAACAGAACTGCCGCCTTGGGACGGCGTAAATATTTGACGTTGTGTGCCTATTGGTAAAGGCAGTTTTGGTTTGGCGATAATTCAACGTCATGGTGTTAAAATTACAGCTTCATTGGCACTATTGTTTTAACGGTTGAAATTTGAATTTTCGACCTTGATCAGGTGTTAAAGCTAGAAGATGAAACTAAAATTCTATTGAGTGCAAAGACTCTTTTTCAACTCATCCGATCAGCTCCAAAAAGTTCAGTTTAATTGAAGCCATATATGCTTTCAATCGAAAAATAGGCAAAGCTATTGAGGCAATAAATTATCAGGCATGTTTTATCCAGGCCCCGAGGTTATAAAACTTTTTTCATGCTCAACTCAGCTGAGCATGAAATTTTCTCTGCTGATAAATATGAAAATGCCAACTAATGTTGGCATTTTCATATTCATAAGCAGAGAACATTTCATACTCTACTAAACTGAGCATGAAAACATCTGTACTTATCAGTAATTTGCTATTTATAAGCAGGTAAAATTTCATGCTCAGCTGAGTTGAGCATGAAAAAAGTTTTATAACCTCGGGGCCTGGTGTCGAACAGCCGTTACCATAGCTGGACGGCATTTGAACGTTATGCCGTCCAGTCAAATTGCATCAGCTTCACGTCACGACACCGCGGCGGGCAAATATCGTTTGTCTGCCGCGCCAAATATCGTTCGTCTAAGCTTGTCAATAGCTATACAGCTAGCAATCTGCACAGCTGCACTTATTAGGAAACAACATTGGACCAGTTGATCGTTCGTTGGCAGTAGAAGACAGTTGCTCAAAAAAGATTCATTTGGGGAAAGTGAGGGGCAAGTATAAATATTTGACGTTGTGTGCCTATCAGTAAGTAATTTCTTTTCAAATTACTTATTGTATGTAATGTATATAAAGTTATTTGCAAAAATGGGATACATATCCGAATTCTTCTGAGTCCCATTTTGTTAAGAAAACTGTCTTCATAAATGAAAGCAGACCTAATAATTTACAGGTTGTTACACGAGAGAAATTTAAAGGACGGGTTACACTTTGGCCGTTTTTGTGCCCACGACCGATCCTGATAAAATTTATGTTTATAAAAGCTTGGCATTCGGCAGTTTATATAAGCACATTTTTAAATTTGCGGTTTCATAAATAATCACGTGACTTCCGGTTTATTGCATATGGGGTGCTGAACGGGGTACACTAATTACCTGCAGTTTTTTCGATATAATCAGCAATTCCGCTGGAATATCAGCCCTCCAAACTGACAGATATAATACTTTTAGTTCGTATTTACAGTCTAAAAGGGATATTTTCGCTCAAACCATCTAGTATGGAGAATTTTTATTTGAATTTTTACGAAACCTCAGAACAATAAAATTTACAAGTGTTTATTAACACAATAATAAGCATGTAAAGCGTTTGCTTTTGTGAAAATAGTGAAACAAGTGAACAGGATGTCGATTATAACCGACCAATATTGTTAAAGGCCCTATTGCTCTATCAACATGAAACAAGAGGGCCATGAGGCCCTGAACCGCTCACCTGAGTATGGTGGCCATGTAGGTCATGTGACCTAGACGGCTTGATAAATTTTCGTTCCATCAGCCCCTGGAGGCTGTGTATGATATTTGGTTACAATTGGCCCTGTGGCTTTTGAGGAGACGTCTTAAATTGTCAAAATATATGAGACATGGGTCAGAGGTCAAAGGATGACCTTGACCTCTTGTATCCGCAAATCTTTCATGTACTAACTAAGATGACTGTATATACCAATTTTAGGCCAAAATCTTCTAAACTTGCCATGAACTCGTATGTTCTACCATTTTCCCATACCTGACCTTGCCTTGTAAAAGGTCAAGTCAGCCCAAGGTCAACATTTGAACAATCTTGATAGTACTCAAGTACCTGATGCTATATACCAAGTTTCAAGGCCATCGATCACTTGGTTCTTGAGATGGAGATTTGTAAATGTTTATGCCATATATGGGCATGGCAGCCATGTTGGTCATGTGACCAAGACTGTTTGAACAAATTTTCTTTCCCTCAGCCCCTAGTGTATGAAATTTGGTTACAATTGGCCCAGTGGCTTTTGAGCAGATGTGTGACATTGTCACAATATGAGAGACCAGGCTCTAAGGTCAAAGAATGACCTTGACCTCTTGTACATATAAATTTTCATGTTCTCATTTAGATGACTGTATATACCAATTTTCAGGTTTAAATCTTCAACAGTTTCCAAGAAATCTTATGTTCTAGCATTTTCCCATATAGAAGCTAAAAAAAGCAAATTTGACCTTACCGTAAAAAAGGTCAAGGTCAACCCAAGGTCATAATTTGAACAATCTTGGTAGTACTTGCGTACCTGATGCTACATACCAAGTATCAAGGCCATTGGCCTATTGGTTCTGGAGTAGAAGATTTTTAAAGGTTTTTACCATATATGGGCATGGCAGCCATGTTGGTCATGTGACCCAGTCCGTTTGAACAAATTTTTGTTCCCCCGCCCCTAGAGGCTCTGTATGAAATTTGTTTACAATTGGCCCAGTGGCTTTTGAGGAGATGTGTGAAATTGTCAAAATATGAGAGACCAGGGTCAAAGGTCAAAGAATGACCTTGACCTCTTGTACGCATTAATTTTCATGTACTCATTCAGATGACTGTATAAACCAATTTTCAGGTCTAAATCTTCAACAGTTTCCAAGAAATCTTATGTTCTAGCATTTTCCCATATAGAAGCTAAAAAAAGCAAATTTGACCTTACCGTAAAAAAGGTCAAGGTCAACCCAAGGTCATAATTTGAACAATCTTGGTAGTACTTGCGTACCTGATGCTACATACCAAGTATCAAGGCCATTGGCCTATTGGTTCTGGAGAAGAAGATTTTTAAAGGTTTTTACCATATATGGGCATGGCGGCCATGTTGGTCATGTGACCCAGTCCGTTTGAACAAATTTTTGTTCCCCCGCCCCCTAGAGGCTCTGTATGAAATTTGTTTACAATTGGCCCAGTGGCTTTTGAGGAGATGTGTGAAATTGTCAAAATATGAGAGACCAGGGTCAAAGGTCAAACAATGACCTTGACCTCTTGTACGCATGAATTTTCATGTACTCATTCAGATGACTGTATAAACCAATTTTCAGGTCTAAATCTTCAACAGTTTCCAAGAAATCTTATGTTCTAGCATTTTCCCATATAAAAGCTACAGGATGCAAATTTGACCTTACCATAAAAAAGGTCAAGGTCAACCCAAGGTCATAATTTGAACAATCTTGGTAGTACTCGTGTACCCAATGCTACATACCAAGTTTCAAGGCCATCGGCCTATTGGTTCTGGAGAAGAAGATTTTTCTAGGTTTTTACCATATATGGGCGTGGCGGCCATGTTGGTCATGTGACCAGGACCGTTTGAACAACTTTACGTTCCTAAGTCCCCTAGAGGCTACATATGAAATTTGGTTACAATTGGCCCAGTGGTTTCAGAGAAGAAGTCGTTTGAAATTGTTGACGGACGGACGGACGGACGGACGACGGACGGACGACGGACGACGGACGCCGGAGCCTTACCATCCTATAAGCTCCCCCGGAGCCGCTGGCTCAGGTGAGCTAAAAATTTATCAGGAGGTATCGGTTCAAGCGTCTCATTATAGTTTCGTAATTGTAAATGACCGTGATTAGCCAGCTTTAAGAAAATAAAACATAATTGAGTTTCACATAAAAGGGGTTTGAAAACTTATTTGGGTCATTTTAGTTGGCAACTAAAATGACCTACTTTCGATTTCATTAAATGGTAAAAATACAATGTAGAGGCGTGGAGTCCCAATCACTACTCCGCCTATGTTTATATAGCATTGCTAGACGGGAAACCAGAACAGGAAATAGTATTTTGTGGAGCGATTTGTTATTTTTCAAAAACTTGTTTTCTCTGCTTTTTGCCAATTGGTTGGTTGGTTGATTTGATGCTTAACGTCCACGGTAAACAACTAAGGTCATGTCGGGACGGTCAGTTAACCTAACCACACTATTCCTGGGCAGGCTTATTCCTCCTAAGCGGTTAACCAGTACTAAATGCACATACTTTCGCCAGTAACTGACAACTGCCCTTCTTGAATCAGCGGAAGGAGAAACGAAAGTATGTGGCCAGATCGGGATTCGAACCCAGGACCTCTGACTTACGAGTCAGGTGCCCTACCGACTGCGCTACCCGGCCCGGCTTTTTGCCGATTATATTACTCAATATATGCACACCAACCCACATTTCATATCCAAACGTGAAGGTTGAACCGCTTTTTACAATGATTTGCGTTTAGGTGTTTTTACCGCTGATAAGACTATGGAGACTTTAAGCCAATGTATTCTTGGCGAAACGCTTTTGCACGCTTGTGTTCTGGCAAGTGCATGAAAAGTTCATCAACCTTCTTCTTTTTTAAAGAATTATTCACTATTTATACATATAATGAAAGCTTCATCATATCAAAAATTATTCACATATGAAATATTACGCATTTATGGATGCTACACAGGTACAGATGTTTAAAATATTAGACAAAATCAGTGAACCAAGAAATATAGGTCACATGGACCTACATCTAGTACCATATGAGACGCAGCGCTGAAGTGACTTACTATTACAAGTCCGATGAAGTTTCAATTAAATATTAGTTCGAAATAAAACATTAATTCAATGGGTCATGAAATACAAGTCACAATTTTTTTGCATTGTTTGACTGACCAACTATTTGTAATTATGTTGCGAATCCAAAAACCATGTTGAGATATAAGTAAAAATCCTGGTCCATGCATAATGTTCAAGGACTTAGTGTGCATGGATGCTTTGCAGTTCATTTAAGAAATGAATGTTATTTTTTGTAACGTTTACTGAAGTATAAACTACACCGGGTCACGAGCAAAGTAAGTGAACCCCGAAGGGGTTTACGTAAACTTTGCTCGTGACCCGATGTAGTTTATACTTCAGTAAACGTTCAAAAAATAACATTCATTCCTTATATTTATATTATTAAACGATGCTTTTGATCAATAAAAAATAAACAAAAATAAGAAATACATATATAAGAATCGTTTTAAAAACATTACCGGCCAAATTTTGCAATAGTTTGGAACAGCCGCATTGTCACTGCCTACCAGTAAATTCCACCTCCTGTTGTATAGATTGCACGGTGCAAGTAGGCGTAGCGAGCTGTCATTCAATGTTTACTAGCCATTCAAGTACATGGCATGTTGTAGATTTCACGTGCTAGTTAGTGGGATGAGCTGTCACTCTGAAGCGCGTGACACAATGTAATTATTGACTTGTAAAAACATTGACTCCCGCATCACTTAAGTGGGTTTACAGAGAGCTTTGCAGTGATAATGTAAATATTACATTTTAAAGATATTATCTGATCGAATATCAGCACTCCTCACCAAAGATATCAAAAGAGGTAAGGAAAAATCTCATCCAAGTAACTTTTCATACAAAGTTAGTGGACCAAAGTTCAATGTCATAGAATTTTACAATGCATCAACTTCATGCATCATCTGACAACGTTGCAACATTATAATATCAGAGGTTATATCACAGCATGATGATGGAGGACATTCAGTCGAACCCCTTACATACGCAGATAACGCCATACCTATACGCATGCCCAGCGCTGCGTCCCCTTCCCGACCCCCCCCCCCCACACACACACGGAATCCTTGGTGGGGGGCATTAGGAACGCATACTACTTAGATGAACACTTTGAAAAAGACGTGTTGTGTCGAATAATGCCTCTTTTTCTACAAATTACAAAATATACTAATGCGATGTTGATATATCCTTTAGTCCTAGTGTTGGATGCATGAAAAATCACCCCAAAAGTTTATTTTTCGTTTACTCCTACCCTCGTAACCACTGTAATATAACCCGATTATGATGAATATGTATATGAGGAATGATTATGTATAAACATTGTAGTGGTTACGAGGGTAGGATGAAGTGAAATTTGGATGCATAGTGGATGTTGGTAGTTCAAATTCCCATAGGCTCAATGTTAAATGCTTCAGACAGTACATGTATTCAGCCGCTAAATTAACCTAAAAGGCATTAAAATACGGGAAAATGAAATCGTACAGAATAAACTAGAAACATATAGCTAACATTTCTATATGTTTTTGTGGTAATCTGCCTACCTTCGAAAATCGGCCTTTTCAGTGGGCACATTGCAATAGTAAAGTGTAACTCGTCCTTTAAACCAGTTACGTCAACTCGCTCATAACACAATGAAATCAAATACGCAAAAAAAAGAGGAGCGCAATTAGTCTCCATCGTAATTGTCACAGTTAATCTGTAGAGCTTAGTGTGAAATTCACGAAATGTATTGTCTTTAAGATAAATGAGGGCTTCACAAACTTTTTTATGTCTTTGAATCTATTTAAGAAAATATACAAGAACATTATTTTGAAATCAAAGCAAATATGGAATAACAAGATAACAAGCTTACTTGTTGGATAGATAGATTGTAATAACATTGAGAGGGATGCCCATTACTCCCAGAAGGAACATATTGAGGTACAAGTCTCCGGACAATTTTTGTATCCCAAATTGTATACCGTAACCACAGAGACCTACTGTAAACCTGGAACAGAGAGAAGTGAGTAGCCGCCTATACGCAAAGACGCAGGTGCGTTTCGAAATTTGTCTGACAATGCAGATTTGCATATTCAATTTGTGAGACAATAAATAGCGCACTATTCAATACGAAAAAAGAGACGAAAAGTCATTAAGAAGGAAGTTTTGCATTTGTTTTGCTTTATTCGTGCATTTTTTATATGGGCATGCTAGGTAGACATAAAGGCATAGTGTCTTTTTGTCCATATAATCCCTTGATGCTATCTCCGCATTGGCAGACACTGGCTACTTGTGCAAATTTTATGTATTTCTAATCGGTTCTGATAGAATTCGGTCTAATACATGCATGTGAGAGAAAACCTTATGTGCCTTTATTCCAATAGAATATATATTTCCAGTGTTATCCAACACTGTAAAAGGTAGATTGCACATAGAGTGTTATCCAACACTGTAAAAGGTAGATTGAACATAGAGTGTTATACAACACTGTAAAAGGTAGATTGAACATAGAGTGTTATCCAACACTGTAAAAGGTAGATTGCACATAGAGTGTTATCCAACACTGTAAAAGGTAGATTGAACATAGAGTGTTATACAACACTGTAAAAGGTAGATTGAACATAGAGTGTTATCCAACACTGTAAAAGGTAGATTGCACATAGAGTGTTATCCAACACTGTAAAAGGTAGATTGTAAATAGAGTGTTATACAACACTGTAAAACGTAGATTGCACAATCAAAACACTCAAAGAATTTTTTTGCAATGCTGTTTTTAATGATAATTCGGTAATCTAAAGGGGCTTCAGTAAAGTAGTGTTACGGGGGTAAAGGTACTGGAAATTAAACGTTTTTAATTGACATTTTATTTTTGATCCGTAAGGCATCATACTTGACTTGATCATTATATTAATTTATAATATCTAATAATTTTCATCGGAAAGTCTGCTAGAGTCTAACAGAATGGCATCCTTTTAGTTCATGGAATGTATTTTTCATATCTATAAAGTTTTCAACATAGTCCTCACCACATCCATGCCAACAGCGAAGTCAGCTTGGCAAGACCCCTGTCTTTAAAGATGTCTAAGACTGTGTATTTTCTGTCTAACTGCTTTTCTTTCTCCACTTTTTTCTCCGTATCTGTCAATCTTGTCAGCGACTCAGCATCCAGGCCTTTATGTCCATTGACCTTGGCAATGAATCTTATGGATCTTTCAGCATCTTTGATTCTGTCATGTGACACATACCAACGAAAACTTTCTGGAACAAACCTTGAAAGAGAAAGTTATTAGGGTAATTGATTGAATTCTAAAAATCAAAATAAAGGAAAGAAAGAAAGAATTATTTGCTGTGTGACTGATTTCTCCCTCCCCCGCCTTACACACACCCACACCCACACCCACCCACACACACACACACACACACAATCTGTCCGTTCCAAAGCTGAAACTTCTTACTTCTCATACAGATCCCGTTTGTTGTATATCTTACATTGTGATAAAATGTGTGTAGGGTTTACATGTATAACTATTATTTTTGTTTATTAGGGATGAATTTTCCAGTATTAAAATAATCCCTCTGGTTCTAAACATAATGAAGACACGGCATCAAAACACTGATGACATCACAACACCAGTCATGAGGTGTTTTGGAATGCATGTAGATAATGTAAGGACACGGTTGCATACAAACTCCCTTACTCTTATTTGTCTTTCAGTCTTTCCACGAACTGTTTCAAATTTTTGAGTTGTTGTTTTATTGCTAAAATAAGTCCACGGTAAACAGCTATGGTCAGGTCGGGACGGTCATTTAACCTAACCACACAACCTTAGAGTTTCTGTAGGCTTAGAACTCTTAAGCGCTTTACCAGTACGAATTGCACGTGTTTTTGCCAGTAACTGACACCTGTCCTTTTTGAATCGGCGGGAGGAGAAATGAAAGTATGTGGTCGGACCGGGTATCGAACCCGGGACTTCTGGATCTTGAGTCAGACGCGCTGCCGACTGCGCACGCGGCCCGCCCTATGAAAAGAAATGCATTAAAATATCAGAGCATATTCAACTGAACTTGTTCATGGTGATTTTTTTTAACTGAAATTGCTCTGGTTTTAACATGCCACTTCTTCAGCCAGGCAGATTTCATGTCAGGCGCACACACTTCTGCTTTCAAAACTATTATGAAATGAGCATGTGAGTGAATTATAAGAAAAAATCAGGCGCACGCACTTCTTCTGCTTTCAAAACCATTATGAAATGAGCATGTGAGTGAATTTTAAGAAAGAAAATCTCTTTGACAAATATGACAACGGGGCAACGGGAGTATGCACAGGGTATAATCGATTCCGCTAATTTTCGCTTCCTGCAGAGACTGTCCGTCATATTTGGCTTCCGCAGAGACTGTCCCCGATCTCTTGCTTCCTGCCAAGACTTCTGTACATGATAAATGACTTCCTGCAGAGACTTCCCGCGTGATTCTGCTTCCTGCCGAGGCTCTCGGCAGGAAGCAGAGTCACGCGGACAGTCTCGGCAGGAAGCCACTTTTCGAGGACAGTAGTCTCTGCAGGAAGCAAGAGTTCGCGGACAGTCTCGGCGGAAGCCAAATATGACGGACAGTCTCTACAGGAAGCGAAAATTGGCGGAAATCGATTATACCCTTTGGTATGTAGCAGATTAGAACCAGTTAAGTAAAAATAACATCTTTTCAGTCATGTGAAGAAAACCTTTGAAAAAGCAGGTGCAGAGCTGAAGTGCTCCAACACTTGTTTACTGTGTCAGTAAGTACTTCAGTACTTATATAAAATAGCCTTTTAAACAATTTGAAGTATCTAAGGATATCGCAAAGTAAGATTAGCTTGACAGCCGAAAAATAGATCTTATTGAAAATTGGCTTCTACTCTTTTGAATTATTTTCGCATTGCCACACCAGGCCCCAAGGTTATAAAACATTTTTCATGCTCAACTCAGCTGAGCATGAAATTTAAATGTCCATTAATAAAAAAATACCCAGAAATTCAGCATTTTTCAGACTCAGATAAGCCAAGAAGGCTAATTTTTCTGTTCAAAAATATTAAAACGCCAACAATTGTTGGCATTTTAAAAATTATGAGCAGAAAAAATTTCATGCTCAGCTGAGTTGAGCATGAAAAAAGTTTTATAACCTCGGGGCCAGGCTCTCTCCTTCACGATGGCTGTAGCGGCCATCCTGCCATGGGAGCTGAGTTGGGTACACTTAAAAGGTATCCATTTCATGGTAAGCACTGCACATACTGGTACATACTAACGTGAAGTTTGCATTGTGGTTTGTGATCCATACGTGATGGTATTGTCATTACTTGTGATTAAGATCATAATTAGTTGTTTTTCACTCTCATTGTTACATCATAAATTATTATAAGATAAAAATTCAAAGTTCCGCTCATCCCAAATTCTGGTTCACTTGCTTATCTGTGTTTTAGGAAACTGAGGAAAAATGAATTACCGGTACACCTAATCCATAGAGTCAGGAAATAAATCAATACCCTGTCCAAGAATTCTAACGGCCAATCGGGACGGCCAGAAACTCAGAGAAAATTACACCACAATATCAGTGTACTTCCTTTGTTTTTGGGGTCAGTTAACCCCTAAATACATAGTGTCCCATAGAAAGAACATATGCAATCAGCATAGGTAAGCAGTGCAGACTAAATTCAAAAGCTGCAAATGCGGCGTCTGATAATTGTCAATATTTTTGCTCACAATTTTCAGCAGTTTGTATAAAAAGTAAATACAACAAACATCACTAAGCTGATGAATGGACTTATCCAATTTATAAGGGCAGAAGAGCTCGTCAGGCATAAAATATTGTTACTGACATAGTTACCACGATCTATCCACATAATTTTTAATCTTAAATGTGTCTTGATTGAGCAAGCATACAGGTTTTTAAGGTGCCATAGAAGCATTTTAAATAAGTGCAAGAACTTACCACCAAGTAGCCAGCAGTGGGATTCCGATACAAGCTGTTACAACATGAATATATTGCCAGTTTTTCAGCAGCCACGCCACAAGCCCAAACAACGCCAGTTCCATGGCCCAGGATGGCACAGCAACCACCCATGCCCTCCAACGTGCCAGAGTAAACTCTGACTGAAGATTGTAGTTAACAGTGATATGAAAACCGCATGCCAGCCCCAGGAAGAATCTGATGATTGCAAACATTAGCCAAGAGGTTGAAAACGCAGCCAGAAAGTTGAATGCCACTAATGCTACAAGAGCGATGAAAAGAGGAGGCTTTCTTCCAATCAGATCTGCAACCTGACCGCAGAGCAAATTCCCTAGCAGAACTCCTGCCATCTGAATTGATGTAATTGTTTGAGTTATCCATGCTTTGCTGCAGAGAAGGTTCCACTGAAACAAACCAAATATACAATCTTTAAAAACAATATGTGTTCAGGTAAATATTTTAAATATTCCTAGCATTGTGCAAAACAAAGGGATAAAATTTAAGAATCTACCCGATGCACCATAACGATTTTCAGATAACACGTCAGAGGATTAGGTGGCGCGCCCTAATGGCGGTTGCAAGTTCTTAGCCGTGCTTGTAAAATCTCGCGGTTTTTATGGTTTGCGTGTTTTTTCTTTCTTTTTTTTGGTTGGTTGGCGTTGTAGGTAAGTTTAGGCATTTTTACGCTGTCTGCCGAGAGCTGCCCATCACATTCTTTTCTTTCGAACTTTTGTTTGTAGCGACACTGGAGAAGTTAAATGCGAAAACGTTCGTCTGTCGCACTAAATTCGGTATAGTAACATTTTAACGCGAGAAAATGTATGTCTGGAGGAGTGTAAACGCTCCGTGGGTATCGTTTTATTCTTTAAAAAATAAGATAACGCAAAGAATAAAAACACAAAGGCGGTCAGCATGGCTTCGGAAAGCATAGGTGGTCGCGTGCAAAGTAAAAGGATAGGCAATTATCAGTAAATAATACTATCAAATCCCATATCCCACTCTCACAACCAAAAGGGAAAGAAGCACACACACAAAAATTTATAATAGTTCACGAAATACACGCACGGTGTACCGAATGAGCAGCTCTTTCCCAAGTAGGTGGTCAGTCAGCTACCCTAATTAAAAGCAGCAGCAACACCTATATATATATATATATATATATATATATATATATATATATATATATATATATATATATATATATATATATATATATATATATATATATATAGCCAAGAGGTTGAAAACGCAGCCAGAAACTATATATATATATATTTTTTTATATTTCAAAACAAAACAAAACAAAACAGAAAGCATAATGGGCAGCTATACAGGTGACCAGACTGCTAGAGACCATAGACAAGCGGACATAACCCCATGTAACATTGAGGAACCACAATAGAAGCACCACCTTGAAACAGTTCTCTTTTTTCACGCCTGGTTTCTTTTTGAGTGCACATGTCCCTCAGGAAAATAACGTATGGCTTGGTACATATGAGATATGTCGCGCTGTTTCCGGTGTAATCAATGAAGCTGTGATTGATGGGACACAAAGAATTGGAGCATTTTGACGAATCTAGGATCGAGTCGGATAAATTTCGACAGCTGGTAAATTCGGACAGTGACATTGTTTCCTTTATATATCAGTTGTTTGGAATTAAAAAAAAAACATAAGTCGGCAAACAGTGAAAATCCTGATGAGACGGCTCATGATGAGCCGTCTCATGTGGATTTTCACTGTTTGCAATGGTATGTGGTATGTCCGAATTTACTCCCCTGTCCGAAGTTACCCGACTCAACCCTATCTTTTCCTGGAAGAAGCTAGAGTGAATCTGCTGAATCAGAGAATCACTATGAGAGGACAACAAGTCTCTCTTTAAGATAGAACCCCGCTTCTTAACGTTGGTTCTGAAAATATTGTGCTTACAAGGCTATTAATTCAAAATATTTCATTGCCAGACCAAAAAAGCTTTTAAACAACTTATGAGACCAGCTAGCTGGCCCACAAATGTATTCAAGGACAATCAGCTCACAAATGTTAAACATGAGGTAGATTTACTGTTCCTCATGCGCAACTCCCTAAGCAGCTCTCGGTAGGTATATTTATGATGAACAGTAGCAAGCAAAAGAGGACATTGAAACCGGAAATTGCATGCAAAAGGGCCATCTTAGCAAAGGTTGCAAAAATTAGGTGATCTGTTATGACAGTAGGATAGAGTGACATAAATAAAAGGACCCTGAGTGCACTGCTATCAAGGTTAGCCTAGAGACCGATGATTATGATGATGATTTAGGAGAGTTGACATATAGAGTGAGTCAAATGTTTCAGGGTGCTTTGAGCATGAGTAAAATCAAGGATGAGGCAGGCGCAAAACCTAGAACATCAGCAGATAGTTAACAGGCCAAGAGAAAGGAGAAAAGAAAAGCTTTCGTTCGTTTTTTCTAGGTAATCTAAAACCTGGTAAACCTGGAACAGGAAGCCCTGCAGGCAGAAAAAAAAACTGGACGGCAGAAGTCCTGATGAGGCAAGAAGTCAGATAGAAATAAATACATTAACAATGTATATACTTTGATGGCTAAAAGAATACCTATTAAAATTTGTATCTCTGGATGTCAGCGGTTTAAGATAAATTAGAAAGAGAAGTGATTTTTTTTGTGTTGGCTTAAAGAACAAAGATACACTGTTTGATATTTGCATGTTGCATAATAATAAATTTGAAGAATTTGAATTATATAACCAAACATAAAATAGTTGGCGAAACTCCGACCCGACCATTTTGAACATATATGCACCAAATAATATAAATGCAAGAAAAGCCTTTTTCAATAAGATACAAAAAGGGACGAATAGATTTGCTTTAAACGAGTCCAAAATAATAATTGGGGTGACTTTAATTCTGCTGAAAATCGTAGTCTTGATAGATGGTGTTCAAAGCACTTCAAAAGCTGCATCTTTCGCATATATGAAAAGCTCTGGGTGATATGACGTATGAAAATGTAAAAAAAATATTTATGTATGTTTATAAAAAAAAAATAAAAATAAAAATAAAAAAAAGATGAATGCCCAACTACTGTTGTATATTTTTCGACAGTCACAGACACCTCTAGGGCTCTGCCACAACCGAAAATCAGTACCTCCGTCGGAGATATCTGTGATCGTTTAACAAGCGTGTCATTTTTCAACGAACATTAGAAGCTGTAGCAATTATGTACAAAATAAAGGTGCTTTTCCCATGAACTTATTCTCAAACATGTAATCTTACTTCTACAATTTCGTCTTATTTAAGATTGTAGAGTTTATCTAAAATTGAAATGCCAAGTGCAAGGTTGCATACGGCGCTTTTATAGGTCAGTATAACTACGCTAATAATAATAATGATAATACCAATGATAGCAGGTGTTTAAATTTCAGGTTATTAGGACCTAGACTTTTTACTAACCTAGAATGATACAGCTGCATTAAGCATCGTCGTAACCTTTAGTCATCACTCCAGTTAAGTGCTGAAAAGCGGCCTCATTCTGTATTTATTGGTGAAATCATACCGGATTTCTACGAAAGCCTATAAGTACGAAAACCTATAAGGACATATTCAAAACAATGAAGATATAAAGTTCTCAAAATAACAAGAAACTTCTCGTTATAACGAGTTCTTGTTATTTCGAGAACTTCAGTTTTTATCGTTTTTATATGTCCTTTTAGGATTTCATACAGTTCGAACGCAGTAGCTGTCACACTACAAGGGTGTTGTAATCTCAAGAATCTGTCTCAGTATACATGTATCAATTATGATTTATCAGTTAGTGAACGATTACAGGCAGTTTAGTGGGCGCCTTAATTTTGTTATGCAATAGTCCAGTCAACATGAAATTCCCCAGTCTCACATAGCGACATAACACGACCATAAAATAACAGCCTACAAACTGCGAGTTCTACGAAGTTGTATACTATATTTAATTTATATTGAATCGCTAAAACTTTCCTTATATCTTCCATGGTTGCGCCAACTTTACATAATACATCAGAAATCTTTTTTTTCGTCATGAGTAATACCTTAGTTATCAAACACAATCACATAAACATACCCACCTCGCTCACAACAGTCTTCATTGTGTCCGCATAAAGAAAATTCGAACAAACATTCGTACCGTTACCATAACTGCAGGACTGGAACTGTGGAATAGAAATGTTTCCAAGAATATCACTAGTGTTTTGACCAATCAGATCATCTGTACACCACCAGTCCGGAACTGCAGCCCCAAATGTCATAGCAACCATAGTAAAGCAGACGACACATTTCATCGAGTGGACGATAAAAGTCAAAATGACCTGAAATCTTCCACATCCGCCCAGGTCTTGAATTACATCCTCCAAATGAACAGCGTGCACAGACGACATCTTATCTTGATCCAAAAACAACAGAGTGATGGACTATGCCCAGCAGGCACATAACGTCAAAATGACGTCGTACTGACGTTGATGCGACGTCATTACGTCGCATCGACGTCCGTCCGACGTCATTTTAACGTCATGTGCCTGGTGGGTGATAACGCTTCAATAGATAAGACACTAAATGACAACAACGACGTGGCTCATGAAACTGAATAGTTTAGACATCCTGTTGAACGAGATTTTCATTTTGTAAAAAAAGAAAGGCAGAAAATTTTATAGCTCTTTGGGCTGCGGCACGATAAAACGTGGCATATGGCAAATTGAAACAGCGGAAAATCAGATCAACTTGTGGATCTACAATGAGCAATAACCTTGTTCGGATCAAATACACAAATACCTATATGAATCCTGAGGAAACCGTATAGGAACCCCGAAGACCTTAATAATGAAGTGCAGATGTGTATCGGGCGAAGACCCATTTTCAACAAAGGACGTTTCAATTTCGTTATACCCTTTAATTTCAATGTAAAATCATGCTTAAATGCTCCACTACAAACGTAAACGGTCCGTAGCACAGGTTTAATGAGTGTGTGTATCCGTTCAGTCCACCTACAGCCTTTATTTTAAAGCATGAATGTTACTCATAATCCGTGTACATTGTAAATGCGCTCATCAGACTTTCAGAAAGAAAAGGTTGCATGATCCTCACTGTTAGCAATAGCTTAATCCCGGAAATGTGGTTGCTACGGCAACAGCTGGTAAACATTACCCTGCCCTTCATTATTTTGTAATTAACTCTTTCATTAAGCAGGGGTATGAAATTCCCATATAGTTCCATGTTAATCTTATAAGATGTTGTACCAACCCTAAGCTGGGAACCAGTACAGGTAATCAGCACTTTTTTCCGATACAGAGCTATTGCCAGAAGAACCTTTTCAGCGTTTCGCATTCCTTCAACCGTTTCGCCTGTCTTATCAATCGTGCGAACTAAACTATGATGATTAAAATAAAATTAATAAACTATCAATGTTTTGAAGACAAGCAGTGCGCAACAAAGACCGTTTCGCATTTGAGCCGCGACACGAGAAAACCAACAAAGTGGTTGTGCGCCCAGTGCAGACTCAGATCAGCTTGGGCAACCGCCCAGTCCGATCAGACTCTTCGCTATAGGCTTAAAGGGTAGCTAAGGGTCTAACCTACCTCCAAGCGGACAGCGAAGACTCTGATCAGACTGGGCTGGTGCCCAGGCTGATCTGAGTCTGCGCTGGGCGCACAACCACATTGTTGGTTTCTCGTGTGGCGGCTCATTTATGTTTTCACCTAAATTGAATGGGTACACACACAGAGGAGTAAGTCTGTCATTTCTATTTTTGCTTCCTTCTCAACGAAGATCAACTCTGAAAGGAAAGAATTTGCTCCCCTCGGATTAAAATTTATACTGAAAAGGGAGTTTCCACAATTTTAAAATTTCGACAGGAACCTGCCCACCCTTGGATTTTCTTCATACAATGGGCATGCATTACAAGAGGCATAGGAGGTAAGAAAAAGGCAATTAAAATTTAATTTGATAAACAAGGGGTCTTAGGGGTCTCCTTGAAGTATACTCTGTTTTGGACGTTGGGTTGCTCGGAAACTAAGTCCACAAAGGTCATCCAGAACTTGCACTTCATGTCTTTTTCTACTGAAGTGAGTAGACCACATGATAAACTTGATTTTAATACCAATTGGAATCTAAAGTTTGCTTATATTTTCACCTCAGATTACCTGACCATGTTTGCTTCATCTGGGAAATACGCCGTAAAAGGATGCTGAGTTTATCTGAAATGTCAAAGTCAGTTACAAAATTTTGTTTCTTTCAATAGATGTCTAGATTTCACATGCAATTAGAAAACAAGCCGTATAAGATTTTTTAGATTTGCAAAGACTAATGAATGTTAGTAACCGGTAAAATTATTCTTAGCTCAAAGACTGGAGTGGGTCAAGATTTTTGGGGCATCTCAAATTTCATTTACCACTGTCTATTTTCAAAACTCTGCCCTTGCTATAATAATAGTCTATTATACATATTATCAGAAGCTTCAACAAGGATCATGTACTTGCTTTTTTAAATCTAGTGATAATCATTAAGATTGTCAATAGGCTGCCTTGAAAGAACCGAACATGAACCGAACGCTCAACTGAAGCTTTAATATTTGAGACAGTAAATGAAAAAAAAATTCAGGAACTGACACAATTGAATTCCAGATCCCACCCAAGACACCATGTTGGAAAAACACAACACAAAATTAGTCATCACCAAAGACATCATAAGTGGCAGCCATATGAAAAACCATTTTCCGTGTAGTTGGTCATCGGGCTAGCCTTAAAGTCTCCATAGTCCTATCAAAGGTAAAAATCGTCAAAATAAAAATCATTATGAAACCTGTACAGCCTTCAGAATTGATGAAAATATGTCGGTTGATGTGCTCTCTTGTAGCATATAACTGGCAAAAAAGAAGGAACAAGGTATTTTTAAAAAAGTGATAAGTCTCTCCATAAAAATACGGGTTTCGTCTCTGGTTCCCCGTTAAGCGATGCAATAATGCAACAGCGGCACAATCAATGGAATCCTTGCCTAATTATTTTGTAATTGTATTTTTATCACCTGTTAAAACGCCTGTACCTTATATTTTTACCGCCTGTACGTTGTATTTTTATCATGAAATAAAGCTTGTGAAATCGAAAGTAGGTCATTTTGGTTGGCAACTAAAATGACCTAGTTATTTTTTCAAACCTATTTTATGGTAAACTCAAGGGCGTTTTGATTTTTCAAAGCCGGCCAATCACGATAATAATCAATGGCGAAACTGTAGTGAGAAGTTTGCAGCGATACCTCACGATAAAATATTTCATGCTGATAGAGCAATGGGGCCTTTTACATCACAAAAAATATATCAATGACAGAAATATTGTATTGTTTCACTTATTATCCCTTGTCCTTCTTTTCAAGGTTTCCAAAGGAGTACCTCTTAGAATTTAAAAATTCTCATTGAAATAAACTACATGTATATAATTTGATAATCGTTGTTAGATCTATACTTTATTTATACAAGATAACTATTTTACTAAAACAGCTCACAGGAACTGTTTTGATATTGTAATTCTGAAATTGATCATTCAGGGCAATTATAATAATAACATCACTATGGAAAACACTAAATAATTAAACCTTAACTCCCAGACCTTCCACTTCCTACGGCAATCCCCTCCCTACCACACACACATCCCGATCAAACTAAAAACAGTAAAAGAATAGCTGTACGAACTAAAAAAGAAAGAAAATATAGATGTAGAGAGTTTGGCAAAATTATAAAAAAAAACTTAAATAAAGCAATAAATAAATAAAATAAATTAAAAACTTAATTACTATTCTATTGATTGCTTTTACAAATTAGTAAAATAACTCGGATGGATATTTTTTCTAAATTCCTTGAATTAAACTAGTGATGTAAGCCTGAGTATTTGCAGTTATTTGACCTAATCATAGATTGGACTAGTTCATGTCGTAGGCATTTTATTGATTGATTTTGGTATCACAGATTAGCAACAATACTACTAATTGATAAAGCAATACGATGCATAAGATGTTAAATACACACGTAAAAGAAATATTTATCATGCATCTGTTGCAAAATTCACCTGATAACAGGGGTATGATAAAATGATGTGATATCATGTCACTTTAGAACTGCGCTTGCGCGAATGTTACCAGGCAATGCCTAAAGAAGCGATCTCTGAAGACGATTGGCTACATACTGACGTTGGTCGTAATAACAGCGTTCGATCGGTTATATGACGTAGCCGACTTACGTAATGTTCAACGCATTCGCGACGTCAGCAAGTTCGGACAAAATGCGTTTGCTTTTCAATTGTTTGACTCTCTTTACGCCGTAAAATCTTCCAATGGTGCTAGATAAATAGAAAACCATGATAGTGTATTTTGATATCAAGTTTATCAGGCTCGACCAGAAACACGTCGGACTGGCTCGGCAAGCCTCGCCATTCCGACGCTGTTTCTGGTCTCGCCTGATAAACTTGATATCAAAAGATAGTAACATGGTATTCTCTATATATCAAACATTGCAATGTTCTGTGGCTTACTAATCACAACCAAGGATAACACAAACAAAGAAAGCGATTTCCCTTATTTCAATTGTAGTCTCTGAGTAGGGTAAAGTCGGGTAAATTCGGACAGCGGGTAAATTCGGACAGTGACAGTGTTTCCTTTATATGTCAGTTGTTTGGAATTAAATCAAAGTTAACTGGGCAAACAGTGAAAATCCTGATGAGACGGCTCATAATGAGCCGTCTCTTCAGGATTTTCACTGTGAGCCGTCTCATCAGGATTTTCACTGTTTGCAATGATATGTCCGAATTTACCCGCTGTCCGAAGTTACCCGACTCTACCCTATTGATTTGCAAGTAGCAGTGAGACACTGTAAAAAGAATCAAAATTAATTTCACAAATATGAATGAGTTAAAGCCTAAACGACCAAACGACGAATTCAGGTACACAAACAGTATAAAGCATTCAATTGCGAAAACCAAAAAGTCAGTTACACATCAATTAAAATTTAAAAAAGTGTGTTTTCCCCGGCTACTATATTGGTCCCTATACATGTCAAATTCGACTGTGATTTTAGTCCCAATTTTAGACACAAACAGAATAGACTCTGTCTTACCAGACTTAATTGGTGAAATAGGGGGCTTTTCGATATATAACTGCGGCCAGCATAGAAAATAAGGGTGCTAATCGAAAATGTAAAAATGAGCGCATTGTTTTTCTTCCTATTTGAATAGAATAGAATAAAATGCATTTTCAGAATGAACGCGGAAAATAGATATTTTGTTAAAGAAAGAGAGCATTTATGCAAAAACTTTGATTATAACGTAGTACAAAGGTCATGAGTTACTATGTATTCTACACATTTTGAGACCAGTCAACTTAAACCTAAAATTGAGCGCAGTATTTCTTGTTCGATCTTTTCGGGGTCACTGGACCTGTTAACATGGTTAAGTATATTTCTACTTTTAAAACTAAATGGGTACAGGTTCAGGCGAAGCAGTACTGTCATTTTCATTCTTGTCGCCCTTTTCAATGGAATCATCTCTGTATTTCCCTGTTAGAACGGCGTCGTTGTCTAAGGAAGAAACAGGAAACCACAAAATCACAACAGTTGGTCCCCTTTGTAAAAAAGGCGGGAAACATGGAGTGTAGCTATTCACTTTAAGCCGACAGGACAGTCCTGGGGCCAGTTTCATGAACATATCTTAGATTTGTGCTTAAGTTACAACTTAAGTTATAACTTAAGTAAAAAAGTAAGAATGACTTAAGTTCGTACTTAAGCCGTTTCACAAATTCATCTCAGCAAAAACTTAATCTGTTTTGACTTAAGTCTTGTCTGTTTTAGGAGTCTATTTTTAGCTGTGTTAAAAGTCTGCAATATACTTTTACGTACCAAACAACGCGATGACGTACCTGAGGCGGTGGTGAGGTGGATAGCGTTTTGCGCTCTAGCACAGGCAGTTACGGGTTCGAATATCCACTTTTCCCTTTCATTTTTTGTGAGTTTGTTTTATTTCCTTTTTTTTTTAATTTATCTACGGTACTTTAATTAAATATGTTAAGGCTTTGAATGTGTTCCCTAATTTTTTATGCATCCTAAAGTTAAAGCGAATATAAAAGTTTCCTGACAGGCATGTCGTTATCGAAAACTATGTTTCAAGTTTCTCCAATCTTTTGGAGATGGTCGTGGTCGGAAGATGATGCTGGTAACTTTCAGTGCTGGGGCGTCCTACTGATATGGATAATCGTGGGGCAAGGGCCAACTGTGTTTGCAGTAGGTGCGGGCGGGCATTGTTTGGACATTTTTTCTCTCTCCTATCTCTTTTCCTTCTCCCTCTCTCTGAGAGACGGTTCGATATAGACTTAAATACTGTCTCTAAGAGCCGTTAAACCAAAAAACGATCAACCAACTAAATCTCCAATCGATTATGCCTCGTTCAGTTGCGGCAGACACAGTAAGTGCGGAAGTCATAGAGTTGTCTGGTCGAAAACTTGATCAATGGAAAAGAAATGTTTAGAACTGTTGAGATCTTTAGCCGTTATCAGCAGAGTATACAATTGTCAATGCCAAAAAGTAGGTTCCCTCTTTTAATTCATCAGATATGAAGGGGATGCACGGATAATTTAGGGATATTTTTTTTATATTTCTCCATAAAAAAAAACATACGTTTTGACCCCTCATTAGAACCGTGTTACCGAGACGGTTCTAATAAGGGTCACAGAATATGTTTTCCTTCATAAATAATGAAAAATATCTCAGAATCATCCCTGTTACCCCTTCTTATCTGGAGCACTGCTCTTGCTTCCTAAATAAAAGTCGACTATCTAGTGAATATACCTACATCGGATAGGCACTTCCTCACTTCACCTAACTCTTGTATTCCACCGAAACATGGCTACAGGAGAATTTTGTCGGACTTTGGCATTTCCCACTCTCATCATAGCTGAATTCCTCGATCTAAAATATATTGCACCTTTATGTAGGCACGCACGTACAAAAACATTTACGCACGAATGATCATGCAGACCATCCACAAACTCGCACATAAGTATGACAAAGACACCACGAAACTTTCGACATTTGGACGTCCCAGTTAGAGCAAGGACCTGGGGCCAGTTTCATGAACATATCTTAGATTTGTGCTTAAGTTACAACTTAAGTTATAACTTAAGTAAAAATGTAAGAATAACTTAAGTTCGTACTTAAGCCGTTTCACAAATTCGTCTAAGCAAAAACTTAATCTGTTTTGACTTAAGTCTTGTCTATTTTTAGGAGTCTATTTTAAGCTGTGTTGAAAGTCCGCAATATACTTTTATGTACCAAAAAACGAGATGACGTACTTGTGGCGGTGGTGTCGTGGATAGCGTTTTGCGCTCTAGCACAGACAGTTACGGGTTCGAATCCCCACTTTTCCCTTTCATTTTTTGTCAGTTTTATTTTAATTTTTTTTTTTTATTTACGGTACTTTAATTTGATATGGTACTGCTTTGAATGTGTTCCCTAATTTTTATGCATTCTAAAGTTAAACGGAGTATAACAGTTTCCTGACACGCATGTCGTTATCAAAAACTATGTTTCAAGCTCCTCCAACCTTTTGAGGATGGCCTTTGTCGGAAGATGATGCTTGGTAACATTCATTGCTGGGGCGTCCTACTGATATGGATAATAGTGGGACAAGGGCCAACTGTGTTTGCAGTAGGTGCGGGCGGGCATTGTTCGAACATTTTTTTCTCTCCTATCTCTTTTCCTTCTCCCTCTCTCTGAGAGACGGTTCGATATAGACTTAAATACTGTCTCTAAGAGCCGTTAAACCAAAAACGACCAACCAACTAAATCTTCAACCGTTTATGCCTCGTTCAGTTGCGGCAGACACAGTAAGTGCGGTCTGGTCGAAAACTTGATCAATGGAAAAGAAATGTTTAGAACTGCTGAGATCTTTAGCCGTTATCAGAAGTGTGCACAATGGTCAGTGCCAAAAAGTAGGGTCCCTCTTTCAGTTCATCAGATCAGAAGGGGGAGCACGGATAATTTAGGGATAATTTTTAATAATTCTCCATTAACAAACATACGTTTTGACCCCTCATTAGTAAAAAGTATGCAAAGACCAGGAACTGAAACAATCAAAATCCAAATCCAGCCCCCCAAACCACAGTTGGAAACAACTAAGATTACAAATAATCAAGAGACAGAGAACATATGGCCAACCGAGTGAGCAGCTTGTTCCCAAAAGGTGGCCACTCAGCAACCCAAACCGAACCAAAAATAATAAGAACATACATAAGGTAAAACATCACAGAAACTCTGACACCAAAAACAGGCAACAGAGAACCACAACAGAACTACCGCCTTGGAACGGTCAGTAATGAATTACTGGGGGGCTTAAATCGATTTTACAGGCCCAACCTCACCCTCAGTTTCTGAAGTGGTACAAAACATTTAGTTGGTTGTTCGGTTCGCATGATAACCCTCTAACTCGTCAATGAATAATCACGGTAAACACATAAATCAAATTTCAACACCATGAAGAAGCAAAGACGAGGACTCAACAGATACAACGGGCCGTCTGACAGGTGGAGATCCCTGTCCTGCCAAACAACCCCACTGGAAATCTGAAGCAAAAGAAGGTCACCAGTTGAGCCCCGGTGGACCAAGCAACAGACAAAAAGGCTCCGGTCCCAACCAACTAAAATATATAGCTTTAGGTCGGGGCCATCATAGAGTCTGACGACCGATCCCCCGGTGTGCAATTAAAGAGTGCAGCAAAGTTATCAACCGTGATTGGGTTAATCACTAAGCATGCAGACTGTCGCATAACATTTAAATTATAGCCAATACGTTTGTGACGTATTATTATTTTTCGGAATTGATCAGAAAAATCAGTCCTACCCTTAATCTTTTTGAATTTGTATACTAAGTCACCATAAATTCTGGTTCCGATAGGCCTTGGTGTAAAAGAAATTTTAATCCGACATCAAATTTTGAAACCAATTCATGGTGTCTGCGATAGAATTTAGAAAAAGCCTTTCTAAGCTTATGATACCGATAGCCCTGTTGAAGAAGTTAAGCAGTTAAACATTTATTACGAGCATTAAAGTCATCTACATGACTACACACTCTAGCAAATCTTATAAGTTGAGAAATATACACTCCATAAGAGGGACGACGTGGAACGTCACCATCCAAAAATGGAAAATTAACTATATCAAAGTCAAAGTCATCACGTTTATCATAAATTTTAGAAGATACAAAACCGTTGGAAATAGATAGATGTAAATCCAAAAAGGGGGCCTCGGTATCTGAAGTATTAGTTTTATTCAATTTAAGTTCAGGTGGGTAAATTTGGTTAACCATGCTTTCAAAATAAGGATTATCAATATTCAGAAGATCGTCTAAATATCTAGAGGTTGAGTTAAATGCCTCAATGATATCAGCTTGATTATCAACAGAAAGAGAAGTCATGAAATCTCTTTCATAACAAAATAAAAACAAATCGGCACAAGAGGAGCACAATTTGTACCCATCGGAATACCAACAATTTGTCTGTATAACTTATTACCAAATCTGATGTAAATATTATCTAAGAGATATGATAAGCACTGTGTCCATTCGTGTACGCCTATAAATGCGAGTTGGAGCAGTGTACGCCGAGTTAGAACACATTCAGAGAATGCTCGCGGATGAGAGGTAGGTGTTTGCCATGCGTTTTAACAGCTAACCAAGGTTTATGTCCCTCTCTTCTTCGCAGTTTTCGTCTTAGACATCATCTACAACCGCAGGTAAATTTTCAAAGCACCACCTCTTGTAATAATACAAGAAACATCGCAAATGCTTGCAAAACATGTCAAAATATTTGCTACTGGTCTTAAATTGTGCTCAATATACGCAAACACTGTCTTCGTTTACCAAAATTATAAAATGGAATATGAATGATCCAATTGTGACCATCAGAGCGAAGCCACAAAATGCTTATCGTAAAACTGAGAGAGTTGTTTGTATTTGTTTGCACCAAGGGTGTTGCCAAAGTACACGCCGAGTTGCAGCACCTGTGCACGCCGAGTTTAATCATTGTTGACATAAGGGTGTACCGCGAGTTAGAGTACATAAACGTCAAGCTCAAAGACTAATGACCAAACATGTACCATGCTCTGTATTTATGAGCCTTATCTGACCTGACAAAAATAACAGATTTTGTATTTGTTTAAAGGAAGCGTATCTGAACGCTCTTCCACTGATAGATAGAATTAATTATGAAGCCACATTCTGCGTTTAAGTACAGTGATAATACGAAAAAATAAATAAATAAAAATAAACTGTTCCTGAAGAAAATTTCGAAGTATCCTAGCTAAAACCAGCAAGCGCCAACCATTAACGCTGACGAAGCTGCGAGTAAAAAGGTTGTGTATCACATAGTACAAAAGCAGTCTGCCCATGGTTATAAGCTTTATACCCTTAACCACACGCACAGGCTGATAAGTATGTTATAAGCTGCAGTCCCTTTTGACACAACTCAATAAAAATATCGGTATCCAACACCTTAGCACCCCCGCCCCCACACCCTGTGTAGCGCCTTGTATAGTGGATAATCTTCGCCTTTCACACTAAATGTCGCAGGTTCGACTCCCACGGACGGCACATGTCCGATCCATTTTTCCAATAGACTAAAAAATCCACAGCCAGGGCCAGTGTGTCCTGGGCTGGTGATTACAGCGTCAATGAACGATGGTGGTAGCGTCCGCCTGATAAAACCGGCAAAACTGTACATGTGCACGCAAAACACAACACACACTGAGTCAATGTGCCTGATATGGTTTTGTAACCAGGGACTGTGGTCTCCTTAAAACAAGAACGAATGGGCAAACAACCATCAACGTGATCACCCCTTCAAGCACAATAAGAAGCACAAAGTTTAAGTTGATGTAGTCGCTACTTTAAGGGCTTTGCCTTTCTGCGCATTTATAATCGGCCACAATCGGACACAATGATAACAGCCCTCCACATGCCTGCAACATAATTTTATCTGCGAGACCGTCTCCTATTTAACATATTTATCTCATGTGCCCTTGCAGCCATACGACAAGGCTACAAGTGCAATCCTGATCAATGGCAGCACAGGAGAAAGGTTTAGAACAACAGTTGGAGTAATACAAAAATATCTTCTGTCACCCACCCTCTTCAACATTTTTCTCGAACGGATCATGTCTGATGCGCTGGAAGAACATGACGGAAAGGTTAGCATAGAGGTGGGGGGGGGGGGGGCAAAATATTACCAATCTGCGGTTTGCCGATGACATAGATGAGGAAGAGCAGGAACTAGAAGCCCTAGTTGAAAGTCTCGACCAAATCTGCACAAGGTATAAGATGGAGATTAGTGCTGAGAAGACCAAACTGATGACAAACAGTTCAGTTGGCATCCAGAGGGAGATCAAGGTAAAAGGACAGAAGCTGGGTACTGTAACAAGCTTAAAATACCTTGGAACAGTTGTCTCAGATGATGGCTCAAAACAGGAGGTTCTCTCTAGGATTGCACAAACCACTTCAGCTCTTACCAAGCTGAAACCAAGTTGGAGAGATAACAACATATCTCTTGGATCAAAGATGAAACTTTTGCGCTCCTTTGTCAATTCCATATTTCTGCATACCTGTGAATCGTGGACCTTGACAGCAGAGTTAGAGAAAAGAACGCAGGCCTTTGAGATGAGATGCTACTGAAGGGTACTGAACAGTTCGTACAAGGACCATATAACTAATGAGGAGGTTCGCAGAATGATCCATGCAGCCATTGGAGACTATGATGAACTCCTGACGCTGGTCAAAAAATGGAAACTAAGGTGGTTTGGCCACGTCTCAAGGTCTTCTGGCTTAACAAAGATGATTTTACAGGGCACAGTGAAAGGAAAAAGAAGAAGAGATAGACAGAAGAAGAGGTGGGAAGACAATATTAAAGAGTGGACAGAGATGTATTTTGCCAGCTCAACTAGGACAGCTGAAAACAGAACAAGGTGGAAGGGGATTGTTTCGAAGTCATCTGTGGTGCCCCGACGACCTAGCAAGGTTATGGGATAGAATAGAATAGATCTCCTGTGCAGACGTACGGACAATTACATTCAGTTCTACGAAAATATACGAAGAGAAAAAAATTGGGGCGGACACGAAAATAACAGAAAAAGGCAACTAGATTTTTTCTAGGGTTGCTTTTGAAGAATTGAGGAATCAGAGTTGCCCGACCTGGAGTAAAGCAAAGTTAACGTAGAACTATTGCGTATCTACCCATCTGATTTAGAGAAGCGTACAGAGTAATGCGCGTGCCAATAAAGAGCGACTGAGAGAGAGTTCAAAGCTATTTCAATCAGAAAAGAGTCTTACAAAAGAGTCAATAAATCATAGTCCTTTTCCTTAGCATATCAGTAACTTTCATTTTCTTTAGAAAATGATACTTTGCCCACTTTCAGGGGAAGCAACTCTGTCATTTTCATTCTTTCCGTCCTTCTAGATTCTTGAAGAGAAGAATTGCTGCCCAAGCAGCAAATGCCTTCCTTTAAGAGAAGAGCTCCATTTTGGAAGTTTTTTTAATGAAGTTAGTACAGATGTTTCCTTTTGTACTCTTTTGGAATGAGTCAAAATGTAAAGACTGGAATTTACTTTTCCCACTGTCAACAGATAAAGTGAATCTTTGAACTGAAAGTTCACCCGTCGAATGGTATAAGCAACACTGATCTAATAGCTCTTGAAAAGAAAATGTTCTGAATGAACAGTAATAACATTGGCAGGCAAACTCATCATATTTTGAAGACAAACAAAATGTGGATGCTTAATTATTTACAATATTCTCAATCATTCTTTTGAATTTACTAATAGAATGATTTTTCATAAAGCAATCGGACAGTCAACAACAACTGACTGACTTTGGTATTGTAGACACTATCAGTACGAAGCAATGTCAATAAATGCTCAGCTAGACAGCTGCAACTAAATTTAATGCCATTTTAAAAAAAATCGCAAAGAGCAGTACATTATTCCAACTAGGCGTACACCCTTTTTGACAAAAAAGCTTAAACTCGGCGTACATGGGTTCTCCAACTCGCCGTATTTTCGTTAATTATGTATTTGCAACTCGGCGTGCACTTCAAACCATTACAGCCTGCCGACAAATGATTTCTATATTCAAAGCATACAGGTTTTGACCGATTCATTTATTACAATAGCTTCAATATATATCTGCCTAGCTAATAAGGAACCTATCAATCAAAAGATAAATGTATTTGCAGAGAAATACTGAATTCATTTTCAGTAAAGGCAGTCTCACTTGAAAGAATGTACAGATTTGGTTAAATATTCTGTAAATCGAACATTGCATTCATGTGAAACTATATCAGTCTGAAAGCTTATTCAGTTACAGATACACTCATGCTAGTTTATTACGTTTAGATGACGAAAAGCCCTGATAGATGAACTTACTTTAAAGCCATGGTGACATTTTCGAGACGTGTTTTCTTCTAACTCGGCGTACACTGCTCCAACTCGCATTTATAGGCGTACACGAATGGACACAGTGATAAGGCGTCACATACATTCTGACATGACCAAAGACTATATCCTCTATATATTTTACGGTCAGTAGAAGTGAAAAACGCTTTCTTATCGTTACAGGCAATATAAAGGGTATCTTCATTTTTGGAGAACTTTTTGAAGACCGTGTTACCGAGACGGTTCTAATAAGGGTCACAGCATATGTTTTCCTTCATAAATAATGAAAATTATCTCAGAATCATCCCTGTTACCCCTTCTTATCTGGACACTGCTCTTGCTTCCTAAATAAAAGTCGATTGTTTAGTGAATATACCTGCATCGGATAGGCACTTCCTAACTTCACCTAACTCTTGTATTCCACCGAAATATGGCTACAGGATAATTTTGTGGGACAAGGACCTGCTACGTTTGCAGTAGGTGCTGTATTTGAGTAGAATCTGTCTTAACGGGGTCATTAAGGTAAAAACAATCAACTAGTCGCAGGTTAGGCGTCCCTCTACATGGAACCTGCGTGCAGGTTTAGTTTATAATTTCTTCGTATCGATAGAAAGAGGGACAAGCATACAAAAGAGACACACACAAATTTGAACAAGCCTTACTTTTGACTGGAAATATGAATATAAAACACGAAATTTTCGGTTGAAATTCTCCCTTTTGCCATAGCTAGTATTTATGCATTTTCAAATTCACACACATATACATGAAAATAAGCACATACATACATTGCGTGCGGGCGTGCACTAAACATGCACATACACTCAAATGCACGCTTGTCGGAATACAAAGTTACACACACGCACACACACACACACACGAGCGCATGCGCACACCGACACACACACATTGCATGACTGACAGGCGCAGAAAGATGGAGATAATATTTCGACAGCTGTTTTCCCATGAGCAAAAATAAAACATACGGACACACACTTTCTTTAAGCTCTCCAATTTTTCTCTCTAATGTTTGACTCTGCTTTAACTTGAGAGTCAAGTGTTTCCCGATTGTCTCCAGTTGTAATGAATATAGAAAAGGGGACTATATGATGGAGTACGATCACATGATAAAGTGATTATCATTCGCTGTCGCTTTTTCGCTACCAACATCTCCAAACCACACCCCTTCCAGAGAGAGAGAGAGAGAGAGAGAGAGAGAGAGAGAGAGAGAGAGAGATGATGATGATGATGATGATGATGATGATGTATTTTAATAGATTATTTTATAAAAAGAGACACACATCAGTGTGTATATACGAATGCGTTCGTATAAGGCTTTCATAAACTTATCGGCCGTGTCGTGAGACAATGTCCTGAATGTACAGGTCTGGGCTACCATGTACATATCGTTTTACCTGGTAAGCACTCAGTGCCGCAGGGAATGGGTCCTGTCCGAGCCCTGTCTTCACCACCTTAAGAAGTACTCGTCTATGTGACTCATGTAAACAGTTCAAGTAGCTTTGGTTCAGCTGTGGCAGAGCTATGAATTTACCCAGAAATGGCCACAATCACAGAACATAGGGTTTTCGGAGCACGAACAGTAGAAGACTGAAGGAGGACGAAATCAAGCCCAATCATGTACAGTGTCTACTAAATGAACAAAGAGGAACCTGAACAGAAACCACATATTGGACTTGCAGTAGCAAAATTGCTACTACACGTCCAATATGTGGTTTCTGTTCCGAACCGCTTATAGGTTACAATACAACACAAAGTACAAGTTAGAATTCGAGGCGCATAATGAATGAACAAAACAGTCTTTATTTATAACATATTGTGTGGTATACCCTGAATTATGACAGCCTATCATCAGCATATCTACCTTACAAATTTTAAGTTAGAACTTAAGTCACCTCGCTGGTTGACTTAAGTTTATAGCAAAATCTACGCAAAGAGTTTCAACTAAGATTTTTTGTGAAACCACATAAGTATACACTTTTGACTTAAGTTATAACTTAAGTCAAAAGTTCTTGCTTAGATCGTTTGTGAAACTGGCCCCTGCTACTTTTGCAGTAGGTGCAGTATTTGAGTAAAATCTGTCTTAACGGGGTCATTAAGGTAAAAACAATCAACTAGTCGCATGTTAAGCGTCAGTCTACATGGAACCTGCGTGCAGGTTTAGTTTATAATTTCTTCGTATCGATAGAAAGAGGGACAAGCATACAAAAGAGATACACACAAATTTGAACTAGCCTTACTTTTGACTGGAAATATGAATATAAAACATGAACTTTTCGGTGGAAATTCTCCCTTTCGCCATAGCTAGTATTTATGCATTTTCAAACGCACATACACATATATACATGAAAATTGGCACATACATACATTGCGTGCGGGCGTACACTTAACATGCACATACACGCAAATGCACGCTTGTCGGAATCCAAAGTCACACACACACACACACGCACGCACGCACGCACGCACGCACACACACACACGAGCGCATGCACACACACACACACATACACACACACACACACACACACACACACACACACACACACACACACATTGCATGACTGACAGGCGCAGAAAGGCGGAGATAATATTTCGATAGCTGTTTTCCCATGAGCAGAAGATAAAACATACGGACACACACTTTCTTTCAGCTCTCCATTTTTTCTCTCTAATGTTTGATTCTGATTTTATTTGACTATGTCACTTGAGAGTCAAGTGTTTCCCGATTGGCTCCAGGTGTAACGAATATATAGAAAAGGGGACTATATGATGGAGTACGATCACATGATAAAGTGATTATCATTCGCTGACGCTTTTACGCTACCAACATCCCCGAACCACAACCCTTCCAGAGAGAGAGAGAGAGAGAGAGAGAGAGAGAGATGATGATGATGATGATGATGATGATGTATTTTAATTGATTATTTTATAAAAAGAGACACACATCAGTGTGTATACGGATGCGTTCGTATAAGGCTTTCATTAACTTATCGGCCGTGTCGTGAGAAAACGTCCTGAATGTACAGGCCTGGGCTGCCATGTACATACCGTTTTACCTGGTAAGCACTCAATGCTGCAGGGAATGGGTCCTGTCCCAACCCTGTCTTCACCACCTTAAGAAGTACGCGTCTATATGACTCATGTAAACAGTTTAAGTAGCTTTGTGGTATATCCTGAATTATGACAGCCTATCATCAGCATATCAACCTTACACATTTTAAGTTAGAACTTAAGACACCTCGCTGGTTGACTTAAGTTTATAGCAAAATCTAAGCAAAGAGTTTCGACTAAGATTTTTTGTGAAACCACGTAAGTATACACTTTTGACTTAAGTTCTAACTTCAGTCAAAAGTTCTTGCTTAGATCGTTTGTGAAACTGGGACCAGTTTCATGAACATATCTTAGATTTATGCTTAACTTACAACTGAAGTTATAACTTAAGTAAAAAAGTAAGAATGACTTAAGTTCGAACTTAAGCCGTTTCACAAATTCACCTAAGCAAAAACTTAAACTGTTTTGACTTAAGTCTTGTCTATTTTTAGGAGACTATTTTTAGCTGTGTTAAAAGTCTGCAATATACTTTAATGTACCAAACAACATGATAACGTACCTGAGGCGGTGGTGTGGTGGATAGCGTTTTGCGCTCTAGCACAGACAGTTACGGGTTCGAATCTTCAATTTTCCCTTTCATTTTTTGTCAGTTTGTTTCATTTTTTTAGATTTATTTACGGTACTTTAATTTAATATGGTACAGCTTTGAATGTGTTCCCTAATTTTTATGCATCCTAAAGTTAAAGCGAGTATGAAAAGTTTCCTGAGAGGCATGTCGTTATCGAAAACTATGTTTCAAGTTTCTCCAACCTTTTGGGTATGGTCGTGGTCGGAAGATGTTGCTGGGTAACTTTCAGTGCTGGGGCGTCCTACTGATATGGATAATAGTGGGGCAAAGGCCAACTGTGTTTGCAGTAGGTGCGGGCGGGCATTGCTTGGACATTTTTTCTCTCTCCTATCTCTTTTCCTTCTCCCTCTCTCTGAGAGACGGTTCGATATAGACTTAAATACTGTCTCTAAGAGCCGTTAAAAAATCAACGATCAACCAACTAAATCTCCAATCGTTTATGCCTCGTTCAGTTGCGGCAGACACAGTAAGAGAGGAAGTGATGGAGTTGTCTGGTCGAAAACTTGATCAATGGAAAAGAAATGTTTAGAACTGCTGAGAGCTTTACCCGTTATCAGCAGTGTGTACAATGGTCAGTGCTAAAAAGTAGGGTCCCTCTTTCAGTTCATCGGATAAGAAGGGGAAGCAGGGATAATCTTTAATCTTTCTCCAAACAAAACATACGTTTTGACCCCTCATTAGAACCGTGTTACCGAGACGGTTCTAATAAGGGTCACAGCATATGTTTTCCTTCATAGATAATGAAAAATATCTCAGAATCATCCATGTTACCCCTTCTTATCTGGAGCACTGCTTTGCTTCCTAAATAAAAGTCGACTATTTAGTGAATATACCTACATCGGATAAGCACTTTCTCACTTCACCTAACTCTTGTATTCCACCAAAACATGGTTACAGGAGAATTTTGTGGGACTCTCTCATTATAGCTGAATTCCTCGATCTAAAATATGCACCGTTATGTAGGCACGCACGTACAAAAACATTTACGCACGAATGATCATGCAGACCATCCACAAACTCGCACCTAAGTATGACAAAGATACCACGAAACTGTCGACATTTGGACGTCCCAAGTTAGAGCAAGGACCTGCTACTTTTGCAGTAGGTGCAGTGTTTGAGTAAAATACTGTCTCAACGGGGTCATTAAAGGCCAAGATACAAAAGGAGCAGTTTGTAGTTAAACTTTTTAGCACCTAGTTGATAATGGCAATAGCCCTCTCTCTGTCTTAGCATGGTTCCAGTTCAAAGGTGGTGGATTCATTATCATCTTACACATGTAGAATCTCACACCTGTATCTGGACCCACAAACTATTCAGTAGATAATCACCACTGTTGCTGCTGATAAGTATTATGTATACATATTAAACTGATACCGGTATAACCAATAGATGTAATGCTAAGTGTCCCATATTGCAAACAGTAAAGACCCAGATCAGTTGGATGCAACGTAGTTTATACCCTCCTTATACTGGCAAAGAATGGACTTGTCCGAAGTATGAAAGAAAATATTATTTCGGAAAGGTTTTTTTTTCCTACTGTTTTTTAGTTGTGACACTCACTGATCAGATGCTTCCCTGTTTGTATATTGCCAGTCGAATACTTGAGCATTTACTGATTTTAAAACAACTAATATGATGTTCTGGAATTTTTAATAATGCATTTTCAATGAGGTTTTACTTTGTTTGAATTGGGAAAACGGGGGAAAAAAAGAAAAGAAGTAGCTACCATGGAATAATTCTGAAATTTTTGGAATGTTTCAAACTATGATTCTTAGACAATTAAGCTGTTACAACATTACAAATTTTGATCAGCCTGCATATCTTTGTAGTTTTGCATTCAAAAGCTGCAGATAGTTTAGACCACAATAGGAGCAGTCTGATCTGGGTCTGTACTGTTCGCTCCAGCCTCTCTGTCCCAATATTTAGAATATTTACAGTATTTATGAAAATTTGGAATAAAATCATACAAGCATCTGTAACATGGAGTCAGAATACAGACTAGTGAAGGAGCAGAGGGCCTTTAAAGTTCAGTACATTATGCAAGAGTATACATGTATCAAAACCATGAGTTGAAGTAGCTCAGTGGGTTTAGCATTGGTCTGCTGATCTAGTGGTCCTAGGTTTGATTCCCAAAATCTTCTCATTTGTACACAGTGTTCCCTTGTGCACAGCCTTTCATTAATCCTGATATGACTGAGTCACAGTAAAGCCCAGGACATCGGACTCATCCATCCATATAGCTAAACCAATGGATTGAAATCACTCCTTTTCTTTCTTTTCTTTCTTTCTTTTTTTTTTTTTTTTTGGACAAGAAGGTTTACGTGATCGGATTAAAATTTGATATTATCTAGCCACCCCGGGTCGGAGACCCACACCGCTGAAGGCGGGAATCTTTTCAATGGTAAACGAGGCTGCACGCAGCCTTTTATTATCACCTACCCATCGTAGTGATGTGACTGAAATACTATTAAAGGTACCAATAGAAGAATTCAGCTGAATATCGCCGGGAAGTTATGCCAATTTGTGTTTTAAAAAAAGTACGGACTCTATACCATAACCCCAAAGGCAAACCATACATGGATCATAAGTGGAAATAATTAAAACACTGCATACCATGAAATTTGGTTTCATGACGGTTATAACTGTGAAAAGTAGAAAGCTGATGCCGCACAGAAATGTTAATTTTTCATTTTGTGCAGCATGCAGCATAAACCATCGGTGACTGAATCATAAAAGTTAAGACTTGATTATGAAATGACTTGTTGTTGTCTGGTCATACGTGTATTTGAAATTCAAGATTAAAAGTAAGGAGGTATTTATAATGTCTTGATGTAGTGTTATTACTCAATCGAGGTTTAATGGGCCAGTTGGCAATATTGCGGTCATGTTGAACCATCTGTATGGAAGGAGAAAAGAAATCCAAGGGGCCGTTTTACTGTTTATTCTCTATTACTTGATATCCATAATTCGAACAATGGATATCCATTATTCGAATTATTAATATCTATAAATCCATTCATGGATATCTATTCTCTGAATTATGGATATCTATAATTCTATCTATTGATATCTATAATTCGAATTACGGATATCCATAAATCATGTCGAATTGAAGATATCTATAGTTTGAATTATCGACCTCTGTAAATCGAATTATGGACATCCATAGTTCGATTTATTGATATCTATAATTCAACATGATTTATGGATATCCATGATTTGATATAATTCAGATTATAGATATCCATAATTTCAATTACGGATATCTGTATATAGGTATGGATATCATAAATAGTTATCGATATCAATACATCGAATAATGGATATACGTAACTCGAATTATGGACATCAATAAATAGGGTATATAAAGTAAAATAGCACCCCATAGAAATTTGCATGGCAAAATAAGTATACTTAGATCCGTCGCAGGACAGTGTAGAAGTAAAGTATGGATATCCATATATTGAAAAGTGGATACTGAAAACAAATTATTGGTATCTATAAACAGCAAATCAGCACCTTATAGAATGTTCACTACTAGTTTTGGATATCCAAAAGTTGATTTTTTTGATGTCCGTTAATCTCTTTATACATCTAATATTCTCAAGATTTTTGGATATCCATAATTTGATAAATGGACATCCATAATTCGAGTTTTGTTGTCCAATTTTCGAATTATGGATATTCAATAGCCATCATGATTTCCAAAATTTCTTTTTTACATATTCATAGTTCTGCTTTTGATATCTGTAATAATCCGATTTATGGAAATTACAAAATCAGATACCCATGAATCGAATTATTGATATACAAAAATCGAATTATGGATGATGACTATCCGCACTTAGATGGTTACTGTATATCTGAAAAATAGAAGTATGGGTATTTAAAGTAAAAATGAATTTCAGACATTGAAAAAATCGATTTATGGATATCAATTTAATTCATTTTTTTTATATAAAAAATCATGTAGTTTAGCCATAATACTTTTTGTGATACCACAAAAAGAATATTGGATAATTATGGATATCCTGAACAAATTAGGAATAGCCAAAAAATATGAGAATATACAGAAAAAGGAAGTGACAAGTTGCCCCCTCAGTTTTCTGTGGTATGGAACTACAAATTGCTTGACCATGGACCAGGAGGATTAAAAAGGGTGGCCGTTATAATCATTTTGGGAAAATAAGATGCTTTAATAAAATTACGGTATGTAGACTCATGCTGCCTGAATGACGCAGGCTGGTGATTGTCAGTTATATGCTGCAAACTAGGAAGAAGGAAATTGCTAAAACCAGGGAATTGTAAGAGATCTCTTACAATTCCCTGCTAAAACAATGAAACTGTGAAACTTATGAAAGTTTCATGCAGGTCTATAGCAAAAAAGGAGGATAAAATCACAAGACTTGGCATAAAAAGAAAGTAAAGTCACAGAGATGTAGATGTTCAATCTAGTTCGAGTTAGGCTTCTGCTGCTTGGAGTGTGGTTTCGATTAAAAAATTTCAACATTCAAAATAAGGGGAAAAAAGGAATTAAATTTTAACCATACTTTTAGGTCTTGGAAATAGTACATACACCTTGTTTATTTTAGGGCAATAAATAAACTTTTAAAATTAGCTATGTAGTCAAAAAAGGCTATGTATGTTTCCATTCGTTCTTTTAAAATTCCATTAGTACTGTATTGGCTTCATCAGTAAGTTCTTATGATGTTAGCTCTGGATCTGATTATCTGTCCATATGTGTTCTTGTTCCTTTGTCTAAAATGGAGATAATTTATGCATATACCTGCAACCAAGTTTGGCCACATTAGGTCCCAATTAATGAACTTATCCCTATTACGCTACATTATTAACACCTATTAGCCAACTATAAACTGCTCCTGGTGTATCTTGGCCTTTAAGGTAAAACCAATCAGCTAGTCGCAGGTTAGGCGTCACTCTACATGGAACCTGCGTGCAGGTTTAGTTTATAATTTCTTCGTATCGATAGAAAGAGGGACAAGCATACAAAAGAGACATACTAACACACACAAATTTGAACTAGCCTTACTTTTGACTGGAAATATGAATATAAAACATGAACTTTTCGGTGGAAATTCTCCCTTTTGCCATAGCTAGTATTTATGCATTTTCAAACGCACATACACACATATACATGAAAATTACCACATACACACATTGCGTGCAGGCGTGCACTAAACATGCACATACACGCAAATGCACGCTTGTCGGAATCCACACACACACACACACACACACACACACACACACACACACACACACACGAGCGCATGCGCACACCGACACACACACACACACACACATTGCATGACTGACAGGCGCAGAAAGACGGAGATAATATTTCGATAGCTGTTTATCCACGAGCAAAGATAAAAAAAATACGGACACACACTTTCTTTCAGCTCTCCGTTTTTTGTCTCTAATGTTTGTAACTATGGCCGGGCCGGGTAGCGCAATCGGTAGGGCACCTGACTCGTAAGTCAGAGGTCCTGGGTTCGAATCCCGGTCTGGCCACATACTTTCGTTTCTCCTTCCGCTGATTCAAGAAGGGCAGTTGTCAGTTACTGGCGAAAGTATGTGCACTTAGTACTGGTTAACCGCTTAGGAGGTCTAAGCCTGCCCAGGAATAGTGTGGTTAGGTTAACTGACCGTCCCAACATGACCTTAGTTGTTTACCGTGGACGTTAAGCATCAAATCAACCAACCAATAAATATATAACTATGTAACTTGAGAGTCAAGTGTTTCCCGATTGGCTCCAGGTGTAATGAATACATGTATAGAAAAGGGGACTATATGATGGAGTACGATCACATGATAAAGTCATTTTCATTCGCTGACGCTTTTACGCTACCAACATTCCCAAACCACACCCCTTCCAGAGAGAGAGAGAGAGAGAGAGAGAGAGAGAGAGAGATGATGATGATGATGACGTATTTTAATTGATTTTTTTACAAAAAGAGACACACATCAGTGTATATACGAATGCGTTCGTATAAGGCTTTCATAAACTTATCGGCCGTGTCGTGAGAAAACGTCCTGAATGTACAGGCCTGGGCTGTCATGTACATACCGTTTTACCTGGTAAGCACTCAATGCCGCAGGGAATGGGTCCTGTCCGAGCCCTGTCTTCACCACCTTCAGAAATACTCGTCTATATGACTCATGTAAACAGTTTAGTAGCTTTGATTCAGCTGTGGCAGAGCTGTGAATTCACCCAGAAATGGCCACAATCACAGTACATAGGGTTTTCGGAGCACGAACAGTAGAAGACTGAGGGAGGACGAAATCAAACCCTATCATGTACAGTGCCTACTAAATGAACAAAGAGGAATCGGAACAGAAACCACATATTGGACGCGCAGCAGCAAAATTGCTTGTGTTCCGAACCGCTTATAGGTTACAATCCAACATAAAATACAAGTAAGAATTCGAAGCGCATAACGAATGAACAAAACAGTCTTCATTTATAAACGCAGTTTGTGGTATATCCTGAATTATGATAGCTTATCATCAGCATATCTACCTTACACATTTTAAGTTAGAACTTAAGTCACCTCGCTGGTTGACTTAAGTTTATAGCAAAATCTAAGCAATGAGTTTCAACTAAGATTTTTTGTGAAACCACGTAAGTATACACTTTTGACTTAAGTTATAACTTAAGTCAAAAGTTCTTGCTTAGATCGTTTATGAAACTGGCCCCTGGTCCCTGAACTGGACATTATATTAGTCCTCATAAACAGACTTATTGTAAATAGGAACAGTCAATGTTTATATTTTTCTGTCATTTTACAAGCAGAAACATCATTTGTGACTTCCTAATTGCTTTCCTGGGCCTATTTATAAAACGACTGAAGTCGTTGCTTTGCTGTTGCTAAGGCCAAATTTCTTCAAAGGAGATTCCCTACAACTATGAAATTTGCTCTGGAGGAACAGTCTTTTTCAGACTGTTCCTCCAGAGCAAATTTCACAGTCGTAGGGAATCTCCTCCATACAAATTCAGCCTTAGCAACAGCATAGCAACCACTTAAGTCGTTTTATAAATACGGCCCCTGGGAAGCAAAACCCTTTCTAAAAAGGTCCTCTCTCAAAGGGAAGAATTTTTCCCATAGGAGCAAATTCTTTAAATCTTACCCATAATGAGATCGGAGCCAAAATCAAAGTAGAAGAGATGCCATCAGGTTTCCATTGGAGATCGGCTGCTCTATCTTTTCAGAACCAACTTGTCTTTTAATATATCAGTTGATGCGAAGTGCTATGTGGAGTCTCTGCACTTCAAATACTTTGTACTTCTGGTCGTTTGAACACAACGAGTGCATTCTGAAGATAGTGCTAGGCTCTTGAGAGAATAGATTAGCATCGTTGCACATTAGGGGAGAGTCGGGTAACTTCGGACAGCGGGTAAATTCGGACACTGACATTGCTTCCTTTATATGTCAGTTGTTTGGAACTAAAACAAAAAAATAACTGGCCAAACAGAGATAATCCTGATGGGACGGCTCATTATGAGCCGTCTCATCTGGATTTTCACTGTTTGCAATTGTATGTCCGAATTTACCCGCCTGTCCGAAGTGACCCGACTCTCCCCTATCGTACTGCTAACGACTTAATCCAATAAAACAGCCTGCTAGCTGCGCTTCTTTGATGTGTTTATAGTTACCAAAGACCGATATTTTTTTTTCGTACATGTATGTAGTACGGATAAACGTTTGTTCTTCTGTAAAATTAGTGTCACATACAACTAGGTCACCTTCCACTTGAAAACCGAGAAGACATCTGGGGCAGCCGCCGGAAGATTTGGCTGCAGACGTTCAAATGTTTGCCACTCTACACATGTTTTGTTGTACTTTGTTTTAAGAAGTGATATTAGGCAGCGCGATCATTGAGTTTTGCGGGCATTAGAGATAAATTGAGAAAGATTTTTGTGGGTTATGAAAAGATAACAACGCTACATATGAGTCTGGTTAGAATAATTAACCACCAAAAATATATCGGAAACCTGGTATGCCATTCACGTCTTGGGTGTGTGCGCGGCTGCTGACAGCTTCATAAATATCTGTTTAACTTATTGTCATGCCTCTTGTAATCACTGGTGAATATCAGAGGAAGTTTCCATATCTAGATTACAATAAACTACCTCTTATTGGTCTACGAGTAAACAACACTGCTTTCAACGAATAGGCACGTATACACCAAAAATTTCTAAGTGTCCCTTTTTAAATTACTCTATCTTCGAATTACGAGCGTAAGAAAAATGTGTTAATAATTGCATAACGGTTTTGATTAAACCTACTTTGTTTTCAAAGAGACATAACTCTTGTATTCTAAAAAACATTAGAGTTAGAAGTAGTCATGGATATGGTTAATAGAAAAAAACAACAACAAAAAACAGAAATTTACTCGAAATTTTGGTTTAAACAGTATTTTATTTGCATAATATATACATGACACAACAAATACAAGTACTACAAATACAATGATTATACAATAGGGATTCAGAAGAATTGACTTATTTGAATCTGTATCCCATGATTGCAATACATACACATTTCACAAGTGTGCTAGTCGAGTATATATCAATACAGTTTTATGTTTTGAAATATCTTGTAAATATTCTGTTAGGTAGTGATACTAGTAAGTTAAAGACCTGGATTTTTGTCATTAGTAAGTTATGACATAATGTAATCCTTATCTAACCCAATACACAGTCTCCTCTGGCTAGCATGTCTTCCCAGCAGTCTTTTTCGGAGGCCCAAAATGGGGGAAATCAATAACAGAGATACCTTGATTAAATTACTGGCATTAGCATTCATCAAAGTTTGATGTAGAAAAACAGTTTAACTGTCTGAAATTAATATTATAAAGAACAGTCAAGAAGGAAATGCTGGTTGTCTTCAATACCTCTGCAGTCACATAGGGGACTTTGTATAATGTTTTTGGAAAACAAGTACTGCTTTAATGAGCTGCATTTATTTCTAAGCCGAGAATGGAGATTTGGCCGAGTCTAATATCGAAGAGGGGGACTCAGGTCTGTGCTGAGGCATCGTTTTAGTGCTGTTGTATTGTCAGAGTTCCTAACATTTTCTGGCCGTTCATTCCAGTTACGAATAACAGATGGAAGGAACGAGTTAAAACTGAGTTGAGAAATTTTGTTAAGTGTATTAACAAAGACATGCATAAGGCACTTGACACAAATCATCTTGTTTTCAAAATCATGCACGAGTTTCCTCTTCTGTTGGGACATTCACTATTAGGTCCCTTAGGTCCTTGTCTTTGGTTTCAGGAACAGCAATTAGTAGAGCCATTGATACAAAACCAGCTACAGCGCAGAAGAAATACAGAAGGCCGGGAACCACTGTACCCTGAAATTATATGTGACAGTACAGATTGTGAGATAATAAATAAAGGAAGGTGCCTATAAGTTATACAGTCTGTTATCTAATCCCTAGGTATATTTTAAAGTAATTATATTGAATAAATGTTATTTAAACTAACTGATAAAACTGGTCAACAGCGAGGACCAACATTATCGTGGAAAGTTACATTACCAATGTTAAGCAACAAACTGCAGGCATGGTGGGACCCAAACACGGTTGACCACTCCCTCTCCAAATGCACGACGCAGTACTTCAGATAGGAAAGCATAACAGGGATAATTTAGGGATGACATTCCTATTTTTTTTCATAAAAGTATATGTTATGACCTCTTAATAGAACCGTGTCATTAAGATGGTTTTAAAAAGGGATCGCAAAAAATTTTTCGCTGAGAAATAAAAAACGTCTGTAAATTATCCTCAGTGCACCATCTTATCGAGACGGTTCTAAAATGGAATCGCAACATATCTTTTATTAACCTCAATACACAATCTTATCTGGAGCTCTGAGCTCTGAGATTTGTGGCTCAGACTAAATCAGAAGGTGGCGCCTGACCACCAGTGTCTTTGGTAGAGCCCATCGTAAATCGGATCAACTGGTGGTTTCTTTTTGCCCTGACTTCGGATTCCACTGAGTCCTCAACTTTGTCTGATAATTTTACATGTTTTACTTTGATATCTCACAGATGAGTTAGGCACTTTATTTTAACTTGTGGTTTAAAATGATGAAATAGGTAATTATATGCTACACATATGTGTGTTTTATGTTCCGGTTGACTACTTAGGAGGTTTAAGCCTGTCCAGGAATAGTGTGGTTAGGATAACTGATCGTCCCAACATGACCATAGCTGTTTACCATGGACGTAATGCAATAACACAACAACAACAATATGTTTATTCCATGGCTTTATTATTTGTTGTATTGATGTTAGGTTCCTCTTTGCAAGACTAAGTCTATTATCGAAACATGCTGTTCCGTATTTTTTAAGTCTTCTATTTCTTCTTTCAGTATCTGGGAAGGGTTGTGCTCTGTGTACTATCTTCCTTTATATTTTCACTTCATAAGGAAAACACTGTTAATACATAAGAACACCTGAGCCTAGGGTGTTCGCAAGCGCCATAGAAACTATTTTCCTCGTGTCGCAGATCATTATACTTGCTAAAAATAATCACTAATGAAAATAAAATTTCCTTTTAAAAGGAAGGCTTGCACAGCTCAAACAGCGAAATTTTCATGAGTTGTTATTGAAGTGAACCCGATTGTTAGTGCACTTTCTGTTGCTTACTTTTATTTAGCAAAGTATTTAATTTCTAACTTCTTGAATGGTGGCATTGTCCACGGGTGTAAGGTAAAAACAAGTGTAGAATTTATTTGAAAAACAAATTGAACACACACACACACACACACACACACACACACACACACACACACACACACACACACAATAACAACAACAACAACAACAAAAACAGTTTTCCAACGTTTTGGCCGGCCGTTTTAGGCATGCCTCTAGTTAAATAACTATATGGACCTATTTCAAATCTTTTCTTTATGGCTGTTGAGTCACATTTAGTCTGAATCAAAATTTTAGGAAAGACTGTTTCAGACCCATGTCTATGGAATCTTAGCACATCTGAACTTGGCATCAAAAGCTGAAATAAATTAATATTTACTGAAGTTTATTTTTGGTTTAAGTGGCATCAGTGGCAGTGACTGGAACAAAACTTTGACACTCTGAGAAGAAAATGCATGCTGTTATTGTTTTGACAATAACTTGCTTTACACCATTTGGGAACAACAAAGCATGGAACCTATTGTGTTCGTATTTCCATGAACTCCCGACAAATGAAATTTATCTTTTATATTTATGCTATGTTTTTACATCAATTTTGTTTACTCACTCGTGAAGTTCTGACTAATTAAACGCCTAGCAAAGGACGAATAATAGTTACGTGTTTGGTAATGAAGTACAGCAGCCGTCACTATGACATGACGTACATCAATCGTTACGTCGGCCAATCATCTATTTGAACTACCCGTGACGTTGCTTACGCGTAAAATTGCATGAATGTGTGTTGTTCGTGGATGTATGAACATCGTCAGCCCAGTATAGGTTCACCTAAGGAAATCGTCGTTGAGTGTAAATATTTCTCTGTACATTTGTATAGCTGATTTAAGAAGGCACCATTAGAGAGTGTTATAAAAGTAAGAAAAATGTCCACACACCCCAACCCGCACCTACCGCAAGCACAGTAGGCCCTTGTTCTACTATAATCCAAATAAGTAGGACGCCCCGGTACTGGAAGTTATACCCAGCATCATCGCACCAACCAACCAACCCCTCCCTTGTCATAAAGCTGTCAATGAATCCCTAACAGTTTCAAATTTTAACAATTCTGAGTTTCAAATGTTCTCATCTCTGAATTGTCCCCTTTTTCTGTATCATTGTTCAGGCTATTCATGAACATGTTGATGGCCAAAGGGAAATTTATCAGATGCTAAAAATGTGTATATAATATATCGCTTTGCGCCATGGAAAGGCCTGTTGCAATGCGTAAGCGTTAAGTACTCACCGACATTACCGACTTTTACATACATAACACGGCCAGTTCTACATATAAGCAATTAAGCCACACATTTATTCTAATGCGTATCTTGGATGCACACGGAAATTCTGTTTACTTCCAGTATATTTATTCCTTTAAATGTCTGATTTTTTCACCTCATAGTACACTTTTTTCCAAAGTGTTTCCCCTTTTCATCCTCACGGAGCATGTATTACGATGCACAGAGTCGGTGCAGGGGGGAGGGGGGGGGGGGGGGGGGGGCGGGCATGCTGCTTGGACATTGTTTTCCGCCACATGTTTCTCTGTACCTGACTGTGCCGCTTTTGGTAAATTCATGCGCCGTGTGGCTGAGGAGGGGGAAACCATTGATTCCAGTGTGTAGTTTTTAGGAAGTGACTGTACTCTGGCACAATGGATGCAGTGCCACGTAAGTGGAAAAAATATTCAATGTTCGCTGTATTTTTATTATTTTTATTATTATTATTATTATTATTATTATTATTTTTACCTCTGTGGAGCCTTTATCCGCGGTGATAAGATAAATCTATATGTAATGCATGATGTAGATAGTCTCTTATAATTCTGTACAGAATGGTTTGGTGTATTTTTATATGCCTGTATATAACCATGTATATACTGTGATGTTGTACACCAAAATGAGACTTAAATAAACTATAAACCTTAGATAGATGGAATACATTTTTTTCAGTTAATGTGATAAGGGAAGAAAATCGTCAAAAGCGCTTGTTTCTAAATCTAAACTAGAAAATGTGTTTATGAAACACTATGCCCCCAACCATATGCTTGCCTCTGCAGAAGGTTCATCCCATAATATTCAGGTCAGAAAGGGGTTTTAATCCGTTCATCTATATCATTGCCTGTAACTGTATGTTCCTATATCTTACAGTTCTTGACTGTAAGGGTACCTCAAATGTACCAATGACTTCAATGCATTAAGTCGAAAAAGGGGCATAACTCAGTCCAAAATGCACCAATGTTTTTCAAAAGTTAATCAAGTCATCTACCGCTTGGACAATGTCTTCCAGCGAAAAAGCACAATCCTAGCAGCAGGGGTTCTCTAGATATTTTGTTCACAAGGTTCCATAGGCTTACAATGCACTAAGTCAAAAAAGGGGCATAACTCCGTCAAAAATTCACTAATAATGATCAAAAGTTAATCAGGTCATCTACACCTTAGTTAATGTCTTCCTGCAAAGAAACACGATCCTAGCATCAGGGGTTCTTGAGATATTTTGTTCACAAGGTTCAATAGGCTTACAATGCACTAAGTCGAAAAAGGGGCATAACTCGATAAAAAATTTACAAACTTTTTTCAAAAGTTAATCAGGTCATCTACACCTTGGACAATGTCTTGCTGCAAAAAAAAAATGATCCTAGCATCAGGGGTTGTCGAGATATTTTGTTCACAAGGTTCAATAGGCTTACAATGAACTAAGTCGAAAAAGGGGCATAACTCGGTCAAAAAGTCACCAATGTTTTTCAAAAGTTAATCAGGTCATCTACACCATGGACAATGTCTTCCTGCAAAAAAATATGATCCTAACGAAAGGGGCTGTTGAGATATTTTGTTCACAAGGTTCCATAGGCTTACAATGCACTAAGTCGAAAAAGGGGCATAACTCGGTCAAAAATTCACCAATGTTTTTCAAAAGTTAATCAGGTCATCTACACCTTGGGCAATGTTATCATGCAAAAAGTCATGATCCTAGCATCAGGGGTTCTTGAGATATTTTGTTCACAAGGTTCCATAGACTAAGTCCAAAAAGGGGCATAACTCTGGAAATACGTGACCGGCGGAAAAAAGAAAAAATACGGGTCCACTCATTTTTCATGTACATGCCACATATAAACTTTCAAGATCCTAGCATAAGGGCTTCTTGAGTTTCCCAGCTGCCAAAAAGCGTTACGGACAGACGGACGGACAGACGGACAGACGGACAGACGGACGGACAGGCCCAAACCAATATGCCCCCCTCAACTTCTCCGAAGTTGGGGGCATAACAATAAATTTGAACTCTGCTCTTTCAGCTTCTACAGATACACATATCAGCCCATTCCGGCATAAGCGCAGTCTTATCAGTATATCCTCAGCATGAAAGATGTCTGCATCATGGATCACCATGAAGAATATTTATGCCGAAAAAGACTGATCAGATCCCATGAAGGCACCGGCGCTGGACAGTGTGCCGGCTGCTCTGACCAGTCGGATTATGCGATGCCCAAAGGCCTATTTTTCGCGACGCCGCTGCACGATTTTTGGAAAGCTAATGCTTTGCGCTATTGCTATATATAAACACAGCAGTACACACTCTCCAGGTATTTTCCGACTAAGTGTGACGTATCGTTCCTTCCGAAAATAACTCGGTATCACTAAACCACTTGAATACTGGCTTGCCGCCGAGACGGCAAGCCAATAATGACACTATTTCAAAAGAACAGAAAGACCACACATCGGAAAGATTAATCATAATATGGACACTGCCTACCAGAAATACAAGCTGAGGGCCAACGATTGCTCCAACTCGGCAAATGGTGTTCTGTGAGCCGTACCCAATATTTCTGTAACAGAGAACTACAATTAGTTTCAGGAGACATAATATCTAAATGCTTCCTTTCAGTAAAGTTCTTTCTAAATGTGACTGTAATTATATAGAAAACTTTCCTCTCAGTATATAGCGCTTTCTAAATGAAATGGAAAAATACAGAAAAAAAATCAGTTTATGGCATTTATAGTATATCTATAAATGATTTATGCTATACAGTATGAAATAAAATCAGTTTAGAAGAAGACGGCCTTGGCTATTCATACTGGTCAAAACACATAATCGCCACATTTTTCATTATTCTAAAATTTGTTGTCACATAACGTTGAAACCAAGTTGTGTCAGCATTGGTGTGTCTGCCTGGCATATTCAAAGAAAATGTTTTCCAGCATTAAAAGCATAAAAGAAATCGTCAAAAGAACAATGAGGCGGCTGTGGAAAGTTAGCTCTAGAGTTGTTCTTTTTGTTTGCGCTGTGAGAAGCTTATTAACATTCTTATCAAGCTAAATGCAGCATACTTTAATGTGAATGGGTACACTTCAGTTTTACGGAAGCGATTCTGAGTTTGAACTTTTGCCTCCAAGAAAGTCATGAAGTTCTCTATCTTTGAAAGTGTGGTAGAAAAACACCGAGGTGTTCCCATACACCTTAGCATTTTATGGTAAAAATTACAAGTTTCCGATCACTGAATTTTTTTTTTTAAATTTTCTGTTCATTGCTATCACATGTTTTTGTCTGATATTATTTTTTTAACAGAAACATGCGCAATTTAGATTTACCTCCTACACCTTCGACCATATTTAAATTCCATCACGTGTGCGACCCAGGGGGCGTGGCCTGGAGACACGCTTCACTGGGTTGTTGAAGAAATAAGAGTGCTGAAAAGAAAGGTTTTCTGAAACAAACTCATCTCAAGCAATACTTAATGATCACTGCGTATGCTTAGAATTGTATCTTTGAAAAAAAAATGTGTTAATTGTGTGTATGAATATAAAAATCTTATTTCTTTACCGTATCTTTAAAAAAAATCAGGTAAATTGTGTGTATAAACGTAAGAAAACAACAAAAAACATTTTTTTCAAGTAGGACATCAAATACAAAACTACAAGCTTGATAGAACACATGTCAAATAAGAATTTCAGCAGAAGCATAGGTTTTGTTACAATTGCTAAATAGTCAGCAATTAACAGATAAAGCATGTAAAGCTTACTGACACACATGCACACGTACGACCACCCATGTATGTATTCTCGCAAATACAATTTCCTTGCCTTTTGTGAATTTATAATCACTTTTTAAAACGTGGAGAGACAAATATGCAGAAGAGAGATTGTCCACAATAGGAAAACATTTCGGTTATGCGTACGGTTAAAGTCGGGTTAATTCGCACAGCAGGTAAATTCGGACAGTATCATTGTTTCCTTAATATGTTAGTGGTTTGGAATTAAAACAAAATTAACTGGGCAAACAGTAAAAAATCCTGATGAGACGGCTCATTATGAGCCGTCCCATCTGGATTTTCCCTGTTTGCAATGGTTTGTCCGAATTTACCGGCTGTCCGAAGATACCTAACTCGACCCTATCTGCAGAAACGCCGATAAGGAATTTGGTGCCAAAAGCAAACATTTTTGTCATTTATTATGATAAAGACGATATTTGAGAAGCGCTGAGACGGTCTCCTCTTTCTAAGGCATGACGAAGTATATTCAAAACCATGCTAATCATATGTATTTTGCACCCTGCCCTCTGTAGTAAATATGAGCCATTCTAAAACAAATGGATTTGGGTGGTTGGTTGTGTTGGGTTAAACGACCCTTTGAGAAGTATTTCAGTCTATATGGGGCCGTCTCCCAAAGACAGGGAGAAAGAAGAGAGAAATGTTGGACGAGAGAAAATGTCTAAACAACCCCACCCGCACCTACTGCAAACACAGTAGGCCCTTGGCTTACTATTATTTAAATCAGTAGGACGCCCGGCATTGGAAGATTATACCCAGCACCATTGCACCACCCAACCAGCCCAAAAATAAATGGAGACATTGTTGACTTAGTATATAGTCCAATTCTGTGCCAGTGTGCGCTGTTCATATAAAGATGTAAAAGCTGATCCTCTAGTTGATAAGCATGTAACACAGTGTATGTTTTTCAAGTTGGCAATTTATTTAATATTGGGCCCCGAGAGAACTTAAATAAATTAATTACCATGATTACATTGTGTATAAATTTAGTATGGTCCAATGTTTAGAGGGAATGTATTTAAAAGTGATATGTGCAGCGACAAGACAAAACTAACAATATAGCATGTGCGCCCAGCGAAGACTCAGATCAGCATGGGCATCCGCCCAGTCTGATCAGAGTCTTCGCTGTGTGTTTGAAGGTAAACTTAGGTTCTAAGCTACCGCCATGCAGGCAGTGAAGACTCTGATTAGACTGGGCGGCTGCCGAGGCTGATCTGAGTATTCGCTAGGCGCACATGCCACTATGTTTGTTTTGTCGTGTCGCGGCTCAAGTAATATCTTTATGTCCTCTTAAGAGCTTCGTAGTTTAAGAATGACTACAAAAACGAATATTACATGTTATGTATGACACAATAGCGGCGATTCATATTACGGAGATAGAGAAATTAGATTTAAATTTCAACATTTAAATAGTGCGTATAGAATTCATTGAATAAAAAAAATACACATTAATTACAAAGAAAATGAGGATATATATACCAACCTAACCACGGTAGGGTAAACCTCTATAGTTAAAATTTGTATGGGTGACCAGCCGGCATTCATCAAAAGCAGAGACGTTATGGCACAAATGTTTGCCATTAACTTTCCCGCCTCATCGTCTGTAAAGAAATAAAATCAACAGTTTTAGCCCTAAATATATCTACCTTTGAGTATTTGGTAAGTCTGTTATTAAAAAGGGGGTGTTTAAAACATCAACGCATGACACAAAGGGGTTAGCAGTCGAAAACGGACTTTTTGGCCGGCTTGTCCTTGGAGAGGAGAGCTTATCGAAGCTAAACAGCACAGTGCAAGTAATCGGAAATGAAATTTATATATTAAGAATTTTACAGAATATTACTTGAAGTGACGCACAAGACCTTATACACAACTAATTCACTTTGCAGAAATAATAGTTTGTTATTTTAGATGCCATACACTATTGAACTATCACGGAGAGAACTTTCGGGACCGGCAATTTTACCAACAAAGGCTCACAAATAGATATACCTTTTTGACTAAATTTCCCCCCTTGCCTTAGTTACACATTTTTTCTGATTGACGCTCACTTAATATTACTTAATACAAGATTATCATTGAAGATAATCATATGACAGGCTGCCGAAAAAAACAACAACAACAGACTGCCAGTTGATTACGTAGCAAGATGTGATTTATTTTAAATGCTCGGCCTGCTACATGTACCTGAGATGCTTTCTCATTGACAGTTACAGAAATTGGTTTAATTTGATTAGCTGAATGACTGTTACAAATAATAAAATTTTCGGTATTCAAGATAAGTCCTGTATATTCAGGCCTCGCTAAGACAAGATGCTGCAGAAATGTCCAATAACTGTCATTTCAGCAGGCTCATACCGCATTAAACATGGAATTGAATGACTTAAAAATAATTTTTCGTTTGAGAAATCTGAAGTTTCTGTTGACAAAATTTCAGTTTGTAATTTCACTGAAAAAATTGATGGAGTATGGCAAGCACTGTTCGCCATGCTCCGATGCAAATGACGTCATATACCTGTTAACATAGTGACTTAGAAATAATATTGATGTCACAGTGGCATCAATGAGACGTCATTCTGCCAAGGTACTAAGCATAAAAGTTGATAATTCCATAGTTGCTACCATACTAGATCTATGGCGTCATCTCATTTAAAATTCGCGAGGAGCATGGCATACAGTGAATGCCATGCTCCTCTCGAATTATAAATGAGATGCCACCTGAAACTCATGCAACAAAAAAAAAATGTGATTTTCTTAAACCTCAAATAATTTAGGTCTCTGTTATTAATTTATCAAGACACTTTTCTCAGTTTTTCAACTCTTTTCTTTGAGTCAGTCGAGACATGGACGGACTCGGTGCCAGGAGTTGCATATCATGGATTCGTTCCCTTAAGCCTCCTTGGTACATCGTTATCGGAATTGAATGAAATATAATTATGATAAAAATCTCAGAAGTTTCTTCATGGCGTGTATTCTGATATACGTAATAAGTACTCACATAAAAATTACAAGGTGATGATTGTGTTACGTACCATCGATATACTTAGCTATTCCAACGAGGGTTGCTGCGGCTGAACTTCCAAAGAACATTAACCATGCTGTCTTCTTTCTTCCGAGTCTAAAACAGTATTTGTTTTTCGAAGAAGAGTGACAACACTGTTTCACATGAATAAATACACTTTAAGTCGAAGCAAAAAAACTCTACGCCTGTATTCTTAAACGCCACTCACACTCACACTCAGTATTTAATCCCCACAATCACTCAAATTTGAGCACGACTCAGAGGTTTCGTATTCACAAATCTTACTCAGTCTCGAGTATACCTGGAAAATTGAGTGACGGTCGAGTAAAGTGTATACCTCCCTTGAGCCCCACTCAGTTAAATTGGTTTGTGCTTGGTTGCTTTAAAATATGGATTACTGGCGTCGACTGAGACAAATTGAAAATATACCGAGAGACAGGCATCTGGTGAAGGATAGATCTAACCCTTTAGAAGAATTGAATAATGCACAGTTTCACGAGAAATTCCGCTTTTCAAAGGAAACGGTGGTTGAAATTTATCATATGATAAGCACCGACTTGGATATAACGTCCAAACGAGGCATTCCGCTACCACCCATGCTACAACTCTTGATCAGCCTGCGTTTTTTTGCTTGTGGATCGTTTCAGAGTGTGACCGGAGATCTTTTTAATGTGTCACAGCCATCTGTGAGCAGAGTTGTGAAACGTGTTACTAAGGCAATTGCCTCCCTTCGTGATAGGTATATCAAATTCCCTGGGTGCCAAGAACTACCACAAGTGATGTATAAATTTAGTCAGATAGGACTGAGCATTAAATTCACTAGTAATTAATTGCCAGGTATTACTTTTTTGCTTGATTGATCTATAGTCATTCTTCTTTGATTCCAATATATTTTCGTATTTAGACACTAGCTCTATAACAATATTTTTTTCCAGCTGTGTGAAATATTGACGTTTGCTTGTCGCCATTGTAATACACCCACTCACGAGAGTGAAGGTTCGCTAATCTTTCAGAATACCAAGCTGAACTCCACTCATACTTGAGGGTCACTCTCGTTAATCCCACTCGAGCCATACTTGAGGGACACTCTCGTGAGTTGCCCTTGAAATTGAGTGTGAGTGGCGTTCTAGAATACAGGCGTAAGAGTTTATTTGAGCCATAACACAACAAAACCAAAAAAGAGGCATGTGCGCCCAGCGAAGGCTAAGATCAGCCCGGGCATCCGCCCGGTCTAATCAGAGCCTTCGCTGTGCGCGTAAAGAGTAGGTAATAGACTATGCTACCTCCATGCAGACAGCAAAGACTCTGAACACCAGGCTGATCTAAATCCTCGGCGGGCGCATATGCCACTTTGTTGGTTTTGTCGTCATTTTGCCTCCTTTCTAAATAGGGACAAGTCTTCAAAGAAATAATTGCTCTTAGACTAGAAAAAAGTGTGTGAAACGGTTCCAGATCAAATCACGTGACCGCCATATTTGGAAGTCATGTGACCCACATCACTTCCAATTGAAATGATTGCAAATTTATTAGTTTATAATGTGGGAAAAGATAAGCAAAATCGATTGCAGGAGAAGGAAATTATATAATTATATATTCTTAAGATGTGCCTTATATCAGTCTACGTACAACTATAATAGTGATTTACCTATTGGAAAGGAAGATTGTAATAAGTGACAAAGGGCTCCCGATAATTCCAAGTAGGAAAATGTTGAGGTAGAGATCCCCTGACAATTTTTGTATTCCAAATTGTATACCATAGCCAGAAAGACCAAGTGTGAACCTAAAATAAAAATTCCATATAATAATACATGTTGTGTACACCCATACAAACGTTAAGCAACCTCAAAAAAAAAAGCTTATTATTTTATACATTGATAAAGTTTACGTCAAGTTAAATTTGAACCTCAAAAATCACAAGACCGAATAATTCCCCTTTGCAAGTTTAGTTGCATTGGAATTCAGCCTGAAAGAGTGTTTGAATGGCATGTCTTTAATTAAGTAATGAAAACAAAATTCAGTCACATCAATGAGAAATATAATATCGCTAAGATTTAAAACACCCTACCAAATCCAAGCCAGCAGTAACGTCAACTTGAGAAGACCCCTGTCTTTAAAGATGTCTAAGACTGTGTATTTTCTGTCTAACTGCTTTTCTTTCTCCACTTTTATCTCTGTTTCTGTCAATCTTTTTAGCGACTCAGTGTCCAGACCTTTATGCCCATTGACCTTGGCAATGAATCTTATAGATCTTTCAGCATCTTTTATTCTGTCATGTGACACATACCAACGAAAACTTTCTGGAACAAACCTGAAAAAATATTTTGAAACGATGATATCAAATGCTAGATACAACGAAGCACAGCTGACAAGTTCTTTTTGGCCTAATCCAGTGCCGTTAGGGCAACAACAACACAATGTTAATTTGAAGACCATCAGCGTGCGTTAGACGATGAGCTAAAATTGTTTGTACACCAAAAATATACAATGCTTTCGCAGATCTTGCCTACACAGGCTTTAGACATTTATTGTGGTCAAGTCTATAACAAAAAACTTAATTGTACATATACTCATTTCCTTAAGTTTGTCATAATGTAAACGAAAATGTATATCGAAATCAGTTTAATTCCAGCTTTTTATATAAAAATTAACGCATTCTATAATCAACACCAATGGCAATCAGTTTAAACCATCAAGTGTGAAATGGTTTTGAGCGACAACAGCGCAAAGCAAACACAGGCGTCCTTGTCCGAAGTGCACATTGGGGCGGGGAGTGGGGGGTGGGGGGTGTAAGTGAGCGAAGGGGAGGAGGGGGATGTAGAATTTAATTTTTTGTGTTCTCACATTGCTTAAAGATATACGCCCTGATATGTTTCTATTAAATTTTAAATTTCTCACGAAAAATCGTATCAAAGACATCAAAATACTTTATAGTAAAAGTACTTTTATCTACCAAATTTACAAATTTTCACTGGAAGTAGGAGAATTTAAGAAAATATATAAAAACGCGGGAATAGCGGGTCGTCATTCCCGCCGAAAACGAATACTGGATGCGCCCAGTAATCATGGTTAATCAGAGAAAAGTTATATCATGAATAATTTTGAGCCCTTTTTTAACCAACATCGGACAGTTATTGGCTGAAAAGATCTCACGTGCACGGATTAGAGATTAATGCTATTGTAAGGTTATTTACTCCACTATTCATAAAATGCAAAGCGTGCTGGCAGAAACGCCTTTATATTCCCATGTGGGAGTAAATCAATTTATGACGAAAAATGAGAAGGGTTCGCAATGATATATCGTCTCTGCCTCCGTACCAAAGACTTTTTTGATGAAGATTTTTTGCACAATTCTTAATTGTGTTGCATACAACTAATCCGTTTAATTCTTTTGTGGTTATTTCACAATGAAATACGAGGGAGTATACCTTTAATCATTTGGTTTGATGATAGACTGCATATATATATTCTCACTGGAAGTTAGAATTTAATTATGATTTCTAACAATCTTGATTGGTTTACTTTAGCATTATGCTGAACTTTTGGCGAAGAGTAATTAAGACAACTGTTTTAGAATTACTCGTAAGCAACCGAACAGCATCGTGAAGTGCAACTTGCAATAAGCAACTAATACAGACTGACCTTCAAGCGAATCATTGCTAAGCGTATTTTGTGACTTGTGTCGTAATTTCTGCAGGAAGTCTGCCAATATATGCCTCTGATTCTGACAGTGAAAACGTCAATGTCAGGGCCATGATCTCACAACAAAACAACCGTCTTGCATAATACAGCATCTCTTAGCATACAGGATCTCTGAGTCACTTCGCCAATGTTATGTCACAGAGGTTTTGATGCTGACATGTATCGTATTTCATGTAACTAGAACGTACAGACGCAAACAAGTGCCTCCAATTCAGTGTTGTCGCACGGTGCGGTAATGTTTATCTTATTTATTTCTTGCCGTAATTTAAGTGTAAGAATTTCATGCGTACCACCAAGCACACAATGTAGAAATGACGTCGTATCAACTTCGCCCTAATGTCGAAGGTTGTCATTTCGACTGTATGCTTCTGTAGGGATATTACTTTATTGCAGCATTTTACGGCATGAATCAGCTTGCTGTTATATTCAGCGAAATCTGAGATGCTACAAGTTACTCTGTTCAATTTCTTTTCTAAATAACGCTACTAACGCTATAACTTACCACCAGGTAGCCAACAATGGCACTCCGATACAAGCTGTCACAACATGAATATATTGCCAATTTTTCAGCAACCAAGCCACCATGGCAAATAACGCCAGCTCAATGGCCCAGGATGGCACAGCAACCACCCAAGCCCTCCAACGTGCAAGAGTAAACTCTGATTGAATATTGTATTGAACAGTGAGGTCAAAGCCCATAGCAAGCCCCAGGAAAAATCTGATGATTGCAAACATTAACCACGATGTTGAAAACGCAGCCAGAAAGTTTAATGCTACCATAGCGGCAAGAGCAAGGAATAGGGGAGGCTTTCTTCCAATCAAGTCTGCAACCTGACCGCAAAGTAGATTGCCTGCCAGGACCCCTGCCATCTGAATGGATGTAATTGTTTGAGGTATCCATGCTCGGCTGCATAGAAGGTTCCACTGAAACGAATCAGTCAGGAATAAAGGTCTTTTTACTGTAAAAATTCTGAAAATTAGAACACCTAATATTGAGCCGCAACACTTAAAACAAAGAAAGTGATTGTGCGTCCAGCGCAGACTCAGATCAGCTTGGGCATCCGCCCAGTCTGATCAGACTCTTTGCTAAAGTGTAGCTAAGAGTTTAAGCTAGCTCTTTGCGGACAACGAAGACTCTGATCAGATTGGGCGGATGAATGGGCACACAACCACCTTGTTTGTCTTCTCGTATCGCGGCTAATTATTACCGTCATTGTCCTCTAATCTGAAGCTTGCTTTTTACGATGCAGTTATGCGTCCATACAATGCAGATGGAATGGCTAACAGTGTAGATACTGAGCAGACTGCTCCTGAACTGGAACTGCATGCTTAGACCTATATGTCCTGATACTTAGAGTTTTCATGGTAGATAAGATTGCAGTTTTTTATTGTTGCCGTGAAAATGTGAAATCTTGAAAGTTCGAAGGTGTTGCTGTGTCACTCGGGTACTTTACCACCAATTAGCATTATAGCATTGGAGAGGCGGCGTAGTCGAGTGCTTAGAGTGTTTCCGGAACAACGTGAGTTCGCGGCTCACCGTCGCCATCCGACGACTGGAAAACTCTGTCAACCCAGCAGTAAATGATCAGGGAAGGATAAGGCAGCAAAAGGAGAGAGATTGGCTCCTCCTTTCACCAGCTGTGCCCAAGATACAGTGGGTCTCTAACCCCAACTGCCCCTACGGCTATTGCGCTATGGGAAACCTTTACCTTTACTCTTTAATTCCTAAATCAGTCATTAGTTTATTCTTGAGATAGAAACAGAAAATATATAAAAAATTAATTTAATAATAGTCGAAAGAAAATAAATACCGTTCAGCTGGATATGTTAAGTCACAAATATTTGACATTTTTGTAAAATATCTGTACATTTCAAATGCAGCTGTATTTACTAATTATGAAATGACATGTCTCATGAAAGTAAGCGCTTCAAATTGCAAGAAAAAATGTTATCTTGCTTATATGATCAAGCCCGCATTGTGATATAACTCTTTATCCCATTCAACCTGTAACTTGACACGCGCTTTTTCTTTTGTATTAATCGAGGGAAATCTTGGGCTGTGTATTTGCCGTTTAAAACACTTTAATATAGAGTTTATTTTGCACTGAGAGCCCTAGAAACACGCCTGCTAAACGCACAATGCCAGTCTCAGATGGAATTTAAAAATCAGTCTTCTGCAATATAACAATGCGATTAATATGGCACTACACGGCGACACATCATTGCATGCCACATGTGTTATGTGTTATTTCATTTTTTGTTTGAATGTCCCATATATAATGACTTACAGCATCAGTATTTAGAAAGTTATTCATATATATACCCTAGTGTATATAAGATGAAACAATTATTTCAAAGCACAAATGCTAAGTTAGTAAATGACTTATCTATTTTCACAGTTAAGGCATTTGAATTGAGAAAGTCTTTGTTATACTAATACTGTCAGGCTATACATGTATTTGAAGTTATTACGTTGCTTATTTATATATTATTGACAGAGACGCAGGTGGGGTTAGGCTTTGGGGGATAGTTGTGAGGTTGCTCTTGTTACCTCGATATATAAAAATCTGCTGCGACGTCTTATTGTACCCGCCTTCGTGAGGCGGTTCTGATGAGGATCGCAGGTGTTTTTGTTGGTGGTATGATTTAAGGTGGTATCCTTGTTACTTCTGAGCTTAACCCAACTGTCGCTATTATGTTAGATATGATGTGTTCTGCTGGAGAGGTGATGTAAGCAGTTCACTTTAGTTACCTGTGCTGCTCCCCGCAGGAAATATTGGTGAGCAAGTAAGTGTCACAACTTCGCACATGGTTCCAGGGATAGTAATATATATTCGTTTTATGTATTAATGTTTATGCTCAAGGGCTAATGGCCTATTGTTTCGAAAAATAAACTTATCTACATGTATCTTATCTATCTATCTATGCAAAATGCGTCACCATGTAAACACCCCAAAAACATGTTGCATGACACAAATCTGTTGCATGAAACATGTCTAATCGTTCGAGCATAACCTACTTGCGATAAAAATGGTTGCATTACACGTGTGTCTTGCAACGTTAACCCTCCCTTAATTTCACATGTATGTAAAGTTATTAGTACAAAAAGTGCAGCTTTGTCAAAGATAATTGGTGGAGTTCTCATTAACTCCTGAACGTTGCCTTCAGGTTTTACTAGGCCTACTTTCAGGACTTTGTGAGAACTGCACCAGTTCTTTTACTCCAAAGCAAACGTTGTGCACAGGAATGCTTTACATACATACCATTCGACTAGAATTGCTATATATTATGCGTAGATATTGAAGCTTGAATTTTTAGCTCACCTGAGCAAGCGGCTCCGGGGGAGCCTATAGTATAGGCAGGCTCCGTCGTCCGTCCGTCGTCCATCCACAATTTCAAATGACTTTTCCTCTAAAACCACTTGGCCGATTGTAACCAAATTTCATTTATAGCCTTGAGGGCTTTTAGGAACGAAATATTGTTCAAGTGGTCAGGGTAACATGACCAAGATGGCCGCCACGCCCAAATATGGTAAAAGCCTTAACAAATCTTCTTCTCTAGAACCAACGCCTCGTTGGCCTTGAAACTTGGTATATAGCATTGGGTACACAAGTACTACCAAGAGGGTTCAAATTATGACCTTGGGTTGACCTTGACCTTTTTTACGGTCAGGTCAAATTTGCTTCCTGTAGCTTTCATATGGGAAATGCTAGAACATAAAATTTCTTGGTACATGTAGCTGTTGAAGATTTTGACCTGAAAATTGGTATATACAGTCATCTTAATGTGAACATGAAAATTTATGTGTACATGTACAAGAAGTCAATATCATTCTTTGACATTGACCCTGGTCTCATATTTTGACAATTTCAAACATCTCCTCAAAAGCCACTGGGCCAATTGTAACCAAATTTTTCATATAGCGCCTCCAGGGGCTGAGGGAACGAAAATTGTTCAAACAGTCCGGGTCACATGACCGACATGGCCACAATGCACATATATGGCAAAAAACTTTACAAATCTTCTTTTCCAGAACCAATAGGCGGATGGCCTTGAAAGTTATCAGGTATTTGAGTACTATCAAGATTGTTCAAATGATGACCTTGACCTTTTTAAGGCAAGGTCAAGTATGGGTAAATGCTAGAGCATAGATCTCATGGCAAGTTTAGAAGATTTTGGCCTATAAATTGGTCTATACAATCATCTTAATTAGTACATGGAAAATTTGGGGGGAACAAGAGGTCAAGGTCATTCTTTGACCTCTGACCCATGTCTCTCATATTTTAACAATTACAGACGTCTCCTCAAAAGCCGCTGGGCTAATTGTAACCAAATTTTATACACAGCCTCCAGGGGCTGAGGGAACAAAAATTTATTCAAGCGGTCTAGGTCACATGACCTACATGGCCACCATACTCAGGTGAGCAATTCAGGGCCTCATGGCCCTCTGGTTTAATTTCCGTGTTGAAATTGCATTGCTAGTAAACCGGCATGCTTTGGGCATATCAAATTGCAATATACAACAGAGCATGCACGGTCTACTGTTTTAAATACGTAGTCTACAAAGTTAGCGTCGTTTTCTGGGCGATTTACGCAGTCACTATCAAACTGTGCATGTGTACAGACTGGTCAGTATTGTCCTGTATGCAAATGCCAAAGGATTGACACAGTCTAACTTTTCTGCAGTATGCTCCAGAAAAGCAGACGACAAAATGTACGTCTTAAAGATTGTTTAGTCTAAGCTCAATACATTTCGAGCCGTCTGACATGGTCTACGCTGTTTGCAAATTCAACTATTTTCACTTTCGGAGCTTTGATAACATGTTAGCCGTGCATTTTTGAAAGTAGTTCAAGTTGAGTGAAATCAATATGAACGACAAAAACAACCACGTGACAATACCAACCTCAGTTACAACGGTCTTCATTGAGTCCGCATAAAGAAAATTCGAACAAACATTCGTGCCGTTTCCAGAACTGCAGGACTGATACTGAGGTAAAGTCTTGTTTCCAAGTACATGTATGTTGCTTATATTTTGACCAATCAGATCATCCATACACCACCAGTCCGGAACCGCAGCTCCAAACACCATAGCAACCATAGTAAAGCAGACTACACATTTCATGGCATGCACAATGAAGCCAAAAATGATCTGGAATCTTCCACATCCGCCAAGATCTTGAATAACATCCTCCAAATGAACAGCTGGCGCAGACGACATTTTCTCTAAATCTAAAAGTAATATTACAACTGAATACAGGAATACTGAACGCGACAGTAAGTTAACAGTCTGATACACATTCTAATACATGATAGTACAAAGATATAGGCCTAACTAGTGAAAAGAATGCCTTATTTATTTGCATACTGGGTTTCATTCATTACAGACAGAGCGAGTGTATGTATGCTCACGCTAGGCTGAAGCATGCCAAATCATGTCATATCAGGATTCGAGGTTATAAAAATTGAGAATAATCTCAAACTCAAAATAAAGCACACTGATTGGCTGATAACGGACGGACGGATTCACACAGTGATTATAGTGCAAACCTGCGAGCATGTGCTCGGAAGCAGCCAATCAGTGTGCTTTATTTTGAGTTTGAATATGTACTCAAGTTTTATAACCTCTGGGCCAGATCACAATTGACTGATACTGGACGGAATTTATCATTTAAAAAAAAAACAAAAAAACTATAGATGAAAGGACAATGAATGACCAGGAACCGATAAAACCGCTAATAAAATCTTATTCTAAACACCAAAGGGCGTTCAGAATAAACATGACTTCTGATCAGTGTACACTGTAAGCTTACATGAACTTGTATGCAAAAAGCAATTCACTAGAAACCCCTAAAACTAGTAATGGACTAATCCAAATGCAAAGGATGACAGGTCTACTGGTGAAATAGGTAAATGCCAGCAGAATTGAGAATATTGCAGTGGTGATCCGAGACAGAAAAGTGTTGTGCAAAAAATTCACACTGGGCTGGAGTACGTCGTCCTCTACAAAATTTAAAAATAAAGAGTAGAATGTAATTAGATAGTTTTAAATGTTAGCGAAAATCGTTAGTTTACCTTTTATGGTGCATTATATGTATTCCACAATGCTGCTCTAATTTCAAAAGCATACTTATATAATATGTTTTTCTTCAACTAAATAGGTCAAGAAGATTGTGAGTGCGGAATAAAATTTTTAACTACATTATAGCTGTGTTTCTAAATGTATATTAAAATGTAAAGCCAATTATTCGTCGTTTTCTCATAAATGCCAACGTATCACACAGTCTCTGCGATTAATCGACTTACCCAGTATTTTTGCACTTATCAAGGTTTATTTCCTCCTTGTTTTACTCACTCGGACGAACTCTTAGTAGACCTATTGTGGTTGCTCTATGGCTGTCGTTCATCGGACGTTTCTGTTTAAAGTCTCCATAGTCCTATCAGTGGTAAAAACGTCTAAACTCAAATCATTGTAAAAAGCGGTTCAACCTTCGCGTTTGCTAATAAAAAGTGCGTTGATATTCATATATTGAGTCATATGACTGGCAAAAAGGAGAGAAAACAAGTATTTAAAAAATAACAATTCGCTCAACAAAAAACAATTTCCAGGTCTGTTTTCCCTTCTAGCAATGCTATATAAACATAGGCGGGATAGTGATTGGGGCTCCACGCTTGTACATTGTACTTTTACCATTTAATTCGACTTACTGAAATCGAAAGTAGGTTTTAAAGTTGCCAACTAAAATGACCCAAAAAAGTTTTCAAACTATTTTTCGTGAAACTCAAGGGTGTTTTATTTGTTAAAAGCTATCAAATCACGGTCATTTGCAATGACGAAACTATGGTGAGAATCTTGCAGCGATACCTCATGACAAAAAAAAAAAAAAATATGCTGATAGAGAAATGGGGCCTTTAAACGCCTTTTCCTCGAGTACGGCTGAATGGATTTTGATCAAACTTGGTATGAAACACCCTTTCAACAATACCACATAAGTTCGAAAAGAAGATGGTCCCCTCGGATGCACCAATAGATTATAATGGTCGATAAAAGGATGTAATATATTCAAATGAGGCACGACCAGAGAAAACCAACAAAGTGGTTTTGCGCTCAGAGCAGAGTCTGATCAGCCTGGGCATCCGCCCAGTCTAATCAGACTCTTCGCTAAGCGCTTAAATTGTAGTTAAGGGTCTAAGCTACTTCCACGCGAACAGCAAAAACTCTGATCAGACTGGGCATCCTGATCTGAGTCTGCGCTGGGCGCATAATCACTTTGTTGGGGTTCTCGTGTCGCGGCTCAAATCCATGGACCTCCGCAAAAGTAAAGGCGCCAGAATGAAAGATGACTTATGGTTTTGCGGCCTTTACAGAATTATGATGTTAAAAAAGGTGGGGCTCAACTTCTTCTGAAGAGTTTATGTATACTACATTTAAGTCGGATGTGGTGTTAAGTCATGTTTTCGTAGTGAAAAAAAAAAAAAAAAAAAAAGAAGAAGAAAGAAAAAAAATGGGTTTACTTTATACAGAGCGTGAAAATAACTTTCAAAATGACCCTAATGCCTGGATGATCTGTCTACCGTAAAGAAACAAAAAAATTGGACACCTTAAATTCAGAACCGTGATTATTCTGAAAGTGGAATAGCTTGGTTTTATAATGCAGTTAAAGCCCCGGATCCAGGGGGTGCGCCGAGGCGATTCTAATGAGATGTCACAGCATTTATTTCAAGGCAAAAAAGATATAAAAATTCTCTTCAAATTGATCCCTAAATGCCCAATTATGTCATATATTTACTAGCACCCCCACCCACACACACATACAATTCGGCACCTCTCAGCCCCACCAGTTATCCAGAGCCCCGCCAGTACGTGGAGTTCTGGATCCGGGCCTGAGTTATGTGCCCAAATATGCAGATAGAATTCCAAACAGTGTTGACTCTGATCTGCACATTTTGCTCATACCTACCTAGCGCAATAATTAAGAATTTACGATAAACATGTAGAAGCATTATGATCAAGGTCTGTGCTGTATTCCATTCCAATACAATTAGCATATTGCCAGTAATTTGCCAAGGAGTCGCAGTTATAGGGTAATTACGATAATTCACCGCATTCTTTCCCGGATTTTAACTACTGGGCAGCTAACCTATATAGGCTTGAAGGCTTTCAAATAATTTTGATCAAGTGATGCAAGAAAAGCAATGACCCATACGCATGATCTCATCGTTGAATTGCTTTGCCCATTTTTGAGAAATTGACCGATTTCTTTTCCTCACATTTTTGTGGTATCTATCATAGGGCGTAGCTACGAGCAATTTCATGATACGCAAAATCATGTTTTATACTTTACTTCTTGAAGGTAAAGGTAGTATTTCAGCCACTTTGGCAGCTAGTATTGCAATCTTGTCTAATTTATAAAATTACATCATGCAAATATGCGGGTGCGTTTTGAAATTTTGTCAATTTGACAAAATTTCAATACGCACCTGCGTATTTGCGTATAGGTAGCTACGCCCTTGCATAGTATTGCATTTGTTTTCGTCCATTTCTCATAACGATGTTCTCCAGGAGGCTCAACGGAACGAATCCATAAAATGCACCTCCTGGCACCGAGTGTGTCCATGGAATCTCAAATTCGAAGGGGAGAGATCCGCAATAACAATAATTTAGCCGCGACACGATAAAACAAGCAAAGTAGCATGTGCGCTCCGCCAAGACACAGATCAGCCTGGATATCCGCCCAGTCTATTCAGAGTCTTTGCTTAGTGCTTAAAGGGCAGCTAAGGGTCTTCATGCGGACAGCATAGACTCTGATCAAAATGGGCGGATGCCCAGGCTGATTTGAGTCTTCGCTGGGCGCACATGCCACTTTGTTTGTTTTTTCATGTCGCGGCTCAATTATTTATTAAGATGGTAATTATCACTGATTTGTGGTGAATATAAAATCTGGATGTAGTGCTGAAAATTATAATAAAACAGATATGCCAAAAACTTACCAGGGGCCTTCTTTTTTTTTTTTTTTCATAATGTTATTTCATGTTTATAAATAATTTACTTCACTTAATTTGACTTAAGAGTTTTGTTGATGTTAAAAAGTTGTTATATAAGAACAGATCAAAGGAAGATTTGCGGTACAAAAATCTACAAAATAACCATCATTATTAAGATTGCGTTAGTTCTGAAGGTACTTGAGTGCATTGAGAGCAATGTCCTATCACTTATTTGTGCTAGGCGTCCACATATCCTGGCGTTGAACAGATTAAGAACAAAAGTAGCCTGGAACAAAATTTTGTCGACATTATGTAGATAACATAGATGAGTCTATTTTTTTCAAGATTTAATTATTTCACTTTATTATTATTGTTTTATAGTCTTTATTAAAAGAAGTACCCATGTGTTCTTGTGCAACAAGTGAAGACCCTGACCAGATGCCTCGTCCTGCGACATCATACAACTTGAGTACATTCTCAAACTCAAAATAAAGCACACTGATTAGCTGCTTCCGAGCACATGCTCGGAAGCAGCCAATCAGTGTGCTTTATTTTGAGTTGAGATTATTCTCAAATTTTATAATCTCGAACACAGGTCTGGTCTGTACTGTTTGCCAATGTCCCTTTGATGAGTCGCTGGGCAAAAATGAGTTAACCGCGAAGCGCTAGTCTCTAAAGCAGGCTACATGTATAGTCCGTTTGCTCCCAAGTGCAAACGGGGTTTTGCTTATTTTCTCGAAAACGATAAAAGTTCCATCAAATATTCCAATGTCCTAATGATTCCTATAACTATACATTACAGAATACGGAAAGTCCAAATCTTTGGATGCTTTTGTAAAATATTTTCCATTGTCCTTAATGCAAAAACTGAGCAGTTTCACTAAAGGGCGTCGTATGCTTGTTAGAACAGCCAAAATATTGTTAATAGGCAATAGCGTAAACTCGTTTACTACTACAGGTGTGGGCGTATATGAATGAAATAATAAAATGCATTCACCTGTCCGCACGCGTAACGCATGGTATCACTGGTCAGGTGATACTATGTTGTAAACAAATATTGAACTATTATATTATTTTGCGAGTAAAAATTGCATGTTTTAAAGTTTGATAATATATAGACGAAACAAAAAGTAGAAAATGGATTTAGAATAAAATTTCAATCAATTATGCAAATTTTGTTCTAGGGATAGCATACATTGGTCACATGCTCTAACACGTAAAACTAAACAGGAATTCCAACAGCCAACTTTTACTCCCTTGTAATTAAGAGGTGAAAATGACATATTTTAGGTCCTTTTTTTGTATAGAAACTTTTTTTTTATGCAAAACCTCACATTTCTGCAAAATTATGATTTTGTTATGTATAGGATGAAAATTAAGAATGAGCGATTCGAAAATCTTTTACCTCTCACCAATTTTGAGAAAATGTTGGGGATGCCGTTTGCATTTGGGAGCAAACGGACTATAACAATAGGTAAATCTATAGGACAGACAAGAACTATCCCTCTAAACGACAACTTTTCCTTGTTATTTGATACCTGTTTACAGGCAAAATATTTTAATGAAAAGAAATGTTTTAGAATTTCAAATTTTCAGACACACAACGTGGAAACAAACACCTTATATATGTATATGATTACTGTACTTTTCGTTTATCTAAGACTGAAATTTATAAATGTATTAAACTTTGCGTTTATCTAAAACTTAGAAATATATCAAACAGGAGCAACTTCCAAACGTTTGTGCTATTGATGTACCTATCAACTAGATAAATAGCTCGGTAATTAAATGAATATAATATTGGAACAAAAATAATTAAAGATGTACTAGTAGCAATTAAATATAATAATAACAATCGTTTGAAAAAACTTAGAATCTGTGGAACCATTTTTAATGTTACAATTTTTAGAATCGCAAAAATTTGTGGGAACTATGATGGAACGTCATACTAATGCAAATCTATAATCTAAGTATATTGATAGTTATACATTTAGCATTAATGTTATAGTGGAAATCATTATCCTACCCTTTATGTTCCGTGTATCCCACAGAAGCACACTATTGACAAACTATTTTTTCATATTAATAAATAGGTCATTATGAGTTTGAGTGCAAAAAGCGTTAGTTAACGTATTACCATTAAAATTCTAAAAATTGGGACACATAAAAACTTACCGTAACTGTCCTCAAACTAGAGGAGAGTCGGGTATCTTCGGACAGCGGGTAAATTCGGAAAGTGACATTGTTTCCTTAATATGTCAGTTGTTTTGGAATTTAAACAAAATTAACTGGACAAACAGTGGAAATCATGATGAGACGGCTCATTATGAGCCGTCTCATCTGGATTTTTCACTGTTTGCAATGGTGTGTCCGAATTTACCCGCTGTCCGATATTACCCGACTCCACTCTACACAGTTTCATTTTTCAATGACTAAGGCGTATAAAAGATGTTGACGAAATTGAAACAGTACAGACCCTGATCATACTGCTCCTTCAGGAGCAGTCTGATCTTGGTGTGCATTGCTTGCTCAGACCTGTCTGTCCCAATATTTAGAAATTTTACGGTAACCAAATATTGGGTCATCTCAATCAATTAATGCAGTTATCTTAGAGTAAGAACAATTTGATTTTAAAATTTTGCATCTTGCCAACGATTGCAAGCAGAATGGCAGACTGTGTTGATCACTATCAGGCGGCTTCCTTACCAACCTGATCTCGGTCTTCACTTGCGCCGGGACAACTGTCACAATATATGGTCATTATGGAAGTACAATATTTGTATAAATATTAACTGAACAATCTAACTGGTGGTCCTATCCTCGCAAAGGTCAACCTCGGGCACGTTGGTTTGTTTTAAAAGTTTATGCATATACCTCCATGTTTTTCACCATTTTAACAAAAAAAAAAAAAAAAAAAAAAAAGAAAAAAAAAGAAGGAAACAGATTTCATGACTTCATAGAGGAGCAAATTCTTCTTTAAGGGCCCTACACTGAGAAGGGAGGCGAAAACAAAATGGCAGATCTCAATCCCTTGAAAGTGTACCTATTCAGCTTATAGTCGAGTTGGTTTGTATAAAATTAACCTACGCAATTCACGTGAAAGTCTAATCAGTGTCTGCACTGCCTGCCAGCCCGCAGCAACTTACTGTCACATTGCAGAAAAGAAATGCAACTTTTCAATTTGAGCCGCGACACGACAAAACCTACAAAGTAGCATGTGCGCCCAGCGAAGACTCAGATCAGCCTGGGCATCCACCCAGTCTGATCAGAGCTTTCGCTGTGCGCATGGAGGTAGCTTTGACCCTAAGCTACCATTTAAGCGCAAAGCCAAGACTCTGAACAAACCGGCTGGCTGCCCGGGCTGATCTGAGTCTCTGCTGGGCGCACTTGCCACTTTGTTGGTTTTGTCGTGTCGCTGCTCTTTTATTTTTTTCGGAACAGTACATAAATTAGCAAAGGTGTCCCAACATTTCAGGTTAATTTTGCTAACCTCATTCTCTGATACTATCATTTTTTTTTTGCTGACATCATCACAAAGATATTTCGAGGAAATATGTTTCTTTTGGCCAGCAGCCGAATTAGTTGCGCTGAAAGTCGTCCAGGTTCATTGTGCCGCTTGCGTAAATGTGCTCTTGACGCTGTGGAAATGATCAAATCTATCGCCTAATGTTTCAGGCTAATTAATGACAGTTTGAATTCAGAGAACTGTCCAAATCCATATACGGTTTCGCAATTGACAAACAAAAAAGAAAGAAAGAAAAATAAAAATAAATCAGCCAAAAAATAAGAATTCTAATAGAAACAATTCAAAGTTTCCGCGTTTTATTATGCAACAATTTACTGTTTCGGAGCGCGGGAGTCTAACTGCTGATGTCTTTGCCAATTGCAGACTTATTTTGTGACGGTGTGATACGTTAGACGGTGTAACGTTTTTTTTTTTTATTTAAATCGCTATAAAAACTTGAATTTGTCTTAGTAAAGAATATTGGCGGCTGCAAGAAAGCGCTGACAGGAAGGTTGGGAGAATTTGAATGAAAAAGAATACTTTTTCGGTGGCGTTTTTGAGTGTAAAATCGAAATAGTTCAGCTCTAGCATTGAATTAAGGAGTTATAATTCACTGTTTGTCGGTCAGTTGTAAGTAGATATCTCACTCGCGTTCTGCGCTCGTGATATGATCTACTTTACAACTGATCTTCAAACAGTGAATTATTACTCAACAATGCACTGCTAGAGCTGATCTATTTCTTAAATATAATAAAATGAAGTCACACACACGCACGCACGCACACACGCACACACGCACGCACAATTATACATAAAACATTGACCGGAACAAATAGAAATGCATTGCCAAAATACAGATGGACAGATGGAACAAGGTACTGCCCTGTGCGGGGTCATATAACTCAAAGAATGTAATGAAATTTTTTTTTGCCGAATGTAATTGGAAGGTGTACTTTGCAACTGTCTGATGCAGCAGGGCTCTCCTCAGGTCAGCAATTGCCAGTGACGTCAGCAATTAGAATAGCATGTCGCAGGTGACACAGTAAAAACTAACTTGATAATTGACGCTAGACTTCATAGCTCTATTTCCAGACAGTATAGTTAACATAAGAACAATATTTGCAGAGAGTAACAGCTATCACCAGACAGTATGGTTTACCTGACGAGAATTTTTACTCGAAAGGAGGGGTGTCTATAAGGCTGTTTTCATGGCCACAACCGATTTTCTTTACACTTTGTAGACTAAAAGTAATATGTATTGGTTGTAATGTCATGCAATATTGGATCAAATGGTGAAGGTTTCTTTACATGTACATGTACCATGGATGCACCAAAAAAGTGAACAGCGGGATCTTAAGAAGACGTAAAATACGTTTTTAAAACTGTGGCTACTTTTGTTCAGTTGGTAGATCCCGCTGTTTTAAAACTGTGGCCACTTTTGTTCAGTTGGTTAATTAACCAACTGAACAAAGTAGCCACAGTTTTAAAAACGTATTTTGCGTCTTCTTAAAATCCCGCTGTTCACTTTTTTGGTGCATCCATGGTACATGTATAGTTTACGCCTCGCTAATGCACGACCATTGAAGTCAGATTGTCTTTCGGCGACCTGGTGAGGCATAAAACCCCTGAGATGAAAACGGACAAACAGAATCACTGTTCGAAACCAGTCATCAGACAGTCATTGGTTTTGCTGTTATCCACGTAAAAAGATGTTCGTCACGAATATGACCGAGGAAGCCTCAAGCTATCCACCGTCAATGAGCGCTGGTAATAGGAATATATTATTCTTAGTAGAACTGTTCAATTTTTTTAACGGACAAGTGTAGCTGTGCCATTCGAGCAGTGCGTTTGACTAACTCAACATCCTAGTGAAACTGATAAATTGTCAAAGGTACAAGCAAATTTTCCTCTCAGGCTCATCTTCCTCCGCCTCAGGGCTAGGTACATGAATATAATAAAAAGCTATATAAAAAGAGATTTGGTAAAGGATATTTCTGAAACTTACTCTAAATGATCAAGTTAACAAAATTTTATATGAACTACACAGCTCTTCTTTGCATAAAGCCCTTCATAATCATCCTTCAAAATCCTGACTGACCGCGGAAACGGACGTAAACTAAGTCATCCATCAATGTATTCTACCTCGTTCACCCGAAATACTCTCTTTAACCACTTAAAAAAAGAAAAGAAAAGTCACGGTTCGTATAAAATTATTTTGTTCAAATCGGTCAATTTATGCAAAATCCAATATCTGAACGGTTAACTGCTCATTCCCACTTTCATAAAATGTGACTTTTCGTTAAACAATTGATGATCAATGTATTTAAGGTGTTGGGGGTACTTCTTGATATTTTCTAGCCATTTTTGCAAAGAAAACATTTTTATTTGCTATTTTCTGTTTGCTTCTCTGAACGAAGAAGCCCTTCTAAAATGGGACCTACTACTTAGAAAAAAATGCTCCTAGGAGCAAATTCTTTCCCTTTAAATTGATCCTTTTTGAGGACAGGGGCGAAAATGAAACTGCCAAAATTGCCTTCTCTGACAGTGCCCCCCCCCTTTCACATTAATTTGCAGACTGATCTTTGTTCTTAGCACATATCGTAACGGCCCCTCTTCGTTTTGTTATTTTCAAAATCGGATCAGTTAGCATTATACTTAAAGTGAATATGAGCCGCGACACGACAAAACCAACAATGTGGTTGTGCGCCCAGCGCAGACTCAGATCAGCCTGGGCATCCGCCCAGTCTGATCAGAGTCTTCGCTGTCCGCAGGGAGGTAGCTTAGACCCTTAGCTACCCTTTGGGCACTTATCGAAGAGTCTGGTCAAACTGGACGGATGCCCAGGCTGATCTGAGTCTGCGCTGGGCGCACAACCACATTGTTGGTTTTCTAGTGTCGCGGCTCATTATAACCAGTGAACGCGCGAGGTTAGTGCAACGTCCGCACAACGTTGTTCAAACAACACAAACCTTGCTTCAGTGTTGGGTCTGCATTGACTAAACGTTGCGTGCCGACTGGGTATGTATACCCTGCCGGTGTAACGAATTAAAGTGACCCCCATAGAATAGCGACCCCCGGTCATTATTCTTTAAAGAAAAGTGACTCCCCGGTCATAGTTTTTTGACTCCCCGGTCATAATATTATGACCCCCGCACACGAAATAAATCGACCCCTCGCGAAGAATTGTGACCCTCATAGAATAAAACCCCCCCTTTTATTATTCTTTAAAATAGTGACACCCCCCCCCCCCTCCGCTGGTCATATTATTATTTCCTTGTACGCGAAAATAAACGACAATTTGTGAAAAAGAAAAGAACGCCCCCGACTTCCAACCCCCCCCCCCCCCCCGCCTTCCGCACAACCACCCGTAGAAAAAATAATAAACAAATAAATAAATAAAGTCATTCCCAGTATACTGTACCGGCACGCGACTTTTAGACAACACTGTAAAACATTCATTGATTTTACGGTTAGGGCCTGATAGCTGGCTGCCAGGCCATTTACCGTATAAGTGTGGGAAAGTACCGTGACGTTTTAAAACAACTGAAATTGACTGCATTGTATTAAAACCTTGCTGTGATACCGCATTTTAATTTTTTATTTGTATTGATTAAAAAGCCGTGTTTTACGCTATTTAGGACCTGGCAGCCAGTTACCAGGTCTTTTACCTTAATATCTATGGAAATTTAAAGGCCCCGTTGCTCTATCAGCATAAAAACTTATTTCATGAGGTATCGCTGCAAGCTTCTCACTATAGTTTCGTCATTGTAAATGACCGTGATTCGCCAGCTTTAAACAAATAAAACATCCTTCAGTCTCACATAAAAAGAGTTAGAAAACTTATTTGGGTCATTTTAGTTGGCAACTAAAATGACCTACTTTCGATTTCATAAAATGGTAAAAATACAATGTACAGGCGTGGAGTCCCAATCACTATCCCGCCTATGTTTATATTGCATTGCTAGACGGGAAACCAGAACAGGAAATTGTATCTTGTGAAGCGATTAGTTATTTTTCAAAAACTTGGTTTCTCTACTTTCTGTCTGTTATATGACTCAACATATGCACACCAACCACCATATTATTACCAAACGTGAAGGTTGAACAGCTTTTTACAATGATTTGAATTTATCCGTTTTTACCGCTGATAGGACTATGGAGACTACCTCTTAGATTATGCTTATCTGGCCATAGCCGTCGGAACAGGGGCGGCAGGGGAGGCGACCGCCGCCCCAATATTTTCGGCAGGAATATGATTCTGCTTAGCTTAAGAATAAGAGAAGGGAGAAAAATAAAAGAAAAGGACACTTTCACACCTCACACATCGCAATTTTGCCAAGTCACAACAGGTGTCATGCTAGTTCACCTTTAAAAATTGCCTACAGGGGTAAAGGATTATCGATGAGAGATGTAAACGGGCGTTAAGGAAGACACACTTTCGCACCAGATTATCACATTGTGATTATTAAGATAAACCATGGCAAATTGTTCAAATTATGAGTAGGACAAGTCGGATGTCAAGACCAAATGCAGTTAAATCATGTGAAAATATATCTTACAACATGTGCGAATAGGAGTCATGCAGATCAACCTGCGCATATGTGCTGCCTGGTCAAATTCTTCCCTTTTAGCTCGCCTGTATGAAAGTACAGAGAGCTATTATTGTCACTTGGACGTCGGCGTCGGCGTTGGCATGGGCGTGGGCGTCATACTTTAAAGTTTTACGTTTAAGTTTTTTTATGTGATGGGCAAGGCACTGCAGGCGAGCTATCTTGTACGTGGTCAGGTCTTGTTGTGTATACCATGTATGAATCCTGGAGCATCTTAATTGTGAAAAGTGAAGGCTTTGGCCAGTCTGATCTTTCGCGCTGACTGATTTTAATATTATCTATATTTAAATGATAAGATACCTTTTCACACGACGACACCCAATTGATTATTGAAATTTTACTGCATGAAACAATGAGTCTGTTCAAACATATAGTCAGATTCTTTAGGAGCCCCGGTGGCTCAGTGGTTAAGCGCTGGCCTGCTGATCTAGCGGTCCCGGGTTCGATTCCCGCTGCAAGCGGGAATCTTTTCAATCGTAAACGGGGTTCCATTGAACACAGCCTTTAATTATCATCCACTCATGGTCCTGATATGACTGAAATACTGTTAAAAAGGACATAAAATCGCAAGTCATCCATCAATCCATCAGAGTCTTCATTTACTTTCGAGCTAGCCCACTTAGATTCTAAGTGTATCCAGTATTCCCTATAGATCTGGGGTTCGCGGGTTCGCACCTCAGTCATGACGGATTAATTTTTTAATACCGGTCTGGCCCAGTGTTGCGTTTTATATTGCCTGGTTGGTAGTTAGCGTGGCAGTACGGCGGGCACTCTGGCAAGCTGAGCACTAACATTCTGCACAGACATTTGCTTGGCTCAGCTTTAATGTCAAAGACGTAAAGTCTAAACACCAAGTTTCCAGAATCTACAAGTTTTATGCTGTTAACCTTCACAGGTTTGCCCAAAGAGGGTGGCTTTACTACCATTAGACAATCAAGGTCAATTGGTATAGTCATGGGTTTACTTTTTCTTCGAAACAAAAAAAAAAAAAAAAAAAAAGAAAGAGAACAAGAAAAAAGAAAAAGAGACCAAGCAACTGAGAAGTCTAATTATGACGTGCCAAAAAATCCATATCGCTAACTGAAAGCAACATCGTGTCATTGCGATGACGTGATGCTACTGTCAGAGAGTGGTTTTTCCCCCTTTCCCCCCGGAAAAATGGCTATAGGAAGGACGGCTATATAGTGGATTGTCCGGACCTCATAGAGCCACTTTTCCCCCATAGTCCCTTTTCCCCCACGGGGAAGTTGACTATTAGTGAATTTTGTATGACTATTGGTATTTTGCGGAACGGAACGAAACGGACCGTAATAGAACAGAGACATTTCACGGAATTAATCGCATTAGACGAAGGTAATAAACGTGATTAATTCCAAAAAATCAATATGCAAATTTAGCAACCGTATTTTTATAATTATCAACAATTACTAATTAAGAACTGAGCAACTTGCAATTTCTTCCCACCGCAGATATTTTTTTATATAGGTACACATACGCATGCAAGCTTACAGGAAGATGTACGAACGGGTGTTTTTGTCCAGTTATGTTTGATTTAGCAGGCAGTTTATTACATTGAAAATAATAATCGGAGGTGTGTCACGATGGGACTCGATCCCACGACTCCTGCATGAAAGGCGAACACTAGTCCAGGCACTCCGATGCGCGCACGCACATATGAACGCTTGTCCAAACACAAAATTATACAAATTTATGCTCACAACCACGTACACTCATAGCCGTTTTTGGCTAACATGGAAATGTATGCCTGTTTCCCCGAAACAAAAATCAGACTGATGGACACATATATGCATGCGGTTCTAGCATCTGCAATCATATTACCAGGGGGAAAATCCACTATAGAGGGGAAAAACGGCTATGCAAAAACACCTATAGTAGATTTTCCCCAGGGAAAATTGGCTATATAGTCATATTTCCGGGGGGAAATTCTACTATATAGCCATTTTTCTGGTGGGAAATTCTACTATGGAAAAATCATAGTCATTTTTCCGGGGGGAAAAACTACTAGGGGGGAAAAGCTACTCTCTGACAGCTACATCAAAATTCATACTTCGCTTTTTATTCCTTTGGAGAGTTAGTTAGTTGAGGTGGGGTGGGGCGGGGCGGGGGTGGGGTAGAGGTGTGTGTTGGAGTGGGGGGGGGGGGGGAGTGGGCAAAAACGTATTAAAAGTCCGCCTCCCCAATGTCAAAATCGTTCCGACGCCCCTGGTCTGGAAGACTTTTTTCCCTTTAAGAGTAGCCCCGTTTGAAAAGGAATTCACCCAGGAGAGCAGCAAATACTATTTGGTTTAAGTTTTTCTCCTTATGAAACTGTGGTTAAACCATCTAGTGTATCCACACAGTGGATTTGTTACGCGTCCCATGGGAGAAAACACTACTCAGACAACGATGTAACATTTGTGATAGTTTTGTCTCTTACACACCTAGATCAAATGAAGCAAGTGCGGTAACATTAATAACTTATGGATAGTATTTCATAATTTTCTATAAAAACATATATTGTGAAACCTTTTTAGAACCGTCTCGGCGAGACGTATCTAATGAGACCCACAATATATGTATTCAACCCAGATGGTTCTAATCATTAGGGATCACATTTAAATGTTTTCGTTGACAAATAAGATAAAAATCAGAATTATCCTCAAACCTGCATCTTGCCAGACTGTCAAAGAAAAGATGCACTGATAAAGGTCATGCGTGAGCAGAGTGTGCAGAGTTTTTTTTCTTCACAGATCTGGGTTCGAGGTTATAAAACTTGAGAATAACCTCAAACTCAAAATAAAGCACACTGATTGGCTGCTTCCGAGCACATAATCTCAAACTCAAAATAAAGCACACTGATTGGCTGCTTCCGAGCATGTGATCGGAAGCAGCCAATCAGTGTGCTTTATTTTGAGTTTGAGATTATGTGCTCGGAAGCAGCCAATCGGTGTGCTTTATTTTGAGTTTGAGAATGAACTCAAGTTTTATAACCTCTGGGCCAGTTCTGCATGCTCCATAGATTGTTTATATGAAGAGAAAGATTGAAAACAGCAGAGTGACCTTAGGCAAACGAAATAGAACAATGAAGGCATATAACGCGTTAATGATTGAGCCATATTACTGAGAAATTCTAAATTACATATTTCATACAATACGTATATGCTATATATTCACAAATAGAAAAAAATATGTATAAAAAGCTACATAGGCTTGATTTATGTCGCCTATGTTTCAGGAAAATCTAAATATGATAAAATTGTTGCAGTGACAAAAGGCAAATCGGCAAGGTACCCCTCTTTCCACAAAATGCCGGAGCTTCTTCGAGTTTATGCATACTGAACCAATTGGTTACTTTCCCATAGAATCGGACGGAGATGGCTCACCGTTCTACTGAAACAAAGTCGAAAAATAATTACATGTATATTTTTCTGATACCCTTGAGAGCCCACATCTTCCTTCTTAATTATTGTACAATTGCGGGGAATAGATTTGGAAATGCATGTGCCATTATACATGTAGTGTCAGTTGCTACGTGGCGCATCTCCTTAAAAGGTTGAAGATACGTTGACAGAGATTTCTTATATCCCCGAAAGTAACAATTTCATGAAAAACTGGCTCTTAAAACTGCCTCTTCCACTTTTCTCCACCATAAAAAAGACTGTTAGTGGAATTTCGCATGTGTCAACTTGCCCTATCAACTTGCCCTATTAACTTACTCGATGCCAGGACAAGCTGGCATATGTATACATTTTTCTCGTAAAAATCGCAATTTTATAACAACTGTCGGTTTAGCATAAGTGTTTATTCGCACCACTGTAACTGGAAACTAAGGTTGAAGTTCTGATAGAAAATGAGAAGAATCACTGTGGTATTTGAAAATCAATTCTTATGCCAACTAACCCAGTCTTTCCTAAGGCGGATAAAGCATGATAAATCGGTTTCAATAACGTATTGTGTGTGTGTGTGTGTGTGTGTGTGTGTGTGTGTGTGTGTGTGTGTTAAAAATAATAAGAAGAAAGACGATGTTTTCCATAAAGAATATACCAGCATCGTAACATTTTGAACCGCTTAACGGGAAAGGTTTCTGACGGCATCGGCTTCTTCCCTGATCGCAGAACAATCTAAAATTTTAATCATTTGCTTGTATGAACCGGCTGAGCTGAGTCATAATAAACCTTTTGTCACAACACGACTAGTATGGCTTTGAATTGAAAAGGTTATAAACAAGTTAAAAATCTTACTAACGAATCTCTTTAAACAGAACAAGTTTAAGTTACATCTTACTAAAGAGAAGAAAAAAAATGTAAAAAATTGAAACATCATTAACAAGGGTTGATGAAAACAATATTTATTCATACAAGCTTCAGTGAAAACAATACCCGCACATAATCATTGGTGATGAAGTTCTAAACAAAAGCAGTTTCTTAGAAATATTCCTTTATCATGAAGTTTATTTCCAAAGGAGGTCGGATGCAGATGGCCAAACAAACGCCATTTTGAAACTTCCTTGAAATAATTTTGCGGCCGAAAAAAGATGCAAGTTGAGAGCATAGCAATCAGAATGTGCACAAATTTCTTTCAAAATCAGTGACTTTATAGGGATGAGTATAATAAGTATTTTACATTACAAAACCATAAGAACTATTGTTTTCAGGCATTTGCAATCAACACAAGCCCAGACCCGCGTGCCCACATACAATTCAAGTCACCGCATCCATAGATTGATGTAGAATTTTTCTAGACGACGCAAAGTGTTTTGAAAACAGTGTATCAACTTTGGTTTAACGTAATAACGTTGAGTCATCGTTGAATTATTGCTGTTTCAACGTTGTCTGCATTTTGTGTTGGTTTTTGGCATCAACAAAAATTCTGTAAAATTCCACACTCCGCTTTTCGAATTTAAATTAGTTCAAAAGTATGACTCTTTTCATCAATAGATATGAGCCGCGACACGAGAAAACCAACAAAGTGGTTGTGCGCCAAGTGCAGACTCAGATTAGCCTGGGCATCCGCCCAGTCTGATCAGAGTCTTCGCTGTCCGCATGAAGGTAGCTCAGGCCCTTGGCTACCCTTTAAGCGCTCAGAAAAGAGTCTGATCAGACTGGGCAAATGCCCAGGCTGATCTGAGTCTGCGCTGGGCGCACGACCACATTGTTGGTTTTCTCGTGTCGCGGCTCAATTATTCTGTCAAATTCAAGGCACATCTTAAATATTTCAACTCTTAACATTTTGGGTATTGCCGTCAATATGAAGTCTGAAAAATCCACACTTATCTTGTCATATTCAAGCTCCTTAAATTCTGGGTCTTGACCTCAGTAGAAATTACATGAAATTCCACACCCAATTTATCATATGTTTAAAATTCTATGACGTAAAACTTGTCAGTCCAGAGGTACACAACACGTTTGAGGTAATATTTGGTTCTTGGCGTTAGTAGAATTCCTATGAAATTCCACACCCCTCCTTGTCATATATTCAAAACTCTGTGGCGTTTAACTTTTCAGTCCAGACGTACAAAAACGTATGAGGTAATATTTTGGTTCTTGGCATCAGTAGAAATCCTGTCAAATTCCACATCCAATCTGTTACATATTTAAAACCCTATAATATAACTTGTCAGTCAGAGCCACTCGAAGCGTTTGAGGTAATATTTTGGTTCTTGGCATCAATAGAAATCCTGTGAAATTCCACATCCAACCTGTTGTATATTTTAACCTCTGTTGTTATACCTTGTCAGTCCAGAGCCACAGAATATGTTTGAGGTCATATTTTGGTTCTCGGCATTAACAGTAATCCTGTCAAATTCCACGCCCCACTTGTCAGTATTAACTCTAATAGCCAGTTCATATTCTCCACGTGACAACCGCAGTGCTCTTCCGATTTGTCCTGTGTTTCTAAAAACATTCCATTCATGTCCACTTCTCCATTTTTCATAGGTATAAAACACAGAAAATATCTGACCATTCAAAGACGCATAGCATGTGTCAGGCGGCCCGTCGTTGGAGTATCGTATATTTGCAATTCGTACGGTCACATTCCTAGAAGCGTCTACTGGTTCCAAGCAGAGCCTGAAAAAGACCTTATGCTGCCCGACCATGTCTTCTAGTCTGAGAGTTTTCAGTTCCGATGCTTCAGACCTCCAAACCCAGTAAGATTTTTGATTTTCGTTCAGTACATCTTCGAATTCAAAGTGTCTTTGAATTTCTATCAGCATGGACTGGGATAAGCAGTATTTAGCACAAATGCCCACTAGAAAAATTACAATCCACCACTTCATAATGCTGCAGGAAAGCCAAACTCCGAATACAGCTGTGACCTTTTCATGAAAAGAACAAACACTACGAATGACAAAAATCCGCGCTGTCTTCTAGAAAAACTGCTTTAAGGTGAATATTTACACTTTCAGGGGAAGCAACTCAGTCTTTTTCCATTTTGCCTGCCATCTCAATAGGGGTCAACTTTGAAAGTAAAGAATTTGCTCCTCTAGGAGCAAATTCTTTCCTTTGAAAGTAGACCCCATTTTCGAAGGGCTTCGTTCTATGTGAAAGCACTTAGAAAGTCAAAAAAGTTGTGCCCCTTTGTAACACTGGCTGAAAAACATGGCGGAGTACCCATATACTTTAAATATGTAGGGTTGTAGGCATCATGCGAGCTCCATACTTCATCTAAAGCAATTGGGCAAGGCCATGACAAACTGAACCTCTAGACATGTGCTATCTGCTAGGATCGAAATCAGCCAGTTGGTGTTCGCGGTTATCGGTTAGAGGCACCTAATCTTGAATTTTCTTTCATAAGTTCCATATAAGCCATAGAATATTCGTACAAAAAGGAAAGTCTGATCTTAAGTCTTCGCTGTTTTCACATGCTGTAAGACACATTTTTGTGATGTTGGTTAAAAAACAAAAGAGGTTAATGATCATGTTTATCGATCTCATTCTTTTAAAAAGTTTTGGTCGATCAACCCTTGATCAATCAAACTTTCGTCAATATCTTTGAAAACAAGAAAAGAGAAAGAGGTACTAAACGTGTTTTGATGTGGTATTGCAAGCAAATAGATCAGATCATTGAATTGTCACGAACAACCGACTGAGTTCTTGTAAATACCTCAGCGATGAGAAAGCATATTCTAAAATTTTCAGTGACACTCATATAACGTGGTTGCTGTTTTCAATAGCGTACTGCTTTCAGAATGTTTAGAAATACTCGTTAGAACAAAAGTTTGTATTTATAGACATCACTAGAAAAGAGCCCGCGCAAGCGCGGAAATATTTCATGATGTCAAGTTTATTTAAAAAAAGCGAGTTTTAATTTTTCAATGTAAATGGCCTTAGGCCCAGGTGAAGATATGACCTTTACCATGAATACTCACTAAAGCTTCATTTACCTAATTAGTTGTCTGCATCTACAAACTTTCAGGTAGCAGACTGCATTGTTTCTAAAAAAAATCAACTTTTTTCACTTTTTCCTATAGAAAAACCTAAGTGACTCAAAAGTTGACCTTGCCGTAAAACAGATCAAGGCCATCCCAGGGTCATCATTTATATAAATTTTGTTGAGCTTTTGAGTCCTTGATGCGACATGCTAAGTTTCAAGATCATAGGATTTGTGGTTCTGGGGGAGAATTGGTTGATTTGATGCTTAACGTCCACGGTAAACAGCTAAGGTCATGCCGGGACGGTCAGTTAACCTAACCACACTATTCCTGGGCAGGGTTAGACCTCCTAAGCGGTTAACCAGTACTACGTGCACATACTTTCGCCAGTAACTGACAACTGTCCTTCTTGAATCAGCGGAAGGAGAAACGAAAGTATGTGGCCAGACCGGGTTTCGAACCCAGGACCTCTGACTTATGAGTCAGGTGCCCTACCGATTGCGCTACGCGGCCCGGCGTGGTTCTGGAGAGAAGATTTTTGAATTTTTTTACCATAATAAATGTTTGCCATCTTGGTTATGTGACCTGTCCTGGGTATTTTTTTTTCTGGAAAAATTGGGTCCTGGAACGTTTTGGGGGAAAATATTAAAGCCCTCTGAAGACTAAAGGCTTATTTAGCTTCGTTGAATCATTGAAATTGATTTGTCTGCTTCGCTGGAAAAAATGCCCTTTCTTACCTGGCGCATGTGTGTTAACCTTAGACATTTTTAATTTTTGTCTTTTCGAAAGTTCAGTTCAGTTTGAATTCTCCTAACGACGTTCCCCAAGTGGCGCAGCGGTACGTAACCATAGCCGCACACGTGTATTCGAGCACACGATAATTTCACTCGAACGCACCCATTGTTGACAAAAAAAATTCGACCAATAGTCGAAGTTTCTAGAAAAATACTTGGGAGAATTTAAAATGAAAGACGAATTTAATTCCCAAATTCTTTAAATCTACGTGAAACTAAAACACACGCTAACCGAAATTATCAATGATAGCAATATGCGAAAGAACCAGTATAGAAATTACGCTTGAAAATGTTACCAATTTTGCAGTTTATGCGTTACTTCGTTTATTTAGTATTATAGATATCGTCAAGTTGTGTTTGGTTAAAGGTCTTAAGGACACCACAATTTGCTCTATAACGATCACGCCCCATATTGTCATGCTTTTAGTTGCTTTTGTAGTTCTGGAAAAGTTAACTACTGTCCCCTCTTTCATATCGTCTACCCATCTTTTCTTCTTCTGACCACATCTTCAATTTTCCTTTCACTGTGTCATGCAAGATCGTCTTAGCTTGAGTCGTGGCCAGAATAATAATGAAGATATCCATGAAAGATCACCAACACGAAACACAATCCACCAAAGGCACCGAAAGAAGAAGTCTATGGACATATGAGCCGCGACACGACAAAACCAACAAAGTGGCTGTGCGGCCAGCGCAGACTCAGATCAGCCTGGGCATCCGCCCAGTCTGATCAGAGTCTTCTCTGTCCGCATGGAGGTAGCTTAGACCCTTACATGTAACTACCCTTTAAGCACTTAGGAAAAGAGTCCGATCAGACTAGGTAGATGCCCAGGCTGATCGGAGTCTGCGCTGGGCGCACAACCACATTGTTGGTTTTCTCGTGTCGCGGCTCATATGTATACTATGTCCGTTTTGTCAAGCATGTTCTTCTTTTCTTCAGTTTTCGATAAAATACACATCCAGTCAAACAAAAATGAACCGGGTGTTGGTATTTTGCTGAGCGGATCGGAATGGAACAGAGACATTTTACGAGAAAAATCGCATTTGAAATGTATAAGTCTTTCAAGGGAGTAATAAATGCGATTTTTTCCATAAGAAAATATGCAAATTCAGCTACAGACTCTGTGCCTGGAGATGCAACCTATGGATTTGTTCCACTGAGTTTCCTGGGGAACATCGTTATGAGAATTGGGCGAAAAAGGGTGGATCGGTACGGGGGAGGAGGTTGCGAAAAAGGATAGGTCAGTATAGGGGAGCGGATGGGGAAGGCAGTGGTGGAGGTTGCTAGTTGATGTTACGTACCGTTCTGCAAAATACCAATAGCCGAGGAACCGCAACAGAACCCCGCCTTGGAACTGTCAGTAGGAAAAAAGTAATAAGTTGTGTCTGTTTTAAATGGTGTACCAAGAGGGTCAAAAGCACCGATACGGGTCGACCCGCTTCTTGACCATGGTCAGGCATTAGTCGTATTATGCAATAGCTACTTGGATCTTTTTGTGTACGTCCTTAGTATTTACATGAGCTTCGTGTGACTGAAGTTCAGTATACTATGGTCGCATCTTATCTGAAATTCTTTACTCAGCCGCCGAACTTCAGAATCATACAGCATACTGTGTCAAATCGTAAACAGAGGATCTTACATGAGTGCTCAAGTATTATTGAATTTATTAAACGAGTTGGGGAAAATGATAAGATGCGAGGCTTTGCCTCTAATGAGATATCGCAACATATATTTCAAGCCAAAAATAAATTATTATGCCATATATTTTCAAGCCCCACCCTCCTCCTCCCAGCTTCAACACACACACACATCTCGGTACCTCCCAGTCCCACCAGTTAACCAGAGCCCCACCAGTACGTGGTAGTTTGGATCCGGGCCTGGTGTCACCTGTGTAACATGTTATCTGCTTAGGGATGCTAGTACTTTGTGGGCACCTTTCGTCAATTATTGTTGTCGAGTTGTGGTTAAACGTCCCAGTAACCAATATATCAGTCATGTAGAGACCTTGCCTCCGAATAGGTAGGACTTTTACCCGACCAGATGTGGATGAAACTCAAGTCCTGCTACAGCTATGAGCAGCTCTGCCGCAGACGCACCAGGCAGCCCATCTGCACAGAAATGTCAAAACACTAACTATTCTATCATTTGCACATCCAAAAGCCTTAGGAATAGTGACGTCATCGCTTACGTCAACGGGATGGCGTAAATATATCCAAAAAAGTTTGGATGCAAATTAACGGCGGATACATCGTTGTTTACTATGAAATGATAAAAGAAGTGTTTTAAGAATTGGTTTGTTCAGAAACATTCAAAATTTCTATAGTTTTTAAAAAAGTGTGAATAAAAAGATTTTTTTCAAACCTTTGGCATTTGGCAATCAAAAATAGTCGGCTGCTGAAAACATGGTTAAGATTACAAACCTGTTCCAGTCTTCTATATCGCCGAAAATGAATCGGCTCTGAACAATGACATAGCAAAAATTTGACACTGATAATAGTGCAGTGTCGTCTGAATTCAATGCAAAATAATGCAATGTGAATTTGTGTTTTGCGGGTACTGCCTATTTGGATCCGTTTTCTTGTTTGTTTCTGGCTCGATTACAACACTTTTTCTGTTGTCTGTGCAGACATAAATGCGCGTTTCGCTGAAAGTTCCAAATTAAAATTATCATATTTCTTTTTCGAGAAATCTTACATTTTATAAGTGGTGCAGAACTAAAGTGGCTCAGTGTATTTCGCGAACCACAATCGGCGGGGGCCTACCTTTCGTCAAAGCCTGCCCGCTTTTTATTTCTTTTCATGACGTCGTACATGTTTGAGGGTACATTTTGTATTCATTTCTGTTGATATGTCGAACTGCATCAGGATATAAGGGTAGGCTGTAGCCTCAGAAACAGATTAGCGTCAGAGACAAAATAGCGAAATTTACAAACAGCAAAGATCCTGATGAGGCGGCTCATCATGAGCCGCAACATCCAGAGCTTTACTGTCAGCCCTTAAGTCTTTGAATTTTCAATATGGCTATAGCATGGATAAAACATTTTTGAAACTTTGCAGACGTGAATTTTGTGGTAAACCTTTGGTGCAGACTCTGTTGTATTTCTAGCATCGTTATACTAGTTTGCTTTCTATCGTGTTTTATAAAATAAGTAAAAACGTGCAGCTGTTTTATGTGTTTTGTATCACTTTTGACCTTTATTGTCGAACTGAGTATGTCTGTTATCTAAACTATATTGTAGATACTTTTTGTTATAATTTGTTATTCTGCTGTTGTAAATGCACTGCTTCACTTCATACACAGTTCCGAGCCACACCCAGAATGTCACTCAAAGTCACCTGATAGTGTATATCTGACCAATGCAACAACTTAGCACGTGACATAGTCTCACAAACAAAATCGCACGTCGTTCAATATCTTACATGTACATAAGTCCATGATTTTACCTTGCATTTAATGGAGGGGTGTATACTTGTTTAAAGAACTATCAATTTCTTCTTTTTGTATGTCTGGGGTGGGCTGCAAGTGTTGACTGTGACAATTCCTAGGCAACTTCATGTATTCTAATAAACTGTTTTCAGTCTTATAGATGACAATGCCTTCTTAGAGACCCTCAGGCTATCTTAGCTTTTTACAGGCCAGTTAACTTTATGTACGTACGTTCTAACTCTGAGTCTGGCATAAACAATCGGGACCCGAGTTATAAAACTTGTTACATACTCAACTCAGCTGAGCATGAAATTTCTCTGCCTGATTTCTATCCTATTCATTGTTCAATGCAGCTTGCCTCTGGCGAGTCTCTTAATAAATTTTAAAGCCAACCACGTGAATACCATATTATTCGGCTATGAAACGGTGTATCTGTATGTCTAGAATGACCTCAAATATCTTAATCAGTCTCACAAAATTCAGCTGCAAGAAAGGGATTTCCTTTCTTAAATAAATCCAAAAATCTTAATCCGTCTAATAAGATGGATTTAGTGCCACCTATTTGGGAAAGAGCTGCTGACCCGGCTTATCACTTGTAATTTATTGTTTGTTGGGATGTTTTTGTCAATCTTTCCCTTTGATGTTGGGGATAGGGTTTGGGATCTGATACAGTCAATTCCTGAAGTGTAGTTACTCTTTGAATTTATATGTTTGAATTGTTTAAGAAGGAAAAAATCACAACTTAATAACCAAAGAAATACGGTAAAATATTTGTCAAGTGCTTGTTTTTAAGAATGCAAATGCATTTTATTGTATCATGCATGTTGCCGTCGAATGCAGATTAGAAAGTGTTTTTGCCTATTTTGTTATGCAATCTATGGCAGCCATAAAAGCAAGTTATTTATTTTATGCAAATAAATATTGGCCTTTTGTATCGCCTTAATAAAGAACCAGGCGTTTGAACGATCAATGTTGGCCTTTTAATAAGAACACGGAAAACAATCACATCTTTCTTGTTATTCTGACGTCTAACATTTTATACATTGACGTTTTAATTGTTGTCAGCTGTTTAATTTGCCATAATAATTACTCTCGTTATTACAGTATTCGAGACCTAATGAAGGCTACATACATACATACTACTAATCATGTGTCATATATTCCTTGGTCCATGTCCCCAGCTGTATAAAATGTCTTATCCTCTAGTTGCAACAATTGAGCCGCGACACGACAAAACCAACAATGTGGTTGTGCGCCCCGCGCAGACTCAGATCAGCCTGGGCATCCGCCCAGTCTGATCAGCCTCTTCGCTAAGCGTTTAGAGTGTAGCTAAGGCCCTATGCTAACTTCATGCGGACAGCCAAGACTCTGATCAGACTGGGCGGATGCCCAGGCGGAGCTGAGTCTGCGCTGGCCGCACAACAACATTGTTGGTTTTCTCGTGTTGCAACAATTGTTATTTTAAAGTTCATTTCGGTGCATAAGTGTGTAATTGTTAACATGGAAATTGCAACATTCATCAAAGCAGGCAAGGATCGATTATGAGCGTGTTTTATAACATCACTTATTTCCTGGTACAGAGGCAAGAACAGCTATGATCACTTCTGCAGAAGGATTCCGTATTTTCGTATGCATGACATTGGTGACTCATGGCTTCGCCTTTGTAACACAAATGCAGTTTTACTTTGCTGAAGTAGCGCTACAGATACCGGATGAAATGGGTCGTAAAAATTTCAGAACAAATGATCCATCACTTGTAGTGCCACATTTATATTTGGATGATATTGTTACAGTGAAATTTACAACTTACATGAATATGACTCTATCAATAGATAATGTGACATATTCCAACGATGGAGGGTCGGACAGGATAAAGCTTTTGCTTGATGGATTTGAGCTAGGATCTTTCGATACTCATTCATATTCTAACTGGGGAGAATTCTGGAATGAATTTCATGGTTCCTCGGTGATTGGGGATTGGGAGTTTGTGCCTCCTGGGAATCACGAGCTTTCATTTATAGTGGATCAATCAGATGACTGCTATGGTGTTGAATTAGGAACCCTTTACATATCGGTTGATCTGTATGTACATGAAAAGTCGTTCTGGAAAGATCCTACCTATAAATTAGCAGAACGAAGACCTCAGTGTATACAGAACAATATTGATATTTCAAAGACTACTGAACCGGCTCCGTTAAGCACAACGTCGGCGTATTCAACAGTGACTGAGTCCAAAGTATTACCTACTGTAATAACAAAACACATTGGCAAAACATCTTTGCCAACTGCTGAACAATGGATTCTTTCAACTGCACCATCTTCAGTGACATCTGGGTCGTCTTACTCGGTACCATCATCAACGCCATCGACTGTCAGACAAGCAACTTCCTCAGTAAGGACAACAAGCGCTGTATCTACCATGACAAGACCACAAACTTCTACTTTTGTGTCGCCTACAATAACTGTTCCAACTGAAGTAAAACGAACTACATTAGCTCAAGGAGTTGTTGTTTTACAGCAGCTGAGTTATGAAACCAAATGTCTTGACAAAAATAATGTTCATATTAAAATTTTGAGATTGGGTCTAGCTGGAATAAGGATTATTGCTAGGCCATCAGCTACAAAACCTTTTCAGCTTCACAAGCAGAAGGAGCAGTTACAAGAAATATACACGTGTGGACTTAAATCATGGCAACTTGGTAGAGTGGATGGTGATAACAGGGAGTTTCAGCACTTTGTACCTCACGATATCGTGACCTTTAAACTGGAAAATGACAAACTTGATACAGCGAAGTTTCCTGCGCAAATCTTACCATTTGTCACTCCGATTATAAAAATCACATTCAATATTAGTAAAAACATACGTCTAAAGAAAGCTTCAACTTTATTTGTTATTGGTCTTTTGAACTTAACAAAGGATACGTTCGTTGGATTACAGTATAACACAGGGCCAATGGAAACGGACTTTATCACGTTTTCTCCGAAACGTCATATAATGGGCTGGAGTATATCAGATCTACGTCACGGAAAGAATGAATTCTACTTGCATTTCGATACGAGTACAAATACAGTGATGTTTGATTTTTTGAAGTTGGAAATTACGGCTGTGGAGGAAAGGAAGAGGGCTGTTGTCATCGCGAATTCAGACAAAATTAGGATTAAGGGAATTGTGACCTCAGGTTATTCCGGTATGGTTATAACAACAGACAAGACTTCACCTATGATGAATGTAGAGCAGGCTGTGATATTTTACAGGTTTCAGGGTGGGAGGAGGTTTCATGCAGTTTTAAGTATAAAAGCAATCGGCTCAATATCTATTTACCATAAAAACGCATACAAAGTGTTTCAAAGTCAGTCAATTACTGATGCGTCTCAATTTTCATTTGGGCGTGAGTCGGACCTTGGTAATGATAGAGGGGATATATCATCATTAAACTTTAATACAAAGTCATTCGTTCTCACCATAATATATAACGATGGATCAATTTTAATAGCTCAGCTTCTACCAACCGAGACGAGTACGCAAGTGGTTGTTAAAAGTTTTTATACATTTGACGAAAATATGTCACCGTTGCATACTCAAAGCATCACATTTCAGTCTTACCACGTGACTGACTATTTAGCAGCAGTTAATGACATTTCAGATGGAACTAACACAGTGGACATAATGGGAAACTTTACCTCTTTAAACGTCAGGAATATACTATCTTTTCGAAAGACTTCTCCCACTAAGATATTTCTGACTAGTCATAGCTTAGATATATATTTCCCATTACCGTGACACTAGTAATTTATGTGTTCTTCTTCTGTGCATAGTTTTTGATTCATATATCTTCTCTTTAGTGTAAAGTGTTGCAGCATTCAAATTACCCTGGGGCACTTTAACCAGTTGTTAATTATCCTAAGACTAAACATACTGGCAAAGTGCCAAAACACCGCCTGTGGAATGGCTAACAGTTCATATAGTATCCAGAACTCATTGCAGTTCTCGATGCTTAAAGTCATTGTGGTAATGCCTGGTATATATATGCCCACGGCGCCGTGCGATAAATGGGTTAAAGATTTTCACGATTTTAAAGCATTGGAGGTGGCTACAGGCTACGGCGCATGTGCTCACATTGCATACGAGCATCTTGCGTTTTCTTGTATGGGCACTCAGAAGGGGAGGGGGGGGGGGGGGGCAGGCCGGGACAAAACCGTACTCGGGGTGCGGTAGGTGCAAGCCGGGTCAGAGCCGTACGGAGGCTGCGCGCAGATTATATTGAAATCGTCCATTTTCAGTGCAGTTGTCGTGCAGTCTTCGCAGCCTCCGCACGGAAATCGTACGGAGCCAGTGCGGCTTCCGTACAGAGGCTGTGCGGAGATGATGCGGTGACTGTGCAGCCGCCATCCTGTTTTTGAGCGTCCGAGTACAAACTTTACATTTCTGCTTGTGTTGTGAATCGCACAATTTAAGTTTTAATGGCACCTAAAGCAAGCAAAGGGAAAAGAGAAAGAGGTCCAAGAAGAACCTACAGCCTGCTGAGACAGAGATCCCTGCTGAGTCACTCAGAGCCTTACGGTGGTATATATATGGTTGTGAATGGCTGCAATAAGAAGAGTTTGGGCAATAGACGTGTTTATGCGATGACGTATAAACACGTCAATATCTTAAAAAACGCAGATATTTTTTGGTGTCCATTAGTAACATGAAAAAGTGCATAATCATGTAATAATGGGCGGTTTTCTTTACACCCAATTTGTGTAAATTTTATTAAACTTATTTATATAATTACCTTGTGCACCACCTTCGAACATTCAGCATGAGTTGTTGATAGAGATTGCTTTCTTTTCCTGTTATATGAGGCCCGGGACATGTCATACTGTTTTATTATAGGGAAACAAAGAAATTTTATTTTGGTATATCGAAATTATCTATTTGATACATGTATATCGAATCTTATAATGCGCAATCTGAATAAGTATATAATCTATTAATTTTCATACTGAAAGGCTTTAGCTTCTCCGATACTTATGTAACTTTTTTTTTCTTTTCTTTTTCTTTTTTGTTTTTGCATTGTCGTTAAACAGGCCCGATTTCAATGTCACCGCCTTTTAGTCTTATTAATGTAAGCAACCCACGCAAAGGTATCTTTGTCAATTTTATGTCACTCAACTTTGACTTGTGGTTAGACAACGACTTACACATATACAAGTTAATGAGCCCCATTTTGTGATTTCCAGCAATATGGCAATGGTGATAAGCAAAGACTCTGATCAGCCTATGTTTGTCAAATCAGCCATCTCTGGAAAAGCCCCAAGCCATCGAGCCAGTAGTGAGATCTCTCATTACCCTGTATATATGAGATGGATGATCTGAATATCACAAGTCTTGAAAAAATTATTGGAAGTTCAAGGGCGTGGATCAATTTTTGTCTAATATGAAGCAGAGTAGCTTTCCAGCACCTTTTGGCAAAACTCAGGGCTAAAAGTATGGCTATTTTGAAAAATACATCCATCTCTGCACAAAGTAGGGCTGGAATTATGAATAATTTTTAAATTCAAATGAACAACGAACCACCTTGTTTTCATTATCTAAAATTTACAAGCTTAATGTCAAAAGTTTCACCTTCAGGGGAAGCAGTTCTATTCTTTTTTTTTCCTTTTTTGCATTCTCTTCAAAAGGAGTCAACCCTTAAAGGCCCGGTAGCTTAGTGGGTAAGGCGTCGGCGTGCCAAGCTAGCTGTTTGGTTTCGATTTCTGCTGAGGGCGGAAATATTTTCAACCATAAACGGGGTTCTATAGCACGCAGCCTTCCATTATCACCCTATCATCGTCCTAATATGACTGAAATACTGTTGTTTTATTTTGGCTCATCTATATTGTTTGTCTGATTTTCTACTAGTTTTCGGCTTTTCGGTAAGTCTTCGGCAATTTGCTGTTAAGGTTTAGACAAGCTTAGTAGCCACATACATATTATTTGGGAAAACTTTCACCGTGTTTACATAATTGAGCATTGACACGACAAAACAAACAAAGTGGCATGTGCGCAAAGCGAAGACTCAGATAAGCTTCGGCATCCGCTCACTTCGATCACAGTCTTTGCTTGCTCTAAAAGGGTAGCTGAGGGTCTAAGCAACCTCCATGTCGACAGCAAGGTTTTGATCAGACTGGGCGTATGTCCAGGCTGATCTGAGTCTGCGCTGGGCGCCCATGTCATCTTTTTGGTTTTGTTGTGTTGCGGCTCAATTATAGTGCTTTCACGTTCACAGGTTATAAACCAGTCCGCCAATTTTCGCTTCCTGTAGAGACTGTCCGTCATATTTGGCTTCCGCCGAGACTGTACGCTATCTCTTGCTTCCTGATGAGACTTCTGTACATGATAAATGGCTTCCTGCAGAGACTGTCCGCGTGATTCTGCTTCCTGCCGAGGCTCTTTACTTTACTTTTACCAGACTATAAAATTACTCTTATATATCATCCATTCGAGCAGAAACTTTCATTATGTAGCAAGATGAACCAGTTGAAATGCATAGATACCGTTCTTGTCCATATTTGTAGTGTATTTGGTGGCGATACTTCATTATTTAGTAGTACATGTAGTCGCTTTGACGTATAATATACACTCAACAGCAATAAAAACGCGTAATGACTCATACTTCACCTTTGTTGATATTCCGTTCACATTTCATAATTTCAAATGTTTTTTTTTTTTTAATTTTTTTTTCTACGAATAAACTGGGAAAACTATGTTTGGTTTGACATGAAAATCTTGTTACTTGCAGACGTCAACAGAAAACATCATTTCACGCTTAGTTTTAAAATTAGTGCCTGATTTTTGTCGACGCGTTTGATTGAATTGTCACTTTTTATTCGGTTATTCCACCGTCATATATTCCTCATGCAACGGTCTGTTTTGGCAGTAAACAAAAGGCTTAACATATAAAACGCTATAGTAGAAAATGCACTGACGCTGTACATGCCGTTTTAGGCATCTGCAGCTTGTGACTTAAGAATAATTTGAGGACTTGACTGATGTCTGTTAGCAAGGATTGAAAATTTATTTTCTGACGTCAAATGTTTATTTACTTCGACGTTTATCTTTGTAATACCAGAGGCATAAACACTGTCAATAAAAGAAATAGAGGATCTTAAACTCGTGGTCATTTCATATGAAATGACCACGAGTGTAAGATTCTGTTTATCATATGACCCTTTAAAATGGGATCTTAAGGTGGTGATTTGTGGTAAATACAAAAATCTGCATAAAACCATAAAAAAGTAACGTATCTCCCTGAAAGTTAGCAGACTTCTTATTTTTGTTGTTCTTTACAGTTTAGAATACAAAATAGACGTACATGCTTCTTAAAAAAGTGTTTTTATAAGGAAAGATCAAAGGGTAATTTTCTGCGAATAAATCTGAAAAATTTACGTAGTGCTGAAGGTGCATTATTGCATAATGAAGAGTGTCCTAGCAATTATTTATTCCAACTCTTTCTCAAATTGTAATGTAGACCAGATGAAAACGGTAGCTTTTTCTCAAATGTTCAACCATGTACAAAGTAAATGTACACTGGACGCATTTATTAAATATAGGGTAGGCAAGCATACCTATCTTAACACCTACAATATAAATAATACATTACAGACATGATCAGTGGTGTGTAGATGAAATTGTTCAACCTTCTTAAAATAGTCTCACCTGTCTCACCTGTGTGTTTTTACAAAAAAATTTGGACACAGACTGCATCTTTTTTCATCTGCTCAGCCTGATAATGTGTGAAAGAGTTTGAAAAAATAATTGCTAGGACGCTCTCCATTATGCAACAAGGTACTCTAAGCACTAAGTATAGTTTCAATAATGATATCATATTTTCAGATTTATTCGCAGAAAATTACCCTTTGATCTTCTCTTATAAAAACACCTTTTAACATTAACAAAAGTGAAAAGTATGAAAAGACCAGGAACTGAAACAATCAAAATCCAAATCCAGCCCTCAAACCATAGTTGGAAACAACTAAGATTACAAATAATCAAGATACAGAGAATATATGGCCAACCGAGTGAGCAGCTTGTTCCCAAAAGATGGCCACTCAGCAACCCAAACCGAACCAAAAATAATAAGAACATACATAAGGTAAAACATCACAGAAACTCTGACACCAAAAACAGGCAACAGAGAACCACAACAGAACTACCGCCTTGGAACGGTCAGTAATGAATTACTGGGGGGCTTAAATCGATTTTACAGGCCCAACCTCACCCTCAGTATCTGAAGTGGTACAAAACATTTAGTTGGTTGTTCGGTTCGCATGATAACCCTCTAACTCGTCAATGAATCATCACGGTAAACACATAAATCAAATTTCAACACCTTAAGAAGCAAAGACGAGGACTCAACAGATACAATGGGTCGTCTGAGAGGTGGAGATCCCTGTCCTGCCAAAGAACCCCACTGGAAATCTGAAGCAAAAGAAGGTCACCAGTTGAGCCCCGGTGGACCAAGCAACAGACAAAAAGGCTCCGGTCCCAACCAACTAAAATATATAGCTTTACTGCATTTTGGGATTCTAAATTATGAGAAACAACATAAAGAAGGCATCTGCTAAGTTTTGGAAAGATCAGTGTTATTTTGAGTATTTTATGCAGATTTTTGTCTTTGTCCCAAATCACCACCTTAAGGCTTTCAAATTAAATACTATTTCAATAAGAAAACGCATTGCTGACATGGACGGTATCAATGACGTTACGTGTACGCGCCAAAATGTTATTAAACGTGTGGTCATTCGATTTTTTATGTCGCGACGTTAACCACTGAATAACAGCGACGTCATATGATGAGAACGTTTTACATGTATGAATGTCTTGGATATAGTGTGATTCAGCGAAGAAAAATCTTCGCCGCACATGCGAGAACTATATGCACATGATGCACGTACAACTTGACGTCAGCCTGAACCCATCCAAATTGCATTCGACAAAGCTGAATATATTTAAAAAGCATTTTGTCGTATATACGGGCGTATTTTGTTCTCTACGTAAAGGTAGGTCTGAGAGGAATGAAATGTGCTAAACATAAATATTTAATCTTACCACTGACTTCCCATAGGTAAACCCTTTAGAGCAACCAGCTTCATAAACCGTTGAACGACAATTGAGCATGTGACGTTGTCGTCAAGCGACGTCTTAGGAAAACACACGTCTTGATTGGTCCCTATTATTAAACGTTCGATTGACGCAACGTCATGCCGACGACTATTTAAGGTAATGGCCGAACACCTAGTTACAAACATTTCTTCAACCCACATTTTGGATATTCTACACTAAATTACCACGAAAACGGCACAGAAAGGGTCTAAAAATCAAGTGTAAATATAAGAATGAAAATTTGATTTTTCAGCGTTCATCGTGTGAAGAAACCGGTGGTCGTCGCTAAAATTCTACAAGAAGCGCTTCGCGCTTTATGGAATTTTAGCTCCGCCCATTGGCTTCATCACACGATGAACGCTGAAAAATCAAATTTTAATAAGCGCTTCTTGTAGAATTTTAGCGACGACCACCGGTTTCTTCACACGATGAACGCTGAAAAATCAAATTTTAATTCTTAATTAAATTCAAAATATGCTTTTCTTTTTGTATCGAGTATATCAGTAGTGTTGAATATATCAAACGTTTGATTTATATAGATTTGTTTCGTATTCAAATGAACTGTTATATATCATTTTTTCTTGCTCTGTTAGGCGCGTATGACCGCTTATCTGAGTTGAGAAATATATCTCTGACAGTGACGACTTGCGTAATAATTCACTGTTTTGCACTGGCTGGATACAGCAATGATGTATTTCTGGTCCTGTGGCTCTAACGATATATCAGTGCCCCAGATCAGAAGGCATGGCAGGGATAATTTTGGGATAATTTTCCATATTTCTCCGTAAAATCCTATGTTGTGTCCCTCATTAGAAGCGTCTCGCCGAGACGCTTCCAATTAGGGATCACAACATAGGTTTCTCGTTGAGGAATAAGAAAAATTATCTCTGAATTTTTCTCAAATATCAGTCTTTCCTGAAGCGTTGATATAATACAATTAGTGACCAGTATTATGCCACGTTGGGTGGTCGACACGATATTATATCGACCAGTGGAAACCACTGTTGAAAAAGGCTGCAGGCAGATATTTGTTTGCTGTATCAAGCTAGTCGATACAACATTGTGTCGACCATCCAACCAAGCAACAACAATCGTTTTATTATACATTCAAGACTTGTGAATGCGCTTTCAGTAGGCACAGTCAAAATGAAATTAATTGCAACTAAAATGCTTTCATAAACATAAAGGAATCACTGAAGCTTACTTTAAGCATTAAGCCCAAAATAAGTGTACAGTCAAGAATTAAAGAAGCCAAATGAAATTCAACTATTTAAAGATTGTCTCCCTCGTTTATTCCATGTTTTCAGAAACAAATATTTTAACAAAATTTCAATAGACAATAAGTAATAGTCTCATAATAAGCCGTACAAGTCTTTAGAAAAGGCATGTTTGTTCGATACATGTGGAATGAAAAATAATCTTCAAATTAAAATGCAAATTACCTATTTCCTCACGGCCTGTAAGAATATTGATTTTGATTACGTGGGTCATGTGATCATGTACAGGTATTTTTCTTATTCGTGCACGTGACTGTGACGTATGAATAAATTATTTTTGTCCAACAATGTGATTTCGACCGCGGTCTGCCATCGTTTAAAAAATTATCTTATTTTTTGTTTAAAGTCACTTTTATCAAATATTATTATCTAAACTCTATTTCAAATGTATAGTTAGACCACGCCGGGGGTATTGCATGAAATATTTCATCTAATCATTTTTGATATTATTATAAAGGGAGTAAATCTTTAATCAATTAAAAAAAAAACAAAATAAAAAAAAGCAAGAGTTGCTAAAATTATTGCAAAACCAGTCAGCGGAATGTTATACATGTATTGACTGGCAAGCCAATCGACATTGAGTTTTATCAGGAGAGATTGAAACAGTTAATTTTTAGATTATATGCATGTAATAAACATTTTAGTATGTACACTGATCGAAGAGGGGTGGGGGTGGGGGGGGGGGGGGGGGGGGAAGGGGGGAGGGTTAATAAATCAGCATGTCATAATAATAGTAGTGGGGGCAATACGTCTTATTTAAAGTTTTATTTTTCTTCTAAAACACATGACAAAAAAATTGTCATTACCTTTTCTACAAAATAACGATCTCAACATTGTTCTAAATGTACTGTAACGCAAAAAAATCGGTGCACATTGAATTTAACTAATCAATGACTAGCGCCCCATAAACGGTACACTTACAACCAAATAATTACATTTTTAGCTCACCTGAACCGAAGGCTCACAAGGTGAGCTTATAGTTTAGGCTTGGTCCGTCGTCCGGCGTCCGTCGTCCGTCGTACGTCCACACTTTTAAACATTAATATCTGCTAAAGTAGTTAGTCAATCTTGATTAAATTTTATATGTAGCATTGTTGGGTGAGGGATTTATTGCATATAGTTTTGGGACAGATTGGTGTAAAACTCTGGTTACCATGACAACAAAAAGGTCCCATAGACTTATAATGGCTAAAATGTTGTCCGGGCCCTAGCTTCTTCATTTTTAATCGCAGCGTCTTGTAACTTGCAGGTATCCAGGACAGCCAAAACATCTCGGAACAGTTCGAATTTGGGCCAGGTTGGATTATTCTTTTCAGAGTTACTTGCCCTTGAGGGATAAAATATTTTCCCACAGACTTATAATGGGGAAAATGTTGTCCGGGCCTTAGCTTCATCATTTTTGATCGCAACTTCTTGTAACTTGCAGGTATCTAGGACAGCCAAAACATCTCGGTCCAGTTAAAATTTGGGCTAGGTTGGATCATTCTTCTCAGAGTTACTTACCCTTGAGCGATGAAATATTTTCCCATAGACTTATAATGGGGAAATGTTGTCCGGGCCCTAGCTTCTTCATTGTTGATCGCAATTTATTGTAACTTGCAGGTATCCAGGACAGCCAAAACATCTCGGACCAGTTCGAATTTGCATTTCAGCATTCTTGGGTCAATTTAAACTTCACACAAATGTTGTGCATGTCAATATCTTGAACAAGCTTGCGTTTCAGCGTCCTAAGGTCAAAGTCAAGGTCACAGTGGCTGTTTATAGAAAAACTTTGTTATTGCTCTAGCGCTTACATTTATGGACCAATTTCGATTTAACTTCACACAGGTGATAAGTATGGCAATATCTTTGACAAGTTTGCGTGTCATCATTTGGGGTCAAGGTCAAGGTCACAGTGGCTATTTTTAGAAAAACTTTGTCATCGCTTTAGCGCCTTCATTTATGGACCGATTTTCATTTAACTTCACACAAATGTTTAGTATGACAATATCTTGAACAAGTTTGCATATCAGCATTCTAAGGTCAAGATCACAGTTGCTATTTTTAGCTCACCGGAGCCAAAGGCTCACAATGTGAGCTTTTAGTATAGGCTTGGTCTGTCGTCCGTCGTAGGTCGTGGGTCCAAACTATTAAGCATTAATATTTGCTTATCTAGCTGGCCATTCTTGATCAAATTTTATATGTAGCATTGTTGGGGTAGGGGGTTAATTACATATAGTTTGAGACAGATTGATTTAATACTGGTTACCATGGCAACAAAAAGGTCCCATAGACTTATAATGGGAAAAATTTTGTCCAGGCTATAGCACCTTTAGTTTTGACCGCAACTTCTTCAAGCTTGCAGGTATCTACGACAGCCATAAAATATCGAACCAGTTCGAATTTGGGCCAGGTTGGATGGTTCTTGTCTTTTTCATTTTCCACCCTGAGGGTCAAAGGTATGATAACACCACCTATGTGTTTAATTTCCTTAGAGTAACTTACCCTAGAGTACTGAGGCTGAATGGACTCAGGTGAGCTACAGGACCAATGGTCCTCTTGTTGGTGTATTTACTGAAAAGCTTTATAAAAACCCATTGGAATCTTATGCAGTTTACATTCCAATAATTACATTTAGCCACGCGACGCCAATGACGTCAAAATCAACAATGGCTCTCTACTATCTGATTGGACGTCGGCGACCCCATGACGTCATTCACGCTGTTCCGCTATTAGCAGAAAAAACTGCATGAACATGTTTTACTGTTTCAATTTTAGCGCTTATATAAGATTTTTATCAAGGTTTTGATTTAAACGAATGTAATTATAAGCAATGAACTTAATTTTTCTGAGGTTTAGCGAAGAGTAAACTACATTGGGTCACTAGCAAAGTTTACATGAACACCATCGGGGTTCATTCACTTTGCATGAGACCCAATGTAGTTTACACTTCGATAAACCTCAGAAAAATGAAATTCATTCCTTAACCAAGTCGCCACAGAACGCGGCATCTGATAGTTCATTTACCATTTGCATTAAATACAAGATTTTCTAAAATGACTTTAGTAATTTCTAAACACATTCATTATGTCGTTTTGCAAATCGCCACAGCACTGTCTTTTTTACGCTTCATTCATTCTCTTTTACAACTCATTTTAAGGTAAAAGGAAAGTGGCGACATATTATTGTACAAGTGTTGCGTGAGGACAGCTGTCTTTAACCATGACGTCACAACTGATTTCAAATGACCTCAGTAATAGATCACCTGTGTAGTAGCAATGCAGTCATCCAGGCTGATTTCTAACATCATCCAAATAATGCTTAGTGGACTGCTCTGCCTCATACTTCGGACATGTAGATACTAAATCCTTTACATTTAGCACGAATTATAAACAATAATAACAACAAAAACATCAATGAATTACGTATGACATTCGTACTGTTTGCGCAGATAATCCTTTTTTGTTGTTTTACTACTTTTATGGTCAATTCGCGTCATCTAGTTGCATCAAGTGGGCAATTGACATTATTTTTATGTACTAATTTGCATATTTTATATGTACAAGTTATGACGGAACTGCCGGAACACATGCTATCAGCTATTACTGGATTTTGAAAGGTGACTTGATGCATGCGCGAGCTTATTTTTACAGCAAATAAGAATACATGTACAAAGCATTTCGTCGTATAATGATCATAAGTAGAAGCCGAAGAACTAGCTGTAGTTTACCAATTGACCATATCAGTTCAATTCAGTGGACATCGTTCAAAAATATCGGTTTGCACACTAAGTGCGTGTGTGCTTATCTACCTCAGTTCGGACAGGTATATTTTCAATATAAAGACATCAGTAGTGACGTCATGAATAAAGACAGCTGCCCTCGCATAATAATTGTACTATATGCGTCACAAAATGTAAGATGAAACCTGATAAGAAACAGACATTTTACTAAAGACCGTGTTCATAAACATATACAGGGCGTGTTTTCATTTACACGCATGTCAGACAGTCATACATAATATTTCAATCTACTATAATTATAGACAAAACAAAACAATTTAAGACCGTCATTTGTTTTATGGTCATAAACATTTAATTGCAACATTCAGTTAAAACCACATATTATGACACTTGCATACCTATGTGGCTAAAATGACGCATCTAATGTGTCTTGTCAAAATATTCAAACCGACGGTTATTAGAGATTCTAATTAGCATTGTTGATGAAAACATAATTGAGGGCCGTTTAAAAAGTAAGGGCTAGTAAAGTGAATAAACTTTGACAATGAAATATTTGCTGCAATGTTCACACGAACAAAGATTTCTCGTCATAGTCACCTGGACAAATAAACTTTACCAGTGTTAAGGGCCAACCATGCCACATCTCAGGAGATGATTTAAATAAGCTTCAGCTTCCTGACAGGTCCTGTACCATATAATATTATGTACAATTGTGTAGCAACTTTTCTGAATAAAATTTTGTTTAAATCAACCATGCCACATTTCCTCTGTTAAATGTACTTTGTTCAAAATCAAACTGATTTGGTTATGATTAAAGTTTTCTGTGTTCATCTCCATAGCTAGTTTCTTTGTCATATATTTTATGGCAACTGTTCACATGGAAAAAAATTGTTTGTTAAATAAACTTTAACATAATAAATTTGGCCATGAAAATGTGACATATATTTTCATTCACACGAGAATATCTTTCTATGTCAAACCTGCCTTGTCACAGAGACTTTGCCCGTGTGAACGAAGCTTAACGGGAGTGGACACACCTTCATAGTGTATGCACCAATCCCAGCTGCCTCACAACCTTGCAGCAACCTTGAATCAACCTTGATTTGACGCCATGACCTTGTACCAAGGTTGATTCGAAGTTGATCCACGTTGTGTGCCCAGTGGGTGTTAATTTTGCACCGGGAAGAAAACATCACACGTAGGGTTTGTAGAAGTCTTTGATGCTGATCCTCAGACTTTCAGTTTGCCCTGCAGAAAATTAACAGATCCACTTTGCCCTGCAGAAAATTAACAGATCACCTTAGGGTGTAAAATTCAGTCTTTTCTTAACGAGTGAAACCCTATCTCGAAACGACTATATGAGCCGCGAAATTAGAAAATTAACATGGTGGTTGTGCGCCCAGCGCAGACTCAGATCAGCCTGGGCATCCACCCAGTCTGACCAGAGTCTTCGCTGTCCGCATGGAGGTAGCCTAGACCCTTAGCTATCCTTTCAAAACTTAGCGAAGAGTCTGATCAGACTAAGCGCATGCCCAGACTAGTCTGAGTCTGCGTTGGGCGCACAACCATTTTGTTGGTTTTCTCGTGTCGCGGCTCAAATGTATGTCGTCCAGAGAAGCAAACAGGAAGTCACTAAAATTGTTTCCTTTTGTAAAAATGGAGAAAAGTATGGAGGTGTACCGATGCGCCTTAATATTGTCTTCTCAGTGCTACAAACCTAGAGCACCAGAAGCTTTTCTCTAGTGTTTTCAAGGCGCTAACTATTCGCATTTGTTGCGAGACTTGAGCTCAGAATTACAGTCGTTCCTTAAATTTAACGTTACCTTAACTTTAAGGTCTGAAACTTCATGGTCGGGTTTTATACTTTCATACTTATAAAAATTATGAAAGTTTAAGTTTTAGAGCTCTTTTGGAACCGTATTCAACCGATTAAACATTAGACTGTTTCAAAAAGTACTCATCAAATGCTTGTTTCCATGACAATGAGCCAAAGACATTTATTTAGCATTGTTTGAAATAGTTCGTGTGTTAAATCAACCAAGTACATCTTAAACGGAGTCACAAGCTGAAAATTGCATACTTATTATCGGTATACAAGTATAAACAAGAGCTTGAAATTTCAGACCATTAAGTTTAATAAATAAATAAATAAATATGGTCTGGCAATGCACACAAAACCTTGTGGAGACGATTAATTGTCTGCACCTTTCTTACTTGCGACTTCCATTGCTCTTTAAACAGGAGATTCTGTGATAAAACTGGCCGCAGAGCTCTTCATTATTACAAATGAGCCCTGACACGTGAAAACCAACAAAGTGGTTGTGCGCCAAGTGCAGACTCAGATCAGCATGGGCATCCACCCAGTCTGATCAGACTCTTCCCTAAGCGCTTAAAGGGTAGCTAAGGGACTAAGCTACTGCCATGCGGACAGCGAAGACTCTGATCAGTCTCGGCGGATGCCCAGACTGATCTGAGTCTGCACTAGGCGCACAACCACTTTGTTGGTTTTCTCGTGTGGCGGCTCAAATAATCAGTTAAATATTGAGTCGAACTATCTTAGCCATGTTGTTAAGATCATTTTGTATACACGTATATTGTTCGCCATGGAGTGGATTGACTTGATAAGCTCTATTAAGTTATCGTACAGATCCTAAACTTCAGATAATGTATACCTTGCAGCACGTTTGCTATTTTCTTGAATGAAAAGTTTAAACTGACGAACTAGCAAAAAATATGACCATCTTTCTCTTAGATAAATAAATAAATAAATAAATAAAGGAACTTTACCATATTTCCCTTGATAAATAAATAAATAAATAAATAAAACAACTTTTAAGACAACCCTCAAATCCTCAATCATCTTGCTGTACGTATCCATAAAAACATTTTGACAGATAAATAAATGTGAAGAAGTTTGGCGCACATTTTGTTAAAGATTTTATACTGCAACATTAACGAGGCATTTGTGGTTAAAACTGCACTCGTGATGCATTTAGAGAGATTTTGTAAAGTTCTGTTGGCAACTATATTATTCCTATATGGTTGTGTTGGTCAGCAGCGGACAGAATATGAACTCGAGAACGGACTAGGAACTGGGTGGCCTATGGCTAGACCAGGAGCTTCTGGACAAACTTCTAGATCTATGAGGACGAATGGCTGGATAAAATTCAAAGTGTGCACATCAGAAACTGTTGGAATAACTGTAGCTGATGTATTTTACTCTAATGATGGGCCAGCAGATCGTATGGCAATTTATGTGAATAATAAGAAGATTGGAATGTTCAACAGTGAGAAAACGGAAGGCGGCACAGGTCAATTTTGGGATGTTTTTAAGTCTTCTGGACAAGTTGGCTCTGAAATTCTGCTTTTTCCAGGAGAACATACCATTGAAGTTAAAGCAGAAGCAGCAGACTATTATGGCGTTGACCTCGATAAAATTGTCATTCAAACAAATAAACCTATTTATGAATATGATTTCTGGTGTGGTGAAAATCCACAAGTAACACAGAGCTCACCATCCACTCCAACATCAGCAGGCAGCAGCACGGTCACATCTGCTGAGCCAAGCTCAACAAAATCAGCAGAAGGTTTACCCCAAACATCAACGTTATCAACGCCGTCAACTCCGACATCGTCGGCTGCTGAGACTACAGCGTCATCTTTACCACACCAGGAAAAGACCATTTTTGCCGAACAGTTAAGTTTTAAAAGTAAGTGTCTTGATATACCAAACGTTAGAGTAAAGTTTAATCCTACTTCGCTGAAAGGAGTAAACATAATATCGGAAGCAGCAGCAATAGCTAACAAAGGCACAGGAAGTGATGTGGTTGGCCAAGGAAACGATCTAAGAACATGCAAAAATACACTTTGGCAAATTGGTGTGGCTGATGGTCAATCTACTGGCACAGGCCCAGTCAGTGAAGCTGCAACTGTTGACTATCATGTAGCAAAGGGCGAGAACGAACCTGCTTTTCCAGCGTCGATAAACCCTGCGCAATCGGACAAGTTATTGCTACGCTATGTCACACCAGCTGATGTTAGTCTACAGGACAGTGTGCTTTATTTTACCGTCGGGCTTGCTGAAATTGATAAGGACGTGCAAATCGGAGTTCAGTATTATGATGCTAAGAAGAAAGGATTTTCAAACACTCAGTTTATAACTTTCACACCTAAACAGCGTGTTATTGGGTGGGAACTACCTGCAAGTGCAGCATCTTCAACGGGAGAGAATAAAATTCTTGTTATATTTGATAAAGCCGCAACGACTCCAATAAAATTCGATTTCTTACGCTTAGATCTCACACCGGAAGATGCTAAGCTGGAAAACAAGTTTTTAATAAATCGACGAAGACAAGGATTTAGAATAGTAGGATCTCAATACAAACCATTAAAAAACCAGCCAAGGCCACAAGGTATGAGTGTATCCATTGGTACAGGAAAGAAGATGAAAAATGTCGCAAAATTATCTATTTCGCATAACCGAATGCATAGAAATGCTGGTCCTGTCAAGAACAATTTGACAATATACGATAATGGACAAATATTTCCACTTCATGAAAACAGAAACTCTTTAAAACTCAGCAGCGATGCGGACGGGAAAACATTCAAAGATGTTTCTGGGATCGTCTTAGGCGATCCAAATAATCCTATAACAGACATTCGAATTCTTCTACGGAGAAGTCAAATTGTGATCACCTACGCAGATAAAACGTCTGTTCGACTCTTTTACCGCCCTGAATACGGACAGACAAGGCTAATGATCGTAGATTCTACGCTTAAAAACAACACTATTGAATTTTTGTCCACGCACGTGACAGATTACATGGCGGCGGTAAATGACATACGAGTTGATAACAATATTACAAAGCCTGTAATGGACAATCTGGACAACATTAAGGGAGAAAAATTCGTATTCGCAAAGACATCTCCGAATCCTATGTTTCACGCAAGCGCTTTCTATGGAATTATATTTCCCAAGAACGTGATTCCAAAATAACGTTTTTGAAATAAAAACAATAGCAGAAACAACAACAAAGTGTGACAATAACATGTGTTTCGTGCTTAGAACGTATGGGTACACTTTTAGGAGAAGAATCTCTATCATTTTCATTTTTGCTTCACTTCTCAATAGGGATCAACTCTGAAAGGAAATAATTTGAGCCGCGACACGACAAAACCAACAATGTGGTTGTGCGCTCATCGTAAACTCAGATCAGCCTGGGCGTCCGCCCAGTTTGACCAGACTCTTCGTTAAGTGTTCAAAGGGTAACTAAGGGTCTAAGCTACCTCCATGCGGACAGCGAAGACTTTGATCAGACTGGGCGGATGCCCAGGCTGATCTGAGTCTGCGCTGGCCGCACAACCACATTGTTGGTTTTGTCATGTCGCGGCTCATCTGCTCCTAAGGGAGCAATTTGTTTTCCTTTAAGAGTATGCCCCTTTCGGAATGATTTCATTGTCAAGAAAAGCAAACAGGAAAAGACAGGAAGTCGCGAAAGTTTCCTGGCTTTGAAAGGAAAATGACGAATAAAATTGAGGTGAACCAATACTCGTATTAAAGAATGTACGGACAGAAAAGATTCTGATCAACCTGCACTTAAGCACTGATTGATCAAAGGTTTTCTTGTGCGTGGTTTAGTTTCCTCAGGAGCCATTCCTCTGAGAGTTTCGAGTGTTTTCTGGTCACACATATCGTGACATGTTTTTATTCCATGGTGCGGCTCATACAATGTGCATCATATCACATTATGATCCTTTGTTTCTCGCCATGGTGCAGCGCCTACAACATATATCATATCAGATCATGATAATGTTTTCTCACCATGGTGCGGCTTATACAACTCATATCATATCAAATCATGATCCTGTTTTCTCGCCATGTTGATGCTTATACAACTTAAAGACAAATATTCTTGTATACTGGCTGTCATAATCCTATTATGCAACCATCCAGTGACACTGGCATTTCATCAAAGGAAATATCACATCTCACATAGGTAATGACATAACAGGGTCATAAAACCAATAAATACTGGGGGGGGGGGTGTTCTATATAACAGAGAATATTTGTCTTTAAATCGTATCAGATCATGTTACATGTATCATGTTTTCTCGCTATGGTGCGGATCATAGAACTTATGATATATCAGAGCGTGATCATGCTTTCTCGCCATGGTGCAGCTTATACAATTTATATACTATCAGGTCTTGATCAGGTTTACTCGTCATGGTGCAGCTGATACAACGTGTATCAGATTAGATCATGATCTGTTTTATCGTCATAATGCGGATCATAAAACATATATCAGATCGTGATCATGTTTTCTCGCCATGAAGCGGCTCATACAACGTAAACCATATCAATTTAAGATCATGTTTTCTCTCATGGTGCGGTTCATATAACGTGCGCCATATCTCATTATCGGATCCTTTTTCTCGCCATGGTGCGGCGCGTACAACGTATAGCATATCAGATCATGATCATATATTCATGCCATGTGCAGCTTATAAAATGCGTACCATGTCAGTTCATGATCATGTTTTCCCTCTATGTCGCGGCTCATACCACGTGTTGATATCAGATCATGATCATATTTCATTGGTATATAATGATATAGATTCTGATACCAGTTAAATCATTTTTGAAGGCATAAAAGTGACCTTTTATTTAGGAAGAATAAGTACCTTCAAAAAGACGCAGTCGTGTAGTGTGAAGAGTTCTAAGATGTGCCAGAACTGAATTCACTTTGACTTACATGAGTCTTTCTTTTATTAAGAAGTAACAGAGTTGTCTGTTTAGCTGATTAGTCAGATTGTACTCGTAACAAAATCAACCGAATAGTGTTGTTTTAGCTAACTGGGGCCAAGTTCACAAAGGAGTCGTTAACTATGCCGGCGTAGCTTACAAACGTCGGCGCAACTAAGTCTGTACAACCTACGACTGTATTTTAATCTAGTGCACGAAGCGATTTGCGAGTTTTGAAACTATTTTACGACTTAGTTTACGACACGCCTCGGTTGTGCATACGGATTAAAATTCTGCGACATTTTTACGACGGACGTACGTCGGGCGTAGGCTTATATTTGCTTTGTGCACTCGGTCCCTGATTTGTCCGCCACCATTGACACCAATGTACAGTGAATTGCTAAATACAAAACGTATAAAAAAACAACAACAGCCTTTTATTTCTTTCTTAATCCAGTGATTAAAATTACGAAGTCTACTGTATTATGCATATAGAACCCTCATGTATCACCTAGGTGATGTGATACATTATGTAACGTTTTGCTAAAAGCTGTAGACGACGTATACATTGATGTCTTTTGTTTTAGTTTTGAGACCTGCCGCATATTAAATTTTTTGTTTATTGCGATATTAATTAGGTGAGGCATAAATCAATAAAACACGTAACATATCAAAGCATTTAATTGTCTTCGAAACCAGGAGATATCTGTCCATGGACAGTTAGAAAAGTTTAACATGTTATATTTTTGTCTACGCCCATAGACAATCTAGTGATCGAAGGTAGCCCGACGTGTCCTTATCAACGGCTATTCCGATTATTGGCCATTCCGAGTCATATGTCATCATGCGCCCTCATTGTCGTCATATCAGAAAGGCTCTTTGACACAGAGATAAGCCACAAGTGAATAAATTAACGGAATGGATCAGTTGGAAAGGACTTCTTCGATTAAGGCGTGAATTTTCCCCATGATTTAAAAGTTATACGGATCACTGACTTTTGCTTTGCATTTATGACTATGACTTGTAACTTGCATGGAAAATGAATTTTCAAGTGTTTGTGTCTATGTAAAGTACGTTAAACATACGTTGACGTTGACGTTATTGTTGAGATAAATTGTAAATTTTCCTCAAACTGTTCGTTGAAATAATGATTTATTGTATATATTTCAGCCTTTTTTGACTTACATTACTTACATAACAGATAACACTGGATACTTTTGACTGTATGTATGTGACCTTGACCTCATTTCAAGGTCATGGTACACAATAAAATCCTTGAAGATCACAGTGCTACTGTTGACCATTCTTCTTCTTTGGCTTATTGAGTATCGTTCCCCCCCGTGACCCAGCTTCCCACTCATATATATTGCGTACTTGCATCGTATAAGTCTGCTGCATGAAGGAAATGCTGGGTCACGGGGGGGAAAGTACTTGTATTTTAGTTATAGTGAAGCGTTCTCTTTTGGCCGCTTTGACCGGAAGTATAACTGTGGTTTTGCATGTTTAAATGCCAGTCAGGCGTAACAAGAAGAAAATCATTGCTCTGTATTGTGATATGCATGTATTTAGCATGCATTTATGACAAAAATGTATGAAATGAATGACTGATTTCAATATTTTTATTACCTCAAAAATTGAGGTATGCGAAAACCTTGAATTAAGGGTAGGTAGGGTCAGACTGGATTATCTCCCCATGTCTTTGGGTCTGAATCACAAATGATCTGATTTCATACGCCTTACATATTTGTGGACGCTCCGCTTAGAAAAATTTGCACACTTTATACTTTAGAAAATTCGGACCTGTCGCGCCGGTCTAATGGGGAAAATCCTCGCCTTAATCGAAGAAGTCCTTTAGCACTTACTAGCATGGTGCGTAAGTTGCGTGCATTTTTTTGTCGAATTTATTTGAAACCCACTCCCCGTACCGGCAACCGCACTCATGGTTTAAGCCATGAAATAAGAAATGTTTGAAGCTCTGGAAAGCTTACTGTTGATGAGCCAATGGGCAGTAAGTGTTGCCACAAATGTGTGTTTTCAAATACAGGCAGAATGTTTACTTTGGCCTTTGCTTTTATCCTCTGCTAAGGTAATGGGCAGTAAGTGTTCCCACAAATGTGTGTTTCCCAATACAGGAAGAATGTTTACTTTGGCCTTTGCTTTTATCCTCTGCTAAGGTAAATATTTCTTTATGTCTACGTGTATAATGATGTAGCATCAATTTTAAATGGCTGCTGAGCGTAGACCAAACTTTTTTTGTAAAAGCTGTGAATGCAGTTTTATTGTTCCAGTACATGTAGTTCCGCATGACAATAAGTACGTATGTAATTATTGTCATGCGGAACTACTGGAACAATAAAACTGCATTTAGTTCCGCATGACAATAATTACATACGCAATTGTATGCAATTATTGTCATGCGGAACTACTGGAGCAATAAAACTGCATTTTAACCAGATGGTAAATACTTGTTGCGGGTGGATTAAAGAAGTTTTTGATATTCGTTCAACGAAGGTCACACTAATTTGGAATACAGCTGATATCTCTAACACTGATGTCTCAAAGTACTCTCTTATGTCAAAGAATATAGTTTAAACACAGTCCCTATTTTTCTTTAAATTGCAGCTCAATTTCAAACTAGGTAAAGGTAAAGGTTTCCCAAAGCGTAATAGCCGTAGGGGCAGTGGGGGCTAGAGACCCACTGTATCTTGGGCACAGCTGATGTAAGGCGGAGCCCATCTCTCTCCTTTCGCTGCCTTATCTTTCACTGATTCGAAAAAGGTTCCCATTTACTGCTGGGTTGACAGAGAGAGTTTTCCCGTCGGATGGCGACGGTGAGCCGCGAACTCACGACCTTCCGGTGACTTTCTGCACAATAACCGAGCCACTGTAACCACTCGACTACGGCGTCTCTCTAAATTTCAACTACCGGTTTTGTGTTACCAGAAAATTTACTCTGAGATATCAGTAGTTTGAGCTGAACATTGACTTTGAGATATCAAGAGTTGACTGTATTTGACTTCATATTCAGAGGGAAGTGCTTAAAAGGTGTATGCACTATATCTCTATAGGCCGTTTGCGAAAAAGTGGAGGGCAAAAATTCGATTTAATTTCATGAATACTGTATGGATTTTCATGAAACTTTGCAAACCATAATCTGTTACCTATACGAACTCATGGCAGGAAATTCAGAATTTTTTGACCTTTGAATAAAAAGTTACTCTATTAATCATTACCATTTTTCCTCTCAGTTTTATGCCATTCTTACACAGGAGGAATCATAAAGGTACAACAGCCATTGTTGTTCTGTAGTTACTATACTAATACTATAATTCATTCACAAATTACCATGTGGTCTGAAATGTGTTCACTCACTACTAGGTAAACATGAGGCTCTGGCGATAATGGGCCAATCACTTCAAAGGGATTTTCTTATGTGTTTGTCCTATATATAAGTAAATGTCCATATAAGGGATGTACATAAATATAGTCTTTACAACACTGGCTGTTCCAAAAACTGCACCAACCAAGCGTAAAACTTCAAAGATTAGGGACAGATTTTAACATGTAGTTGATCTGACAATTTTCTATTTAACTGTCAAAAAATTCTGATTTTCCTTGCATGAGTTCGTATGGGTAATAGATTGAGGTCTGCAAAGTTTCATAAAAATTTATTCAGAAGTAATGAAATTAAATCGATTTCTTGCCCTCCACTTTTTCGCAAACGGCCTATACCTGTACTTCTCAGTTAGGAGTTTAGTGTTTGCTCCAGGTAATTATCCAATCAGATCATTGGAAATTTCAAAATTTCTGTAGATTTATTGGTGTATACTGGTCACTTATTCAATCAAATCATAAAATCTACTGAAGACCAAAAATACCAGGATCAAATTATTATCTGGGGCAAACACTAAGCCGGCTAGAGGCTACTAAGAGAAATCTTTGCAATTAAGAAACCTCCGCTCGCCACGCTCGCTTCAGGTCCTTAACTGCGAAGATTTCTCTTCTCAGCTTCTGACCTATGCAAAGAAACACTTTCCGTATATAGCAATATTTTATCTTTGAAGCCGTGCAAAAGTTTATACATGCACTCTTAAGCTCTTACGTAAACTTACAGTGTTTCTGAGAATTGATTAGTACGTACCAAAAGAAACAATAGCGGGCGTCATTCCATCTCTCCATCCTCGGGCTTAAGTTCAGTTTTTTCGTACTCTTCTCTTTATTTCTTTGTTTCTCTCTTTCGCTTTTTTGTTTACATTAGTCTTTCCTATAACAGAACTTTACCATGTTTACTATTCAACATCAAAATCTACAAAGATTGCTCTTGGTGATTTTATTTAACATTGTTTATAGCCTATTTCTTCGACTTACAGTAACGATATATGTTCACATAAACGATTTCGGTCATAGATATAGCTTCCAAAAGTTTTGATTCACAGAAGTAGATTGTTTTTGTGTGCCATGATTATTTACTTACAAAACAGAGTTGTCACGAGAGAAGAACTAAATAAGCTGATGCTTTCGTTCTAATTCCACAATGCAAAAATAAACGGTAGATTTTAAGGTAAAATAACTGGCAACCAGCTGCCAGTCCTTTTACCGTTATTTTTACGGGCGCCCGTAAAAATTGCAGGAATCATCAAGCAGAGTGGGACAGAAAAGAGCAGATGTCATTTTGGTTAGATAGCCCTTCAACAATACAAAGCTATTTTCGAGTGCGTCAAGTTAACATAAAACTTCCATTTCGTGATTTCCAACAATGTCTTACAAGCAAAAACCCGTAAAAATAACGGGAAAAGGACTGGCAGCCGGTTTCCAGTTATTCTACCGTAAAATCTACAGTATTTTTTTACAGTGCAGTATACCATTTTATATACTTTGTACATGTATGTAGATTTTGAAAATAAATATATTTAAACCAAAGTGTATGAGCATACATCAATTTTACAATGGGGAACAGTGTTTGTTACTTCCTGTTAGCTTTCCTGGAGGACGAATTCCTCCCAAAAGGAAAGAATTTGCTCAGAGAGGAGAAAATTTCGTGTTTCGATTCTGTTTTACTGGTTTTTACAACGCGCTTGTTTTGATTAAACATGTACATGAATTTATTGTGGTTGTTTCACACTTAACTTATCACAAAGTACTATTAACTTTAACATTTAATTTGATGGATGACGGTAGGTTCGGCGTCTTTAGATAAGCCACGTCCTGAGAAACTTGCTTGAGCGCATATAATAAGTGCCCATGCCACATCAGACTCCGCATATGCAGTCCGGTCAGGGTAGGCATAGTTTACTTTCTTGAAATTTACAGTTAGATTTATTACTTTGACGAACTATACATGACTTCAACTGACTAGCTGCCCAGCGGGCACATGACGTCGAAACGACGTCGTCATGGTCTCGATATGACGTCATTACGTCGCACCGACATCAGTGCGACGTCATTTCGCCATCATGTGACTGTTGGGTGTACGCGCATGTTGGGCTGGAGACAGATTTTCTTAGGAAGCGACTCAGTTATGTTTGATGTCGCAGTATATATCATCTACTTCGAATAAACACAGATCCGATCGGCCTTAGTCATGATACGGCTCATGCAAGTACATTTCTAGGACAACCATCTATAGTTGGTTGGTTATTTAGGGTTTTTACGGCTCTTTAAGACTTTTTGTGTATATCGAGCCGTCTCCCAAAGAGAGGGAAAAAGAAGAGAGATATGATATCGGAGAGAAAAAGTCCACAAAAAACAACCACCACCCGCACCTACTGCAAGCATAGTAGGCTCTTGCCCTATTATAATCCAATTTACATTTAGTAGGACTCCCCGGCACTGAAAGTTACCCAGCCCCATTGCCCGACCAAAACCACACCCGAGAATGAGATAGAAAAGACAAAGGATAGACGAGAGAAGAATATCCAAAACCATGTCCTTGTCTTACTTTAAGCCAATGTAAGTCGGATACCCTAGTGCCTAAACTTCCACAGCATCTTCATAATTAATTTTAAAATCATATCAGATTAACAACGGCTAAAGCATACCCGATTAACAACGGTTTTGATAAGACATGTATAACATGTATACCAGTCTTGAATAAGACAACAGTCATTATAAGAACGATGCCATGATCCGACTGGCACGATTCGTATAGATGTTTTCTTATATATATTTTTTTTTGCTGAAGGTGTAGGGCCACACTGCCATGTTTTTTCCGCCATTATCACGAAGGAAAACAACTTTCATCACTTCCTGTATGCTTCCCTGGAGGATGCAGCCTTCTAAAACAAGGTCTACTCGTAATGGAACGAATTTGCTCCTGCATGAGCAAATTCTTCCCTTTACGAGTTGACCTCTATTGAATGTTGATCTCTACGAGTTGTCCTCTATTTCCTGTACGAGTTGACCTCTATTTACGAGTTGACCTTTACGAGTTGACCTCTATTTCCGTTACGAGTTGGCCTCTATTTAGAGTTGACCTCTACGAGTTGACCTCTACTTCCTTTACGAGTTGACCTCTACTTCCTTTACGAGTTGACCTCTATTTACGAGTTGACTTATATGAGTTTACCTCTATTTCCTTTAAGAGTTGACCTCTATTTACGAGTTGACCTCTATTTTCACGAGTTGACCTGTGTTTACGAGTTGACCTCTAATTCAAAAATGAAAATGGCAGAACTGCTTCCCCAGAAAATTAACAATTCATCTTAAAAACTGTTATGAATCGTATCATAAGTGATTGAGGACGGCTCTCTTACACTTTAATGCGTAATAATGTGTCATGCCACATTTGTCACCGTGCAAACACCCCAAAATCATATGTTTATGATGAAAATCTGTTGCATGCAACATGTATAATTGTCTAAACATTACCCACTTCGGACAAAGAAGGGGATGGTGCTTGTTATAATTTCCAGTGCCGGCGTCCTACTTATTTGCATAAAAGTAGGAAAAGGGCCCACTGTGCTTGCAGTAGGTGCGGGTGGGTGTTGTTTTGATTTTTTTTCTCTCATCTATCATTTTTCTTTCTCATTATCTCTGGGAGACGGCCCGATATAGACTGAAATACTGTCTCAAAGGGCCGTTAAACCCCAAACAACCAACCAATCAAAATCGGACAAAAATGGTGACATGTTACACGTGTCATGCAACATGTGTCGCTGTGTAAACCTACCACAAGGTTTCCGAAACTGATTCCATATAGAAATTTGGTCGTTGTTAAGATAATGAAGTCAAACCTTAACTAATTTGCATAAATTTGCATAAATCATGTTACTTGTTCAAGCTTAGAACTTCGATAGCCTCGCTCGTAACTGACTGATGTTTGAAAACAAAGTAGTTTCTGAAACTACGGGTCTACATCTTTTCATTTGAATAAATCATAATAACATATAAAGTTAGAAATTCTGCACATGTGGCTTTTTAGAGCGATTATCATATTGTTTGTAAGTTGAGTCCAGTCAGTTCATTCTAAACAAAAAGATGTCAGCAGCATCCTTGAACCTTTCTTAATTTAAAATGTAATATACGCCACCCCTCTAAAGGACTCTTTATATCTGTTGCACCATACCATTCTTGTCGCACCTGCTTCAGCAAGGTGCGATATAGGCGCCCGGTTTTCCATCCGTCCGTTCACATTAACGTCAACTCTGGCGTTACGATTTGTACAGTTAATTCTCCAAAACCACTGCACCTATGGTTTTCAAGTTTCATATGGAGCATGATCAGGCTAAAGGGCTCCAGATTACAGAAATTCAGCCTGGTCGAGAATTCAAGATGGCCGTTGTTACTAAAACTAGCAAAATGACATAATCAACATTTTCTCTAGAACCACTTGGTATATTTGGCTGAAACTTTGCATGGAACATCAATAGGACCTTCTTTTCAATAGTACCTTCTTTTTAACATTTGAAAATGAAAAAAATCTGTAACAGACTTAGGTCACAGTGACCTACTTTGGGTTTACGAGTCTGAATTTTGCTCGAATGCCGATAAATCGATAAACACAAAGGATTTTTGCTCAGATTTAGTCAGAATGATTCTTGAAAGTTAAGGAGTTTTTTGTTTTCTTCAAATTTATGGGAATATACCTTCCAAGATGGCCGCCACTGGTCACTGCAAAAACATGAAAATGACTATATTTCAGGAACCTCTGAATGGATTTGGACCAATTTTGTGTCAGAATGATCCTAGCTATTACATTTTGGTTTTTAGCAAATTGGACATCCAAAATCGCTGCCATCCACCGTTACTAAAATAGCACAAACATGAAAATGGCAGTACCTTAAGAACCACTGGGTGGATTTTGACAAAATTTGTGTCAGAATAACGCCTAAAACTGTTTTGTATTTTTAATTTTCAATTTTTGCTTTCACTTTCTTCTCAATATGAGCTCTGCTACTGTGGAAATGCAATGCAGGTGCGGCATAGCTTTCCGCGGAATTCTTGTTTATACTAGCATTGATTGCTCCAGTCAGACGGTGTGCTTTCCTTTATTTTATAAGACACTTTACTCGTGGAAGAGCTCAAATAAAGATATGGGAGAATTTTGAGCTAAAGAAAGGTGAATTGCGTTATAGTCACAAAACTACGTAAATTCCTAAGAAGACATGAAAGCGAGTTGTTTGAAGGGGGATGTTAACATAGCGCTAAATAATAAATAAATACAACATTCATATAACCGAAGGATGTTTATTTTGACCTCTATTCGTAAATAATTTGAACAAGACATTTAGAAAACACAACAATTTCTGTCAATATGTTAGATAATTAGCAGTCTGGAAAAAGAGGTTCTTTGGCTGTTTGCGACGCTTAATTTAGATGTGCAGGCTAATCAAAGTATTCGCTTTTAGCCATACAGATTCTTTAAGATTCACAATCTATAGATACAAGCAAATATAGAAGACGCTTATCAGATTTCCGGGATGCGCAAACTGATCTAAGTCTTTGCTGTCTTCATATCCTTTTTCCCCGAGCGCAACGAAAACAAGTAGATTGAAAGTAAATATACAATTTCAAATGACGGCATTTCTTACAATTAAAAAGTGTACATTTGTTGACTTTCCATGTTACAGATTAGCACCACCAAAAGGTCCCACGATGCACAGTAAAAACTAACATATTGATCTATGAAGACATTTCAGAAAAAGAACAAAAATCCTAATTTCTATAAATGCAACAAATATAAAGGATTCGAACGCACATTTGTACATATACCTACTGAGTTAGAAATGGTCCAATATTAACTAAGATGTTAAGAAATTCTATAAACAATGGACATACTAACGTTATTATTTTATTTCACATGTGTTTTCGGATTTTCTAAAGCCACGGTAAGTGAACAAATATGCATTTAATCATCACGAAGACGTTATCATAAACCAGAATTTTGTTTTTTTGTTTTGATGTTCGGCACGGAAAAAATGAGGGTGAATCTTTCTTTATGTCAAGATAAAGATGTAATTGTTTATTTTTTTTACACTCGTTGAGATGGGTCACTTTCTAGTCCACATCTTCGCGAATCTAAAAACACTACGATGAAACCGCAAAGATCACAGTTTGTGCAAGGATTCTGTCAGAAATTTCAATCAGGAAATATCGAAAGTTAAATGGCGGCATAATCTGCACAGACGACAGTTGAATCCTTGCCAAAAAGCACGAAACTTGGTGGTTCAATCAAAGTGGAGTCAGAACCAGAAAGATGTGAACTGCTGGAAAAGTGGTACAAAGCCCACAGAGTGAATGAATTTCATTTTTCTGGTGTTTATCGAAGTATAAATTACATTGGGTCGCGTGCAAAGTAAGCGAACCCCGAAGGGGCTCATGTAAACTTTACCAGAAAAAATAAGTTTATTGCTTACATGTATATCTTCATTCTTTTCTATCCTTTACTTGACCACAAATTTGCGTCACGGCTACAGTTGAAGCAGAAAACTATTTATACGCAGTTTTTCTATTAACAGTGGAACAGCATCAACGACGTCATATCGTTGCCTACGTCCAATCAGATCGGAGAGAACCATGGCTCATTTTGACGTCACTTAACCTCATGTTACGTCGCGTGAACCGATGTAGTTATTGAAGTATAAACTACATTACGTTCTAATGGTTTACCAAAGGGCTTTTCAATAAGTAAATAAGACTCCTCGCCAAAGCTTTAGCGTAATGCAACTGTAAATATAACAAGATCATTAGAGATAATTACAATTGAATTCTAACTTTATGTGGAAGTTAATGTATTCTGTCATCGACAACAATAGATCATCGTAAAATTAGCAAGTTTGCTTTGAATTTGAGTAACAACTGCACCAACCGAGCACAGACGTATCTGTCTGAAAAACACATTTTGGGATAATATAGTTGTGATGCGCTGTTAGTTACTTTTTGGTTACACCAAATTAATGTTTTGTAACGCTAAAATTTTTTGCGAAGACGAAATTACTTCTTAGATAATCATTAATACGAAGCCTTATTTTTTCTCGTAAATGTGAATTTTTGGAGTATTTATTTTTGTGCTCGCTTTATGCAGAGCTTACTCAAACCAATTTAAATTTGATATTTCTGCAATGCTTAAGCATTGGTGTTGATGACAGAACACAATTATCTTCATACTGAAAGTTAGATCTAAACTATTATGCTTTCTAATAATCCTGGTACTTTAAAAGTATGCTAAACTTTTGGCGAGGAGTATATTTAAAAGTGACACCGGCAATACGCTAACTTAAAACAAGATTCACAGCATCGACATTTTTCCGTGTAGCATATCAAAATAAAAAAAAAACTAGATCCGCCTACCCTGTTTACGTAACTGATGAGCTGCAGACTAAATTTACTGAGGTATGAACAAATGAATACCAAGGAAATAAACAATCTGTTGATATACCATCTTAGGGTTTTGCATGAAATATATTTTATTTGTATTATGTTCTGTCTTCAAAATACCTCTCTCCCATACTTTTTCCCGGAACATACCGGAACATATGGCTTGCGTTTAACTCAGCTGCAAACACCCACCTGAATTTGTACCTTTCCAGTAATGAATCGATCCAATCGGAAACTTATGGCATATTCTACTGGGCGTTTCGTGGTACACGGTTTTTAGCGAGAAACACAAAAGTGTTTCACACTAAGAATCGTGAAGCATGGGTGTTTTGTGCTTCACAATTCTTAGCGTAAAGCACTTTTTAAATAGGAAAAGTAGAAAAAAAGGTTTCAATCTAAGAATCGTGAAGCACGAATACCAGCAATACATATGCTTATTTACGTCTCACTCGAAACGCCAAGTCAAATATGCCCATTGGCAAACAAAGCAGATCCATGTCCATATGAACGGGGTTATAATGAGCACCTTTTGCCTTTTTTAAGATTTGCATTGGTTTCTATTCTGTGTGGGCTCATGTTGCCAATAAATAAAACTGATTTGGTGGGATATTTATCAATCAAGGGATTTTCATAAACGCTCTACTCAAGAGCCAGAGCACCTGGGTTCGATACCCGGTCCGGCAACTTACTTTCGTTTCCATTTCCGCTGATTCAAGAAGGGCAGTTGTCAGTTACAGGCGAAAAAAATGCACTTAGGAGGGCTAAGCCTGCCTGGGAATATTGTGGTTAGGGTAACTGACCGTCGTGACATGACCAAAGCTGTTTACCGTGGACGTAAAACAGTGAAACAGTAATACAACAACAACAGCAATCATAAACGCTATAAAGCAAGCACGATAATTCCCCAATTTTAATTAACTTATGGTATTTTGCCTTGTTTTATTTTGGGCTAGTGCCTTTTCTTTTTCTATGGAAGAATTACAAAACATAGTATAAACGAAATGATCTTTCATCTCAGATGAGTTGCATGTCAAACTGTGTCACCCTTGCTAGGTATGTAGTTAAAATGCAATATTGATGGGGTTTAAGCATGTTTAGAATATCAAGATGTAATTTTGTGTTTATAACTGTCTGTAATGTAACGTTTTTGTTTTTGTAGTATTTTGAAATCTGTGATCTACATTTACAAAGTTATGTTTTGCAAACTTCCACCATTATCACCGGACTTTAGGATACAACAGTGCCACATTTATGATTAAAAATAAAAAGCGAATAACCAGGAAACTCAAAAATAGGCATTCTTTGTTAATGGACATAGACACTATATGACATTTTTATTTCTGCCTGGTTTAATAAGTCAACTCTTAAAGGAAGGAATTTGCTCCCATAGGAGCAAATTCTTTCATCTAAAAGGAGACCCCATTCTCGAAGGGCTACTTCGTCCAGGAAAGCAAATAGAAAGGGACAAAAATTGTCCCCGTTTTTAAAGATGACGGAAAAAGCATGGTGTTGTACCCATACATCTTAGGTAAAAAATAAAAGCCACAGGAAATGATACTCAGGATCACTGTTCGGCACCACGAGGCATGCCGAGTGATGCCGAACATTGATTCCAAACGACGGAGTTTTCTATCCACACCAGAAACTTTTTTCTTGCATGATGAATAGATGACTTGCGATTTTACATCCTGTTCAATAGTTTCTTAGTCGTATAAGGACGATGGGAAGTAATGCAAGGCTGTGTTTACGATTCAAAAAAGATTTCCGCCTCCTGCGGGAATCGGTATCGGGACTGCTAGCTCAGCAGGGCAGCACATAACTCACTGAGTTACCCCCCCCCCCCAGCCCACTTGTTTCTTGCACGCCTTTCTATTTACAACCTTTGATTGTAACCGAAGAACTTCTTTAAATGTACAATTCCAGCGTTTTAGAGGGTTCTAGCTCTGGCTGTCGGTGTTTGAAGTATTTTTCCATCAGCAATCACAGTAATTAAATTTAATTTACATGTTTTATGTGATGTTTCACTGATGATGTCAGCTGAACAACTTTATGTATACTAAACAATGTCGGTACCAATGATGAACATTAGGCCTGCCTGTAGTATAATTACAGCCCCAACCAAAAAAAAAAAAAAAAAAAAAAAACGAAAACAAACAAAAAAAAAAAAAAAGTTTACTACTGACCGTTATTAGGTGGTAGCTCTGCTGCAGGTCATTTTGTGGTGCCTATGAGGCCCCTTTGCCATACGCCTCTATTAAATTTTGTTTTGTTTGGTACCTTCTTTGCTATGTTTGATAGAGTGTTATCTCGTTTGGGAAAAGAGAACTGGCTGATTTGCATGTCGTGATTAAGTTACGCATGTGCTTTGTCTGTCATTATTATTTTGTTTCTTTACTCTTCGTATCAAAAATATTTATTCAATATCAGTTACATAACAACAAGAAAGGTACAATATAACATGGAACATTTTAAACCCAGCATCTTTACTGTTTATCTGAGTGGTTTATCTTGGCGCCTCTGTTTGGCTGTGATCTATAATTGTGGCAGTCCATGGTCATGTTTTTATTACTTCTCGTGGATTAATATTTACACGTGACTGTCTTCCTTGGCAAATATACGCGGTATACCAAACAAATTTAGTACCATTTACTCAGCTAGAGTTGACAATGGCCTCTATCAGGCATTTTTCTCAGGCAACGGGCAATGGAATGACCTGACACTTTTGTTGCTGTATTTGAAGGCTCCAAATATAACAAATATCCTGGTACCCATCAACGTAGATGAAGCAACAGCAACGGAGACGTTACTTGACGTTTTCAAGGTGGTTGATGATGACGGCGATAACATAACGTCATGTACACACACGGGAGACAATGGAGAATTCGATATACGGCAGAACAGTACATCCAGTGAATGTAAGTATTTATATAATATGTGGACCTAACGTCAGTACCCCGACGGCCACACAACGTTGAAATGACATCGCAACGGCATTCATTTAAAAGAAAACGATTAACGTATCTTAAGCTGTTAAGTAATTTAAAGGTTCCAAGGGAGTTACCTAGTCTTCCCCCACCGAACCCATCCACTAGCTTATAAGAATTGGAAAGAATACAAATAAGCTTTTGATGCTTGTTTTCCTAAAGCATTTTAATCTGCTGTGCCTGTATCTTAATTCTTTTTATTTACACCGTGGAAATAAATATACAAAGGGTTTCCTATCAAAAGCCTTCTTAGTTCTATAGCGCTAATAATGAGTAACATCCTGTCTGTACGCCGTTGGCTGTTCAAAGCAATTCTGTTGTCATGGTTACAGCCTTTAAAGTAAAAAAACTTTGGCCGGTCTTGTGTTCTGTTCGCTAAAAGGTATACCTGTAGATATAAAAAGCTAGGGTGTACATGCTTAACTTCAGACAGCGGATAAATTCGGACATACCATTGCAAACGGTGAAAATCAAGATGAGATGGCTCATAATGAGCTGTCTCATCAGGATTTTTACTGTTTGCCTGGTTAATTTTAATTCAAAACAACTGACATATAAAGGAAACAATGTCACTGTCCGAATTTATCCACTGTCCGAATTTACCCGAGTTTATTGTAATAAAAATAAGCATATTCTAAATACTTAAAATTCAGTAACGTATGCAACAGCGAGAAGCCATGCAAAATCAGCACTAGGGTTTAAACGCTGAGGAAAATAACACAAACGAGTATAACAATAGGAATGTTTTGCCCGTTTCCTTTGTTATACCTACATCTTTATCAGGTACCTAACTTGTAGTCCAAGTTAGAGTTATTCAGAAGATACACTTCAAAATCTGAAATATATCAAAGAAATAGAGGTATTCTTTAAGACAGGTTGACTGTACATGTATCTATGTTCTAAAGTAGGCTAAACAAGAAACATCTTGAAAAAAAGATCATCGGCTTTGATTAAATAGAAGTATGTATGAGTCAGGTACATGTAAGATATAGAATGTGCTGATCAGACTGGACAGATGCGCATGTTGATATGCATACTTGTAGTTCGTGTTGGGGTTTTGATTTCGGAAATGCTGTTTAATTTTGATTGGGGTCTGTCTGCATGTGTTGCACATTACAATGAGGATTCGTTGGCTGACCGCCCCACATATAACCTAAAAGTGTCGCCGTTCCAACGCAACGTCAACAACTAAGCCAGCAAAAATATTTAATTTCATCTTCTATTTCTGTGTCAAGTTATTTTGTTGGTTTTATATTTTACATAAGCGATATAACAGGCAAACTGTTCTTTGGCAAAAAGCGATTTGGACCGAAACAGACAAGGGATTCAGTATAGTCTTATACTTACTAGCAGAATAGATAAACACTTTTTTTGGTTTCCTAGACTTTGAGGTGTACCTTCTATCATCGGCAAGTTTGAACTATGACACCACCCCAAGTTATACTCTCAACGTCACATGTACAGACTCCGCCGGAGAGACAGCAACAGAGACAATAACAGTAAGGCTCAAACTTGCTTTGATTGTCCTTCAGTTGTTGGTTGGTTGATTTGATGCTTAACGTCCACGGTAAACAACTAAGGTCATGTCGGGACGGTCAGTTAACCTAACCACACTATTCCTGGGCAGGCTTAGACCTCCTAAGCGGTTAACCAGTACTAAGTGCAAATACTTTCGCCAGTAACTGACAACTGCCCTTCTTTAATCAGCGGAAGGAGAAACGAAAGTATGTGGCCAGACCGGGATTCGAACCCAGGACCTCTGACTTACGAGTCAGGTGCCCTACCGATTGCGCTACCCGGCCCGGCAGTTCTTTCAGGACTGAATATGTGTACAGTGACTCAAAGTCTTAACAGTCAGTTGCAAAGTCTTTGTAATTCTACATACAGTCATCTCTCGATATCTCAAAGTGGAAATTCTACACAAACTACTGATATCTCAAAGTAAATTTTCTGGTCCCAGAAAATTTACTTTGAGATATCAGTAGTTTTAGGTAAGAGGAGTTGAAATGTAAATAAAAATAGGGAATGTGTCCAAACGTTTTTCTTTGAAAGAAGGGGTTCTTTTAGATATCAGTGCTCAAGATATCGCGAGTTAACTGTACATAAACAGTGAGCAAACAGACAAGCAGTTAACAAACAAAGTTAAAGATAACTATCTAAGCGTCAAACAAATTGACTATTGTAATGATGAACTAATTTTAAACATTTGAAGTACATTATCGATGTTCTTTGAACGCACATTCTAGAGTACGTCGTCTTTGAAAAGGATTAGCGGAAGAAAGACAAACTGTCATTGGGAGATAAAAATAATAAACAACGAAGGAGACAAAAAAAACCAACAAACCCCCCCCCCCCCCCACACACACACACAAAATTCTGATAATCATTATTTTCAGATAAACGTGACAGCTAATCAAGCACCAGTCATCGTTACGCCAGTAGGACCAGTTTTCGTGAACGAAAGTGAGACCAGCCAGAGACTTCTATACACATTAAATGTGACAGATCCTGAGGGAGACACAGTGGTTTGTAACATCAGTAATATCACACCGTCGACTACAGTCTTTGATGTCTGGGAAGGAATCACTGGTGAGTAATATCATTTCTTGGAGTAGCAAATGCACACAACCATGACAATAATCTGCTACCAAAGGCCGGAATTATAAACATAGTCCTGTTTCTAATGTGGGTATATGGGCGCCCAAAAATATATTGGGTAAAAAGTATGGAAAGAAATGCCTAATAAAACAGAAAAGTATTTAATGTATTTATTTTACACCGAAGAGCTGTTCAAATTCATCCGAAACTTATTTAATGTGACTACATAAGTCAGATTTATTGCAACGCCCTAGGTTTAGTTGAGTGAATCAATGTATCTTTGTATTAATTCCACCTTTTGCTATACGGCACCAACAGTAAGTTAAACTATTTTAGAATTCTTTAGAGTATAGATACATGTAAAGTCAAACAGTCTTTAAGGCCACCTCTATTAAACAGAAGCCTGTCTTAAAGATTGTCTCCCTCGTTTATTTCGTGTTTTCAGAAACAAATATTTTAACGAAATTTCGTTACACAAAATGTAATAGTCTCATAATAAACCGTACAAGTTTTGAGAAAATGCACGTTTTTTCGATACATGTGGAATGAAAAATAATCTTCAAATCAAAATGCACTATCAACTAAGCGAAGCGCAACAGGTGATTTTTTCTAAGTTCACTCAACCGTAGAATTTAGGACTATTTCCTCTCGGCCTGTAAGAATATCGATTTTGACTACGTGTGTCATGTGATCATGTCGAGGTATTTTTTCTTATTCGTGCACGTGATTGTAACGTATGAATTAATTATTTTTGTCCAATAATGCGATTTCGAGCGCGATCCGCGATAATTTAAAAAAAATATCTTATTTTTGTTTAAAGTCACTTTTATCAAATATTATTATCTAAACTCTATTTCAAATGTAAAGTTAGACCATGTCGGAGGTATTGCCTAAATTTTTCATCCAATCATTTTTGTTTGTACTATAAAGGAAGTAAATCTTTAAAAGGTAAAAAAGCCTCATATCACAAAGTCACATTTTCAGTATAAATTGACCTGTACTAAGCAAGCATCTGCCTTAGGCAAGCAGTTTTTGCCCTTCCCTTGGGTGTTTGCTTAGAATAGGTTTGACTGTACCACAACGATACCGAATAAGACACAGTAATTTTAGCGAAACAAATATATTTATCTCGAACTAATTTCTTTAATATGTTTCAGATTTTGAAGTGTATCTTCTGAATAACTCTAACTTGGACTACAATTCGGCCCCAGTCTACATAATCACCATTGTATGTTCAGACAACTATGGGTCTTCCTCGATAAATCTGACTGTAAACGTGACTGCTGAGTCCACGGTGAGTACTTGAAACTAGTTTAGCTGTTACTAAGCAGAAGCTCTGGAAAAGCTTATAGGATACGCAGGTTGCGTCGTACATCGTCTTCATCGGTAGTCGTCTGTCAGAGTTTCGTATGTGTTCTCCTCGAAACCCCGCTGGACCAATAAATTAAATTTCAGTTGGGGCATCAATTGGTATGGGAAGGAAAACGGATAAAATGTACGAGGTCCGAAATTTTAGGATATTTATTGCACCTCAGACAAGAATCTGATGTTATTATTAGATAAGAGCGGTCATATAAAGATCCCTAAATAACCATGTTGGGTCAGAAACGACCTTCGAAATTTTTAAGATGGCCACCCCACAGGATTTCAGTTATACCAACCCCGTAAATGCTTTTAATTCTGTTAAATATTAGCGAATAGCAATGTTCAGAGTATGTATGGATTTTTTTAAATTGAAAGGAAAACTTTGCTAGCACCTCGTGTTACATGAACTTTCTCAGTACCCGGCGAATGCTAATGCACGAAAAAAAAGCATATGATCCCAATATTCGAAAAATATGACCATTGGAAGTAATGATTACAAGCACAGTAGTTAAAACATTAAATTTTCATACGCCTGTTCGACTTTTACCAGCAGGTAACAGATAGACAGAAATAGCACTAGCAAAATGCTAGGAAGCTTATTTCAGTATGAAAGTGTATGCATCCTCGGACATTTTCCATTAATCAGAGAGGTTGTGTTTATTTAAGATCACCTAACAGTATGCCAGGTATTGCAGATATGGCTCGCCACCAACAAAGTGTTAGGCAAGGAAAACCAGCTTATTAGTCTCACAAGTCTGTAAACTAATGTTAGCGTAATTCATAAACTGATTGCCACCTTTTTCATTTTCAGGCCCCAAATATAACTGGGATTCAGGATCCTATTAACGTAGCCGAAGCAACTTCAATGGAGACCTTACTTGACGTTTTCACTGTATTTGATGACGACGGCGATAGCATTACGTCCTGCACACATACAGGGGACAGTGGAGAGTTTGATATTAGACAAAACGGAACGGGAATTGACAGTAAATTATAAATAAAGGACCTTACACGAGTTGTTATTTCATACGAAATTTATGAAACGAGCCTTCGGCGAGTTCATAAATTTCTTTTGAAATGACCACGAATGTAAGATTCTGTTTATCATATGACACTTTGAAATGGGTTTTTATCGCCTTCAAAATGAATTTCAATAAGAAAGGCATTGTTGACACGGTTGTTGTAAATGCGCCAGAGTGTTATTACACAGTACCAGCTGAAGCGCCAGTATATGAAAAGCTGCTCGCAAAGACTAGGAATCAACTGTTTGATAACACTAGCGTCTATACTGTTTGTGTCGAATCCATTGTCTGCTTTTATGTTTGGCCATAATGCCATAATAAATCATGACGGTAGTTGTATCTGACATTGCAATTCAATACTGCATGAGCTATTTTCGACGACATTATGAAGACATTCAAAAAAAAAAATAACAATCAATTAATTTAGATTTACATATAAATAAAATGAATCATGACTATCATGCTCCTTCTAATAGCCTTTAACACCTGTCTTCTTTGCTTTGTTTCCTTTTCAAGATTTTGAGCTGTACATTCTCTCATCAGCCAGTTTGAACTATGACAGCACCTCTAATTACACACTTAACGTCACCTGTACAGATTCTTCTGGACAAACGGCAACAGCCACTGTAAAGGTATGCCTCTGCTAAAATTCATCAGTATTATCCCGCTTTACTAATACACTAACATAACACAAACGATTTAAAAACATTCCATAAAAAATCCCTATATTTGGACAGATAGGTCTGAGCTATATACATGTAGGTATAAAAATTCAAATTCCCTCGAAGCATTTAAGTGTTTTAAAAAGTGTTTAAAATGGATGAACGATAAACATGTTTCTTAAAACAACCATCTTAATTATTTGTATTTCATATACTTCCACTGCCATTATCACGCAAATTCAATTGATCTATGATATGTTTTCTGAAATTCATACTCATTGATTTGTAGCATTTCATTTGTAGCATTTCTTGAATTTCTTTTATGCATTGCTTTGTGTTTGTATATATACATGTAACTTTTTGAGGGCCTCAGGGAAGATTGGCTTCAGCCAACTGAGCTACCCTCGATAAATAAAGTCGTTACTTACTTACTTAGCAAATGGTGCACACTCATATCAAACTTCTCCTGCAGTCTGATTATGGTCCACACTGTTTGTCATTCCATGGGCACCTTTAAGCCGCATTACGGCTTTGAAAGGCAAACCTGTTCAGTTTTTAGAACAGTAACGGTAATTGTTAATGGTATCCCAATTTTTAGAATATTTACAAAAAGGCTACTTTTCAACAGGTGGATTCCCTATGCTTCAGAGTCCCAGCGTCAGTGTTTCTGTCGGCTCCTATTTATGTATTCCCAGTCATATTTATCGGGATAATTTATGGAGGAGATGCCAAGCCTTCATACGGACCAAACATCTAAATATTAGGACACACTGCGAACATTGTATGCATCAAGCCCCGCGTCACGTTAAGGTGTCCCATCCACCCACACATCCCGATGTTTTTTTTTTTTGTGTGTGTGTGTTTTTTTACTGACTGACTGTCAGCAAGCTTGCACCTCCCAGATTTTATCATAATGGAGTTCTGACCATTTAAAATGGCAACATGAATAACTAATGTCCAAAATTAAAGTTTGTTAAAAAGGAAAACTTTTCTCAAGTATTTTCGAATGCATGCTATTAGTGTGTTTACCCAGGGTGGAGATAAGAGGTAAATTGGTAATGATTCGGACTTCTCCATCAAAAGATATGTCCTGGCGTCCAAACTTATATTTTGTGGAGAAATAAGAAAAAAAGTATCCCCGAATTATAATCAGGAATTAAACCGCCTATCTCCGGCTCTGTTATGCATATGTCTTTCTTATGTTCTTTTTTTAAAATTGAATGTAAACCAACCTTTGCTCGAAAAGATATGAAACCATTTTACGATAAATATTTCAATGTTTGGAGTCTTGAATCAGTCAGAACCTAATGTTGATATAGCCTACATGTATGTTGATATGTCGTTTTAGATTGACATTATACCAAACCAACCTCCGACTTTGACCACTCCCACTGCTCCTGTAACAGTCAAAGAAACCGAAAATGCCCAGAAACTTTTATACACAGTAAATGTGACAGATCCCGAGAATGATACAGTATCTTGTAACATCAGTGAAGTGGCACCACTAACTACAGTATTTGATATATGGCTGGGATCTACTGGTACGTAGAATAAACTCTTAATGAAAAAATGTGGGGACAAAAACCCGAGAGCTTACTTGGCTTACCGAACAGATCTGTTACACAGCATTTCAACTTATACCTTCTATTGTATGTATGCAGCCAGAACTCGAAAAAAAGTTTGTTTCGGCCTTAGGAACGTCAAACAACGCTCTTGATATTTTCATACTTTTGAAATCGCAGAATACGGTACTCGTACTTCCCAGTCTGGCACTATAATTTCATCTGAAGAAATTATCGCAAACCTGCAAATTCTTCAGACCTCATCTACCAAAAATAATATTTACATGCATAATCTGGCAATATGAACAACCGCTGGTCATTCTGTGCAAGATAAGCCAAGATTTACTGACAGCTTTTAATACATACTTGAGTGTCAAGATAAGAAAATGTGAATATTACATTATGTGCTTAAAGTCAAGATGTGAGCGGTCTGGGCATCGCATCTTCAACGGCCAACCAATGAACCCAGTTTTCATTTTTAAGTATAGATTCATAAATAGTTGTTCATTTTTTATGCGAACTGACAACACATAATTTATGAATGTGTAGATGCACAACCTTATATGAGTATTCGTAGTTTGCATATGCCACACAACCATACAACCCTTTCTCAATTTTATATTTCAGGTTATGAAGTATATATCTTGAACAATTCAAATTTGGACTATTCCACAACGCCAATCTATATTATTACCATTATGTGTTCAGACAACTACGGTTTTTCGTCAACAAATCTGACTGTGAAAGTCTCAACGGTGATTAAATTTTTTTTTCGAATCTAGCCTGCTTCTAAAAACTGATGTTTTAGGTGTATTTCTAGCTGTTCCAATGCAGAAGTATTTTGGAAAGCTTATGGGAAAGCCAGGCTACGTCCTCCATTCTCTTCATCGGTTGTCGTCCGTCAAAGCATTCGGATATGTTCCCCTCGAAACCTCGCTGGACCAATAAGATAAAATCTCCTTTGGGGGATAAAAAGAACGCGGTCCGAAATTTGAGCATATTTGTTTCACCTCAGACAAGAATCTGATATTATCGGATAAGGGCGGTCACATGAAGATCCCTACATATCCATGTTGGGTCAGAGAAGACCTTCGAAGAATTTAAGATGGCCGTCGCACAGGATTTCAGTCATACCAACTCTGTAAATGCTTGTAACTTTGTATAATTTTAGCGAATAACGACGTTTAGAGTATGTATGGATTTTCTTACTTAGAGTGAAAGGAAAACTATGCTGGCGCCTTGTGTTACAAGAACTTTCTCAGTACCCGGCGAATGTTTATGCACGAAAACATTGTATGATCCCAATATTCTAAATATTTGCACACTAGTTAAAACACTGAATTTTCATTCGTCTGTTCGACTTTCACCAGCAAATAACAGATAGACGGAAATAGTACTAGCAAAATGCTAGGAAACTTATTCGAGTATAAAAGTGGTTGTATTCACGTTCATTTTCTATAAACCAGAGAGGTTTGTTCATTAAAGACCACCTAACAGAATGTCAGTTATTGCCATGATGGCTCGCCATCAACAAAGTTAGGCAAGGATAACTAGCTTATGAGTCTCGCAAGTCTGTGAGGCAATGTTACCATTATTTATAAACTGATTGCCACCTTTTCATTTTCAGGACCCAAATATAACTGGGATTCAGGATCCTATTAACGTAGCTGAAGCAACTTCAACGGAGACTTTACTTGACGTTTTCACTGTATTTGATGACGACGGCGATAACATTACGTCATGCACGCTTACGGGGGACAATGGAGAGTTCGATATTAGACAGAATGGAACAGGAGATGACAGTAAATCACAAACAATTGTTTAGAATGGTCACAGCCTTCCTCACACTCCATAGATTATGAATCTTAATGTGTGATTTTGAACAAAATTATAAGCATCGAAAATCGAAACAAACACCAATAAAACAGAGATTTCATAAACAATTCCAAGGAAACAGTACCACAGAAGCGCCTGTATATGAAAAGCTGCTCGCAAAGACTAGGAATCAACTGTTTGATAACACTAGCGCCTATACTGTTTGTGTCGAATCCATTGTCTGCTTTTATGTTTGGCCATAATGTCATAATAAATCATGACGGTTGCTGTATCTGACATTTCAATTCAATACTTCATGAGCTATTTTCGACGGCATTACATTAATGAAGGCTTTCAAAAAAAAAATAAATAAAAAATAAAAAATAATTAAAAAAAATAATTAAAATAAAATGAAGCATGATTCTCATGATCTTTCTAATAGCCCTTAACACATGCCTTCTTTGCTATGTATTCTTTCCCAGATTTTGAGCTGTACATTCTCTCGTCAGCCAGTTTGAACTATGACAGCACCTCTAATTACACACTTAACGTCACCTGTACAGATTCTTCTGGACAAACGGCAACAGCCACTGTAAAGGTATCCTCTGCTAAAATTCATCAGTATTATCCAACTTTATTAATACACTAACATAACACAACAATTTATAAACATTCCATAAAAAATATATTTATTGAATCAGGTAGTTATGAGCAAATGTTGAACACTCATACATATGAACCTATTCTTGCAGTCTGATTAGGGCTCACACTGTTTGCAATTCCATGGGCGTCTTAGAAACGCATTTCTGAATTGAAAGGCAAAACTATTCAATTCTTAGGACAGTAACGATAACATTTTCAGTTATGCCAGTTCTTAGAATTTGTCCTAAATGAGGCCAGACCATTAATGTTGATATAGATCTATATATATGTTGATATGTCGTTTTAGATTGACATTATACCAAATCAACCTCCGACTTTGACCACACCTACTGCTCCTGTAACAGTAAAAGAAACCGAAAATACACAAAGGCTTCTTTACACAGTAAATGTGACGGACCCGGAGGGTGATGCAGTATTATGTAACATCAGTGGAGTGGCACCACTTACTACAGTATTTGATATATGGCTGGGATCTACTGGTATGTGGCATAAATCACTAAATGAAAAAAAAAATACTTTGCTTACCAAACAGGTCTGTTACACAGCATTTCAACTTATACCTTCTATTATCTGTATGCAGCCGGAGCTCGAAAAAAACGTTTGTTTCGGCCTGAGGAACGTCTAACAACGCTCTTGCTATTTTCATTTTTTTTGAAAGCACAGAATACTGGTACCAAAACTTCCCAGTCAGGCACTATAATTTCATCTGAAGAAATTATCGCAAACCTTGGAGATCATATTTGAAAATTCTCAAGACTTCTTCCACTGAAAATAATATTTACATGTATAATTTAGCAATATGAACAACCGGCAGCCTTTTTATGCAAGATATCCCTAGATTTACTGACAGCTTTTAATACATAAGTAAGTGTCAAGATAAGAAAAAGTGAATATTACGTTATGTGCATAAAATCCAGATGTGAGCGGTCTAGGCATCGCATCTCCAACGACAAACACTTGTACCCAGCTTTCCATTTTTAGTATAGATTCATAAATAGTTACAAACTGACAACACATAATTTATGAATGTGTAGATTAACAACCTTATATGAGTATTCATTTTTTGCATATGCAACACAACCATACAACCCTTTCTCAATTTTATATTTCAGATTATGAAGTATATATCTTGAACAATTCAAACTTGGACTATGCCACAACGCCAGTCTATATTATAACCATCATGTGTTCAGACAACTACGGGGTTTCGTCAACAAATCTGACTGTGAAAGTCTCAACGGTGATTAAATGTTTAATTTTTATCGATCTACGAGTAGTCTTTTTCACAAAACTGATGTTTCTTTATTTTACTTTTTATCGTCTGTGCATCATATTTATTATACTTTCGGTGACTTGAGTGCTGTGCTTTGGCAATGAGGCTTTTCCTGTATGTGTATGATGATCTATAATAGATAATATATATATAAATAGACTATCAACACTCTAAAAATATGCACAGTTACTTTTAAAATCTGTTACTTGCTAAAATCACATTTGTTAAAGTCATGAAACTTTACTCTTTTCTGTAAAGTCCCAGAAATTAATAGATACATGTACATGTATTTCATAAACAGTCTTTATATTATTTGAAGTTTTAAGTATCTGCTATTAGTATCGCTGTGCATTGCATTACAATGCTACATGAGTCAGTTGTGACTTTATGTTTTTAAATGTGCATATAGTCAGCCACGATTTTATGACACAAATTGCGGGAATAGTAATAGTACTCACCGACAAAGCATCAATATTGAGGAAACAAAATATGAAACTTAAAGGCACAAATCAGTCTGATTGATAACAGTTAACTTTGTTTCAGGTTCCTACTATAACTGGAATTCAGGTTCCTATTAACGTAGATGAATGTACTACAACGGAGACTTTACTCGACGTCTTTATGGTGGTTGATGACGACGGCGATAACATAACGTCATGCGTACATTCAGGAGACAATGGGGAATTTGATATACGGCAGAACAATTCAGCGCCCGAAAGTAAATTATTAGGGTCGAGTCGGGTAACTTCGGACAGCGGGTAAATTCCGACATTCCATTGCAAACAGTGAAAATCCAGATAAGACGGCTCATGCCGGATTTTCACTGTTTGCCCAATTAAGTTTGTTCTGATTCCAAACAACTGACATAATATAAAGGAAACAATGTCACTGTCCGAACTTACCTGACTTGACCCTAACAATTTTACACATGTTCATATGCCATCTCTTATTGCCTCATTTATTCCTCATTCATCGACACGTGCATTTTGAATAGCTGCCGGGCCAAATGTACCAATGTCCGTGTACCAAAGGAGTATTCAAATGAACAAAATGAGATCCAGATCAAGTGCTCGATAACGTTTGGCGTATCCGCATCTTGAACCTTCGTAGAAAGATGTTTAAGTCGGAGACTATAAATTAGAGTAATAACATAGTTATATAAACTTTTTAATTTTGGGCCTGCATTCTCTGAAATTTATATCGCGACTGGTTTACTAAAAGGTAGTTTGGGCACACTTGAAATTACATACACAGTTTGACTTCTAGGACCATATTACGGTCAAACTACGAACGCTTATCGCACTCTCTCTTTGCCGGAATGCTAATCTATACAAGTCATATTGGTTCTTAAATGTATGTCTGTTCAATGTTTTAGGAGATTTTCATCTAGCCTCTTTAAATTATCTTTTGTAGACTTTGAGCTATATCTTCTGTCGTCTGCCAGCCTAGACTCCAACACCACGTCTAATTACACACTCAATGTCACATGTACGGATTCCTCTGGGGACACAGCAACAGCCATGATAGAGGTAATCCTAGCCATTAAGGCGCCAAACCAGCAGACGACAAAATTTACGTCTGCGAAATTTCAGAAAATGTTTCGTCCAAGCTGTATATATTAGAAACTAAAGTGTAAATGAGCTGCGGCGCGACAAATCCAACAATGTGGCATGTGCGCCCAGCGAAGACTCAGATCAGCCTGGGCATCCGCCCAGTCTGGCCAGAGTCTTCGCAGTCCGCATGGAGCTAGCTCAGACCCTCAGCTACCCTTTGAGCGAACAGCAGAGATTCTGATCAGACTTGGTGGATGCCCAGGCTGATCCGAGTCTGCGCTGGGCGAACAACAACTTTGTTGAATTTTTTCGTGTCGCGGTTCAAATAGCATAGACCCACAAGAGGCGGTTCATTATGTGCCGCCTTATCTGGATCTAAGCTGCTTGCAAATTCAGCTATTTTCATTTTTGACGCTGTAAGTGTTAAAATTCTAAATCTGGAAATATTTACAAAATGCAAAATTAAAATGATGTTAAAAAACAGCATGAGGAGTTTAGGGCGTTTTAAGGTGAACGGGCACACCTATATGTTTTTTCAGCCATTTTTCATATAAAAACAACTTTTGTGACTTTTTGTTTGCCTGCATGGCCGACAGAGCTTTCAGTTTATATCACAGATCGTTAGCATCTATATTTTTCACTTGCACCCATTTTCATACCAAACTTTGTTGTCCCACTCATGAATCAGGAACAAGAGGATGTACAATTTTGTTGACCTATATTTCAGATTAACATACTTTCTAATCTGCCTCCGACCTTGACTGCGCCAGTTGCCCCAGCAACCGTTAATGAGAACGAGAACTCTCAGATACTTATATACACAGTAACTGCGACAGACCCAGAGGGCGACACAGTGTCATGTGACATTACTGGCGTGGCGCCTCCAACTTCGGTATTTGATATTTGGCTAGGAGCCACTGGTATGTTATTCAAATGACTACATAAGAAACACAGACTGAGCTTGCACATAACAGCCAGTTACATGCGGCTTCAAGTACCTATGTTGAAGCCTGAACATTTCAGGCAGAAGAAATTATCCGACTTAATTTTGAGTATCGTATTTTAATTATTACAGTATACATGTATATTACAGACCTGACCTGTTGGTCTAAGGCTGTGCCAATGATATAGTGACCTACTAATAACCTTCTGTCATTGTGCATATGGCCTCAATGCTACGAGAAACCTTTACCTCTACTGTATTTTCACCTACCCTCTGGAAAGAAGCAAAATGAGAAAAAATGGTATAAAATAAATAAATAAACAAATAATAAATAAATAAAATTGTACTTGTAAACTCAATTTTATTGCCGTATATGTAGAATATTTTCTAGTTTTACTGAAATTCGTGTAGTTAAACATTTGGTAGACAAGGTGAAAAATATTCTGTATGCCCAGCTCTGACGTTTGAAACTAAAAAGAATAAAAAAAGCACAAACAAAAAAAAACAGATGTGTTTTTTTTTTCATTCTCTTTCAGATTATGAAGTATATCTCTTGAATAATTCAAACTTGGACCCCACCACGACGTCGACCTACATTATAGACATTGAATGTTCAGACAGCTGCGGGGCTTCGTCGACAAATCTGACAGTGAATGTGCAGCACACGGTAACTTTTCCAGCGGGCACATGACGTCGAAATGACATCGCATCGACGTCAGTTTGACGACATTTCAACTTCATGTGCCTGCTTGGTTTGGATCAATTTTATCCTGTCTTCCCTTGCCCAGAGTTTTGTTTTTTGTTTCGTAGTGGCTCAGTTACCTTTTCAACAGTTGCCATATTGCAAACAATACAGGAAGTGCTCCAGATAAGGAGGGGCTTTGAGAATAATTTTGAGACAGGTTTTTTTCTTATTTTTCGATGAAAACATACGTTGTGACCTCTCAATAGAACCATTTCACCAAGACGGTTCTAATGAGTGGTCACAACATATGATTTTATGGAAAAAAAATAAGGAAAATTACCCCTACATTATTCCTGTTACCCCTTCTTATCTGAAACACCGCATACAACCCTCTGAAAGAGCGCATTTTGCAATCTATCGTGTGAGTATACTTTGCATTGCTCTCAAAGGCCTCGTCCGTAGGCTTTGGAGTCAATGTGTTTCCTTCTTTACCGTATTTATTCCGCACAAAAGGGGGGTTCCTGTCTCTAGAATGACCCCAAATTGTAAATCAGTTTTATGAAATTCTGCTAAAAGATGGGATTTTCTCGTGCAAAACAATCCCGAAAATCTAGACCCGTATCATATACGTATCTAGATTTTCTGGATTGTTTTGAAAGGGACAAATCTCCGCCTTATGACTGAAGAAATACGGTATTTTCTTTCTTTAACACTAGATATACTTGCATGCCCTTGATAGTACTATAATACAAAAAAATCTCCTTTAATCCAAGATCCCAATGAATCTTTAATTCAAACGTACGGTACGTTAAACAAAGCCAGTTTTGGCCGACAAAAATAAGAGGAGCTTTTTTGCAGTGCAAGAGATCCTTCCATTTTTCTGCAAATAATAGAAGCATGGTTGATTATTCTATAGGCATTATATCGTCCCGACATGACCATAGAGCTCTGTTTACCGTGGACGCTAAGCATAAAATCAATCAATCAATCAATTGAATACGTCTCCTTGAATAACTACTTTGCTTTGAACAACAGTGTCCTGATTTTTCATCTTTTGCAAATGAAAGCATTTTTTCCATGTCAGGGCTAAAACATCGAGAGGAACGATCTGTCCAACACTAAAGCAATTGTTCAACACTAAAGCGGTCAGATCGTTATCAGAGTATCAAGAGAGAGATATATTTACATTACTCAGAGTATTCATAAATTGTTATCAAATTTCTCTAAACATTAAAAAGTCTTAATTCAAGAAATATATATTTACAGCTATAAATGTATTCAATAAAGCCGTTTGATCGACATAGGCAAAACAGTAATAAAATAAAACCATTAACAAAACTTATTAAATCATTATGCAGAAATTTGAGAAACCGTTAAATCATAATTTATCATATGAAAAAGATTTATTTGAGTATTATACTTAGACGTCGAGAGACACAGTTTTCAGCCTTAAATTTCACTATTTTTGTTAAATAAGAAATAAGATGAGCCTTGTCTTGCCAAAATCTGCATTAAGACATACTGGTCTGAACATGAGCACAAAATCATGCACATACGACAAAACGAACAAAGTGGCATTTGCGCCCAGCAAAGACACAGGTTAGCCTGGGCATCCGCCCAGTCTGATCAGAGTCTTGGCTGTGTGTTTAATAGGTAGCTAAGAGTCTAAGCTAGCTCCTTGCGGACAGCGAAGACTGATCGTATTTGGCGGATGTCCAGTCTTATCTGAGTCTTCGCTGGGCGTTTAATAGGTAGCTAAGGGTCTAAGCTAGCTCTTGCGGACAGCGTAGACTCTGATCATATTTGGCGGATGTCCAGACTGTTCTGAATCTTCGCTGGGCGCACAGACCATTTCGTTGGATTTGTTGTGTCGCGGCTCATATTTACATTTTAATTGGAGGCTGTGGAATATGTATTATAAAATCTACAGGCCTCAGTTAATGTCTGTCGAACTCAGCATAATACAAGTGTGCCTGCTTAACTGGGTTTGTGTATTTCCCAAACTGTTCTAATGCATGTTTTGTTACGATGCTTTGAATTAATTCAACTTTTAAATGCACAGTTCATCGCGCTTTCTATTATTTGGTACAAACTTTTGATATTTTATGAAAGACAGAAACATGACAAAATACGTATTGATAAACATGTTCTTATAGATAACATTATCCAAAGGAGCACATGTTTTCAATCAGGTCAAACACAGTTCGGCTTGACAAAACAGACGTTAAATGAGAAAAGCAACACAAAGTCTTGATCTGCGCTTGCCTTGATCAGTGTGGGCATGTATTCGGGGCAGTCTTTACATGTACTTGTACAGTTTATACAAGGAAAAAAATATCATGCCACTGTCTTAAACAGGGAAAACACCAATGATTTTTATACTTGATTCTCTTCATACATTAAAGACCATAGAATAATGTTCGCAACTTCGCAGACAGATTATTGTTGAAAGACTTTTCACAGCTAGTGGTGCGATTCAAGTTGCCTCTTTTTATGCCATAACAATAACAATAAGAGCTACGTCGAAAAAAACGTGTCTTAATGTATTAGCAAGAAGCGCATATACAGCCAGCGCACAAGGCTATTTGTTAACGCATGCGCAGATCTGATTATTTTAAATACTGTAAGGGCGAACTGCGTATGTTCTAACCCGTCTGCGCATGCGCGCAGGCGGGTCAGAGCATGCGCAGTTCTCAAAAGTCTAAAAATAGATTTTATCAATATACGGTTCTTATTGTCAAAATTACGAGTACACTGAACAGGATATGTTGTTAATTCGACTTTTGAAATATTTAAATTTTCAATTTAATTTCCAAATTAAATATTGCTGCGAGTAAATAACTATGTAAATTCAAGAATTTAAAGAATAGAAAACAACTTGTGTATTATTTGTCAAAGTTAAAGCTACTGTTGAAATACCGTTTCATACTTATGCAATATTTAATTTTACAAAGTTGTTGAATTTTGGCAACAGTTTTTCATACATTTACACAAATAGTATTTGATTTTCAAATTACTGTGTCAAAAAATAGCACAAAATGATAAATGAATTATTTTAGTCAATTTTTAATTGTAAAAATTGAATTGTATTTCATTTCAATGTATAGTGTAAAATATGTATTTCATTTAAATTTACATGGAATAATACTTTAGAGATGGGAAATGTTAAAGACTAAAGATTATCAAAAAAGATGTAGAACAAATATACATGTAGATAAAGGAAAATGACACAATGTAACAAAAAACTTGCTGTTTGATTTAAAAAAAAGGTTAAACATTGGTTATAATGGTCATTACATTGGTTGTATGGATCTGTTTTTCCTTTTTATTTGGACGTAGTTTTTCAACGGTAAGTATATTTCATTCGTTGCGCGAGGAAATGTACTATAGAACATATGCTAGTCAAAAGAAGTTCCGCCGCATTAACTTTGGCATCTTTTTCTGAAAAGGAGCTATAATGAATGAGCTAAAAGAGTCATTGCAGTACTGATATTACCATTTTATGTTTGCTAGACAGACAGGTTTCACAATTTTAATGTTAAACGAGAGCATGCGCAACTTTCAGTTTTAGTGGGGTTATTTCTAATCTCCCGCGATTTCTCATGAAAAAAAAATCGCCTTTTCTTTTAGTTTTACTCTCATTTTCTGATCTGTGTTTTGTAGACACGTTTTCTGGATTCCAGATGTTTCATATACAGAAGAAAATCGGAATTCAAAACGGTTTTCACGATAACGTCTCTCTTCTAAATTTCAAGGTTTAGGCAGAAAAGCCAAATTTTCTGAAGTTGCACTGGCATTGTCATAAACATTTCAGAACTGCATGCCTGACACAATTTTGCAATAAACTGATGCATTCTCATTTAAAAATGTTGCAAAGAAACGTATTCACATGTCCAGAAAAGCAGAAGTAAAATTTATGACTGATAAGCCCATAATCTGAAAATCAAATTTGCTATAGTTTTGATTCAAAGGGAGGTAATTAACAGTCTCGCACACTTTAAGATGCAATGTTCGCCATTTGAAAGTTTGTTCAGATTTGATTTAGATGTTTCTAGAATGTACGGTTTCTCGAGAATTAAACGAGATAAAGATAACGGTGTTGCGCATGCGCAGTAAACGCCTAGTCGCAGTTTCTATAGTTTACAAGTTATGCGAGGTAACTCTGTACACGCAAGCAGGAAACTGAGACATTAAAAAGTTTCCCGTGGACAAATGTTGTGGCAACTAATTAAAAGCAAAATTATTTGACAATGATATGCTTAAAAACGTCAATATCACGATTAAAATTGCGGCAGAATTTGTTTTGACGAGTATATGCTATGAGTCTAGACTTAGATACGCCTGTGTCCGTACACAAAAATTATAGGGCTGGTATTTGAGTTGTTTACAGACAAATGCCTGATGTGATTGGGAAGCTCCCGCTCTTTGCCACCCTTTCTCTCGCGCAAAATGAAACGGCCCAGCACGCATTTGGTTTTGTCTAATTTAAGTTGGAAGACCCGAGTTCACTTATTTTGTGTTGGTCGCTTAGTTGTATATACTGAACAAAAAGAAACGTTACATATATTATCTTTTATTATAACACTCCTATCGTCCTAATATGAATGAAATTTTCTGTAGACAGGACGTAAAATTGCAAGCGCTCCATCCATCAAAATCTTCGCAATAGCGGCCGCCTCTCAAAGGAGAGAAATTGCTTCTTCAGGAGCAAGTTCTTTCCTTTCAGAATAAACCTCTTTCTGGAAGGGTTTTGTTAGCTAAGAAAGAAAATCAATATTATTTTTTAAGGAAGACAACTTTTCTGACTTCATGATGAAGTCAGAAAAGTTGTCTCCCTTAAAAATAAGGAGATGTTTTCATACACCTTAAAAAAACTTACTGTTTATGTTTTATTTTAAATCACGTCCAACTCTGTGCCAATATTCTATGTTTCAGTCACCAAATATAACAGGAATTCTTGTTCCTATCAACGTTAATGAACACACGTCAACAGAGACGTTACTTGACGCTTTCACGGTGGTTGACACTAACGGCGATACAATAACGTCATGCAGCCACACCGGAGACAACGGAGAATTTGATTTACGACAAAACAGCAATACCACTGACAGTACGTAAAGTTTAATCATCTAACAATATCAGGCTTCGTCGTGTAATACGCGTTTATTCTTATCCCTCGTGGCCTTTCCTCATCACCCTTCCGTCTGCTCGATATGATTGAAATACTGTTGAAAGGGCCGGTAAATTGCAAATCATCCAGCCATTTGATTGCCTAAAGATTTCGGATTTGAAAATGTTTATATGATTTTCAAGTTTGCACTCTCTTAACTTAAAGAACTTTTAATGTTACTTCTATTGATTCTTAGAGATTATGAAGACAAACATAAACTTAAAATGAGCCGCGACACGAGAAAACAAAAAAAAGGTTGCGCGCCCAGCGAAGACTCAAATCAGACTGGGCACGCGCCCAGTCTGATCAGAGTCTCCCCTGTCCGCATGAAGGTAGCTTAGACCCTTAGTTACCTTTTAAGAGCTTAACGAAGAGTCTGATCAGACTGGGCGGATGCCCAGGCTGATCTGAGTCTGCGCTGGACGCACAACCATTTTGTTGGTTTTCTCGTGTCGCGGATCAAACCTTATATACTTGATTTGTTTGTAGAAGTTTAACAATTCTTTCTGTTGTTTCTAAGAAATCTTATAAATCAATTCATGAAAATATGTCTTAAGTTTAAATTTTTTAACATTTGAAGTTGTTTTGTTTTAGATTTTGAGTTGTACATTCTATCGTCTGCCAATCTGAACTATGACAACACACCTAGTTACAATCTCGTCGTCACGTGCACTGATTCTGCCGGGGACACCGCAACGGAAACTATTACAGTAAGTTTTGGTTCAGCCATAGTCCACATATGTAGACAAAACGTTGCCACTTTAATTTATGGACTTGCTAGATTGCTATCAGTAATTGGGTATCCAGATAGCATTCTGTTTGAAGGCTGCAAGAATAGTCTCGTGCGTTTTACTCCAAATTTATGCAGTATCACCATTTATGCAGACACTATTTTAAATGTATCATTTAGTTGCACTTTTGATTTGTTAAACAAGGCATGTCATTTGATTTCTTAAACTTCAAGCCTCATAGATTTAATATGTAATTATAGCCGGTGTGCAAAAATAATTATGTGCATGCGCCAGCTTAAGAGGTAAATGGAATAAGAGAAGAGTGAAAAAATGAATAATCAGTAGACAGTCAACTCTCGATATTTCAAAGTCGAAGTTCGTCCAAAACCACTGATATATCAAAGTAACTTTTCTGGTCCCTGAAAATTTACTTTGATATATTAGTAGTTGGAGATATCCGAAGCTGAAACGTACATAGTAGAGGAAATTTGTCCAGTCTGTATTCTTTGATATAAGAGGGTATTTTGAGATATCAGTTTTCGAGATATCGAGAGTTGACTGTATTATTTCATTTCTCAACAGAAAATCCTAATAACAAAAACGGCATTCTGGTTTAGTATTTAAGCATATTTGAAAGAGTAATTACAATGCACCTTCCAGAAATTTTAGCTAAATACTGGTTGCCCTAACTACACATTGGAAACTACTAGGTTGCAAAGACATTTCATTTTTCAATGCACATGGAGAATAAAATTAAAAAAAAAATGAAAAATAAATAAAATGAATGACTGAATAAAATAGAAAACGACCACCTAAACTAATTATCATTATTGTTCTAACAATGCAGTGGTGCGTGCAAATGATGCATATGGAATGGCATACAGTGTTAACATTGAGGAGCAGTCTGATCTGGGTCTGGACTGCTTGTTCCGACCTATCTGTCTCAATACTTAAAATTTTAAGAGTTTACAATTTCACTATCATGATAAAGTAACGCTATTATCAGAATCACAAAAAGCTGGAAGCTGAAAGTGTTGATACTTGATGAAAAAACTTGTCGCACCTGATGACATATCTTCAGATTGACGTCATACCAAATCAAGCCCCGACGTTGGTGGCGCCATCTGCGCCTGTTAACGTCAACGAAAACGAGATTGCCCAGCGGAGTATTTATACTTTGAATGTAACGGATCCCGAGGGCGACGCTGTGTCTTGTGACATCACTGGAGTGTCACCGTCGAGTACTAGCTTCGGCATATGGCAAGGATCTACTGGTGGGTAATACATATACAGTTTTTGCAAGCCGACAAACTCGCTCATAACCCAGCAGGCACATGGCGTTGAAATGACGTCGTAATGACATCATTTCGACGTTATGTACCGGCTGGGACATACAAGTAGTAAAAAGCTGATACAATATGGCCGTATCACCAGAAAATTTGGGTATACAATATTGAGAATTCAAAGACTAGAGGGCAAACAGTGTAGATCCATGTCAGGTAATGAGCCGCCTCATCTGGATCTACATTTTTGCAAATTCAACCATTTTTGTAGTGTTAATGAATGTAACGATGGCGAAAGGCAGCCCAGTGCATCAACGTCTTCTCGTCACGGCATGCGCAGTCAACTTTTCTAAAGCTACAAAACATTCGAGATGCCTGAGCTGCAGAAAACGACTTGAGTATTACTAGACGTAAGTTCCCTTGCCACGTTTTAGCAACTATTTAAAGCACCAGTAATGAAAATAGTTGTTTTGCAAATAGCATAGAGCTAGATGAGGTAGCTCATAATGAGCCACTTCATCTGGATCTATCTACACTGTTTGTCTTCTAGTCTTTGAATTCTCCGTATGATCTAGGTTGGACGAAATATTTCGTTTGGAATTTTGCAGACGTAAAGTTTGTCCTCTGCTTTTTGGGTGCTTTTAGAGTTTGCGTGTATAGTGACAAATCTCACAGCTGCCTTTCACTGTATGATTAGTGTTAAAAATCATAATACAACGCTTTTACAGATTCTAAATGTTGAAACTGGATTCCGACTTGTAAACTCAAGCGACGTATAGTTAGCACTAACGTTCTTTTGTTCCACTTAGGGTTGAAACAAGTTTTACCGTATTAATCCTAATAAACGCCTCTGCTTTAATAAAATCCCCGGCTTCTTTTTTTCGAAAAGAATGCTATATACACTTGCATGAATTCCTATTCGCTTCTCTTTATGAGATAGCTCTTCGAAATGGGATCTACTCTTAAAGGAAAGAATTTGCACTAAATTCCTTCCTTTAAGATTTGATCTCATACTTAAAAAGACGGGAGGAAAAAATAAAAGGGTTACCTCCTATTCACCTTAGTATTTGGGCGGTGGCTGAGCTACTAAAACTTAGGCTCTAAATGACGATTCCCTTTCATAAAATGCAACACCCTTCGGGGCGTTTAATAAATTTAATACGGCATATCTCCCTTCTAATGCAGCTCCAGTTCCATTTACTCTTTATATTCCAGATTATGAAGTGTACCTCCTGAATAACCCGGGCTTGCATTATGACTCGATTTCGACCTACGTCATCACCATAGTGTGTTCGGATAACTACGGCTCTTCTACCGCAGACTTGACAGTGGATGTCGAAGAAAATGCTCCGCCAGTTTACACTAATTTACCAGCAGGTTAATACGTTTACTCCTATACGGTAAAGTCTCCATAACCCAACCAGTGGTAAAAATCGTCGAAGCACAAATCACACGATTCAGCCTTCAGAATTGATGATACTATGTAGGTTGCTGTGCTTTTTTGTGTGATATAACTGGGAAAAAGGAGGAACAAGGTTTAAAAAACCCGACGTCTCTCCATAAAATAAGGCTTTCGATTCTGATTCCCCGTCGAGAAATGAAATTACGCAACAGCGAGAAATAGCTGGTATCCTAGCCTTACATTGTATTTTACCAGCCACTAAACACCTGTGCTTGGATTTAAATAATGAACAATCTAAGTTATCAGGACCTGACAGCAAGCGTAAAGCTTATAGTGGTCATCTCTTGACACCTGTACCTTGTATTTTTACCTCTTGTACCTTATATTTTACCATGGTCTTGACTCATATATTTTTTCAAATCTTTTTTGGTGAGAAACTCAAGTTTTAAGCTGGCCGATATGACGAAAATGTAGGGAGAAGCTTGCAATGATACCTGACGATAAAATATTTCATGCCGATAGAGCAATGGGGCTTTCAATAGAGAATGAGCATCTATTTAAAGCCTTCACACTTCGTTATATTGAGATAGTATGTATAGGCTAACATGGAGAGTTCTAATCGACTGCATCGATGTACAGGCTGGTCTTAGTCATAGTTGTTCGCCAATGCTAGTATGCGGGCTTATCTATGCGCAGGCGTACTTATTATGAAACCAACAGATTAATTTTTTAAGCGTTCTTAGACTGGGTAAAGTGAGTCATGACACGACACGACAAAACCAAAAAAGCTGCATGTGCGCCCAGCAAAAACTTAGATCAGCCTAGGCATCCGCCCAATCTGATCAGAGTCTTCGCTGCTGGCATGGGTGTAGCTTAGATCCTTAACTACCCTTTAAGCGCACAGCAAAGGCTCTGATCAGACTGGGCGGATGCCAAGGCTGATCTGAGTCACCGCAAGGCGCACATGCCACTCTGTTGGTTTTGTCGTGTCGTTGCTCAATTCAATAATTCTTTACAGGTTCCAATCCTTCTTTTGACGCGTCGTCAATACTATCTGGAGTATCTATTTACACTGTAACGGCTAATGATACGGACAGTCCAACACTGACGTTCTCTTTGACGTCAAGTCCGACAACTCCTGACGTTTTTCAGATAAACACAAGTATGTATATTCGTTCTTTTACCTGTACATGTATGAAGGAAAGAATGAGTGCTGAAGAAGGATACCTGTCAATGTTTGTCCATTTTGTTTTCTGTGCATAGAAAGAAATTTGACAAACTTATTTCTGAAAGATTCGTTATAGAGTTGACATAAAGGTAACATTTGAGGTCAGAGTGTGCGTTTCTCAGTTAAAAACCTACCTTTGAAAATATTTTAACTTGTGAACTTTTTGTTGTTATTATATATTTTTATTGCATTATTGCACCATCTTATGAGCATCTTTTATTTGATTTTTCAGATACGGGAGAGGTGACAACGTCACAGGATCTTATCTACGCGGTAGATACCAGCTACGATCTCACTATCACAGTTTCTGACGGTGATTTATCAACCTCAGAAGTTCTCAGAGTCGAGCTAACAAGTAATGTCTTCATATTGAATTAAACCTATCTATGTTGAGGAGAATTTCACCCAAATAGCTATCTGCTATTCCGTTTCGACTGTGTATATTAACCTATATTATTGCAACAAAACGTAAATGATTTGCATGATAGCTGTTTTCTAAAATTTGAATTTCCATTTTTATGTGTAAAACTTCATTTATTTTCTAATTCGAATAAGTTATTGCACAAAAATGTACATCAGCGTCCATGCATTCAGCGTCCATGCAAGGGTATTGGGTAGCAATTCATCAGTTGACCATGAACTTCGCTTTAATGGAAGGTGCATCTGGCAGAAAACTCGTTACGGTGTAAAATCGATAACTCTGTACTACCTGTAAATTTTAGCCCTTGGTCATAAATGAGATTGCTGCCCTTTCCAGTGTTTTAATGGTTAATAGAGAGAACTTAGAAAATTTTCGACCAAGCTTCGAATCAATAGTTAGCAAAATTAGGCGTTCAGGGAAGAAATTTCCCAAATAGCTATGTATGTATAAAATACATCATTGTAATCAGTGGAATAACAGCTTCTAGCTCATACGTTATAATAGATTCGCAAATGTTAATTTATATGTGTAATTTAGGTCCAAAAACGAAGATTCGCGTAATTTGAATAAATCGTGTTAAGAAACTTATGGTTTATAGAAAGAAAACTGTGGGCTCTGATGGAAGAAACTTCTCATTGACACATTTCTATGATTTTCATACCAGATTAAAGAGCTTGAAATGCTCTTTCGTGCTAGACGTTATAATTTAATGTCGGAAAATATATTAAATAAGAAAATTTAATTTATTTATGAGCTTCTATACATTTCCCTATTAAACTGAGAACCGCATACAGGTAACCGCTTATCTCCGGCCCTCTTGGAGATTATCGGAAAATCCCGTCACTACAACGAGAATTCTTCCCTATGGTAGACACTTCGCTGGACAGTAAATAGTATACAGAAAACCGCGAACAGCATTCACTACTTTTCAGTATGCAGCATGCTCAAAAATGAAGAGCGAGTAGACAGTGCATATATAGTGGATGGTAAATGGTAGAATATATCAAACGCCATTTAACGTTGAGAGAAACGTATTTTCCTTCGCACAGCTTAGAAATACATATATATTCATAGTGAAATTGGGGAAAACCATCAAAGGAAAATATAATAAAACCAGGAAATAAATAAAGAAATGCAGATAAAAGTCTACAGCACCCGGTATTCCCGGGTGGTCATCCATCCAAGTACTAACCGGACTCGACGTTTAACTTCGGTGATCGGACAAGATCCGATGTTTTCAACGTGATATGGCCGTAGACAACAAAGTACCGATTTTACAACACATCTATATTTAGAAACTGAAAGTACAAATGTTTTGAAGGATAAAGTGCGTATTTTAAAATATCATTTTATGAAGTAAATAAAATTGGATCTAAGTCAGAAAAAGCCGGAAGATTCAAACCAAGTGTTATTCCCCTTTCAATTTTATTCAGAACAAAAAAGGAAGGTACCCAGATTTGTAGAAACGAAAATTCCCTAGCTTTCTATTCGATAACCCCCCCCCCCCTCAACTGCCTTAAACGCCCTCTCACGCCCCCCCCCCTCTCCTCCCAAACACCACACATCAACCATCCTCTTGCTTCTTGGTGTACCACAGGGAGACCCTTTTATTGTGCCACTGTTTAAACTCTTTTTAAACAACAGCAACAAATCCATTCATTTAAAAAAATTGATATTTTGTTTGTAAGTAGATATACAGGTGGACTGCGGGGTTTTCGCGCAAAAACATTAAATAATTTACAAATATAGTTGAATTCTCCATTTTAAACGCTTTTGCGTTAATATATATATCAAAAGGAAGAATAATTATAGCAGATTTCGAATCCGTTTGCATAAAATAAGTAAATTTGTATTCAAAAATTATCTCGCAATATAAATTGAGATGCCCCCTGCATTTTTAGTGCAATTTATTATATAAGTATGCCATTTGAGGGGTTATGTTTGCAACTTAAAAATCCCCCAATTTAATATTAAAATAACATTATGGAGAAAATCATTAAAACGCTGAAGAAGAGTTGAATTTTAAGAATCTATATGCATAAAAAGTCGGTTTTAATTGATGTTTTTATAATATAATCGTATGAAACGTGTCTTTCCTATACGATTCAATATATTTCCCGCTATTGATTGTGTGGCTACGTTTTAAAGCAAATGATGAGATAAGTTGTGATTGTCTATTTTAACATGGAGCTCAGTTATACATTTTATGAAAAGCATCTTCCCGGCCGCGGTGAGGCACATGACGTGGAAATGACGTTATATTGACTTCGATGCGATATGGTGACGTCGCATCGATGTCAGTGCGTCGTCATTAGGACGTCATGTGCCTGGTTTTTGGTCTCATCAAGGTTGATGCAAATTATTTTTGGTTAATTAATCAATCTGTATGGTCTTAGTTTCTTTAATATCGGATAGCTGAAACAAGTTTTCTTTGGTCATATGTATCTCTGACTGTTAATTTGAATACTTTTGTTGTGTGCCTGTCTCGTTGTCTTTGGTAGGAGCCCCGGTAAGTGAGTGGATTAAGCGTTGGCCTACTGATCTAGCGGACCAGGTTCGACCCCCGCTTGAGAATCTTTCCGACCTTTCCATTGCATACAGCCTTTCATTATCGTCCTGATATGACTGAAATACTGTTTGTAAAGGACGTAAAATCGCAAGTTATCCATCCAACTTTGTCTTTGGTGTCTTTGGTGTTTACTATTCAATAGATTTAAGATTCCACCCAACCAGGCGGGTGATGGTATAAATATATAGTGTTGTTAGCCAAAGTGTTGCTTACTACGCGAAAAGAACAAATTCTTTCTTTTCGTAATATTAATGCGCATTCTTTAAGAGCCGCCCCCTCGGAAAAGTGCCACATGCGACGAGAAGAATCAGCTCAGTCTGTGGTAACAGTTATGCGTTCACAACATGTATAAACACTCGTGAGCATCATTCACTGGAGCGCCGTAAAGTGTGCGAAGAGTAATGACACTAATCGGACTGCATTCGCTTTTACAAAGATGGGGTGAAACATATTTTTCCTTGCACAAACCTCGTGTGGCGATAAAACCAGTCTTATGTCATACGCAAAACATGCATGTCCTGACTAGAAACATGCGCAATCAGAACAGGGTAGACTACACATGAGTGTAGGTATATCTTGGTACCTCCTGTTTGAGTATACATATATTATATTTCTCTGCAAACAGTATGGGCTGAAACACATTTTTCCTTGCGCATGCTATTTTGATTCGTGTCGTGATGAAATCAGCCTTATGTTATATACAAAACACCTATGTCCAGACTAGTCTGTGCACTGGCACAATCAGAACAGGATAGGCTTAATAAGTATGCCTTCTGGGAATCAAATGGTGAATTGCGCTAACTCTGACATACCACGCAGTTGGATAGACTTATCTTGGTACCCACTGTTTGCGCATAGCGTCAAATATATTTTGCCCGGAGAAGACTCAAAACATTCAACACAAGAGATGAGCATAAAATGCACGTGCAAATATGATTGACCCTTGATTATCAATGACGTAACCCAAGAGCTGCACCCTTGGAAAAGTGCTACATGCGACGAGTAGAATCAGCCCAGTCTGTGGTTACAGTTATGCGTTCACAACATGTATAAACACTCTGGAGCTTCATTCACTGGAGAGCCGTAAAGTGTGCGAAGATTAATGACACTAATCGGGCTTCATTCGATTTTACAAAGATGGGGTGAAACACATTTTTCCTTGCCAATACCCACTGTCGTGATAAAACCAGTGTTATGACATACGCAAAACATGCGTGTCCAGACTAGCAACATGCGCAATCAGAACAGGGTAGACTACACATTAGCGTAGACATATCTTGGAACCTCCTGGTTGCGTATACATACATATTTCGCTGCAAACGTTATGAGCTGAAACACTTTTTTCCTTGCGCATGCCATTTTGATTCGTGTCGTGATGAAATCAGCCTTATGGTATATGCAAAACACCTATGTCTAGACTAGTCTGTGCCCTTGCACAATCAGAACAGGGTAGGCGCAATATGTATGCCTTCTGGGAACCAAACGGTGAACTTCGCTAACTCTGACAGACTACGCAGTTGCATAGACTTGTCTTGGTACCCACTGTTTGCTCATAGCGTTAAACATATTTTGACCGGACAAGGTGCATAACGTTTAACACATGAGGTGAGCATAAAATGCACGTGCAAATATGACTGACCCTTGATTATCAATGACATAACCCGAGAGCTGCAAGACTTACAAAAACTTACCGCAGTGATCCTACATTTTGGGATAGATGAATCCGAGAAATCACTTTAGAATCAGAGCAAGATGTGCAATGCGTCATATCCTATCAATATTTTTGACACACTGTCGGCTAGTATAAGCACCTGTTCAAATTTTAAAATATTTACCGTAATGTTAAGGTGTCCCAATAGAGAGGGTAAATTGAAACGATGCAAAATGTTTCAAGACACCAAGCAGGCACATGACGTCGTATTGACGTCGAAATGGCATCGACGCGACGTCACCATGCCGTCATATCGACGTCATATGTATTATTTCCCAGTGGACACATGACATTAGAATGACGTCGATGTGATGTCATCTGGTTGCGTCGACGTCATTGCGACGTCATTATAACGTTGTGCGCCTGCTGGATAGTATGTGTCAATGTGAAGATCTGATTCGTCTCTTTTGGGCTTTCCATTAGTATCTGTTTATCTGAATCAGAAAAAAATAATGATATTGGAAGTCTGTCCACAGTCTCAACTAAGAAGTCCAGGTCCACGTTTCATTAACATCGATTTTCAAACGAAGGAAGCAATTCGATAGGGAAAAGAAATAATGCCAAAACTGTGTACATATTGCCAACCTTGATAAATTTTGCGTTTCGATCATACAAAACTAAAATTGACTAGAAAAGATGTCATAACTGCCTTTTTAATTCATTTATTTTTCTTATTTGTTTTAACTATTGCAGAACTTAAATGTAAAGAAAATTAGATGTGTCTGCGTGTGTGTTTTACTGCCCAAATATAAGTATGTGCTACGTAGAAACTTTGGCACGCATTAATTATTCTTACGGGCCACCAGTGTCAAGCTCCCTTAAAGTGCGGGTTACCATGGAGCTTATGTAGGTTTCATCTGTTTGCGACTCCATTTTGGTTGAAGGTACATCAATGTAGAGTCCGGATGCGCTTATATGCTGCGACCTTGTACCCATGCGCCTGTACTTGCACCACGTCCATGTTGTAGCAGACAGGCCTCAGTAAACAGTTTCCAGGACGCAGTAGACAGACACATCTGGCAGAAAACTCGTTACGGTGTAAAATCGATAACTCTGTACTACCTGTAAATTTTAGCCCTTGGCCATAAATGAGATTGCTGCCCTTTCCAGTGTTTTAATGGTTAATAGAGAGAACTTAGAAAATTTTCGACCAAGCTTCGAATCAATAGTTAGCAAAATTAGGCGTTCAGGGAAGAAATTTCCCAAATAGCTATGTATGTATAAAATACATCATTGTAATCAGTGGAATAACAGCTTCTAGCTCATACGTTATAATAGATTCGCAAATGTTAATTTATATGTGTAATTTAGGTCCAAAAACGAAGATTCGCGTAATTTGAATAAATCGTGTTAAGAAACTTATGGTTTATAGAAAGAAAACTATGGGCTCTGATGGAAGAAACTTCTCATTGACACATTTCTATGATTTTATACCAGATTAAAGAGCTTGAAATGCTCTTTCGTGCTAGACGTTATAATTTAATGTCGGAAAATATATTAAATAAGAAAATTTGATTTATTAATGAGCTTCTATACATTTCCCTATTAAACTGAGAACCGCATACAGGTAACCGCTTATCTCCGGCCCTCTTGGAGATTATCGGAAAATCCCGTCACTATAACGAGAATTCTTCCCTATGGTAGACACTTCGCTGGACAGTAAATAGTATACAGAAAACCGCGAACAGCATTCACTACTTTTCAGTATGCAGCATGCTCAAAAACGAAGAGCGAGTAGACAGTGCATATATAGTGGATGGTAAATGGTAGAATATATCAAACGCCATTTAACGTTGAGAGAAACGTATTTTCCTTCGCACAGCTTAGAAATACATATATATTCATAGTGAAATTGGGGAAAACCATCAAAGAAAAATATAATTAAACCAGGAAATAAATAAAGAAAAGCAGATAAAAGTCTACAGCACCCGGTATTCCCGGGTGGTCATCCATCCAAGTACTAACCGGACTCGACGATTAACTTCGGTGATCGGACAAGATCCGATGTTTTCAACGTGATATGGCCGTAGACAACAACGTACCGATTTTTAACATTTATACAGTCTACTTTTGAGAGGAAGGTTAATAAACCGTTATACATTCGGAAAGAAGCTACATGATTTGGCAACACATCTATATTTAGAAACTGAAAGTACAAATGTTTTGAAGGATAAAGTGCGTATTTTAAAATATCATTTTATGAAGTAAATAAAATTGGATCTAAGTCAGAAAAAGCCGGAAGATTCAAACCAAGTGTTATTCCCCTTTCAATTTTATTCAGAACAAAAAAGGAAGGTACCCAGATTTGTAGAAACGAAAATTCCCTAGCTTTCTATTCGATAACCCCCTCAACTGCCTTAAACGCCCTCTCACGCCCCCCCCCCCCTCTCCTCCCAAACACCACACATCAACCATCCTCTTGCTTCTTGGTGTACCACAGGGAGACCCTTTTATTGTGCCACTGTTTAAACTCTTTTTAAACAACAGCAACAAATCCATTCATTTAAAAAAAATGATATTTTGTTTGTAAGTAGATATACAGGTGGACTGCGGGGTTTTCGCGCAAAAACATTAAATAGTTTACAAATATAGTTGAATTCACCATTTTAAACGCTTTTGCGTTAATATATATATCAAAAGGAAGAATAATGATTGCAGATTTCGAATCCGTTTGCATTAAATAAGTAAATTTGTATTCAAAAATTATCTCGCAATATAAATTGAGATGCCCCTGCATTATTAGTGCAATTCATTATATAAGTATGCCATTTGAGGGGTTATATTTGCAACTTAAAAATCCCCCAATTTAATATTAAAATAACATTATGGAGAAAATCATTAAAACGCTGAAGAAGAGTTGAATTTTAAGAATCTATATGCATAAAAAGTCGGTTTTAATTGATGTTTTTATAATATAATCGTATGAAACGTGTCTTTCCTATACGATTCAATATATTTCCCGCTATTGATTGTGTGGCTACGTTTTAAAGCAAATGATGAGATAAGTTGCGATTGTCTATTCTAACATGGAGCTCAGTTATACATTTTATGAAAAGCATCTTCCCGGCCGCGGTGAGGCCCATGACGTGGAAATGACGTCATATTGACTTCGATGCGATATGGTGACGTCGCATCGATGTCAGTGCGTCTTCATTAGGACGTCATGTGCCTGGTTTTTAGTCTCATCAAGGTTGATGCAAATTATTGTTGGTTAATTAATCAATCTGTATGGTCTTAGTTTCTTTAATATCGGATAGCTGAAACAAGTTTTCTTTGGTCATATGTATCTCTGACTGTTTATTTGAATACTTTTGTTGTGTGCCTGTCTCGTTGTCTTTGGTAGGAGCCCCGGTAAGTGAGTGGATTAAGCGTTGGCCTCCTGGATCTAGCGGACCAGGTTCGACCCCCGCTTGAGAATCTTTCCGACCTTTCCATTGCATACAGCCTTTCATTATCGTCCCGATATGACTGAAATACTGTTTGTAAAGGACGTAAAATCGCAAGTCATCCATCCAACTTTGTCTTTGGTGTCTTTGGTGTTTACTATTCAATAGATTTAAGATTCCACCCAACCAGGCGGGTGATGGTATAAATATATAGTGTTGTTAGCCAAAGTGTTGTTTATTACGTGAAAAGAACAAGTTCTTTCTTTTCGTAATATTAATGCGCATTCTTTAAGAGCCGCACCCTCGGAAAAGTGCCACATGCGACGAGAAGAATCAGCTCACAACATGCGTTCACAACATGTATAAACACTCGTGAGCATCATTCACTGGAGCGCCGTAAAGTGTGCGAAGAGTAATGACACTAATCGGACTGCATTCGCTTTTACAAAGATGGGGTGAAACATATTTTTCCTTGCACAAACCTCGTGTGGTGATAAAACCAGTCTTTTGTCATACGCAAAACATGCATGTCCTGACTAGAAACATGCGCAATCAGAACAGGGTAGACTACACATGAGTGTAGGTATATCTTGGTACCTCCTGTTTGAGTATACATATATTATATTTCTCTGCAAACAGTATGGGCTGAAACACATTTTTCCTTGCGCATGCTATTTTGATTCGTGTCGTGATGAAATCAGCCTTATGTTACAATGTATATACAAAACACCTATGTCCAGACTAGTCTGTGCACTGGCACAATCAGAACAGGATAGGCTTACTAAGTATGCCTTCTGGGAATCAAATGGTGAACTGCGCTAACTCTGACATACCACGCAGTTGGATAGACTTATCTTGGTACTCACTGTTTGCGCATAGCGTTAAATATATTTTGCCCGGAGAAGACTCAAAACATTCAACACAAGAGATGAGCATAAAATGCACGTGCAAATATGATTGACCCTTGATTATCAATGACGTAACCCAAGAGCTGCACCCTCGGAAAAGTGCCACATGCGACGAGTAGAATCAGCCCAGTCTGTGGTTACAGTTATGCGTTCACAACATGTATAAACACTCTGGAGCATCATTTACTGGAGAACCGTAAAGTGTGCGAAGATTAATGACACTAATCGGGCTGCATTCGATTTTACAAAGATGGGGTGAAACACATTTTTCCTTGCCAATACCCACTGTCGTGATAAAACCAGTCTTATGACATACGCAAAACATGCGTGTCCAGACTAGCAACATGCGCAATCAGAACAGGGTAGACTACACATTAGCGTAGACATATCTTGGAACCTCCTGGTTGCGTATACATATATATTTCGCTGCAAACGTTATGAGCTGAAACACTTTTTTCCTTGCGCATGCCATTTTGATTCGTGTCGTGATGAAATCAGCCTTATGGTATATGCAAAACACCTATGTCTAGACTAGTCTGTGCCCTTGCACAATCAGAACAGGGTAGGCGCAATATGTATGCCTTCTGGGAACCAAACGGTGAACTTCGCTAACTCTGACAGACTACGCAGTTGCATAGACTTGTCTTGGTACCCACTGTTTGCTCATAGCGTTAAACATATTTTGACCGGACAAGGTGCATAACGTTTAACACAAGAGGTGAGCATAAAATGCACGTGCAAATATGACTGACCCTTGATTATCAATGACATAACCCGAGAGCTGTAAGACTTACAAAAACTTACCGCAGTGATCCTAAATTTTGGGATAGATGAATCTGAGAAATCACTTTAGAATCAGAGCAAGATGTGCAATGCTTCATATCCTATCAATATTTTTGACACACTGTCGGCTAGTATAAGCACCTGTTCAAATTTTAAAATATTTACCGTAATGTTAAGGTGTCCCAATAGAGAGGGTAAATTGAAACGATGCAAAATGTTTCAAGACACCAAGCAGGCACATGACGTCGTAATGACGTCGAAATGACATCGACGCGACGTCACCATGCCGCATCGACGTCATTACGACGTCATATCGACGTCATATGTCTTATTTCCCAGTGGACACATGACATTAGAATGACGTCGATGTGATGTCATCGGGTTGCGTCGACGTCATTGCGACGTCATTATAACGTTGTGCGCCTGCTGGATAGTATGTGTCAATGTGAAGATCTGATCCGTCTCTTTTGGGCTTTCCATTAGTATCTGTTTATCTGAATCAGAAAAAAAATAATGATATTGGAAGTCTGTCCACAGTCTCAACTAAGAAGTCCAGGTCCACGTTTCATTAACATCGATTTTCAAACGAAGGAAGCAATTCGATAGGGAAAAGAAATAATGCCAAAACTGTGTACATATTGCCAACCTTGATAAATTTTGCGTTTCGATCATACAAAACTAAAATTGACTAGAAAAGATGTCATAACTGCCTTTTTAATTCATTTATTTTTCTTATTTGTTTTAACTATCGCAGAACTTAAATGTAAAGAAAATTAGATATGTCTGCGTGTGTGTTTTACTGCCCAAATATAAGTATGTGCTACGTAGAAACTTTGGCACGCATTTATTATTCTTACGGGCCACCAGTGTCAAGCTCCCTTAAAGTGCGGGTTACCATGGTGCTTATGTAGGTTTCATCTGTTTGCGACTCCATTTTGGTTGAAGGTACATCAATGTAGAGTCCGGATGCGCTTATATGCTGCGACCTTGTAACCATGCGCCTGTACTTGCACCACGTCCATGTTGTAGCAGACAGGCCTCAGTAAACAGTTTCCAGGACGCAGTAGACAGACACATCTGGCAGAAAACTCGTTACGGTGTAAAATCGATAACTCTGTACTACCTGTAAATTTTAGCCCTTGGCCATAAATGAGATTGCTGCCCTTTCCAGTGTTTTAATGGTTAATAGAGAGAACTTAGAAAATTTTCGACCAAGCTTCGAATCAATAGTTAGCAAAATTAGGCGTTCAGGGAAGAAATTTCCCAAATAGCTATGTATGTATAAAATACATCATTGTAATCAGTGGAATAACAGCTTCTAGCTTATACGTTATAATAGATTCGCAAATGTTAATTGATATGTGTAATTTAGGTCCAAAAACGAAGATTCGCGTAATTTGAATAAATCGTGTTAAGAAACTTATGGTTTATAGAAAGAAAACTATGGGCTCTGATGGAAGAAACTTCTCATTGACACATTTCTATGATTTTATACCAGATTAAAGAGCTTGAAATGCTCTTTTGTGCTAGACGTTATAATTTAATGTCGGAAAATATATTAAATAAGAAAATTTAATTTATTTATGAGCTTCTATACATTTCCCTATTAAACTGAGAACCGCATACAGGTAACCGCTTATCTCCGGCCCTCTTGGAGATTATCGGAAAATCCCGTCACTATAACGAGAATTCTTCCCTATGGTAGACACTTCGCTGGACAGTAAATAGTATACTAAAAACCGCGAACAGCATTCACTACTTTTCAGTATGCAGCATGCTCAAAAACGAAGAGCGAGTAGACAGTGCATATATAGTGGATGGTAAATGGTAGAATATATCAAACGCCATTTAACGTTGAGAGAAACGTATTTTCCTTCGCACAGCTTAGAAATACATATATATTCATAGTGAAATTGGGGAAAACCATCAAAGAAAAATATAATTAAACCAGGAAATAAATAAAGAAAAGCAGATAAAAGTCTACAGCACCCGGTATTCCCGGCTGGTCATCCATCCAAGTACTAACCGGACTCGACGATTAACTTCGGTGATCGGACAAGATCCGATGTTTTCAACGTGATATGGCCGTAGACAACAACGTACCGATTTTTAACATTTATACAGTCTACTTTTGAGAGAAAGGTTAATAAACCGTTTTATCATATAGATACGTAATTTCGGACTGCCTAAGAAGCAATCTGCATGTTTGATAAAGCTGAGCTTTTAGAGTACTTATTCTGCCCATCGGTCCGATAAACGTTTTCCCGGTCCGATACGTTTATCGGCCCGTCGTTAACGTCAACGACGTCGCGTGAGATACTTCGACGTTAAAATGGTGAGTGCGATGTGGCAAAACAGAAAATTTCCCATCTTTTCAGAGATGATATCTCTCTTATTATACATCATAGACATAAAGTGTGACCACTCATTTTCTTAATTAGATCACAAGAAACACTTTGGTGTAAAAATAAATTTGAAATGGCTAAATTTTTTGTTTCGCTACAAAACGGCAAGCGCTACAAGACCTTCAGGCCGGGAAACATTTCAGCTTGCGCAGTGATGCTGTGTGTTTTTACTAACACTTAAAAGTAAGATGCCTGCCTCGTTTTATTAGGCACTCATCGTCAGATGGCTACCTCTTTTCATTAGACAATAAAACATCACAATCACACTCGGGTGTCCCTGCTGTTGTGTTTTCTAGATCCCCAATGAGGCATAGGCCTTCAGCAGTAGCAAGTTTCAACTTCAAAAATGTTTATTTCTAGCAACTATTTCTGAACATTGTTTTCCCTAAACTAGAATCTATATGATAAACAGATCATAACATGGGTTTTTCGTTATCACCCGATTTATCAGCCCTCGACCAATATCGGACCTCGGACAAGCCCTCGGTCCGATATTGGAGTCTCGGGCTGATAAATCGGGTGATAACGAAAAACCCATGCAATAATCTCTATATACATTCGGATAGAAGCTACATGATTTTACAACACATCTATATTTAGAAACTGAAAGTACAAATGTTTTGAAGGATAAAGTGCGTATTTTAAAATATCATTTTATGAAGTAAATAAAATTGGATCTAAGTCAGAAAAAGCCGGAAGATTCAAACCAAGTGTTATTCCCATTTCAATTTTATTCAGAACAAAAAAGGAAGGTACCCAGATTTGTAGAAACGAAAATTCCCTAGCTTTCTATTCGATAACCCCCCTCAACTGCCTTAAACGCCCTCTCACGCCCACCCCCCCTCTCCTCCCAAACACCATCCTCTTGCTTCTTGGTGTACCACAGGGAGACCCTTTTATTGTGCCACTGTTTAAACTCTTTTTAAACAACAGCAACAAATCCATTCATTTGAAAAAATTGATATTTTGTTTGTAAGTAGATATACAGGTGGACTGCGGGGTTTTCGCGCAAAAACATTAAATAATTTACAAATATAGTTGAATTCTCCATTTTAAACGCTTTTGCGTTAATATATATATCAAAAGGAAGAATAATTATAGCAGATTTCGAATCCGTTTGCATAAAATAAGTAAATTTGTATTCAAAAATTATCTCGCAATATAAATTGAGTTGCCCCCTGCATTTTTAGTGCAATTTATTATATAAGTATGCCATTTGAGGGGTTATGTTTGCAACTTAAGAATCCCCCAATTTAATATTAAAATAAAATTATGGAGAAAATCATTAAAACGCTGAAGAAGAGTTATATTTTAAGAATCTATATGCATTAAAAGTCGGTTTTAATTGATGTTTTTATAATATAATCGTATGAAACGTGTCTTTCCTATACGATTCAATATATTTCCCGCTATTGATTGTGTGGCTACGTTTTAAAGCAAATGATGAGATAAGTTGCGATTGTCTATTTTAACATGGAGCTCAGTTATACATTTTATGAAAAGCATCTTCCCGGCCGCGGTGAGGCACATGACGTGGAAATGACGTTATATTGACTTCGATGCGATATGGTGACATCGCATCGATGTCAGTGCGTCGTCATTAGGACGTCATGTGCCTGGTTTTTAGTCTCATCAAGGTTGATGCAAATTATTGTTGGTTAATTAATCAATCTGTATGGTCTTAGTTTCTTTAATATCGGATAGCTGAAACAAGTTTTCTTTGGTCATATGTATCTCTGACTGTTTATTTGAATACTTTTGTTGTGTGCCTGTCTCGTTGTCTTTGGTAGGAGCCCCGGTAAGTGAGTGGATTAAGCGTTGGCCTACTGATCTAGCGAACCAGGTTCGACCCCCGCTTGAGAATCTTTCCAACCTTTCCATTGCATACAGCCTTTCATTATCGTCCTGATATGACTGAAATACTGTTTGTAAAGGACGTAAAATCGCAAGTTATCCATCCAACTTTGTCTTTGGTGTCTTTGGTGTTTACTATTCAATAGATTTAAGATTCCACCCAACCAGGCGGGTGATGGTATAAATATATAGTGTTGTTAGCCAAAGTGTTGCTTACTTCGCGAAAAGAACAAATCCTTTCTTTTCATAATATTAATGCGCATTCTTTAAGAGCCGCACCTTCGGAAAGTGCCACATGCGACGAGAAGAATCAGCTCAGTCTGTGGTAACAGTTATGCGTTCACAACATGTATAAACACTCGTGAGCATCATTCACTGGAGCGCCGTAAAGTGTGCGAAGAGTAATGACACTAATCGGACTGCATTCGCTTTTACAAAGATGGGGTGAAACATATTTTTCCTTGCACAAACCTCGTGTGGTTATAAAACCAGTCTTATGTCATACGCAAAACATGCATGTCCTGACTAGAAACATGCGCAATCAGAACAGGGTAGACTACACATGAGTGTAGGTATATCTTGGTACCTCCTGTTTGAGTATACATATATATTTCTCTGCAAACAGTATGGGCTGAAACACATTTTTCCTTGCGCATGCTATTTCGATTCGTGTCGTGATGAAATCAGCCTTATGTTATATACAAAACACCTATGTCCAGACTAGTCTGTGCACTGGCACAATCAGAACAGGATAGGCTTAATAAGTATGCCTTCTGGGAATCAAATGATGAATTGCGCTAACTCTGACATACCACGCAGTTGGATAGACTTATCTTGGTACCCACTGTTTGCGCATAGCGTTATATATATTTTGCCCGGAGAAGACTCAAAACATTCAACACAAGAGATGAGCATAAAATGCACGTGCAAATATGATTGACCCTTGATTATCAATGACGTAACCCAAGAGCTGCACCCTCGGAAAAGTGCTACATGCGACGAGTAGAATCAGCCCAGTCTGTGGTTACAGTTATGCGTTCACAACATGTATAAACACTCTGGAGCATCATTCACTGGAGAGCCGTAAAGTGTGCGAAGATTAATGACACTAATCGGGCTACATTCGATTTTACAAAGATGGGGTGAAACACATTTTTCCTTGCCAATACCCACTGTCGTGATAAAACCAGTCTTATGACATACGCAAAACATGCGTGTCCAGACTAGCAACATGCGCAATCAGAACAGGGTAGACTACACATTAGCGTAGACATATCTTGGAACCTCCTGGTTGCGTATACATACATATTTCGCTGCAAACGTTATGAGCTGAAACACTTTTTTCCTTGCGCATGCCATTTTGATTCGTGTCGTGATGAAATCAGCCTTATGGTATATGCAAAACACCTATGTCTAGACTAGTCTGTGCCCTTGCACAATCAGAACAGGGTAGGCGCAATATGTATGCCTTCTGGGAACCAAACGGTGAACTTCGCTAACTCTGACAGACTACGCAGTTGCATAGACTTGTCTTGGTACCCACTGTTTGCTCATAGCGTTAAACATATTTTGACCGGACAAGGTGCATAACGTTTAACACATGAGGTGAGCATAAAATGCACGTGCAAATATGACTGACCCTTGATTATCAATGACATAACCCGAGAGCTGCAAGACTTACAAAAACTTACCGCAGTGATCCTACATTTTGGAATAGATGAAGCTGAGAAATCACTTTAGAATCAGAGCAAGATGTGCAATGCGTCATATCCTATCAATATTTTTGACACACTGTCGGCTAGTATAAGCACCTGTTCAAATTTTAAAATATTTACCGTAATGTTAAGGTGTCCCAATAGAGAGGGTAAATGGTAACGATGCCAAATGTTTCAAGACACCAAGCAGGCACATGACGTCGTAATGACGTCGAAATGGCATCGATGCGACGTCACCATGCCGCATCGACGTCAATACGACGTCATTTCGACGTCATATGTCTTATTTCCCAGTGGACACATGACATTAGAATGACGTCGATGTGATGTCATCTGGTTGCGTCGACGTCATTGCGACGTCATTATAACGTTGTGCGCCTGCTGGATAGTATGTGTCAATTTGTTTTAACTATCGCAGAACTTAAATGTAAAGAAAATTAGATGTGTCTGCGTGTGTGTTTTACTGCCCAAATATAAGTTTGTGCTACGTAGAAACTTTGGCACGCATTTATTATTCTTATGGGCCACCAGTGTCAAGCTCCCTTAAAGTGCGGGTTACCATGGTGCTTATGTAGGTTTCGTCTGTTTGCGACTCCATTTTGGTTGAAGGTACATCAGTGTAGAGTCCGGATGCCCTTATGCTGCGACCTTGTACCCCTGCGCCTGTACTTGCACCACGTCCATGTTGTAGCAGACAGGCCTCAGTAAACAGTTTCCAGGACGCAGTAGACAGACACATCTGGCAGAAAACTCGTTACGGTGTAAAATCGATAACTCTGTACTACCTGTAAATTTCAGCCCTTGGCCATAAATGAGATTGCTGCCCTTTCCAGTGTTTTAATGGTTAATAGAGAGAACTTAGAAAATTTTCGACCAAGCTTCGAATCAATAGTTAGCAAAATTAGGCGTTCAGGGAAGAAATTTCCCAAATAGCTATGTATGTATAAAATACATCATTGTAATCAGTGGAATAACAGCTTCTAGCTCATACGTTATAATAGATTCGCAAATGTTAATTTATATGTGTAATTTAGGTCCAAAAACGAAGATTCGCGTAATTTGAATAAATCGTGTTAAGAAACTTATGGTTTATAGAAAGAAAACTATGGGCTCTGATGGAAGAAACTTCTCATTGACACATTTCTATGATTTTATACCAGATTAAAGAGCTTGAAATGCTCTTTCGTGCTAGACGTTATAATTTAATGTCGGAAAATATATTAAATAAGAAAATTTAATTTATTTATGAGCTTCTATACATTTCCCTATTAAACTGAGAACCGCATACAGGTAACCGCTTTCGACCAAGCTTCGAATCAATAGTTAGCAAAATTAGGCGTTCAGGGAAGAAATTTCCCAAATAGCTATGTATGTATAAAATACATCATTGTAATCAGTGCAATAACAGCTTCTTGCTCATACGTTATAATACACTGAAGGACTTTAAAAACGCAAAAAATGAAAATCGTTTTTTCTTGCACCCAGAATATTTGTTTGTCTTCTTTAACAGATAAAATCGGCTGGTAACGACACTCTGCTTCTATCTATATCTAAAACCGGCATTTTTTAAATGCACTGGCCACCACTAGCTACGCATCATTGTTTTACAATTTTTTGCACGTGGTGTACCCACGAATGAATGAGGAAAAACAAATTACCATTTCACATGTAGCTTGTAGTTATACATGTCTAAAAAACACTTAAGCTTTAGTTCTACAACATTATTAATCACACCACGCTTGTCCAAACATGAACGATCTGGCAAAATCGGAATGTTACAAGACGGGCTGTGTGTTTCTGACGTCACATGACATTATAATTGCAATCTGTTGACTGTTCAGCGCCTTAGAAATCGTTACCAGGCTACTGGGACAGTAAAGGTTGACACCGAAGAATTACGAGCCGACGTCAAGACGCTACATTAACAATGTTCTTCGTCCTGTGGTAATACCCGTTGTGCGTCAAAATTATAAGAGAGGAAAAAATTTTATACCAACAAGACAATGCCCCAGTCCATACTGCCCGCCTCACCGTCAATTTTATGGCACCAAAGTTTGACTGGTCGCCTTTGTCTCTAGACATGTCACTGATTGAGATAGTGCTTGCAACTTTAGAATCTAAGGGTATTGCTATTTGAAAGACTGTTGCGCTGATATAACTTATTATTTTTATATGAAATTTTGAACATGTCTTGCTGACATATTGATAATCATCATTGCCAAATTTCAATTAAATTAGTACACTAGAAATTAGTAATTTTGATGAATTTTAATTTTTGCGTTTTTAAAGTCCTTCAGTGTAGATTAATATAAATGTTAATTTATATGTGTAATTTAGGTCCAAAAACGAAGATTCGCGTAATTTGAATAAATCGTGTTAAGAAACTTATGGTTTATAGAAAGAAAACTATGGGCTCTGATGGAAGAAACTTCTCATTGACACATTTCTATGATTTTTATACCAGATTAAAGAGCTTGAAATGCTCTTTCGTGCTAGACGTTATAATTTAATGTCGGAAAATATATTAAATAAGAAAATTTAATTTATTTATGAGCTTCTATACATTTCCCTATTAAACTGAGAACCGCATACAGGTAACCGCTTATCTCCGGCCCTCTTGGAGATTATCGGAAAATCCCGTCACTATAACGAGAATTCTTCCCTATGGTAGACACTTCGCTGGACAGTAAATAGTATACAGAAAACCGCGAACAGCATTCACTACTTATCAGTATGCAGCATGCTCAAAAACGAAGAGCGAGTAGACAGTGCATATATAGTGGATGGTAAATGGTAGAATATATCAAACGCCATTTGACGTTGAGAGAAACGTATTTTCCTTCGCACAGCTTAGAAATACATATATATTCATAGTGAAATTGGGGAAAACCATCAAAGAAAAATATTATAAAACCAGGAAATAAATAAAGAAAAGCAGATAAAAGTCTACAGCACCCGGTATTCCCGGGTGGTCATCCATCCAAGTACTAACAGGACTCGACGTTTAACTTCGGTGATCGGACAAGATCCGATGTTTTCAACGTGATATGGCCGTAGACAACAAAGTACCGATTTTTAACATTTATACAGTCTACTTTTGAGAGAAAGGTTAATAAACCGTTATACATTCGGAAAGAAGCTACATGATTTGACAACACATCTATATTTAGAAACTGAAAGTACAAATGTTTTGAAGGATAAAGTGCGTATTTTAAAATATCATTTTATGAAGTAAATAAAATTGGATCTAAGTCAGAAAAAGCCGGAAGATTCAAACCAAGTGTTATTCCCCTTTCAATTTTATTCAGAACAAAAAAGGAAGGTACCCAGATTTGTAGAAACGAAAATTCCCTAGCTTTCTATTCGATAACCCCCCCTCAACTGCCTTAAACGCCCTCTCACGCCCCCCTCTCCTCCCAAACACCACACATCAACCATCCTCTTGCTTCTTGGTGTACCACAGGGAGACCCTTTTATTGTGCCACTGTTTAAACTCTTTTTAAACAACAGCAACAAATCCATTCATTTAAAAAAATTGATATTTTGTTTGTAAGTAGATATACAGGTGGACTGCGGGGTTTTCGCGCAAAAACATTAAATAGTTTACAAATATAGTTGAATTCACCTTTTTAAACGCTTTTGCGTTAATATATATATCAAAAGGAAGAATTATTATTGCAGATTTCGAATCCGTTTGCATAAAATAAGTAAATTTGTATTCAAAAATTATCTCGCAATATAAATTGAGATGCCCCTGCATTTTTAGTGCAATTTATTATATAAGTATGCCATTTGAGGGGTTATGTTTGCAACTTAAGAATCCCCCAATTTAATATTAAAATAAAATTATGGAGAAAATCATTAAAACGCTGAACAAGAGTTGAATTTTAAGAATCTATATGCATAAAAAGTCGGTTTTAATTGATGTTTTTATAATATAATCGTATGAAACGTGTCTTTCCTATACGATTCAATATATTTCCCGCTATTGATTGTGTGGCTACGTTTTAAAGCAAATGATGAGATAAGTTGCGATTGTCTATTTTAACATGGAGCTCAGTTATACATTTTATGAAAAGCATCTTCCCGGCCGCGGTGAGGCACATGACGTAGAAACGACGTCATATTGACTTCGATGCGATATGGTGACGTCGCATCGATGTCAGTGCGTCGTCATTAGGACGTCATGTGCCTGGTTTTTGGTTTCATCAAGGTTGATGCAAATTATTGTTGGTTAATTAATCAATCTGTATGGTCTTAGTTTCTTTAATATCGGATAGCTGAAACAAGTTTTCTTTGGTCATATGTATCTCTGACTGTTTATTTGAATACTTTTGTTGTGTGCCTGTCTCGTTGTCTTTGGTAGGAGCCCCGGTAAGTGAGTGGATTAAGCGTTGGCCTCCTGGATCTAGCGGACCAGGTTCGACCCCCGCTTGAGAATCTTTCCGACCTTTCCATTGCATACAGCCTTTCATTATCGTCCCGATATGACTGAAATACTGTTTGTAAAGGACGTAAAATCGCAAGTTATCCATCCAACTTTGTCTTTGGTGTCTTTGGTGTTTACTATTCAATAGATTTAAGATTCCACCCAACCAGGCGGGTGATGGTCTAAATATATAGTGTTGTTAGCCAAAGTGTTGTTTACTACGCGAAAAGAACAAATTCTTTCTTTTCGTAATATTAATGCGCATTCTTTAAGAGCCGCCCCCTCGGAAAAGTGCCACATGCGACGAGAAGAATCAGCTCACAACATGCGTTCACAACATGTATAAACACTCGTGAGCATCATTCACTGGAGCGCCGTAAAGTGTGCGAAGAGTAATGACACTAATCGGACTGCATTCGCTTTTACAAAGATGGGGTGAAACATATTTTTCCTTGCACAAACCTCGTGTGGTGATAAAACCAGTCTTTTGTCATACGCAAAACATGCATGTCCTGACTAGAAACATGCGCAATCAGAACAGGGTAGACTACACATGAGTGTAGGTATATCTTGGTACCTCCTGTTTGAGTATACATATATATTTCTCTGCAAACAGTATGGGCTGAAACACATTTTTCCTTGCGCATGCAATTTTGATTCGTGTCGTGATGAAATCAGCCTTATGTTATATACAAAACACCTATGTCCAGACTAGTCTGTGCACTGGCACAATCAGAACAGGAAAGGCTTAATAAGTATGCCTTCTGGGAATCAAATGGTGAACTGCGCTAACTCTGACATACCACGCAGTTGGATAGACTTATCTTGGTACCCACTGTTTGCGCATAGCGTCAAATATATTTTGCCCGGAGAAGGCTCAAAACGTGCAACACAAGAGATGAGCATAAAATGCAAGTTCATATATGATTGACCCTTGATTATCAATGACGTAACCCAAGAGCTGCACCCTCGGAAAAGTGCCACATGCGACGAGTAGAATCAGCCCAGTCTGTGGTTACAGTTATGCGTTCACAACATGTATAAACACTCTGGAGCATCATTCACTGGAGAGCCGTAAAGTGTGCGAAGATTAATGACACTAATCGGGCTGCATTCGATTTTACAAAGATGGGGTGAAACACATTTTTCCTTGCCAATACCCACTGTCGTGATAAAACCAGTCTTATGACATACGCAAAACATGCGTGTCCAGACTAGCAACATGCGCAATCAGAACAGGGTAGACTACACATTAGCGTAGACATATCTTGGAACCTCCTGGTTGCGTATACATACATATTTCGCTGCAAACGTTATGAGCTGAAACACTTTTTTCCTTGCGCATGCCATTTTGATTCGTGTCGTGATGAAATCAGCCTTATGGTATATGCAAAACACCTATGTCTAGACTAGTCTGTGCCCTTGCACAATCAGAACAGGGTAGGCGCAATATGTATGCCTTCTGGGAACCAAACGGTGAACTTCGCTAACTCTGACAGACTACGCAGTTGCATAGACTTGTCTTGGTACCCACTGTTTGCTCATAGCGTTAAACATATTTTGACCGGACAAGGTGCATAACGTTTAACACAAGAGGTGAGCATAAAATGCACGTGCAAATATGACTGACCCTTGATTATCAATGACATAACCCGAGAGCTGTAAGACTTACAAAAACTTACCGCAGTGATCCTAAATTTTGGGATAGATGAATCTGAGAAATCACTTTAAAATCAGAGCAAGATGTGCAATGCGTCATATCCTATCAATATTTTTGACACACTGTCGGCTAGTATAAGCACCTGTTCAAATTTTAAAATATTTACCGTAATGTTAAGGTGTCCCAATAGAGAGGGTAAATTGAAACGATGCAAAATGTTTCAAGACACCAAGCAGGCACATGACGTCGTAATGACGTCGAAATGGCATCGACGCGACGTCACCATGCCGCATCGACGTCAATACGACGTCATTTCGACGTCATATGTCTTATTTCCCAGTGGACACATGACATTAGAATGACGTCGATGTGATGTCATCTGGTTGCGTCGACGTCATTGCGACGTCATTATAACGTTGTGTGCCTGCTGGATAGTATGTGTCAATGTGAAGATCTGATCAGTCTCTTTTGGGCTTTCCATTAGTATCTGTTTATCTGAATCAGAAAAAAATAATGATATTGGAAGTCTGTCCACAGTCTCAACTAAGAAGTCCAGGTCCACGTTTCATTAACATCGATTTTCAAACGAAGGAAGCAATTCGATAGGGAAAAGAAATAATGCCAAAACTGTGTACATATTGCCAAACTTGATAAATTTTGCGTTTCGATCATACAAAACTAAAATTGACTAGAAAAGATGTCATAACTGCCTTTTTAATTCATTTATTTTTCGTATTTGTTTTAACTATCGCAGAACTTAAATGTAAAGAAAATTAGATGTGTCTGCGTGTGTGTTTTACTGCCCAAATATAAGTATGTGCTACGTAGAAACTTTGGCACGCATTTATTATTCTTACGGGCCACCAGTGTCAAGCTCCCTTAAAGTGCGGGTTACCATGGTGCTTATGTAGGTTTCATCTGTTTGCGACTCCATTTTGGTTGAAGGTACATCAATGTAGAGTCCGGATGCGCTTATATGCTGCGACCTTGTACCCATGCGCCTGTACTTGCACCACGTCCATGTTGTAGCAGACAGGCCTCAGTAAACAGTTTCCAGGACGCAGTAGACAGACACATCTGGCAGAAAACTCGTTACGGTGTAAAATCGATAACTCTGTACTACCTGTAAATTTGAGCCCTTGGCCGTAAATGAGATTGCTCCCCTTTCCAGTGTTTTAATGGTTAATAGAGAGAACTTAGAAAATTTTCGACCAAGCTTCGAATCAATAGTTGGCAAAATTAGGCGTTCAGGGAAGAAATTTCCCAAATAGCTATGTATGTATAAAATACATCATTGTAATCAGTGGAATAACAGCTTCTAGCTCATACGTTATAATAGATTCGCAAATGTTAATTTATATGTGTAATTTAGGTCCAAAAACGAAGATTCGCGTAATTTGAATAAATCGTGTTAAGAAACTTATGGTTTATAGAAAGAAAACTATGGGCTTTGATGGAAGAAACTTCTCATTGACACATTTCTATGATTTTATACCAGATTAAAGAGCTTGAAATGCTCTTTCGTGCTAGACGTTATAATTTAATGTCGGAAAATATATTAAATAAGAAAATTTAATTTATTTATGAGCTTCTATACATTTCGCTATTAAACTGAGAACCGCATACAGGTAACCGCTTATCTCCGGCCCTCTTGGAGATTATCGGAAAATCCCGTCACTATAACGAGAATTCTTCCCTATGGTAGACACTTCGCTGGACAGTAAATAGTATACTGAAAACCGCGAACAGCATTCACTACTTTTCAGTATGCAGCATGCTCAGAAACGAAGAGCGAGTAGACAGTGCATATATAGTGGATGGTAAATGGTAGAATATATCAAACGCCATTTAACGTTGAGAGAAACGTATTTTCCTTCGCACAGCTTAGAAATACATATATATTCATAGTGAAATTGGGGAAAACCATCAAAGAAAAATATAATTAAACCAGGAAATAAATAAAGAAAAGCAGATAAAAGTCTACAGCACCCGGTATTCCCGGGTGGTCATCCATCCAAGTACTAACCGGACTCGACGATTAACTTCGGTGATCGGACAAGATCCGATGTTTTCAACGTGATATGGCCGTAGACAACAACGTACCGATTTTTAACATTTATACAGTCTACTTTTGAGAGAAAGGTTAATAAACCGTTATACATTCGGATAGAAGCTACATGATTTGACAACACATCTATATTTAGAAACTGAAAGTACAAATGTTTTGAAGGATAAAGTGCGTATTTTAAAATATCATTTTATGAAGTAAATAAAATTGGATCTAAGTCAGAAAAAGCCGGAAGATTCAAACCAAGTGTTATTCCCCTTTCAATTTTATTCAGAACAAAAAAGGAAGGTACCCAGATTTGTAGAAACGAAAATTCCCGAGCTTTCCATTCGATAACCCCCCTCAACTGCCTTAAACGCCCTCTCACGCCCCCCCCCCTCTCCTCCCAAACACCATCCTCTTACTTCTTGGTGTACCACAGGGAGACCCTTTTATTGTGCCACTGTTTAAACTCTTTTTAAACAACAGCAACAAATCCATTCATTTGAAAAAATTGATATTTTGTTTGTAAGTAGATATACAGGTGGACTGAGGGGTTTTCGCGCAAAAACATTAAATAATTTACAAATATAGTTGAATTCTCCATTTTAAACGCTTTTGCGTTAATATATATATCAAATGGAAGAATAATTATTGCAGATTTCGAATCTGTTTGCATAAACTAAGTAAATTTGTATTCAAAAATTATCTCGCAATATAAATTGAGATGCCCCCTGCATTTTTAGTGCAATTTATTATATAAGTGTGCCATTTGAGGGGTTATGTTTGCAACTTAAAAATCCCCCAATTTAATATTAAAATAAAATTATGGAGAAAATCATTAAAACGCTGAAGAAGAGTTGAATTTTAAGAATCTATATGCATAAAAAGTCGGTTTTAATTGATGTTTTTATAATATAATCGTATGAAACGTGCCTTTCCTATACGATTCAATATATTTCCCGCTATTGATTGTGTGGCTACGTTTTAAAGCAAATGATGAGATAAGTTGCGATTGTCTGTTTTAACATGGAGCTCAGTTATACATTTTATGAAAAGCATCTTCCCGGCCGCGGTGAGGCACATGACGTGGAAATGACGTCATATTGACTTCGATGCGATATGGTGACGTCGCATCGATGTCAGTGCGTCGTCATTAGGACGTCATGTGCCTGGTTTTTGGTCTCATCAAGGTTGATGCAAATCATTGTTGGTTAATTAATCAATCTGTATGGTCTTAGTTTCTTTAATATCGGATAGCTGAAACAAGTTTTCTTTGGTCATATGTATCTCTGTTTATTTGAATACTTTTGTTGTGTGCCTGTCTCGTTGTCTTTGGTAGGAGCCCCGGTAAGTGAGTGGATTAAGCGTTGGCCTACTGATCTAGCGGACCAGGTTCAACCCCCGCTTGAGAATCTTTCCGACCTTTCCATTGCATACAGCCTTTCATTATCGTCCTGATATGACTGAAATACTGTTTGTAAAGGACGTAAAATCGCAAGGCATCCATCCAACTTTGTCTTTGGTGTCTTTGGTGTTTACTATTCAATAGATATAAGATTCCACCCAACCAGGCGGGTGATGATATAAATATATAGTGTTGTTAGCCAAAGTGTTGCTTACTACGCGAAAAGAACAAATTCTTTCTTTTCGTAATATTAATGCGCATTCTTTATGAGCCGCACCCTCGGAAAAGTGCCATATGCGACGAGAAGAATCAGCTCAGTCTGTGGTAACAGTTATGCGTTCACAACATGTATAAACACTCGTGAGCATCATTCACTGGAGCGCCGTAAAGTGTGCGAAGAGTAATGACACTAATCGGACTGCATTCGCTTTTACAGAGATGGGATGAAACATATTTTTCCTTGCACAAACCTCGTGTGGTGATAAAACCAGTCTTATGTCATACGTAAAACATGCATGTCCTGACTAGAAACATGCGCAATCAGAACAGGATAGACTACACATGAGTGTAGGTATATCTTGGTACCTCCTGTTTGAGTATACATATATATTTCTCTGCAAACAGTATGGGCTGAAACACATTTTTCCTTGCGCATGCTATTTTGATTCGTGTCGTGATGAAATCAGCCTTATGTTATATACAAAACACCTATGTCCAGACTAGTCTGTGCACTGGCACAATCAGAACAGGATAGGCTTAATAAGTATGCCTTCTGGGAATCAAATGGTGAACTGCACTAACTCTGACATACCACGCAGTTGGATAGACTTATCTTGGTACCCACTGTTTGCGCATAGCGTCAAATATATTTTGCCTGGAGAAGGCTCAAAACGTTCAACACAAGAGATGAGCATAAAATGCACGTGCAAATATGATTGACCCTTGATTATCAATGACGTAACCCAAGAGCTGCACCCTCGGAAAAGTGCCACATGCGACGAGTAGAATCAGCCCAGTCTGTGGTTACAGTTATGCGTTCACAACATGTATAAACACTCTGGAGCATCATTCACTGGAGAGCCGTAAAGTGTGCGAAGATTAATGACACTAATCGGGCTGCATTCGATTTTACAAAGATGGGGTGAAACACAATTTTCCTTGCCTATACCCAGTGTCGTGATAAAACCAGTCTTATGACATACGCAAAACATGCGTGTCCAGACTAGCAACATGCGCAATCAGAACAGGGTAGACTACACATTAGCGTAGACATATCTTGGAACCTCCTGGTTGCGTATACATACATATTTCGCTGCAAACGTTATGAGCTGAAACACTTTTTTCCTTGCGCATGCCATTTTGATTCGTGTCGTGATGAAATCAGCCTTATGGTATATGCAAAACACCTATGTCTAGACTAGTCTGTGCCCTTGCACAATCAGAACAGGGTAGGCGCAATATGTATGCCTTCTGGGAACCAAACGGTGAACTTCGCTAACTCTGACAGACTACGCAGTTGCATAGACTTGTCTTGGTACCCACTGTTTGCTCATAGCGTTTAACATATTTTGACCGAACAAGGTGCATAACATTTAACACAAGAGGTGAGCATAAAATGCACATGCAAATATGACTGACCCTTGATTATCAATGACATAACCCGAGAGCTGCAAGACTTACAAAAACTTACCGCAATGATCCTAAATTTTGGAATAGATGAATCTGAGAAATCACTTTAGAATCAGAGCAAGATGTGCAATGCGTCATATCCTATCAATATTTTTGACACACTGTCGGCTAGTATAAGCACCTGTTCAAATTTTAAAATATTTACCGTAATGTTAAGATGTCCCAATAGAGAGGGTAAATTGAAACGATGCAAAATGTTTCAAGACACCAAGCAGGCACATGACGTCGTAATGACGTCGAAATGGCATCGACGCGACGTCACCATGCCGCATCGACGTCAATACGACGTCATTTCGACGTCATATGTCTTATTTCCCAGTGGACACATGACATTAGAATGACGTCGATGTGATGTCATCTGGTTGCGTCGACGTCATTGCGACGTCATTATAACGTTGTATGCCTGCTGGATAGTATGTGTCAATGTGAAGATCTGATCCGTCCCTTTTGGGCTTTCCATTAGTATCTGTTTATCTGAATCAGAAAAAAATAATGATATTGGAAGTCTGTCCACAGTCTCAACTAAGAAGTCGAGGTCCACATTTCATTAACATCGATTTTCAAACGAAGGAAGCAATTCGATAGGGAAAAGAAATAATGCCAAAACTGTGTACATATTGCCAAACTTGATAAATTTTGCGTTTCGATCATACAAAACTAAAATTGACTAGAAAAGATGTCATAACTGCCTTTTTAATTCATTTATTTTTCTTATTTATTTTAACTATCGCAGAACTTAAATGTAAAGAAAATTAGATGTGTCTGCGTGTGTGTTTTACTGCCCAAATATAAGTATGTGCTACGTAGAAACTTTGGCACGCATTTATTAGTCTTACGGGCCACCAGTGTCAAGCTCCCTTAAAGTGCGGGTTACCATGGCGCTTATGTAGGTTTCATCTGTTTGCGACTCCATTTTGGTTGAAGGTACATCAATGTAGAGTCCGGATGCGCTTATATGCTGCGACCTTGTACCCATGCGCCTGTACTTGCACCACGTCCATGTTGTAGCAGACAGGCCTCAGTAAACAGTTTCCAGGACGCAGTAGACAGACACATCTGGCAGAAAACTCGTTACGGTGTAAAATCGATAACTCTGTACTACCTGTAAATTTTAGCCCTTGGCCATAAATGAGATTGCTCCCCTTTCCAGTGTTTTAATGGTTAATAGAGAGAACTTAGAAAATTTTCGACCAAGCTTCGAATCAATAGTTAGCAAAATTAGGCGTTCAGGGAAGAAATTTCCCAAATAGCTATGTATGTATAAAATACATCATTGTAATCAGTGGAATAACAGCTTCTAGCTCATATGTTATTATAGATTCGCAAATGTTAATTTAAATGTGTTATTTAGGTCCTAAAACGAAGATTCGCGTAATTTGAATAAATCGTGTTAAGAAACTTATGGTTTATAGAAAGAAAACTATGGGCTCTGATGGAAGAAACTTCTCATTGACACATTTCTATGATTTTTATACCAGATTAAAGAGCTTGAAATGCTCTTTCGTGCTAGATGTTATAATTTAATGTCGGAAAATATATTAAATAAGAAAATTTAATTTATTTATGAGCATCTATACATTTCCCTATTAAACTGAGAACCGCATACAGGTAACCGCTTATCTCCGGCCCTCTTGTAGATTATCGGAAAATCCCGTCACTATAACGAGAATTCTTCCCTATGGTAGACACTTCGCTGGACAGTAAATAGTATACAGAAAACCGCGAACAGCATTCACTACTTTTCAGTATGCAGCATGCTCAAAAACGAAGAGCGAGTAGACAGTGCATATATAGTGGATGGTAAATGGTAGAATATATCAAACGCCATTTAACGTTGAGAGAAACGTATTTTCCTTCGCACAGCTTAGAAATACATATATATTCATAGTGAAATTGGGGAAAACCATCAAAGCAAAATATAATAAAACCAGGAAATAAATAAAGAAAAGCAGATAAAAGTCTACAGCACCCGGTATTCCCGGGTGGTCATCCATCCAAGTACTAACCGGACTCGACGTTTAACTTCGGTGATCGGACAAGATCCGATGTTTTCAACGTGATATGGCCGTAGACAACAAAGTACCGATTTTTAACATTTATACAGTCTACTTTTGAGAGAAAGGTTAATAAACCGTTATACATTCGGATAGAAGCTACATGATTTTACAACACATCTATATTTAGAAACTGAAAGTACAAATGTTTTGAAGGATAAAGTGCGTATTTTAAAATATCATTTTATGAAGTAAATAAAATTGGATCTAAGTCAGAAAAAGCCGGAAGATTCAAACCAAGTGTTATTCCCCTTTCAATTTTATTCAGAACAAAAAAGGAAGGTACCCAGATTTGTAGAAACGAAAATTCCCTAGCTTTCTATTCGATAACCCCCCCCCTCAACTGCCTTAAACGCCCTCTCACGCCCCCCCCCCCCTCTCCTCCCAAACACCACACATCAACCATCCTCTTGCTTCTTGGTGTACCACAGGGAGACCCTTTTATTGTGCCACTGTTTAAACTCTTTTTAAACAACAGCAACAAATCCATTCATTTGAAAAAATTGATATTTTGTTTGTAAGTAGATATACAGGTGGACTGCGGGGTTTTTGCGCAAAAACATTAAATAATTTACAAATATAGTTGAATTCTCCATTTTAAACGCTTTTGCGTTAATATATATATCAAAAGGAAGAATAATTATTGCAGATTTCGAATCCGTTTGCATGAAATAAGTAAATTTGTATTCAAAAATTATCTCGCAATATAAATTGAGATGCCCCCTGCATTTTTAGTGCAATTTATTATATAAGTATGCCATTTGAGGGGTTATGTTTGCAACTTAAAAATCCCCCAATTTAATATTAAAATAAAATTATGGAGAAAATCATTAAAACGCTGAAGAAGAGTTGAATTTTAAGAATCTATATGCAAAAAAAGTCGATTTTAATTGATGTTTTTATAATAAAATCGTATGAAACGTGTCTTTCCTATACGATTCAATATATTTCCCGCTATTGATTGTGTGGCTACGTTTTAAAGCAAATGATGAGATAAGTTGCGATTGTCTATTTTAACATGGAGCTCAGTTATACATTTTATGAAAAGAATCTTCCCGGCCGCGGTGAGGCACATGACGTGGAAATGACGTCATATTGACTTCGATGCGATATGGTGACGTCGCATCGATGTCAGTGCGTCGTCATTAGGACGTCATGTGCCTGATTTTTAGTCTCATCAAGGTTGATGCAAATTATTGTTGGTTAATTAATCGATCTGTATGGTCTTAGTTTCTTTAATATCGGATAGCTGAAACAAGTTTTCTTTGGTCATATGTATCTCTGACTGTTTATTTGAATACTTTTGTTGTGTGCCTGTCTCGTTGTCTTTGGTAAGAGCCCCGGTAAGTGAGTGGATTAAGCGTTGACCTACTGATCTAGCGGACCAGGTTCGACCCCCGCTTGAGAATCTTTCCGACCTTTCCATTGCATACAGCCTTTCATTATCGTCCTGATATGACTGAAATACTGTTTGTAAAGGACGTAAAATCGCAAGTCATCCATCCAACTTTGTCTTTGGTGTCTTTGGTGTTTACTATTCAATAGATTTAAGATTCCACCCAACCAGGCGGGTGATGGTATAAATATATAGTGTTGTTAGCCAAAGTGTTGCTTACTACGCGAAAAGAACAAATTCTTTCTTTTCGTAATATTAATGCGCATTCTTTAAGAGCCGCACCCTCGGAAAAGTGCCACATGCGACGAGAAGAATCAGCTCAGTCTGTGGTAACAGTTATGCGTTCACAACATGTATAAACACTCGTGAGCATCATTCACTGGAGCGCCGTAAAGTGTGCGAAGAGTAATGACACTAATCGGACTGCATTCGCTTTTACAAAGATGGGGTGAAACATATTTTTCCTTGCACAAACCTCGTGTGGTGATAAAACCAGTCTTATGTCATACGCAAAACATGCATGTCCTGACTAGAAACATGCGCAATCAGAACAGGGTAGACTACACATGAGTGTAGGTATATCTTGGTACCTCCTGTTTGAGTATACATATATATTCATCTGCAAACAGTATGGGCTGAAACACTTTTTTCCTTGCGCATGCTATTTTGATTCGTGTCGTGATGAAATCAGCCTTATGTTATATACAAAACACCTATGTCCAGACTAGTCTGTGCACTGGCACAATCAGAACAGGATAGGCTTAATAAGTATGCCTTCTGGGAATCAAATGGTGAACTGCACTAACTCTGACATACCACGCAGTTGGATAGACTTATCTTGGTACCCACTGTTGCGCATAGCGTCAAATATATTTTGCCCGGAGAAGGCTCAAAACGTTCAACACAAGAGATGAGCATAAAATGCACGTGCAAATATGATTGACCCTTGATTATCAATGACGTAACCCAAGAGCTGCACCCTCGGAAAAGTGCCACATGCGACGAGTAGAATCAGCCCAGTCTGTGGTTACAGTTATGCGTTCACAACATGTATAAACACTCTGGAGCATCATTCACTGGAGAGCCGTAAAGTGTGCGAAGATTAATGACACTAATCGGGCTGCATTCGATTTTACAAAGATGGGGTGAAACACATTTTTCCTTGCCAATACCCAGTGTCGTGATAAAACCAGTCTTATGACATACGCAAAACATGCGTGTCCAGACTAGCAACATGCGCAATCAGAACAGGGTAGACTACACATTAGCGTAGACATATCTTGGAACCTCCTGGTTGCGTATACATACATATTTCGCTGCAAACGTTATGAGCTGAAACACTTTTTTCCTTGCGCATGCCATTTTGATTCGTGTCGTGATGAAATCAGCCTTATGGTATATGCAAAACACCTATGTCTAGACTAGTCTGTGCCCTTGCACAATCAGAACAGGGTAGGCGCAATATGTATGCCTTCTGGGAACCAAACGGTGAACTTCGCTAACTCTGACAGACTACGCAGTTGCATAGACTTGTCTTGGTACCCACTGTTTGCTCATAGCGTTAAACATATTTTGACCGGACAAGGTGCATAACGTTTAACACAAGAGGTGAGCATAAAATGCACGTGCAAATATGACTGACCCTTGATTATCAATGACATAACCCGAGAGCTGCAAGACTTACAAAAACTTACCGCAGTGATCCTAAATTTTGGAATAGATGAATCTGAGAAATCACTTTAGAATCAGAGCAAGATGTGCAATGCGTCATATCCTATCAATATTTTTGACACACTGTCGGCTAGTATAAGCACCTGTTCAAATTTTAAAATATTTACCGTAATGTTAAGGTGTCCCAATAGAGAGGGTAAATTGAAACGATGCAAAATGTTTCAAGACACCAAGCAGGCACATGACGTCGTAATGACGTCGAAATGGCATCGACGCGACGTCACCATGCCGCATCGACGTCAATACGACGTCATTTCGACGTCATATGTCTTATTTCCCAGTGGACACATGACATTAGAATGACGTCGATGTGATGTCATCTGGTTGCGTCGACGTCATTGCGACGTCATTATAACGTTGTGTGCCTGCTGGATAGTATGTGTCAATGTGAAGATCTGATCCGTCTCTTTTGGGCTTTCCATTAGTATCTGTTTATCTGAATCAGAAAAAAATAATGATATTGGAAGTCTGTCCACAGTCTCAACTAAGAAGTCCAGGTCCACGTTTCATTAACATCGATTTTCAAACGAAGGAAGCAATTCGATAGGGAAAAGAAATAATGCCAAAACTGTGTACATATTGCCAAACTTGATAAATTTTGCGTTTCGATCATACAAAACTAAAATTGACTAGAAAAGATGTCATAACTGCCTTTTTAATTCATTTATTTTTCTTATTTGTTTTAACTATCGCAGAACTTAAATGTAAAGAAAATTAGATGCGTCTGCGTGTGTGTTTTACTGCCCAAATATAAGTATGTGCTACGTAGAAACTTTGGCACGCATTTATTATTCTTACGGGCCACAAGTGTCAAGCTCCCTTAAAGTGCGGGTTACCATGGTGCTTATGTAGGTTTCATCTGTTTGCGACTCCATTTTGGTTGAAGGTACATCAATGTAGAGTCCGGATGCGCTTATATGCTGCGACCTTGTACCCATGCGCCTGTACTTGCACCACGTCCATGTTGTAGCAGACAGGCCTCAGTAAACAGTTTCCAGGACGCAGTAGACAGACACATCTGGCAGAAAACTCGTTACGGTGTAAAATCGATAACTCTGTACTACCTGTAAATTTTAGCCCTTGGCCATAAATGAGATTGCTCCCCTTTCCAGTGTTTTAATGGTTAATAGAGAGAACTTAGAAAATTTTCGACCAAGCTTCGAATCAATAGTTAGCAAAATTAGGCGTTCAGGGAAGAAATTTCCCAAATAGCTATGTATGTAAAAAATACATCATTGTAATCAGTGGAATAACAGCTTCTAGCTCATACGTTATAATAGATTCGCAAATGTTAATTTATATGTGTTATTTAGGTCCAAAAACGAAGATTCGCGTAATTTGAATAAATCGTGTTAAGAAACTTATGGTTTATAGAAAGAAAACTATGGGCTCTGATGGAAGAAACTTCTCACTGACACATTTCTATGATTTTTATACCAGATTAAAGAGTTTGAAATGCTCTTTCGTGCTAGATGTTATAATTTAATGTCGGAAAATATATTAAATAAGAAAATTTAATTTATTTATGAGCTTCTATACATTTCCCTATTAAACTGAGAACCGCATACAGGTAACCGCTTATCTCCGGCCCTCTTGGAGATTATCGGAAAATCCCGTCACTATAACGAGAATTCTTCCCTATGATTGTGAATAATCCCTATAACTTGCCTTATATCAAAGGTCATCCTATGGGCCATACTACGCCTTTGCATTGACTTTATGCACTGTTAAATGGGTGCGTGTGGCAAGGCTTGCCATTCTTGGCAGATCTTGCAGTGTGTAGATTTGATTTTTCGTGACCGGGCCACCCCAAGTCATCTCAAACGTGTTCGACTGGGCTAAGATTAGGAGGTACGACAGGCCACAGAAGAACCTTTACTTTATTTTGTATCAGAAAATGCCAGGTAATTGTTCTTGCATTGTCATGCTGGAAAATAACATCGGTACAGTGGTTGTCGGAAAAATCGGCATGACATGGGGACGCAAGAAACCACCAACATCACGACGTACACTCTTCTTGCCAACTATTATCCAGCCCCAAAACATGAAACCGACCCCTACCATACCGACCCCTTTTTAGCACGCAGCAATCTGCTTGTTCGTGGGGCAAATCATCGGAGTTCTGCCATTAACCCTTAGACTGCTGAAAAAATAATTCAACTGACCCTAAAATGGGGGTAGGGGTATCTCAGAGGCCATAACTTGCACACACTCAGGTCGATTTGCTTGAAAATTTCACTGAATATGGCCGATGTGTGAGCTGCCATTTTCCGGAAGTTACCAAGGTCACGTGACCTGCCATATTTGGGTGTCACATGATATCAGCGGGAACCGATGTAGACACTTAAAAAAAAAAAAAAAAAAAAAAAAAAAAAACGTACAAGATATTAGCGCCAATGATTTGCTTTGTATGACAAAAGTAATTGCTTGTCTGAGGGCCGGAGTTATTGTTGAATATTTATCAAGAGAGAAAGTTTGGAAGGATGAAGTCTAGTTGTCAGAAAATCGGGATCAAGTAAGTAGGGGTAGCCACCTGAAAAGCTGATGTTGAAAATACCATAAATTTTTTACGTTTTCTCCGAGTTTTAAAGGTCAACAAATCAATTAGGTGGGTAAAACCTTGCTCCAGTAGAAAGCAGATTCCCTCCTGCATAGGACAACCGCAAATGATGGGGAGTACTTGATGTCTAGTGTGCCTGACATGCTCTCAAAGTGACCTACCCCTCGAGCACGACTATAGTCGCGCTTAGCAGTCTAAGGGTTAACATGACTAAATGCAGAACCGGATTCATCATTGAACAAAACCCTTTTCAGTCGGCATGCCGCAAGATGAAATGCCGTTTAGCCCATAGCACCCTGGTAAGTCTGTAATGTCTGGTCATTATCTGGCCTACATACAGGTGGCGCGCACATATGAAAGCGTTAATTTCCCGCAAACAGTTTGCAATGACGGATGTACTGACGTAAACCATTCGGAACTCCTCGGCCAATTCTATGGATCCCTGAGGCTAGTGGCAGTGGGTGTTAGAGCCCCACTGTATCATGGCCACAGAATATGAAAGGCAGAATCGACCATTCTCCTTTCGCTAAATTTAACTATTCCTAATACATATACAAGTTGAGCACCCGCTCACAAATTTATAAACACATCCTTATTCATTTAATATTAAAATAATTCATTATGATACATATGCAAACATAGTGTAACTTTTATACGTTGAGCTTTGTCGATAGTGAAACCGTTGATTTGATAGCTTCCGAATTCGAAGAAAATATATTAATGTTCATTTACTGCAGATGTAAATACAGCACCTGTGATCACCAATCTTCCTGACACCGTAGAAGAGTCGGAGGAGATAGCTAGCGGTTCGAATATATTCCAGTTGTCAGTCACAGGTATGTAACATGTACTACAAACAGGGGCGTAACTAGGGGCAATTTCATAATACGCACAACCATGTTTTATTATCTAATTCTTGAAGGTATTTCACCCACTTTGGTAATTGGTAATGAAATCTTGTCTAATTTATAAATTTTCAGCATGCAAATTTGCAGGTGCGTTTTGAAATTTTGTCAATTTTGACAAAATTTCGATACGCACTTGCGTATTTGCCGTATACGTAGCTACGCCCTTGACAAAGACCGAAGCTGTTGCTCCAGCAGACTTCATATCCAAAAGCCGTCGTGTGACGCAATCAGTTGAGGAAAGTCGAAGTACATGTATTTGAAATCAAGATTTTGCTGCAGATGAATAGCTTATGTTAAGTACTTAGAATTGATGTTTTTGTAGATCCTAACGCACTGACACGAGAAAACAATCGCGGCTAAGGCATGCACCAGTCCCAAACAGTCAACATATTTTGTAGATAAGCTTTTTCTACAGTTTTACATGTAGCATGCATGGCGCTTGCATGTCATTCCAGGTAAAACATCGGTTATTTGATATCGGTTAAACTTAATGACTCGAACTGCTGAACTGCTGTTGAAACAAAATTACTTTTCCGGAGCCCTTTATCAGCGGATTTGTACCTTCATTTATTTAATGACGCTTTTGCATGTATAATTTAAAAATAAAATACAAACTCTTCCGATTGCAAGGATAAGCAGGTTCATCTGAGTCTTCACTGGTTGTACTCATTTCACATTATCTTTCAGATCCAGATGCCGGAGAGACAATAACTGTCACATGGTCTGTGTCACCTTCTATATATACCTCATATTTCTCTCTCAACGAAACCAGTAAGTATACTGCTCTAAATTATTTCAAGGGGCATTCAATTTGCTCATCAGTGGAAAGCCGCTGTATGCTGCAGACTTTCGAAGCCCACGCTCGACCGTTTCTGGAACATACACAAAAGATGCTTCAGAAACAATAGAAAAAAATACTGTATTAAGTAGTAGTTTTGCAGGCCTCACAAATATCGTTGTTATATGGAACTTGCGGTGTCTGTAACAAAGTTGTTCGTCAATTTTGCAATGTGCGTGCTCGTCTGTCACAATCTTGTGTCAGATGGGTAAAGGCGACACAGACTTAATCTGCAATTGCCTAGTCAGTCATGCAGTATCCCCCCACCTGGTTAACTATGTATATTCAAAGGCTGTTAACAAACAAAAAAGAGTCCTAGTTCCAAAACTCCTTAGTCATCGTGGCTAAACAAACAAATTGTTGTTGGGCCACGATGACCATGTCGTTTGGGAACTAGGACTCTTTTTGTTTGGTAACAGCCCTTGTATATACATATAGTCTACCAGAGGTGAGTATAAGAACTTAATTTCTACAGCCATCCGTTGAAACAACAAAAAAAACTGTTATCAGTCTTGACTCCGAATCTGTCGTTGTTGTTCTATAATTTTGTCTAAATGGAGAATCCAGGGACGAATCCATTATAATCAGGAACGACCTGACGTCCGCTGTTGTGCGTCGTCATTCATTCTCTACATTTCTATTGTCAGTTACTGGCGAAAGTATGTGCACTTAGTACTGGTTAACCGCTTAGGAGGTCTAAGCCTGCCCAGGAATAGTGTGGTTAGGTTAACTGACCGTCCCGACATGACCTTAGTTGTTTACCGTGGACGTTAAGCATCAAATCAACCAACCAAAAATCTACATTTCTAGTCGGTCAGTCCAGCTCTTATGAGCACTACGACTAGAATGCATGCTTGGCTAAAGGAGTACATGAGCAGAGTCCTTTAACTCTGTCTAACTTCAAGTTTTCTACCTAACTTCCCTTAATAAGTCACTTGTAAATCATTAGAAAACGAAAACATAGTGGTGTGAGGCTACGAGAAAGGTGCATTAGGACGTGTACAAGATGATAAGTCTTGGCTTTCAAACTTTGCCCGAAAAGGATAATTCCTCCTGGTAAACCAGGTTTTCTGCGATGCAGACTGTTGGAGCTCCGTAAAACCGGGAAAAATCCGCCTAACCTCTTCCGAGTAATGTATTACTGATCCAAGGCTGTGCTTTCATTGTGGATTATTGTTTATTCTTTCCATTCTGATGTAAGTTTTACATATATCGAAAAAGAAGCAAAACTAAATAGATGTTTTTGTGTTCTCACAAAATCAACTGCGATAAATATTTTGCTGAAAAACTGTTAGGAGTTTTTGCAATGCAAAAGCTCCTCACATTTTTTTCAGCAAAAAAAATGGCAGTGTTTTTACGTATAATGCTTTTGAAAATCTAACGTTGCGTTAACTAACGACGTCGTTAGTTTTGAACAATTGGACCCCGGTCATTTCGCTAACCGCTGGTATTTTCTTACTACTTATTTTCGTTTTAATAATTCCCCTTTGGTGTCGTAGATGGGGTGGTGAATTTCATTGTATCAGTTTCTGATCATTGCCGTTTTACTCTACGCCGTACTCTTTCATCTGTTTCAGCATACGACCTAACCCTGGATCAAAGTCAGACACTGGATTACGAACTTCAGAGTAGTTTTGTGTTCCAGTTTACTGTTACTGACCAGAAGGCAGCGACTGGGCCTTATAGTCTTACTCTAGATCTTATCAACGAGAACGAACCCTGCACCTTTGACAAGCCCACTTATTATGTCACAACTTATGAGGCTAATGTAAGTAAATTACCCTTGATACCATCTGCGCAAGCCAAATGTACTAAGTCCTTTTTGTTCCTTACGTACGTAAGGAACAAATTGGTCTTGGTACCCTTGGCTTGCGAAGATGCCTTGATACATACGTATACATCGTTTATAGATACTTTAAATTTGAGATAGTATCCATCATTAAATATAAAAAATATACTCACCGATTTGTATGTCTTTTTTCTGCTGTAAATGTATTTCTTTCTAAATAAACCGGCCGAATTTGGCGGTACTTCTCGAATAATATTTCCCTGATAGGGATGTCAGATATTTCAAACAAATTTAATATGTTTTTCTCCCGTTAAGATCTAAAGCATACATGCGTGTGTGCGCGGACAGGTGGGGAGGAGAGATGGAGATGGAGAGAGGGGCAGGCACACCACAACTCAGCCAAGTGATATTATTTGTTTGATTTTTATAGACTGGTGGTGGGACTCAAGATCCGGGATTCATAATCAGTGATGACGACGTCGGTGACTCTTACACGCTTAGTCTAGTGACGTCAACGTACAGCGATCTCTTCTTTATAGACAGCGTCAGCGGAGAAGTCTCTTTTGACACGGACTATGATGTGGACCAACTTCACCCATCTAATGTTACGTTAACTGTTCAATGCGCAGATGCAGTCGGGGAAACGAGTAAATTATTCTAACTTACGAATTTTGATAAATAATCGATTGCAACACACATCATCAAAAAACAAAAACAAAAAAAATCGAGAAAAGCGTCATTTTAATGTCACTGCAGCGCCGCGATGTTGTTTCAGCAAGGGGCTGAACACGTGACCACACCCATCTTTTTGTTTGGTAAATGGATGCCGCCATTACGACGTATTTTCAATTAAGCTGGCTATTTTCACTTTTTTTCTTTGTTGTTTTATCAGTAAAAAGGATCATGTTATTTCGCTGTCGCTAAGGTATTTCGTGTTTTATTCAGTTTATGTATAAATATCTTCTCAGGACAAAAAAAAAACAGAAACTTGACGGTTAATTTTAATTGGAAAGGAAAATGTACCAATTTTATCTTAAAAGCAGTACAGTATTTCAAATGTGACGTTGATTCTGAGTGATGTTAAATAAAAGTTTTACAGATCTAGAGACTATCTGGTGTTGTTTTCATACAACGATTCAATGTCTCTGGCTGTCTGAAGACGGTTCCTGAAACTGAAGGTTGTCTAGCGACAACAATCAACGTCCAACGTATTTGGCGACGTTGACGGCAGTACACAGAATCGCAATTTCTGTACTCCTCTTAATTTAAGAGCAGCATATCATGACATTATGATAGTAATGCAGAAATTGAAAGTTTATGCAGGAATTTACATTTGCTATCAATACAGAGTGTCTGTATAGCAATTTGCTAGTAATGTTACTGATGCATAAATGCGCTTGTGAGAAACATGTAAAACATGTAAATGTAGCCTTCTTTGCATTTTACAGGCTCAGTCGAGTGGAAAATAAGCGCACATTATGCACATATTCAGCAATATATTGACATATCATATGTCTGATTTCTAAAAACCCAGTTCATGACAAAGAAATAAAAACTGTCGAGTTTCTTGTTTTGCTAAGTTTATATTATCGTAAATTGTTTAGAAACTGATGCCGAATATGATGCCCATGATCGCTTGTCATTTCTTGACGCTGTTGCACAAACCATGATTCCACCAAAGCAACTGTTATAAAGATATTTTGACGGCCTTAGAATATTCTACGACTGGTGTAATTTTCGAAGTGTCCGTGTTCAAAGATATATGAGCCGCGACACGACAAAACCAAGAATGTGGCCGTGCGCCCAGCGCAGACTAAGATCAGCCTGGGCATCCTCCAAGTTAGATCAGACTCTTCATTAATTGCTCAAAGGGTAGCTTAGGGTCTAAGCTACCTTCATGCGGACAGCGAAGACTCTGATCAGACTGGGCGGATGCCCAGGCTGTTCTGAGTCTGCGCTGGGCGCACAACCACATTGTTGGTTTTGTCGCGTCGCGGCTCAATTATGCTTCAAGCTGTCCGCGGATTTTTTTCAATTGTCTTGACTGCAGCTTTCAGCTACATGTAGGTCATAGCGATTGCAAATAGTATGACCGGTTTGAAACTGTCTTTTACATGTACTAGCAGATTCACCTCATTGAAACAAAAGTCTCTATCTTTATAGTGGGTCTATTTAGACTAATTCAAATGATGTAGTTCTGCTCTGACCGGTGCCAGATGGCGCACCTAACATAAACGCTCATGTGTGAACAGATTCAGTAGAAGATAGTGAATTCCTTACTGCTTTCGTGGATTCAATTTTGAAAGCAACTCAACTGTGTTTCAAACCTGTTGGTCTCAATTGTACATGTGTCCTTTATTCCAGGTACAGCTACATTAAGTGTGTATGTTGCAGACGTGAATGACAACACTCCGGAATTCGGTGCCCAGGGTTATATAGTTTACTGTGACCAGTATGACTCTCCTGGCTTTACTATTGACACACTTGCCGCTTCAGACCTTGGTAAGATAAATGATCTTCGCCGTGAGAAAACCCGCTCTAAAGTGTATGGGTACTCTTTCATGTTTTACCGCAATTTGTACAAAGGAAGCAAATAAAAAAATGACTTCCTCTTTGCTTCCCCTGCAGTCTGTCCAAAAAGGGGTCTACTCTTGAAAGGAAGAAACTGCTCCTAGAGGAGCAAATTTTTATCTTTCAGAGTTGACCCCATTGCGAAAAGAGGCAAAATTAAAATGTTAGAAATGCTTCCCTTGAAAGTGTATCCATTCACCTTAAGACATAGAAACATTGCGCATGCTCATATCAGACAGTACGCATAAACAGTCTCAGAATGTGCATTTCAGCGAGATAATATTTAAAAGAAACGGGGATTGATGAAGTGCACTTCCATTCTCTGGCTAGACTACACGCTTGCAAGGTCTGTGGCTTTTGCGACTTGTGCATTCCAGAAAAAGAGGTTATATGTTAGAGGGTTGATAATTACGTGTGAGAAGACAATCAGAAGACAGACTACAGAAGTGCAATTCGAACACTAAATAATTTCGTACCCAAAATAAACATTATTCATAATCAAATTTCGCAATAAATTTAGAAATAAGTTAGCTTAGAATGAAACCGGTTTAAAAATGCTCAACCCGTTTGTGAACAGAGCAAGATTCTGTAACACAACGCCGGAAAAGTTCTACCTATATCTCTCTTTCCGCCATTTGCAAACTACACTTATGAGACAATCAAACTAATACATGCCAAAAAACTTAGGCGTTCAGAAACGATTCAGATCAATTATTAGGTTCCGTTTGTAATGACAGTGCCCAAAGTAACGAGACTTCAGGAGTGCATTACTTAGTATTTTGACAGCAACGGCACGCGCATTCGATAGGTGAAAAAACCACGCAATACCCTCTGATTATTTGAGCCGCGCCACGAGAAAACCAACGAAGTGGCATGTGCGCCCAGTGAAGACTCATATTAACCTGGGCATCTGCCCAGTCTGACCAGAGTCTTCCTTCCCCGCCTGGAGATAGCTTAGACCTTGAGATACCCTTTAAGCGCTTAGCAAAGAATCTGATATGCCTGGGTGGATGCCCAGGCTGATCTGTCTGCACTGGGCGCACAACCACTTTGTTGGTTTTCTCGTGTCGCGGATCAATTGCAGATTAAACGTATATTACATCATTTCAGATTCCGGGGACAATGGTGATGTCGAGTACAGCTGGGTAGACACTAGCGGACAGGGTTCTTTTTATTATACACTCAATTCCAATGGCGCCATTATTCTGAAAGTGGATCCGACGACTGAGATGTCATATGGCGACACGTATCGATTCTTGGCTACAGCAAGAGACCAAGGCACTCCGGCATTGTCCAGTACCACCACTGTTGACGTTGTTTACAGGGCAAGTTCAATATAAAATCTTTTTATCTTTTATCTTGAGGTTATAAGATATGCTATTTTATAAGATGGTTTAAATGTAGATGTTACGTACAAAGCAGTTTATTTTCGACGCATTTTAAAGACTTCGACGGTACATGTACTTCTCTGGGATCTACGTAAGAAATTTTATCGAATTTTCACTCCTACATGCATGATGAAATCAGTTATGCCGCTTAATATTCGTTGTAATGTACTGAAATCCGAAATTTGGCACATGGAATCATGGGTTATTATCCATTTTTGGATAAAGATGGATCAGGTAAGCTGCTGAGTAATTCAAATGAAAATTTCCCACCTGTCCCGCACAAAAGGCAACAGTTTGGCAATGGTTGCAACAAATGAATACTAAACAGATTTTCGTGTTACTGTTTTAGGAAGTAACAACAACCACACCTACGACGACTACGACGACCACTACAACAGAAGAACCTATCATACTGACTTTCTGGGATGAACCGGGGAACATTATCTGGGTGGCGTGTGCGGCCTTGCTTATGGTTGCCCTACTGACGCTCGTGTTGTACCTACTCTTGAGGTACTGTGGTAATAAATCTTTCCCTTGTAAGAAGCCGAAGTGGAAATGCTGCAAACCAAGACCACATAAACCGTAAGTATGTAGAGTAAAACATAATTGAGCCACGACACAAGAAAACCAACAAAGTGGTTGTGCACCCAGCGCAGACTCAGATCAGCCTGGGAATCCGCTCACTCTGACCAGACGCTTTGCTAAGCGCTTAAAAGGTAGCTAAGGGTCTAAGCTACCTCCATGCGGACAGCGAAGACTCTGATCAGAGTGAGCTGATACCCAGGCTGATCTGAGACTGCGCTGGACGCACAACCACTGTTTGTTTTCTCGTGTCGCGGCTCATATAAATTATTGAAGCTTTAGCAAGCAGGCGATCAGCAAACTCAAAAACTGATCAGCAATACCAGAGCCATTGGTTTTTGTTCGACCAAAGCCTTTGCTCTTTGCTATTTTCATTGAAACAGTAATTCATTTTGTGCAAATATGGATCAGTTTCTTAAATAAATGCATAAAACGTAACTTCCCTTTAAAAAAAAACAGTTCTACATGTCATAACTGAATAAAATATTGTTTAAACCAAACCAAAACAGTTCTACAATTATTTACAGACCAACAATAACATATACACTGACAGAAGAATAGTCATTATAGGGCAACACAAACATGTTTAAAAATGTAGGTCAGTAAAAATACGTCATGCATTGGTACATTTGTATCAAAAGGCATACATGTAGTTTTTATTTTATTTTTTGTTGTTTCTTTATTGTCAGCTTTCACCCCCTTCTGTTTTATGATTGTCTTTTTGCCTTCCAGAAAAATACCACCTCCACGAAAACTTACACCGTAAGTAACAATAGTACAATAGTAGTGCTCTGCCCTTTTCATGTACGTTTTTTTTGGAAAACTCGATTTCATTTTCATTCCTTCCTCATTTTCATTATTGCCCCAATTATCAGCGGGGATCAAGTCTTAAGAGTATACCACTTTATGAAAAGGTTTCGTCAATACATGTAAGACAAGTTAACCGAAGAAATCACAAAATTTATCACCATTTATGGAAATGTCGAAACTACATGGATGTGTACACGTGCCCATTCACCGTGAGATTTTTTTACCTCACTCAGACTTGGCATGTGGATGCAGCAGATGCTCACGGGATAACTGAACTCAAAAGTGCCATTCATATTTTGTTTTGTGGCAATGCGTAAGCGTAGCCGTAAAACACAATTTGCGACCATAAAACCGATGATTTATCAGTCGCAAAATGACAATTTTAATATCTCCTTCTACTGCACTTTTTTCAATTTTTCGCCTTTCAAAGAGTACTTGTTTGCAACCAAAGCTAGCAATTCAGCAACGTTCAACAAGAGGTCACCTAGTGAGAATCGGAGTTTTATAATATGTCAAATCACAGAATCTATCGTCGCAAAATTTTGAGGCTTTCCAATCAGACAATGCGTTATATTCATGATTCAAAATGTATCATCTGGTACGTTGCTTCATCTTATTAAGGAATGATAACTTATGAATTATTTCTAAAATTTTCCAGGAAACCTAATCCTAAGACGATACCATTTGAATTTTGGAATGATGGTAAGTATCAAGGAATAATGATAACTATGTGGGGACCCTGACTACTGATATGAGCAGACAGAATAGAATAGGGTCCATTTTTCAAAACTAACGATGTTGTTAGTTAACGAGACGTTAAAAATTTCAAAAGTACTGAACACAAAATGTTGCCATTTTTTGCTGAAAAAATATGAGAAGCTTTGCAGTGCAAAAGCTTCTCACATTTTGAAGCCAAAAAAATATTACCACAATTGATTTTGTGGGCACTGTAACACTTACTACGCATAAAGTATCTACTGCAACAAACATCCTTCTAAAGGCAATGAAAATCTGTTACGGTCAACTGTCAGATCAAACATTCCGTCGAAAAACTGATTTCTTTGATTCAATTATAACTGTATTAAACCCGCTCAGTAAAGGTCGCGGTAACTAGATTTGTGGCGTCATTCTGTGAACCGCTAGCTAGCAAAGTGACCGCCGCGGAAATCGTTATAATGTAGCTGACAGGTACCGTTATAAATAAATTTTGTGACAACGATCAACTGAGCCGCCGTCTGTGAAGAAAATACTTTGATCCTTTGTCTTTTTATTATTTTGAGATAACGGAACGTTTCTGAATCTCCTCCAACAACGAAATGTTGCAGTAGTTGATTGACCCGTAATAAGGAATCCTCAGTTAACGACTTCGTTAAGCCAACGATGCTTTAAACAACTGGGTCCAGATAGACTGCTCCTTTAAGGTGAATACATGTAGTTTCACTTAGAGGAGAAGCCACTCTGACATTTTCATTTCCACCTCCCTTCTTAATGGTGGGGGTAAACCTTCTGAGGAAAGAATTTTCCCATCTTTTATAATAAATTATTTCCTTTTAAGTGTACCCCTGTTTGGAAGGGTTTCATTGTCCAAAGAAGCAAACAGGAAGTCACAAAATTTCTAACTTTAAAGAAATGCCAGGGGCCGTATTTATAAAACGACTTAAGTCGTTGCTATGGTGTTGCTAAGGCGAAATTTGTATGAAGGAGATTCCCTACGACTATGAAATTTGCTCTGGAGGAACAGTCTTTTTCAGACTGTTCCTCCAGAGCAAATTTCATAGTTGTAGGGAATCTCCTTCAAAGAAATTTAGCCTTAGCAACAGCATAGCAACGACTTACGTGGTTTTATAAATACGACCCCAGAAGAACATGGCGTTGTTTCCAAAGTCAATGGGTATAGCAACAGTTTTTTCTGACACTTTCTCAAAACGAGAAATTTTTTACGACTTCCTGTTTTCTTCCCTTGACAATGAAACCCTTGAGTTTTAAAAAAAGGTTTCTTTTCTTGGGGGAGAATTATGTCCTTAAGAAATAACCCCCACTGAGAAGGGAGATAAAAATAAAAATAGCAGATTTTTTTCCCAGAAAGTATACCCATTCACATAAAGGAGTAAAAATATCTCGGGTAGTTACTGCACTTATTTATGAGCAATAACTGTTACTACAGTTTTGTGCCACCTTTAAAATTCTTTCCCATGTTTATTATTTCTTACTGTCCTGACATTAGCCCCAATAAATAGTTTTATGCGTACATGTACATATACAGTCAACTCTCGATATCTCGAGCACCGATATCTCAAAGTATCGCTTATATCAAAGAATATAGTTTGAACACATTCCCTATTTTTATTTTTATTTCAACTCCTGTTATCTCAAACTACTGATATCCCAAAGTAAATTTTCAGGTACCTGAAAATTTACTTTGAGATATCAGTAGTTTGGGCTGAAATTTGACTTCGAGATATCGAGAGCTGACTGTATTTAGTTAGGTACGAACACTCGTATGTCATGTGGCATGCATGGAATATGAACTGAGATATGAACACGTTCTTTGTTATCATTTCTGATGCACTCTCTTAACTATCACACTGGAGAAATAATAAACTTTGTTATTGTTTCTGTTGCATTTTTTTCTTAACTACCACAATGGAGAATAAAATACTTTCTTATTGTTTCCTTGCATTTTCTTAACCACCACACTGGAAAAATACAGACCTTTGTTATTATTTCTGTCGCGTTTTCTTAAGTACCACACTAGAGGAATAAAGTATTTTATTTGTAACATTTTCTTAACTTCCACACTCAGAGGAATAAAGTGCTTTGCTATTGTTTCTTGTTACTTCGCATTTTTAAGTGTCGCACTGGAGGAATAAAGTACTTTATTATTTTTGTTGCATTTTCTTAACTGCCACTCTGGATTATAAAGTACTTTGTTTTGTTTCATCTGTAACATTTCTTACTTACCATATTTGAGGAATAAAGTATTTTATTATATTTATTGCAATTTTTTAACTACCACGCTAGAGGAATAAAGTACTCTGTTATTATTTCAGTTGCATGTTTTAGCTACCACACTGGAGGAATAAGGTACTTTGTTATTGATTTTGTTGCCTTTGCTTAATGACAACACTGGAGAAACAAAGTACTTACTTATTATTTCTGGTTTGTTTCTTAATTACCATACATTGGAATTTTTTTATGTGCAAGATTAAAAAAAGAATGTTAACCTTTTTTCTATACATGTATATGTTTTGTGTTTCAGATGATATGATTCACCGAACCAATTCCCCTTTTGCTGGGAAAGGCAGTGTTGGGCCTCTTCCGGAGCCTGCTCCAGCAGTCTAAAGGCAGTTGGTTTTGAAGAATATTTTGCAACAGACGGAACTGAATTGATCTTAGACAACAGACAGTACCTCCAGACTGATTATTCTAACATGACAAAAGAAGGACACTTTCTAGGGGAGTGGGGCGGGGGACCGCTCTAGAAGGGCTTGGCTAGTGCACGTTTCATATGTCGGCGGGGGGGGGGGGGGGGGCTACAGGAATGACCTTTGTCCGTCCGTCCCAAATTTGGTGTCCGCAACTCCTTCTAGATGCCTCATCTGATATTCTCAGAACTGCATGTTTCCTTGCCCTGGTTTGAAGATGTGCGTTTTGATTCGATCATTTTTCATGGCATTAAAGTCGTTTTGGAGTTAGAATTTCTATATAAAAAGCTTGTGTCGGAACTCCTACGGAGTTACCTCATCCGCCTGTCTGGAAACTTTGTAGGATTTCTTGCTATTATACGAAGATGTGCATCTGCGTTTGGATTTTTGGTTTGGTCATTTTTGATGGCGTTTAAGCTGTTTTGGACTTAGCATTCCCATATAAAAGGGGTATGTCCTCAACTTCTCCTAGACGTTTCATCCAATTTCCTCAAAGCTTTGTAGGTTTCCTTGCTATGGTATGAAAATGTGCATGCGAATTGTGATTTAATCATTTTTGATGGAGCTACAGCCGTTTTGGACTAAAAAGTTCTGTACAGAAGGCACTTATTTGCAAGTCATCCTAGAAGCTGATTTGATTTTTTCTTAGGTATTCGCCTTTCATAGATAATCGATATTCCCTTAAAAGGTAAGAGGGTAACTCCAGAAATAGGTATATAAAGGAGCCTTTATTTTCATAGTTTAGTTTAAACATATTTTATTGTCCAAAATTTACGATTGGGTTGTGCTACAAGTTCTAAATGCATTATTCATTTTTCAACAGATTCATATTAATGGAGTTACAGCCCTCATTATTTTGTTATTAGCTATATAGTCTTGATATTTTGGGCATTCTGTAAGGGCTTAAAGTTCCAGTCTCGGGGCAAATTTCTAAGTGTAAACGAGGTTTTTCTTAGATTTGATCAAGTGACCTAGTTTTTGACCGGACATCACCCAGTTTCGACCATGTCCTATATTTCATGAAGAGAAATAGTCTGACAAGGATTCATAACGATTTGAACAGAACTGGGCCCTCTAGAATGTACACAAGGTTCTTCTAAATTTGATCTGGTGTCCTAGTTTATGACCCGACATGATCCAGTTTCAAACTTGGCATAGATTTTGTGGAGAGTAAGATAAAAACTGTGCCCTCTACAGTGTACACAAGCTAAAGTTGACGATCAGACAGACGTCTCAGATGTCCACACGTACGACGGATGACAGACATAGCTCACCATGAGCACTTTGTGCTCAGGTGAGCTTTAAAGGGGCATAATTTCATCAAAACTGAAAGTAGTGTTATGCTTTTTTCTGCATATTGTATGATAGTGCTTTATATTTGTACAAACTACCATGAAGAAACCTTAAACTGTTTGAAAGATATGCAGCTGACGCAAAGCTAATATAAGCTCACTATACAAAAATTATGAAGGGACATATTTCAAAACTGAAAGTAGGGTTATGGTTCTCTTTTTACTGCACATCATCTGATTGCACTTTAAAATGTGCATTGTTTCACAATGAAATTTTAAAAGCCTTAACGGATATGGAGTGAAAACAAAATATTATCTGTAGAACTTCAACCTTTAAATGTGACGACTTCTGTTGTACCCAATTTAAGTATGAGTTTTGCACATCTTCCAGTGACCATTTGACCAAAGTTTCAAGAAAATCTTTCCAGGGCTTTAAGAACATGGATCAGATATGAAAAGTTAACAGACTGACAGATGGACAATGCCACAACATAATATGCCCAGTCTCATTACAGGGGAGTGATAGATAACTATAGCTCAGCTTGAGCACTATGCGTTTAGGTGAGCTAGAAACACGGACAAAGACATCATAGCAGTTTTAGTGTTTAATATTAAAATAAAAATTTGATGCAATAATCTGGCACAGAGATAATGCTAAAATGAGCCATGAGACAACAAAACCAACAAGGTTAAATGTGAGTCAAGTGATAACTCAGATCAGCCTGGGCATCTATCCTGTCTGCTCTGAGTTTTCACTGTCCATATGAAGTAACTTATACCTTTAGCTATCCTTTAACTGCACAACAATAACTCTGATCAGACTGGGCAGATGCCCCGGCTGATCTGAGTCTTTGCTGGGCACAGGCCATGTGGTTGGTTTTGTCATGTCGCAACTCATTCGTGTGTTCTACAGCTATATCTTTCGTGTGTTCTACAGCTATAGGTCCTATATTTACTGTGTAAATATACTAAGTACTTAGAAGTAAAGTCACCATAGTCCTCCCAGCGGTGTATACATCTGTACCCTCCCTGTCTTTATCATATGCAACTTGATATGCATACTAATTGTCATAATTCAAACTGGCAAAGAGTACAGCGAAATTAATTTTTCAAAAGTAACAGATTTCTCCATAAAATAACATTTTCTCTGATTCCCCATGGAGCACTAAACCCGCAAAAGGAGAAAATGAGGGGAATTCCTCTGTACATTATATTTTTACCATGGATATAAGTTATAGTATATAGTTGCCAAAACAAAATGACACAAGTGATCCATCACCTTTTATGAGAAATTCAAGTATGTTTTTATGCTTAAAGCTGGCCAACAGCATCATTTACACCAATGTAAATGCAGTGACAGCTTAAATATTACAGGAATTGTAGGGCAATGGCGACTTTAAGGCAAACGAAACTAATAAAATCTGCTTATTTTTACTTCACTGACTCAAATCATATAACTTTTCAAAACTGCTGACAATTCAGATAAGGTTCAGGAAACAATTAATGTAAAAATTCCCAAAAATTTTGGACACCTATAATAATAGCCATAACGGCTATTATTTTAGGTGTTCAAAATTTTAGCCATAATGGCTATTGTTTTAGGTTTCCAAAATGTTTTGGCAATTGTCTTAGAAATAGAATGCATTGGTTTAACCATACAGAAATGTCTAAAAAAAAAGCAGATGGAATGGCAAATAGAGGACATCTGATCTGGGTCTGCACTGTTTGCTCCAACAAATCTGTCCCATTATACTTAGATTTTTTACAGCTATTTTATCATAGCTTTTATCACTCACTGATGCTTCATATGTAAATTTAATGTATATAAGCCATTTAAGTACAAAATTTTAGCTTTGTAAAAGGTAAGCTGGTGGAGTTCTCATAAAACAACCAAGTTTTCAAATCAACACTACTGGCATGACAACCTGTGGAAAGAGTTTAGCAAACCATATTCAAATATTTGTGAATCCCAAAATTAAAAAAGAAAATAAATATACTTAAAGGCAAAAGAAAAGAAAGTATACAACTCAATAGCCAGTCAGTTATGATTCTAGCACATTGCTTTGAGCCAATTACAAATTGCTTTGGGTGGTCAGCCTGTAACAGCCCAGTGGCAAGGTTACTGCCTGTGCCATCTTGCAAATGAAAGGAGCCACGACATGAGAAAACCAACAAAGTGGCAAGTGTGCCCAGCGAAGATTCAGATCAGCCTGAGCATCTGCCCAGTCTGCTTAGACTCTTTGATGTGCGCTTAAAAGGTACTTAAAGGTCTAAGCTAGCTCTATGCGGACAGCAAAGACTCTGATCAGACTGGGCGGATGCCCAGGCAGATCTGAGTGTTTGCTGGGCGCTCATATCACTTTGTTGGTTTTGTCCTGTCGTTGCTCAAATGCAAATGTTGTGGTTTGTTAAGAAAAAGAACCAAGAATTCAAATACTGATGAACAGCAAACTTGAATATTCCTCGACGGTGCACACTGAGAAAGTGCAAAACTGACATGTTCATATAGTGTCACTAGTCAAGTGTTTCATTCATTAATTTTAATATACCACATAATTGTATTTAAGTAAAAATATAGTCTAAAGAATTTCAGACTTGTGCACTGAAATATAAGAAACTATACACATTCCAAAAGTGTATACTTTCTTTTGCCTCTGAGTATATTATTCAGCAAGCTGTGTCTTGTGTCTGATACAGATCATTTTAATCAATTTATGTCATGCACATAAAGATTCCTTATTTCCCATATAAATAACAAAGACTGAGATCAGCCTGCACATCCATGAAGTCTGTACAGCTTTCTTATTAGCATCAACAATCGATGGATCTTAAGGTGGCTGGGAATACTTTTGGGAGCAGAAATGACACTAATTTCTTTTTTGCCTCTCTCCTCAATGTGGGTTTACTTTCCCAAGGGGCAAATTCTTTCTGTTAAGAGTAGAACCCATTTTAAAAGTGTCTCTTAATGCTCCCTTTGTAAAAATGGCAAAAAAACAGGGAGGTGTATTATCCGTTTGCCTTAAAAATATATAGCAAACAGTGAATACATGGATTAAATTGTACATATAGCGAAGCTGATCTGAGTCTTTACTATCTATAATTGCTACATGACTGTTCTTTTAATTGTAGTCTTGTATGGTTACTTTTCAGCACAAACACACTCACTCAAATATTGTTTCACAACATAAATACATGTGAGTGATATAAATACATGTACATGTGACTAATGGAAGTACAAATTCTGAGCTGTATGTGAAAGACTCGTTGGTCTAAATCTCTTTGCATTCATCTTTATACATAAGACAACATAAGCACTCACATGGGTTACACATTTTAACATTAAAAAAGAATATATTTGTGCACACCATGAAAAAGTTGATGTGGACCATGTGTAAACAGTAGTGGTCATGGTCTGTTGTATTTTTATGATCAATCATCATTCATAAGGGAAATAAAAAATGAAAATGGAAGAGTTCTTTCCAATGGAAAAGTACCCATTCACTGACTGGTTGTTTTGGGTTTAACGGCCCTTTGGAACAGTATTTCAGTCTATATCGGGCTATTAAGTTTCCATTGATTGATTGATTGTTTTGGGGTTAAACGGCCCTCTCAGACAGTATTTCAGTCTATATCATGCCATCTCCCAGAGCGAGGGAGAAAGAAGAGAGAAATGAAAGAGAGAGAAAAAATGTCAAAACAGCCACCACCCGCACCTACTGTATGTACAGTAGGCCTTTGCCCTACTATTATCAAACTCAGTAGGACACCCTGGCACTGGAAGTTACAGGCAGCACCATCGCACCACCTGACCACCCCCAAAAGTACCCATTCACCTGAAAGGACAAAATATGTTTTAAATTTTTTTTTTGAGTGAAATGAAATTATATCAGCTTTATTACCAGTTATTAGTTGGACCCAACCCTATATGAAAATGTGAGAAAAGGAGATTAATGACAAACACTGACCTTCAGCAAAAGCCTTGTTATATGCGAGCTTTAGTGTGTATACAAAGAGTATGTTTCTATGTGTTAAATGTTTTATAAAAATGGTGTTTTATATATTTTTAGTCTAAAAAAATGAAGAATAACAGGAAACTAGCGAAGGAAAACTGAAGCAAAAATAAACTGAAGCAAAATATTATTTTAAACTTTGTATAAAATGATATACCTTGAGGAAACAGTACTCTAAATGAAATAACTGGCATCACCTGAAAAGGGACCCTAAGCCATGTACATACTGCAAATACTCTAATCAGCCTGTGCAGCTGTGCAATGATCAGATTCTTCATTATTGCTTTTCAGATTAGCTAGGATTCACAGACAGTACTGCGATGTGTTTAAGTACTGGGACACTTAAAATAAATAATTTTCCATTTGTTCCACATTGAAATTTATTTATTTCAGGTGTCCCAAAATTTAGGCACATTACAGTATTTGCTAAAAAGGAAGGACTGTTTACACTTCATAGATATGCAGGCTGATCTGTCTTATCTGTTTGCACTGACCATAGGGTACCTTAACACACAACGCAAATCAACCATTTCAAACCCCTCCTTTTCAAATGTGAGCATAAGTTGTTGGAATACTGTCTAAAAAGGAGTTACAGTATCCATTGGGGAGCATATTCTGCAAAATCAGAGTACCTCTTATTGTGTAGAATATGCTCCCCAATGGTTGTACGGCCATTCGCTTTAATATCAGAGTTTGCCATTTTATTGTTATTTCTGTGCCAGTTTCTATCTACTAAAAATATGGCAGAGTATTTAGGAAGCACCACATGGAAAGAGCCATCATGGCCTCCATCATGGCATGCCAGCAGCAGTGGTTGAGACCAGTATATGCATCTTATATGGGTATCAGAGGCTATGCTATTTTTTTTTTTCTTTTCAAATGTTGCTTTTCTGTTATCAGCCTTCCACCAGCCCAATATGACTGAAACACTGTCAGCCATCCTTCCAATATCTCAAGATGTGGCTTATATGAGAATTAGAAATAAGCAAACAGCAAGGCCTTGGACAAATTTGATAGATGCAGATGCTAGTCTTGAGATGTTGACACAGATATATTTTTTTATTCCATGGTAGTGCTTCCTTATCAGATTTAGCACTTTATGCCAAAGAAAAACTCTTTTCAACACTTCCATAAACTGGTCAAATCAAGTTTAACCTCACCACACAGACACTAAGTATCATAAGATGTAATTTATTTTGAAAATGTTTCTAAACAAATAGGAATGAAAATATAGCAACATATACAAAACTCTAACTTCCAGGATAAACAGGGAATTTTATCCGCACAGTCCTGACCTCAGTAAATTTTCAGATTTTTAGGCGTATTTATGTTAACCGTGATTTATTTTTTGTCAAAAGCCAGCCTTACATCAAAAGCAACCATTAAATAATACCTGTTGTTTGACAAATAATAAACTGAAGTACATTATAAATGTTGTAAAGGTCCATAGATATAGTTCATATTTTTGTCTATATCAGTGACAAATAGCACTTTTAATTTTTTTGTGTCCAATTCTCATAACAACCGACCATGGGAACAAATCCATAACTCACACTTCCTGACACTGAGTTTGTCCTATCCTCTTCAATTGGAAGAAGAGGATTAAATTGGCGGGACTTTTATTGACCAGTTTACATACAAATACACATTCAAATTACCATCTTTCACTATAATATTCACAAACCATTCATTCAGTGCTGTTCATACTGAACATTTCTGAATTACCCCATCTAATCAATGTGCATAGAGTAAATAATTTTCCAATATATTTTTTTTTATTTTTCTAATAAATTTTTCATATCTATTGTAACTAAGGGAAGTAATCGTTTTTGCAAAGGAGGCAATTTAAAAGGGAGGCAATTTAATTGCCTCCCCTTTAAAATTGCCTCCCTTTGCAAAAATCGTTTTTGCAAAGGAGGCAATTTAAAAGGGAGGCAATTTAATTGTCTCCCTTTAAAATTGCCTCTCTTTGCTAAAACGATTACTTCCCCCTTTATTGATTAAAGGTCGTAATTCAGCCATGTTTACCATTATATCAGCTGCTTTAAGACAAGATCTATCTATGGCTACATGCGAATCATACAACCTCTGACTGACAGTCATTAGGAGGGTCTCGGTCTTGGAAGGTGCAATTAAGATGTATGGGTACACCTCATGGTTTTCCATCATTTTTAGAAAGGGAGAAAACTTTTGTGCTTTCCTCTTTGCTTCCATGTAGGAAAAAGCCCTTTCAAAATGGGGCTGCTCCTAAGGCAAAGAATTTGCTCTACAGGTGCAAATTTGGTGCAGCAAGTTCTTTGCTTTATTGAGAAGAGGGACAAAAATGAAAATGGTAGAGTTGCTTCCCCTGAAAGTGTTCACCTTAGTAGATTTTGTCGAAGAAGCAGCTCATTATGGTTTCATATATGCTGGAATTATTTTGTTGCTAATGGTTCTTTCCTCTTCAGTACTAATGGTCCAACATTATCTCCAGTTTCTTCATTGTGCTTATTGTGGCTGCCATCACAGATTGGAAACTGAAATGGGAAGACAAGGCCATATATTATATAACATAGTTTAATGGGGGATCTATCTATATGCTGCTATTTCTATAACTGTTACCCATTTTTATATAAAATACATGCTCAAACTCAATTGGTGACTCCTTTATTCATACTTGAGTATGATATAGCAGTAACTTGATTTGTTGTATAAATAACTGGTCTGAATTGTATACTGCACTGAAGAAATTAATCAGGCATATGTTGCAGGTGGGAGTTGAACCAAGGAATCGAACACTCAATCCACTTAGCCAGGCGCTCCACCCTGGATACCTACATTTTCACTATCCCAGAGACATTCCTTGAGTTTGAAATATTTCATTCTCCCCATAACCTCTATAATTTCCGATTTTCATTTTTAGTCACGGCAGAACTATTCTTGTAAAGGCTGAAAAAACCAAATCATTGATCAATTACATGCTCCTAGTAATTTGATCAATTACATGCTCCTAGTGAAAAATTTGCTATCTATGCAGCAAATAAATCAATTTCTATCCTTACCCTCTTGGATCGCCAACATCTACAGTATGAAACCTTGTCTCCCAACTCTTCTATATCAACCATATTTACAACTTTAGAACTTTCTTTCTGTATTCTGAGATTCACCCTCGCATCTTTAGGGGCAGGTTTGCTCTTGAAGGCCTGGATTGTGACATATGCCAGCAGTGATAGGGTTCCCACTATGGGCAGCAGCTGTAACCACTCTGAGCCTGAAATTGGTCAGACGAAGCTGAGAGACTTTATACAACAACATGAGGATAATACCAATTTTTCTACCTATGCTGTCGAACGAGCCAATGTTACCATACATCCCAAAGTGGCTGTCGACCGAGACAATCGACAGAAGTATCGACCGCCATTGGCAACAGTATCATTTAGTAGACATTTACCGTTATTGGTACTGTTTACGACCAAAGTCTCGGTTGACAGCCACTCAGCATAGTACTGGATCGGTCGACAGCACAGGTAAGCACCTGTGTTACCACCGTGAACAAGATATCTACTACATGCTACTTGCATGCATACTGCATCTGTCTCATGATTCCATATGAGCATAAGTTCTAAGAAAATTTTAGGTCGCGTGAAAAAAAGGATCTTAAGCCAGCCATGTTTAGACACCCCAGGGGTCATATAGTGCATAAGCGAATAGTAATTATTCTGATCAGACAGTGCAGAATTCCAGATGCGCAGTTTGATCTGAGTATTTTATGTCTAACAGTACCTTTTTCAAACGACGACCATCATTTCTTTTACAACGATACTTTAAAGTTAGGTTTGCTGTAACGTTATAGTATGAGGGTTCCTAGAATTCAACTGTTGAATACCATTTCTCAACAGCTCGGTACAGGTGGACAAACCACCTTCTACAAGTAATTCTCCATTAAGCCTTTGTTATGGCAATGCTTGACATAATATACTTTCGTGCTTGTCCCAGTGATTTTGAACATTTTTGTTAGATACGAGGGGCGTTCGAAACGTAATGCAAATGGCCTCATAACTTTGTTTAGGGGAATACTGGGTACAAATGCTATGCATATGCTGCAAACACTACATTTTGTCTTTACAATGATACCAAACGCTGTACAAAGACACCTTTCCATATTGACTTACAACGCATTTTATTAGGCCCCAGTCATACCACTGGGCTAATTTCATATGTAAAATCTTTTCAGTGTTGGGCATTCAAGTCAAATATCGTTGCAAATACAAAATTAATCTTTGTCAGTTGCTTGTCCATTGTTGCCTACAATATTCATACAAAAGTTAGAAGGGTGGCGACTGTTATCGATTTATTCCTTGCAAAGCAATGCGCAATTTTTATGACGTTATTGAAATATACGTTGACGTCATTTTTAAAAGCTTGTAGAGGCTTCGTTTTTTGGCATTAATTTGAATATATTGACATGTTTTCGTTGACCCATGTAAATGCTCATGCTGACAAGATTTTGAATGCTAATACACTTGTTTTCATAACAAAATTATTTGATTTTTTGTAGAAAAGGGGAATCTGCTACTACATAATCAATATTCCCGGGCCAGTATGGAACCCAGATTAAAAACAATTTCCGCGATATTTATAGGACAACATTGCCTTGGCATTGTCTTTCAGTAGCAAAAATAAAAACAAATCAAAGACTGCTGACATATAAATTACGGCCTACTAAACTAAAATTCTGCAGTGTCTTTAGGGTATACCTGTTTCAAAGAAGTTAAAAATGCGCCTTTTTTTAAAAAAAAAATACACCGTATTTGCAGACTTTCCTACGCATACCACAGCTTTATGTGTTTTTGCAATCAGAATTTTTGATTTTATATTGGTTACCGAGAAATTACGTCATTTGCCTTACTTTTCGAACGCCTCTCGTATTTCCAATCAGCACACTTTAGTCCAACAACGCCGTGTCGAATATGATATGACGTCGTTTCAATGTTGTGCGCCTGCCGTGGTAGATAACAGCCTTTATTTTAGCTACACTGCGTTTTCCCCCTTTTTTTTTTTTGACAAGTAACAAACGTTTTATGCATACCAGCACTACAAATAACAGGTGCAACTACTCATTAAGCAATAACTATGTAATAACTCAGATTTCAGTATCTATTATCTTGCAGTAGCAGTGTTTTATGTTCACGTATTTGCAGTACAGCCGTGCTGACCCTAGGGAGATGAACCCCAGACTCATAATCCAGATAATTAGAAGCTAAACTAGCCCAGCTCTGGGCCGGAAAAAACCCCTAGAAACAAGTTTCAATTTTGAAACTTTGTTCTGAAATAATTTCGGTCCGGAGCTGGACTACAGCTATGCCAGTAGGTACACAACGTTTAAACAACACTGGATCAACTTTGATTCAACGTCATGCCGTTGAATCAACGTTGATACAATGTTCAAACCTTGTGTGTCTGCTGGGTGGGATGATTCCTCCCTCTAGCCTGCAGAAAGGCACCTCATAGACAGTAGACTGATCAGCCTTTATGGCTTTGCACGTTTCTAAGGAATTGGTTGGTAGGTACATGTAGTTTTGGTTTGGTTTGAACGGCTCTGAGACAGTATTTCAGTCTATATCGAGCCGTCTCTCAGAGGGAGACAGAAAAGAGATATGAAATGTCCAAACCCCCACCCGCACCTACTGCAAGCACAGAAGGCCCTTAATTGTCCGACTATTATCCAAATTTATAGTAGGACGCCCGGGCACAGAAAAATTCAAAGTTATCCAGCACCATCGCCCGACCACGACCTGAATAACAGGTGGGTGATGCAAAAATGGAAGACTCTGTTCTGATCAGACAAATCGCGCACTCAGCAGCGCAGTCTGACCCCAATCCTCGCACATGTTTCGCCTTTGCTTCATATACTGTATACAAAATGACATTCTCAAGGTTACCACGTATTATATACATGTAGTAATAAATACACTAGCTAACATTTATATAACGAACTAGCAATAAATAAATGCTATAAAAATGAACACAAATATGACAACGCAAACTAAGAAGGCTCTGAAACTAAGATAAATTCCAATAACAAAGACTCACGTTCCGACAGCATAATTAGTCCTCCTATGCCGGTGACTTTGAATCTGTAATTAACACGATACCTTGATCTTTGACTTTAAGCTGTGTAGTCAATAATACCTCCATACACTATTTATACAGACACACAGATTAGCTAGATAATAATCTATCGATAAAGGTCAAAGAATTGGGACAGGGAGGGCTGAGCTAACAGTGCAGATCCAGATCAGACTGCTCCTTACAGGAGCAGTCTGATCGGGGCCTAGATTGTTTGCCATTTCATTGGCGTCTTTTGGCGCATTGCTACATTGTAACACCAAACTGTTCCAATTATGGTAGTTCTTATAAGTGTCCCATTTTTAGAAATTTTATGGTACTTGTAACACTAAAGAAAATGCTCAACCAGCACAAAAACATTACATTGCAACAGCATTGCTTCAACCGCGTGTGCCTGCTATAAGGTAGTTATTACAATGTGTTTGAGGGTCCAAATGGCCCCGAGTAGATCACCAATGACACTGACTAGTCCATGCTAGCACGTAACAAGGGCGTGATGGATTGCTCACCTGTGCCAAAGATTACATTGTCCCGTATCATCTAATCTAACCAAAATAAGCATAACAGTTCAAATGCCTCATGAGTTCGGCATATTGGTGGGTTTACACGACGACACGGCGCCACATGTTGCATGACGTGTCGTGCAACATATCGTCGGCTGAATGCTATAGTGTTCTATCACCAGTTTTTGAAAGAAAAAAAAAACGAAAAAAAAACGAGTTTTATATACCCTTGGAATTGGAATGTAATGTTCTATCTCCATAGTAGTATCATGTTTTTGTGTGCATTTAGAAGCTTTTCAGTTTGGCTTCTTTGCTCAAAAATAAGGTTTTGTTGGTGCCATAATGTTCTACGTCCATTTTCATCAACGAAATAAAAGTATTAGCAAATATTTGATCACGTGACTTTTGAAGTCACATGATCAAATCTGGGGGTGGTGGTCGGGCGATGGTGCTGGTTGTAACTTCCATTGCCGGGGCGTCCTACTTATTTGGATAACAGCAGGGCAAGGGCTTGCAGCAAGTACCGGCGGGATGGTTTGGATATTTTTTCTCTCATCTATCATTTCTCTTTTCTTTCTCCCTTTCTCTGGGAGACGGCCCGATATAGACTGAAATACTGTCTCAAAGAGCCGTTTAACCCAAACCAACCAACCAACCAACCAATTTATTCCATTGGTTCAATACCATCATTTAGCGATTATCCGAGAATGAAGACACAGAGAGTGGAGAAAAAGAAAGCAGTAGCCATCCTTGTTGAGTCTATTTGGATAATAATCATAATGTATATTTATATTAGAAGTACGCGGCGTCTGATCAGGGTCTACAGTTTGCTTACAGGAATTTCCATGAACAATACAATAAAAATGAAAACATTCACCAAAAACCCTCAAACTTGAAATGGACTCATCAAAATGACATGGGTGGACAAGTCCACTAACCAACAAGAGCTGTCGCCTGACAGCATAGCTCGCCTGAATAGGTGCTTGCCCATCACACAGTCGTTATGGTGGTGTGGACTGCTATGCATAAAACTTCAGGCAAGCATGTCCATAATGACAACACATTTAGAAACAAAAGCTATCTCAGAAATGAGTATTAAAATGAAATTAAAATAAAAAAAATCCACATGAAACTTCAAAGTCCACGAGCTAGAGCTCAAAGAAGTAAGAGGGGGGGGGGGGGGGGCCTATGATGTATCAAAACTTTGAACCATTATCTAACATCAGTTCAAATATTAGTATCAACTGCTGAGTCCATCGGGGCACTGTGAAATTATGTCTTCATAAATATAAAACTTTAACCAAAATCTTTAAGACAAAATTAAAAGTCAATGACCTTGACTTCAAGTTCATCCAGTGGGGTAAGTATATAGTGTTTTGTAAAAGCTCAAAAAAGTGTCTAACATCAGTTCAAGTGTAAACTAAATCTCTGCCAGGCATTATGAATCGGTATGCAATTAGAAAACTTTAATAAAGACCAAATTTCCTAAGTCCCTGACCTTGACATCAAGGTCACTGAGCGGGGTTGGGGTAGTACTCTGTAAAACTTTGGACTAATATCTAGGTACAGAGCAAATATAAAAAGAATTCATCTATGGGTTCAGGAGATATGTGTCTTTAAAAAACTTTAACCAAAACATCCAATCAATAAAAAGACAATTCTCTAAGTCCATGACCTTGACATCAAGGTCACTGAGGGGGGTGGGGGTAGTACCATGGAAAACTTTGGACCAATATCTAACTACAATGCAAGTATCAAAGGAATTCATCAATAAGTTAAGGAGATATTGGGCTTTATAAAACTTTAACCAAAACATCCAGTACAAAAAACTCCCAATTTTCTAAGTCCATGACCTTGACAGCAAGGTCACGGAGTGGGGTGGGGGTGGTACCCTGTTAAACCTTGGACCAATATCTAACTACAGTGCAAGTATCAAAAGAATCCATCCATGGGTTAAGGAGCTATAGGTCTTTAAAAAACTTTAACCAGAACATCCAATTCGGACGCCGACGCGGACGCGGACGCCGACGCTGACGCCGACGCCAGGGTGACAACAATAGCTCTTCCTGAACTTTCGTTTAGGCGAGCTAAAAAGGGGATAAAATTGTCTCTGTTGTAAAAATAGAGTTTCTCAATGGACAACAACAATGCTGAACAACGGCACTTCCAAAATCTGATATAAGCTGCAAAAAAAGCGAGTTTCTTTCTCTGCTATGCCATTCAATAAGCCTCCTCCCACCCCACCACTCCCCCACTCCCGAGGTTTGTGATCTCTCCACTAGTTCTTCAGGGCGGGTTCTTGCGTAAAATGGAGTTTGCAGCCTTCAAAGATGATTTCCACTCCAATTTATCGCGAGAACATGCGACCAACAGACACGTTTAATACTTTCATTGTGGTTGTCAAAAAGCTTGAGAAATTATCCCCCCCGACCCCGGGGCCAGTTTGATTTGCTGTATCACGTGACCGGCCCTGAAAAACAACTGGAGAGATCACATCGGCCTTCGACCCCCGAGCTCGTGAGCTGTAGTCATATTGCCTTAGTCACTAGACAAAATCATATCCGAAATAGAGCTGAAAGGATCAGAGACATATAATTGTAGCTCGATGTTGATGATTGCTGCTGTTGTTGTTTTGTTGCTTAACATCCACGGTAAACAGCTATGGCCATGTCGGGAAGGTCAGTTAACCCAAACCACACTACTCCTGGGCAGGCTTAGACCTCCTAAGCAGTTCATCAGTATTAGTGAGGGAAATCAGGTTTAACGTCCCACAAACAACGAGGTCATATGGAGACGGGACCTCGGTTTAAAGTCTCCATAGTCCTATAAGTGGTAAAAACGTCTAAACGCAAATCATCATCGAACGTGCTTCAACCTTCAAGTTTGGTGATAAAATATGGGTTGATGTGGAAATATTTATTCATTTACCTAGCAAAAAGCATGAAAAACGTGTTTTTGAAAGAAGACAAATCGATCTTCAAACTACAGGTTTCCTTTCCTGGTTCCCCATTGAACGATGCAATATAAACAAAAGCGGTACATTGAATGGGACTCCACGGCTGTACATTGTATTGTAACTGGAGTGAATTTTGTGTGTTTTAAGATTTTAATATTGTCAGCATAGTGCTGATACTGTATGACTTTTGTATGTGTATCTTTGAAACTTTTTAAATCATTTTTGCATAATTATCTGTGGTGGCTCTAATCCAAGCCAAGTGGTCCATTCCATCTTTTACAATATACCCTATAGTTAAGAAGGTCAAATTGCTTTCTTCTAGTGTACATGTTTTACAGTTATTACTCACTCACCTGTTGTAGGCTGTGAGATTACTTTGGCCAGTTTAGTCAGTTCACAGTTGGAAGCCTTTGTGTTAGCATCTCTCTTCTGAAGCTTTGAAACTTTATACATTTATATTTTAGTTTGAAAATCCAAGTTACCCAAGCATGAAGAGCACATAGAGCTACATGGCTGAGTGGTGAGCGGCTTCGTGTGAAAGGTTCGGGCCCATAGTCTGGACTTATTCTCTACAACCTTCATAGGATTTATTCGATGATAAATGATGATTTGATCGTCCAATATTTTGGGACATTTTCAACATAATAAACATGTATCTTGCCTCCAAGATCTCGTGTCTCTTTTAAAAACAATGAGCTAGACGTGGCCAGCTGAGAGGCGAGTTACAATGGCGCCCAACGTGGGGCGCCATTTGTCACGGACTCTTAAAAAATCTCACGCCCAGGCCGAGGATCGAACCCGGGACCCTTCGATCTAAAGTCTCGCACTCTACAAATGTCACAGGGGAGGAAAAAATCGTGGCCCGACCGGGACTCGAACCCAGGGCCTCTCGCTTACCGTGCGAGCACTCTGCCAACTGAGCTACCGAGCCACTTGGTCGACCTTTGACATTTCCCCCCCTGCTTAATTAGATTCGTCCCCGAATCTACCCGGTACCACGGAGGAACCTACGAGACATGCACTTTTTGATGCTCGCGGCCCTAGCCATGGACCCACACTGAACCACCAAATGTCACAGGGGAGGAAAAAATCGTGGCCCGACCGGGACTCGAACCCAGGGCCTCTCGCTTACCGTGCGAGCACTCTGCCAACTGAGCTACCGAGCCACTTGGTCGACCTTTGACCTTCCTCGGAGGGGAAAGTAATGTGACGGTAGAAGGTCACAGATATAAATAGATATGCAAATTACAAACTCGGTAGTTTGTGGTCGAGTAAATGTTGGGGTATATAAGCAAATAAACCGCCCTTGGTGGGTGAGCATGCTTTTCCACTGACGGGGTTTGTTTGCAGGTCGGCCCACGTTACATTTGGTGGCAGCGGTGGGATAATGACAACTGCCAGACCGGAGTTGCCTTACCCATGTAATTCCCAGGCCAAGTCTCGGGACGAGACTTTTCGGAAGGGAACCGCGTCTCCCCATTGATATTACTTTCGGCCTTAATCCAAACAACAATTCAGATGTGTCTTATACTGACTACATTACAGATTTGCAAGGTAAAATCAGTGAAGCTTTTGATATTGTACATAAAAACGCAGATAAAGCAAGGAGCAAGCAGAAAAAGTATTACGATCTAAAAGCAAGGGCTGCAAAGTTAGCAATAGGAGATAGAGTTCTGATGAAGATACTTGTCCATGATGGTAAACACAAGCTGTCAGATAGATGGGCAGATGAAGTTTATGTTGTTACTGAACAACCAAATTCAGATATACCCGTTTATAAGGTAAAAAGAGAGGATGGAGAGGGAATAGAGAAGGTTTTACACAGAAATCATCTGTTACATCTTGGAAATGCCCTCCAAGATAGTTCTTTATTTCAGAGTAAACCTATTCCAAAGCCGATGGAAAACGGTGTTAAAGAAGACAGGAGTGCAGTAGAACTTACCGAACCAAAGAAACCAGTTCCTGCTCCCAGAAAAAGAAGGGATCCAAAGATTGAAGTGGTAGACAGAAGTCAGAACAGAGACACTGATACAGAAGATGAAGATGTGGTAGTTGTCACAACAACTATTGAACTAGTTCCTGAAGAGGGAAATACAGAGGTTGCTGCTTCTGTAGCTGACACTTCCGCAGACAGTTCGGCGGGTGGTTTAGAGGAAACTGATCTGATGGCTGTTGGGGACGCTCAAGAGCCAGATCATATAAGCATTCATGTGGAAGATCTTTCTGTAGACACTGGAGACCACATTCCAGTGGAAATTAATACAGAAACTGAATCTTCATTGCCATCTGGTATTGAAGTTGGTGCTTCATCAAATTCAGATATATCAGGGGACACTGAACAAGAGCGCTCAAATATAACATCAGGTACTGTCCCTAGAAGGTCTAGTAGGACTAGAAAGAAACCAGGATGGCAAGAGTCTGGTGAATACTGCATGAGTATAACAAAACAGAGTCTTATGTTGCAGAACTTTGTGTCGTCTTGTGCAGAACTTGATCTGGATCCCAAAATCATAAGTGCTGTAGTTAAAGGCATTAGTGATTCTCTTTAGAATCAGTACAAATGACGGGACGTCATTTTAGGAGCAGGGGGAGGGTGTAACTGGAGTGAATTTTGTGTGTTTTAAGATTTTAATATTGTCAGCATAGTGCTGATACTGTATGACTTTTGTATGTGTATCTTTGAAACTTTTTAAATCATTTTTGCATAATTATCTGTGGTGGCTCTAATCCAAGCCAAGTGGTCCATTCCATCTTTTACAATATACCCTATAGTTAAGAAGGTCAAATTGCTTTCTTCTAGTGTACATGTTTTACAGTTATTACTCACTCACCTGTTGTAGGCTGTGAGATTACTTTGGCCAGTTTAGTCAGTTCACAGTTGGAAGCCTTTGTGTTAGCATCTCTCTTCTGAAGCTTTGAAACTTTATACATTTATATTTTAGTTTGAAAATCCAAGTTACCCAAGCATGAAGAGCACATAGAGCTACATGGCTGAGTGGTGAGCGGCTTCGTGTGAAAGGTTCGGGCCCATAGTCTGGACTTATTCTCTACAACCTTCATAGGATTTATTCGATGATAAATGATGATTTGATCGTCCAATATTTTGGGACATTTTCAACATAATAAACATGTATCTTGCCTCCAAGATCTCGTGTCTCTTTTAAAAACAATGAGCTAGACGTGGCCAGCTGAGAGGCGAGTTACAGTATTTTTACCATTTTTTCATTGTTTATGAAAACGAAAGTGGGTCATTTTAGTTGGCAACTAAAATGACCCAAATCAATTTTCGAACCTTTTTCAAGCGAAACTCTATGATGTTTTGTTTGTTTAAAGTTGGCTATCGTGGTCATTTGCAATGACGAAACTATGGCGAGAAGCTTGCAGCGATACGTCACGATAAAATTTTTGACGCTGATAGAGCAATGGGGCCTTTAAAGTCTAATCCGAAAGACCGGAGAAGCGGGGGATCGATCTTCCGACCCCTGGATTGGTAGTCTGGAGTGTTATCCACTACACTACAGCCGCTCCTCATCAGTATTAACTGATTGTTTTGGATTTAATGGCCCTTTGAGGCAGTATTTCAGTCGATATAGGGAGAAAGAAGAGAGAAATGATAGACGAGACGAAAAATGTCCAAACAACCCCAGCCCGCATCTACTGCAAGCACAGTAGGCCCTTGCCCTACTATCATCCAAATCAGTAGGACGCCCCGCCACTGGACGTTACGCGCAGCACCATCGCACCACCCGACCACTCCCTAATCAGTATTAAGTGCCCCCACTTTCGCCAACATAAGCCGGGTCGCGTAGCGCAGTCGGTAGGCGTCTGACTCAAGAGCCAGAGGTCCTGGGTTCGATACCCGGTCCGGCCACTTACTTTAAATTCTCTTTTGGCTGATTCAAGAACGGCAGTTGTCAGTTACTGGCGAAAGTGTGTGCACTTATTCTCCTTTGGCTGATTCAAGAAGGACAGTTGTCAGTTACTGCCATCATAGTTCCATGGTCAGCTGTAGGTGCTGCCTGCCACACGAGTGGTCATCCAGGAAGTAGAGCCAGATGAGATGTTGCCAGCCACTCCGTATTTTATCGACGGGACAGAGGACAAAGAGGATATTTGACTTTTTCAGTGTAAGAATAAAGATCAGTTTTTATTTCACGGAATGAACACCAATAGCAGTATTTTCACGAGTGGTGAAGCCACGAGTGATAATACCACTTTTGGTGTTCATGAGTGAAATAAGAAACGATTTAACACTGAAATAGTCAAATTTTCTGTTTCTTTTATGCTTTAAAATTACAATAATTCAGTTTATTCCAACGCGTCAGCCATCACGCCAGAGAAACAACTTTTTTTCTAGCCGTTTCGCGTCAAATTTGATGTTTCCAGTGTGTTTACTGGGTATGATATTGGGTGTAAATAGAGGATCTTACATGGGTGCTTCTGTATTATTGAATTTATTAAACGAGTTGGGGAAAAAGATAATATGCGAGGCTTTGCCGAGCATCATATCGGTTTTCCCAACGAGTTTAATAAATTTGATTATATAAGAGCATGAATACAAGATTCTATTTATCATATGACACTAAAAGCGCATTTTATTAGCAAAATTTGCACTAAAACGTCACGATTTCGCCATTAGAAAACGCGACGTCTTTATGGACGCCAACGTAACCGTAATTTGCATATTTAATCCACTAGTGGACTATCGTTTTTAATGCATGGCTTTATTACACTCTCAAATGCGATGTCATATGATAAACATAGTTTACAACTTGAAAATAGCTTAAAATTTCATTTTGATAATCAGATCTCAAGTTTGCTATGAAAGATTGTCAGCAGGAGACTTAGTCGGCCTGACGTCGCGTGCACTAACAATGTTACTTTGGCGCTTTAAGTGACGTCATTAACGTCGTAATGACGTGCAAACGTGCGTGACGTAATTTATGTAAAGCTGGATAAGCTTTAATCAGTTAATCAACAAATAAATGAGACTATTTCACAAAAATCCTATTTTTTGAAACTGTGAAATCTTAAGTGATAATTTCACAAGTTTCGATTTCGATTTCATTGAGAAATCTCTACAATTCATTGGCAAGTATAAAAGAAAGTGCGGTGCTCTGGAGTGCGGCGATGGTTTCGTACCGCTGAGCTCCAGAGGCCAACATCGTGACGAGAACTGGATTAATAACATCATAACTGAGCCGCGACACGACAAAACCAACCAAGTGGCATGTGTGCCCAGCGAAGACTCAGATCAGCCTGGGCATCCGTCCAGTCTGATCAAAGTCTTCACTGTCCGCCTGGAAGAAGCTTAGACCCTTAGCTACCCTTAAAGCGCACAGGAAGACTCTGGTCAGACTGGGCAGATGCTCAGGCTCATCTGAGTCTTCGCTGGGCGCACATGCCACTTTGTTGGTTTTGTCGTGTCCCGTCTCACTGATGAGTCCATACTGCATGTATTTGGATGGAACCAGTCAGGTATGCTGCTGATCGCATGTACCCTTTTAACTGACGGAATATTGCTTGTTGCCTATCCGCTGCATGGACAAACAATAAAGTTTTCTTTAGGTCTGCAAATATGACACCTTTTGCATATTCAACCTCAGCATAGCAGGAAAAACAATTTAGTCGAACAGCTTTATATCATATACGTTCAGGATCTATCTGGAGTTTGCTACTGTCACATAATATCAATACCCTGTCAGAATTACTAAGTCAAAGGTCTCGCAATCAGTATCTCACATTGAATTAACAGCAAATGTTATGATCATGTTTCTCTGTTTCTGCAAAACTTCAATATATTAGAAAACCCTAAAATATGACTTATTTTCAGATACCAAAAATTTCACATACCTCTCTTAAGAAAATCTGTTTATGTTACTCTGGAAGCATCATAATTTTTCAAAATGACTGTTAAAACTTCTTTAAAATATATGTCTACATAGTAATGCCAAATATTTCACCTTTTCCTGTCAAAGGAAGCTCCAATAATTTGTTGAAAAATAGGCAAATTTGCATTGATACTGTTAGAGGTCCTTAAGAAGTTGCTATCCAAACGGTGTGTGATAATAACCTAAGAGATATTTCTGTAACAGATCTGTCATTATATCTGAAAGGCTAAGGCAGCAATTTTTGTTTTTCTCAATATTCCCACTGACAGTCAACTGCAACTTTAAGACATCCATGGCAACCAAAATACTGGGAAAATAGCTAAACACAGTTAAGAACATTTTTGCAAAGTCTAAGCTTTTCCAGCCTTTTCATCACTCAGTGATGATGTTTAAGTACTTTGCGATTTACAGTATTTGGGTTGCTATGACCTCCAAGCCGATTCAGAAGTTGCTACCAAAACCTTATGCCTTATGGAAGACTACCTACAGGCCCCTTCTTTAAAATAGCTGTCATAATAATTATCAACAATATTAAGGCAACAAGAGAAGAAACAAGAGCACATTTTCCCATTCAACATCATTTGGCAACTTTAAGTTGCCTTAACAACCAAATTGCTTTACCCATTGCCGCCAAAAACAGTATTTTAGTAGAAGCTTACAGAAAACATTTCAGCACAATATCAGCTTTTCCGGGCTTAAAGCCACTGAGAAACAGATTTTTTGCTATGGCAACCAAGCCAGTTGAGCAGTTCATACAAAAACATATACCTGACAGAGGACTGTCTAAGGAACATTTCTGTTAAAGATCTGTCGTTATATCTGCAGTGCTATGACAGTAACAGCTAATTTAATTTTCAATTTTTCCATTTAAAGTCAATGGCAAGATATAAGTTGCCATAACAACCATTTGAAACTATCGCACCACTTTGTACAAAATATAGTACAGTTTGTTTGTTGAAGTTTATCAAAAAACGTATCTGTAAAGTTTCAGTTTTTTCAGCCTTATTGCCACTAAAAGGCAGATATTTTAACACTTTTTCATTTCCAGCATGTTGGTTGCTATGGCAATCAAGCCAAAGAGGCGACTGGCACAAAATCTGTATGGCTGATAGAGGATTTTTCCACCTGACCTGATTTGCCATTTCTGTATAAAGGTTGTTTACTGTCTTAATTAAAAGTATTTTATTGTATAAACACAATGGGATTGGACGCAAGTTCTAACATTAATAGTCCTCTCCACGAAGTCAAGCAACCTGTCACCAATCTAGGTACTAACCACAATCTCCACTGCACAACAGACTTGGGGTCGATTACTTTCAAAAGTATTCAAATACAAATACAAATACTTTGCAATTTAAGAATACAGAATACAAATAAAAATACTTTTTTATGAATGTATTCAAATAAAAATACAAATACTTTGAAATGTATTCGAATACTTTTGAATACTTTTCAATAAAAATGGAAATTTTGTAACCAATAGTTTATGCTGAACTTTCATTCCTCTAGTAGTCGAGAGATTTTACTACATAAAGATAATTTTGATTACAAGATTCTTTCTTTTGACCTGTCCTAGATATGTCATATCTATTTTAGGAACCTTATATTTCTATGGTACAATTTGATATCTTGCAACAGAAAACACAATGAATTAAACCTTTACCTACTGAATCTAAATATATCCCACCTTGCAACAGTGTAGATCCTGATCCGAGTGATCAGATGGCTTCTTCAGAAGCCAGTTGATCTGGATCTTCACTATTAGTCATTTTGATTCTAAATATATAGCAATAAATTGCATCAATTTCAAAGTAATCATGACATTTTAATTTATTCAGCAGGTTAGGGGTTAAAGGCAGTGTCTGGGCAGGGTTTTCTTAAATTGTATGAGATTGGGCATTTGTTGTGATTTTAATCTCTATTTCACATTACGTTTGGTTGAAATTAAGATGGGATCATAATTGTGTATTGTAATTTTTGAGAAACATTAGTGTCAAAAAATTATACAGGTATGGCATGGCTTAGTTGTCAGTTCTGTGCCTGTCCCTATTTAATACTGTCCTGGGGCAATCTACTGAAAGATGACATAAAGGTATTATATTTGTTAACTTGGAAGTTTAACCTAATGGTGCCTAGTGCCATAAAAGAGATCTTGACTAACAGTGTTAACCAAGATTGGACACTGTAGAGTGCAGCATATGATCAGGGTTTTCAATTATGGTTCAAAAACTTAATTTCTTTACAGAAAGTTATGAAAATAAAATCAGAGTTGGATGTAGTCTGTACTGGTCCTGATACCACTGATCCACAATGCCTACACTTAACTTCCACAGTTCCTGTAGCATTTTGTGGCGTCTCAAAATGTTCAAACACTTTAGCAGGCATTTTCAAGCACTTTTCATGAAATTTCCTAGTATCAGAATTTTAGATAGCACAAATATCTCTGAACAAAGAACTAATGAAGAACAACTGAAGTATACTGTATATAATATGTTCTTCTGCTTTTCACACCTCTTATACAACTAATTATAATGAAAACACTGTAAAAAGTGGTAAACATATAATAATTAAATGCTTATCATTTTGATCCAATACTTTTTTATAGCATCAAAGCAATCAATTTATAAAATTAATATTCTTTGATCTCTTTTATGTACTGTATTTACCTTTGCAAAGTTCCTACACTAGCATTCTTGGACTTTAGTTACATAAATCCCATAATTTATATAATTTTATGCATCAATGTTTCCTAAAAATGGCAAAAGTATTCATAATGTATTCATAAAAGTATTCATGAATACATGAAATTTGCAATGTATTCGAATACAAATACAAATACTTTTATTCTAAGGAATCCACGAATACAGAATACTTTATGAATACTCAGAAAATGTATTCGAATAGTATTCGAATAAGAATACAGAATATGATTACCCCATGTCTGCTGCACAACTTTGTGAAAGAGCCAACCACTTTATCTGTGTCCCCATTAAAGACTGCTTCCACAATTTTTTCATATAACTACATCCATTGCCATTTCATACTGCAGTATCCCAACTATGAAAATGAACAAGAACAATTTAAAACTGATTAAGACAGTGGCCATTACTGATTTGACCTAGCTACAAACTCTGCTTCAGGCTACTTGGACACCCTAAAGAGAACCTCTCAGTCACTACACTGGCAGTATTCTATCATAAAACTCTTTCAAACAGGTTTTAGTAACTTGCCTTTGAATGACAGGCTCTCAGGTACCTTCACTCCAGTTCTTCAGACAGTATTTTTCCTGTGTAAAACTAAAATGCTGGGGTATGAAAAATCTCATGACTACTTTTAAAGCACAATGGTAGACTGAGGGATTAAGGATTTGTTGCTGGATAGCCCAGACAGCTCAGTTGGTAGCAAGGTTTGTCTTCTGAAGACTAGCAAGAGACAAACCTCACAAACATTACAAGAAATTCTGTGAAACGCTATGTCTCGCCTGCAATGGCGCTGTATTATACATGCAATACATAGCTATTAGGGCTGTTCCATTTAAAGATGTGATCCCCCCTGGGGGATTGCCCCAGAGTTAAACAGTCATGATACCACCACATGAACAGAATTTCTCCAAAATACCACCACCAAGAGAACTTTTTTTTATACTATTTTTTTTTTCAAAAAAAAAGGAAAAGACCTGCTAAATTTTATGGTCACGTATGTGAATAACATATGCACGAAATTAGTAAAGAGCTAGTCTGTGTTTTTACATAACCAGATGCTACTGGTCCTCATCCTTTGGATAGGATCAAAGTATTTTGGTTCTCTTCCTTTGTTTAGGATCATAGTTTTTGGATTTTTAGAGAAATTTGAAATCCAACAGGGAGTTCATTTTCCATTTCTGTAAATAATAGGTTTTTGACTTAAAAATGGAGCACCAAATGTCACACCTGGTTAACTATGTTTCCAAGGCTGTAACGAAATGAAAATGTGTCACAGTTCCAAAACTACATAGTCATCGTGGCTAAAGAAATTTGTTTTTGTGTGTTGTAGTCCTGTTTTTTATTTTTATTTATTTTTTTACATTTTCTGTTTTTTGTATTTTCTTTTCTTTTTAAAGTTCAATAAACACAATAGTCTTAAACAATTTTAACATCCTAATAATTATTATATTATTTTTAATTATTATTATTATTATTATTTATTAATTTATTTATTATTATATTACTGTTATTTTTATCATTATTTTTATATCTGTCTGGCACAGAGTCTAGATTTTGCAAAAGCTTTCACCCGAGATTTCATACAGATTTGTCTCCCTTTAAATTCTATTTCTCTTATTTACTTATCCTCTTTCAACTTAAGTCTCTGAACGTATTGAGCATGCTTACTTAGTGTAGTTGTGAAACAGGGCTATCAACTCCTTTTCACATGACAAAGCTTCACACATTTTGTAATTCTTTGAAACAGCCAGGTGTTTCATGGGTCAGTGAGTTTATTAGTGACCTGAATAATGGGATTTAATGTCAACAGACATGATGAAATTGTTTATTGCACAGTCAAAACAACTGATGCTGTGAATACACTTAGTGGCGGTTGAAGTCTGTCCCAGGGCAAAAAGGGCATGACCGTGATGGCATTGGAAAAGGGCATGGCGCTGGAAAAAAGGGCATGGCACTGGGGAAAAGGGGCATGGTGCAGCGCCATGCTAAAAGGGGCTGAGGGAAACACTAGAAGTACGCCATTGTATGCACAAGAAATGATGTCGGTACGTGAAATAGCCGTTTTCCTGGTGGTCCAGATGGATTAAAACCTAGTGAAGTAAAGATTCGCGCCATTCTTGAAATTCCAGAACCCCAAAATAAGAAAGAATTGTAAAGGTTCATGGGAACTGTGAATTATCTAGGAAAATTTATTCCAAACTTATCAGGAATAAATCAGCCACTACGACAACTTCTTGAAAAAGACGTAGCATGGCATTGGGACAATGCACAAAAAGAAAGTTTCAAAGAACTGAAAAAGGCTATAACTACAGCGCCAGTTTTAAAATACTATGATGAAAAAGAAGATGTAGTGTTATCAGTGGATAGTTCAAAGGATGCATTAGGTGCTTGTATTCTACAAAATGGACACCCTATTGCATATGCATCTAGTAGATCACTCAATAAATCTGAGCAAAATTATGCGCAGATTGAAAAGGAAATGGCAGTGATCGTATTCAGAGCAACGAAGTTTCACGAATACATTTTTGCCAAAGGTCCCATTCATGTAGAAAGCGACCATCGTCCATTAGAAAGTATTTTTAAGAAACCTTTATCACAAACTCCGCCAAGAATTCAAAGAATGATGTTAAAGGTGCAGAAATATGACCTCAGAGTGAACTACAAAAAAGGTACTGAACTATATATTGCTGACACACTGAGTAGAGCATGTATCAGTAAAAATGAGGATTACATCTGTGATTCTGACTATAGTGTTTTCAGCATAGAAACTCTCCCTGTTTCTCAAGCAAAATTGTCAGAGCTTAGAGAAGAAACCCAAAAAGATATGGAATTAACCATTCTCAAAGACATAGTCTTAAATGGATGGCCAGAAAACAAGAAACAGCTTAATCAACGTATCACACACTATTGGAACTTTAGAGACGAAATTTCATATTTCGATGGATTAATGCTCAAAGGCGAAAAAGTGATTATTCCTAAGTCCATGCAAAAATCCGTAATTGAGCAGATACACCAGAAAAGTCATCTAGGTATAAACAAGTGTATGAACAGATTAAAGGATGTTTTCTTTTGGTCAGGAATGGCTGCACAGATAAAAGACATTATTAGTCAATGTGCAATATGCAATGAATCCAGACGAGCGCAGCAAAAAGAACCAATGATACCGCATGAAGTATCAACCAAGCCATGGGAAATATGTGCTACTGACTTGTTTGAACTTGATAGAGAGACATACATTGTCATAGCGGAATATTATTCAAAATTCTTTGAAGTCAAGAAAATTGCTAGCAGCTCAAGCAAAACAGTTATAAATGTCCTGAAAGAGAATTTTTCCAGGTATGGAATTCCTGTCATCTTGAAGAGTGACAATGGTCCTGCTTACTCAAGCATGGAGTTCAAGGACTTTGCTAAAAACTATGGATTTAAACATGTGACATCCTCTCCAAGATATTCACAAAGCATGTGATTTATTGAAAAGAATGTGCAAATATGTAAAACACTGTTGAACAAGAGCTGTCGCCTGACAGCATAGCTCGCCTGAATTGGTGTTTGCCCATCACAAAGCCGCTATGGTGGTGTGGACTGCTATGCATAAAACTTCATGCAAGCATGTCCATAATGAAAACACATTTATAAACAAAAGCTATCTCAGAATTAAGTCTTAAAATAAAATTAAAATAAAAAAAACTGAAATGAAATTTCAAAGTCCATGAGCTTGAGGTAAAAAAAAAAACTGACGGGTGGGAGTGGGGGTGGGGGTGGGGGGCTATGTGGACTGCTATGTATAAAACTTCATGCAAGCATGTCCATAATGAAAACACAAAAGCTATCTCAATAATAAGTCTTAAAATAAAATTAAAAAAAAAAAAATGAAATGAAATTTCAAAGTGCATGAGCTTGAGGTACATGTACAAAAACTGACAGGTAGGGGGGAGAGGGGGGGGGGGGCTAGTATGTATCAAAACCCTGAACCATTATCTAACATCAGCCCAAGTATTAGTATCAACTGAGTCCATCATCGTGGCACTGTGAAATTATGTCTTCATAAATATAAAACTTTAACCAAAATCTTTAAAACAAAATTCTAAGTCGATGACCTTGACTTCAAGGTCACCCAGTGGGGTAAGTATAAGGTGTTTTGTAAAAACTCAAAAAAGAGTCTAACATCAGTGCAAGTATAAGGTAAATCTCTGCAAAGCATTATGAATCAGTATGCAATTACAAAACTTTAAAAAAGACAAAAATTTCCTAAGTCCCTGACCTTGACATCAAGATCACTGAGCGGGGTTGAGGTAGTACTCTGTAGATCTAACTACAGTGCAAATATAAAAAGAATTCATCTCTGGGTTCAGGAGATATGTGTCTTTAAAAAACTTTAACCAAAACATCCAATCAATAAAAAGACAATATTCTAAGTCCATGACCTTGACATCAAGGTCACAGAGGGGGGTGGGGGTAGTACCTTCGAAAACTTTAGACCAATATCTAACTTTAGTGCAAGTATCAAAGGAATCCATCCATGGGTTCAGGAGATATTGGGCTTTATAAAACTTTAACCAAAACATCCAGTCCAAAAAAACCACCAATTTTCTAAGTCCATGACCTTGACTTCAAGGTCACAGAGTGGGGTGGGGGTGGTACCCTGTTAAACCTTAGACCAATATCTAGCTACAGTGCAAGTATCAAAAGAATCCATCCATGGGTTAAAGAGATATAGGTCTTTAAAAAACTTTAACCAAAACATCCAATTCGAACGCCGACGCTGACGCTGACGCGGACGCGGACACGGACGCCGACGCCGTGGTGACAACAATAGCTCTTCCTGAACTTTCGTTCAGGCGAGCTAAAAAGGCTAAGAAAAGCAACAGTGATCCATATTTAGCATTGTTAGAGTTTCCAAACACTCCAATTGATGACATTGATATGTCACCTACACAAATGCTGATGGGTAGAAGGACTCGTACCCAGGCAGCTACCGGTTAATGAGTCTCTTCTAAGACCAAGCCATGACAACAGAAAAGTGCAAAGAGCGCTGAAAAAGAAGCAGCATATACAAAAACAATACTACGACCGTGGAGCAAAACCACTACCAGAATTAAATCCAGGGGACCAAATCCAAGTTAGAAACGACAACTCATGGGAACCGGGCACGGTAGAGAGTAAAGCCGACACTCCGAGATCGTACAACATACATACGGACAAAGGTCAAAGGTTACGCCGAAACCGACGTCATCTGATGAAAACAACGGAGAATAGGAAACAAGAACCGGAGATATTCTACAACTGTCAAGAGGAAATTCAAAGTGACAATTCAGTTTTGGATAATAACACTTCAAATTCAGATTCACAAAATGCCACAAGAAAGTTTACATCTAGTGGTAGAGAAGTGAAAATTCCAAAAAAGTATGATGATTTTGTGATGAAGTGATTCGAAATTTGGATTATACAGGGGCACAATAATCCCCTATATAATAATGGAAGTGTCTGCTGACAACCGGTTGTCACCAGACTTTTTGGACCAAAATCGTCTGCTGACAACCGGTTGTCACCAGACTTTTTGGGCCAAAAACGTCTGCTGACAACCAGCCATATATTTTCTATTAAATGGTTTTTAATTAGATTTCTTTTAGCTGAATTTATATCAATATGTTATAAATAACATAAATTTTCTCATAGTTAAGGCAAATGACTGTTTTTACTAGCATTCTTGCAGTTTTTGGCATTGTGTTACTGTTTGTACTTCGATGTATGGAAACAAAATAATGTTGCCTTTAACTTTAGTCCTTGTTTATTGCCTGTTGTTGTTTGTGATATATTATCTGACTAACATTATGGCTCTGTGCATGATAATAATACCTATATATGGTCTGTCTCCCATTACAATTAAATCCTAGAATTAAGGTGTGAAAATCAAACAAAGGTGCTGTGTTTGTTTAGCAGTTATAGTTCTGAATGGCTTCTTAATGCATTTATCAAATTTGGTGCATCATATTTTATTCATATGATCTTTATTTATCCATCTGAGACATAAATGGCTCTTGTCATTGAGCATAGTCAAGTCACTCGAATCAAATATTTACACCATAACATCAAGACCCCAGCATCCTTACCCTATCATATCCGGGTTTTAGAATTGATCAGCTGTGGTCCATGCTGGAAGAGATTGCTGCTTCATTTGATGCTAGTAAAATAAACTGAAACTTACGAATTCAGGGGAAGTGTTGGAGTGGGGGGATTATGCCCCCCGTGATGACAGTCAGGGGCATTAAGATTTGCTCCTGTCCATCTGTCTGTCCATCTGTCTATCCATTCATTCATCACACTTTAGGGTATAGAGTTTGTGTAATCAACTTCTCCTACAGTTTTCAATGGATCTTTTTCAAACTTTGCACACATGCTGTGGACATAATGAAGATGTGCATGTGGCCTTTTGATTAGGGTGAAATAAATTTTGACAGAATTACAGCATATTGAACTTAAGTCATTTTTGGCATATTTTTGGCAGTATGGGGTATGGAGTTTGTGTAGCCAACTGCTCTGACAGTTTTTGATGGATTCTTTTCAAACTTTGTACACATGTTGTGGACATAGTGAAGATGTGCATGTGGCTTTTTGATGGCTTAAATTTATTTTGATAGAATTATGGCCTATTGAACTTAGTCATTTTGGGCAGCCTATTTGCCTTACAGGATATGGAGTTTGTGTAATCAACTTCTCTTACAGTTTTCACTTGATCTTTTTCAAACTTTATGCACATGTTACGGACATAATTAAAATGTGCATGTGGCATTTTGATGAAGAACAGATTAATTTTCACAGAATGACTGCCTTTTGAACTTAGTCATTTTTGGCAGCCTTTTTGGCGTGCCTTTGCGAAGCAAAGGAGGGCTTATTGTATTATAGTATAGGGAGTTTGTGTAATCAACTTCTCCTGTAGTTGTCTGTGGATTCTTTTCAAACTTTGTACTCATGTTGTGGACACAATCAAAATGAGCATGTAGCTTTTTGATGGAGCTAAAATAAATTGTGACAGAATTAAATTTTGATAGAATTATGGCCTTTTGAACCTAGTCATTGACAGCACCTTTTTGTGCTTTAGGGATGGAGCTTGTGTATTCAACTCTTTCACAGATTTCAATAGAATTTTTAGAGCATTTGCATAAACATTGAAAACAAAATGCCAATATGTATGTTGTTTAAATAGTATTTGTTGATAATAGACAATTTTGTGATGTATACAGCTTTGTGACAGGCACCGCATGGGGGCATCATTCTTGTCTTACAGACACAGTTTTCTAGTTTGTTTTTAACTCACCTGAGCCATAGGCTCAAGGTGAGCTATTGTGATCAGTCAATGTCCAACATCCGTCTTGTTTTGTCCATCATCAACAATTTGCTTTAGATGAGAACTTCTCCGAAACCGCTAGGCCTAGGGCTTAGATATTGAAAATCTTCTGCTTCAGAAACACTGGGCTCAGATGCTTGATATTTGGTATGAAGCAATGTCTAGTAGACTTTTCAAGTTTGTTCAAGTGGAGACCCTAGGGTCCAAAATGGCCCTGCAGCAAGGGTTTTGGGTTCCAAAATGAAATATTCTTCTCCAGAAGTGCTAGAATCAGATGCTTGAAATTTGGTATGTAGCATTGCCTAGTGGTCATTTACCAACATTGTTCAAATGGTGGCCCTAGGGCCCCAAATAACCTGCCCCAGGAGGTCCTGGGTTTGAACCATAGAAATAGATATGAAAATATTCAAAAATCTTCTTCAGAACCACCGGGCTCAGATGCTTGATATTTGGTATGAAGCACTGCCTAGTAGTCTTTTACCAAGTTTATTGATATGTTTACATAAGCCTCAGGGTTCAAAATGACCCTGTCCCATTGGGTCCTACGTTTGAACCATAGAAATGCATAAGAAAATATTCAAAAATCTTTTTAGCTCACCTGAGCCATAGGCTCAAGATGAGCTATTGTGATCAGTCAATCATGCCGTGAGTTGTGCCTTTTCTGTCATCAACAATTTGCTTCAAAGGACTTTGTCTCCTAAACTTGACCAAACTTGGCAGGAATGAACCTTATATGACCCTCTTTGAAAATTATTCAAATGGTTCTAGTCCATAGCATAACTAGGTCAAATGAGCTGAAATAGGTTTTTGGAATGAGAACTTTGAAAATCTTCTGGTCTAAAACCACAGGGCCTTGAGCCTTGATATTTGGTATGTATCATCACCAGGTGGTCCTCTACCAAGTTTGTTCAAATTATGGTCCTAGGGCCAAGATGGCCTTGCCCTGGGGGTCACGTTTTTACAAAGGCTTTTATAGGGAAAACATAAAAAAATCTTCTTGCCTAAAACCACTGGATGCAGAGCCTTGGTAATCGATATGTGACATCACCTAGTTGTCCACTACCAAGTTTGTTCAAATTATGGCCCTAGGGTCAGATGCCCTGCCCTGGGGGTCACATGTTTTACAAAGGCTTATTATGGTGTAGATATTTAACTTAATTATGGGTTTCCATTATCCATACATAAAGTACCAACAGTCCACATATATATGTAACACAATGACAAGAGTGCAAGACTTATGCAAGTAAAAATGGTCAGTTGCCTTAACTATGAGAAGCTTTATCATGTTTATGTTACATTTTTAACATATTTAACATATTTATAACATATTAAAACAAATTCAGTTAAATTAAACCCTATTTAAAACCATTTAAATAGAAATTATATAGCCGGTTGTCAGCAGACGTTTTTGGTCCAAAAAGTCTGGTGACAACCGGATGTCAGCAGACGGTTTTGGTCCAAAAAGTCTGGTGACAACCGGTTGTCAGCAGACCTCGCCTATAATAATTATTGTGGTAGAGATATGTAATCTTTACAAGTCTTTACAACAAAGCATATAACTTTCAGGTTTGCCTGAAATGTACAAAGGTATATTTTTATTGTTTGGGCCAAACACAGAAAATTTCTATTTTCTTAATTATTCTAAAATCGAGAAAGTTTGGGAAAATAAGCACAAAACCTGTTAATTCATTGCTATGTTGTTATCTTTCTGTAAACAGTGTAGTAGATAGCTTTAGGATGATTATGATAGTACTCTCTTATCAATCAGTTAATGGCAAAGATACATTCTTACAGTAATTACTAAGTGAATATTTACATTTGTATTTCTGATCAAAACTGATGATTTCAGGATCTTACAGCAGTTAAACAAATACTTAATGAATAATCTGATTTGTAAACAGAAACTGTGTGAGAAAAATAACTGAAACATTTTGGTAGACTAGCCAGATTATACAGTACATTAACAGATACATTTTGACATGCATTTCTTAAAATATATATTTTTCAAATTTATAAATTTTAAGGCGGAGGATATCGGCACGACCGTTGTGCGGATAAGAATCCTTATCGGCAAGACGGTCGTGCGGATAAGAATCCTTATCGGCAAGACGGTCGTGCGGATAAGAATCCTTATCCGCACGACGGCGATCAGATACTCCATTACAGATGCTTTGGTCTTTCTTACAATGGTTTCATACAACACTGTGTCAGCAATTCATATGAAGAATATTAAATAACTTTAAAAATGGTATAAAAGCATCTTATGGCCATCTTTTAGTTGTTAAAATGTCTGAGAACCAGCACACAGCTTTACCGCCAACGGGGGCAATCTTATTTTGGGCATATTCCAGTTCGATGTGCACAGGTTGTATCGTTTATACATATGTATGTAAAAACGTATTCAGTCAGAGTGACAGTATGAGTTAGCACTGACAAATTGGTTTAAATACCATTTTTTTTAATTTAAAGAAATTTTATTTGTTCTGCATAATCCTGAGAAAAAATAAAAAAATTAATAAATAAACAACAACAACTAATAAGTGCAACCCAACAATTGTTATATCTGACAATATTTATCAGACAAGTAGAACAACTGACTTTGACCGACAAGTTATTAAAAGAAAGTTAGTCATGATTTATCAGACTAACTGTCTTTAACTTGTCGGTCAATGTCAAAGATTTATTTCAGTTGTTGCACAAGGGCAAACAATTTTTTACTCATTTTATATCAGTTTAGTCTGCTACAATAAATTTGATTTTGTTCAATAATACGGTACATTTACATTATGTAATGCTATTTATTAAATAGGTTTCGACATTTTCCTAAAAGGATTTATTAGTCTAAATTTCTTTCAGTAATTAGTTTCTATTGCTAATTCAAATCAATGGTTTATTTCAACACATTTTATATTGGTAACACATATTATAAATTGATAAATTTAAAATGATTGGAATGAGACGGAATTAGGCCGTAAACAACATACTGACTAAAACTTTGCTGGGAAAAAAAGTCTGACACAAGCAGGTCTCAATCAAATATTTTCCTGATTCAGCTTGTCTGTCAAGGTCAAAGAGTTGTTAGAAATAAGTTTATGTCAGATAACAAAATAAACTATTAATTGGCAAATGTTTTATGTGGCAAATGATTTTTTTATTTAAAAAAAAAAAATAATAAAAAATGTCATGTGGAGTCTTGAACCCGGGTCTCAGGTTTACAAGGGCGGGTACCTTACCACTGCGCCACTGCCGCTGTTAGTATTAGAGCGATAATCTGAATTACTTAATGTCAAATGTTCAATATACAGCTGATTGGACTGTGTTTTAACTGTAATATACTTGTTTTAAACGTTAACCTGATCATCCGACCCGATAAAAAGTATTCAGCAACTGATGTTGAAATATATAGTTCCGTTGTCAATGTAAATATTATATATGCTTTGGAGAGAGGACCTCAGGGAAGATTGGACTTGTCCAACTGAGTTATCCTCTATAAATAAAGTCAATATTATTATTATATTATTATTATTATTATTAAATATATAATTCGCATTTTCGCAATTATTCGCCGGCTCTATGTTCGACAGTCAAAAGGCTTCCATGATGAAATATACGAAAATAATTGAAATTAACATTGTGTGTTGTGACACAAATACTTAAGAACAATTATTTATTTTTATTACAAACAGAAATGAAATAATATTAGTATACAATAACAATCAGAATCAGAATTGTTTACTGGTGATACGTCCAAGGACAATCATTCACCAGGAAGGACAATCATTCACCAGGATATTGTTTACTGGTGATACGTCCAAGGACAATCATTCACCAGGAAGGACAATCATTCACCAGGAATAATTCTCAGAATGATTGCAACATTGTCTATAGAATATCTGACCGCCGTCGTGCGGATAAGGATTCTTATCGGCACGACCGTCTTGCGGATAAGAATTCTTATCGGCAAGACCGTCGTGCCGATAAGGATTCTTATCCGCAAGACGGTCGTGCCGATAGTCACTCCCAAATTTTAAACTTAAAGAGGGAGATGCAGAGTATTGTTATCAAGAGTTGTAGCTAGTCTATCAGACAGAAGCTTCTTCATTACAAAGGTTTATCAGCCACCTCTCAGTATTATAGTATAAGCTTGTGTATCAACATGGTAGTTCTTTAATAGCAGTCTTCAATATACAAATAGTATAGTTAAATTGTGTTTAGTTATTTCTGAGTGTCTCATAGCCCACAAACATAACAGGAGGCTAAGATAGTGACTTTCATCTAGTTATGCACTGGCACACCATTTCAGTTTTTGAAGTGTAAGGAGAGAATGACCATGTCAAAGTGAAAAATTCAGAAGGCCCCGACATACAATCTATATCTTTTCAGATGGTGGAACTCGTTGGACTGGAAAAAAGTTCAATGACCGACATCAAACAAATCATAAAAAACGATCCTGGCAACAGACCTGCTTACCAGAAAGCTGTTGTATGCGAAGATGAGCTTTAAGCATGTGTAATTTACCTGTCAGGCTTGCAAATCCCATGATACTGGATGGAACTGGTAAGCTTTTAAGGTAATTAGGAAGCGTAACGCATATCAAGTTTGACAAGACTTCCATATTGGGTTGAGAATAATTCATAGCACGACAATAAATTATCGTTGATTTAAAGTTATTTTGTTATAATTATTATAATTTTTATTTTTTCATCATTAATAATAATAATAATAATAATAATGATAATAATATAATAATTATCTTTATTTATAGTCGCTTATTTTTATTCACAACTAAAATAAGCTCTGTAGAGCTTTTATTGAGACTTAATAAGACTATATACATATATACAAGATGAGCTGTGGACATGTGACTTGCTCAAGGTCACAACGCTAGGGCCCTGGTGGGATTCGAACTCGGGACCCTTCGATCATGAGTCGGGCACACTACCACTGCGCCGCCAATTGACAAAACACGGACCAGTCACGGACTCACGGACCAATAGAAAATTAGTATGGAATTTGGTTCGTGACAAGTTAGTTAGTCTTAAAGGTAGGTTCCTGGCCTAGCAATAACAATTATGTTCACAAAATAAGTTTGTCTTTTTCTGGGTAGTATTGAATTCTTTTATTTTTCTGAAATTGTTGCTACTGAGAAAATCGTCAGATGTTATAGAAAATAGTCGTTTTCCCTTTGGTTTATTTTCTTTTGTTGGAATTCCAGTTCTAAAAATAAATATGTAAATATGTCTACAAGTCCACAGTTTCTGATGTCATTTGCCAACGGTTAATTTTCTCTTGCCGTGAGCTCTTCCAGAGGCCCTGGCAAGGCAGATGGGTTAAAACTATCCCAAAATACAATGTAGCATGACGTCAACTGTGTTATCTATTTTTGGCGCGAACTAAAAATAGCGCTAACTGGTGTGCGAAGCAGAGTTAGGAAATCCCTTGCAAAACGACTTTTCTACGATTTTTTTATTTACCCTTTTTAGTGAAACTTATTCATTTCCTCTTTATAAGTGCTTTCCAACAACTTGGATAAAAAATCATCAAAATTATGATGCATTCCAAAGTACAGGAACCTACCTTTAAATTAGTCCTGAAAGGTGGGATGGGTGAGGTCCGTGATCCGTGAACTTGTACGTTGATATCTATGGCGACGTCTCGACGCAACGTTAGGGACCGACCATTTGATATTCTGGGGGTGGGGGGCCTGGTATATTTATCAAAACAATTCCCTGTCTTTGGATACGCAAGAAAAAAATAACCTGGCTTATAAGGGGGTTCAAAAAAAATAATCTGGCCTCAAAAGTAAGAGAAAAAAATAACCTGTCTCAACCCAAAATTTCAAAAAAAAAATAGTCTGCAGATAATTCCATTGGAATTGAGTTTTTATAATGTCTCTGGCTTCTGGGGGGCTGCGCCCCCAGACCCCCATATTTATAGTAATATTTTAATATCATCTACAATTGGTTTACACCAGCGGGCCCGCATGTGCATACATTTACAAAAACATCCTATACAATATTCACATACATGTATTATTGACCTGCCACATTACTAAGTAAATGTTTCTACTAAAACTGAATTGCAAAAGAGTCACTAGCTTATGGGAGACAAAACCATTATGGCAAAATAAACACTCTAAAAGGCAAAAGTCCTAATATAAAAACCCTTATTTTTATCATCATTCCTAGTTTTTCTCTATTGTTTCCAGTCTTAAAATTGCCATTGAAATTGGGAAATTACTTTAGCTTCTGGGGGGCGTTGCCCCCAGACCCCCCTTTGTTAACTTCTAAGCACAGAACTTTCAGCCATTTTATAAATTGCCATTCATGTATAATGTGAATCTATAACGTAAGTAATGTGACTCTATCATGTAAGAACTTATCAAACTTTCTAAAGTACGAATAAAGCATGTTTTGGCATATATTTGGATAGAAAAATAACTTATATTCCTAATGTTAGCCCTAAATTTTGGCCAAAATATCCCTAATTTAAAGCCTAATTTTTTGCCTAACTCATACAGGGATGTTTATATCTGTACCTTAGATGAAAAGAGTAACATGCTCCAGGCACTGGTTTGCAAAAGCAAGCTAAGCCATGCCCTTGGCATGGTTAAAGACAGCACCATGTTCTTTTTGTGAGAAAAAAAGGTGTAAAAATACTGATGTGGGTAAAATAAAAAGATATTAAGGTCAAGTAAACAAGGATCTGATAGTTCAGCTAAAAAATAAAAAAAAAAAATAACCTGTTTGAGTTAGTTTGTAAAAAAAAAAAAAAATAGCTCCCACAATGTGAAAAAAAAAAGAAATTGTTTCCAGAGGCCAGTGAAATAAAATGTCCTGTCTCCATCAAGAATACCAGCCCCCCCCCCCCCCCGAATATCAAATGGTCGGTCTCTTATTGTTCAGGTCCGTGACTGCTCGGATCCGTAAGTGGTCCGTGAGGTAAACTGAGAAAGAGTCCGTGCCATAAGTCAGTATCTGGTCAGTAATGAACTCCATAATTTTTATGAGAAATAGTCCGTGAATGAAGTTTTTGTATGGTCCGTAAAGTTGACGGTTAGCGGTCCGTGACGTTGGTCCGTAAATGTCAGTAAAGGTGGTCCGTGAAAACTCGTACATGTAATATGAAAAGTCAGAGAAAAAGACAACACTGCATTAGTTTAATTCGTTTAAGACATGCAGTCCAAACATTTTATTATTTTCGAAGATCGAATTTGCCTTTGAGTTTGAGTAATATTCTGACAACCGGGATAAAACCAATTTTTACAGATTGTACATGTTAATATAAAGCCGTGTTCCGGCATCCGACATGTGCAAAATATTGAAATGCCTGTAACTTTTAACAAAGGCTGTTTGACAATAGCTAGTTTTCTACGAGGAAAAACAGTAATATTTTTATTCTCAAGTCCTTGTTGAAGATGCCTCCGCATGGCAGGCACTGTAAAGGTAACGCCACTAGGATCTATTCCGTGAAGTATACTGACCATATTTGCAATGGCATAGACGCCACAATCATTTCCATTGGTCTGTGTTGGGCATTTCATATGTCGTACAAAGAGTTTAGGTAGGAGTGAGCACATGATCATTTTAAGTTACATTATTTCTTATCTAAGTCCATAACTGGTCTGTCCGTCCGTAAGTGATATGGTCAATCAGTCCGTGAATATTGGTCCGTTGGTCCGTGTTTTGTCTACGAGTCCGTGTTTTGTCAATTAGTCCCTAACCAGTCCGTGAGTCCGTGACGGTCCGTGTTTTGTCAACGACCCACTGCGCCACTGCGCTCCACAAATAATTATTATTATCATTACAAGGTAACTGCAAAACAAAATATAGAAAATAAGTATTAGATAAGATAAGTAATAAGCGAGAGTGGTTAGTGCACTTGACTCTAAAGCCAGAGGTCGTGGGTTCGATCCTCACCCAGGGCGAAATCTTCCTATGTCCGAACGCTTTTTTCTAGCATCATTTGCAGGGATGATGCTAACAAGTGTGCCGTCCTTCGGATAGGCCCCCTGTGCAGGAAGAGTCATCCCCTGTGCAGGTTAAAGATCCCTACTATAGCTACATGGCTATATGTAGGGTTTCATCCTGCAACACTGGAGTGTACAAAAGTACACCTGCTCATAATACTCTGAAAAGAGGGAGTAGCAGTAAATATAGAAAGAAAAGAAAAAGAAAGTAAGTTTAAGACGGCATGACATAAGGCAACAAGAAACATAAGACCTTAAGGGTTTTTGACCGTTTATAACATAGTAAATCAAATTATCAATTTTAATTCGAAGATACAAAGACTGTTAAATATGTATACACACCGAAAAATTGAAATTAGCAGATTAAAACAGCACAATACTACGTAGCAGATTATCATATATAAATCCTAAAAAGCCCAAAGCACTAAAATGTTATATGCACAATTATCAGAAACTAACATTTGACCCACAACATCTGGCTTTAGAGTCAAGTGCACTAACCACTGAGCCACTCTCGCTTCTTACTTATCTTATCTAATACTTATTTTCTACATTTTGTTTTGTTCAGCTGATCATGCGGAAGTACAACATCAGTGTAAACCTAGTTCGCACCATTGAGCACATATACGACAAGGCTACAAGTGCAGTCCTGATAAATGGCAGCACAGGAGAATGGTTCAGAACGACAGTTTGAGTAAGAAAAGGATGTATTTTATCGCCCTCTCTCTTCAACATTTTTCTCGAACGGATCATGTCTGATGCTCTGGAAGAACATGACGGAAAGGTTAGTATAGGTGGCAGAAACATTACCAATTTGCGGTTTGCCGATGACATAGACGCTCTAGCTGGGGAAGAGCAGGAACTAGAAGCTCTAGTTGAAAGTCTCGACCAATCCTGCACAAGGTATAAGATGGAGATCAGTGCTGAGAAGACCAAACTTATGATGAACAGCGCAGATGGCATCCAGAGGGAGATCAAGGTAAAAGGACAGAAACTGGGTGCCGTAACAACACGGGTGGTAAAGTTTCAAATTGACCTCCGCGGAGGTCTGTTGAAAAACAATTTGACCATTTTCCGGTAGGCAATTTGAATATGTCCTGTCATGAATTTTTGCGGTTTACTGACAGGGTTCAGACAAGATTTTTCTCGCTAGAAAAGGTATTCCAAAAATCGGAGAATGTCATGCTATATATATTTTACATTTGTATATTGAGAGCAAATGACATGGAGCAGTTTGAAGCGGTGTTTTTTAAATTACTTTTGTCCTCCAGGTTCAGTACCTAAAACGAAACTAGGAATGAGTCCTGCACAGTTAAATCGGCTTTTTGAATGCATTTGCAGGCTTTCTGTGAAATTTTACCGATGCAGTAAGACACGTAGCTTGTATAGCTTCGTTCTAAACATACTTTCAAGAATACGCATGCTTTTATTACTACATGCTTACCCAATTTTCGTCGGCGGTCAATTTGAACACGATGAGAACAATTTGACTAATAGAGGTTAACATGGAAAAAAATAATCAGCTTAAAAGAAGAAAATGCTTAATTTACTTTTCAGAAGCTATGTATCAACGGATTGAAAGCATGTTTTCGTACTTCTAAAGAATATCAGATAATATTGCTCATGTAACATTGTCTTTTTTTATTGTGAAATAGTAGCACAATAGTGCTTTATATTTTTTCTTTTGTTGTAAAACCAGACCTGTGACACTGATTTGTTTGTAAACATAGCACGAACCGATTTGTTTTCATCACATCCTTCACAGGTCATTCTAAATCGGCCGTAATGATGTTGTTATTGTTTCATGTTGATTACCCGTGTTTCTATGTAACGGCCACTTCAGGAGTGTAATCACCTCGCAGCGGGGGAGCATGTGGGTATGTTTGCTTGATATCTTCTTATGGGTTCACTCTAAATTGTTTGAATATCGGTTCTCTTCTCTGCAAATATTAGTCTGGATGGGTTCGTTTTATTTTACAAACAAGTGAGAGCCACAGGTCTGCTTTTACAACAAAAGAAAGTGATAAAACACTATTGTACTACCACTTCACGATAAAAAAGAGAATGTTGCGTGAGCAATATTATCTGGTGTACTTAAGACGTATAAAACCATGCATTCAAATCATATGATATCTGGCTCCTGAAAATTCAGCGCGCATTTTCTTCTTTTTAGCTGATTAAATTTTTCCATGTTAATCTACATTAGTCAAATTGTTCTCATGGTGTTCAAATTGACCGCCGAGAAAAATTAGGTAAGCATGTAGAAACAAAAGCATGCATATACTTCAAAGTATGTTTAGAACGAAGCTATACAAGCTACGTGTCTTACTGCATCGGTAAGATTTCACAGAAAGCCTGCAAATGCACTCAAAAAGCCGATTTAACTGTGCAGGACTCATTCCTAGTTTCGTTTTCGGTACTGAACCTGGAGGACAAAAGTAATAAAAAAAATACCGCTTCAAACTGCTCCATGTCATTTGGTCTCAATATACAACTGTAAAATATATATAGCATGACATTCTCCGATTTTTGGAATACCTTTTCTAGCGAGAAAAATCTTGTCTGAACCCTGTCAGTGAACCGCGAAAATTCATGACAGGATATATTCAAATTGCCTACCGGAAAATAGTCAAATTGTTTTTCAACAGGCCTCCGCGGAGGTCAGTTTGAAACTTTACTACCCGTGAACAAGCTTCAAATACCTTGGAGCAGTTGTCTCAGATGATGGCTCAAAACAGGAGGTTCTCTCAAGGATTGCACAAGCTACTTCAGCTCTTTCCAAGTTGAAGCCAATTTGGAGAGATAACAACATATCTCTTGGATCAAAGGTGAAACTTATGCGCTCCCTTGTCATTTCCATATTTCTGTATGCCTGTGAATCGTGGACCTTGGCAGCAGAGTTAGAGAAAAGAACGCAGGCCTTTGAGATGAGATGCTTCCGAAGGTTACTGAACATTTCATACAAGGACCACATAACCAATGAGGAGGTTCGCAGGAAGATCCAAGCAGCCATTGGAGAATATGATGAACTCCTGATGCTGGTCAAGAAACAGAAACTAAGGTGGTTTGGCCACGTCACAAGGTCTTCTGGTTTAGCAAAGACGATTCTACAGGGCACAGTGAAAGGAAAAAGAAGAAGAGGCAGACAGAAGAAGAGGTGGGAAGACAATATTAAAGAGTTGACAGGGATGGATTTTGCCAGCTCAACTAGGACAGCTGAAGACAGGGCAATATGGAAAGGGATTGTTTCGAAGTCATCTGTGGTGCCCCAACGACCTAGTAAGGTTATGGGATGGATTAGAAAAATAGAACATTTGACTAAGATAGTAAAACTGCAAAATATAACTATTGTGTTTGGCAGGGGCCAGATCAAAAGTTTGTATGCCAAGACATTGTGCTAGATGGTGGCGCTTCGCGAGTGGCAGCTCAATTACTAAACATCAGGCTCCACCGATGATGGCACCATCCAGCCAATGTGCCAGATCAGACCCTAGACAAACCAAATATATTTTACCTTTGCAGCCTGTCTTTCATCCTAAATTAAAATCCGGAAGAATCGAACATAATTTATGCATCAAGTGTCCCCGCAGAACATACAAGTTACAAAACGAGGACCCTTGAGCTGAAAACGAATGTGGGGAAAAGACAGGAAGCAAAGACAGACATGCTAACATCAACTAAAACTAAATAAGACAACATAAAAAGCAGAACTAGTTGTGCAAAATTAGGAAAAAAGCTAACTTAGAACTAAACTATTAAAACATAAACCAAGACATAATCATACATAATTAAAGTTTAGTGGAAACATTATCTGCATAAATTACATTTACACCCCCATTCCAATTAGAGATTAAAGATTAATATTGTCTAAATTCCTCCTGAAAACTGTTCCACAAAACAACTACTGCATATTTAAAACTTTTCTTATCATATCTTGAGGTATGAACCCGTGGAATGTGTAAAACATTATATCTAAAATTATAAGGAGTACAATCTCTCAATTTGATAATGTCTGATAAGACAGGGGGTGACATATCATTTAAAATCTTAAAAGTTTCAAGAGCCATTGTATTAAGTCCAGTCTTCTAATATAAAGTGATGGTATGTTTGCTACAACTAAAGGTTCATCATAAGTTGACTAGTCTATGGCAGCTTGTTTGTTAAGGGTTTTGACGCTGGTCTCTGACGCCCTAGGAAGATAAGACTAAGTCTGTGTCTGTTCTGTCTGTATACCGAGCAAGGCTGTCGTGGCTTTTTCCGTGTACTCCTGTTCTTCTTCCACAACAAATACAGACTCAGACGGGTACTTGTTTTATACAGGTACATTTCAAAGTATATTTGTCTTTTTCGTGAAATGAATACATGCTTGCTTAATACATGATAATAATAGAGGTGGTCACTAAGACGGGGTTTACTGTATTCCATTTGTAGATATCTAAAAATACGTCACTATAATATATACCCATAACCTGATTTTCTGATATCCATGATTCGATTTTTGGATATCCATAAATCGATTTTTGGATATATTCACTTTTGTATATCACAAAATAATATTGGATATCCAGAGTTTTATGGATATGGTATCAAATTATGTCTAAATATCCAATATCATTTTGTGTTATCGAAAAATGAAGAATTGATATCCATAAATGGAATAGTGGATGTCCAAAAATCGATTAATGGACATCCAAAAATCGGGAATAAATAGTACAACCGAACCTCGAGTTGCCGTCTTACTATATATATTCCCTGTTTATGAATATCAATTTGTCGATTTTTCGATATCATAATTCGATTTAGGCATATAAAAAATACAGCATAATATTTGATATCTATACTTCGATTTATGTATATCCATAATTCAATTTACGGATATCCAAAAATACTGCAGATTTTTGGATATCCGAATGTAAAATTATAGATATCTATCAATCGAATTATGGATATCCAATAGTATGCTGTATTTTTGGATATTCGTCAACAGAATTATGGCTATCCAAATATCGATCGATGGATATCCATAAATAGGAAATAAATAGTATATTGTTACCCCATACTACAGAGCTTAATTTGATGATAGATTAAAAAAGCGAATATAAATTAATAATTATTATTATTGGAGTACAGGTGGCAGTGCGCCCGACACATGATCAAAGGGTCCCAAGTTCGATCCTCACAAGGCCCCTTGCATTGTGACCTTGAGCAAGTCACATATCCATTTTCTCCCACAGCAGAGATCTTCTATAATGATATGTCATTATTTTGTCATTGCAGTATTTCGACTGCTGTTTTTATATTTTACTACAACCATGAGTCAGTATATGTTTTTTTAGTTTCATCAAGCATGACCCTTTACAATGGCAGTAGCCAATCATGCGAAGCGGTAGCTTAACGTATCTGTGAACCAGTGCAGCCAAACAAAAATCTCCATTATACATGTAGCGTCAACATGTTGTATGTGTAAATAACACTGATACTGATAAGACTGGACAAGTGTACAGGCTGGTCTCATCCTTTGCTGTTGTTGCAACATACTTTTCTCAAGCAGATATAAAAAGAAACAAAAAGTTTATGGCACATTTTACAGCCAATCTGCGTCTTTCTGGTTTTCAGTAGTAAATTGATTGAAATAAAGTGTATTCTTTGGACATATGACTTGGCAGGTAAAAAAACAGAATTATTAAGCCAGAAGGAAAGAAATAACATAATTGCAGATCAAATTTTACCCATTCCTACCAGGTGCTGATTGTGAATCCATAGTAACTAATTTGAATCAGCCAATCAATGTTTGTCTTATTTCCTTCTCTATATACAGTGATGAATTTTAAGTTCATAAAGATCACATTATCTAAAATTTGTATAGTTACCTGCCAGTGTCAAACTGGAATAACAATGGAAAGGTACTTGTTAACCAGTGAGTGTACATATCCACAGCTCAGATTGTGTATATTTGTACGGTCCATCAAATTACCACAAAACACCTCAAACCACTCCAAAACACCCCAACTTCCCCAAGCCACCGCAAACCGCCAATAAAAACACCCCAAACCACCAAAATCAAATCACTCCAAACCAAATTTGGTATTTTACAAGAACGCACACTGCTTTAGAAATATTTGCTCATGCTAAAAATATTTATGATAATTGATTTAGATTTGCAGTTATAGGGAAGAATTGTCATTACCGATATGTAGGCTATGCATGAGTTTGTACAAGTGTGCTTCCATGCATCTGAATGGTATATAACATGCATATACTTACACGTGCATGTAAACCTTCACTTGTTGTCCAACATATATATGCAGACATGTAAGCATAAAGCATATATTGTGTCTACGTATGTACATACGGACAAACGGCATACATATACCACTAAGTTAGTATCAGCACAAGCCATATGAAAATGCACTTCTTCTGCATAAAAAGATATTATTTTCTTATTTTATTTTACACTTTTGAAATCATTAAAAGCATAAAAAATGTTTGCAAGCTATTTAAACCTGAAACAGAATTAAGAAAATTGGTTTGGGGTGGTTTTCAGTCGTTTTGGGGTGGTTTGGGGTGTTTTGATGTGGTTTGGGGTAATTCGATGGACCCTATATTTGCATATAGTCCTAATAAATCGCAACAAAAGCTCAAGCTTTTGTTAGTTAATAATAAAAATAAGCCACTGTAAATAAAGATTATTATTTTTGATTATTATTGTTATTATTATTTTTGAATGGAGGCAAAAAAATAACACAGTAGAGATTTTTCTTTTAAACATATACCTATTCACGTTAATCATTATTATCATTGATTATTATTATCATTATGGTTGGAGGTTGTAAAATCGTGGGAGTTATAAATTCGTGGGTGTTAGTAATTTGCATAATATTCATGCGCAAAAAAGTTTTACTAAGTGTTTATACTTCCAACATTTAACCGTGCATAAAGGTTTTATTTCATAACAAAAGCAAATGCCTAGTGCCTAAATTGGGAATTAAACGTTGAAAAAAGTTTGACCAATTGCTCTTATGCCTTCTTTTGCTATTTCTTTTTTTGCAAAACTCTGGATATCCAATATTATTTTGTGATATACAAAAGTGAATATATCCAAAAATCGATTTATGGATATCCAAAAATCGAATCATGGATATCAGAAAATCAGGTTATGGGTATATATCATAATGACGTATTTTTAGATATCTACAAATGGAATACAGTAAACCCCGTCTTAGTGACCACCTCTATTATTATCATGTATTAAGCAAGCATGTATTCATTTCACGAAAAAGACAAATATACTTTGAAATGTACCTGTATAAAACAAGTACACGTCTGAGTCTGTATTTGTTGTGGAAGAAGAACAGGAGCACACGGAAAAAGCCACGACAGCCTTGCTCGGTATACAGACAGAACAGACACAGACTTAGTCTGAAAAGCGGCCATTTTCTAATCTCGAATATCAGCCAGAGAAAACATTGCAATTGAAACTGATTTTATACCTTCCGGGGAATTGTTAGTCCTAGTATGGGTGCAAAATTTTGTTGCAAAATTGTTTTCTTATTTGATTATTTTACCGAGAGTCCTTATCTGCTTTTTTCTTGAAAAATGAAAGTGTTATGTTTTGAGAATAGGGCTAAATCCAGGCTTGTATTTTTTTTCTCATAGAAATCAGTCTGGGCATATAGTAATTTTGTATTCAAGCAGATATACCCATACAGTGATACGGTCAATTTCAACTCGTTCTGTTCAAGGGCTATGACGCTACAGTTATAAATGTGTTAGCTGTAGGAAAGCCAAAGTAGAACTTTAAGAATCCTGTTTGAATGGATTGGTATCTTCGATTGATCATTAATATCAGATACAAATTGGATTATCTATAATTCGTCTAAGACTAAAAAGTTTCCAAAAGCATCTATACAACAGAAAATAATAAACAAGTGACCTGATGTAAGTACGTCTATTTTTATCACGTGGCGGAACACATCCACGAATTTACAACCCAGTAACATTTGCTATAAATAGACCCCCCCCCCCCCCATTTCACATGCGGATAAATTTTCTAACATTGAAACGATATTGCTTCGCATCGAAACTCTATCTGGTTATTCATCTTGTGTTGTGGTCTTATTATGTCATAAGAAAATTTTTAAAAAATTATTTGACATGTGACTGTCACGTGATTTAGTTCTTATATCCACGATTATACCACCTTCAAGGATATAATTTGTAAGTGGAGGTAAAAAAACATTGTAGAGTTTCTTCTTTATAACATATATATTTATTCATATATCATAATAATGATAATAATAATAATGATAATAATAATAATAATAATAATAACAGAAAATAAATGAATTAAATATAAGCACGTTCCATTAGTGATCGATGCAGGAATAGTACCTTCGTGTAGGAAGTTATACCTGCCCGAGGAAAGGGATACAACTCCTCAAGAAAAATGAAAGAGAAAATGTAAAGTAAGGGAAGCTTTAAATCGCTTCCTGCAGTGTATTAGGTTAATGTGGTCAGCTTGTCATTACGTTCATACGTAGTTAAGCTCATCTACTAGACTTGCTGTCATGCAAAAAGCGTATATGCGAGAATGATCAGCATAACAAAAGTTTAACCACAGGCAGTTTACACCAGTACGCGGATGCTATCTGTATTCGTACATTCGGTGTAAACCACTATCCCCCGAACTCTTGATTACTTATTTACAGTTACACTTGTGTCCGGTGTTGTTGCGTGGCCGTTAATGTTCCGCACCCTGCATCAAATGACGCATTTAAAATACTTTCTATCATAACTAATTATTCTTAACCCAAGCAAAACTGAATCGTAGCCCATCAGGAAAAAATGATTTGCACTTGCAATTCAGTGATTCTTGAAAAAAGGGTACAATTGTGAAAAAACCATGTCGCCGATGTTAAACAGACACATACACGAACATGCTTTAGACTAAATAGGTGACGTATTGTTATTTTGGCAGTGTTATATATATATGCAAACCTTGTGGTATTCCCAGTAGGGTTTTAGACGCTAAGCCTTGAATTTTTTACGATGCTTTTGTGTTGGGGTATGCTTTTTTCGACTGTCGCAAGCAGAGTAGCTATATAAACACCTTTGATAAACAAGGTTATTGCTAAAAGCAAGATCAAATTTCTTTACCATTTACAAATCCTGGGTTGACCGATGTCTCGTGTAGTTCCATTCTGTTTCTAATCCGTTCATTTACAAAAATAATTGAAAAAGTTCCTTGTCGCCAAAATGCTACTCACCTACCGTAACGATTTCTAAGCCCCACCTATAAACAACAGTGAATGGATATCGTGATGGAAAATTCAGGCGCTTAAAACAGCGGTTATAAGACTTCAGTTGCATAGGCGGTTATAAACATGTTCTTTCTTAGTCTTTACTATGAAACTAATTTTGTTCTTAAAATACGTCCACTACGTTAAAAAAAAAACTTCTAGTGCCATGATGGAAAAGGTGCAAATTTTAATAAAAGACAGCTGAATGCTATTAAAGTATGTATACCAGAACTTACCTCGGGAATGTTATTTTAAGATCCATAAATTTTAGCATCACAGACAGTGATTCTCCTCCGACACCCGTCACTACACAACCCTCCCTCCCCAACCCCACCCACACCCCGTAAAAAAGTACAAAAGAAAAACGACAGAAGAGAACAGGTTTAAGGGAATAAACTTCAGAGATTACAGATAACAACAATTCAATACTGCACATTATGTAAAGCCAGACAAAATAAAGCTTTTTCTGCATAAATACACGGGCAAACCAGAGCAACACGTAGACTTTCCAGGGGCCACCATAAGATATACATGAACGTATACATGTCCTCGACTAGCCCAAGGAGCACCCGGGCACCACCCTAGTTCACACTTTAGCGGTCATGCCGAAAGTGCTCATACTAAATCCATACGAGGTTTGCAAAGATGCCATATTTCAGTAGACCAGTTGAACCACATATTTCCTAATATTATCACTGTGATATCCAAAACAGGAATTACTTCATGACAACTCCAAGAATGCGTATCAATAACAGGGCTCCAGATAAGGATTTTTGGTTAATTGGGTATTACCCACCAATTTTTTTGTTAATTGGGTATCCAGGAATTTAATTGGGTAATGCGACTTGTATTACCCACTAAATTTTCTTTTAATTGGGTATACTGATTTTTATTTGTGCAGTTTGGTAAAACTGGAGTTAGCAATTCTCTAACACTCTAGTGCTGCAATATCTTGCATCACCATTTGCAAAGGCGCCTATCTGTGGATAATAGATAACGTACAGACCAGCCCCTGAATAAAAATCATAAATCAGTCTCAGAAAAACACTTGTTGGAGACCACCATCTGACTGTCCAAGATCTGTGTTTTCACAAACAATAAAAGTCCTGGACAGGTTGACCTGTAAGAACAGTGTTTTCTTGCTGAGACTATATTGAAATTGGGTTCTTTTCACTATATTAAACATTTCGAAAACGCCGAATTTGGTATCTTAGGACGCGAAAAATCCAGCCCGGACGCCAATAATTACATCCCTTCGATTACCACGGATGCGGTATTTTTTCTGACATTTTCATTTGTCAAAGCACCAACGCGTCGGTCACACTTTGACTAGAACAACAGATTATCGGTACCAATTAACAATATACTGTATCATCGTAAATGACCAGTAGCTACGCTTCTGTCTTTTGGGTCATTGCATACCGGGAATTTTGTCTGCGTATTGGTACACTTACAGGAAAAAGTCATTTGTGTTTTTCAATTATTTTATTGGGTATTTACGCAAATACGCTGCTTATCTGGAGCACTGAATAATGACTTTTCAAAGTTACCGAAATTTACGAAGTCAGGAAAGATACTGGAATCACAACTTGTCTTGTGCCCTTAAAGAGTTATCGGTAATAAATAAGATAACGTATGACGCACGTAAAACTTCCTACCCTCCGTAACGAAAATAATTGTCGGAGAAAATGACAAAAGAATGGTAGACAGGGCAGATTATGATTAGGAACTATCTGTAGGTGTTCAAAATGTCGACAACACTGACCAACTCTGGATAATTTTTGGTTTTCATGATTTACTTTTTTACCTATGATGGAGGGTCATATTTCGAATTCATTACTCTTAATGATATATAATTTGCTTCAAATAGCAGCGTCATTGTATTAATATAATATCAACTGATCTGTATTTAGAAGAAAAAGGTTGGAATTAAGAAGATACGCCCCACTTCTAAGGATTTTTTGTTAAAATAAAAATGCATATTTTGCATATGCTAAATGCACTCCCCTCCGTAACGAAAACGGTAGTTTGAGAAAATGTTCACAATACACTTACAAATACCATATATCACTAAAAGTGCCATATAAAGTTATCACTGATAGGTTCGTGAGCTGTTTCAGTCACTGGCACTTTTAATGGCTTGGCTAATTTGTTCATTGCTTGAAAAGCAAAACGGGGAGTTTCATTAAATTGTTCGTTTATAGAAAGCCTTCTGATTTCATTTTAATGAACTATTTCTATAGGATACTCAAAGTGATCAATGTCATACAGGAATTACAGTTTTAGGTCAACACTGCGAAAAGAGAAACTATACTGCAAACTACATACATTTTAAACCTGCCAAACCTGCGGCTATATGCCTTGTGTGGTTATATCTCACCTCCGCAACGACGATTTTAACGCCATATTTTGACCTAAAACCACTTTTTTACTGTTTACTTGGTGTGGGTAATATTTTGCATACATAAACAAGGGCCTGTCTACTGTCAAAAATTCATATTTTTGAAACGATGCAACGAAGTTCATTTTTTAGATTTTTTTCATCCACAATTGTACCCTTTTTTCAAGAATCACTGAATTATGTCATTTTTGCAGATTTTTCCAATAGTTTTATTTTACTGAATAATCCAAACATTTTCGAAGGGTTACCGGTACTAGAGTTACCGGAATACATCTTATTACCGGAATATACCGGAATACACCAAAATAAACATTTTTATTATCAAAATTAACTTAAATATTGGTAGAATATATAAATAAGAACTATTTCCAGCTCAGATATTGCTATTTTTTGCATCTGTAGTGAGAATAAATGGACCAGGGTATGGGCCTTGGATAGGTATCAGTACTCGTATCACTGTGCAGATTGCAAGCTGGTTAGGGTCTTTGTATGGGTCATTCACTTGCCGTTTTTTACATGCAGCTGTTACTAAAAGACATATTTTGGATAATATTACACTTATTCTGGTAATATTATAGTATTTTTCGGTAAATAAAAATGTGTACTTTGGTATATTCCGGTAATTAAGTGTATTCCGGTATTTCTAGTAACCGATTTCCGAAGAAATTTCTAACTGTTGTCAAGATATATTGTGGTAATAAATTTGTCAAAATACTACTGGCCACAGTTATTTTTTTCTCTATATAAGTGGTGCACCAGTCCCCATTCAAAATAGTAATTTTTTTTTCCAACTGCAAGTTGAAAAATTCCAAATTGCAGGAAATATTTTTCTAGGGACCATTCTACAAGCATAACTTTACTTGCTTGCTCAGGGATGATACACCCATAATAATAACAAACTTAAGCAGATTATTGCTACATAAATAGCAGTAGTAAAGGTAAACTATTAACTGTCTAGATTTTCATTCGTCCTGAACAAAATTATTTGAAAGTGAAAGGCGCCTGTTTTTATAGAGGTTATGACCTTTTCAAGCATTTGTCAGTTGTAATGAATAGGTTTATGATGAGAACTAAATCTTACTCAACTTTTACACTTAGTAAAAATAAATATCTAAAAGTTGTCAAAATGATCAAAAGTTACAGACCATATAACTTTAACTGAAAGAAACTGAAAGACTGCATATTTTGACAAATGCTTGACACAAAAGAATAGGTTTCCCATAGACTAGTGGCCATAGGGGCAGTCTGGGGTTTGAGGCCCACAGTATCTTGGGCACAGCATATGAAAGGCAGATCCCATCCCTCTCCTTCCACTGCTTTATCCTTCCCTGATTTGAAAAAGGTACCCATTTACTGCTTGGTTGACAAAGAGAGTTTTCCAGTTGCAGGCTAGCCCAACCTGGATTCACACCACGACCTTCTGTGCCATAACTGAATCACTCTAACAATTGAGTAAATGCTTGAAGTGGCATAGCTTAAAACATGGAATGGAATGGGCTGGCATGAGTAAACTCTCCACCACTTCATACCATTGATTTAGGGTGGTACTATTACAGGAAAGAAATTGCTCCCTCTGAGGGAGCAAATTCTTTCCTGAAAGAGTACCATCCCAGGGCTCTGGTAGTAAATTGAAACCAACAGAATGTAGATTATCTCATCCATTCCAGCCCACTTCTTTCCATATTTTAAACTATATATGAGCCGCGACACGACAAAACCAACAATGTGGTTGTGCGTCCAACGCAGACTCAGATCAGCCTGGGCATCCGCCCAGTCTGATCAGAGTCTTCGCTATCCGCATGGAGGTAGCTTAGACCCTTAGCTACCCTTTAAGCACTAAATGAAGGGTCTGATCAAACTGGGTGAATACCCAGGCTGAGCTGAGTCTGCGCAGGGCATACAACCACATTGTTGGTTTTATCGTGTCGCGGCTCATACTAGTAATTATATGCTGCTTGAAGTTTGAGCCCATCATTCTGTCATATGGTAATACTGGTGAATGTTTTATTAAACTGAGGTTAGATAATATGGGCTGTGATCCGTTTGCCTGTGAGTAGCAGACATATAAGTGTATGCCCTGTTTGCTTTGCCAGTTTTGTATGAATGTGTAAGAAAGTGCAGATGAGTAATGGCAGTCACCATGGCGTCACTGTGTCCTCATCGGCACCCCTCTTTGGAGTACTCAGCAGTGCTGGAAACTCGCAAGTTTAATGTGGTGGCCCAAAAGCTTAGCAGGCCTAACTTTCAGTGGCCCAAATTATCCACTAGCTAAAGTTTCCATTCAATTAGTATTACCAGAAAGATAAATTTGGGCCACTAAAGGCCATATTTTGGAGATTTCTGGTGGCGGCAGGCCCGAAACAAAAATTAGGAGCATTTGGCCACCGGGCCACTGGCAGTTTCCAGCACTGAGTAGAGTGTACTATTTGGTGTTTAGATTTTTATGTGATGGTTCAGGCGCTGTCAGGTAAGCTATTCTGTACATGAGCAGGTCTTGTTAGGACACTTATTAGGTATTGGCTATTCATACCCCATGAAAATACATCTTGTGTATGCTCATTAGGACACCTTAAATAATGATGCATTTCTAAAAGGGATCACCAAATGTATTTTAGGACCCCTCATTAGAAATGCCCTAAAGAGAAAATTCTAAAACAAAGTCTCAACCTGTATTTTATGAGCCCCTTTTATGGCAGTGCTTGACACTCTCTAGATTAATGTGGTGGCCCAAAAGTTCAGCAGGCCACATTTTCAGTGGCCCAAATTAGCCACTAGCTGAATATCCGATGCATTTATTATTGCTATACAGGTAAATTTGGGCCACTAAAGTTCATAATTTGAAACTTTTTGGTGGCCCCAGACAAAATTTAGGCGCATTTGACCACTGGGTCACTGGCTGTTTCCAGCACTGTATGGGAAGGGCCATGTGAGAACTTGTGGCCCAACCCCATTGCATATCTTAATTGAAATAAAACATGATTTAACTGTTGTGACCTTTATTAGAACTGCCTCAATGAGGGGCAAAGAGGGGCAGTTCTAAAGAGGGGTCACAACATGAGTTTCAAGTGAGAAATTTAAACAAAAAATATTAATGCAGAACTAACCTAAAAAGTAACCCCCACGTTATCAGGAGCTCTGTTTTGCTATTTCAGGTGAGAGAGAAATGTAGCCATGGGCAGGGACAAGAAAGATAAAGGAGGGGGATTAGGTAAGTTAACATGAAGACTCCATATAAGGATGGATGGATGGATGACTTTTATGTCCTTTTCAACAGTATTTCAGTCATATCAGGACGATGGGACAGTGATTCTGAAAGGCTGTGTGCAATAGAACCCAGTTTGCATTAGGAAAGATTTCTCGCCTCAAGCGGGGCTCAATTCACTAGATCAGTTGGCCAGCGCTCAACTCACTGAACTACCGGGGCTCCTCGCCAGATAAGGACTGGTTTGGGTTATAGTTCAGGGATATTTTCCCTTACTGTCTTTATTCGGTTCAAATAAAAAGTATTTTTCCCTTCCAAAACAACCGAGAAAATCTAGATCCATCTTATAAGATGGGTCTAGATTCTTTGAGATTGTTATGGAAGGGAAAGAATATGTTTTGTAACTGAATAAACATGGTAGTTTTGATAGAATCAACTAATGCAAAAGTTTATATCCATACATTACAACCTGGCTGTCAGACTTTGTTACATGTACAATTACTCTATACCATACCTTGAAAAACTGAGTGAAAAAGAGCAACAAACAAAAATTAAAATCCTGTGTGTTAGTGTTTTTCTATCAATCATTTCAGGGTCCTATAAAACCAAAGAGGCTTTGAAAGAGGAAGATGTAGAACTTACCAGACAGATCCGTGAAACAGAGAGATGCTACAAAGATATCTATAGAAATGTACAAGAATTATCCGAGACCTATGCCCAGTGTAAGGATCATTTTGCCCTCTCCAGATATGGGGATCTGAAAGACATGATAAAGTCTTGTGTGACTGACGAAACGCTACAAAATGTTGCCAAATATTCCGTGTTGAGACAGGCAGAGAAAAGTCACGCCGAGAAAGGCAAGGTTACGGGAATGTTACAAGCGGCTAAACAGTTTACCGCTGGGGCAGGAGATCATGAAGCTAATGATGGTAAGCAAAGATACATGTAATTTTTTTTTTTGAGGATAATTTCCTGATCATTTCAGTCTGTGATCATTTTTAGCTCGCCTGAATGAAGTTCAGGAAGAGCTATTGCACTACCCCCCGCATCGGGGTTGGCGGCGGCGGCGGCGTTAGCAAAATGTTAAAGTTTTACGTTAAAGTTTTTATGTGATGGGCAAGGCGCTGTCAGGTGAGCTATCCTGACAGGCCTTGTTGTGTCCTGCCGGAAACTAGTAGAATCAAGATATACCGTAATAGACCCTTTTAGCTCTTTTTGTGTTTGCGCTTAACTTTTTCAAAATGGCAACAAATACTTGTAGTAAACTTTCTTTTGTATTAGTGCACTTTTCAACAATTTATGACTTATGGAAGAAAACAAATTTAAAGGTTACACATAGGAGAAAAGCTGCTTATGGTCATAGGAGGATACAGAATCTTTATAAATGAAAGATTGTGTTGCATTTTCTGCTCTTGTAAACTAGCAAGCAAAGGGATAAACCGGAAAAATGTGTGCTTATAGTCATATGCCTAAAATTACCATGATGTGGGCTTATAGGGGCATGTGTGCTAATTAGGTCAAATATGGCAGCTAGGTATTACTTTTCCAGCAGCTTTAGCAGCTTAAACTTATGTCACATTTTCTGGTTAAGCTTTGTTTTGTGACAATGTGGAGACAGGCTACACAGTGACTTTCATAGAATTCTGGTTTCTCTCCAATGGAGGACCACATTGTATATTTATATTTAAAGACTGATTAGCAGAATGAGAAACATTATTAGTATTGTTGATATCAGTTTGAACTTTGGCGGCACATTGTAGTTGTTTGGAAGGTAGGGTGAAGATTCACTGAAGCTTTGAGCATTAAGACATCCTAAGGTAAGGCTACATTTGCAGAATATGCATGGTTGGGGAGTTTGAACTTCCTGTTTACTTTACTGGAGGATGAAGCCAATCCTAAAAACAATACTCTTAAAGGAAAAAAGTCTGCTGGTCTTCTCTTAAAGGAAAGAATTTGCTCCTTTAGGAGCAAATTCTTTCCTTTAAGAGTTGACCTCTAGCAAATTCTTTCCTTTAAGAGTTGACCTCTAGCAAATTCTTTCCTTTAAGAGTTGACCTCTAGCAAATTCTTTCCTTTAAGAGTTGACCTCTAGCGAATTCTCTCCTTTAAGAGTTGACCTCTAGCAAATTCTCTCCTTTAAGAGTTGACCTCTAGCAAATTCTCTCCTTTAAGAGTTGACCTCTAGCAAATTCTCTCCTTTAAGAGTTGACCTCTAGCAATTTCTCTCCTTTAAGAGTTGACCTCTAGCAAATTCTCTCCTTTAAGAGTTGACCTCTAGCAAATTCTCTCCTTTAAGAGTTGACCTCTAGCAAATTCTCTCCTTTAAGAGTTGACCTCTAGCAAATTCTTTCCTTTAAGAGTTGACCTCTAGCAAATTCTCTCCTTTTAGAGTTGACCTCTAGCAAATTCTCTCCTTTAAGAGTTAACCTCTAGCAAATTCTCTCCTTTAAGAGTTGACCTCCATTGAGAAGGGAGGCCAAACTGAAAATGGCAGAGTTACTGCCCATGTATCTTAAATGACTATTGTTATATCTCTTAATTCAGAGGTATCTCAACTTCACAAAGCAGAGATAGTGAAAGATCTTGAAGACAAGAAAAAGAGGAAGGATAAATTGGAAAAGAAGTTCTTGCGTCTTCACAATCGCCTTGAAAAACTAAAGAGAGATTACGAGGAGTCGAAACGCTACATTCCAACCAAAAGGTACATGCTGTTAAAAGAGATGATCAAACCTATAATAAGAGATGACGTTTTAAAGCCAGAATGATGAATTAGGAACAAAAAAAGTGTTTGTAATACAAAGCTCTAGATAAGAGGGCGTATTTGATGATAATTAAGGATAATTTTTTTTATTTCTCATCGAAACCATATGTTGTGACCCCTCATCTGAAACGTCTCGTCGAGACGGTTCAGATGAGGGGTCACAACATATGTTTTTATGCAGATTTAACAAAAATTATCCCTAATTATCACCAAATACTCCCTCTTATCTAGAGCTCTGGTAATATGTTAGCTATCTTGCCAACGTTAGCCTTTAACCTTTAGCTTTTAACCTTGTGACCTTTACATATAATGGATTCTTCTGCCTGTTAAGCTAGACTGGTTCATATATAAATTGAAAGGGACAAGACTTATGGGGCAAAAAATGGCAAACATTTTAGACTCTGAACAGACTGCTCCTGAAAAAGGAGCCATCTGATCCATGTCTACAATGTTTGCCACAAAACATCTGTTTTGCTCCAAGTAGTTAAAGGTTGATAGAATTTGTGTATGTGCCTTCCTCAAACTGTGATAAACTGTCTAACTGCTGTGTTCTGATGCATTTTGAAGTATTTTAGTTTTTAATATCCCACCAAACTGGTTAGGGTTTTATTCTGTTCATGAGGCCTGCTTTTATGATCTAATCTACTTCATTTTAAGTTTGGAGTCATTTAAGATGGCAATTCTTCATTTTGACATACATCACATTCTGTGACAACTAGGTTTGTGCAGTCCAGCCGGTGTTGCATTTATGTAGCCAGTTAAGATGACTGGCTAAATTTCAGGGGAAGCAACTCTGCCATTTTAATTTTTGCCTCCCTTCTCAATAGGGGTCAACCCTTAAAGGAATGAATTTGCTCCCCTATGAGCAAATTCTGTTCTTTAAAAGTAGACACTTTTTGGGAAGGGTTTGGTCACCCAGGGAAGCAAACAGGAAGTCACAAACGTTGTTGCTCCTTGTAAAAATGCCAGAAACACATGGAGGTGTACCCATACTCCACAGGAATTTAGTCCTTGCTTTGCTGCTGGCATGTAACCTGGGTTCGAGGTTATAAAAGTTGAGTGTAAACTCAAACTCAAATAAAGCACACTGATTGGCTGCTTCCGAGCATGTGCTCGGAAGCAGCCAATCAGTGTGCTTTATTTTGAGTTTGAGATTATACTCAAGTTTTATAACCTCGAACCCTGTTGGAAATGCATTTACATTTTTAGTTTTCTTTAATTTGGATGATACTTTTTCTTCTAAAAGTACTTTTATTAATATCATGCATCAAACACATTTTTTTTAGGCCATAATTGTTTTTGGTTAAAACCATAAATGTTTACGCCGCTTGTAACTTACAATTTTGTTGTGACAGCCTTGTATGGCTGGTTGACATTTCAAACAATACACGCTGCTCCAGATAAGAAGAGGTAACCGGGATAACTTTCCTTATTTCTTAATAGAAACATATGTTGTGATCCCTTATTAGACAGACTCAACATGATGGTTCTAACAAGGGGTCACAGCAAATGTTTTGCCATTCAGAAATAAAGAAACTTATCTTTGAGCACTTTATCTGGAGCTCTGAATACAGGTCATACTGTATTTCTTCTAATAAATGAACCTACCCCCACCCCCTTCCCCTTTTATGTACTTCCTCTAATTTTAAATGCCTTTCCATTTTTGCCTTCTGTGAAAAAGTGACCACAATTCTACAAAAATTCGTTTAAGACTATCAGTTTGAAAATATGTTGTTTATTATCCAAATTTTGTTTTTATAAAACGCCAGTTTCAGGACTTTTGACTTGTAATGCCCCCACCCCCTTTCAACCACCACCACCACCACCATTTATTAGAAGAAATAGGGTATTCCAGTTGCATTTTTTAGCTCACCTGAGCCGAAGGCTCCAGGGGAGCTTTTAGTTTGGACAGGCTCCGTTCTATTCTATTCAATCGTCCGTCGTCCGTCCGTCAACAATTTCAAACGACATCTCCTCTGAAACCGCTGGGCCGATTGAAACCAAATTTGATATGTAGCCTTCTGGGGTCTTAGGAACGAAAAGTTGTTCAAACGGTCCTTGTCACATGACCAACATGGCCGCCACGCTCATATATGGTAAAAACCTAAGAAAATCTTCTTCTCCAGAACCAGTAGGCTGATGACCTTGAAACTTGGTATGTAGCATCGGGTACTTGAGTACTACCAAGATTGTTCAAATTATGACCTTGGGTTGACCTTGACCTTTTTTACCATAAGGTCAAATTTGCTTCCTTGTACTTTTATATGGCAAAATGCTAGAACATAAGATATCTTGGAAACTGTTGAAGATTTTGCCCTAAAAATTGGTATCTACAGTCATCTTAATGAGTACATGAAGATTTATGAGTACAAGAGGTCAAGATCATTCTTTGACCTTTGACCCAGAACTCTCATATTTTGACAATTTCAAACAATCTCCTCAAAAGCTACTGGGCCAATTGAAACCAAATTTCATATAGAGCCTTCTGGGGTTGAGGGAACGAAAATTTATTCATATGGTCCAGGTCATGTGACCAACATGGCCGCCACGCCCATATATGGTAAAAACCTTTAAAAATCTTCTTATCCTGAACCAATTGACTGATGGCCTTGAAACACAGTATGTAGCATCGGGTACTCAAGTACTATCACGATTGTTCAAATTATGAACTTTGGTTGACCTTGACCTTTTTTACAGCAAGGTCAAATATAGGAAACTGCTAGAACATATGATTTCATGGAAAATTTTGAAGATATTGGCCTAAAAATTGGTATATACAGTCTCCTTATTGAGTACATGAAGATTTATGAGTACAAGAGGTCAAGGTCATTCTTTGATCTTTGACCCAGAACTCTCACATTTTGACAATTTCAAACAATCACCTCAAAAACCACTGGGCCAATTGAAACCAAATTTAATATAGAGCCTTCAGGGGTTGATTGCCCAAAAATTTGTTCAAATGGTCCAGGTCACATGACCAACATGGCTGCCATACCCATATATGGTAAAAATCTTTAAAAATCATCTTCTCCAGAACCAATTGACCAATGGCCTTGAAACTTGTTATGTAGCATTTGGTACTCCAGGTTGAGGGAATGAAAATGTTTTATAACGGTTCAGGTCACATGACCAACATGGCCGCCACGCCCATATATGGTAAAAATCTTTAAAAATCATCTTCTCCAGAACCTAGAGACTGATGGCCTTGAAACTTGTTATGTAGCATTTGGTACTCCAGTACTATAGAGATTATTCAAAATGATGACCTTGGAATGACCTTGACCATTTTACGGCAAGGTCAAATATGAGAAAATGCGAGAATATAAGATTTCATGGGAAGTTTTGAAGACTTAGGCCTAAAAATTGGTATATACAGTCATCTTAATGAGTACATGAAGATTTATGGGTACAATAGGTCAAGGTCATTCTTTAACTTCTGACCCAGAACACTCTCATTTTGACAATATCAGTCTCCTCATAAACCACTGAGCCAATTGTAACCAAATTTCATATAGAGCCTTCAGGGGTTGATTGACCAAAAATTTGTTCAAATGGTCCCGGTCACATGACCAACATGGCCGCCATACCCATTTATGGTATATACCTTTAATATTTTTCTTCTCCAGAGCCAATGTACCTGTGACCTTGAAACTTGGTAACTAGCATGGAGTACTAGAGTACTACCAAGACTGTGAAGAATTTCAGACATAAGGAAAAGGCACTTTGCCAATTGGTAAGGTGAGCGATTCAGGGCCTCATGGCCCTCTTGTTTTATATTCTTGTGGGATAGTTTAAGTTAGACAATCAAACATGTATGTTTAGCTACGCATTAATTATGATGCTTCCATTGAATTTCTGCAATGGCTGCAGTAAGCAGAAAGCTGGACATAGCTACACGTATTACTTCTCTAAGCGAAATTCTTTCTTTTAAGAGTAGACCCCTTTTCAGAAGGGCTTGGCTGTAAAGGGGTGCAGCGTGAAGTCCTAAATGGTGGAAAATCATGGAGTTGTATTGATAATCCTTAAACATATAATAAGATCAGATAAGGCTTAATTAAGGTGTATTAATTACTACACCTGCATGGCTTGGCCACTATGGTTATAAGGAAGAGAACTTCAGCAGAATATAAGGATCTGTCATGGATTTGAGGTGTGGATAGAAAAATCTGTCAGGAGGGTCACTGTTCGGCATCACGAGGCATGCCGAGTGATGGATTTTTCTATCCGCACCTCACACCAATGATAGATACTTTTTCTTGCACACCTATTTTTGTTTTAACTTCAGAACTTCGTAAAATGCATAATTCTAGTGCTTGAGAGGTTTCAGTTTGATTTTGAAAGAAGGCGCCGCTTTCAATGACCGCCATTCGGCTCTTTACGTCAACGACTGGCATGCATAAACTGACGTCATTTTTACCGTCTTCGTGACATCATCATCTAAAATGCCAATGTCACTTGACGACGCAGGTACATGAGCTCCTATACAACCAATGCATTGACAGCTCGTGATTTTTTTCCGGCCCTGGGTCAGAACACCAGGGCAAGATAAGATTTTCTATCCCAGGTGAAAAGAATGGCATTTTCTATCCGGTGTGCAAGAATAGTATTTAGCCCCAGGTAGATGAAGCCATTCTACAAGGTGGTATCCATAATGACCCTAAAATTTCGGACACACAAAAGTCAGTCATGTTCAAAAATTCTTGGAAAGTGGATTTTACAGATAATGATACATCCAAATGATACTTAGTGAATGGCAAACATTGTACACCCTGATCAAACTGCTCCTTCAGGAGCAGTTTGATCTGGGTGTACAGTGTTTGCTCAGACCTGTGTGTCCGAATATTTACGGTCATTACGGTACTCTAAAAGGAAAGAATTTGTTCTTTTTCAAGCAAATTCTTTCCATAGATTTGTGATTTTTTTGTGATATGTGCTTTTACAGTCCTTTCAGGAATATTTGAGCCGCGACAAAAGAAAACCAATAAAGTGGTTGTGCGCCCAGTGCAGACTCAGATCAGCCTGGGCATCCGTTCAGTCCGATCAGACTCTTTGCTAAGCGCTGAAAGAGTAGCTGAGGGTGTAAGTTTCCTTCATGCCGATAGAGGATACTCTGATCAGACTGGGCGGACGCCCAGGCTGATCTGAGTCTGCGCTGGGTTTAAAACTGCTTTGTTGGTTTTCTCGTGTTGCGGCTCATTTCACTAATACCAAGCGGATTGTTAAATAGAAGTGGGCAAAAACCAGAGCTTGGGGAGAAAAATTACCTGACCTTTTCCACCATTTGTGAGTCTACATGGGTTAGAGACCCAATGTTTAAGAGTCAGCTTTCTTATCCACTAGGCCACAGATGACCCTTTCCGTAAATAGTGGTCACGTTTGGAATGTAGGCAATTATTTCTTGACCAGAGTGATTTCCCTTCGAGATTCATCCATCTACCTTAACCTGAACAAAATTTTGTTTAATGTTATACTAACAGAGCTCCAGATATGGTAGGTTTTGAGGATAATTCTGAGATAATTTTTCTTATTTCTCAAGGAAAAGGTATGTTATGACCCCGCTTTAGAACTGTCTCAGTGAGACAGTTCTAAGAATGGGTCACAATAAACATTCTCATGGCATAATATGGGAAATTATTCCTTAAATATCCTTGTTACTCCCTATTATCTGGATCACTGTACTAAATTCAGATAAACAAAGTGCTTTAAAACTGCTGCCAAAATAAAACAAAAATATTTATATTCATAACTTCCATAACAACACTGTGTTTTGAAACAATAACTTTTGACCCATTTATTTCTGATCATTTTCATGTTGAATAGAAACTTTTGGCTGATTGACAGATACTGCTAACCATCATGTGGCAGTCTGATCAGGGTCTACTTCTTGTTCAGCATGTACTGTAGGCTACAAAAACTATGGAAGTGATTTACAGTCCCAAATATTCGGTTTATCTTGAACTCTGTCATTATATGGGGTATATCAACCAGTGTTCGAGGTTATAAGACTTGAGAATAATCTCAAACTCAAAATAAAAACACACTGATTGGCTGCTTCCGAGCATGTGCTCGGAAGCAGCCAATCAGTGGGCTTTATTTTGAGTTTGAGAATATACGCAAGTTTTATAACCTCAGGGCCAGGGATTTGTCTCCCTTATCATAAAAAAGGGGAGGACGTACTCTTAGAAGAAGGAACTTGCTCTCCTTTGAGCAAAATCTTGCATGTAAGAGTAGACTCCTTTTGAGCAAGGGAGCTGTTGTTTTGTACAGGACAGCCAATACTAAATTTTAAAGTTGTCACCCTTGCAAAAATTATGTGAACCCTGGATCTGTATCTTAGTTGTTTTGTTTTGTTCTTTTCTGTGATACAGTCACCAACCAAAGCCTTAAGTCTTCCACATACATATATGTATATATTAGCCTTAAGAAGTAATGTATATCTTGCCGTATTGTATTCATCCAAAATTCCAAATACTATTTTAGCCATGATACACTTAAAGAATGTTCAGTTCATATGAGAAAACTCTAAGAGTGTTTACCCTAATGTGCTTAAAGTCTCCATAATCCTATCAGCAGTAAAAACGGCTAAATTCAAATCACTGTGAAAAGCTGTTCAACTTTCACGTTTGGTAATAAAATGCGGGTTGGTCTGCATATATTGAGTCATATAACAAGCAACAAGTAGAGAAAATAAGTTTTTGAAAAATAACAAGTCGCTTCACAAAATACAATTTCCTGTTCTGGTTTCCCGTCTAGCAATGCTATATAAACATAGACGGGATAGTAATTGGGGCTCCACTCCTGTACATTGTATTTTTACCATTTTATGAAATCGAAAGTAGGTCATTTTAGTTGCCAACTAAAATGACCCAAATAAGTTTTCAAACCCTTTTTATGTGAAACTGAAGGATGTTTTATTTGTTTAAAGCTGGCTAATCACGGTCATTTACAATGACGAAACTATAGTGAGACGCTTGCAGCGATCCCTCATGATAAAATTTTTCATGCTGATAGAGCAATGGGGCCTTTAAGAATTGAGACACCAAAAATAATAAATTTTCTATTTGTCCCAAATGGAAAATTTATTATTCTTAGGTGTCCCAATATATATGCAGATTACGGTAATTGATATGGGAATAAATCTATATGTATTTAGGGTGTTTAATTGATGAGAATGCCAAGGTCAGGTGCCATTTGTCATTTTTGCAATAAGTGCTGCGCTTCTGTAAAGGTATAAAGTGTTCTGAGGTCTTTAGATATGTCAGCAGATGTGCAGCACATTTTTGTTGATAAATAGTGTTCGAAAGTTAATATTGTACTGTGTTCAACAGACAATCTTTATAAAATTGTGTAATCAATGTAACCTATCACATATTTTGCTTTCAGATTAACTGAATATCATTAAATATGTCATTGCCCATGTGCATTACCCTGGCACCATTTAAAATGGTCGTAATAAACATTTGTTCTACAAGTACTGTATTTATTGGGTTTTATGATGGGAGTTTATCCTTCCAAAATTACTGCATATATGTAAATCAGTCTTGTTTAATTAAGCTGTAAAATTGTTTTTTCTCTTCTTCCAGAACAGTCCCAAAGATCTAGATCCATCTTACAAGATGGATCTAGATCCTTGAGATTGTTTTGGAAAGAAAAAAAAACCCAGACACATCTTGTAACTGAATAAGTACAGTATTGCACACCTGGTTACTCATATAATCAAATTCACATATATGTCTAAGCAATATGTCAAACTATTCTTGCTTTATAGATGTTGATGTATTCATTGCAATGAATCAGACATAACAATTATATGCAGACAAAGAAAAATAAAAATGCCTAGCTTTATCTGCAGATTTTAAGAATTTTCATCATGGAAGTTTTAGTCATACCCAAAAGTTACATTTAACTAGCTGTACAGCTAAGTATGTACATTTCTTTTGCTTCCTATTTATCACTCATGATGTAGAATCTCAGGTAGTGGAATGTAGATAATTCTCTATAGCTCTTTCAGTCTCATTTATAGTTTATAATTTTTAATAATTTGTAATCATATTTTTTTAGTTTTTCTCTGTAAATCATTCAGTCTCAATACCAAAATGATTTGCATCACTCGAAAAGGCACCTTTTGTTGCATGTGCAAACAGGGAAGACTCAGATAGCCTGCAAACCTATACAGTCTGACCAGAGCCATCCTTTCAATGTCAGCTGCTGTTTGGTTCTGGAGAGGAATGTTTTTAAAGGTTTTTACTTCATATGGGAATGATGACCATCTTGGTTATTTAACCACAACTATTAAAACAAACCTCTGTTCTGTGGACCCTTTGAGGATCTGTAGTAACTTCGGCTTTAATTGGTCCAGTGGCTTTGGAGGAGAAGATGTTTGAAATTATTGAAATATGCGTGATCTAAAGAAAAGGTCAAAGAATGACCTTGACCTCTGGTTTTCGAAAATCTTCATGTTTTCATTTAGTTGACTGTATATACCAATTTTTGTACCATGGACTCCACCATTTTCTGAGATATTTTGTGTTTTAGCTTTTCTTCCCATATCAAACCAATGCCACAGGCCATTTGGTTCTGGAGCTTGCAGGCAGAAGCAATAGAGGTATTGGCATTGGTTGCCCTAATTTTATGGAGTTTTCTGGTTTAGCTCTTTTAATAGTATACTATACAGTGCTCCAGATAAGAAGGGGTAACAGAGATAATTTTGGGATAATTATCCATATTTCTCCACAAAAACATATTTTGTGACCCACCATTAGAACCGTCTCATCGAGACGGTTCTAATGAGGGGCCACAACATATGTTTTCGTTGAGAAATAAGAAAAAATTATCTTTGAATTATCCTCAATACCCTTTCTTATCTGCAGCTCTGCTATAGGCTTCTCTTTATTAGGACACACATCAGGCAGGACATAGTGTTCTGCAGAGATCTTGTTTAATGTTTTTACTATCTTTCATGTGACCATGATTAAAACTTTTGTCCCATCAATTGAAAGAGGGTCAACATGAAAACTGTTTGCAGTTGGTTAAATAGATTTGGAGGAAAGTATTTGAAAATAGTACCTATGGATGAGTTTGCCTGTCCTTTAAGCTCTGCAGGAGCCATTATGGCGAGATAAAAATGTAAAGTGAAGATTGATCAATTTATGCAAATCTCTTTACTTACATGGGTTACTGCTGTCCCTTTTCAAGTGATGTGACTCATATATGAAAACTATTTATAGCTCATTGAGTGTTATGAACATATATAATTTATGTATTTTTTTTTCTTTTTTGTAGCTCATACAGTCACATTTACATATAATTTTTTAATCATTTTGTAATCAACTTTTTGTTTAATTATTTCAAGACAGTATATTCTGTTTCTTTCATTACATATTTTGTTTTCTAAAACATGTAAAATTATATACTCATTTTCTATGAAACTTTAATACTAGTCATGTTTTAGTGTCGAGGAGGAGAAATCATGGCCCTGCCAAGACTTGAACCAGGCCCCAAGGTTATAAAACTTTTTCTCATGCTCAACTCAGCTGAGCATGAAATTTCACCTGCTAATAAATAGCAAACTACTGATATGTGCGGTTGTTTTCTCCTTCTCAGTTTAGCTGAGTATGAAATTTTCTCTGCTTATTAATATAAAATGCCAACGTTAGTTGGCATTTTCATATTCATTAGCAGAGAAAATTTCATGCTCAGCTGAGTTGAGCACGAAAAAAGTTTTATAACCTTGGGGCCTGGGGCTCTTGTATTACATGCAAGCACTCTGCCAGCTGAGTTGTCAAGCTTAATGGTTAACCTCTCTCAGTAATGTGTTTTAAACAACCAAGGGAAATGTTTGTTTTAAAATGATGTCTGCATTAATAACTATGTAAAATTGAAACGCTTGGCCTGGTTGTTCAAAGCTTCCTTAGCTTAACAAAGTCGTTAGTCATAGATTGGATAAGTCTTACAGTACATGTGTAGTGACAAAATCAATTGCAATAATATTTTGCTGGAAAATTGTGAGGAGCTTTTAAAATGTAAAAAATGCAAAAGCTCCACATTTTTTCAGCAAAAAATGGCAGTGTTTTTATGCATGATGCATTTGAACATTTATCTTCCCATTAATGAATGACATTAATCAGGAATCCAGTATTAAAGTTTTAGCAAACATATTTTCTTTTTTGGTCAAAAATTTAATTCATTGTTTTATTGCTTTTGATTCAAGCATATTCTTTTGTGATACTTGACAATAAGTACCCGTAATGTGCATAAGCATTGGGACACATAAAATAATCTATTTTCCATTTGTTCCAAATGGAAAATTAATTATTTTATGTGTCCCAAAATTTAGGCACATTACAGTAAGTAGAAGTCGGAACTATTTGGTGGTAGAATGTAAAAGGTCAAGAAACATGTTTACAAAGGATGAATTGTGTAACTTGTATATGATTCATTAAAAGTAGTTTTTGAAAGAGCAAACTTAGGATTGTTTCAGTGAAATGTATGTCCTCTGTGCAGCAGTATTTACTTTCATGTTTTCTATTATTTGTGTTTACATTTCCTGGATATGAAAATTTTCATTTTAATAATTTGTAATACTTTTGTATTTTTATAAGCTTTTGTTAAATGCTGTTACCACATATTTCTGAAAGTGCCTTGTACTAGTAGACTGTCAAACAACGAATGTTGTAAACTTTAAACTGAAAAACAAAGAGCTAGACATTGATCAGATCGCTCCTCTGGGAGTATTCTGATCTCTGTCTAAACTCTTAATTGAGCTTGCACATTAATTTTGCCAAGTCCCACCATGACTTGTAAGGTTTGGGCAGCTTATTTTAAAATACTCAACAATAATTTCTCAAGACTCCCCACTGAATCTGCTCAGAATCTATCTTTTTTCAAATCACCCAGCTCCCTTAGATATTGTAAAACACCCAGCTGCCTTAAACATTGTGTTCCTTTTGTTTGTGAAAAGTTTCAGTGAGATTTCATAAGCACACTAAGAAAAATGAGGCAGAGTGCAGATAAGCAGAAAACTCTCTTGTTTATAGTGCCTTGATGAATACATTATGACATGTAATGTCTGACTAGGATCCGCAGTAGTTACAACAACTTGAAACTATTGCTGAGATGTGAAACTGAAACTGTGGAGAATCTGATCAGATGGTGTATGCTGCCCAGACTATCAGAGTCTTTGCTGTATGCCTAAAGGGTAGCTAAGACACAAAGCTAGTTCAATGCTGACAGTGAAGACTCTGATCAGATTGGGCGGGTGCCCAGGTTGATCTGAGTCTTTGCTGGGCGCATATGCCACTTTGTTGGTTTTGTCATATCATGGCTCATTTACCCTAATTGCTAAAGTATTGGGACATCTAAAACCATTAATTTTACATTTGTTCCAAATGGAAAATAAATAGGTTATAGGTGTCCCAATAGTTAATCACATTAGGATATTGCCTGATGTAGCTCAATTATATTTTGCGAAGAGGTAGTTCTGTAGAGTTTCTTGTTTACAAAAGGTACTTCAGGATTTTTTTAGAAATCTGTCTCAAGCCAGTTGCTGTGTCAAGCAACAACTGCAAGCAGCTATTTCACTCCGCCCACTTCTTCGATTCATGTTTTACCTACATACATGTATTTTTGACTAAATGAAGGTATCTGTGCACGAGATATGTTATACCTTGTTGTATGGCCAAACTCATCATGTGGATGTATTTGTATTATTAGGTCATGTCTTAGTTAATAATATTCTTGTGAAGTGGGAAATTGTCATGAATTATAATTTTGCAAATTAGTATTACGCTGAATGGATACACTATCAGGCAGTGCTCCAGATAAGAAGGGGTAACAGAGATAATTTAGGGATAATTATCATTATTTCTCCACAAAAAATATTTTGTGACCCATCGTTAGAACCGTCTCGACGAGACGATTCTAATGAGGGGTCACAACATATGTTTCCTTTGAGAAATAAGAAAAATTATCTTTGAATTATCCTCAATACCCCCTCTTATCTGGAGCTCTGATCAGGGGAGGCAGCTCTCTCATTTTCCCTCCCTCCTCAACCAACTCTTAAAGGAAAGCGGTTGTTTCTTTAAGAGCGCATGTCCTGTATGGCAGGGTTTTCTCATCAGGAAAACGAACAGAAAGTCTCAGAAGTAGTCTCCCATTGGTAAAAAAAAAATAGAGGTGTACCCAGTCACCTTACAGGGAAAAATTGACTAGCGACACAAGAAAACCAACAAAGAGGCATGTGCGCCCAACGAAGATGTAGATCAGCGGGATCAGAGTCTTCGCTGTCAGTATGGAGCTAGTTTTGACCCGTAACTACCCTGTAAGCACACAGCAAAGACTCTGATCAGACTTGGCAGCCTCCAAGACTGATTTGCATCTTCACTGGGCATGTGTTCCACTTCGTTGTTTTTGTCGAGTCAAGGCTCAGTTCTGAATGAATGATTCTTTAAACTGATAAAAGCCAAAGATATACATGAGAGTTTGATATTTTGGGAAAGTGTCTATTTGCGAAGCTTTCAGGATAATAAACTTTTGCAAATACATGTTTGTTCAGTAGTTTATAGAAAGGCAACATGTTTTGTTCTTGTTATAGTTTCTATTAATTGCTTAACTCAAACCACAGCTCAAAACTGATCTTTATCAGTGCTGAATACTCTTCTATACTTCCTGCATATGAACACTTTCTGGGCATCTAGGCATTCTGTGGCTTACAGGAAGTATTTAAACTGTTTTTTAGATTTATTTGGCGGCTATGTTATCCACCAAAGATGGAAAAGATTCTTTACCTGAAGTTTTCAAAAGCAATAATAACAGGTCTCTGTTTATATCATTGTGTTCTATTATCATTGTGTTCTTTATTGAATGGAAGCAGAAAAACTGACATTGTTCTTCGTTCTTCCATAAATATATGCAGTGCTGAAGAGCCAGTTCTGAGAGGACTTAATGGCTATGACAGTCTTTACGTGCTATGCAGTAATGCTCTATGTTTCTCTGAGGAGAAAAGGTCATATTTCAGAAGTTCAGTTAAGAAGCTTTATTTATCATGATTCAGAGATATTTTGCATTATTTCTAATAAAAATTCTAACACAGGGCGCCTATAAAAGCAATGGAAAGTTGCCGTGTTTTATTCTGTAACAATTCACTGTTACGGAGCGCGTGAGTCTAATTGCTGACGTCACTGCAATTACTGACGTAATTTTGTGACGTTTTGAGACGTCAGACGGTGTAACGTCTCTTTTTCTTTTCACAATTGCCATAAAAACGTACATTTCTCTTAGATACAGTTAAGAATATTGGCGGGAGCATGAACGCGCTGGCAGGAAGGTTGGGAGAGTTTGAATGTAAAGAATAGTTTTTCAGCGTTTTTGAGTGTTAGAATCGAAATAGTTCAGCTCTAGCATTGAATTGTTGAGTAATAATTCACTGTTTGTCGGTCAGTTGTAAGTAGATATATCACTCGCGCTCCGCGCTCGTGATATCAACTACTTTACAACTGACCTCCAAACAGTGAATTATTACTCAACAATTCACTGCTAGAGCTGATCTATTTCTTAAACAAACATAATAATTTGAGCCGCGACATGCGAAAACCAACAAAGTGGTTGTGCGCCCAGCACAGACTCAGATCAGCCTGGGCATCCGCCCAGTCTGATCAGAGTCTTCACTGTCCGCATAGAGGTAGCTTAGACCCTTAGCTACCCAATAAGCGCACTGCAAAGACCATAATCAGACTGGGCGGATGCCCAGGCTGATTTAAGTCTTTGCTGTGCGCATAACCACTTTGTTGGTTTTCTCGTGTCGCGGCTCATATTAGGATCGTATCTGGCCAAGACAGTTCTAATGGGGTACCACAACCTCCCTTCATGGAGACCAAACAGAAATTGTCTTCAGAGTTATCAAAACCTCACCCATTCCGGACCTATAGTATACCCATGATGGTTTGGCTGATATCGCCACCTTATTGACAACTTGCATTTTATACACGTAGTTGGTTGGTCAGTTATGAATTTTCAAAGCTGAAAATGTTAAAAAGTTTTTTTTGCATGCTTTAATTATTAGTATAATTTCTATATATTTTTTGCTATTAATGTTTGTTAGCTGCAATATTTTATGTTACTGTTGGGTTTTAAGGTGTGAATAAAGAATTATTTTGTAAAATCTGGGGCTGTTTTTATCAGACCAGTCGTATATAAAGGCGCTGAAAGATATGTGCGAGGGAAACGTTCAGCCACGCTACAGGTACTTTCATTTAATTTCATGGTAAGCTTTGCTGGCGAAATCATTAGAAAACGACGTTAGTTCACAATCAGAAGGTTGGCTACTACATGAAGAGTGTGGCAAATAAGTTTGCTGGCAAACAATTATAGCAGGCAAACTTAATTGGAAAACATTATTATATTTAAAGGGCACCCACAGTTATCAATGGCCTCAATGGACTACAAAAGGACATAATACACAGTTCCGAGCCACACCCAGAATGTCATTCAAATTCACGTGATAGCGTATACCTGGCCAATGCAACGACAACTTAGCACATGACATAGTCTCACAAACAAATCGCACGTAGTCAATATTTTACATACGTTCGTGATTTTACCTTACAGTTAATAAAGGGATGTATACCTGTTTAAAGAAAACAAACACACTTTTAATAAACTTACCACCCTGCTTTGCAAAAACAGAACGCATCGGAAATGCATGATGCGCGACCTTCCATGTGTAGGTCATGAGGAGGCTGGTTCTTCGCCATAGATCGCCAACATTTAGCAGACACTTGCATTTGTCATTTGTTTTTCCGCCATCATTGTTGTTGTATAAGTTCTGCCTTCAGATAGGCACACCTCTTCTTGAGTAGAACAGTTGTTGTTGATGTAGGAATGTCCATATACCAGTTTTAAAATGATGAATCCATCACCCTATTTACAGCTTAAATAATATTTACAGTTAGGTCAGCGTGCTGAAGTGTGCGACGGCTTCCATATCAGAAAATGAGTTCTATTTTTTCCTGGATCTCGGAACCAGGGATAGTCTTTTATAACGTTCAGTATGGAGGGAGTAGCATAACTTTCTGGATAATTTTTCAATGTCACTGTATAGATTGTCAGGTACTGCTTCACAGGCAGAGCAATCAATAAGTAATTGTAAAATGTCTATAGAGTTACAGTCTATATTACTGCGCCTACACAATTGCGCAATTTGAGTCAAGATAGGTTCTCTAACAGGATCCAAAGAGGAGCAATCAAGCAGAAAATGTTGCATCGTTTCATCTTGCATGTTGCATACCAAACATGTAGGTTTGACTGGGTTCTGGTTGAATGCCGCCCTTGTAGTCTGTAGAATGTAAGTACCGGTAGCTATTTTCAGTTTGACAGCAAGACGAGGAACTTCTCTGAGATCACCAGTTAACAACACCAGAGGGCGACAACTGCCTGGCCGATAGGAGTTGACCCCGAGCCAACATAGACTTGGGTAGAGAGCAGCTTGAGATAAAATGGTTGATCCAGTATTTGTTGATAGCATCGTTAACTCTTTTCTTCCAGGTTGTCTTTGACAATGGGTTAATAAGAAGCTCGAGGCTATCTGGCAGATCATATTTAACTAGAAGTCTCTTTACTGCTACAAACCAGCTGCTGCTGTCACTAGGTTTGACTGTAAGCTGGCGAATTGCCAACTGTTTCTCTAACGAGTTGTCAGGCAGACGACATATGCTACCGAAAAAGCCCAAAGTCCGCTGGTCAATCATTCCTTGTATTGGTATCGTACCTGAAAGAATATAGACAGCCGCATCCGCCGTAGTCACAGGGAGTGAGAGGAGGCATTTCAAGTATTTCTTATTAAACTTGTCTGCTATATCAGCAATTTTGGGACGTGGAAGCACTATTTCTAGCCCATATAGAAGTATGGGAATGACATATATCTGGTAGAGATGCAGTGACGTCTCTGGGTCTAACCCATTCTCACCATGTAACCCCGCTGGCATGAGACTGTATAGAGTTCTTCTGGCTTTCTTAATATTCTCGATAACTGTAGTTTCATCAGATTCATTAGAACGACAGATCCCAACATGGGAGGTTTTATCAACTATAGGCATAGTTTCACCATTCATTACAAGATCTACACCAGTAGAAGTATCCCTTCCCCTGGCACCATTGAGGATCTCCAGTACTACACTTTTAACCGGTTGTAGTTGAAATAATTCCATCTGACTGTAATCGACAGCAATGTCTACCAGAGATTGGAGTACCGTTTTATCATCACTAACTATGGCGACGTCATCGGCACAGGTTGGTGCGACACAGCAGATGTTACCAATTCTAGCTTCAGTACCAAAGGTTGAGAGTCTGTCTAGGAGTCTGTTGTTATAAACCTTGTACAGGTCAGCAAAAGCAGATGTTACCAATTCTAGCTTCAGAACCAAAGGTTGAGAGTCTGTCTAGGAGTCTGTTGTTATAAACCTTGTACAGGTCAGCACTAAGGATACCTCCCTGTCTGACACCTTGCTGCACATGAAACTTGTCTGAGACCTGTCTATGCCACTTTACAGCTGACTGTGCATCCCTATGTAGACTGTTAATAACCGCCCAGGTGGTACCTTCTATGCCTAAGTGGAATAGCTTGCGCATAAGACTATCATGAGATACAACAATAAATGCTGATTTGGCGTCTAAAAAGGCAATATACACAGGAGTCCTGCTGTCTTCCCTATCTCTGATGAATTCTTCTAGTAGCAACGCGGCATTTAAAGGAGACGAATGCTCTGTAAAACCTCTTTGCAATCTGTTTTGATGTTCTAGAATTGTAGGTTTAATGCGTTCTTGTAATACTAGTTCCAGAATCTTTGTAAACACAGGAATGACAGTAATACCCCTATAGTTCTTAGCCTCAAGTTTACTTCCTTTCTTTTTAAAGACTGGGGTTAAAAGACCAACTTTCATAGAATCCGTTATGGAGCCTTTTTTCAATATTTCATTCAGAATGGTCAGTAGCGTATCTGTGCTTGCTTCTTCTGAGAATGTGAAGTGCTCTGCAGACACACCATATATATCTGCTGCCTTTCCATGATTTAACTTTGCAATAGCCTTTAAGAGCTCATCTTTAGTAACTGTGTTCAAATACTGAGAGTCCCATTTACATAGGTCTTCAATTTCAGGGAATTCATGTTGAACTAACTTATGATAATTTAGGTATTGATCAGTATTGTCGTCTTTGTGTAAAGCTTGTGAGACGTAGTAACAGTAACTATGTAGGCGGAGCTTAGCGGCTATTTTCGGAACTGTGTATTATGTAGCTGTTATTTGTATTGTAACTGCCTATAATGTACTGGAAAGTCTCCCGTTATGTAACTCAAATAACTGATCTGATTGGTTGCTGTTTGTGTATAGGAATGGTAGCTACAAAGCCCCGCCCCTTTACAGCCGCAGACATGTAGTTAAATTCTTTGCCGGGTGGCACAGGATCGAGGCCTTTAAATACTATGTTGTAGGAAGCTTAAAATACTCGCTAGTGGATATTTAGTTTATACATGGAAGTATAAGACACAATTACCGACACACCAAGACAATTCCCTGGTTAATAAAGGCAGTCCATAGTGAAGTATACCTTGCCAGAGGGTATTGACGAATAGATCATGTAAAGGCATTCCACAGCTATTTGTAAAGGCGTTCCACAGCTATTTGTAAAGGCATTCCACAGCTATTTGACCATCGTTAGACGCGTGGCATATTGAAACATTTCATATTTTTTCTTTCTTTCTTCCGTTACGCCTTAACCTCCGTGGAGGACATCAGACGGGGCTTGGTATGCGAGTGCAAAAGGGGGTTAATTGAGATAAAAGAGATGAATAGTTAAGAAAAAGTTTACAAGTGAGATGGAGGGATTAGTATAGATAAAAGATAAAAGCACATCTGATTGTATTTGTATATATGTTCTTTTATAGACGATGAGCTGTATTATGCTTAAGTCTTAAATAAATTTATGTTCTGTTCTGTTCTGTTCTGATATTTACGGTGAGACATGGACTACTTGGCACACAGCTGACTGAATTGTGCCACATTAGGTAAAACAGGGACATATGATGGGAGGGCGTTCCAATGAACTATTGTGCGGGAAAAGTATGTGTACTTGTAATAATTTTTGAGAGTAGGAATTTGCCTGTAAGCTAGTTGGTGATTGTATCTTGACTGCCTAGTGTTTTAAATTAGGTAGTCTGCTGCAGGTATAGCAACCTGATCATATGTGATCTTATACATGAGGATTAGTCGGCTGTCTATACGCCGCTGTTCTAGAGTGCGCCAATTTAGGTTTTTATACGCCCGTTTTGAAAAAACGGACGTATTATGTCGTGGCGCTGTCCGTTCGTCCGTCCGTCCGTAAACATTCTTGTGCGCGGCATAACTCGGTAACTGTGGGATATATTCATGATATTTGGTAGGAATATGTATTAGGTTGGGGGAACGTGTCGCATACAAAAATGGTTGCCCCCTCCCCCTTCCTTAGTTTCCAAGTTATGCCCCTTTGATTAATTTTTACCCTGCAAGTCATGTGCGCGCCATAACTAGATAACCGGGATATCTTCATGTAGCTTTATAGCAAGGTTTATGAAGTCCCAACGATGTGTCGCGTACAACAGTGGCTGCTCTCCCTTTCTGCGTTTTCGAGTTACCTCACTTTCATTAGTTCATGTTAGCTATTTTTGTGTATACTTACCTTGTGCATACCTTAACTTGGTAACCGTTTGGAATATCATGATGAAACTTTATAACAATGTGCATGATCACAAGGCAGTGTGTCACATATAAGAATAGTTGCTCCCCCTTTCTTAATTTTGGAGTAACCTCCCTTTGATTAGTATATTTTAGGTGTTTCTCATTCACTTCATATCTCCTTAACCTTTTTTGAAATATGAGAATGAAACTTTGTAGGAATGTGTATAATAATGAGGCAATGTATTCTGAGCAGGAACCACAACTCTGGCTTACTTACTGAATTACCTGCCCTTGCATAAATATCCTGTTTAACATTTCAACTGTTTAAAATATTGTAACACAACTTAATGGTGATGTCAGGGGAGTGTAGTAGAAATATAAGAATGGTATATCTAGTATATTTAGTTTATCTCCCTTGACTTGATATACTACTAATGTGGCATTCATTAATTATAGAGTGGTTGCCTCTGTTTGTCTGCCTGTCTATCCTTTTGTAAACAGTCTTGTTCATTCTGTAACTCCTTTATGACATTTAAACGGGCGTATTATGCGCCCCTTGCGAAGCCCTTGTTAATCATTTGCGTTACACTAGAGGTGCGCTGGTAATCTCGGGTAGCCCAGCGGGCTGCCCTGCGCTGTGCTGCTTCAAGTTTTGTTATGTTTGTTGCTGTATTAGGAGACCACACTGTTGGAGCATACTCCAACTGTGATCGAACTAGTGTATGTCGTGGATTTTAGGTCCTTATTATGGATGGACCTTGATATTTCTTTTAAAAAACCCTAGTGTTTGGTTTGCTTTCTAGGAGACAGAATCAATGTTGGGGCTCCAAGAAAGGTCATCTGAGATTGTAACCCCCAGACATTTTGCGGCAGGTATTGAGTCTAGGACAGTGTCATATTTGGACATTTAACCGATTTACCACTATCGGCGGCATGTTGCACAATATTGCTGGCGAATGATTCGTGAAGACGACTGTCACAGTTATTCACCACTCTCAGAAGAGACGATAGAAAATTTTGCAATCAAACAGTTCGTATATAATTCAACACTGTCAGAAGCTTGACAAACTCAGTCTGATGGTAAAACTTTCATATATACATGTATAAAGTCCACATTTACAAGATCTCTTCCAGGCATTTAGGGGAGCGTTGGGTTACTTCGGACAGCGGGTAAATTCGGACAGTGACATTGTTTCCTTTATATGTCTGTTGTTTGTACTAAAACAAAAATAACTGGCCAAACAGTGAACAGCCTTATGAGACGGCTCACCATGAGCCGTCTCATCTGGATTTTCGCTGTTTGCAATGGTATGTCCGAATTCACCCCCATGTCCGAAGTTACCCGACTCTCCCCTACTTACGGCTATATTCAAGAACGTCACTCACACTCCACTCATACTCCACTCATTGAGTTAATCGTCTAGCGGTCACAGGTAGACTCAACTTAGGGCTCGTTGGTATTCACAAAGGTTAGGGAGCTCTGAGTGGACTCGATAAAGTGAGTGAGCGTTGAGTGAGACCGATACCTCCCTTGAACTCAACTCAAGTGTTGTTTATGAATACGAAATAGAACTTAACTGACTATGGTGCGCAAGCTAGTCCGATCATTTGCCGTTTTACATAGTTAGGTCATATTTTAGACGAGTCGTCATTTATATGGTATTGCCCTATCCGTCTGTCTGTCCGTTACATAATATATACACTCTGTATTCCACGGGGATGGTGGTCGGGCGATGGTGCTGGTTATAACTGCCAGGACCGGGGCGTCCTACTTATTTGGATTTAAGTAGGGCAAGGGCTTACTGTGCTTGCAGTAGGTGCGGGCAGGTTTTTTTATTATTCTTTTCTCATGTCTGTCATTTCTCATTTCTTTCTCCCTCTTTCTGGGAGATGGCCCGATATAGACTGAAATACTGTCTCAGAGGGCCGTTAAATTAAAAACAACAACAAACAGCAACTGTACTCCATCGAGTATCACCTGAAAACATGTGTTATGTGTCTATCTTACCAAGACGTTGTGAGGAAATACACTTTAAGAATGTCGGGTCAAGATCGCACGTGAAGGTCAAAGCTCATATATCAATATTTTATGTCTGCTTTATAATTTAAAAATTATAGTAAACCCTTCAAGATAACTGCATGAAAAATATGCAGAGAAAAAGAATGGTGTACATGACCATACTTCTATTTTAGCTCACCTGAGCCAAAAGCTCCGGAGGATCTAGTAGGATAGACAAGCTCCATCATCCGTCGTCGTCCGTCCGTTCACAATTTCAAACAACTTCGCGTCTGAAACCTATCGGCTGATTGTAAGCAAATTTCGTATACTGCACTAGGCTTGCTGATGCGAAGAGTTGTACAAATGGTCTGGGTCACATGACCAACACGGCCGCCACTCCAAAATATACTAAAAACCTTTAAGAATCTTCTTCTCCAGAACCATTAGACTGATGATATGTAGCATCGGGTACACAAGTACTACCAAATGACGACTTTGGGCTGACCTTCACCTTTTGTACGGCAAGGTCATATTTGCGTTTTGGTGCTTAAACTGAGAAATGTTCGAACAGAAGAGTTCATGGAATTAGTAGAAGATTTCGCTACAAAAGTTAGTAATAGTCAACTAAATGAGTACATGAACGTTTTTGAGTAAAAGATATCAAGGTCATTCGTTGACTTTTAACCAATGTTTCTCATATCTCCACAGTTGGGCTTCATGACCTTCTTGTTCAGTCCGTATGTCTGTTTTTCTCCCTTTTCTTGTTTGCTCCTTATCTTCTGAACCAACAGGAGGATTTTCTTGAAACTTTAATGAACCTTGTCAAAGCTTTGTGCAAAACACATTTTAATGATCTTGGATCGAATTCACGGTCAAACTTAATGGTCAACTAACATTTTGTGTCCGCTCCATCACCTTTTTCTACACCCAATATCAGCAGAGAGAGAGAGAGAGAGAGATGACTTGCGATTTTATGTCCTTTTCATAGTATTTCATTCACTTCATATCAGGACGACGAGCGGATGACAGTGAAATAATGATAAAAGTTTAGATCTCTTTAAGAGCAAAGAAAACATTCATAAGTAAGAAGTTGGGCCATACCGCGGTTTCGGCTATTCAAGCCTCATCAGTGACCCTTTAAATCTGGCACAAGGAGCCAGAGGAAAAAAACAGTAAATTTGCAGTTTTAACATGGCAGTCGTCTCAAAGACTGATATACGTCGAAAATACCAAAATATTTCAAAATTGTTTAGAAAATGAATCTAAACGTATGATCATTTCTGACTTCTCAGAATATATTCCATGATCTCAAAGGACCAAAAGGAAAATATAATCTGCACTATAGATGAGTGCGGGGAGACTTTTTACGGCCGCCACACGGCACAACATCCAGCTGCAGTGATAGTAAATAATGATAAAAGTTTAGATCCTTTAAGCTGTGTGCAATAGAACTGCCTTTGCTTTTGAAAAAATTTATATAGCCAGTAGGAATCGAACCCGGACCTCTGGTAAGGCAGGCAAGTGCTTAACCCATTCAGCTACCGGGACTCCTGAGAGAGAAGAAGAAGAAGAAACGTACCCGGTTGCATATGATGAACTATTATATATTCAGATTCGGAAAAAAATGAACTACCCCGACCCTATTACCCTAACTATGAAGTCTTCGTGATCCATCTTAGCTTTCCTAAGCATGATTTCCATCATCTTCTTGAGCGATAAACTGTACATATTAAATCAAATAAAAGAAAGAATTAAATTATTTGAGGAAAAAAAAATGTTTTTCAGATACATGAATTCATTTTACATTATCATTTAGGTGTCCTTGTAGATATCGGTGGGGCCATAGCATCATTACTGTGGCAACTAATGAATCAGGTTTGGCCTGGGTTTTGGTAGCTTTAAGGAATGCCAAAACAGGGTATGACCCTTATTTTCAAAGGAGCATGAGTACATTGTTTGTCCGTTCAGACCGGCATTGATAGTGTAATGATATATTTCATGTGTCCGTGTGTGTTTTTTTAGACAAATAAGTTTTTCTCAACTGAATCTGATTTCGTTGGCTGGCTAGTTGATTAGGTGGTTGTTTGAGTTGAATGCCTCTTTCAGAGCGCATTATATCGTGCCGTCTCCCAGAAAGAAAAAGAAGAGAAGATAAACGAGAGTAGAAATAAAAATCCAAACCCCATTACTCACCTGCTGCAAGCACAGTTGACCCTAGTTCAAGTTAGCAGGACGCCCCGTTACTGGAAGTTACCCAGCACATCCGACAACTCCGTGAATCTAATTCACTGTTATAAGTCAGAATACATGTATATAGATAAATATGAAGCAGAGGCAAAATTGCACTTTAAACATACAAACTTTAGAAAATGTGTGTATTTTACACAGATGATGCCCACTGTGTCTGTCATCCTCACCCCACACCCTAAACCTCCACCCTCTCTCTCTCTCTTCAAAAAGAAATAAAAAAAAGTCAAACGCTTATCTTTGGTAGGTCTGTAAACGCTGTGTAAAGTTTCATATTCATTGCTTGATTCCAGAAAGTATACAAAAAATTTAGGCGCGACGGACGGACAGACGGACAGAAGTAAAACAATCGACTGACTCGCGTCTACGATCCACAAAAAGGTGTTTGAAAACGTTATTATTTACTACTTGAAACTGGAGTGAAGCTCGAGTCACACTTGGGAAAGGTGAGGTTGAGATAGCTTCGTGAATACAAAAGCTGAACTCCACTCACACTCTTGTTAATCCCACTCCAGCCACACTTGAGGGATACTTACTCGAGTTTGAGTCGAGTGTGAGTGTGAGTTTTGTTCTTGAATATAGCCATAAATCTTTTACAGACGTGTGGCCAACAAACATTCTGGCGAACATGAAGGCCAGAGATAATTCAGCACTATCAGTGGCACGCCAACAAACTTCTCGACTAATATTTACACTAGTTATTGCAGTTGTCAGACACTTGTTGGCAAATATTACACTTGTGAGTTCATTTCAGTTCAGTTCAATTCTCCTAACGACGTTCCCCAAGTGGCTCAGCGGTACGTAACCATAGTTGCACGCACTTGGCGCCGAGTGTCCGTCCAAATGCACTTGTGATAGCATCGCACATTTGATATATAGGCCTAAAGGTGGCCATCTGCAAGAAATGGGAAACAACATTGCAGGGCAGTGTGACCATCTTGAACCTCAAGAGTGTTGCAACAAGTTTGATTGACGGATATTCCGTGTATGGAGACTGTCCAGAGTTTATTCGCCACTCCGCCCAGTCAGAATGATAGCAAATTTTGCAGGCGAACATAATGTTTGCAGTCAGTAGTTGAGCAGCATCGCATGCAGCCTGAGTTGGGCAGAGGGCAATCCACATTTGTTTCACAATTTTGCTTGTAGTATATGAACTCAACTCAGTCAGTTCTACTGTCAGAAGCGTAGCAAACACATCTAAGGTTTTCCGCATTACCTCGTCATTGTGCACGTGCCGACAGCTAGGCAATCCCTGCGGTATTCTAGGTCTTATTCTATTGAATTCGCTGTTGTCAGTTATAAGCGCGGCAAACAAACTTTGCTAGCGAACATTTCAGATATGACCGTAATCCACAGGGCTAGGACAAAGAAAATATAGGAAATTCCAATTCGATAATTGTTTGGGAGCTGATATGCCATTCCTCCTATGTGATCCACATCGAAACCGACCGGGAACAAAACCGCAGCTAGACAGAATGCAATTACTGAAAAAGAAAGGAAAATGTTGAAAATACACTATGTATCCTCCTAGGATCCCGGCGAGGGTCGGGGATACAAACTTAGTGTTCATTAAATATAGTGTAAAAAAACTGAAGGAGCAGATTTCAGTTTTTTTGAATGACATTCAATCACAGTTCAATGAACGCTAACCGATTATTAAAGTGATCAGACACCGTTTCAGCAAATGAAAGAAAAGTATAGATTATCTGAAACAGTATCGAGAGTAGGCCTGCAACCCGACCGTAGGTATCCAGACAAGCAGAACCTACTCGGTGAAAACCGGAAGTCGACCTCACGGCACCGGGGTTATATCGAGACTAATGTCACCTGTCAAAGGTTTTATTTGATATTGACATGCATTATTCAAAAAAGCGAAAAAACAATAAACCATTCCACACCAACAAATATTAGTTTGGATGTGCATGTATCGGGTAAATTATGTCCCCCCACCAAAGGTGAGGGGGACATATTGTTTTTAGTGCGGATCCCGGCCGTCAGCGTGGGCGTCGGCGTGACAGTTTCTTGCGTGCGCGATATCTCTTGAACCAATGGATGGAATTTCACCAAACATGCATGGATACATCATTGGGACAAGTATAAAAGCTGATTAGATTTTGGTGACCATGACCTCATTTTCAAGGTCACTGGAGGACTTAGATGACAATGTCTTGTACCCACTATATCTCCTGAACCAATGGATGAAATTCATCAAACTTGAATGGATATATCATTGGGACAAGTTTAAGAGCTGATTAGATTTTGGTGACCTTTGACCTCATTTTCAAGGTCACTGGAGGATTGAGATGACAATTTCCCATTACCACAATACCTCATGAGCCAATGGATGAAATAACACCAAACTTGCTTGGATACATTACTGGACTAGATTATGAGCTGATTAGATTTTGGTGACTTTGACCTTATTTTCAATGTCACTGGAGGACTTAGATGGCAATTTTTTGTACCCATAATATCTCACGAACCAATAAATGGATTTTCACCAAACTTGCATGAATACATCACTGGGACTAGCTTAAGAGCTGATCAGATTTTGGTGACCTTGACCTTATTTTCAATGTCACTGGAGGACTTAGATGACATTTTTTGTACCCATAATATCTCACGAACCAATAAATGGATTTTCTCCAAACTTGCATGGATACATAACTGGGACTAGCTTAAGAGCTGGTCAGATTTTGGTGACCTTGACCTCATATTCAAGGTCACAGGAGGACTTAGATATGTGAAAATTTCACTGTAGTTGATATATCTCATTAGCCATTGGCTTGATTTACACAATCTCAAGAGTTTACTGTGTTTTGATTACCTTGACCCCATTTTCCAGGTCATAAGCGAACTTAGAAATGCTTATATTTTTCTCTTAAAAATTAGTTATATCTTGGTCCAATTGACAGGTATTCATCACATTGCATGAATATATCGTTGTGACAGGTTTAAGACATGTTCAGTATTTGGTGACCTTGACCCATTTTTCAAGGACATAATCATCTATGAAGGATATCTCTAGAACCAGGGGATGGAGTTTTCCAAACTTGCCTAGTTATTTTACTTGTACAGGCTTTTTATTCATTAGAGGGGATGGGAAATGGGCTGGTGGGGGGACATAAGTTTTTCTCTGAAAAAGATTTCTAGTTCTTTATTTATTTGATTTACTGGTAGCTCATCCTACCAGCTTCATCGCCGATAAATGTCGAAAAGTAAAATTTCAATTCTTAGCAATAGCCCAATATTACATTTGCCTTTTACCAATATGAAGGTACTTACTTGACGCAAATCCCAACCATTTAGCAAATAGGTAAACATTTTGTCTCCAGTGTGAGATCACCAGAAGAACAATGGTCACACTGATACACACAATACCGGCTGCTATACATAGAAATACCAACATCCATTCTGCTCTCAATGGCTGAGGTGTGTAACAAATCTCGGGCCGGCCATAGATTGTCATGCACGTTATCAGTAATCCGACGCCCGTTTTACCTGCAAAACAACGATTTCTATTCGGATTCTAGTGAACGTACAGTGTAAAGTCATTTTCGATTCATTTAAGTGGTTTTGCATATAAATGTACATGCATTGAATACCGGCTTAATATTTTATGTCGCTGAACACTTACAAGGTTTGTCAAATGCAACTTATATAACATTGAAAACAAGGTTCTTTACACCAATAGAGCGTAAAAATTATGCTGTTGAATACAAATTTATAATGAAAACCTGAATCAAAACGAAATAGGTGCATCTAGAAAACATTTGAAAAGTGAATGTTTCAAATTGTCCAAAATTCAGACTATCACACATAAGCTTTTCAGTGACGACATAAAATCTTTCAGCCAGTAACGAAACTTTATGTTAAGTTGTCAACAATGAATTATAAAGCCTTTATGTCTTCAATAGTGTATACGTACCAAGAGGTCACAAGCCCGATCTCTTAAATACGGGTCCGGCCCCATATTTTTACCGACTGATCGGTAATTGTACGGGTCGCTCGAAAATTACGGAACGGCCTGTAGACCCATATTTTTTACCGATCGATCGGTAATTATACGGGTCGGCTCGCAAATTACGGATCGGCCTGTAAAAATACGGGTACACGCGCAAATTTAAGAGTCGACCCATACATTACAGTAGAGACTCTAACAGGAATTAGAAACAACGACTATGGCTAAAAATAGACTACTGATGATATAGTTTGACCTTCACATTGACTAAGGATAGAAGGAAAACCCTTTATTCAAAGCAGTTATCAGAAATATGTCCCCTTAGTTACCTGTATAAACAAAGTAAACATGAAAATACTACAATATGAAAACAAAGCAATTTCCTCAATGAAATTCATAGCCTCTAACCTAGAGTCTGTTTTACTCAATTCCGGTCTGTCGGTTTCTTCATGTATTCTTTTAGTTATTTCCATCACGTGTTACATTTGAAACAGACTATACATGTTAATACTAGGTTGTGACCCCATCATCCATTCATAAAATCAGCTGCAAAACAGTCAGAAAACAAGTGCACTGCGCTTCTTTGCGCCAGCCTGAATTGTTCAGAATCTTTAGGAAATGCTTTCAATACAGAAAATTGAACATGGCAGTGACCTTGGAATGCATTGGAACTTATCATTATAAAATTTAAATTTTCAAACTTGCAGAATTCAAACGTAATATTTATCTGGCGCTTACCTGCAGATATTCCCGCTAGATTTAAAATACGCTAAATCAGAAATTCCATTAAAAAATCATGCAAAACAAGATATTTAGCTGCACTTCCGGTTCGCATTGTTTATTTCATTTTTTCTTTGTGACCTCTGTGACCGAAAGAGCGCCTCTAGCGGCAATTAGAAGTTACTAATTACAGGTTTACTTGCATTCACGGGTTCACCCGTAAATTACGGGTCAATTACGAGTCCGTACGCATCTTAATCTTCTGACCTACCTCCTACATCGGACACTATCCAATACGGCAATATCAAACTAGCCAGTGCAAAACCATCCGCTGTCAGAAAGAGAGTTCCAGAAACGAGGTTCAACTTTTCCATATTTACATGCACTTTGTGTACATTCAACTTCTGTTTATATTACTACATCGCGAAGAGTTCACTCTTTCCAACACAGCATATATAAAAAACAACAACAAAATATGTATTTCGTCATTTGCGAATAGCGCATGTCAGACCAGCCTGCATGCTCGTACAGGCAGGCCTGGGTATGCACAGTTCGCAAAACAGTGACCCCGTGATTGTCAGACCAAACACGCATGCGCTGACAAAGGCACACACAGTTTGCATATACCTAAAGCCGGTTTTGTAACAACGAGGGACATGTAGCGAATGATGTGACGGTTGATCAATTATTTACCCCAGATGTAAGACTTACCCATAATCTTACTTTCGATTTTATTGTCGAATATCTACTTTCTTTTAGTATCTATTTATTAATGCTTCATTCGCTAGACTGACTTTTTACACTATGAAACACACACCTTTCATAAAGTAAATGTTACATCTATACTCGTGTGCAACGAAATCTTACTTGTATTCTTTTCTTTCTGTTCATAGTTGATATATGCACAAATTGTCCAGTTTGTTATGGCAGTAGAGTATGGGCCTCTTAGCAGCACGTGAAAACGTAAATGTATGCATCATGCGTCAGTACAGTTGCAGTGAAAACGCTTAACCCACTAATGACTTATTATTCTATTCTTAGTGTCGTTGGAACCGGTAGGTTGGTTGGTTGTTATGAGTTTTACTGCTCTTTGAGACGGTATGTTTGAGTCTGTATCAAGCCGTCTCCCAGAGAGAGGGAGAAAGAAAAAATATGACAGGGAAGAGAAAAATGTCCAAACAACCCCCACCTGCAGTAGCCTCACTGTTATCCAACTTGGTAGGACGGCCCGACACTGAAAGTTACTCAACACCATCGCCCGACCACAACCACCGGTGGATTTCGCAAACCGTAACGACTGTATTTTGATAGCTTATTTACCAGTGTCGGTTTAAATTCTACGACAATATACAGTAGTCAGAAGGCATGGAGGCCCACACGATTTACTGCTAGGAAAAACCTGGGGAAGGTCCAAAATCGAGATCCCGATTTAGTTTAAGTGGTCATCTCTACATGAGGATCGAACAATGAAGTTGTACTTCTATATACTGGGCTAAAAAAGAAAGCTTTTACTACAAATGACCTCTTTCCCGTAAATACGAAAACAGAAGCCATCATTCATTGGTTTTGCGAAATTTTAGGATTGTCAGACACTATAAGCCAAGCTTCATCCCAGGCACAGTTAGAGATTGGTACATGCCTTCTTCCTTTACATCCTCTGCTAAAGCTTATGAAAATTGCCTCTCTAAGTTTACCTCCTTGGTAAGAGCTAAAGATTGGACCCCTTAGACGAATAAATGTTGGCTTCACTTATCACCAGTACAGCCAGGTCATTCCACAGAAGTTTATTTGTGATTGCAAAATTAGATAGTTGTTATAGTTTTCAAATTTGTTCTTTTTTGTATAAGTAAAGGTCATGCATTTATCATTTATGTTAAACATTATTATTTTTACACTTGGGTAGTATCTATTCTCTTTCTTCTGTAATCCATTATAGTTAACTTAAGTTCTGTACGATACGTTTTCAGTAAACGCGCCTGATTCTTCTCCAATCCTGTTGCTCGACATTGCGCATTTCCTAGAATCTGCTAATACACACTCTTTTGCCTTGTTGGACAGGAAATCACATTTCAATAATGTCTAAGTGTCTTAGTGTTGAAATCAAAGCTCTTCCACAGGGTATGAGCGTACAGTACATGCGCTCCTTAGTCCGATTTGTATAGAGAGCAAATCTTTGTCTGTTGGTATGACCTTCTGGATGTGTTTGTGTGAAATTAGTTTTCTTTTATTGTTTGGATTTAAACCACTTGGTAAGAGTGTTTTATCTATTTATGTTTTCGATAATGGTTGTCTTTGGAGATGGCTAGATGTTGCTTTCTCTGCTCTACATCTCTATTTTCATCAGCAAATCACTGGTATTTGTACAATAAGATCACTTCAAGTGTACCGAGTTACTGAAAAAAAGGTTTGTTAATCCCTCTTTTAGATAGATTAATAATCTATTAAGAGATTTGCTCATGATAAATGTCCCTTAAATACGGAACTAAACAACATGAAAAGCAAGACTGATCATCCTCAAAGTTTTCTGACTGGATGGAATGTCTCACTGAGAATCGGGTTTGCAATATACGATACAGAATAGATTTTTGACCCCTCCATTGTTTTCTTTGAAAATAATTCCCTTTACATAGCGTAATATCTAGAACCGAAATACACCATAAAGTATTTGTGATGAAGATATGGTTGTTTCATGTAAAATTGATGGCAGAATTTGAAGAAATGGTACCGGTGCAGCTTTCGAAATCGAAATAGAATAGTGATTTTCTCAAGTGAAATGTGAAAATAAAACACATCTTAACAATACAAAACAAGTCGCCCAAGGGCAACGATCGCTCACCTGCCAGTATATGCTCAGGTCAAGTGGCCAAAAGACCTTGACCTTTCAGTGACATAATATCTTCATCTGGTCATTTAGTCGACCATGTATACCATGTATTGTACCTAAGACTTAAATAGTTTCTGAGAAATCCACTGTATAAGCATTTTCCCATATAAAAGCCTAACGTACCAAAGTTGACCATGCCCTAAATTAGGTCAAGGTCAACGCAAGGTCATGATTTGTATAAAATATGATGAGCCCGCATGTCCAATGCTACATACCAAGTTTCAAGGTCATAGGCCTTTTGGTTCTGGAGAAGAAGTTTTTTGAAGGGTTTTTACCATATATGGGCATGGCGGCCATGTTGGTCATGTGACCCAGACCCCGGGTATAAAGTTTCGTTCCCCTATCCCACTGAGACTCCATATGAAATTTGGCTTCAATCAGCCTAGTGGTTTCAGAGGAGAAGATGTTTGAAAATCTTGACGACGGATAGTCTGACGGAATGACCTTGACCTTAAGTGACATAATATCTTCATCTGGTCATTAAGTCGACCCTGTATAGCAAGTATTGTACCTTAGACTTAAATAGTTTCTGTGAAATCCAGTGTTTAAGCGTTTTCCCATATCAAAGCCTAAGTACCAAAGTTGACCATCCCGTAAATTTGGTCAAGGTCAACGCAAGGTCATGATTTGTATAAACTTTGATGGGCCCGCATGCCCAATGCAACACACCAAGTTTCAAGGTCATAGGCCTTTTGGTTCTTGAGAAGAAGATTTTTGAAGGGTTTTTACCATATATGGGCGTGGCGGCCATCTTGGTCATGTGACCCAGACCCCGGGTATAAACTTTAGTTTACCCATCCCACTGAGACTCCATATGAAATTTGGCTTCAATCGGCCCAGTGGTTTCAGAGGAGAAGATGTTTGAAAATCTTGACGACGGATGGTCCGACGGAATGACCTTGACCTTTAGTGACACAATATTTTCATCTGGTCATTAAGTCGACCCTGTATACCAAGTATTGTACCTTAGACTTAAATAGTTTCTGAGAAATGCACTGTTTAAGCGTTTTCCCATATAAAAGCCTAACATACCAAAGTTGACCATGGCGTAAATTAGGTCAAGGTCAACGCAAGGTCATGATTTGTATAAACTTTGATGGGCCCGCATGCCCAATGCAACACACCAAGTTTCAAGGTCATAGGCCTTTTGGTTCTGGAGAAGAAGATTTTTGAAGGGTTTTTACCATATATGGGCATGGCGGCCATCTTGGTCATGTGACCTGGACCAAATATATAAACTTTTGTTCCCCCATCCCACAGAGACTCCATATGAAATTTGGCTTCAATCGGCTTAGTGGTTTCAGAGAAGAAGATGTTTGAAAATCTTGAGGACGGATGGTCCGACGGAATGACCTTGACCTTTAGTGACATAATATCTTCATCTGGTCATTTAGTCAACCATGTATACCAAGTATTGTACCTTAGACTTAAATAGTTTCTGAGAAATCCACCGTTTAAGCGTTTTCCCATATAAAAGCCTAACATACCAAAGTTGACCATGTCATAAATTAGGTCAAGGTCATCACAAGGTCATGATTTATATAAATTATGATGGGCCCGCATGCCCGATGCTACATACCAAGTTTCAAGGTCATAGGCCTTTTGGTTCTGGAGAAGAAGATTTTTGAAGGGTTTTTACCATATATGGGCGTGGCGGCCATCTTGGTCATGTGACCTGGACCAAATATATAAACTTTCGTTCCCCCATCCTGTTAAGGCTCCATATGAAATTTGGCTTCAATCCACCCAGTGGTTTCTGAGAAGAAGATGTTTAAAATTGTGGACGCCGACGCCGACGCCGACGACGGACGACGGACCAAGTCTATACTATAAGCTCACCTTGACAGGTGAGCTAAAAATCAAGGTGGCATGTCGAAAATTCCGGTAGTTATGCTTGTCGAACTAGCCGTACTACCTACACTTAATGATTTTAAAACACAAAAATAAACAAATCTGAAACTTACCCGACGTATTGAGACAAAGATGTGTCTGCTATACAGATCGGCACTACGGGTCACTTGCACTGTACGCTCCCAACCGGTGCTTCAGTTTTAGTTCATCTTCACTAAATGTAGTGTTAAAAAGGCTGGCTGTTTTGGGATCACTGGGCTCATTTAGGGTAAAATGATAGGTAAGGATAGCATCCAACATCCCGCCATCAATACCAAAAGGGCAAGAAACATACTTAAGTGGACAAAAGTTCACGAGAGCCATGCAAGGAAAAACGAATTAACAGCTCTTTCTCGGATAGTCTTTCAGCTACCCCAACTGAAAACACCACTCACACAACGTGGTCAACAAGAACAAGAAACAGCAACATATATTTTTACCTACTATCTATTTTCAATTACAAACAAGACAGACTATAGAGTGGACAGATATGCAGGTAAACTAAATGCCAGAGGACCACAGACAAGCGGACATAAGAGCATGTAACATTGATGAACCACAACAGAAATATCGCATTGGAACGGTCAGTAATATATTACTGGGAGGTGGAGGCGAGGGGTGGGCTTAAACTTGTCTTACTAGATCCAAACCGTTGCTATCAGCTTCTCCAAAGGTTCGAATAATTTAGTCAGCTGTTCGGTCCGCGTGAAGGTTTCAGGTTAAATAGAAGTCTGATCAGACAGACTGGTGCTCGGGAATGTGAGCAATGTTGTACATTACAAACAGGCTTAGCAAAACCAAGCCTTCTGTTTTTGTGTCTTAGGTGTGTTCCTTGCTTCTAATGGGTTATTTGTTTCATTTTCTTTGGTAAATAGTATTTTAACCAAAACAATTATATGGTCATCAATGTTTAAAGCATTTCAATGTACAGTCAGTGCACTCATCAAATCTGTGATCTGTCATGATTGATTGATTTGTTGCTTAACGTCCATGGTCAACAGCTATGGTCATGTCGGGACGGTCAGTTAACCTAACCACACTATTACTGGGCAGGCTTAGACCTCCTAAGCAGTTAACCAGTACTAAGTGCACATGCTTTCGCCAGTAACTGACAACTGTTCTTCTTGAATCAGCGGAAGGAGAAGCGAAAGTATGTGGCCAGACCGGGTTTCGAACCCAGAACCTCTGACTTATGAATCAGGTGCCCTACCGATTGCGCTACGCGGCCCGGCGATCTGTCTAGAACAAGATCCCAAAATCACATTCAGATTTTCTGTAACCAGGCTATGGAATTCAACACTTCAGTATCAATCAGTTTATATTTACCTTTGATTTGGACTTTACTATATGAGACTCCGAGAGGAGACCAGCTTCCACTTCTGTTTACTGAAAGTTGATAGTCAGTCTTTCTCCTCTTGCATAGTCTCAACATATCTCTCTGAAGTCTTCCTAGTCTGTGTCAGATATAGGTTTCGTCTACAGTTCACAATCATCTGCAAAAATATAACAAACATTCCCCAGCTTCCTGTACATTCATGTCAATGTCACGTCAGTGTAAATATCGGTGGTAAGACAATTATTGAATAAGCCTGTAGAATTAACTGCATAATATTCTACTAGTCTAGCGGCATGCTGAACCTGTTTGAGAGAATGACCGGCACGTGCAGGACCAATCAGCAAACCCCGTATGACTTCGGTATCCAAGGGATACTGAACTCATAAGAGGTTTGCCGTTTAATCCTGTACGTCAGAGAGTGACACCGCATCAAAAAGAACCCAATATTCTCCTAACACATCTTCGGGATCACCTTCAGCAGATATATGGATACAGATATCATCGCGGCACCATTTGGCGAGAAGTGCATCAACATTGTCTTGGTGACCACTCGATGTAACATTTCAAACATGATGCTTGATTATTCACTTATTGACCGAGCAATGGCCGGCGTCTTCAGACTGAGTGACGAGTAAACCTCAGTCTGCGACGTTTCAAACACTGATACAGATATCATTTATGAGCGGGAAACCATCATCATATATCCACAGATACTAGGTTAAATGGATGGTTTGCGAATGCGGTTTCATGCTGGAGTAAATATGAACTGTGGATGTACATTTAAAAGATTGACGTATATGAATCTATTCAAATTTAACTGTATGTTATGCACATCGGTGACATTTTTGGATATCAATATATGCAATAACTGGGTGATACATCGTTTTCCAAATATAAATGAACATTTCCTTTGCAGTAAGTTTGAAAATAAAATTTTGTATCACTAGAACTCCGAGGTGCGTTTTCATTGATTACGAGAGCGGTGACTGGCAGGAACGGTAACAGCGAGACAACCCGAAAATATTTTTTGGCGAAACTGAACTTTCGCAAAATATCCTTTATCCATAGTCCATGCGTAGTTGGAGCGGACAGTTCGCATGCGCTGTTAGTACGAAGCTCAAGTTAACAGTGAGTCGGATTTAATACTCTTTTGATAAGATGCAGTAAAGCACTTTCAGGAGTGAAAATTATACACTCGTCATTTACGACAGAAAGACAGCGCAGAAATTGTCGATACAACAGCTCATCATCGGAGGAAAACACTCGTGTCAATCGCTATTCCGATTTTCGTTTTGGCATAAACAAGCTTGTCTACCCAAACATCTCTTTCTTGCATTATCGCTGCTTTGGACAATAGAATCCATCACCAGATTCCGACAGCCATAGGTAACATTACTTGAGATACGGTAGCTGCAGTCATAACGTCGATTTTTCCTTTCACTCGGCTATTTTATTTGAATCTACCCTGAAGTTTGCCTAGCCAACTGAAGCGCATTGCATATTTTTGCGCATCTGAGTACCCTGACTTCGCGTACATGGTATATAACTTCTGGAAACCTTCAAGTGAACACCGAAGGTCCTAATCAAATTGTGCTGATGCGCAGACTGATAAAGGACCTGGCTGTTCACTGATGCAACATATTTGATTTTCCAGTGGTTTATCTAACACAATTAATGATTATCTTTCGTGATAAGAGCCAGTATAGAAGTTGTGCTGAGCCATTAACCCTAATTCATTATTAAAAATTGATTGTTTTGTCGGTAACACCAGATTGATCTGACATCTCATCATTAAGTACACGTACTACATTCTTGTACTTAGTACCACACTTCTCAGAAAACGTGAACAGCCACACACTTTAACCGAAATCACTACTTGCAGATCCTCCAAACCTAAATCGTCGTATGACGACATTTAACCTTTGTTGACCAGTGACTTTGTCCATTCTTATTATATGAATGAGTCGGTTTCTTGTTTCAGTGGGTTCTAGTGGATGATTTTAGTTTCACTGTACTTTGCAAAGAAATTCAGGTGAACAAACGGTGTAGATTCTGTTCAGACGCTGCATTGCGCGGCGTCTGAACTTGATCTGCATTATTTGCATTGGTCCCGAAATCCAGTTTCCAGTCTAAAGAGGGTTAAAATATGTTCTGAAAAGTAAGATCCTTTGGAAGCAAGGAACACACAAAAGAAGCAGTTCAATTGTATGACAGAATTGATAGAAGTAGAACAAAGAGAAAAAAAGCTCGAAAGAAGTCTTTTGAAGCAAGTGACTTTTGATCTGATATTTCGGGATTATTCGCATAACGTTTTCCAAGCATTGTCACATTTTAACAAGACTTCCTGCAGAAGTTATTTAATTTTCAATGCATCTGATGTTAAGTGCCATGTGGCGGCTGTAAAAGGTATCTGAAGACTTCATCATAGTGCAGATTATAATATATTTTTACGCCCTTTGGGATCATTGGGCTCAATCTGAATCAGTTTGAGAATAGGGTTCCGCAAAGCCGATGCTGGGGCTGTATGCCCCGAGCTTAGGAAGTATTGCAATAATTCATTACTGCACATGAACAATTTAAAATCGACACTACTGTTTTCCTTATTCTGATGTTTTCTTTGATTTGATTCTTCAGGATTTATTTTATTTTCACCGTAGCTGATGTTCAGTGCCGTGTGTTGGCCGTAACAAATCCCCGCACTTGATCATAGTGCAGATTATACATTTTCTGGTCCTATGGGATTCATTGGAATAAATCTGTGTCAGTTTGGAAATAGAGTTTCACAAGCCGGTGCTAGGGAACGTAGATAGTGTTGCAACAAAACCATTCATTACTGCACACGAACATAGTCTGACACATTTAAACAGTGTCTGCTATTTTCGTTTCTCTGGTGTGTTCCTAAATTCCAGAGGACCTTTCTTCAGACGGCATTCAATGCATTTTACTCTGATTTCACAGAAAATCAATTAAACAAAAAGCGCATTGGAAGGTGTGAATTTTGGCGTTCTTGGCCTGGTTATTCAAAGTATCCTTAGAGTGTTCTAGAACACATAAAATCAAATGCGCAATCTTTTGTTGCTGAAAAAATGAGAGGAGTTTCCGCACTGTAAAAGCTCTTCACATTTTGTCATCAAAATGGCAGTGTTTCTGTGTACAATATATTTGAAAGGTTCCAAAAAAAAAAAAAAAACGCCTCGTTAAGGTGGTGATAATCACTGATTTGGGACAAAGACAAAAATCTGCATAAAATACTCAAAATAACACCGATCTTTCCAAAACTTAGCAGATGCCTTCTTTATGTTGTTTCTCATAATTTAGAATCCCAAAATGCAGCATTTGTTAATGTTAAAAAGTGTTTTTATAACAGAAGATCAAAGGATAATTTTCTGCGAATAAATCTGAAAAAATAATATCATTATTGAAAATATACTTAGTGCTTAGAGTACCTTGTTGCATAATGGAGAGCGTCCTAGCAATTATTTTTTCAAACTCTTTCACACATTATCAGGCTGAGCAGATGAAAAATGATGCAGTCTGTGTCCAAATTTTTTTGTCAAAACACACAGGTGAGACAGGTGATACTATTTTAACAAGGTTGAACAATTTCATCTACACACCACTGATCATGTCAGTAATGTATTATTTATATTGTAGGTGTTAACATAGGTATGCTTGTCTACCCTATATTTAATAAATGCGTCCAGTGTACATTTACTTTGTACATGGTTGAACATTGAGAAAAAGCTACCGTTTTCATCTGGTCTACATTACAATCTGAGAAAGAGTTGGAATAAATAATTGCTAGGACGCTCTGCATTATGCAATAATGCACCTTCAGCACTACGTAAATTTTCAATAACGATATTATTTTTTCAGATTTATTCGCAGAAAATTACCCTTTGATCTTTCCTTATAAAAACACTGTTTTAAGCAGCATGTACGTCTATTTTGTATTCTAAACTGTAAAGAACAATGAAAATAAGAAGTGTGCTAACTTTCAGGGAGATACGTTACTTTTTTATGGTTTTATGCAGATTTTTACATTTACCATAAATCACCACCTTAAGTAACGACGTCCACCTTGGTTCCCTTTCTGTCTTGTGGTTTGAAATTGCAATAAGGTAAAACAGATGTATGTTTTTGTATATTTGATATTGCTTTTGATGTTTATAGTATTGATTGATGTTCAATTTCCTATTTGTTGGTCTGAGTATATTGTCTATCGAAGATGGGCTGTTCCGTTTGTCTCCTGTGTTTTTCTCTTCTATCTCTGTCTTGGGAACGTTGTGCTTTATAACCGGGGCTTTTACTTGTATCTTCATTTACTCTTGCTGAAGACGGATGGTAGCCACCTCGACGCGTTGCAAGAGCGGCAATGCCACGTGGAAAGCCAGTCACGTGGTAGCGAAGATTCCCCAACAGGGTCGTTGTTTGAAAGAAGAGCTGACGTTGCCTGCCACCATGGTGGAGTTCCAGGAAGCAGAGCCGGCGTGATGGTTGCCCTTTTAACGACGACGACAAGACGGGCGCATGGCGCCCCGTACTGCGGCCATGGATACATTCCGCTGAGTTGCGGGGAAACGTCGTTACGAAAATTGAAATACAACATCAACGTATCTTCATTTATATTAAACCGCTCTTTCATGAAGCGGATATTAAGATGTTTTTCACCGTCAATTGCAAATGCATAACATAAGCAGCGGAGATCAGAATATGCTACACGGAAAACCGGCTTTTTGGTGGTGTAGAAAGCCGGAGAAATCGGAGAAAACTAATTCAGTGTCACATTTCAACGTCGTTTTAAATACATGTTTTTGTATGCGTCTGTAAACACATCTCGGCCAAAGCAATCCTATGTGCATGCGAAGAGCAATGCTTCTATATTCAATCTCCTATATTCAATCTGCTTTAGCTTTTGCTGTGCATCTGAATACCCTTTAAGGACCTTTCTGTTGTCACATCTCCTATATTCTCTGTAGTGGAATATAATCACTCAGTTTACTATGAAATGATTTTCCGGTATTACAGGGGCAAATCGCTTCCGTAAGAAATTAGTTCGTGGCAATGTTACTATTGGCTTCTCTTGAAACTGATGATGCGTAGCAGGTCAATATTTTTCACCCATTTCTTGTATTGATTGTACTTTTCACAGCTGAAATGAAGGAAATGAAGGAAAGAATTCAAAGCATTTGAAAGAGCGTATGCTAATGCGTTTTGAAGCTATGTTAATTACTGAAGGGATTTTATTCGGAGGATTCAAGACAGCTGGTATAACTTATTATCTGGTAACACTTACTAGTCATTTTCTAAGCGTTGACATGTAACGTCATTGTTATCTTGTCGACTTCATTGTCTAGGAGTGTGGTCATTGTCGACTTCATTGTCTAGGAGTGTGGTCATCTTCATAGCTGAGCACTTTGTTTCCTATTTGTTTTGTGGTTTGAAATAGAGAATAGGTAAAGAAAATTGAGCCGCGACACGACAAAACTATAAAAGTGGCATGTGCGCCACGCGAAGACTCAAATTAGCCATTGTTTCAAACTTTCTCTGTAACTTTTTGTTCATTATTAGGATAGCCTTCTGTTCATCTGTTCGGAAAGAGGTTACCTCTTGGCGTCTTGTTTAGCTTTGTGTGCTATATTTATAGTTTACGAGGGATGTTCACAAAGTTCTGATCGTGACGTTTTATTTTGGTAACCATTATAAAATACAGAACTTCTGATAGTGAAAATATATAACAGTATGATATGTCCGGACAACTCTGGAAACTTGGTGCATATTTTCTAAAGGACATATTTTTAACGGTTTTGAAAGAAGTATAGTATAAATATAACTTTATTAGCAAATCGGCATGCAAATACATTGCCTTTGGCTATTTACATGATACAACATAACTAACACATCCTGTAGTGCAAACACAAATGTAGTAGTACTCATATTACATACCCTGCAGAGAGCTGACGCTGTAAGAACGCCGTTTCAGCGTTGCTGACGTTGCATCAACGCTGAAACGACGTCGAAAAAAACGCTCACACGACGTCAGCTGAGGTTACCCTACAGCTACTGCAGATTTTCACTTAAGACGGCCATAGTTCATATATTAGCAGTCTTTGAATTGTTTTCCTCATTGCTTCTTAAACTTATTCCCCAGACAAATGTGACCTGTAAATATCGCGGAAAATATATTTAATCTAGGTTCCATACTGTCCTTTCAATTCAGATTATAAGCATTTTATATAGTAGCTAATTCTCCCTTTCTACTAAAGTTATAATGATTTTGTAACAAAAACAACGGTTTTAACATTCAAAATCTTGTTAAGAAGAGCCTTGTATGGGCCAATTCGAAACCGTCGAAAAATTAAAATTGATGTAAACAACGAAGCCGCTACGAGCTTTCAAAAATGACGTTGACGTTGTTCCCACTAACGTCATAAGAACTGCGCATTGCTTTGCTAGGACTAAATCGATAACGTTTGCTGCCCTTCTAACTTTTGAATGGATATTGAAAACAACGAATGAAAAGACGCTGACAAAAATTAATTTTGTATTTACAATGCTTTTTCACTTGAATGGCACCCTGAAAATAAATTAACATATGAAATTAGCCCAGTAGTATGACTGGGGCCTTATAACATGCGTTGTAACTCAATAAGAATATATATCTATGGATAGTGTTAGGTATCATTATGAAGACGAAAAGTAGTGTTTTCAATACATGCTTAGCATTTTTTCCCAGCATGCCGCTAAACAAAGTTATGCGGCTAGAATCAGAACTTTCTGAACAACCCTCGTACCTTTCCCATTTGGTGTTTTAGGCAGGGTGTGGAAATTCTGTCGCTTCCTGATCATTGCCTTCTCATCTACTCTGTTACAAATATATTTCTCGATTCACATTCCGTTAATCAAATGTTGAGGGCCACCGATTCCGTTTAGAATTTCAGTCGATGCCAACAGTATCACCGATGACCAGTCGCAACATGCATGCAGCGGCCTAAGCAATTTCATGACACGTACAATAATGTTTCATAGTCCTTGAGTGGAAATATAGGTGCTTAGTCCCTAAGATATTACAGTTTATTGTGTCTTTTGGCAACTATTGAGAGCTTGTCCAATGAAAACATTCTAGCATGCAAGTATGCAGGTGCACGTTGAAATTTTGTCAATTTGACAAAATTTCAATATACACCTGCGTATTTGCGTATAGCCGCATCCTTGACGTGCACCGTGACTGCCGACTGAAGAATTCTGAACGCACCGACTAACATAACAGCTACAGATTCTAAGTTCAGATATGTTATCCGCCGCTTCTGTATTTGTTCTGGATTGCGTTTGTCAATATTATCCATCAAAGTCAGATATTGTCACGAAACAATGAAGCAACAAAGTGTAATTAAAAACAAGGCTTTTAAACACCTCGCCTTGATTTTAATAATTAACACTGTATTCTCTACGGCTGACATATCTGGTATTGTTCTGGCTTAATACTTAGTACTTAAATGCGTATGCCATGACCTGCAAAAGGTATCTTAAGTCAAGGGCAATCAGCGAAGAAATATCATATTTATTATTGCGTGTAAATAATATCGAAATTCGAATTGTTAATATTAAATCGAGTTTTCGATATCAATATGCTTGATTTTTTTACACTTAAGGCGATGTTTTGATATCAAGAAATTAATTTTTTTTTTTATATAAAAATGGAATTTTGATATAAAAAGTCGCTTTGATTTTTTCCTTGATACATGCATTAAAACCCCGATTTTTTATTTGAGAAATTCGATTTTTAGAGTCCAAAATATTATTTGACATCACAAAATATATCTTGAGACATAATGAAAAACTTAGTTTGATATCAAGTAGAGACAGTAATCAGTAAAACAATGCCGATTGCTCTGGGGCCGTATTCATAAAGCCACTTAAGTTGTTGCTATGCTGTTACTAAGGCTAAATATCTATAAAGGAGATTCCCTACAACTTAGAAATTTGGTCTGGAGGAACAGTCTTTGTAAGACTGTTCTTCCAGAACAAATTTCATAGTTGTAGGGAATCTCCTTCAAAGAAATTTAGCCTTAGCAACAGCATAGCAATGACTTAAGTCGTTTTATGAATACAGCCCCAGATCTACTTATTTGAAAGTTAACATGTCCTAAGGCACTGTATGCTGGATCAAGATTTAAATGCACTCTTGAGAGATGTTGTAACAGAACTATACAAATCAATTAAAAGTTTTGTTTAGGAAGGGAAACCAGTCAAGGCACAATGATGAAAGAGTAAATAAAAGAAACAATTAACATATATCTGATTTTATACCTAATTACGAGTATTTGTAAAAAAAAACCTGTATTTTTCAGGCTCAATCCAGGAAAGTAATTGGTTGAGTATTGTCATTGTGAAAGGCCGTGAGCATGGGGAAACGTGCGAAGATATTTTCGCAGATATTGACAGTGGTTCCTTGGCAAGGTATGTTTTTTCTTAAAATTATATCATAGTTTGATATTTAGAATTCACAAGACTTGTATTTGTCTTTCAGTATTATCTTGCGTATCAACGCCTATTACCGCTATTTAATATCGGTAATAGTCGTTGATACGCGAGATGATACTGAGGGACAGATAAGGAAGGGTGGCTGAATGATCTGCTTTAACGGCCTTTTCAACGGTATTCCGGTTAATACATTTTAAGTCCAGTGAGAGAATAAGTGCCATATAACGAGGGTGGTCTAATACAGAGACTAGAAAATCATGGCCTGGGCTATAATTGCTACCTCTCGATCATTAGTCTAGAGTGTTAACCCTAAGTCCACACGACCGTCTGCGATGGCTTGGAAAAAACATGCTGTTTTGTACAACTCTACAGTGCCAATGCCGACAAGTTAAAAAGCGTAATATCAAGTTATATTTTACGTCTGAAACAGTACACGCTGATTAATAAAGTATGATAACCTAGTATTTTCATCTGTTATTTTTTCGGGCTATATTTTTTTGTCTTTCATATTGCTTAGTACTACGATATCCTGCTCTGACGATACTCAATAGTCCCCTCTTTTTAAGGCGACTTCACAGAGCTCCAAGAGAGATCAGTCTGTTCTGTCTACCTCCTTGTATGTGCTACTCTTACAGGAAAGAATTTGCTCATAGAGGGAAGAAAATATTTCCTTTAAGAGAACCCTGTATGAGAAGGATTAAGAAAGAGAGAAACAAGTTATTTTCACTTATTGTAATAAATTGTCTGCCTTTCGAAAGGGTGGCGAAAAAATTAACTTAGACTGGCCCATCTGTGGGGTGTATTCATTTACATTACAAAACTGAATCACGAAACGGATTTATTTTATTTCAGTTTCTTCTATATTCCAAAGAGTATTCTACAAGGGTTGGTTTATATGTATTGTCAACAGTGAGTCATTCACAGATCTTAGAGCTTGCTTTTCAGTCACATACCTTAGAGCTAGCAGTTTATTCACAGACCTTAGCAATTTGATTTTCAATCACTGACTTAGAGACTGCATGCTGTTCACAGACCTTAGACTTTTGCATTTATTCACAGATCATAGATTTTTTTAGTTCATTGGCAGTCCCAATATATTCAGTTTCATTCACAAAACCTTGAGTTTATTAACAGTCCTAAGAGTTTTGCGTTTCATTCGCAGACCCTAGGATTTAATATTTCTTCGCAGATCTTTGAATTTTAAGCTCTGAATTTCATTCACAGTAGTTCATGCAATGTTCTCTGAATTTCGCCTTTCAACCACAGACTTTTTATATTTTTTTTACTTTCACAGACATTAGACTGCAAGGTAGAGGTTTGAAAATATAATGTTTGCAAATATGATTTACTCATGGACTTTTGATGTATGTTCACAATATCCTCAAAACTCTGTACTCCTCTAATGAATGGTCTTCATTGTTTTGTTGGAACCAGGCTTGAAACCCTAAAGCGGTCATTTGTTAAAGTTTGGCTAGTTTGATTTACAATGTTGTCGTTTATTCGTTCATAGTTAGCTCTACTGATGGGTAGAGCTATCCTGTGAGGACTTTTTGCGGCCATCAGTCTGTAATTATTTTTGATTTATCGCTTTTCCCCCGAGATCACTGGGCAAGATTTCTCGAAACTTGCCTGGGATGTTCTCATTTTGAATAGCCTATCATGTAGTCATGAACCCTGCACAGAGAGAGAGAGAGAGAGAGAGAGAGAGAGAGAGAGAGAGAGAGAATACAGATGTTAGTTAATATGATTATTAGCTCCTATTTTGTTGCGGCAAACAAACGGCTAGGATGAAAAGTATATCAAATATTGAAGGCCAGAGACAACAAATTGCAATATACTTACAATATGCAAATGCTGTAAAATGAACAAATATACTTTTGACGTCCATCATGCTCTCATATCACATTGTGAGGAGACCTTTTTCCGTCCAACGGCAAGATCGTATTTATTTGATGGGGACAAGAAAATCTTACAGGACAAAATAGAAGATGGATGATGAAGACTCTCTCGATGAATGATATAAGACAGATATAGCAACAAATGATGTTTTGACTTCATTAATAATAATAAACTGCACCCTTGGGAAAGCAAGGACCTTAATTTCATCCTCCCATTCAAGTCTGGGAGTTAATTTAGACGCCATGAAGCTCAAGGTGTTTGGATACAACTCGAAGGGAAATCACGGTGGCATGGTAATAGTTCCTCCCCTTATCAAAGGGGTTGCTTGTAAGCAAAGATATGCTGTCTCCAGCTAGCAAATTCTTTCCTTTACATTTGCCTCTTGGCTGCTGCAGTCATTCACCCACAAAGAAAGCAAACAATATGAGCCGCGACGTGAGAAAACCAACAATGTGGTTGTGCGCCAAGTGCAGACTCAGATCACCCTTGGCATCAAACCAGTCCGATCAAACTCTTCGCTTAGCGCTCAAAGCGTAGCTTAGAGTCTAAGGTACCTCCATGCGGACAGCGAAGACTCTGATCAGACTGGGCGGATGCCCAGGCTGATCTGAGTCTGCGCTGGGCGAGCAACCACATTGTTGGTTTTGTCGTGTCGCGGCTCATATAATGATGTTACACTATGTATGCCCAGTAGACTCTTTCTGGTCAGTTCTGAAAAATTATGATACGTTACAAACGGTTTGGATATAACATAAAATTAACGTAATGTTGCAGTCTGCAAGTTTAGTGGTTAACCCCATCATGGTTAATACATTTGCTTCCTGCTTTAATTTCACGTCGGTTGGTCAGGCGTCAGACTCAATGATGGGCCCGACATAAAGCTACTTAGTTTAGTTGGTTGGGGCCGGAGCTTGCCTTGTCTGTTGCTGGGTTATTCGGGGTTCAGCTGATGTTTTTTTGTGTGTGTGTGTGTGTGGGGGGGGGGGGTGCTCCGGTATTTAAGTGGTGTTGTTTGACACCCCATGGATCTCCCGGTGTCGCAATACGTTGTTGCTGTTGAATCAAAATCTCTGATTAATCATGGGTGTTATCCGTGATTTGTGTGTTGCCTGTGATGATTCATTTATGGGTTAGGACACCGTTGTGCGGACTAAACAACTAACTAAATAACTGGAACCACTGCAGAAGCAGAGGGCGAGGGTTTGGATCGAGTAAATCTAGTTTAAGCCCCCCCCCAGCCAGTTATAGCAGTTATAGTTTACTGACGGTCCGTTCCAAGGCCATACTTCTGTTGTGGTTCCTTAAGGTTACATATTGTTATGTCCGCTTGTTTATCGACCCTACCAGTGTGATCATCTGAATAGCTGTCCATTCTGCTTTCTGTTTTGTTTTGATTTGTAATGTAAAATATAAAATAGGTAAAAACAGATGTTACTGCTGTTTTAATTAGGTAGCTGAATGACCACCTGTTTGGGAAAGAGCTGCTCATTCGGTTTGCCATGTGTGTCTTTCATGAACTATTTTTGTGTGTGTGCTTCTTTCCCTTTAGGTTTTTAGGGCGGGATGTGGAATTTCATTATATTAATTCCTGATCATTGCCTGTCTATTGAAATTTCCGTATTTTTACGCAAGCAGTGCAGACGCCATACTTTGGCCACACTGTGTGCAAATGATAAAATTATACCAGGCATGAATGGATTAAAATCGTCTTTTTTGTTAATATTCAGTCAAACCAATACCCAAGACTTAAAATGATGCTGAACGCATTTGCAACGAAAAGTGACAGTTATAAAGGGTTATTTTTGTTAAATCTGCTTAAAACAGATGTTGTGACTTCACATCTGAACCGCCTCGACAAGGCGGTTAAGATAAAGGGTCACTACATATTTGAGCCGCGACAATGCCCAGGCTGATCTGAGTATGTGCCGAGCGCACAACCACTTTGTTGATTTTCTCGTGTCGCGGCTCAGATATATTTTCCAGGATATGTAAGAAAATAAATCCCAGAATTATCATCAAACTAATTCTCACATAGAACTCTATTGCCAGATTGCAAATATGCCTTTACTTCTCAAACACAGGATGTATGACTACCTTTAGGAGCAGAATTAAATGAATCGACAATGTTTCACATAGTCATTTAATACAAAGCAGGACCAAACTGACAAATTTGGTTATTTTTTGGCTTTAACCGTATAACCTTAGTATTGACTACATTTAAAGTATATCATCGACTAATATCAATACACCCGGGATTTTGATGTTAGTACATGTAGCCTACTTTCGCTTTCTATTTCTACTTTTAGTTTCATTTGACTGCTGGCCTATAAACCGTGTCTATTTCGGTCCAAATCGCTTTTTTGCCAAATAACATTTCGCCTGTTATATCGCTTATGCAAAATATGAAACCAACAAACTAACTTTACACAGGAATCGAGTTGTTGATGTTGCGTTGGAACTGCGACACTTTTAAAGCTATATGTTAGGCGGTCAGCCAAACAATCCTCATTGTCATGTGCAACACAGACAGACCGAAATCAAAATTCAACAGCATTTCCGAAATCGAAACTCCAACACCAACAACGAATATGCATACCAGCATGCCCATCCGTACAATCTGATCAGCACATTCGATATCTTACATGTACCTGACTCATACATATTACAATACACATTTATATTTCTTTCTTGTTCTTAATAAAGTATGAAAGTGCCTCATTGTTTTGGGAAACTGCTATAATCCGTAAAGCCTGCTATACTGTTATCACTATGAAATTAAATAAAGAACCTATCGATTTATCTAAATCATTCAGTTACAAGTGACTAGGTCTGCAACTGTTACCAATTGTTTGAAACTTATATCAATATTTTATCCCATTTGCAAACGTAGAGTAAAGTTATGTTGTCACCATAAATCTGTCACAATAGCTGAAAACTGCATAGAAAAATAAATAATTTTTATGGAAACGGGTGTTTTTTTACTTGCTAGTTATTATTTACGTCCAGAAAATTCTTGTCAGTCGATCGTTTACCTAAATGCTATTGTTTTAAAAGAGATATTTTGTTAAGGTTTAATAGTCTGGTGAAATTTATATCCCAGTCTATAGCTGAATTATTGCATTATCGAACAGACCTTGCACCTTTAAAGCTTGTTAGCTGGCTTCGAACTTTGAAACATTTCCGTCAAGAGAGTAAATTTTCATTCTTGTATGTGTTCTCGGTTTCCAAGGACAACCTTTGTATATTTTTGTTAGACTTTACTGCACCTGGTATTAAGTTTTGTATGGCGGTTGAAAAAGGTATGCAGCTTTGCAAATTACACGGTGTCTGCTGTTATACGAAAAGTCTCATTAAAACCGTTCTTGTATGTGTTCTTTATTTTAAAGGGAAATACATTGTCTCTGTCAGCCAATTTCGTTTTAATGTATATATGAAATGTGCATGCGCAAACCAGCCTGTGTCACTGCGCAGTATGGAGATGACATTGGCCATAAGATTAGACCTTTCACAGTTACATGTAAGAAAGCGAGCATGCGCTGTTTGTATATGCCCGATGACAAAATTTCTCATAATTCGTTTCAACTGGTAAAATACCGACGAGAATCGCAGTATTTTAAAAAGTAAATTGATCACTTTTCGGTATTTGTGTGGCGCAATGGTATCGAAACCCATTACTGGCCGGCGGCGACCCGCTACTGGCCGGCGGCGACCCGCTTTAAATCAAACTTTAGATAGCACACACACACACACACACACACACACACACACACACACACACACATGTATAATTAATAAGTCCGACCATGTCCTCTAAGATGAGGACATGGTCAGACTCGGTTCAAGGAGGTGTATGTCATGTATTTGTCCCGTTGAGCCTCCTGGAGAATTAGACACGCATAATTAAAGTAGTATGAGTGTTCGTCTTTTACGCAGGGGGAAGGGGTGTTCCATTCCCACTGATGGCACGTGTCTAATCAATTTTTCTAATCCAGTAGATCCAGGAAATCCCTGGGCCGGAAAAATTGATATCAGGGTGGCAGTTGGTGACTGTGTCGCTGATCATCGGCGGCGATGTCCGTGTTACCAAACCGACAAACCAACAAAGTGGTTGTGCGCCGAGCGCAGACTGGGCATTCGCTTAGTCTGATCAGTCTCTTCGCTAAGCGCTTAAAGGGATTCTTAGGGTCTTAGCTACCTCAATGCGGACAGCGAAGACTAGTCAGACTTGGCGGATGCCCAGGTTCATCTGAGTCTGTGCATGGCGCACAACCACTTAGTTGGTTTTGTCTTGTCGCAGCTCAGTTATGTGCATGCATCAGAGATTTTTGCTTGTACAAATAGAAAACACCCATGCGCAATTTTCTTTGCAAGACCTTTTCGCTGGAATAGCTGGCAATCTGAATAATTCAAAATCTGTATAAAGCTGATTTCAGTTTTGATAATTGTCTGAATAGCGAGATGTAAATTGGACTACTTATTTCCAAATTCATAAAGATTCTGTCAGAAGCTGTGATAACGTTATGCAACTTTCATGTTCATGTATCAGACGGTATGGAAAAATCCATACACTCAGGCAATTGAATATTTGAAGTGCATATGCCTTGTTTTTGTTACCCTGTAAAGAACATCCAATGTATTTCTGCTTGAAATAAGAAAAGAAGGCAAAGAAAATGAGAAAAGAAACAACACAAACAGCGAAGACAACAAAAATGCAGTCCAGTATAATGAGTAAATAAAAGGAAGTATTTAAAATGAAATAAATAAATAAACATAAATAAATAAATAAGTGAATACAATCATAAATAATTGTACCACGAACAAATACTTATCTTTAGAACTTTAGAGCCTACTGTTTTGAAATAAAACAATTATTCGATAATTTGTAAAATAGAATAAATAAAACGGCTGTATATAGAAAATATAAGCATAACTACAGTTTAAAAGTATATTTTTTTGTTTGGTAAACCGTAAGACATAACAAAACCTCTTCGAGTTTGCAAAAGACGCAAGAAACATACACGTGTTCCAATTGATGTTAGTCATGTGGTACTAATTGCAGCTAGAAACCAGTACCATTTAAAAGTAAGCTATTAACTATGTCAAGTCTATATTATTGTAATTGTTTCAGTTTAGTGTATTCTATTCATTGTCACGTATATAACACATTCCGTTGAAGCCTAAAACCAGTTCGCCAAAGAGTCAAAAAGTGTCTGCCAACCCAATTTCTTAAGAACCACCGGAAAATATTAACAAGATTGTGTTCAGATAATAACAAGTGGCGCTGTAATGGTTTCATAATAAATTGCTGTTATTTACGTTACTAACAGTAGCTAAACATAAAGGACGGGTTTGACTATGATTTTTGTAAAAATGAAGATGATTTTATTAGAAAAATACTGACGAAAGCAAAGAAAAACGAATTTGCTGCAAAGCATATGATTTTAGCTATTATTAGTCCTAGGTGCATGTAACATAACCGACCATAATGGGCTTAACTTTGAATTGCAAAGATCTGTCATATTTTGAAGTGACCCTTTGCATATTGTACCTTCCAAAATAACCGCTGCAGGGAGACGGAGAGTCAAATATCAGTTCAATGTCGATAGCGTCATAGTATAGTCCCACAGGCTGGCTATCGTGCAGGCAAAAGTGGTGTGATTTCATCAAGGTGACCATAGTTAAAGGATTGGGGTCCATCTCTGGCCGTTGGTCTGTTTTACTAAGGATGATCCGTATTGCTGCAAGATGTATGAATAGGAATTTTCTCCTGAAAGCTTATGTCAACGTCTAATAATACAAATATTCTCCCTTTCAACACTAAATGTTGGTTGAATGATGCCATACGTGAATGAACTCGTATACGAAAATGAAACAAATCGAAGGCAGACATTTCGAAGAATAATCACAATTTTTTCCAGTCGAGAGCTTTATTGTCATTTATCATGGTATAAGACATCCCGATTCAGTATCTTATGAGACAATTACTTTATTGACGTGAACAGTAATTCTGTTTGATGGTAAAAGAGATTTTAATCTAATTATTTCAATTCCATACTTTCCCGAGAGCATAATAGACTGAAGACTTCGAGTTAAGAAGTCACTTTCACTATACTATGTCCAATCACGAACATCACTATTGCCATTTGTGAGTCACAATTTGGTCTCGTTTTTTTTTAAGCGCTTAATGAATAATTTACATGGGAAAAGTTTCCTGGGACGCTGATAAATACTGATTTAAAGACTGCGAATCTGTACACTTATTTTGCATTGGATTAGCAAACACTCCGATGTACACTGAACTAGCGTGATTTGACCAAATTGCAACATGAGACTGCATATGTTTGCATTTAATTAATCAAAATTTCGAAACACATATTAAAGCATAATGAAAATTAGATAACGAAAGTTCCCCAAACTGTTACTTTGACAATAAAACTTTTGTTTTAGAAAATGTTTCCTTTTGATAAGCTTAATTCAGTTGCCACTGTACTAGATAGTATGCTGAACATAACCTTGCAGCTATGGTGGCGTCGTATAGGCGTTACATTGACATTAGGTGGCGTCAAATACGTCATTAAGAGGTGACAACATTGTGTCTTCATTGTGAAGTCATTAAGAAGTCACAATGACGGCTCACTGATGTCACCCACAGCCCCTCCTTCTGAAAGAAGCAAAGAAAACCATTTTAAATTGAAACAAGCGAATATAATGGACTGTCAATAGGTATGTAAATGTGTGATGCTACTCATATCAAAGAATCCAAGAAATCATATGCGTCATCATCATTCACTGTACGCCGTAATAACGTGATAAAATACGCCATTTCTAGCTGGTTCTTAAAAAATAATCATTGATCATCAGCAGCAGCATATAATTTCTCTAGAGAAATTATATGCTCCTGTCATCAGTCTGATACTTTTTTCTGAAAACATTTAAAAATTTGAAGCACATGTATTGAGCATCATGGTTGTGAATTTCCGAATTTCGACATGATTATACATATAGGAGCCGCGACACGACAAAACCTACAATGTGGCTGTGCGCCCAGCGCGGACTCAGATCAGCCTGGGCATCCGCCCAGTCTGATCAGAGTCTTCGCTGTCCGCATGGAGGTGGCTTAGACTCTTAGCTATCCTTTGAGCACTTAATGAAGAGTCTGATCAGACTGGGTGGATGCCCAGGCTGATTTGAGTCTGCACTGGGCGCACAACCACATTGATGGTTTTCTCGTGTCGCGGCTCAAGTCAAGTCTGCTGTTTTCGTTTCTTTGGTGTGTTCCTTGCTTCCAGCGGATGCTCCGTCAGATTTGATCATGAACACACTCAGAACCTTTTGAATGAGCCGCGACACGAGAAAACAAACAAAGTGGTTGTGCGGCCAGCGCAGACTCAGATCAGCCTGGGCATCCGCCCAGTCTGATCAGAGTCCTTGTTAAGTGCTTAAAAGGTAGCTAAGGGCCTAAGCTACCTCCATGCGGACAGCGAAGATTCTGATCAGGCTGGCGGCGGATTCTGCGCTGGCCGCACAACCACTTTGTTGGTTTTCTCGTGTCGCGGCTCAAACAAATTAGAAGAACGCATAGGACGTTGGTGCATGTCAGAAAATAGGTAAAGGATATAGCAGGAAAAGTTTAAAAACCTGCTATTATAAATATCATCAGATCCGTACTCTAAACTGTTTTACAGACATTATAGATAAAGTCAGTCTAAAAGATGTAATTTGTCTAACAGATCGTTATCTTAAAAAGCATTTTCTGTCTACTATTTCCCAAAAATACATTTTGTTAATAGACGAAAATGTCGTCTGTGTATTTGTTATCTCGTCCTATGTATATTTTGTATCTTACATTTTAAACATCAGTTTCGGTCCATTACCTAAAAGCCAAAAAACTTCCACATTCTAGACTAAAATGCTAAACTATTAAGAAGCATTGGCCAGGAGTATAATATTAAGTGGTATAACGTAACGCGAAAGCTTCTCTTGACACCTATAATGAGTTTGCGATTTTTAATTTTAGCTTCTACGTCAAGTGATCGTTCCAGTCTTCGAGACGACGCCAGAAAGGAAAATGAGCTTCTTTGTACTGAACTGGATAATTTACAAAGGGAACAAAAGAAACTAAAACAAATAGTGGAACAGCTAGCTAATGACTATGAAAGTTCGAAATCATTTGATCCCCTAAGACGATATGAACGACTAAAGACAATGATAAAGAGAACGACAATGCATTTGCGGCTTAATCAAGATGACACAAGCTCTACACAGAGCTCTGGAATAGGAGGATTAGCACAGGGTTGTAAAGACTATAGTTATCAGTTAGAAAGTGCGAAAAGACGGGAGAAAAAATACGAGCGTAAGTATATAGAGGCGATTCGTTTTTTATGAAAGCCAATTTCATTTCATCGACATGTATTTGATAAAAGATGAAGTCACATTTTGCATACTGTTGTAACAATGCTCGGACACATTTTATTAAAGTTATAAGGTCCGTACTTTTAGGAATTTATTTTTGGTAGTAACGTTTATTATTTTCAAGAATACAATAATTAAGTCCAGATGGTCTGGAAGACCCATGATAATAACAAACCTAAGCCAGCTACTACTACTCTGGGTAAACTATAAACTATTGTCTAGAATTTCATTCTTCCCGAATAAAATACTCGAAAGACCCCTATTTTCACAGACTGGGGTTATGACCTCTTCATGCATTTATCAGGTGTAAAGAATAGATTTATGACGAGAACTTAATCTTACTCAACTTTTACAAGTGGTAAAATTAAAAATCTAAAACTATGGTCAAAATGTCGAAAACTTACAGACCATATAACTTTAAATTGTATATAAGACAAAGTCTGTGTATATGTAGAATTGTAGGCAGCTGAAGAGCGCTATAGCGAAAGTGTGTATGGTTTGGTTTGCGTTTCGGATATGCGTTTAACACAGAGGGTCGTCAGTGACATTAAAACCACAATCATACCATTGTTTTTATGCGGATTGAGTTTGGAAATATAACTATTGTATAATCAGATAAAATTTGACTTACTTAATGCATTTTACAATGAGCTGACATTCACGGCCGACCGCTACTTGGGCATAGTTTTGTTGTTGGTCGTAACCACTTACAGTTTTTTTGAGAGATCTTACAGTCTAAAAAAAAAAAAGAAAGAGAAAGACAGAAGCAGAATGTTTTCTTATCGTCGGTCGTTTTCAGATTTCCGTTGAAATTTTCATCTGTAATGCACTGACATTTTAGAGGACCCATTGCATTACTTGCTCCGTAGTCTGGCCCATGATCCTTCTTCTGAATATATTCTCTGCTCTTGAAAGAACTCTTTGAGACTTTAATTCAAAATTGTCATGACCAGTATCCACTGCATGCGCATTCTATTCTCTAAATTAAACAGGCATAATTTGTCTCAATGGCACCGAAGTAGACTTTTATCCTGAAACTTTTAAATAGATAAATACCACAGAATCAGAACTTATGCAACTTATTTCTGTTGAGGTGATACTTTATGGACATACCACAATTGTAAGTGAAAAAATCTTACAAATCTTTAAAGCAATAAACAATCTGTTTGCATCTGTACCCTGTCACTACTCTGTACCCAGTTGCTTGTTTACACCCGCCTTTCATTACTCATTTACATACAGTCGCTGTATCGATTATCATTCTGTTATCACTGACCTGACATTACTACCATATTATTGTTAGAGCGGGGAATCGGGTATAGATGGATGGTTTAAAACTTGTTAAAAGATAAAAGAATCGAGTGAGCTGAATTAAGTTGATAAAGGACCTTTACATAATGGCATTCATTCAAGCTAAATTCCCACTTTAACATAATAATTTCTTACGTTTCATTACAAGGAAATAGACAGAGTGCTGTTCAGCGGTCACGTGAAATATGTAAACTGGAGCGAGTGCAAAATGAAACGCGCTGAGGTGTCATTATTTTCGACGTCGGCCTGCTTTTCATTGAGCTACTGGAGTCAATTCTAATCAAGATATCTGTACAGCTATGCCATAACTTGTCTCACTATCTACATGATCTACGCTTTATATGCGGATTGGGATTGATACAAAAATGATTATTCACAAAATTTGCATTTTTTCATAGAAAAAGTTAAAAAGAGTAGAAATGTCTCAAAAACATATATATCAAGTTTTGGTATGGATAGAAAATAATATTATTAGGGAATTTATGAAATAATATAAAGGATTTACCAATTAAATATTTCGCAACGTAGATTTTCTTAACTCTACCCCCTTTTACAGTTAACAACGGTCTTCTGGAGTCCATGGGCAATGAGCGCGATGAACGGTCTTACGGCCTTTCTTTTGTTTCCCGAATAGCTCTTCTGAACAGTTCTAAAGAATCTAACATTATAATGAAATACGAAATAATAATTGATATCTTCGGTAGAGAACGCTTTAAACGTTTCAGAGGTTCGTGGAAAACTATATATCTAGAGGTATATCGAAAGTAACATCACAACAGAAGAACCCCCCCCCCTCCCCGACATGTTATATCGTTCTCTGTTATAGACAAAAAGAAATTATTAGTTCTCATTAACAGGTCATCAATGTTTTACGGAAGCTATATATAGGGTGAGAATTACTCTTAACGCTACTCGCCTATTCACGTTGAAAGCAACGAAGTTATTTGATCCGGATACTTAACAGTCTACTTTTTGAAAACTTAATATTAATTCTGAAATTAACCTTAGTTAAATTACATAACAACACATCGAAATTTCTTCAGCGCAGTTTAGCAATTATATGCTTCTATCTTCGCAAATAAGTACCTTCACATCATTGCTTATTTAGCTTTCTTTATTTCCTATGCGTTTGAAATAGATTGGATAAGTATCATGGGTATCGCAAGAAATTGTATGATACTGCAAAACTTCGTTTGCATGTTTATAATAATTGATTTTATTTACTTTTTAAATATAATCAGGGGCTAAGTGAACGTCTTCTCACTTGCTTTGGTACATAGGTTAAAGATGCTTTCTGTGTGTCGTTGTCTTCGTATCTCGAAAATTTGTGTGTGTGAAATTTGTATTTGCTTTTTCCAGAATTAACAAGAGCTGAACTAATGGCGGAAAATTTACAACTTCAAGAGCAGACCCGTGAGCTACGACGGAAGTGTGCAGTAATTCGTGATCTCATAGACGTTTTACAGAAGCGTTATGAAGCTTCCAAGAGACTTGGAATTCTAAGGAGATATTTGATACTTAAAACAATGATAAAAGCAGTTATACATGATAATCTTGTGTAACAATTAGACATACCTGATATTTGTCCTAATCGAACAGCAGCAATAGATTTATTTGAAAGGTCCAGCAGGGGAAATTCTGCTGAGTTTAGGAACCTAGTGTACAGTACCTGATTGATACGACGTTGTAAACGTCATGCCAACTGGGAAAGTAATAGGGACCTAGAAGTTGAATTATAAAATATCGAATAAATGCAAGGCTTTATGCCATCGTATGAAATCAATAAAAATACACAAATTCACATACAGTCAACTCTCGATATCTGGAAGTCGAACTTCAGCCCAAACTACTGATATCTCAAAGTAAATTTTCTGGTACCAGAAAATTTACTTTGAGATATCAGTAGTTTGAGATAACAGGATGTGAAATAAATAAAAATAGGAAATATATTCTTTGATATATGAAGACACATTGAGATACCCGTGTTCGAGATATTGGGAGCTGACTGTATTATGTCATTTTAATCAAATGAATAGAAGTAAAATATATCTGCTAATGATCTGGTAAAACAAATCAAAATAAATACTCATATATGATGAAGTTATTCAACAATATATTATAGACAGGTGCAATGCATATTTGAAAATGGAGATTTCATGATAATTGCAATTACCCTTAAAATTGCAAAAAATTGGGTCACCAAAATACCTACCGTAACTGTCCCAAAATGTAACAGTTTGGTTTTCCAAAATCAGACATACATCTAAAGATGCAGATGGAATGACGAACAGTGTAGAAACTTATCAAGCAGCTCCTGTAGGAAGCCTGATCGAGGTCTACTTTGTTAGCTGAGACCTGTCAGTCCAAATATCTAGAATTTTTAAAAAGAGTAATTTTCAAACTATTCGACCGATTTTCATAAAAAAATTCTCAAACAAACACCATACTTCTTCATGACCACTCACACAAGTGTTCAATGTTGCATTCCTTTGAAAAATCCATCAGTGTGCATACAACATATACAGATATTTACGAGAAAGCAGCTCATATTTCTTGACCCTGATAGTCATGGAACCATTAAAACAACAATGAAACTACAAGCGTTAAATACAATGTATCTGACAATAAATACATTTAATGTTATACGAGATAATTGCTATCGGATAAAAATCGGTATTGTTGATGATTTGCTATGGATGCTCTTTCGAAACAGATACTTAAGACAGTAAAACTAAATAAGCTGTTGCTTTCGGACTAATTCCATTATTTGTAGATTTTTATACTCTGTACACGCATGTCTTTTTTGCTTTAAATAAATAAGTTTAAACCAAGCGGGTACACCTCGTAAGGAGCTCACTTTGCCATAGAAGTACTTGTTTCCCTTCTTATGGGACGAGGACTAAAGGAAACGTGTTCTCTCTCTCTCTATCTCTCTCTCTCTCTCTCTCTCTCATTATCTAGAGAGAGAGAGAGAGAGAGAGAGACAGAGAGAGAGAGATTTCGTTTCTTCAGGATTTCTTCTTTTGGCGAAAACAATTATTGGACGGAGAAAAAAATGTTTTTGATCCAGCTGGAAAACTTGTGAAGAATACCAATATACCTGAATGTATTGCCTTCCAACCTCTTATTGTTAACAGAAGCAATATCGATCAAGTACAACAGCATGTGAAATTTCGAAGCTGTTCTGTAATAGTATAAATTGATATTGTCAAAGGGACATAACTCAACGGTGTCTATATACGTCGACTAAATGGAGGTTAATGACTTGGATAGTTGTTGTTTCACAACTTCTTATTTGCTTATTAGGTATTCATGGCTTGTCACTTGATAAACAAACTAGTGACCAATTACTTCGATAAGTAGTATCATTTTTTCCAAAGGAGTGCGAAGATAAGCGGTATGAGCCAGATGATATGCCGTTTCCTTAAGTATTTGCAGTTTTGTAATTCTTCTAAATTAACCTCTCTTCTTTGACATTCTGCCAAGTTTACATCAAGCTGCGACGCCAAACCAGGTTCTGCCGTTTGGGAAAAAACATTCTGTAACCAGCTCAGTTTATCAACGGGTTTTGTATTGACGAGCTTTTATCAAGAGAGATGCTTTGAATGCTTTGAATTGTATCTAGGAGCAATAACCGTCTTCATGCCATCTATACACAACATTTTCAGATAACTGACCTTTATCTTAGCACATACCGGAGCGTCATTCTTATTGCAGACCCACTTAAGGTACGGCACCGTTAAGTATATGAGAAGGTTATGATCAGAAACCGACACATTTGATTTCTACATCACGCCCTGAGCACCAAATGGGAAAGGAAAGCAATAAAAGTGGAACACAAAGCAAAGCCAGACAAGCGAAAAGCAATGAGGTCTGCACTTTCCTAGCAGGTGGGTATGAGGCTATCAAAAAGTCAAAGAAATCCAACTAACTGTGCCAATAATAGTGAACCAGAGTTGTAGCACCGCTTTGAAATGGGCAGTAATAAACTACTGGGGACTTAACCCGGTTTTACACACTTGTAGCTCTCACCTTGGATTCTGTATTGCAAAGCTGCGCATATCTGTCATTACGCTCCATTCTGTATCTCCGACGTCCTCTTTCTGGTCGTTCTCTAACTCGATAAGACTGCTGGTGACTTTCATAGTAATGTAACGTCAGATTTTGGTGACAATTAGCGTAACGTCAGATTTTGAGCTCTGTTGGCAGTTCACTGCAACGCCCACAGCGTATTTCTTCAATGATTTTCCTAAATAAATACTTATTAAATGTGAATTATATACTTTCTTAATATTCTTTCAATTATTTAAAGCTTTTAGCTGTATTTGGCGAATATAAGCAATGTTAGAGACATGTATTTGGATAACCTCGACCACACAGACGCATTCGTTTAAACCTACATAATAATACAGTTGCAAACAAAACCGCTGGATTTGCTTATTCGTATTTTGTATCGGTTCTCAAAAATTAATTCGGAATAGGTATTTCATGTCCGCCTAGTTCATATTTACTTTATACTAATTTTTTGTATTATTTTTTGCTCAGAATATACCACCCAGGACGCAAAATAAAGAAATCTGGCATTGCGGACAAAATTACTAGATTTGGAAAATTTGGCATTTCTTTAAATCAGATCCTACACTCCGAAGTCTGATTTCATAATTCCAAAATTCAAAATAGGTATTGTATGCCAGTAATTTTTCTACTCACCTCTGCTTATTATTGTTTTTAGTGGTCCCTTGATCTTCGTCGGGTGCCGCTTTTTAGTGCCAAATATCTTAAGTTTACATTTTTCTTGAATCGCTAAATCTTAAGTTTTCTCCTAGACGGAAAGGCTTAAATAGTTGAAGTTCTGACGTGAGTTTATGTTACATGTACGTCACTCGTATCGATGATGAAAGTTTTGGCGGTTTTGGGGCTCTGTTTTTAATTGAAGCTGGAATAACTTAATTGCATTGAGAGTGCGTTACAACGTCTTACAACGTCATACAGCGTAAAAACTGACGTTGTTTGTATTTCGAGATGGTGTATTTTATCTCATAAATAAAACTTTTCTTTTTATCATCCAAATGTCTGATAGATAACCTTTTAAATGTTACAAAATTTATTACGCTTGCTCCTCCGTAAGAAATACTGTATCAGGGGAAAATTGTACAAATGGCTTAGACATGAAGTTGTCACAACATCTGACATCGCACTCTGATACATCGCAAAACAAATCTACTGCAGTTTGGCATTGTTCATTGTCAAGTTCTCCAACTCTTTGCTTGTCTTGCATGTCGATTAAACGCTGCTGCTGAGCAGTTTAATAGTCGTTTGTAACGCACACACTGTACTTTCTTGAATGAATAGTGTTTATACTAGGGCATCGGGAACCAATTCAATCAGAGAATCGCGAAATTGAAAAAAGGTGCAGGGAAGCTCGGGTTTATAATGCTGCTCTTTGATTGGATAATAATGCCGATGAGGTTGAAAGTGATGTTTTAGAGAAATGTAGAAATCAATTTTGTTACATGTAGATATGGATATTGTAAAGAAATAAGTGTTTCTGATTTGGTCTGTGGAGCCAAAATTGATGACTGGTGATTTTTAGCAAATCTGCGGCATATTTTCTGCGGGATCGTGTCGCTATATATCAACATCCTGTAAGAGCTAGAAAGTGCAGGCTAAGGTGGTGTTTTCCCTATTTTATCTTCTTTATCGCAATTTTAGCTTGAAATTAAGGCAAATCTGGACAGTGAACCAACATTGTATAAAGGGCTGCACACTGTCAAAGGCAGTAGGGGTCACTATAGAAGTCTATGGGAGAAACAATTGGTCCACGCTGCTCACTAGTATACAATATAAAGTCAGGAAGCGCAAGCATCGGACTTTGTTTAGTTACATCTACCTCTTAGTTCTATTTAGCACAGGAAAATTGTAAAATAAGGTGAGTTATTAAATGGCTACTATGTCCTGGGGTCACATGTTTACATTCATCTTGTATTTATTATACAATATCGCGAAGAACTATATTATTTTTCCCATTTTTATTGAATCTGAGCCTGAGTCAGGGATGAACAAATCTATTGATGATTGATTCTTTTAATCTACCAGCTGATTCACACAGTCTGCCACTGTTTACCAAGAATTTTATTGGAATATACACTCGTACATTAATTAATTCATTCATGCCTATTGTCCCACTAAAGGGACATAGCCATACCGTGCAGACCCAGATCTGATGCAACAGAACGCGGCATCTGATCAGGGTCTACTCTTTTTGCATAAGAAACATGAGTACTTCTCATTAGAAGCAAATAAAAATAATAAATATAAACTAAAACAGACACCCCATTAATCACAAATGGACTCCTCCGATATGTAAGGATATAAGCGTCTTCTAGGCGTTATTGGATTAAACTATTCTGATACGGAAATAATTGTACGTAGAATCACTGAAACGAATAATTTTATTATATGTGTCAGTACGTAAGAATCAAAAGGTATTCAAAGAATGTACTTTTATTTCTTATAGGCATCAAGTTTCAATGTCATTGAACTGGACCCCTGTTGCGTTATTATGTATTTTGGAATCAATGAACTTGAAGTTTGTTTAATACTTAACAGATGCTTGTATATAAGAGGTATGTGACCATCTGTGTTTATGCCATAACGATCAAACGTGATGCTCTAATTCGGACTAAAAGATCTGTCTGTTCAGGATTCATTTATCTTCAATGTACCTTGTGTTAAGTGCCGTGTGGCGGCCGTATAAAAACGTCTCCCCGTATTTCAACATAGCGTTGATCATACACTACTCAAAATATTTAAGGAGCAGCTGAAATTTTCCCATTGACATTAGTACAACATATACCCAATTCAACAGTCCATATTATCGACCGCCAGTTGTCAAGAATTTCTTATTTCTTAAGCTGCATTATAGGAAAGACCGAAGTTTAAGACAACAAGGATTTCAATACAACTGATGCCCTTCTAATTTCCATGGAATAAATTTTGCATTTTTTTTGAAATCGAAGAATTTTTCTGGACATCTATAAAATTCCATAAACTTGACATTTAGTGTCCTAAACAAAACGGTCGTTTTGATTTCAATTGATTTTTTGCTTTTGCTTTTCACCTTTTCTGAAAACAAAAGACCTTTTGGGACAAAATTTCAATTTCTTTTTACAAAAAGTCCATGTACATACAGGATCAAAACTTGTGTAGTCAAAAACCTCGACCATCTTTAAACTATAAGCAAAATTATTGGAAATTCCATGTCTTTGTCGATCGAAAGTAAATGACTCTCAAAATGGGGATCCGTTGCACTGTCATCTATGGAAATAATATTAGATGCTCCTTTAAATTTTTTAAGTAGTATATTGGGATTACTGAGTTCATTTAGCGTTATTTTGAAAGTAAAGTTCTGCTTAAGCGGTGGTAGGGGCGTGGCTAGTATCGCACATTTCATTACTGGTCATGAGCACTCGCACTTAAACCATGCCTGCTTATCACTCTATGCCCCTTCCTCCCGCGAACACCACACACCAACAAAAGTCCGAAAGAGCTTACCGGCCATACTGTTAATGAGAAATATTCACGAAAATTGATAATAAGTGAAACTTAGCGAACGCAAAGTTTCCGCGAGAAAGAAAGTAGCGTGAAATGCATATGGTCATTATAAAATAAAGTCTAAAAGGAAATTCTCTGGAAGCAAAGAGCACATTCAAGAAACGAAAATAGCAGACTCGGTTTAATTGAGTCTTTTCATGTGCAGTAGTGTAATGTTGCAACAATACCGGCTTCAGTGGAACGCTATTTTCAAACTGACGTAGAATGAGCCCATTGACCCCAAAGGACCAGAAAATATTGAGCCGCGACACGAGAAAACAAACAAAGTGGTTAAGCGCCAGCGCAAACTCAGATCAGCCTGGGCATCTGCCCAGTCCGCTGAGACTCTTCGCTAAGCGCTTAAAAAGTAGCTAAGGGTCTAAGCTACCTCCATGCGGACAGGGAAGACTCTGATCATACTGGGCGGATGCCCAGGCTGATCTGAGTCTGCGCTGGGCGCACAGCCACTTGTTGACTTTTCTCGTGTAGCGGCTCATATATAATATGCACTTTGAAAGCAATGCTGATGGTCGTAAGATTATTTCCTATTATAAATCTGTACCAGTCTTTTTTCTGGTTTCTCTAAAAACAACTTTCCTTTGGAAACCAAACCGTTCAATTATCTTTGCGTGATCAGAAACGTGATTGATGGCAATGTCACGAGGTACGACACTCTTGCTTAAACTGATTGCTCTTTTTAGAGATCTATTGACAAGATATATCACTGCCATTCCAATGATTGTCATAGTATGTGAGCGACTGGCCTGTTAGGTTAGTGTGATTCTGTTCGTTGTAACACTAATATATTGTTAATCCTTATGCTTACTACTTATTTTAAGATAGCATATGTCTGTCTGCTTTCCTCCACCTTCTATGTATATATTAGACACTCTGTTATGTTTCTGGATACCACTCATCTTTGGAATTGAATTAAGTATATTCGCCTTGAGACTGACGAGAATCTGTTGTTTTTTCTCTACCTTCACTGTGTAGGGACGAACTTCTGGAGAGCAACACGAAGTTTACACGTTCTGACAAACATTTCTTTGGTTATAACAGGATCCCATGTTGCTGAATCAAATAAAATAAAAACTATTTGAATTCGGTAACTGTATAAAGCCAAGATTTTTGTCTATTCCTTTGATAGACCTTTCCGAGCCACGTCCAGAATGTCACTCAAAAGACACCTGATAGTATATAACTGACCAATGCAGCGACAAGTTAACACGTGACATAGTCGAAAATAAGTCCGTGAGTTACCTTGCATATACTAAAGAGATGCATACCTATTTAAAGTAGGCGAGTCCCATGACAGTTACTTGTCACGCTACAGGGCACGATGCTATCGCTACCTCGACAATAGTACTTATTTTACTTAAATATTTTTTCCTCACCCTTGATTTACCACTGATTAACACATGAAGTTAGAAAACAGATCGCGAAATATTCATTCACGCCACCTAAGCCGGAGAGAATTAATATTCGCATCAGCCTGTGTTAATCAGCAATAACGCACAGGGAAGGATGATTATTTCGATTCTATCATTGTACAGGATGAAAATGTGAATATATTGCGATGTTTTCGAAGGCTTATTTTGAGGCGGACGTTGACAGAGGTAAATGTTAACATCGATATCATCAAGGTGAGAAATTTGCACCCCTCGACGTTAACAACGTGATTTATCACAACGTGATTGTTACACGATGCAACTTCCTATACGTTCAGTGGAGGAAACCGTTAACGTCATGTTAGTATATAAAATAGTACTGCATTTGTTTATAAACATTTTTGAATGAGCCTAGGGGGGACAGTAAAGGTACCCGTTTTTCATTGGAAAGGTAAAAAAGAATAAACTTGATGCATGTACGAATAATAGAACCTATGAGCAGCTCGTGCAGTCTAGACAGAGCGTATCTGTTCACATAGCTGAGGACCTTACAGGTGCAAAATAATTAGCCCAACTTTAATGCTTTGCGACGCATACTTACATGAATCTTCGCCTAATCTCCGCTACCCACAAATGCAATGGATATTCATTTCGAGTATGCTCCTTAAAACCACTGACATGCATGACACAATGGATAACACTTTCGAAAGTAATTTTTCAATAAACTGTCTACCTACCCCTTCCCTTCTAGCCCGTACCCCTCCGTTTCGCCCACCCTATCAACAGCCTCCAACAATTGTCAACCTTTCATTTCCAGCTGTTTCAGCGCTGAAAGAAAGTGAAAAGACAAACATATTATTAAAGACCAAGACAAGAACACAGGAAAAAAGTATCGAATAATATTCAGTAGGCAAAGCAAATTAAGGATTAAACAAAATAAAGAACAGAACACACCTCAACATTCCGGACTTTGAGGACAACTTTATATACAGCCTCGGCATAAATCATATTTAGCATGATTAAAACAATAAATCCAGCCACTAATATATGCAAGGAAAAGAAATATAAACGTAACTATACCGAATTTAGTGTGACAGGCACTGGATGCGGTAAAGATTTCAGACTATGACAGGAGTATTTAGGACAAGTATGGTACATAGACCCGCTTGCTCATTATGAAGACAAGAGGGCCAAGAGGCCCTGAATCGCTCACATGAGCAAAATGACAAACGTCAAACTAGGGTCTTCATTTGAACAAACCTGATAGTTAGAAAACGTCAAAATATGAGAGACATTGGTTTTAGGCCAAAGAATGCTCTTAGCCTCTTATACTAAAAAAAAGTTCATGTACTCATTTAGTTGCCAGACTGCATTTACCAAAATTTGCACCAAACTCGAATATAATTTTCATTAACTCTAGTCTTGTGTTTAAGCATTCCCCACCCCCCACCCCCGGCCAATAAAAAAAAAATAAAAAAAAAAATAGATAAACACACACACACACACACACACACACACACACACACACACACACACCAGAAAGCAAATTTGACCGTGCCGTAAAAAGGCAGGGTCAACCCATGGTCATCATTTAAACAGTCTTGGTAGAACTCCAGTACTCTATGCTAAATGTCAAGTTTCAAGGCAATCGGTCATTTGGTTCTGAAGAAGAGGATTTTTAGAGGCTTTTTACTATATAAGGGTGTGGCCGCCTTGTTGGTCATGCAACCTGGACCGGTTGAACAAATTTTCGTTTGCTCAAACCCTACCGTCCCAAACTTTAAGTGGTTCTGAAGAAAATTTTTGAGGAGGGGCCATTTCGGACCCTGGGGCCACCATTTGAATAAACTTGGTAAATGACCATTAGGCAGTGCTACATGCCAAATTCAAGCATCTGAGCCTAGCAGTACTAGAGAAGAAGATTTTTAAGTTACTTTTTTTTTCGATCCGAAACCCCTGCCTCAGGGCCATTTAAGACTCTGGGACCACCATTTGAACAAACTTGGTAAAGGTCTACTAGGCAATGCTTCATACCAAATTCCAAGGCTCTGAGCTTAGTGGTTTTGTGGTAGAAGATTTTTGAATATTTTCCTATGTATTTCTATGGTTCAAATCCAGGACACCCTGCCGCGGGACCATTTTGGAACCTGGGGCCACCATTTGAAACAACTTTGGAAAGGACCACTAGGCTATGATAAATATCAATATTCCAGCATCTGAGTTATGACAATTTTTCTATGTATTTCTAACCCTGGACAATTTTGGACCTTGTGGCCACTATTCGCACAAACTTCGTAGAGGTCCACCAGGCAATGCTTCATACCAAATTACAAGCATCTGATCCATGCGGTTCTTGTCTATGGTTTAAACTAAGGACCGCAACAAGTAGGTCCATGTCGGATATTTGGACCTCCATTTGAACATACATGGTAAATGACTAGTAGATTAAGCTACATACCAAATTTCAAGCATCTGAGACATGTGGTTCTGAAGGAGAAGAGTTTTAAATTATTTTTCTATGTATTTCTATGATTCAAACGTAGGACTCCCTGCCGTGGAGCAATTTTGGACCCTGAGGCCACCATTTTAACAAACTTGGTAAAGGACTTCAAGGCAATACTACAAACCAAGTTTCAAGCATCTGAGTAGAGTGGTTCAGAAAAAGAAGATTTTTGAATACTTTTCTATGTATTTCTATTGTTCAAGCACAGGACTCCCTGCCGCGGGACCATTTTGCACCCTGGGGCCACCATTTGAACAAACTTGGTAAAGGACCACTGGGCTATGATACATATCAAATTTCAAGCATCTGAGCAAAGCAGTGCTGGAAAAGAAGATTTTAAAGTATATTCTATTTTTGAACCCAAGACGCACTGCTGCTGGGCCATTTTGGACCCACTTTTTGAACAATTTTTTGGTAAAGGTCCACTAAAATTGCTTCATACCAAATATCAAAGCTCTAGCCTAGCGTTTTCGGCGTAGATGTCATTTAAAGCAAATTGTTGACGACGGACGACGGACACTGACTAACCTTGAGCCTCTGGCTCAGGTGAGCTAAAAAGCCTTAAAACCCCTCACTTATTTTTCTTTTAAACCCAATTCCGGAGCTAAATAGTCATGAAAATTTCTAGCAAATGCCAAAATCTTCTAGTGATCTACTAGTGACACCAAGAGAAAGAGTGCATAAACTACTTATATACTCATGTTACATGTGAAAAGAGAAAAGGACACACACACATACAGTCTATAAATTTTGAACTTTTTTCAGCTTCTGCGTAATAATAATTTTCAGTTATTCATTTTCAGCTATAAATGATCGTATTTCGATTAAAAGCGGGTTACTATAGGAGAATAACAGTTCTTGTCCGTGCAGTCGAACTTGTTTCAAGCATCGTATATCAAACAATGCAGGAAAGCTAAACATCGCGTTTAATAACATTCCGTGAAATACACGTTGCACAACCTTATCGGATTCTAGTCGTGAAAACAGGAGTCTACACTTGAGTTTCCGATTCTTCTCGTAACGCATTCGGTTTCTGTTCGTGAAGTTAAGACGATAATGTCCGCAACAGAGGCTAAATAGAATGCAAAAAACGTAAGCAAAGAGGTTTAAAAGTCGGACGGACCAGATACTTATCTAGCCATGCATTTCCTCCGAAATACTCAGTCAGCGCTGTTTTGCGTATCTGGGTGTAGCAAATTGCAATCTTATGAATTGCAAAACAACTTTGTGGATTCTACCTTTTATAGAATGTGCACTTTCTTTCTTTCTTGTAGTTAGCTGAGAATTATATGTCAAGTTTTTTTACAATCATCCTCGAATAAATAATACAAATAATTGCTTGAAAAATAGTTTCAAAGAGCTCTACCCTGCACTGGACTGTTATTGTGTTTCTAAAATGGTGTCTCAGTGTGGTAACAGAGTGTATTGCACAAATACAGTGCGTTGCCATTGAAAAATCGTAAATGTCACCGACCCCACTCCCCTTCACCCCGACAACCACCCCCCCCCCAAAAAAAAAAAAAAAAAAAAAAAAGAAGAAATAATAAGTAAACAAGAGGGCCATGAGGCCCTGGATTGCTCACCTGAGCAATTGGCAAAGTGGCGTTTTAGCTCACCTGAGTCCGAAGGCTCACAAAGTGAGCTTATAGTATAGGCTTGGTCCGTCGTCCGTCGTCCGTCCGTCGTACGTCCACACTGTTGTCCGGGCCCTAGCTTCTTCATTTTTGATCGCAACTTCGTGTAACTTGCAGATATCCAGGACAGCTAAAACATCTCGGACCAGTTCGAATTTGAGCCAGGTTGAATCATTCTTTTCAGAGTTACTTGCCCTTGAGCGATAAAATATATAATGGGGAAAATGTTGTCCGGGCCCTAGCTTCTTTGTTTTTGATCGCAACTTCTTGTAACTTGCAGGTATCCAGGACAGTCAAAACATCTAGGACCAGTTCGAATTTGGGCCAGGTTAAACGATTCTTAACAGAGTTACTTGCCCTTGAGCGATAACCATATTTTCCCATAGACTTATAATGGCGAAAATGTTGTCCGGGCCCTAGCTTCATCATTTTTGATCGCAACTTCTTGCAACTTGCAGGTATCCAGAACAGCCAAAACATCTCGGACCAGTTCGAATTTGAGCCAGGTTGAATCATTCTTTTCAGAGTTACTTGCCCTTGAGCGATAAAATATATAATGGGGAAAATGTTGTCCGGGCCCTAGCTTCTTTGTTTTTGATCGCAACTTCTTGTAACTTGCAGGTATCCAGGACAGTCAAAACATCTAGGACCAGTTCGAATTTGGGCCAGGTTGGATCATTCTTTTCAGAGTTACTTGCCCTTGAGCGACAAAATATTTTCCCATAGACTTATAATGGAGAAAATGTTGTCCGGACCCTAGCTTCATCATTTTTGATCACAAGTTGTTGTAACTTGCAGGTAATCAGGACAGCTAAAACATCTCAAACCTTTTCGAATGTGGGCCAGGTTGGATTATCATCCTCTCGCACTATGAAGTTGTGGACGGATATAGGATCTGTCCCGTACATACGTATGTATGTATGTATGTATGTATGTACGTATATTCACCGTTTGTCATCGCTCTAGCTACCTCATTTATCAGCCGATTTTGATGTAGGTTCACACAAGTATTGGGTATGACATTACTCAAATGAGTTTGCATTTCAGCATGATGGGGTCAAGGTCAAGGTCACAGTGGCTATTTTTAGAAAAAAACTTTGTCATCACTCTAGCGCCTTTATTTATGAATCGATTTCGATTTAACTTCACACAAGTGATAAGTATGGCAATATCTTTGACTAGTTTGCGTTTCAGCGTTCTGAGGTCAAGGTCAAGGTCATAGTGGCTATTTTTAGAAAAATTTTCTCATCGCTCTAGCGCCTTCATTTGTGGACCGAATTCAGTTTGATATCACACAAGTAATTGGTATGATAATATCTTGGACAAGTTTGCATTTCAGCGTTTTGAGGTCAAGGTCAAGGTCGCAGTGCCTATTTTTAGAAAAACTTTGTCATCGCTCTAGCGCCTTCATTTATTGACCGATTTTGGTGAAACTTCACACAAATGTTTAGTATGACAATATCTTGAATAAGTTTGGGTTTTAGCGTCCTTAGGTCAATGTCAAGGTCACAGTGGCTATTTTTAGAAAAAAATTGTCATCATTATAGTGCCTTCTTTTATGGAATGATTTCGATTGTACTTCACACAAGTAATAAGTATGACAATATCTCGGACAAGAACGCGCTTCAGCATTCTGGGGTCAAGGTGAAGGACACAGTGGCTATTTTTAGAAAAACTTAGTTATCGCTCTAGCTCCTTCAGTTTGTGGACTGAATTCAATTTGATATCACATAAGTGATTAGTATGACAATATCTTTGACAAGTTTGCGATTCAGCATTCTTGGGTCAAGGTCACACTGGCTATTTTTAGAAAAACTTTGTCATCCCTCTAGCTCCTTCATTTATGGGCCGATTTTGATTAAAACTTCACATAAATGTTTAGTATGACAATATCTTGAATCATCTCGCATTTCAGCGTCCTAAGGTCAAAGTCAAGTACTCAGTGGCTATTTATAGAAAAACTTTGTCATAGCTCTAGCGCTTTTATTTATGGACCAATTTCTATTAAACTTCACACAAGTAATAAGTATGGCAATATCTTGGACAAGTTTGCGTTTCAGCGTTCTTGGGTCAAGGTCAAGGTCACAGTGGCTTTTTTTAGAAAAACTTTGTCATCGCTCTAGGGCTTTTATTTATGGACTGATTTTGATTTAACTTCACACAAATGTTTAGTATGACAATATCTTGAACAAGTTTGCATTTCAGCATTCTAAGGTCATGGTCACTGTTGCTATTTTTAGCTCATCTTAGCCGAAGGCTCACGCCACAAGGTGAGCTTATAGTATAGGCTTGGTCCGTCGTATGTTCACACTTTTAAGCATTAATATTTGCTAAAGTAGCTGGCCAATCTTGATCAAATTTGGCAACAAAAAGGTCCCATAGACTTATAATGGGGAAAATGTTGTCCGGGCCATAGCACCTTTAGTTTTGACCGCAACTTCTTCAAACTTGCAGGTATTTAGAACCGCCATAAAATATTAGACCAGTTGGAATTTTGGCCAGGTTGATGATTTTTGTATTTTTTATTTTCCACCCTGAGGGTCACAGGTATGATACCACCACCTATGTGTTCAATTTGCCTTAGAGTAACTTACTCTAGAGTACTGAGGCTGAATGGACTCAGGTGAGCTACAGGACCAATGGTCCTCTTGTTCTTATATCTGAAATTGTCAAAATATGAGTCTTGGGTCAAAAGTCAAAGAATGATCATGACCTCTTGTACTCATAATTCTTCATGTACTCATTAAGACAACCATATATACCTATTTTAGGCCAAAATCTTCAAAACTTTCCATGAAATCTTATGTTCTAGCTTTTCCCCATATTTAACCATGCTGCAATAAGGCCAAGGTAAACCCAAGGTCATCATTTGAGCAGTCTTACTATTACTCTAGTACTCCATACTACATGTACTTACTAAGTTTCAAGGCCATAGGTGTATTGGTTCTGGAGAAGAAAACTATTAAAAGTTTATACATAAATAGGCATGGCGGCCACGTTGGTCATGTGACCTCGAACGTTTGAACAAATTTTTGCTCAATCAACCCCTGGAGGCTTTATAGGAAATGTGCTTACAATTGGCCCTTTGGCTTTTGAGGAAATGTTTGAAAATATCAAAATATGAGAGATCTTGGTCAAAGGTCAAAGAATGACCTTGACTTCTTGTACTCATAATTCTTCATTACCTCTTTAAGATGAATGTATATACCATTTTAGGCCAAAAGTCTTCAAAACTTCCCATGAAATCTAATAATCTAGCATTTTCCCGTATTTGACCTTGCCGTCAAAAAGGTCAAGGTCAACCCAAGGTCATAATTTGAACAATCTTGATAGTACTGGAGTACCTAATGCTACATACCAAGCTCTAAAGCCATTGGGCAATTGGTTCTGGAGAAGAAGATTTTTAAAAGTTTTTACCATATATGGGCATGAAGGCAATTTTGGTCATGTGACCTGGATATTTGATCAAATTTTCATTCCCTCAACCCCTGGAGGCTCTATATGAATTTGGTTTCAATTGGCCCAGTGGCTTTTAAGGAGATTGTTTGATATTGTCAAAATAAAAGAGTTCGTGGTCAAAAGTCAAAGAATGAGCATGACCTTTTGTACACATACATTGTAAATATTAATGTACTCATTAAGATGAATATATATATACCAATTTCTAGGCCTAAATCTTTAAAACTTTCCATGAAATCTTATGTTTTAGCATTTTCCCATATATGACCTTGCCGTAGAATAGTCAAGGTCAACCCAAGGTCATCATTTTGAACAACCTTGATAGTACTGGAGTACTCAATGCTACATACCAAGTTTCAAGGCCATCGATCAATTGCTTCTGGAGAAGAAGATTTTAAAGTTTTTTTACCATATATGGGCGTGGCGGCCTTGTTGGTCATGTGACCTGGACCGTTTGAACATACATTATGTATTTTCATTCCCTTAAACCCCTGGAGGCTCGATATTTACAATTGGCCCAGTGGTTTTTGAGGAGTTTGTTTGAAATTGTCAAAATATGAGAGTTCTGGGTCAAAGGGTCTAAAGGCAAAGAATGACCTTGACCTCTTGTACTCATAAATCTTCATGTACTTACGGATGTCTGTATATACCAATTTTCAGGCCTTAATCTTCAAAACTTTCCATGAAATCTTATGTTCTAACATTTTCCAATATTTGACCTTGCCGTAAAAAGATCAAGGTCAACGCAATGTCATAATTTAAATAATCGGATAGTAATTGAGTACCTAATGCTACATACCAAGTTTCAAGGCCATCGGTCAATTGATTCTGGAGAAGAAGATGTTCAAAGGCTTTTACCATAGATGGGCGTGGCAGCCATGTTGGTCATGTGACCCGGACCGTTTGAACAAATCTTCGTTCCCTTAAACCCAGGCGGCTCTATATGAAATTTAGTTACAATCTGCCAAATGGTTTTGAACAGATTGTTTGAAAATGTCAAAATAAGAGAGATCTGGGTCAAAGGTCAACGGAGCCTGCCTATCCTATAAGCTCCCCCGGAGCCTCTGGCTCAGGTGAGCTAAAAGTCGTACTTTGAACCTGCTAGTATAGAGACACATTATAACTCACCACAAGGAATGTGTTTAGATAAGCTGCATTCAAATATTTGCAAAGAGAATTCACTCGCCGCCAAAATACACACCTATATATGAACAGTACCTGCATGTTCTCAGTAATGGAAGAATTTTACAAACTTAGATCGTGCATTTGTACCGAGACAATGACCTCTGACGTTCCGTGACTAGAGTGAATGAAGCAAAAGTATGATATTTCTAACCATAAAAGCTTTTCAAGGCATTTACCCCTTCCTTTATATATGGTTTTGCACAAATAGAGTCCGAAAATCACGAATAGGACCCTGTCATCATGGCTAAAATCCGATACGGTTGTGCACCATGGATAAAGCGCGCGTTGTCTGTTATGCTATTTAGTTTGTGCTTGAGAAACTTGTTGCCTGGCTTTGAATAGATACAATAAATCATTCCATTAATGGAGTGTCAAGCCGGATATTTGGTGCAATGTCTAGCGTAAGTGCACGGTCCATTGTGCTTTCTCCAAGCATTAACACGAACATGCACAAGATTTAGCTTCCCTAATCGAGATCATTTCCTGTCTAATGAAAAATATGGACTAGAAATTGCCTGACTCAGGCTGTATGCAATATTTTCACGTACGCCTTCGTGTCATCTATTCGTTTTGTTGCACTGCCTTTTTAGCTCACTTGAGGCAGCGGCTCCGGGGAGCTTATAGGATAGGCAGACTACGTCGTGCGTCCGTCGTCCGTCAATCAAGATTTTCAAACGAATTCTCCTCTGAACCCACTGAGCCGACTGTATCCAAATTTCATGTAGAGTCTCCAGGGGGTGAGGGAACGAAAATTTGTTTAAACGGTCCTGGTCACATGACCATTATGGCCACCCGGCCATATATGTTAAAAACCTTTAAAATTTTCTTCTCCAGAACTATTAGGATGATGGCCTTGAAACTTGGTATGTAGCATTGGCTTCACAAGCACTACATTGACTATACAAATTATGACCTTGGGTTGACCTAAACCTATTTTACGGTAAGGTCAAATTTGCTTTCTTCTGTTTTTATATGTGAAACTGCTAGTGTTAGAACATTAAATTTATTGGAAACTGTTGAAGATTTCGGAAAAAAAAAACTTTTGTTTACAGTCATCGTAATAAGAACATGAAGATTTGTGAGAATAAGAGGTCAAGGTCATTCTTTGACCCTTGACCCAGGACTCTCATATTTTGACAATTTGAAACAGCTCCTCAAAAGCCACTGTGCCAATTGAAACCAGATTTCATATAAAGTCTTCAGATTGTCTAATCTGGTCCAGGTCACATGACCAACATAGCCACCATGCACATATATGGTAAAAAAACTTCAAAAATCTTCTTCTCCAGAACCAAATGACTGATGGCCTTGAAACTTTGTATATAGTATCGGGTATTTGAGTACTATCAAGATTGTTCAAATGATGACCTTGGATTGACCTTGACCTTTTTCATAGCACGGTCAAATATTAGAAAATGCTAGACCATAAGATTTCAAGGAACGTTTCGAAGATTTAGACTAAGATTGTTCAAATGATGACATTGGGTTGACCTTGGGAGTTTTTACGGCAAGGTCAATTTTGCTTTCTGGTGCTCTTATATGGGACAATGCTTAAATATAAGAGTTTATGGAACTTGTAGAAAAAAAGTTTGGTGCAGAAGTTTATATTTTCAAATGAATGAGTACATGAACATTTTTAGTAATAGAGGTCAAGGTCATTCTCTGACCTTTAATTATTGTCTATCATATTGTGACAGTTTCAAACTATCAGTTTGTTCAAGTGATGATTGCCGGGCCGCGTAGTGCAATCGGTAGGGCACCTGACTCATTAGTCAGAGGTCCTGGGTTCGATACCCAGTCTGGCCACATACTTTCTTTTCTCCTTCCGCTGATTCAAGAAGGGTAGTTGTTAGTTACTGGCGAAAGTATGTGCACTTATACTGGTTAACCGCTTAGGAGGTCTAAGCCTGCCCAGGTATAGTGTGGTTAGGTTAACTGACCGTCCCGACATGACCATAGCTGTTTACCGTGGACGTAAAGCAAAAAATCAATCAAATCAAGTGATGTCTCTAGTTTGACTTTTTTACTCAGGTGAGCGGTTCAGACCCTGATGGGTGGTAAATTCCTTCAGTCTGCTACGGGTTATCATACGAACTATACTATATAAAATTCATTATCGTTTTATAACTAGGTGTCATATTTTAACTGCAAAATAAAATGCACAAATATTGTATCTGAAATTTCAAACCATTAGAAAACATTTTATGTTTAATTTCTTTTAATCATATTAACCTTCAAATAGTTGATGTCCGGGTTTACCTCACAGCGCACTTTGACGGAAGGTAAACCCGTACATGTAACATTTTTGATAAAATATTGTTCAAAATTTATCTTATTCAATAAATAAACATAGACCATGAAATCCATATTATACCTGCACAAGTTAGAAACAAATTCTATATATTTTTGAAGTAACATTTACATTTGCGTGAATTGTGCTGGGGCCTGGTTTACCATCGCTCGCAGATAATTTTGAATTTTTTGCTTAAAAAAAACACTTAAATACTTGAAAAAGACTTAATTCGGAGGCTGCAGAAAATTTTAAGCGTTCATACAATCCAACAATACAAACATTTATTCGAGGAGTAAAGGGGAAAACTGGAAAGAGAAATCACAGAAAACATGTTAATTAAGCTCTTTATTAGTGGAAAAACAGTAAGTGTCTAGGTTTTCCTTCTGTCCGGGTTTACCTTAATTGATCCTAGAAGCACCATTAGCAGTACCGTCAGCTTTACTACAATTATTCTTGGTTTCACACTATTTCAATCATGGCAGAAAAAGGAAAACCCATGAAACGTGGAAGAAACTGAAGCAAGACATCGAAACTGCATGTGTCATTACAAACTCATGTTAAGCGTTTCAAGCAGAATTGAGGAGAGTTCAAAGACCAACGAATTCCTTGAACAGAAAACTTATTTTCACATTCTCGAAAAAGCAATAATGAAAGAAATCAAACAAATTATTCCCTTTGAAATAGTTCACTTCTGGTTTTTGAAGAACATGTGAGACACAAACGATACAAAATAAATAAATAAATAAATAAACTCGGTAAAATCAAAAATTAAATTCCCGAAACTGACACTAAGTCTGTTAACTGGTATTCTACTAGCAATGAATCCTTTATTTCTACCACAACCGCTCTTAGTTTTAACCTACTTCACAACATAATTTTATGCATGGCAGGTAAAAACATGAGAGAATGCGACAGCACCAGAATGAAAAAGACTGCACACTTATCTGTAAACAATACTGGAATAAACATGAAAGATTTAAAAACAACTAGAGGCACCGTTGTCCTAACAAAGTCTGTATTTCCTGCGCCAGTGTCCATTTCACAGTGCAAAACTTCGTTATCATATAACATTGTTGAAACTGTAGGCAGGACATGACGGCGAAACCACTGGCATATTACATGTACCACGCCATGCTAAATAAACTTGTAACGTTTCAAAGAAATCGGACTAAAACTCTGGGGCAAATGGGACTGACAAATAGTTTACGCATGCATATATGAGCCACGACACGAGAAAACCAACAATGTGGTTGTGTGCCCAGCGCAGACTCAGATCAGCCTGGGCATCCGCCCAGTCTGATCAGACTCTCCGCTTGGCGCTATAAGGGTAGCTAAGGGTCTACGCTACCTTCATGCGGACAGTGAAGATTCTGATCAGACTGGGCGGATGTCCAGGTTGATCTGGGTCTGTATTGGGCGCACAACCACATTGTTGGTTTTCTCGTGTCGTGGCTCATATTGCAATGGACAACAGGGTGAGCCCTTTTAAACCTTAAGATGTAAAAAGTTTATGAAACAATATGAGAATCACACATCCATGAATATAATTCTCAATGATTTCAGGCTGATTATGGATGCGAAGAATGCGCTCATTTTTATCAGTGTATATTGTAAATTGTCGAAAGAAATAAGTAAGTCATTTGAAGCATAAATCTACTGAAATTACTACTCAGCAGACATTTGCATCACTAAACATATGTGCTACATTTATAACCGCGGCCCGAAATTAACCCTTAAAGCGCAAAAAGCACAAGACTTAATTTACATTAGCTAAATTTCGAAAACAAAAGTTTAATTCAAGCTATTATATCATATTGAAAATTCAAAGACGAGAGGGCAAACAGTGTGGACACAGATGAGACGGTTCGTGATGAACGGCCTCATCTGGATCGACACTGTAAACCCAACTCACTAAAACTGAGGTCAACTTTACAAATTATCACACCGAAATGTTTGCAAACTACGTTTTCTTTTCTACACGTCTAATAACTTTGATGCGCATAATGTGGCTGTGTTGCATTAGCTTATGGAAAAAAGCTAAGGTGTAGCAAAATATAGTAGACGGAGTTAAAATTGCAAAATATCATTTGCATTTGCCTACCCTGCTAAATATGTTTTAAAACAGTCTGATTACAGTCTAAGATATGGGCTACATTAAGTTACAAAGAAATAGTAAGCCTTCCAAACCAGTTTCGTGCGACATAATTATGCAGGGTATTCTGTCCGGAGCATACAAAGCCCCAAAGTCATAAAACAATAACTAGTTAGATGAAAATGGTTTCATGCATAGTATGTTTTGTTTGAATACGGAAACGCTTAAAAAAATCAGTCATGCTGAGTAAGCTGAGTACAAAAGCCATTATAGTAATTCCTTTTCGAAATCAGTAAACAGTGGCATACTTCTCACTTAACAAATATCGGTTTCCAAGAAAAAAAAATCAAAGACTGTTCAAAGTAAAAAAAATACTATATTTTCATTTCATTGAGCGGTTTCAGAAAACTGTAAATTTCATGAGTTTATTGAGATGATTCTTATCTCTTATGAGTTAGATGCCAACAATTACATGTACTTGTGACTTGGAGCTGAACCGATCGTACTTACATGCGTATTTTTACTGACCTTTTCTTTACAGATTCTGCATGTTCAACTCAGCTTGATTTGCGGCTGTGTCGTTTACCTGTAGTATTTTCTTCAAAGTTCCACAGTAACAAAAAGGGCTCGCTTCGTGACTGTTTCTTATCCTTGGCAACTTACTCAATATTGCACTACTTGAATGCAAAAGAACAAGAGAATTGCAATTATACATCTAGTCATCAACTCTTTTATGTGAATGCACAGCAGGTGAGCTTTTGTGATCGATATTTGTCCGTCGTCCGTCCGTCCGTCGTCAACAATTTCTTCAAACGACATCTCCTCCTAGACCAGTAGGCCAATTTCAAAATAATTTCACACAAATGTTTCTGTTATAGCCCTGAACCAAAATTGCTAAAATGGTTCCGCTCCGCTGAACAAATTGGCCGCCAGAGCTAAAAATAGAAAAACCTTTAAACGACATCTCCTCTGAAGCCAATGGCTCCATTTCAAAAAAATTTCACGTAAATGTTTGACTCATTGCCCTGAACCAAAATTGCTAAAACGGTTCCACTCCGCAGAACAAAATGGCCACCAGAGCTAAAAATAGAAATCTAAGAATAGAAAAACCTTTAAAAGACATCTCCTCCGAAGCCAATGGCTCGATTTCAAAATAATTTCACAGAAATGTTTGACTTATAGTCCTGAACCAAAATTGCTAAAACGGTTCCACTCCGCTGAACAAAATGGCCGCCAGAGCTAAAAATAGAAATAAATCTAAGAATGACACAGAGGGCACAGTTTTGATTCAATTGTCATGAAACTTTGTCAAAATATTTATCTTAATAAAATCTAGATCAAATTTGAAACTGGGTCATGTGGGGTCAAAAACTAGGTCAATTGGTCAAATCTTAGAAAAACCTTGTAGACACTCTAGAGGGCACAGTTATAATCCAATCTTCATGACACTTTGTCAGAATGTTTATCCTTATACAATCTAGGCCAAGATTGAAACTGAGTCATGTGGGGTCAAAAACTAGGTCACAAGGTCAAATCTTTGAAAAACCTTGTGTACACTCTATAGGGCACAGTTATAATCCAAACTTCATGAAACTTTGTCAGAATGTTTATCTTAATCAAATCTAGACCATTTTGAAACTGGGTCATGTGGGGTAAAAAATTAGGTCACTAGGTCAAATCTTAGAAAAACCTTGTAGACACTCTAGAGGGCACATTTATGATCCAATCTTCTTGAAACTTTGTCAGAATGTTTATCCTTATACAATCTAGGCCAATATTCAAACTGGGTCATGTGGGGTCAAAAACTAGGTCACAAGGTCAGATCTTAGAAAAACCATGTGACTGCTCTAGAGGGCAGAGTTATGATCCAATCTTCATGAAACTTTGTCAGAATGCTTATCTTTATGAAATATAGATCAAATTTGAAACTAGGTCAAGTCAGGTCAAAACGTAGGTCACTAGGTCAGATCTGAGAAAAACCATGTGACTGCTCTAGAGGGCACAGTTTTGTTCCAATCTTCATGAAACATTGTCAAAAGGTTTATCTCCAACAAATCTAGACCGAGGATGTAACTGGGTCATGTTGTATCAAAAACTAGGTTACTAGGTCAAACCTTAGAAAAACAATGGGGATACTCCAGAGGGCACAGTTTTGGTTCAATCTTCATGAAGCTTTGTCAGAATGATTATCTTAATGAAATCTAGGCTAAGTTGGAAACTTGGACTTATCAGATCAAAAACTAGGTCACTAGGTCAAATCATAGAAAAGCCTTGTGTACACAGTTGTGGCTTTATTTTGCATAGAATCTTCATGAAGCTTTGTCAGAATGTTTATCTTCATGAAATGTAGGCCAAGTTTGAAACTGAATAATGTCTGATCAAAAACTAGATCGCCAGCTCAGATCTTAGAAAAACATTGTGTACACTCTAGAGGGCAAAGTTTTGATCCAATCTTCATGAAACTTTGTCAGAATATAGATTAGAAAGTTCAAAACTGCTCCAATTGAACCATCATCAAATAGATGATCTTCCATGTTATTTCATCATTACTCAGGTGAGCGATTTAGGTCCATCATGGACCTCTTGTTTATCTCACGTTTTGGGTTCCATCTCCTTGTCTAAAGAGACCTTGCTCCCTACAAAAACAATCCACTTCAGAACTGGAGGAAGACCCGGCCTGTGTGTAAAAAGAGGCTGTCCCACAGCATACTGTAAACCACTTCCAACCTAAGAACCGTTTTCTCTACCATGGCAAGCCGATGACGTTGTCTTAAGTTTCGAAACTTGGGTGTATAGATCTGGATGTCGTCCAGTGGCCAATTGTTGGTGAGTAATGCTGTTGGCAGGAGGATGAGAGGGCAAATTGTCGCAAGCGATGTGGACGATCGGTTTCACTGCGAGCAGTAAGACGAAGGACAGCTTGTATAGGTAAGTGGTGGACTGGACCCTGCATAACGTACTGCGGAACACACTGTGACTCTCGTGCTGGGGTCCGAGCAGAAGACAAATACTCATTATCAGTCATCTCCAGATGTGAGAGCTGGCGTGCAGTCCTGTTTAAAACAAACTGAGTAACTTGTTAATGTATACCGTCTGCTAAATTATTCGTATTTACATGGTCTTTACCAGTAGCCCCCGCCTTTGTACTGCTTGAGTTTACAGACATCGAAAGTGGTTCTAGTAGAGTAGTAACAGTAGATTAATCATGCACAGAATATGCAGCGTTAAATGCAGGTGGTTTTTAAAATTAATAGTACTTATTTCATTTTCTCGTTAACAATTTTTTCTGTGTAGCGTTCTTACTGTGGCTTCAAGTTAGACATTACGCGCTTCCGTTATCGACAGGTATTTTCAATCCGCCTCGAATCTGTACCACATTCAGTCGGCTTAGCTTTTTTGTGTTAAACACCTCCTTCCCATTTATTAAATTTCAGTTCAAACTGTCTAAATACACGATGCTGAATCCCTATTTTCTTGTTTGCACTCTTGTCTTTCTGTGTAACGGCTGATTTAGCACCGACTGGCAACTAAGAAGTTTTCGCATTGTAATTATGCATGGGCCCGAATGCCTTGTTACTTAATTTAGACTAGCTACTTCAGTTGAGGCTAAATTATGAGATACAGAATCTACTTAGTATATCACCTACAGATATAATGCCATCACTATTGTGCTGTCGTCTGTCAGCTCTGTTGATTAGTACGTTTTATGCGGTAACTGTCTTTAATCGAGATCTCATTGTACAGGTGCACATTACGAAACAAGCCATCGTGCACCGGCTTGAACTATATTTCGTGAATAATCGGTAAATGCCTTCCCATACGGCGTTCTGTGCCCTTGCCATCCAATATCAGTTTGTTCTTTGGTTGGTATAGATTTAGAGTGTAGTCAAGGAAACCGTCTATAAAACCACGCTGAATGTGATAGGTCTGCTGAACAACGGCTTTCTTATTTTTGTCCTCACTCACTTCTTTTAAATTTCTGCCCTCTGGTGCTAGTAGAATATCGTAAAATGCGAAGAGACCAGACGAAATAATTTAAATATTCCTGTTCATGCAACCTGTTGTGCCCCATTTGTCACCTCATATTTAACCCAACCCGAGTCACAGGCTTTCAGTTTTTTTTGTGCGGTCTTATGTGTGTTCAGGTCATAGTTTTTTGTTGATAAAATTTCTGCATTGTTACCATCAGGACTTTAACTCTATGCATTATCTGAGGCTGGCGATTGTGGGCCAGAGTGACCTTCCGTAACTGCGAAACTAAAATTAGCCCTGATCTTTCCAACAGGCCAAAGACGTCGAAATGGCATCTTACTGACGTCAGAGTGACGTCATTACGTCGCACCGATGTCAGATTGACGTCGTGTGCCCGTTGGGTTGTGACGTACACACCCGCATTAATCTGGTAAACACATGAAGATAAAATTGGTTAAAAGAGCCACCAAAAGGGTTTAATTAAGAACTCCAGCGTTCATACAATATAGATTTATCAGGCTTAAAATCTCTATGAACAGGATGGACTAAAAATCTTGTTAAAAATTAGGAGAGCATTCAAGGCACGCATTGCATGAGTTTTGGTGCCTTTTTCATTATTATTTTTTTTTTCGCATTATACTCCAAATTGTATAAAACAGGTAGATTAAACCAGTGTTTCCCGTTAACTTCCGCTGTACGGTATAAGGTTTATAAAAAGTTCGTCCCCCCTCCACCAATCTGACGTCCATCCACCGTCGCAGCGCCCTTTCTCTCAAAATTCAAGCGCTTCATTGCCCCAATAATAGGACTTTTACTGTATGCTGTTTGTAGGCGTAGTTATCTGAATAATAATCGGAAAGTCGATCATAAAAATGACAGTTATGTCTTATTATAGAGCAAAAAAGATATTTTCCTTCCAGAGATTACAATAACAGACTAACTTATGGAGAACAATATTCTGTATATCGAATAATTCGCGTTGCGTGCAAGAAGACAATATCGGAAGCGCAATACAAGAAAGATAACACAAACATTGCTTGTGAATGCCACAAATTTTATTTAATTACTGCAAGTTCAGATAAAAACACGAAACTTGCTTTTTATAAGCAACACTGTAAAAATTTTCTAAGAAAACCATACCCATAGAAATAAACTGGACAGTGGTCAGGGTAGTAATAAGCGTATTTTTGGGATATTTGATAATCATTTGTCCCAAAATGATTCACGAAAGTAAAACTGTATGACTGTTGTACGCCAACGAGCAGGGCTTATCCAGCTCATGCTTCACTGCAGATGTCTAATTTTGAATATTCTGACTGAAAGAGAAGGCAAACTTTTGGAAATTAATTTCTTGTCAGAGCTTGAAATATTGCATTTTTCTTCTTCTGACAATCAACACGTTAAATGAAACATGCACAAATTGAGATAATAGTTAAAGTATATTTCTTTCTACTGCTAAGCCTCCTTGACGCCGCCTCCGCATTATTTCGTTTTGTACGCTTTCTGTCCGGAACAGTACAAAACGAAATCGCTGAGACTGAAAAAAAATCTGTTTAATTGTTGCCTGGTGTATAAATTCAAAAAGAAACTTTGTGGTGGGAATGTTTCATCAATTGTGAAACCAGTCATTCGTTGCAAAATGATTGGATACTACATAGCTGTTATGCGACAAATGACATGCTTAGGTTTCATCCAGTAACGGTT